>CM067841.1:552688294-553938294 GCA_034509565.1 Triticum monococcum | reverse complement strand
GAACAGATTTCTGTGATGAACTACTTTCCAATAAGGGAGCAGGTACAGTTACCTCATCAAGTTCTACTTTCTTCACACTCACTTCTTTCGAGAGAAACTCCTTCTCTAGAAAGGATCCATTATCAGCAATGAATATCTTGCCTTCGGATCTGTTATAGAAGGTGTACCCAACATTTTATTTTGGGTATCCTATGAAGACGCACTTCTCCGATTTGGGTTTGAGCTTAACATGTTGAAACTTTTTGACATAAGAATTGCAACCTCAAACTTTAAGAAACGACAGCTTAGGTTTCTTGCCAAACCATAGTTCATACGGTGTCGTCTCAACGGATTTAGATGCTGCCCTATTTAACGTGAACGTAGCTGTCTCTAATGCATAACCCCAAAACGATAGTGGTAAATTGGTAAGAGACATCATAGATCGCACCATATCTAATAAAGTACGGTTACGACATTCGGACACACCATTACACTATGGTGTTCCAGGTGGTGTCGGAGTAATGGGCCACGGGTAGGCTAACCCAGGCCTAGAACCTTTCAAGACATTGAGGCAGACTGCGCCCCTCGAGATCCCAGGACAAAGAGCCGCTTTCTGAGAGTCGGCGGCGAGGCGACCGGCTGCCGACTCGCGGCCGAGTCCTAAGGACGACTTCAGGATGAGCCGACTCCTGACTGGCGACTTCCAAAGAAGCCGGCCTTGGGGAGTCGGCCCGCGACGCCAACAACCCCCATGCCCTCATAAAGAGGGACGGGATGGGGAGTGGCCATAGTAAGGTCCACTCCCACCCCTTTTTCCAAGGGCAGGCGTGGCTACAGTACGCCGTACCCGCGGAGATCTCCGCACGTCCCGACACTATTGCCATGCCGGCCCTGACATCAGCCCCAGGGGCGGAGCCCTGTGCCCACGACGGCCTGCTGGTACGACCCAGGGGTGATGGGTCCCACCAGTCGGCGGGCGTACGAAAGACGGCGAAAACACCACCAGTTGGCCCAGATGGGTGTCGGCCACCAGAAGTCGGCCGACCCCTCCCACGGGCCCCAGGCGCCATTAATCAGACACGACAAGTAGTGGCCACAGTGATCGCCCGCCAGACGGCGGGGCTGTCGCCACGACCTCATGACCGAGCATGCGTCATTAGAGGCACATCTATAGTGATCTGTAGCCGGCAAAGACCCGCCCGCGGCGGACGCGGCCTGTCGGCTCCACACCAAGCCAGTCGGCGGGCCCCAGGAGTCGGCGGATAAGACGGCGGCCAGAGAGACTGACAGCTGGGCCCGCGCCCAGCCGGATTACCATTGTACCCCTGGGGGGTAGGCCTATATAAACCCCCAGGGCATCCATGCAAAGGGTTGGAATCTATTAGCACTAGACCAGATCATATAGGAAGGAGAGAGCTAGCCTTGCCTTCTCCTACCTCAGGGAAACAACTCAAGGAGCAACCGTGTAAACACTTTGCCATAGTGATCATGCAGAGACCCCGTAGAGCAGCAGTAGGGGTATTATCTCCTCGGAGAGCCCTGAAGCTGGGTAAGACTCGCCGACGTGCATGTCTTTGCCTTATCCCGTTTCCAGGCACCGGCGACGTTCTACTCGCCCCCACCATGATAAGCCATCCTTTGGCATATGTCGCACCCAACCCCCGACATTTGGCGCCCACCATGGGGCATGGTGCACCGTCGTCCGGAGACCTGCTCTAGACGGGAACCCTTTTTCTCCCTGGCGAGCACAGCCAGCCCGGCACGCCAGACGGAGTTTGCGCTGACGCGCTGCATGGCGTTGAGATCGCCTGTGCAGCCAGCTGCCTCGCCGATCTTGTCGGCGAGGTTCGCCTCTCCGACGAACCTGCATCCAACACAGGCACGGGCGGCCCTGAGAGCCTCCTCGCGGGCCTCCTCGACCAACTCCACGTCGCCGGCGAGCCTGCCGTGGACTTGGAGTCTGTAGGCTCCACCGACCCGATGTTGGTCGACTCCGACACCGCGTCGCTCGACGCGTTCCCCACCAACGTGGTGGTCTACGACAAGCCTCTCCCTCGCGCGGAGAGCGACGGAAGCACCGTCACCGAGGTGCTCGTCATCGGTCATGACGAGCCTCCCGGCGGAGGAGCGCATGACCCACTTGGCGCGACACTACAAGACCTGACTGCACCCTTCCGGAAGACACTGACGCAGAGACGTTGGAGGCGCGCCGCCTTCAGCTCGTCGAAGGCGTGAAGAAGCTGGCTAGCATGAGACGCTTGTCAGAAGCCTACCAGCGTGAGATGGATCGCGTTGTGGGTGGCTCGCCAACCCCAACTGGGCCCAGCCGCCTTGGCGTGGTCCAGCAGCGCGGCGTGGCCATCGCCAACCTGTTCGGGGCAAGTCGCCTTGTGTACGCCACGCCTGCGGAGAACGTTCGAGCCGCCCAGGCAGCGGCGGACGAGCTGGACAACTTCGAGGGTGAAGAGCGCCACCTGATGTTGGAGCGAGTCCAGCGGCTCCTCGACACAGCTGCCGTGCAGAACGAGGCCGGCTGCAGCATGGAGGCACCATAGTGGCAAAACGACAACCTTCGCCGAGATCAAGGCGCGACGTCTCGGACGCCGACTGGCGGCGCCCGAGGAAGGAAAGACAAGGATCCGGCTGTGAGCCACAGTCGGACTCACATTACCATAGAGCGCGACCAAGACGGCCGCCCGAGAGCAGTGGAACGACGGGACGACTGTCCGCCTCCTCCTCCTCGCAAGGAAAGGCGAGTCTCCCTGCCGCCTGTTGACCATCCGACTCTCGGCGACCGCCTTGGCCGCCGAGAGGGAGTCGGAGAAAATGACGCCCGCCACCGGATCGACCGACTTCACCGATCCCTGGCGCTGGAAGAAGAAGACGAGTTGGGTCCGCCTTGTTTCGGGCCCCGCATTCGAGACGAGCCCTTTCCCAAAGGGTTCACGCTCCCAAGAGACACGCCCAAGTACACCGGCTCCGTGAAGCCGGAGGACTGGCTGGTTGACTACTCCACGGCTGTCAACATAGTGAATGGCAACAAGCGTGTCGCCGTAAAATACGTTCCGCTCATGCTCTAGGGCATGGCCCGGACATGGCTGAACAGCCTGAAGCCCCGCAGCATCAATAGCTGGGTCGACTTCACCGAAGAATTCGTCCGCAACTTCACAAGCACGTACAAGCGTCCTCCCAAGCATCGTCAGCTTTCATTATGCAAGAAAGGCCCCAACGAGTCGACTCACGACTACCTCACGCGTTGGGCCGAGCTTCGGAACTCCTGCGAGGGCGTGCACGAGGTGTAGGCTATCGAGTACTTCACCGCCGGGTGCAGAGAAGGCACCCTCCTCAAGCACAAGCTCCTCTGCGACGAGCCAGAAACCCTCGACGAGCTGTTGATCATAGCAGACAAGTATGCCATGGCCGACTCCTCCATGAAGGCGGAGATTCAAGTTAGCACAACTGGCAAAGTGGCCCCTCAGGCTCCAAGAACTCCGGCAGGAGACGCCAGTCGGCGGCAACAGCAGAACGACCACAAGCGCAAGGCCCCGCAGCCGGCATCCAGCAGTCGACAGGTCGCGACAGTTGAAGACCAGCAGCCGGATGGGCAGTCTCCACCCAAGCGACAGAAAGGTGGCAAGCCCAACTGGTTGCCGGCTTTCTCATACGAGCAGACTCTGGATGGTCCTTGCAAGTTCCATAGCGGCGCGAAGCCGTCGAACCACACCACACGGAAGTGCCACTGGCTCATCAGGATCGCCAAAGGAGACGGGGTCCTACCTTCCCGCCTGCTGGGCAGCAGCCTCCACCTCCGCCCCAGCCGCCGGCTGTCAGGCCAATCAGCGCAGTACAAGACGAGTACCCCGAAGAGCATGGAGCCTACATGATATTTACCAGCATGGCTGATGATCGATGCAGCAGGCAGCTGCAGCGACAAGAGGTGAATGCAGTAGCATCAGAGACGCCAGAGTTCATGCACTGGTCCGAGAAGCCTATCAGCTGGAGCAGGGCTGATCACCCAGAGGTGATGCCGAGTCCGGGCTCTTATGCCTTGGTCTTGGATGCCACCTTTGCCACGGATAGACGAGCTGCTCGTTTCTCGCGAGTTCTGATAGACGGAGGCAGCAACATCAACATCATGTACAAGGACACCATGGAGAAGTTAGGAATCAAGCAAAGACAGCTTCAGAATAGCCGGACTGTGTTCCACGGCATTGTTCCTGGTCTTTCCTACTCACCAATCGGCAAGATCCTGATGGAAGTCCTCTTTGGAGACAAAGATCACTTCCACCGAGAGTCAGTTTGGTTTGAGGTGGTGGACCTCGAGAGCCCATACCATGCATTACTTGGCCGACCCGCCCTGGCCAAGTTCATGGCGGTCCCCCACTACGCCTACCCCAAAATGAAGATGCCCAGTTCCAAGGGGATTCTGACCGTAGCTGGCGACTACCGGAAGTCGTCTGCCTGCGCAGCTGAGAGTAGTCGGCTCGCTGAGTCCCTGGTGATCACGACCGAGAAGCGGCTCCTTGACTGGGTTGTGGCGATGGCCGGCAAGCAGCTAGAGGTGTCGCCTAACCCAAAGGAGTCGGAGGCTGAGGGTTCGTTCAAGCCGGCCAAAGAGACAAAGAAGATACCCTTGGATCCGGAGCACCCAGAGAGGTACGCTGTCGTAGGCGCAAACCTCGACAGCAAATAGGAAGGCGAGCTCGTTGATTTCCTCTGTGAGAATCGGGACATCTTCGCATGGTCCCCCAAAGACATGCCAGGTGTACCGACGGAATTCGCCGAGCACAAGTTACATGTCCGATCTGATGCAAAGCCGTTCAGGCAGCCCTTGCGCCGCCTATCAGAAGAAAAGAGAAGAGTTGTCGGAGAAGAGATAGCCCGACTCCTAGCAGTCGGCTTCATTATGGAAGTATTCTTTCCAGAGTGGCTAGCCAACCCGGTCCTGGTACTGAAGAAGAACAAGCAGTGGCAAATGTGTATTGACTACACTAGCCTCAACAAAGCTTGCCCCAAGGACCCGTTTGCTCTACCAAGAATTGATCAGGTGATAGACTCCACAGCCGGATGCGAGCTGTTGAGCTTTTTGGATGCATATTCAGGATATCACCAGATCAAGCTGAACCCGGCTGACAGACTGAAGACCGCCTTCATCACGCCGTTTGGAGCCTTCTGCTACCTCACCATGACGTTCGGCTTGAGGAATGCCGGCGCCACCTTTCAGCGTTGCATGCAGAAGTGCCTCCTCAAGCAACTCGGCAGAAACGCCCATGCCTACGTGGATGATGTGGTGGTGAAGACGGAAAAGCATGGAACACTGCTGGAAGAACTCAAGGAGACCTTTGAGAACCTGCGCCGATTCCAGATCAAGCTCAATCATTAGAAGTGCGTCTTCGGAGTACCAGCTGGCCAACTCCTTGGCTTCCTGGTCTCTGAACGCGGCATAGAGTGCAACCCTGTAAAGATCATGGCCATTGAGAGGATGGAGGTACCCAGTCGACTATTGGACATGCAAAAGTTCACCGACTGCTTGGCGTCCATCAGCCAATTCATCAGTCGGCTGGGCGAGAAAGCTCTCCCCTTATACCAACTCATGAAGAAGACCATTTTTTCGAGTGAAACCACAAGGCAGACGAAGCTTTTCTCCAGTTGAAGAAGATGCTGACTACTCCACCCGTTCTGGCGGCTCCGACTCCTAAGGAACCTATGCTCCTGTACATCGCCGCCACCAGCCAGGTAGTCAGCACAGTCATTGTAGTGGAACGCAAGGAGGAAGGCAAGGCACTACCTGTCCAGAGACCAGTATATTACCTGAGCAAAGTACTGTCGGCCTCCAAGTAGAACTACCCCCACTACCAGAAGATGTGCTACGGCGTGCACTTTGCCGCCAAGAAATTGAAGCCTTACTTTCAAGAGAATCCAATCACTGTGGTCTGCACAGCCCCACTTGCCGGGATCATCGGAAGCCGAGATGCTTCTGGACGAGTGGCCAAATGGGCCATAGAGCTGGCTCCCTACACCATCCACTACCAGCCCCGCACCGCCATCAAGTCACAAGCACTGGCCGACTTTCTCGTCGACTGGGCTGAGACCTAGTACCTACCTCCAGTGCCCGACTCCACCCATTGGCGGATGCATTTTGACGGCTCCAAGATGCGCACCGGCTTGGGAGCCGGCGTTGTCCTCACTTCTCCTAAAGGAGACAAGCTCAAATACGCACTGCAAATCCATTTTGCCGCCTCCAACAACGTCGCCGAGTACGAGGCGCTCATTCACGGGCTCCGGCTTGCCAAAGAACTTGGCATTCGCCAGATCTTGTGTTATGGCGACTCGAACTTAGTGGTCCAGCAGTCGTCTGGCGACTGGGACGCCAAAGATGCAAACATGGCGAGTTACCGTTTCCTCGTGTAGCAACTCAGTGGGTATTTTGAGGGGTGCGAGTTCCTCCATGTGCCAAGAAATGACAACGACCAAGTAGACGCCTTGGCACGGATCGGCTCTACCCGCCAAGCAATACCATCCGGCGTCGCCCTTCAACGCCTCCTCAAGCCGTCTGTCAAGCCTTCACTAGAATTAGACTCCATCTTTGTGCCGGCTCCTCCCGAAGAATTCGGATCCAACTCCAGAGCCCCGGCGGACAATACGGGGATTTTGGCAGATGGTTCCAAAGCTGCCACAATCGAGGCCGACCCAGGGACTATAGAACCCGGCCCGGGGACTGCGGCGGCCGGCCTGAAGACTCCAGAACTCGGCCCAAGAGCTGCGCCAGTCGGCCCGGGGACTTCATTAATCCAGCAAGCGGTTGTTGACTCCAGCCCGCCGCCTCCCAGCCCAGCCGCCCTCGTCCAAGTCGCAGTTCTGGCAGCCGAAGAAATAGCAGCACCCGCATGGGCCCAGCCCATCCTCAAATTTCTGGTGAGCAAAGAGCTGCTGACTGATGAGACCTTAGCTCAGCAAGTACAACACCGAGCGGCAGCCTACACCATAGTCAACAAAGAGCTGGTCTGGCGCAGTGTCACTGGTGTCTACCAGCGCTGCATAGAGCCAGAGCAAGGCCAAGCAATTCTCAAAGACATCCATCAAGGCGAGTGCGGCCACCATGCGGCTTCAAGAGCACTCGTCGCCAAAGCTTTCCGACACGGTTTCTTTTGGCCAACGGCCTTAGAAGAGGCCAAGGAATTGGTCCAAAAATGCAAAGGGTGCCAGAAGTTCCGCTCCAAGCCGCATCAGCCAGCTTCCGCACTCAAGACCATCCCCATTGCCTGGCCTTTCGCAGTTTGGGGTCTAGACATGGTGGGAACATTCAAGACGACACAAGGTGGCTTAACTCACTTACTTGTCATGGTGGACAAGTTCACCAAGTGGATAGAAGCAAAGCCAATCAAGAAACTGAACGGTCCGACTGCCGTGAGCTTCATCTCCGACATCACAATTCGGTACGGCATACCACACAGCATCATCATCGACAATGGCATGAATTTTGCCAAAGGCGCCTTGGCCCGTTTTTGTGTGGCACAGGGCATCCGATTGGACCTAGCATCCGTCGCCCATCCTCAGTCAAACGGCCAGGTGGAGCGAGCAAACGGCCTCATCCTGTCCGGCATCAAGCCCCGACTGATCGAGCCTCTGGAGCGCTCGGCTGGCTGCTGGCTCGACGAGTTGCCAGCCGTCCTCTGGAGTCTGCGCACGACTCCAAACAAGTCAACCGGCTTCACGCCTTTCTTCCACGCCTACGGTGCTGAAGCCGTCATCCCAATGGACATAGAATTCGATTCCCCGCGAGTCACCATGAACACCGAGGAAGAAGCAGAAGAAGCACGACAAGACGGCATCGACCTGCTGGAAGAGGGCCGGCTGTTGGCACTCAGCCGGTCTAGCATCTACCAGCAGAGCCTGCACAAATACTACAACAGGAAGGTCAGGCCGAGATCTTTCCAGGAGGGCGACCTCGTGCTCCGATTAATCCAGCGAACAACCGGCCAGCACAAGCTGTCGGCACCTTGGGAAGGCCCCTTCATCATCAGCAAAGTGCTGGGCAACGACTCCTACTACCTGATCGACGCTCAGAAGCCTTGAGCACGCAAGAGGGACGACTCCGGCAAAGAGACAGAGCGGCCATGGAATGCAAATCTCCTCCGAATTTTTTTACAGTTAAACACAGTATGGATCACGCTACCTTTTGTATTAAAAGTACCAAGACTTCGGGCCCCCCGAGAAGAGCTCGGGGAGTGCCCTCTTTTATCTATATGATAAGAAATATACCTTCGAGTATATTACTCTTTGTTATGCCGTTTGGCACCGGGTTCGACTAGTCGGCCCGAGGACTTGCCGACCTGCGCTATGAAATGCTTCCTGCAGCCGGACAAGTAGTGTGTGGCGTCTAAACCGTCTCTTCCCAGAAGCCGCAGCTGGCAGAGCGACTGTCTGGTGGGCAGGAGTAAGGAAGAATGGGCGTCCACATGAAAAATGGCTAAGGACTCAAAGCACAAACATAGCTTAAGGCCGGCTTCCAGCCTTTTTTTGCAAACCGACTCTTGAATAGTCGGCTTGCCGCCTTCTATCCGACTTGTTAAACAACCCTAAAAACGGCTAAGTACTTGCCTTCCCAAAGTGACCAAGAATTTGATCCAGCATCAGTCCGCGGAGCGGCTGTCTGACTGATAAAGACGGCAACTGAGGGAAGACGACAAAGGAAAAAGCCAAAAGAACAATGAGCAAGAAAGATTGAAGTCGGATGAATATTACATAACAAAGGCCCTTCGCCTAATCTTCGAGCAAAATTTCAAAATACACCCCGCGGGTGGAATTGTGCGAATTAACAAGTTATTCAAAAACTATTAGAACAGATAAAACAAAGACAAGGTGGCAGCCTAAGGGGCGGCAGACGGGTTTGGAGGATCGGAGGAGACGGCGGTGTTGGATGTTGGGAGGGCCGGCTGGGCGGTCTCGGCTTGATCACCTCCGACAGCAGTCGGCTCGGGCGGGCATGGCTCGTTGCTGGAGGCACGGTCGAGCTGAGGCTGGCCGTCCACTCCGTCTTCCGGTGCCTCCGTCTCACGCCCGTCCACCATCTCGTCTTACTCCTCGACGCTGGAGCCGATCACCTCTGCCGAGTCCTCGCCGTAGTCGGGATTCAGCCCAAACCACTCCGGTGGCACCTCCTCGCCATCTTCAGCCCGCTCGGGGACAAAGATGCTGGTGTCGGTGTACTCGGCGATCGCCGCCGCACGCTTGACAAGGGCATCTTCTGCGGCTGCCAGCTCCGGCTGGGCCTCTGACCGGAGTGTGGCCAGTCGGTCTAGGTCCAGCCCCGGATACCACACCTTGACGAATTCCAAGGCTCGGCGCGCTCTGGCCCGGGCCGAGGAACCCTTCTAGGCCTCAAGATGGCCAACCGCGACCTCCAACCAATCAGCAGTCCGACTGGGGGTGCGCGGAGCGTGCACGTCTAGCCACAGGGCGGCGATCACTTGGGCGCCAACACGTTGAAGCCGGCGCAACATCTGGTGGGCCGGTCGCAGGCGAGCCCCAATGCTCAGAATATGCTCGTCAAGAGTCCGAGGGGCATCAGCGGTGATCTCCGTGCCACCCGCCCTCCGCTCCTTGCAGTCGGCATCGATAGCTTGAATGGCGGCCTGCGAGTGGTCAGGGAAGAAGTCTACCAAGATGGAAAAAATGAAGAACAAGTCAAAATAATAGGAGTCGGCTCGACATATAGTCGGCGAAGGAAAGCAAAGAAGCTCAACGTCGACGAGGTCCTGAATCTCGTGGAAGCCGGAGACCAGCATTGCCTCCTTGTCGGTCCAGGAGGAGCACTCGCTCGCGAACTCGGCCAGGAGGGCGGCTTCCGCCTCTTCCGCCTCCTTCTGTGTCTTCGTAAGTAGCTCCTTCTGCTCTGCCAATTGTGCGGCCAGCAGATCGCGCTCTGCGGCGAGCTTGCTGCACTCCTCCCCCTTGGCGCGCAACACGGAGTTGGCTTTGCTCAGCTGCTGTTGAAGAGTGGCGTTGGCCTCTGAAGAGAAAGAAGAAAGAAGGTGTTAAGTCATCAACGAAGAAGGTCGCCGGGGAGATCCGGCCCGATTGCTGAGCAGTCGGGCCCGAATCTCGGGGACTACAGCCCGCGGGTGCGCCAGTGCGCCCCCACAAAGAAGAAAAATGACTCACTCCGGCTCTCGGACAAGACGGCTGTCCGCTTACCCAGCTCTTCAACATTGCGGTTGAAGGCGGTGACACGGAGGCTGTGATAGTCCTGCAACAAGTATTTCAGAACAAAGATTAGTACCCGAAACTTACCAATTGGAGTTCCGGGCCGCCTGCTTAGCAGCCGGCCCAGAACTCGAGGACTACACCCAGTGGGTGTGCTGGCGCGCCCCCATAGAGAGAAACAAGAAAACAGGGACAAAGGAGAAAGCATACCCGGATGGCTACCCGCGACGCCAGGTGCGCCTTGGTGCAGTTCTGGATGGCATCGCTCTCGGCTCCCAACTTCGTCTCGACATCCAGAAGCGCCTGGTTCAGCGGGCCCATGCAGCCTCCTCGCACCCACCCAATGGGCGCGGAACTCGTCGCCTCGGCGTCTGGAATCGTCGAGCTGGCGGTGCCGGTCTCCAAGGGGCGTGGCGCCGAAGTCGCCTTCTCAAGACGGTGGCGCATTGGCGAGCCAACTTGAAGTAGTAGCCTTGCCACGACCTTGTCTTCAGTCGGCGGCAAGGGCGGATCCGCCGGCTGTTTGCCTTGCGCGCTTCTAGACGGCGGTGGGGGCGGCTGTGGCGGCGCGACCACGTCCGACATGGGGGCATCGCCGCCGCCTCTCTCCACGATCGGGAACTCTCCGCCGGCTTCCCTGACTGCCCCGTGAACTCCGGGGCGGCGGCGCGGAGTTCAAAGGGATGACGAACACCGCCGACCGCCGAGGCGCGACTTCCTTAGCCGACTGCTCTGCCGCAGTGGCGGCCTCGGCCGCCTCCAGCTTCTTTAGGGCGGAGGCCTCCGCCTTCTCGGCCTCCGCTTTCTCCCAGCGGGCGGCCTCGTCCTCCTCGTGCTTCTCCCACGTGTTCCGCTCCGTCGCCTCCCTAAGGTAGGCGGCGGGGTCAATCCGCCGAGTGGTGGCAGACGTCTCCACCGACCCCATAACGGAGGCGGCGGCAACCCTCTCAAAAGTGAGGGGAGCCCCGAGGCAGGAAAAGCATATGAAAAACTCAGACAAGATCAACAAAGAGAAAATAAAGATAAGGGATGGAGGCGCTTACTCAGAGACCAGCGGCGGCTTCTTCACTTCCTTGCGGAAGCGGTTGGCTTTCGCGGCCGCCTCTTCCCGCTTGGTCGCAGCGGCCGCTCCCTTGAACTTTTTCGACCGGCCACCAAGTGTACTCGGCCCGGCCCAGCGCTTCTTCGCACCACCTTGAGCGTCCAAGCCGGCGGAGGAACTCACGCTTGGCTGGCTGGCTTTTGGCTGGCGACGCGGGGCGACTTCTCCCTCGGCCTCATCGTCAGGCCAGTCGGCGAAAGTGGCCGAAGGCCTGGAGCCGCCTGCTTCTCCTCCTCCTCCCTTGGCGTCGGCATCCATGGCTGCCGCCCCCATGTCTGGATCATCTACGTCGCTCTCCGCCTG
Organism: Triticum monococcum; assembly: GCA_034509565.1. Taxonomy (NCBI): domain Eukaryota; kingdom Viridiplantae; phylum Streptophyta; class Magnoliopsida; order Poales; family Poaceae; genus Triticum; species Triticum monococcum. Next base: position 553,926,704 of record CM067841.1, on the reverse strand, counting down.
ATCGGGGACAAACTGACGAGCCGGCCCCGCGGTGCCGGCCGAAGGACGGACGAGAGGATTCTGATTCAAAACAAAAACGGCCAGACTTGACAAGTCGGACTTGGCAGCAAAAGAAACAGAAGAAGAAGGAAGACGACTGACAATAGGCGGGGGGTTGGCGCGCGAATACGGCTCCTTGCCGAACCGCCAGTCCACCAAAAGACCGCAGTTCGCGATGTAGTTCACCATGTTCACCACCTCCGCGTGAGGCATGTCCTTGGAGCTCATCCGACTCGGGTCCCGATGACCGCTCATCTGGCAGATCAGGTGAGGTCGGCCTTGGAGTGGGAGGACTCGGCGCCATGAAGGCGGCCAGCAAGTTGGCCCCGGTCAGGCCCTCCGACTGCGTCGGCACTCGGAGTCGCGCGACGGCGGCTTCACCAGCGGGAGATAGCGTCCTGGCTCGGTGTGACCAGCTGGGGAGCCTTTCGGCCGGCGCGCCGGCTTCCTAAGCCGGCAGGTTGACCAAGTCGCCTTCTGGGGCGATGTTCTTCACATAAAAATATGACCGCTGCCACATCTTCACCGACTTAATCAGTGCGATGGTGGTAAACGGATTGTCGGCCACTGATCTGCGCATCACGATGAATGCACCGCACTGGGCCGGCACGCCGGTGACGTGTGTGCTGAGCTTGGATTGGAAGAATTCCCCCCAGAGCTCGATGGTGGGGAGAACACCGAGGAAGCCTTCGCACAGGGTGGCGAAGGCAGCCAGCAGCACCACCGTGTTCGGAGTAAGGTGGTGCGGCTGGAGCCCGTGGAACTCCAAGAAGGAGTGGAAGAAGCCGCTCGCTGGCAGTCCCAGGCCGCGCATGAGGTGCGAGCGGAATATGACCCGCTCGCCCTCCTCCAGCGCCGGCGATATCTCTCCCTCCGACGTGAGGCGGACCCGCACTAAGTCCCTGCCAGGCAGCCGTCGTGTCTGGCGGAGGATCTCGATGTCGTCGTCGTCAACCTCGGGGCCATCCCACACTCCGGAGCGAACAGCAGGAGGCGCGGCGGCAGAGGAGGAGCTCATCGCTGCGGGCACGACGTGGTTCGGAGCAGCAGCGGCAAGAAGAAGAAGAAGCAAGAAGGAGCGAAAGGAAGTGGGGAGAATGGGCGCGCGTGCTTCGCCGCCCCCTCCCCCCGCCTACTTGTAGGGTCATGGGTTGAGAAGTCGAGGGGGCGGACGTGGGATTAACTGCGCCCGGGACCCCACGACCCCCACGATTTACCACACGAAGTTACCACGCGCAATAACCACGCGAGAACCCCAACCGTCCGCGCGGCCGCAACGGATCCGTTCGCATGCCGAGGCGCGGTAGTGGCGGGCCCCGCCGGTAGGCCTGTCTTGTCGCGCGCGTGGGTGATCAGACTAGCTCCGCCACGTGGCGCCTCGCGACGGGTCAACCACGGGCGGCTACCCGGAAGCTTATCAGGCACGCTGCTTGAACTCCGCCGCAACGTTCAAACTTTTTTAGGGGCAAGTCGGCCTTGAGCAAGTCCGACTCCAACTAGTCGGCTTGAGAGAAGACGGCTAGCGAAGCCCAGGCCCAACCGCCGGAGAGAAGAAACTGTTGAGGCTCCACGACATGTCGCCCTCGGAGCCTCACCAGCTTCAGGGACTACTGTCGGAGTAATGGGCCACGGGTAGGCTAACCCAGGCCCAGAACCTTTCAAGACATTGAGGCAGACTGCGCCCCTCGAGATCCCAGGACAAAGAGCCGCCTTCTGTGAGTCGGTGGCGAGGCGGCCGGCTGCCCACTCGTGGCCGAGTCCTAGGGACGACTTCAGGCTGAGCCGACTCCTAACTGGCGACTTCCAGAGAAGCCGGCCTTGGGGAGTCAGCCCGCGACACCAACAACCCCCATGCCCTCATAAAGAGGGATGGGACGGGGAGTGGCCACAGTAAGGTCCACTCCCACCCCTTTTTCCAAGGGCAGGCGTGGCTACAGTACGCCGTACCCGAGGAGATCTCCGCGCGACGCGACACTGTTGCCATGCCGGCCCTGACATCAGCCACAGGGGGCGGAGCCCTGTGCCTACGACGGCCTGCTGGTACGACCCAGGGATGATGGGTCCCACCAGTCGGCGGGCGTACGAAAGACGGCGAAAACACCACCAGTCGGCCCAGATGGGAGTCGGCCACCAGAAGTCAGCTGGCCCCTCCCACGGTACCCACGCGCCATTAATCAGACACGACAAGTAGTGGCCACAGTGATCGCCCGCCAGACGGCAGGGCTGTCACCATGACCTCATGACCGAGCCTGCATCATTAGAGGCATGGCTACAGTGATCTGCAGCCGGCAAAGACCCGCCCGTGGCGGACGCGGCCTGTCGGCTCCACACCAAGTTAGTCGTCGGGGCCCACCAGTCGCCGGGCCCTAGGAGTCAGCGGATAAGACGGCGGCCAGAGAGACTGACGGCTGGGCCCGCGCCCAGCCGGATTACCATTGTACCCCTGGGGTAGGCCTATATAAACCCCCCAGGGCATCCATGCAAAGGGTTGGAATCTATTAGCACTAGACCAGATCATATTGGAAGGAGAGAGCTAGCCTTGCCTTCTCCTACCTCAGGGAAACAACTCAAGGAGCAACCGTGTAAACACTTTGCCATAGTGATCATGCGGAGACCTCGTAGAGTAGCAGTAGGGGTATTATCTCCCCGGAGAGCCCTGAAGCTGGGTAAGATTCACCGGCGTGCATGTCTTCGCCTTATCCCGTTTCCAGGCACCGGCGACGTTCTACTCACCCCCACCATGATAAGCCATCCTTTGGCATATGTCGCACCCAACCCCAGACAGGTGGCGTGAGTAGTGAAACTATTTCACATTGTTTTAAGTGAAGGCCAAACTCATAACTCAAATATTTTACTTCTACGACCATATCGTAGAAACTTTTATTTTTGTTACGATGATTCTCCACTTCACTCTAAAATTCTTTGAACTTTTGAAATGTTTCAGACTTGTGTTTCATAAAGTAGATATACTCATATCTGCTCAAATCATCTGTGAAGATCAGAAAATAATGATACCTGCCACGAGCCTCAATATTTATCGGACCACATACATCAGTATGTATGATTTCCAACAAATCTGTTGCTCACTCCATTGTTCAAGTGAACGGAGTCTTAGTCATCTTGCCCATGAGGCATGGTTCGCAAGCATCAACTGATTCATAATCAAGTGAATCCACAAGCCCATCAGCATGGATTTTTTCATGCGCTTTACACCAATATAACCTAAATGGCAGTGCCACATATAAGTTGCACTATCATTATTAACTTTGCATCTTTTGGCTTCAATATTATGAAAATGTGTATCACCACGATCGAGATCCAACAAACCATTTATGACTAATGTTGAGTCCATGGATTATACGCACTCTCACCCTTCCATCATTGCTAGCCTCTTCGGTACCATGCATTGCCCTTTCTCACCTTGAGAGTTGGTGCAAACTTCGCCGGTGCATCCAAATCCCGTGATACGATACGCTCTATCACACGTAAACCTCCTTATATCTTCCTCAAAACAGCCACCATACCTACCTATTATGGCATTTCCATAGCCATTCCGAGATATATTGCCATGCAACTTTCCACCGTTCCGTTTATTATGACACGCATCATCATTGTCATATTGCCTTGCATGATCATGTAGTTGACATCGTATTTGTGGCAAAGCCACCATTCATAATTTTTTCATACATGTCACTCATGAGTCATTGCACATCCCGGTACACCACCGGAGGCATTCATATAGAGTCATATCTTGTTCTAGTATCGAGTTGTAATAATTGAGTTGTAAATAAATAGAAGTGTGATGATCATCATTAATAGAGCATTCTCCCAAATAAAAATAGAGAGAAAGACCAAAAGAAGAAAAAAAAGAAGGCCCAAAAAAAGAGAATAAAAAGGGGCAATGCTACTATCCTTTTTCCACACTTGTGCTTCAAAGTAGCACCATGATCTTTATGATAGAGAGTTTCTTGTTTTGTCATTTTCATATACTAGTGGGAACTTTTCATTATAGAACTTGGCTTGTATATTCCAACAATGGGCCTCCTCAAGTGCCCTCGGCCTTCGTGAGCAAGCAAGTTGGATGCACACCCACTTAGTTTCTTTTGTTGAGCTTTCATACATTTATAGCTCTAGTGCATCCGTTGCATGGCAATCCCTACTCCTTGCATTGACATCAATTGATGGGCATCTCCCTAGCCCATTGATTAGCCGCGTCGACGTGAGACTTTCTCCTTTTTTGTCTTCTCCACATAAACCCCTTCATTATATTCTATTCCACCCATAGTGCTATATCCATGGCTCACGCTCATGTATTGCGTGAAAGTTAAAAAACATTTGATATTACTAAAGTGTGAAACAATTGCTTGGCTTGTCATTGGGGTTGTGCATGATGAGAGCATTATTGTGTGACGAAAATGGAGCATGACCAAACTATATGATTTTTTAGGGATGGACTTTCTTTGGCCATGTTATTTTAAGAAGACGTGATCGCTTAGTTAGTATGCTTGAAGTATTATTATTTTTATGTCAATATTAAACTTTTATCTTGAATCTTTCGGATCTGAACATTCATGCCACAATAAAGAAAAATAACATTGAGAATTATGTTAGAAATCATTCCACATCAAAAATTCTTTTTATCATTTACCTACTCGAGGACGAGCATGAATTAAGCTTGGGGATGCTTGATACGTCTCCAACGTATCTATAATTTTTTATTGCTCCATGCTATTATACTATCTGTTTTGGAAGTTAATAGGCTTTATTTTACACTTTTATATCATTTTTGGGACTAAGCTACTAACCGGAGGCCCAGCCCAAATTGTTGTTTTTTTTCCAATTTCAGTGTTTCGCAGAAAAGGAATATCAAACGGAGTCCAAATGGAATAAACCTTCAGGAACGTGATTTTCTCAACAAACAGGATCCAGGAGACTTGGAGTGGACGTCAAGAAACAATCAAGGAAGCCACGAGGCAGGGGGGCATGCCTACCCCCTGGGCACGCCCTCCACCCTCGTGGGCCCCTCGTTGCTCCACCGACGTACTTCTTCCTCCTATATGTATCCACGTACCCCCCAAACATCCAGGAGCACCACGAAAACCTAATTCCACTGCCGCAACCTTCTGTACCCGAGAGATCCCATCTTGGGGCCTTTTCCGGAGCTCCGCCGGAGGGGGCATTGATCACGGAGGGCCTCTACATCAACTCCATGGCCTCTCCAGTGATGTGTAAGTAGTTTACTTCAGACCTTCAGGTCCATAGTTATTAGCTAGATGGCTTCTTCTCTTTCTTTGGATCTCAATACAAAGTTCTCCTCGATCTTCTTGGAGATCTATTCGATGTAATCTTCTTTTGCGGTGTGTTTGTCAAGATCCGATGAATTGTGGGTTTATGATCAAGTTTATCTATGAACAATATTTGAATCTTCTCTGAATTATTTTATGTATGATTGGTTTATCTTTGCAAGTCTCTTCGAATTATCAGTTTGGTTTGGCCTACTAGATTGATCTTTCTTGCAATGGGAGAAGTGCTTAGCTTTGGGTTCAATCTTGCGGTGTCCTTTCCCAGTGACAGCAGGGGCAGCAAGGCACGTATTGTATTGTTGCCATCGAGGATAAAAAGATGGGGTTTATATCATATTGCATGAGTTTATCCCTCTACATCATGTCATCTTACTTAAAGCATTACTATGTTCTTATGAACTTAATACTCTAGATGCATGCTGGATAGCGGTTGATGTGTGGAGCTACAGTAGTAGATGCAGAATCGTTTCGGTGTACTTGTCGCGGACGTGATGCCTATATACACGATCGTACCTAGATATTCTCATAACTATGCTCAATTCTATCAATTGCTCGACAATAATTTGTTTACCCACCGTAATACTTATGCTCTTGAGAGAAGCCACTAGTGAAATCTATGGCACCCGGGTCTGTCTTTCATCATATTAATCTTCCAACACTTAGTTATTACTATTGTCGTTTATTTTACTTTGCATCTTTATTTTCTTCATCATAAAAATACAAAAAATATTATCTTATCATATCTATCAAATCTCACTCTCGTAAGTGACCGTGAAGGGATTGACAACCCCTTTATCGCGTTGGTTGCGAGGTTCTTATTTGTTTGTGTAGGTGCTTGATACGTCTCCAACGTATCTATAATTTTTGATTGCTCCATGCTATATTATATACTGTTTGGGACTATATTGGGCTTTATTTTCCACTTTTATATTATTTTTGGGACTAACCTATTAACCGGAGGCCAGCGAAGAATTGCTGTTTTTTGCCTATTCATTGTTTCGGAGAAACAGAATATCAAACGGAGTCCAAACGGAATGAAACCTTTGGGAACGTGATTTTCTCATCAGATAGACCCAGGAGACTTGGACCCTCCGTCAAGAAAGCCACGAGGCGGTCACGAGGGTGGAGGGCGCCCCCCCTAGGGCGCGCCCCTGCCTTGTGGGCCCCTCGAAGCTCCACTGACGTACTTCTTCCTCCTATATATATCCACGTACCCCCAAATGATCAGAACAGGAGCCAAAAACTAATTCCATAGCCGTAACTTTCTGTATCCACGAGATCCCATCTTGGGGCCTGTTCCAGAGCTCCGCCGAAGGGGGCATCGATCACGGAGGGCTTCTACATCATCATCCAAGCCCCTTCGATGAAGTGTGAGTAGTTTACTTCACACCTACAGGTCCATAGTTAGTAGCTAGATGGCTTCTTCTCTCTTTTTGGATCTCAATACAATGTTCTCCCCCTCTCTTGTGGAGAACTATTCGATGTAATCTTCTTTTTGCGGTGTGTTTGTTGAGACCGATGAATTGTGGGTTTATGATCCAGTCTATCTATGAATAATATTTGAATCTTCTCTGAATTCTTTTATGTATGATTGGTGATCTTTGCAAGTTTCTTCGAATTGTCAGTTTAGTTTGGCCTACTAGATTGGTTGTTCTTGCCATAGGAGAAGTGCTTAGCTTTGGCTTCGATCTTGCGGTGTCCTTTCCCAGTGACAGAAGGGACAGCAAGGCACGTATTGTATCATTGCCATTGAGGATAACAAGATGGGTTTTTTATCATATTGCATGAAACTATCCCTCTACATCATGTCATCTTGCTTAAGGCGTTACTATGTTGGAAATATGCCCTAGAGGCAATAATAAATTAGTTATTATTATTTATTTCATTGTTCATGATAATTGTTTGTTATCCATGCTAGAATTGTATTGATCGGAAACTCAGATACATGTGTGGATACATAGACAACACCATGTCCCTAGTAAGCCTCTAGTTGACTAGCTCATTGATCAATAGATGGTTACGGTTTCCTGACCATGGACATTGGATGTCATTGATAACGGGATCACATCATTAGGAGAATGATGTGATGGACAAGACCCAATCCTAAGCCTAGCACAAAGATCATGTAGTTCGTATGCCAAAGCTTTTCTAATGTCAAGTATCATTTCCTTAGACCATGAGATTGTGCAACTCCCGGATACCGTAGGAGTGCTTTGGGTGTGCCAAACGTCACAACGTAACTGGGTGGCTATAAAGGTTCACTACAGGTATCTCTAAAAGTGTCTGTTGGGTTGGCATGAATCGAGACTGGGATTTGTCACTCCGTGTAACAGAGAGGTATCTCTGGGCCCACTCGGTAGGACATCATCATAATGTGCACAATGTGACCAAGGAGTTGATCACGGGATGATGTGTTATGGAATGAGTAAAGAGACTTGCCGGTAACGAAATTGAACAAGGTATCGGGATACCGACGATCGAATCTCGGGCAAGTACAATACCGCTGGACAAAAGGAATTGAATACGGGATTGATTGAATCCTCGACATTGTGGTTCATCCGATGAGATCATCATGGAACATGTAGGAGCCAACATGGGTATCCAGATCCTGTTGTTGGTTATTGACCGGAGAGTTGTCTCGGCCATGTATGCATGACTCCCGAACCCGTAGGGTCTACACACTTAAGGTTCGATGATGCTAGGGTTATAGGGAAAGTGTGTACGCGGTTACCGCATGTTGTTCAGAGTCCCGGATGAGACCCCGGACGTCACGAGGAGTTCCGTAGGTAAAGATTGATATATAGGAAGTATGGTTTTGGCCACCGAAAGTGTTCCGGGACCACCGGAGGGGTCCGGGGGTCCACCGGGAGGGGCCACGGGCCCCGGAGGCCTACATGGGCCAATAGTGGGAAGGGACCAGCCCCTAGGTGGGCTGGGGCGCCTCCCACCAAGGCCCAACGCGCCTCCTAGAGGGGAAGGGGGCAAACCCTAGGGCAGATGGGCCCTAAGGCCCACCCCAGGTGCGCCTCCCCCTCTCCCCCCCTTGGCCGCAACCTAGATGGGTTTTGGGGCTGCCTCCACCCCTAGGGAGGGAACCCTAGATGGGGGCGCAGCCCCTCCCCTTCCCCTATATATACTTGAGGTATTGGGGCTGCAACATACATGATTCGATCTCCCTGTTGGCGCAGCCCTACCCCTCTCCCTCCTCGTCTCTCGTAGTGCTTTGCGAAGCCCTGCTGGAGTCCCGTGCTCCTCCACCACCACCACGCCGCCGTGCTGCTACTGGACGGAGTCTTCCCCAACCTCTCCTTCTCCCCTTGCTAGATCAAGGCGTAGGAGACGTCACCGGGCTGCATGTGTGTTGAACGCGGAGGCGCCGTGGTTCGGCGCTTAGATCGGAATCAATCCCGATCTGAATCGCTACGAGTACGACTCCTTCATCCGCGTTCTTGCAACGCTTCCGCTTAGCGATCTACAAGGGTATGTAGATGCACTCCCCTTCCCCTCGTTGCTAGATTACTCCATAGATTGATCTTGGTGATGCGTAGAAAATTTCAAATTTTTGCTACGATCTCCAACAAAAGGCTTACGTCCTTGATGCACCACTCGATGTGCAAACCCCTACAACGTCATCTGTGGATGTTGTGAACACCTGACAGACACATCCTGATGACTACTTAATAGTTTAGTGCACCATACTTTACGGCTTAGAATCGGGATTCCAATGACGTTTTGAACGCCATAGAACATATGAGATGTTCCAAGAGCTGAAATTGGGATTTCAGGCTCATGCCCGTGTTGAGAGGTGTGAGACCTCTGACAAGTTCTTTTGCCAACAAGATGGAGGAGAATAGCTCAGCTAGTGAGCATGTGCTCAGAATGTCTGGGTGCTACAATCACTTAAATCATGTGGGAGTTAAACTTCCAGATAAGATAGTGATTGATAGAGTTCTCTAGACACTATCACTAAGCTACTAGATCTTCGTGATGAACTATGACATGCAAGGGATGGAGTTGATCCCAGAGCTGTTCGCGGTGCTTAAGACCGCAAAAGGTAGAAATCAAGAAGGAGAATCAAGTGTTGATGGTTCAACAAGACCACTACTTTCAAGAAGGGCAAGGGCTAGAAGGGAAACTTCATGGATGGCAAACCAGTTGCCGCTCTAGTGAAGGAACCCAAGGTTGAACCCAAACCCGAGACTAAGTGCTTCTATTGTAAGGGGAACAGTCACTGGTAGCGGAATTACCCCAAATGCATGGTAGATAAGAAGGCTGGCAACTTCAAAGTATATACGTGTTATTAATGTGTACCTCACTAGTACTCCTGGTAGCACCTGGGTATTGGATACCGGTTCAGTTGCTATTATTGGTGACTTGAAGCAAAAGCTACGGACTAAACGGAGACTGGCTAAGGGCGAGGTGACGATGTGTGTTGGAAGTGTTTCCAAAGTTGATGATATCACCATCGCACACTCCATCTGCCTTCGGGATTAGTATTGAACCTAGATAAATGTTATCAGGTGTCTACGTTGAGCATGAATATGATTAGATCATGTTCATTGCAATACGGTTATTCATTTAAGTTAGGGAATAATGGTTATTCTGATTACATGAATAATACCTTTCATGGTCATGCACCCTATGTATGGTTCATTGAATCTCGATCGTGGTAATACACATGCTCACGCCAAAATATGTAGAGTTAATAATGATAGTACCACTTTCTTGTGGCACTGCCGCTTAGGTCATATTGGCGTAAGATGCATGAAGAAACTCCATGTCGATGGATGTTTGGAGTCACTTGATTTTGAATCGCTTGACACATGTGAGCCATGCCTCATGGGCAGGATGACTAAGACCCCATTTTTCAGGTACAATGAAATGGGCAAGTGACTTGTTGGAAATCATACATGCTGATACGTGTGATCCAATGAGAATTGAAGCGTGTGGTGGATATCGCTATTTTCTCATCTTCACTGACGATTTGAGTAGATATAGGTATATTTACTTAATGAAGCACAAGTCTGAAACGTTTGAAAAGTTCAAGCAATTTCAGAGTGAAGTTAAGAACCATCATAACAAGAAGATCAAATTCCTACGATCTGATCGATGAGAATTTCTGAGTTATGAGTTTGGCAATCACTTAAGACATTGTGGAATTGTTTCACAGTTGAAGCCACCTGGAACACCACAAGGTAAGGGTGTGTCCGGTCGTCGTAATCGAACCCTATGAGATATGGTGCGATCTATGATGTCTCTTACCAATCTGCCGTTTTCATTTTGAGGTTATGCGTTAAAGACAGCTGCATTCACTTTAGATAGGACACCATCTAAGTCCGTTGAGACGACGTCATATGAACATTGGTTTGGCAAGAAACCAAAGTTGTCATTTCTTAATGTTTGGGGATGCGATGCTTAGGGCTTCAGCCGGAGAAGCTCGAACCCAAAGCGGACAAACACATCTTCATAGGATACCCAAGGGTGACAGTTGGGTATACCTTCTATCTCAGACCCGAGGGCAAATTGTTTGTCGCTAAGAACGGGTCCTTTCTCGAGAAGGAGTTTCTCTCGAAAGAATTGAGTGGGAGGAAGATAGAACTTGATGAGGTTGTCGAACCTTTACTTCAACCAAATAGTGCTGCAACACAGAAATATGTTTTCTGTGGTGCCTACGTCTGTTGAAGAGGAAGTTAATGATAGTGATCATGAAGCTTTGGATCAAGTTGCTATCGAACCTCATAGGTTGACAAGGATATGTACTACTCCTGAGTGGTACGGTAATCCTGTCTTAGATATCATGTTGTTAGACAACAATGAACCTACGAGTTATGAAGAAGCGATGGTGGGCCCGTATTCTGACAAATGGTTAGAAGCCATGAAATCCGAGATAGGATCCATATATCAAAACAAAGTATGGACTTTGGTGGACTTGCCCGATGATCGGCAAGCCATTAAGATAAATGGATCTTTAAGAAGAAGACGAGAGTGGGCGGTAATGTTACCGTCTATGAAGCTTGACTTGTGGGAAAGAGTCTTTTCACAAGTTCAAGGAGTTGACTACGATGAGAATTTCTCACCCATAGCGATGCTTAAGTCCGTCGGAATCATGTTAGCATTAGCTGTATTTTTTGATTATGAAATCTTACAGATGGATGTCAAAACAAGTTTTCTTACCAGTTTTTGTAAGAAAAAGTTGTATGTGATACAATAAAAGGTTTTGTCGATCCTAAGGATGCTAAAAGGTATGCTGGCTCCAACGATCCTTCTATGGACTAGAGCAAGCATCTCGGAATCGGAATATATGTTTTGATGGAGTGATCAAAGCTTTTAGGTTTATACAATGTTTGTTAGAAACTTGTATTTACAAGAAAGTGAGTGGGAGCACTACAACATTTCAGATAAGTATATGTGGATGACATATTGTTGATTCGAAATGATGTAGAATTTCTGGAAAGCATAAACGGTTGTTTGAAGAGTGTTTTTCAAAGGAAGACTTGGATAAAGCTGCTTACATATTGGGCATCAAGATCTATAGATCAAGATGCCTGATGGTGCTTTCAAAGAACGCACACCTTGACATGTTTTTGAAGGAGTTCAAAATAGATTAGTCAAAGAAGGGGTTCTTACCTGAGTTGTAAGGTGTGAAATTGAGTAAGACTCAAAGATTGACCACGGAAGAAGAAAGAGGAAGGACGAAGGTCGTCCCCTATGCTTTTTTCATAGGCTCTATACGGTATGCCATGCTGAAATACCGCACCTCATGTGTGCCTTGCCACATGTCTGGGAAGAGGGTACAAAGGTGATCTAGGAGTAGATCACCAGATAGCGGTAAAAATTATCCTTAGAGGAATAAGGAAATGTTTCTCGGATATGGAGGTGATGAAGAGTTCGACGTAAAGAGTTACATCGATGCAAGCTTGACACCTATCCGGATAGCTCTGAATAGAGATACTGGATACGTATAATGGAGCAACAATTTGGAATAGCGCCAAGTGGAACGTGGTAGCAGCATCTACGATATGACATAAAGTTTTGCGAAATACATAGGGATCTGAATATGGCAAGACCCGTTGACTACAACCTCTCTCACAAACATAACATGATCAAACCTAGAACTCATTGAGTATTAATCACATAGTGATGTGAACTAGATTAGTGACTCTAGTAAACTCTTTGGATGTTGGTCACCTGGCGATGTGAGCTGTGAGTGTTAATCACATGGCGATGTGAACTAGATTATTGACTCTAGTGCAAGTGGGAGACTATTGGAAATATGCCCTAGAGGCAATAATAAATTAGTTATTATTATTATTATTATATTTCATTGTTCATGATAATCGTTTGTTATCCATGCTAGAATTGTATTGATAGGAAACTTAGATACATGTGTGGATACATAGACAACGCCATGTCCCTAGTAAGCCTCTAGTTGACTAGCTCGTTGATCAATAGATGGTTACGGTTTCCTGACCATGGAAATTGGATGTCGTTGATAACGGGATCACATCATTAGGAGAATGATGTGATGGACAAGACCCAATCCTAAGCCTAGCACAAAGATCGTGTAGTTCGTATGCTAAAGCTTTTCTAATGTCAAGTATCATTTCCTTAGACCATGAGATTGTGCAACTCCCGGATACCGTAGGAGTGCTTTGGGTGTGCCAAACGTCACAACGTAACTGGGTGGCTATAAAGGTTCACTACAGGTATCTCCGAAAGTGTCTGTTGGGTTGGCACGAATTGAGACTGGGATTTGTCACTTCGTGTAACGGAGAGGTATCTCTGGGCCCACTCGGTAGGACATCATCATAATGTGCACAATGTGACCAAGGAGTTGATCACGGGATGATGTGTTACAGAACGAGTAAAGAGACTTGCCGGTAACGAAATTGAACAAGGTATCGGGATACCGATGATCGAATCTCGGGCAAGTACAATACCGCTGGACAAAGGGAATTGAATACGTGATTGATTGAATCCTCGACATCGTGGTTCATCCGATGAGATCATCATGGAACATGTAGGAGCCAACATGGGTATCCAGATCCCGCTGTTGGTTATTGACCGGAGAGTTGTCTCAGCCATGTATGCATGACTCCCGAACCCGTAGGGTCTACACACTTAAGGTTCGATGACGCTAGGGTTATAGGGAAAGTATGTACGCGGTTACCGAATGTTGTTCGGAGTCCCGGATGAGATCCCGGACGTCACGAGGAGTTCCAGAATGGTCCGGAGGTACATATTGATATATAGGAAGTATGGTTTTGGCCACCGGAAGTGTTCCGGGCATCACCGGTAGTGTACCGGGACCACCGGAGGGGTCCGGGGGTCCACCGGGAGGGGCCACGGGCCCCGGAGGCCTACATGGGCCAATAGTCGGAAGGGACCAGCCCCTAGGTGGGCTGGGGCGCCTCCCACCAAGGCCCAAGGCGCCTCCTAGAGGGGAAGGGGGCAAACCCTAGGGCAGATGGGCCCTAAGGCCCACCCCAGGTGCGCCTCCCCCTCTCCCCCCCTTGGCCGCAACCCTAGATGGGTTTTGGGGCTGCCGCCACCCCTAGGGAGGGAACCCTAGATGGGGGCGCAGCCCCTCCCCTTCCCCTATATATACTTGAGGTATTGGGGCTGCAACATACACGATTCGATCTCCCTGTTGGCGCAGCCCTACCCCTCTCCCTCCTCGTCTCTCGTAGTGCTTGGCGAAGCCCTGCTAGAGTCCCGCGCTCCTCCACCACCACCACGCTGTCGTGCTGCTGCTAGACGGAGTCTTCCCGAACCTCTCCTTCTCCCCTTGCTAGATCAAGGCATAGGAGACGTCACCGGGCTGCACGTGTGTTGAACGCGGAGGCGCCGTGGTTCGGGGCTTAGATCGGAATCAACCACGATCTGACTCGCTACGAGTACGACTCCTTCATCCGCTTTCTTGCAACGCGTCCGCTTAGCGATCTACAAGGGTATGTATATGCACTCCCCTTCCCCTCATTGCTAGATTACTCCATAGATTGATTTTGGTGATGCGTACAAAATTTCAAATTTCTGCTACGATCCCCAACAGTATTGTATCGTTGCCATTGAGGATAACAAGATGGGGTTTTTATCATATTGCATGAAACTATCCCTCTACATCATGTCATCTTGCTTAATGCGTTACTCTGTTTTTAACTTAATACTCTAGATGCATGCTGGATAGCGGTCGATGAGTGGAGTAATAGTAGTAGCTGCAGAATCGTTTCTGTCTACTTGTCTCAGACGTGATGCCTATATACATGATCATACCTAGATATTCTCATAACTATGCTCAATTCTGTCAATTGATCAACAGTAATTTGTTCACCCACCGTAGAATACTTATGCTCTTGAGAGAAGCCACTAGTGAAACCTATGGCCCCCGGGTCTCTTTCTCGTCATATTAATCTCTATCACTTTATTATTGCTTTTCTTTACTTTGCTTTTACTTTTTACTTTGCATCTCTATACCAAAAATACCAAAAATATTATTTATCATCTCTATCAGATCTCACTTTCGTAAGTGACCGTGAAGGGATTGACAACCCCTAAGCGCATTGGTTGCGTTGAGCTATTGTTTTTGTGTAGGCACGAGGGTCTCGCGCGTAGCCTCCTACTGGATTGATACCTTGGTTCTCAAAAACTGAGGGAAATACTTACGCTACTTTGCTGCATCATCCTCTCCTCTTCGGGGAAATCCAATGCAGTGCTCAAGAGGTAGGAAGAAGAATTTCTGGCGCCGTTGCTGGGGAGTCTGCGCAAAAGTCAACATACCAAGTACCCATCATAATCCCTATCTCCCGCATTACATTATTTGCCATTTGCCTCTCGTTTTCCTCTCCGACACTTCACCCTTGCCGCTTTATTCGCCCTCTCTCTCTCTCTATCCTCCCTCTCTCTCTCTATTTGCCTCTTTTGCCCGTTTGCCTTTTGGTTGCTTGTGTGTTAGTTTGCTTGCTTGTCGTTATGTCAAGTCCTTTACCTTCTGCCTCAACGTATGAAATTGGGGAAATTATTGTCAATATGGACAATAATAATATAACGAAAAATTCTGATGCTCCTCTAAAGAACCTACCATCTTTCATACAAAAAAATTCCGTGTTGGTAGTGATAATATTATTGGAAAAGGAGTTATTCAAGATTTCTTTACTTGTGCCGACGCTTTACCTTCTATGGGTAGTTCTATCCTTCACAGAACTAGTAGTCTTGCGGACGCTATTTCCATGCTTGTAGTTGAACTTGAAAGACAATTGATGCACATGCAACCTTCCATACAAAGGATTTTTCTGGAATTTTCTAATATTGAGCATTCTTCTGTTAAGCATGCTGCTATTATCTTTTTGGCTCATGAGTTTAGATTCATAATAAAAGAAGCCAAAGAAATCTTTGCGCATTATAGGGTGGACGCTTCCGTCCTCCCATAGAGGCTATCCTCTTTGATCAAGAAGAAATCATGCGTTTTCAATCTCTAGACTATGTTGCTTTCAATGAAAACCTTAGAAAAAAGGTTCCTACCAATGTTTTAGTTGATAGAATTTCTGAACTTAATGATGATTTGGCTATTCGAAATAATGAACTAGGATATTCTCTTGAATATAGGCTCACAAAGTTCTGTCAAAAGAATGCTTATAATGATGAATTGGTTGTGCATTATGAAGGACCAAAGGAGGAACCTATACCTCCCAAGGTTGATCTTGGGGACTTTTGTCCCTTTAAATTTAGTCCTTTTGATTACTTTTAAAGGCCTCAAAGAAATCTTGCTGCCGAACATAGAGAATATGAAATGAGTTTTAATAATCTATCTTACTATTATGGCAATACCTAGATCTATTCTTGCTTGTTAAACGATAGCGCTTGTTGGGAGGCAGACCAATTTTATTTTTGTTCCTTGCTTTTTGCTCCTTTTTAGTAATAAATAAATTATTTAGCCTGTGTTTTGGTTGTGTTTAATTAGTGTTTGTACCAAGTAGAACCGTTGGGAAGACTTGGGGAACTTCTTGTTGAACTTGCTGTAAAAAACAGAAACTTTAGTGCTCATGAGAACTGCTGTCATTTTTATTTGGAGAGTTATATTTAGTTAATTCTTTTTTCATATGATTAATAGATAAATTCCTCACGTCCAGCAATTTATTTTAGAATTTTTGGGGTTCCAGATCTTGCGCTAGCTACATATTACTACAGACTGTTCTGTTTTTGACAGATTCTGTTTTTCGTGTGTTGTTTGCTTATTTTGATGAATCTATGGCTAGTAAAATAGTTTATAATCCACAGAGAAGTTGGAATACAGTAGGTTTAACACCAATTTAAATAAATAATGAGTTCATTACAGTACCTTGAAGTGGTCTTTTTTTTCTTTCGCTAACGGAGCTCACGAGTTTTCTACTTTAAGTTTTGTGTTGTGAAGTTTTCAAGTTTTGGGTAAATATTTGATGGATTATGGAACAAGGAGTGGAAAGAGCCTAAGCTTGGGGATGCCCATGGCACCCCCAAGATAATCTAAGTACACCTAAAATCCAAAGCTTGGGGATGCCCCGGAAGGCATCCCCTCTTTTTCGTCTACTTCTATCGGTAACTTTACTTGGAGCTATATTTTTATTCACCACATGATATGTGTTTTGCTTGGAGAATCTTTTATGATTTGAGTCTTTGCTTGTTAGTATACCACAATCATCCTTGCTGTACACACCTTTTGAGAGAGCCATACATGATTCGGAATTTGTTAGAATACTCTATGTGCTTCACTTATATCTTTTGAGCTTTATAGTTTTTGCTCTAGTGCTTCACTTATATCTTTTAGAGCACGGTGCTGGATTTGTTTTATAGAAACTATTGATCTCTCATGCTTCACTTAGATTATTTTGAGAGTCTTATTAGCATGGTAATTTTCTTAAAATCCTAATATTCTTGGTATGCAAGATTAATAATAAAACTTTCTTATGAGTGTGTTCAATACTAAGAAAAGTTTTATGATTGATGATTGTTTTGAGATATGGAGGTAATAATATCAAAGTCATGCTAGTTGAGTAGTTGTGAAATTGAGAAATACTTGTGTTGAAGTTTGCAAGTCCCGTAGCATGCACGCATGGTAAACGTTATACAACAAATTTGAAACATGAGGTGTTATTTGATTGTCTTCCTTATGAGTGGCGGTCGGGGATGAGCGATGGTCTTTTCCTACCAATCTATCCCCCTAGGAGCATGCGCGTAGTGCCGAGGTTTTTGATGACTTGTATATTTTTTCAATAAGTATGTGAGTTCTTTATGACTAATGTTGAGTCCATGGATTATACGCACTCTCACCCTTCCATCCTTGCTAGCCTCTTCGGTACCGTGCATTGCCCTTTCTCACATTGAGAGTTGGCGCAAACTTCGCCGGTGCATCCAAACCCCGTGATATGATACACTCTCTCACACATAAACATCCTTATATCTTACTCAAAACAGCCACCATACCTACCTATTATGGCATTTCCATAGCCATTCTGAGATATATTGCCATGCAACTTTCCATCATTCCGTTCATCATGACACATTCATCATTGTCATATTGCTTAGCATGATCATGTAGTCGACATAGTATTTGTGGCAAAGCCACCATTCATGATTCTTTCATACATGTCACTCTTGGTTCATTGCATATCCCGGTACACCACCGGAGGCATTCATATAGAGTCATCTTTGTTCTAATATCGAGTTGTAATCATTGAGTTGGTAAATAAATAGAAGTGTGATGATCATCATTATGAGAGCATTGTCCCAAGTGAGGAAAAAAAAGAAAAAAGAAAGGCCATAAAAAAGAGAAGGCCCCAAAAAAGAGAAAGGCCATAAAAAAGAAAAGGCCCAAAAAATGAGAGAAAAAGAGACAAGGGACAATGTTACTATCCTTTTACCACACTTGTGCTTCAAAGTAGCACCGTGATCTTCATAGTAGAGAGTCTCTCATGTTATCACTTTCATATACTAGTGGGATTTTTCATTATAGAACTTTGCTTGTATGTTCCAACAATGGGCCTCCTCAAGTGCCCTAGGTCTTCGTGCGCAAGCAAGTTGGATGCACACCCACTAGTTTCTTTTGTTGAGCTTCCATACATTTATAGCTCTAGTGCATCCGTTGCATCGCAATCCCTACTCCTTGCATTAACATCAATCGGTGGGCATCTCCATAGCCCATTGATTAGCCTTGTTGATGTGAGACTTCCTCCTTTTTTGTCTTCTCCACATAACCCCCTCATTATATTCTATTCCACCCATAGTGCTATGTCCATGGCTCGCGCTCATATATTGCGTGAAAGTTTATAGGTTTGAGATTACTGAAGTATGAAACAATTGCTTGGCTTGTCATTGGCGTTGTGCATGATGAGAGCATTCTTGTGTGACGAAAATGAAACATGACTAAACTATGTGATTTTGTAGGGATGAACTTTCTTTGGCCATGTTATTTTGAGAAGACATAATTGCTTAGTTAGTATGCTTGAAGTATTATCATTTTTATGTCAATATGAACTTTTGTCTTGAATCTTTCATATCTGAATATTCATACAACAATTAAGAAGAATTACATTAAAATTATGCCAAGTAGCACTCCGCATCAAAAATTCTATTTTTATCATTTACCTACTCGAGGACGAGCTGGAATTAAGCTTGGGGATGCTTCATACGTCTCCAACGTATCTATAATTTTTGATTGCTCCTTGCTATATTATCTACTGTTTTGGACTATATTGGGCTTTATTTTCCACTTTTATATTATTTTTGGGAGTAACCTATTAAACGGAGGCCTAGCCCAGAATTGCTGTTTTTTTGCCTATTTTAGTGTTTCGGAGAAACAGAATATCAAACGTAGTCCAAACGGAATGAAACCTTCGGGAACGTGATTTTCTCATCAGATAAGACCCAGGAGACTTGGACCCTCCATCAAGAAAGCCACGAGGCGGTCATGAGGGTGGAGGGCGCGCCCCCTGCCTCGTGGGCCCCTCGAAGCTCCACCGACGTACTTCTTCCTCCTATATATATATCCACGTACCCCCAAACAATTAGAACAGGAGCCAAAAACCTAATTCCACCGCCGCAACTTTCTGTATCCACGAGATCCCATCTTGTGACCTGTTCCAGAGCTCCGCCGGAGGGGGCATCGATCACGGAGGGCTTCTACATCATCATCCAAGCCCCTCCGATGAAGTATGAGTAGTTTACTTCACACCTACGGGTCCATAGTTAGTAGCTAGATGGCTTCTTCTCTCTTTTTGGATCTCAATACAATGTTCTCCCCCTCTCTTGTGGAGATCTATTCGATGTAATCTTCTTTTTGCGGTGTGTTCGTTGAGACCGATGAATTTGTGGGTTTATGATCCAGTCTATCTATGAATAATATTTGAATCTTCTCTGAATTCTTTTATGTATGATTGGTTATCTTTGCAAGTTTCTTCGAATTATCAGTTTAGTTTGGCCTACTAGATTGGTTGTTCTTGCCATAGGAGAAGTGTTTAGCTTTGGGTTCGATCTTGCAGTGTCCTTTCCCAGTGACAGAAGGGGCAGCAAGGAACGTATTGTATCGTTGCCATCGAGGATAACAAGATGGGGTTTTTATCGTATTGCATGAAACTATCCCTCTACAACATGTCATCTTGCTTAAGGCGTTACTCTATTTTTAACTTAATACTCTATATGCATGTTGGATAGCGGTCGATGAGTGGAGTAATAGTAGTAGATGCAGAATCGTTTCGGTCTACTTGTCTCGGACGTGATGCCTATATACATGATCATACCTAGATATTCTCATAACTATGCTCAATTCTGTCAATTGCTCAACAGTAATTTGTTCACCCACCGTAGAATACTTATGCTCTTGAGAGAAGCCACTAGTGAAACCTATGGCCCCGGGGTCTCTTTCTCATCATATTAATCTCTATCACTTTATTATTGCTTTGCTTTTACTTTGCTTTTTCTTTTTACTTTGCATCTCTATACCAAAAATACCAAAAATATTATTTATCATCTCTACCAGATCTCACTTTCGTAAGTGACCGTGAAGGGATTGACAACCCCTAAGCGCGCTGGTTGCATTGAGCTATTGTTTTTGTGAAGGTACGAGGGACTCGCGCATAGCCTCCTACTGGATTGATACCTTGGTTCTCAAAAACTGAGGGAAATACTTACGCTACTTTGCTACATCATGCTCTCTTCTTTGGGGAAATCCAACGCAGTGCTCAAGAGGTAGCAGTGTGTGGGACTCGAGCATCATCTCCTACTGGATTGATACCTTGGTTCTCAAAAACTGAGGGAAATACTTATGCTACTTTATTGCATCACCCTTTCCTATTTAAGGAAAAACAAACGCAGTGCTCAAGAGGTAGCAAGAAGGATTTTTGGCGCCGTTGCCGGGGAGATTCGCGCCAAGTCAAGTCAAGATTTGACTCCCGACAATGAGCCATTTCTGGCACTGTTTCCGGAGTCTAGGCACATGTCAAGACATACCAAGTACCCATCACAAACTCTTATCCCTCGCATTACATTATTTGCCATTTGCCTCTTGTTTTCCTCTCCCCCACTTCACCCTTGCCGTTTTATTCGCCCTCTCTTTTCCGCTCACCTTTCTTTCGCCATGTCGGAATAAAAAAGGGTTGGGGGTTCTCTCCCGAGTTTTAGTACTTTGGACAATCCTTCTATTCTCTGTAAACTCATAAATAATGATGCTATGGAAAGACCTACCGGAGTTATCAATGAGAATCTTAATAATTTTGATGAAGATGATTCCGGAATTTTTCGTTATTTACTCGATGAATCTTTGAAAGATGCTTGGGATAGACTATTAAGGATCCGGGCCAGCTATGTGCCCCAATACCAAATTGAAATTTACTTAAAGAGATTTTATGTTGCCCTACCGGCTTCGTTTAAGCATGTCTTAGATTCTATATTTGAAGAAGGTTTTCTTGAAGGGGATGCCGTAGATACTTATGAAAAGATGAAAACCATATTTGGGCACCTCATGAATGAGAAGGTTGAATCCACATCTCTTTTGCTCTCCTACCAAAATGAATCTATCAAAGAGATGAAAGCTAGCTTAGTTGCAAATTTCCATAAAATGCTTAATCTTTCTTCTACCATTAGCGGCCATGTGTTTATCAAAATATAAAGATTAATGCCATATATAATAAGTTTGCTCTTTTCTTCCCTAAAACCAAAGATGGCAATACCTAGATCTATGTTCGCTTTTATGCCTAGCTAGGGGCGTTAAACGATAGCGCTTGTTGGGAGGCAACCCAATTTTATTTTTATTCCTTGATTTTCGTCAAGGTATCCTTAGTCCTTTTCAGGTACTTCAGGATATTCTTGACTGTTGTCCAGTGTTCCATACCGGGATCACTTTGGTACCTCCCTAGCAAACTTATGGCAAGGTTCACATCAGGTCTGGTACACAGCATGTCATACATAATAGACCCTATGGCCGAGGCATAGGGGATGACACTCATCTTTTCTCTATCTTCTACCGAGGTCGGGCATTGAGCCATGCTCAATCTCACACCTTGCAATACAAGCAAGAACCCCTTCTTGGACTGATCCATATTGAACTTCTTCAATATCTTGTCAAGGTATGTGCTTTGTGAAAGACCAATGAGGCGTCTTGATCTATCTCTATAGATCTTGATGCCTAATATGTAAGCAGCTTCTCCAAGGTCCTTCATTGAAAAACACTTATTCAAGTAGGCCTTTATGATTTCCAAAAGTTCTATATCATTTCCCATCAACACTATATCATCCACATATAATATGAGAAATGCTACACAACTCCCACTCACTTTCTTGTAAACACAGGCTACTCCATAAGTCTGCATAAACGCAAACACTTTGATCATTTCATCAAAGCGAATGTTCCAACTCCGACATGCTTGTACCAGCCCATAAATGGAGCGCTGGAGCTTGCATACCTTGTCAGCATTCTTAGGATCGACAAAACCTTCCGGCTGCATCATATACAATTCTTCCTTAAGGAAACCATTAAGGAATGCCGTTTTGACGTCCATTTGCCATATCTCATGATCATAGAATGCGGCAATTGCTAACATGATTCGGACGGACTTCAGCTTCGCTACGGGTGAGAAGGTCTCATCGTAGTCAACCCCTTCAACTTGTCGATCACCCTTAGCGACAAGACGAGCCTTATAGATGGTCACATTACCATCCGCGTCAGTCTTCTTCTTAAAGATCCATTTATTCTCTATGGCTTGCCGATCATCAGGCAAGTCTGTCAAAGTCCTTACTTTGTCTTCATACATGGATCCTATTTCGGATTTCATGGCTTCAAGCCATTTGTGTACCGCCATCCCTTCTTCATAGTTCGAAGGTTCACCTAAGTCTAACAACATTATTTCCAGGATAGCATTGCCGTACCACTCTAGTGCGGAACGTGTCCTTGTGGACCTACAAAGTTCAGTAGCAACTTGATCCGAACTTTCATGATCATCATCATTAACTTCCTCTCTAGTCGGTGCAGGCACCACAGAAACATCTTCCCGAGCTGCGCTACTTTCTGGTACAAGAGGCAGTACCTCATCAAGTTCTACTTTCCTCCCACTTACTTCTTTTGAGAGAAACTCTTTCTCTAGAAAGGATCCATTCTTGCAACAAAGATCTTGCCTTCGGATCTGAGGTAGAAGGTATACTGAGGGAGTCCTGGATTAGGGGGTTTCCGGACAGCCGGACTATATCCTTTGGCCGGACTAATGGACTATGAAGATACAAGATTGAAGACTTTGTCCCATGTCCGGATGGGACTCTACTTGGCGTGGAAGGCAAGATAGGCAATACGGATATGTATATCTCCTCCTTTGTAACCGACATTGTGTAATCCTAGCCCCCTCCGATGTCTATATAAACCGGAGGGTTTTAGTCCGTAGGACAACATACAATCATACCATAGGCTAGCTTCTAGGGTTTAGCCTCTCCGATCTCGTGGTAGATCAACTCTTGTAATACTCATATCATCAAGAACAATCAAGCAGGACGTAGGGTATTACCTCCATCAAGAGGGCCCGAACCTGGGTAAACATCGTGTCCCCCGCCTCCTGTTACCATCCGCCTTAGACACACAGTTCGGGACCCCCTACCCGAGATCTGCCGGTTTTGACACCGACGTATACCCAATAGTTTCCTTAGGGTATCCTATGAAGACGCATTTTTCTGACTTGGGTTCGAGTTTTTCAGGTTGAAGTTTCTTGACATAAGCATGGCATCCCCAAACTTTCAGAAACGACAGATTAGGTTTCTTTCCAAACCATAATTCACACGGTGTTGTGTCAACGGATTTCGATGGAGCCCTATTTAATGTGAATGCGGCAGTCTCTAAAGCATAACCCCAAAATGATAGTGGTAGATCGGTAAGAGACAACATAGGTCGCACCATATTCAATAGAGTGCGATTACGACGTTCGAACACACCATTTCGCTGAGGTGTTCCAGGCGGCGTGAGTTGTGAAAAAATTCCACATTTCCTTAGGTGCGTGCCAAACTCGTGACTCAAGTATTCTCCTCCATGATTTGATCGTAAGAACTTTGTTTTCCTGTCACGTTGATTCTCTACCTCACTCTGAAATTCCTTGAAATTTTCAAAGGTCTCAGACTTGTGTTTCATTAAGTAGACATACCCATATCTACTTAAGTCATCAGTGAGGGTTTGAACATAACGATAGCCACCGCGAGCCTCAACGCTCATTGGACCGCACACATCAATATGTATGATTTCCAATAAGTTGGTTGCTCGCTCCATTGTTCCGGAGAACAGAGTCTTGGTCATTTTTCCCATGATGCATGGTTCACACGTGTCAAATGATTCATAATCAAGAGACTCCAAGAGTCCATATGCATGGAGTTTCTTCATGCGTTTGACACCAATGTGACCAAAGCGGCAGTGCCGCAAGTATGTGGGACTATCATTATCAACCTTACATCTTTTGGCATTCACACTATGAATATGTGTAACATCATGTTCAAGATTAAACAAAAATAAACCATTGACCGGCGGGGCATGACCATAAAACATATCTCTCATATAAATGGAACAACCATTATTCTCGGACTTAAATGAGTAGTCAACTCGCATTAAACGAGATCCAGATACAATGTTCATGCTCAAAGCTGGCACTAAATAACAATTATTAAGGTTTAAAACTAATCCCGTAGGTAGATGTAGAGGTAGTGTGCCGACGGCGATCACATCTTCTTTGGAACCATTCCCGACGCGCATCGTCACCTCGTCCTTCGCCAGTCTCCGCTTATTCCGTAGCTGCTGTTTTGAGTTATAAATTTGAGCAACCGCACCGATATCAAATACCCAGGAGCTACTACGAGCGCTGGTAAGGTACACATCAATAACAAGTATATCACATATACCTTTGGTGTTGCCGGCCTTCTTACCCGCTAAGTACTTGGGGCAGTTCCGCTTCCAGTGACGATTTCCCTTGCAATAAAAGCACTGAGTCTCGGGCTTGGGTCCATTCTTTGGCTTCTTCCCGGCAACTGATTTACCGGGCGCGGCAACTCCCTTGTTGTCCTTCTTGAAGTTCTTCTTACCCTTGCCTTTCTTGAAACTAGTGGTTTTATTCACCATCAACATTTGATGTTCCTTTTTGATTCCCACCTCTACTAATTTCAACATTAAATATAACTCAGAAATGGACTTCTCCATCCCTTGCATATTGTAGTTCGTCACAAAGCTCTTGTAGCTAGGTGGAAGTGACTGGAGGATCATGTCAATGACTGAGTCATTTGGAAGATTAACTCCCAGCTAAGACAAATGGTTGTGCAACCTAGAAATTTTGAGTATATGCTCGCTGTAAGAACTATTTTCCTCCATCTTAAAACTGTAGAACTTGTCAGAGACTTCATATCTCTCGACCCGGGCATGAGCTTGGAAAACCATTTTCAGCCCTTGGAACATCTCATATGCTCCGTGCTACTCAAAACGCTTTTGGAGCCCCGGTTCTAAGTTGTAAAGCATGCCGCTCTGAACCAGGGAGTAATCATCACTACGCGACTGCCAGGTGTTTATAACGTCTTGAGTTGCTGGGAGAATGGGTGCGTAACCTAGCGGTGCTTCAAAGACATATGCTTTCTTGGCAGCTATGAGGATGATCCTCAGTTTACGGACCTAGTCCGTATAGTTGCTACCATCATCTTTCGGCTTGGTTTTCTCTAGGAAAGCGTTGAAGTAGAGGGCAACATTAGCGTGGGCCAGTTGATCTACAAGACATATTGTAAAGATATTTTAGACTAAGCTCATGATAATTAAGTTCATCTAATCAAATTATTTAATGAACTCCCACTCAGATAGACATCCCTCTAGTCATCTAAGTGATACATGATCTGAATCGACTAGGCCGTGTCCGATCATCACGTGAGACAGGCTAGTCATCAACGGTGAACATCTCCATGTTGATCGTATCTACTATACGACTCATGTTTGACCTTTCAGTCTCTCGTGTTCTGAGGCCACGTCTGTACATGATAGGCTCGTCAAGTCAACCTAAGTGTTTCACATGTGTAAATCTGGCTTACACCCGTTGTATGCGAATGTTTGAATCTATCACACCCGATCATCATGTGGTGCTTCAAAACAACGAACCTTTGCAACAGTGCACAGTTAGGGGGAACACTAGCCCCCCGGTGTCTATATAAACTGGAGGGTTTAGTCCGTAGGACAACAACAATCATACCATAGGCTAGCTTCTAGGGTTTAGCCTCTACGATCTCGTGGTAGATCAACTATTGTAATACTCATATCATCAAGATCAGTTGTCGTGGTATTCTCACGGGGGTGCAAGATGACATATGCCACAAGGTGGCTTCGTGTGAGGGCAAGACTGTTGCTGGAATATCTAGGGATGGGTATGCGAGTAGCACGCGCTAGTTTACCCAGGTTCAGGGCTCTCTGGAGAGATAATACCCCTACTCCTGCATGTCTGAGTATATATGTGGGGTGTACATCGGGCAATACAAGGTGCTCCTGAAGTTATATCTGAGATCCGTAGCAATGAGAGCTAGCTAGTGTGGCACATGTGCCTGGCCATGTGTGGACGAATGAGTATGTGTACTCATACGTGAGAGATTGTGGATGGATGGATGGGTGTGTGCCTTATATAGGCATGGCTAGCTTAGCATGTAAGATATGTGGTGGCATGGGAGCAAGGGGGTATGGTGGGGTGTCATCCTTGTCCCCTGGGTCACTTCATAAATAGTGCCAGGGGACAAGTGACACTATACGTGATGGCATCGAGGAAGCTGCGCACGCGGAGACTGCAGGGCGCTGGGGAAAAGCCCGGACGGAGACGCAGCAAGCCGCAACGGCGCAGGCGTGGCCGTGCGGGGTCCCGATGGGGACGCAGCAAGCCGTAGCAACACTGGCGTGGCCGGAGGTGCATAAGGCACAGATGCACTGTAGGTGCTAACAACAAACAACGCCATGGATCATCTGAATATTGTCCGAGGCGTGTATGGGGAATTTCTGACTTGTGTACATGCATTATCTACGATGTGTATAACTATGGTTTGACTGTTTGACTTAGCAGCTAGCTAGCTTGTATAGGTGATATATGAAGAAGCGAATGCGAGCTTCGGCCGGAGCAAGGCACAATGCGAAGGGGAGCAGACGCGAGCGATGCGGCACGGCACGCACGGACGCGACCGACCGAAGTGAGGCAACGCGCGCGCGGCGCGTGCGCGGACGGACGGCCGCGTCGCAATGGTGGTAATGACGAAGGCAGCGAGGCCGACGACAAGGACGCGCCGTCCCGCGCGGCTGCTCCGGGGGCGGGTCGAAGTCGAGCCCCCAAGCGCTACCGGAGAGACGGCGCGACGCCGCGGCGGTGATGGCGAAGATGGTCCCGCCCGGACTGCGAAACCAGCAGCAGCGTGGTAGCATAGTCCGCCCCATGATGGGTGCCAAATGTCGGACAATATTCAGATGTTCCATGGCGTCGTTTGTTATTAGCAACTACAGTGCATCTGTGCCTTATACATCTCCGGCCGCGCCAGTGCTGCTACGGCTTGCTGCGTCCCCATCGGGATCCCGCACGGCCACGCCTGCGCCATTGCGGCTTGCTGCGTCTCCGTCCAGGCTTTTCCCCAGCACCCCGCAGTCTCCGCGTGTGCGGCTTCCTCGATGCCATCATGTATAGTGTCACTTGTCCCTGGCACTATTTATGAAGTGACCCAGGGGACAAGCATGACACCCCACCATACCCCCTTGCTCCCATGCCACCACATAGCTTACATGCTAAGCTAGCCATGCCTATATAAGGCACACACCCATCCATCCATCCACACTCTCTCACGTATGAGTACACATACTCATTCGTCCACACATGGCCAGGCACATGTGCCACACTAGCTAGCTCTCATTGCTACGGATCTCAGATATAGCTTCAGGAGCACCTTGTATTGCCCGATGTACACCCCACATATATACTCAGACATGCAGGAGTAGGGGTATTATCTCTCCGAAGAGCCCTGAACCTGGGTAAACTAGCGCGTGCTACTCGCATACCCATCCCTGGATATTCCGGCAGCAGTCTTACCCTCACACGAAGCCACCTTGTGGCATATGTCATCTTGCACCCCCCGTGAGAATACCACGACAATTGATCTTGATGATATGAGTATTACAATAGTTGATCTACCACAAGATCATAGAGGCTAAACCCTAGAAGCTAGCCTATGGTATGATTGTTGTTGTCCTACGGACTAAACCCTCCGGTTTATATAGACACCAGGGGGGGGCTAGTGTTCCCCTAACTGTGCACCGTTGCGAAGGTTCGTTGTTTCGAAGCACCACGTGATGATCGGGTGTGATAGATTCTAACATTCGCATACAACGGGTGTAAGCCAGATTTACACATCTGAAACACTTAGGTTGACTTGACGAGTCTAGCATGTACAGACGTGGCCTCAGAACACGAGAGACCGAAAGGTCGAACATGAGTCGTATAGTAGATACGATCAACATGGAGATGTTCACCGTTGATGACTAGCCTTTCTCACGTGATGATCGGACACGGCCTAGTCGATTCAAATGATGTATCACTTAGATGACTAGAGGGATGTCTATCTGAGTGGGAGTTCATTAAATAATTTGATTAGATGAACTTAATTATCATGAACTTAGTCTAAAATATCTTTACAATATGTCTTGTAGATCAAATGGCCCACGCTAATGTTGCCCTCTACTTCAACGCTTTCCTAGAGAAAACCAAGCCGAAAGACGATGGTAGCAACTATACGGACTGGGTCCGTAACCTGAGGATCATCCTCATAGCTGCCAAGAAAGCATATGTCTTTGAAGCACCGCTAGGTGACGCACCCATTCTCCCAGCAACTCAAGACGTTATAAACGACTGGCAGCCGCGTAGTGATGATTACTCCCTAGTTCAGAGCGGCATGCTTTACAACTTAGAACCGGGGCTCCAAAAGCGTTTTGAGTAGCACGGAGCATATGAGATGTTCCAAGAGCTGAAAATGGTTTTCCAAGTTCATGCCCGGGTCGAGATATATGAATTATCTAACAAGTTCTACAGTTGTAAGATGGAGGAAAATAGTTCTTACAACGAGCATATACTCAAAATTTCTGGGTTGCACAACCACTTGTCTCAGCTAGGAGTTAATCTTCCAAATGACTCGGTCATTGACATGATCCTCCAGTCACTTCCACCTAGCTACAAGAGCTTTGTGATAAACTACAATATGCAAGGGATGGAGAAGTCCATTCCTGAGTTATATTCAATGTTGAAATTAGCAGGGGTGGAAATCAAAAAGGAACATCAAGTGTTGATGGTGAATAAAACCACTAGTTTCAAGAAAGGCAAGGGTAAGAAGAACTTCAAGAAGGACGGCAAGGGAGTTGCCGCGCCCGGTAAATCAGTTTCCAGGAAGAAGCCAAAGAATGGACCCAGGCCCGAGACTCAGTGCTTTTATTGCAAGGGAAATCGTCACTGGAAGCGGAACTGCCCCAAGTACTTAGCGGGTAAGAAGGCCGGCAACACCAAAGGTATATGTGATGTACTTGTTATTGATGTGTACCTTACCAGCGCTCGTAGTAGCTCCTGGGTATTTGATATCAGTGCGGTTGCTCAAATTTATAACTCAAAACAGGAGCTACGTTATAAGCGGAGACCGGCGAAGGACGAGGTGACGATGCGGGAATGGTTCTAAAGTCGATGTGATCACAGTCGGCACACTACCTCTACATCTACCTAAAGGATTAGTTTTAAACCTCAATAATTGTTATTTAGTGCCAGCTTTGAGCATGAACATTGTATCTGGATCTCATTTAATGCGAGTTGGCTACTCATTCAAATCCGAGAATAATGGTTGTTCCATTTATATGAAAGATATGTTTTATGGTCATGCCCCGCCGGTCAATGGTTTATTTTTGTTTAATCTCGAACATGATGTTACACATATTCATAGTGTGAATGCCAAAAGATGTAAGGTTGATAATGATAGTCCCACATACTTGCGGCACTGCCGCTTTGGTCACATTGGTGTCAAACGCATGAAGAAACTCCATGCATATGGACTCTTGGAGTCTCTTGATTATGAATCATTTGACACGTGTGAACCATGCATCATGGGAAAAATGACCAAGACTCTGTTCTCCGAAACAATGGAGCGAGCAACCAACTTATTGGAAATCATACATATTGATGTGTGCGGTCCAATGAGCGTTGAGGCTCGCGGTGGCTATTGTTATGTTCAAACCCTCACTGATGACTTAAGTAGATATGGGTATGTCTACTTAATGAAACACAAGTCTGAGACCTTTGAAAAGTTCTAGGAATTTCAGAGTGAGGTAGAGAATCAACGTGACAGGAAAATAAAGTTCTTACGATCAAATCATGGAGGAGAATACTTGAGTCACGAGTTTGGCACGCACCTAAGGAAATGTGGAATTTTTTCACAACTCACGCCGCCTGGAACACCTCAGCGAAATGGTGTCTCCGAACGTCGTAATCGCACTCTATTGAATATGGTGCAACCTATGTTATCTCTTACCGATCTACCGCTATCATTTTGGGGTTATGCTTTAGAGACTGCCGCATTCACTTTAAATAGGGCTCCGTCGAAATCCGTTGACACGACACCGTATGAATTATGGTTTGGAAAGAAACCTAATCTGTCGTTTCTGAAAGTTTGGGGCTGCGATGCTTATGTCAAGAAACTTCAACCTGAAAAACTCGAACCCAAGTCGGAAAAATGCGTCTTCATAGGATATCCTAAGGAAACTATTGGGTATATGTCGGTGTCAAAACCGGCGGATCTCGGGTAGGGGGTCCCGAACTGTGTGTCTAAGGCGGATGGTAACAGGAGGCGGGGGACACGATGTTTACCCAGGTTCGGGCCCTCTTGATGGAGGTAATATCCTACGTCCTGCTTGATTGTTCTTGCTGATATGAGTATTACAAGAGTTGATCTACCACGAGATCGGAGAGGCTAAACCCTAGAAGCTAGCCTATGGTATGATTGTATGTTGTCCTACGGACTAAAACCCTCTAGTTTATATAGACACCGAAGGGGGCCAGGGTTACACAAGGTCGGTTACAAAGGAGGAGATATACATATCCGTATTGCCTATCTTGCCTTCCACGCCAAGTAGAGTCCCATCCGGACACGGGACGAAGTCTTCAATCTTGTATCTTCATAGTCCAACAGTCCGGCCAAAGGATATAGTCCGGCTGTCCGAAAACCCCCTAATCCAGGACTCCCTCAGTATACCTTCTGCCTCAGATCCGAAGGCAAGATCTTTGTTGCCAAGAATGGATCCTTTCTAGAGAAAGAGTTTCTCTCAAAAGAAGTAAGTGGGAGGAAAGTAGAACTTGATGAGGTACTGCCTCTTGTACCAGAAAGTAGCGCAGCTCAGGAAGATGTTTCTGTGGTGCCTGCACCGACTAGAGAGGAAGTTAATGATGATGATCATGAAGCTTCGGATCAAGTTGCTACTGAACTTTGTAGGTCCACAAGGACACGTTCTGCACTAGAGTGGTACGGCAACGCTGTCCTGGAAATCATGTTGTTAGACTTAGGTGAACCTTTGAACTATGAAGAAGGGATGGCGGTACACAAATGGCTTGAAGCCATGAAATCCGAAATAGGATCCATGTATGAAAACGAAGTAAGGACTTTGACAGACTTGCCTGATGATCGGCAAGCCATAGAGAATAAATGGATCTTTAAGAAGAAGACTAACGTGGATGGTAATGTGACCATCTATAAGGCTTGTCTTGTCGCTAAGGGTGATCGACAAGTTCAAGGGGTTGACTATGATGAGACCTTCTCACCCATAGCGAAGCTGAAGTCCGTCCGAATCATGTTAGCAATTTCCGCATTCTATGATCATGAGATATGGAAAATGGACGTCAAAACGGCATTCCTTAATGGTTTCCTTAAGGAAGAATTGTATATGATGCAGCCGGAAGGTTTTGTCGATCCTAAGAATGCTAACAAGGTATGCGAGCTCCAGCGCTCCATTTATGGGCTGGTACAAGCATCTCGGAGTTGGAACATTCACTTTGATTAAATGATCAAAGCGTTTGGGTTTATGCAGACTTATGGAGTAGCCTGTGTTTACAAGAAAGTGAGTGGGAGTTGTGTAGCATTTCTCATATTATATGTGGATGATATACTGTTGATGGGAAATGATATAGAACTTTTGGAAAGCATAAAGGCCTACTTGAATAAGTGTTTTTCACTGAAGGACCTTGGAGAAGCTGCTTACATATTAGGCATCAAGATCTATAGAGATATATCAAGATGCCTCATTGGTCTTTCACAAAGCACATACCTTGACAAGATATTGAAGAAGTTCAATATGGATCAGTCCAAGAAGGGGTTCTTGCTTGTATTGCAAGGTGTGAGATTGAGCATGGCTCAATGCCCGACCTCGGTAGAAGATAGAGAAAAGATGAGTGTCATCCCCTATGCCTCAGCCATAGGGTCTATTATGTATGCCATGCCATGTACCAGACCTGGTGTGAACCTTGTCGTAAGTTTGCTAGGGAGGTACCAAAGTGATCCCGGTATGGAACACTGGACAACAGTCAAGAATATCCTGAAGTACCTGAAAAGGACTAAGGATACCTTGACGAAAAGCAAGGAATAAAAATAAAATTGGGTTGTCTCGCAACAAGCGCTATCGTTTAACGCCCCTAGCGAGGCATAAAAGCGAAGATAGATCTAGGTATTGCCATCTTTGGTTTTAGGGAAGAAAAGAGCAAACTTATTATCTATGGCATTAATCTTTCTATTTTGATAAAGCACATGGCCGTTAATGGTAGAAGGAAGATTAAGCATTTTATGGAAATTTGCATCTAAGCTAGCTTTCATCTCTTTAATAGATTCGTTTTGGTAGGAGAGCAAAAGAGATGTGGATTCAACCTTCTCATTCATGAGGTGCCCAAATATGGTTTTCATCTTTTCATAAGTATCTATGGCATCCCCTTCAAGAAACCTTCTTCAAATATAGAATCTAAGACATGCTTAAACGAAGGAGGTAGGGCAACATAAAATCTCTTTAAGTAAATTTCAATTTGGTATTGGGGCACATAGCTGGCCCGGATCCTTAATAGTCTATCCCAAGCATCTTTCAAAGATTCATCGAGTAAATAACGAAAAATTCCGGAATCATCTTCATCAAAATTATTAAGATTCTCATTGATAGCTCCGGTAGGTCTTTCCATAGCATCATTATTTATGATTTTAGAGAGAATAGAAGGATTGTCCAAAGTACTAAAACTCGGGACAGAACCCCCAACCCTTTTTGATTCCGACATGGCGAAAGAAAGGTGAGCAGAAAAGAGAGGGCGAATAAAATGGCAAGGGTGAAGTGGGGGAGAGGAAAACGAGAGGAAAATGGCAAATAATGTAATGCGAGGGATAAGAGTTTGTGATGGGTACTTGGTATGTCTTGACATGTGCGTAGACTCTGGAAACGGTGCCAGAAATGGCTCATTGTCGGGATTCAAATCTTGGCTTGACTTAGCGCGAATCTCCCCGGCAACGGCGCCAGAAATCCTTCTTGCTACCTCTTGAGCACTGCGTTTGTTTTCCCTTGAAGAGGAAAGGGTGATGCAATAAAGTAGCGTAAGTATTTCCCTCAGTTTTTGAGAACCAAGGTATCAATCCAGTAGGAGATGACGCTCGAGTCCCACACACTGCAACCTCTTGAGCACTGCATTGGATTTCCCCGAAGAGGAGAGGATGATGTAGCAAAGTAGCGTAATTATTTCCCTCAGTTTTTGAGAACCATGGTATCAATCTAGTAGGAGGCTACGCGCGAGTCCCTCGTACCTTCACAAAAACAATAGCTCAATGCAACCAACGCACTTAGGGGTTGTCAATCCCTTCACGGTCACTTACGAAAGTGAGATCTGATAGAGATGATAAATAATATTTTTGGTATTTTTGGTATAGAGATGCAAAGTAAAAGCAAAGTAAAAGCAAAGCAATAATAAAGTGATAGAGATTAATATGATGAGAAAGAGACCCGGGGGCCATAGGTTTCACTAGTGGCTTCTCTCAAGAGCATAAGTATTCTACGGTGGGTGAACAAATTACTGTTGAGCAATTGACAGAATTGAGCATAGTTATGATAATATCTAGGTATGATCATGTATATAGGCATCACGTCCGAGACAAGTAGACCTATGGTATGATTTTATGTTGTCCTACGGACTAAAACCCTCCGGTTTATATAAACACCGGAGGGGGCTAGGGTTACACAAGGTCGGTTACAAAGGAGGAGATATACATATCCGTATTGCCAATCTTGCCTTTCACGCGAAGTAGAGTCCCATCCGGACATGGGACGAAGTCTTCAATCTTGTATCTTCATAGTGCAGTAGTCCGGCCAAAGGATATAGTCCGGCTGTCCGGAGACGCCCTAATCCAGGACTCCATCAGTATACCTTCTACCTCAGATCTGAAGGCAAGATCTTTGTTGCCAAGAATGGATCCTTTCTGGAGAAAGAGTTTCTCTCAAAAGAAGTAAGTGGGAGGAAAGTAGAACTTGATGAGGTACTGCCTCTTGTACTAGAAAGTAGCGCAACTCAGGAAAATGTTTCTGTGGTGCCTGCACCGACTAGAGAGGAAGTTAATGATGATGATCATGAAACTTCGGATCAAGTTGGTACTGAACTTTGTTGGTCCACAAGGATACGTTCCACACTAGGGAGGAGATCTACATATACGTATTGCCAAGCTTGCTACAGAGTCGGTTACAAGGGAGGAGATCTACATATCCGTATTGCCAAGCTTGCCTTCCACGACAAGGAGAGTCCAATCCAGACACGGGACGAAGTCTTCAATCTTGTATCTTCATAGTCCAACAGTCCAGCCAAAGGATATAGTCCGGCTATCCGGAGACCCCCTAATCCAGGACTCCCTCAGTAGCCCCTGAACCAGGCTTCAATGATGATGAGTCCGGCACGCAAATTTGTCTTCGGCATTGCAAGGCGGGTTCTTCCTCCAAATACTCCATAGAAGATTTTGAACACAAGGATAGTGTCCGGCTCTGCAAAACAAGTTCCACATACCACCGTAGAGAGAATAATATTTCCACAAATCTAATCTGCTGACACATTTGACAGCATGACATCATACCATGACCCGGTCATTATTCGAACCTTTTTTTCTCAACCAGCTACTGCACATATCGCGAGGTGGTTTCCTTGGCACGTCTTGTCGAAGCAGAGATCGTGTCCCCTTATCACGGGATTCTCATCAATATGGATGTGGGTAACCCAACCGCGCCATCAATTACGGTGCTTGGGGAATACGAGGTTTTACCAGGTGAGTGGGGAGGGGCATCGCCTCTTCCGCCCTTATAAAGGGACAAGGATTCACTCTTTTCACGCACGCTTTCTTCCCGATTCATTCCCTTCTCCTCAGGCTCCAGCGCCCAAGCGTTCACCTTCTCTGCCCACAAAAGGTCTTCCAAAGATGTCCGCATCCGGAGCAGGAGGAAAATGGATGGCCTCTATCGTCCGAGAGAAGGATATCAGAAAGCTTCGGGAGGCCGGGTATCTGGCCAAGAAAATCAGCCACCTCTCTCGATGGCAGGACAGATCGTCCCCACTCCGGAACCCCACAAGAGGGTTGTATTCCTCCCTCACTTTGTCCACGGGCTAGGGTATCCCCTCCACCCATTCGTTTGTGGCATCATGTATTATTATGGGATCGATCTTCACGATCTTTCCCCTAATTCCTTCCTCAACATCTCGACATTCATTATCGTGTGCGAGGCTTTTCTCCGCATTTGGCCGCACTTCGATTTATGGTTGAAGACTTTCAATGTGAAGCCGAAGATGATCAAGGGGCGACACGCAGAGTGCGGAGGTGCCGTAATAAGCAAAAGCGCTGATGTTCCATGTCCAGAGGGTTCCTTCCCATAGGTGTCCGGTTTATGGCAACGGGAGTGGTTTTATATCACTGCTCCCTGGGGTACCAAGTGGGTGGCCGCCCCTGCCTTTCGCTCGGGCCCCCCACCACAACTTACGTCATGGATCAACAAGGGGCTGGACTGGGTAACAAAGGCAAAGATGATCAGGTGTTCGGCCCCCCTTCCCGAAGGCTCAGCAGATCCAGTACTGGCCAGAATGCTCGAGCCGGCGCCTTATCAGGCGCCCTCAGGGGAAGATAAAGGGGGGAATAAAGAGGCTGAAAGCAGGCCTCACTCATTATTCACCCAAACCGGGGGAATTAGCGCCTCCGCAAAGGAGGGTAATCGGGGAGAAGAGTATGAAATTCCCTCTCCCCAAGGAAGGAAGAGGACCACCTTTGAAGACCCGAAAACAAAGGTTTCCAAACGGGGGAAGAAATCTTCACCAGAGGGTCCTGCCTCAGAAGGTACCCTTGCCGTACAGTGCCCGCAAGGGGGTCAGCCCTCCACCGAGCTGTAAGTAAACAAAAGGCACTAAATAATAAAAATGTCCTGCTTTACTTCTGAGGACAATAACCGAAGCATATATCTTGTAGTTCGGATCGTAGCCCTTCTCGACAGAGTTCATCTTCGGGGGATCTTCTTTCGGAGATGATGGAGAGCGAAACACCTCCCCACGCCTCCCCGCCTCATGAGGCGGGCCACCCCGAGGTGTCGTCATGGAGGATTTCTCCTGATCCGCCGAGGCCAGAGGGTAATTCTTTGTCCACCCAAAGTCCTTAGTATTTGGCTCCTAAAGAGAGCAACAAAAAGAGTCCGGAACCGTCCGGTGTCCGATCGGACGCACTGGAGGATCTTCTGGAGCAAGCGGCTTTCTCAGAAGTGCATCATACGCTAATGGGTACGGTGGTTCAGAGGATTTCATCCTCCGAAAGCTGGTTGCATGAAGCTTTTATGAGTCTGCTGAAAGGCTTTGAGGTACGTGAAATAGTGTATGTTTTTGACATTACCGCACACATTAGGTGTGCCTATGCATATAGTACCCCCTGAGACTCTGGTTGCCGTTGAGAACGGTGGCAAACAGAGGATGAAAGTCCCAGGTAATAATCAGGCCTTCCTTCATGTGCAGGTGGCTGAAGGTCCGGTGGCTAGTCGGACTGGTGAGTTTGCCGAGCTGAAGCAGCAACTTTATGCGGCAGATGCCGACATCGTTCTTGTCAACAAGCGGCTCAATGAGGCATAGTGTCGGCGTCAAAACCGGCGGATCTCGGGTAGGGGGTCCCGAACTGTGCGTCTAGGCCGGATGGTAACAGGAGGCAAGGTACACGAAGTTTTACCCAGGTTCGGGCCCTCTTGATGGAGGTAAAACCCTACGTCCTGCTTGATTAATATTGATGATATGGGTAATACAAGAGTAGATCTACCACGAGATCAGAGAGGCTAAACCCTAGAAGCTAGCCTATGGTATGATTGTTGTGTATGAATGTGTTGTCCTACGGACTAAAACCCTCCGGTTTATATAGACACCAGATAGGGTTAGGGTTACATAGAGTCGGTTACAATGGTAAGAGATCTGCATATCCATATCGCCAAGCTTGCCTTCCACGCCAAGGAAAGTCCCTTCCAGACACGGGACGAAGTCTTCAATCTTATATCTTCATAGTACAGGAGTCCGGCTGAAGGAATAGTCCGGCCATCCGGACACCCCCTAATCCAGGACTCCCTCAGTAGCCCCTGAACCAGGCTTCAATGATGACGAGTCCGGCGCGCAGATTGTCTTCGGCATTGCAAGGCGGGTTCCTCCTCCAAGTACTTCATAGAAGATTTTAAACACAAAGATAGTGTCCGGCTCTGCAAATAAGTTTCCACATATTGCCACAGAGAGAATGATATTACACAAATCTAATCTGCTGACGTATTCCGTAGCAACTTTGTTTTCAATAATTTCAAGCCTTTGCATAACATGCTCCAAGGTTAACACAGTTCCATTAACCAAAAGGGGAGGTGAGCCAAATAAATCTATTAAAACATTATAGGAATCAAAAGTATGGCTACCCAAAAAATTCCCTCCGGTAATGGTATCAAGGATATATCTATACCAAGGATTAGCAACTACATAAAAATTGCGAAGAAGGACTGAAGTAGATTGCTTTCTGGTAGATCTATTTTGAGCATTGCAAATTCTATAACAAGCATCTTTTAGATTTTCTCCCTCCCTTTGTTTAAAATTTAGCACTTCATTCTTGGGAGATAACGGACAAGATAAGGAATTCGACATAGCGACAGGTAAGCAAACTAACACACGAGCAAACAAAAGGCAAGGGGAAAAAGCGAATAAAACGGCAAGGGTGAAGTGGGGGAGAGGAAAACGAGAGGCAAATGGCAAATAATGTAATGCGAGGGAAAGAGATTGTGATGGGTACTTGGTATGTTGACTTTTGCGTAGGCTTCCCCGACAACAGCGCCAGAAATGGCTCGTTGACGGGAGAGTAAATTTTGACTTGAGTTGGCGTAGGCCTCCCCGGCAACGGCGCCAGAAATCCTTCTTGCTACGTCTCAAGCTAGCGTTGCTTTTCCCCGAAGAGGAGGGGCGATGCAGCACAGTAGCGTAAGTATTTCCCTCAGTTTTTGAGAACCAAGGTATCAATCCAGTAGGAGGTCACGCGCAAGTCCCACGTACCTGCACAAAATGGTAGCAACTCGCAACCAACACTTAGGGGTTGTCAATCCCTTCACGGTCACTTGCGAGAGTGAGATCTGATAGAGAAAATATTTTTGGTATTTTTGGTATAAAGATGCAAAGTGAAAATTAAAAGCAAAACAAGTAAAATAAAGTAATGGAGATTGATATGATGAGAATAGACCCGGGGGCCATAGGTTTCACTAGTGGCTTCTCACAAGAGCATAGATATTCTATGGTGGGTGAACAAATTACTGTTGAGCAATTAATAGAATTGAGCATAGTTATGAGGTTATCTTGGTATGATCATGTATATAGGCATCACGTCCGTGACAAGTAGACCGACTCCTGCCTGCATCTACTACCATTACTCCACTCATCGACCGCTATCCAGCATGCATCTAGAGTATTAAGTTAAAAACAGAGTAACGCCTTAAGCAAGATGATATGATGTAGAGGAATAAATTCATGCAATACGATAAATACCACATCTTGTAATCCTCGATGGCAACAATACAATACGTGCCTTGCAACTCTTTCTGTCACTGAGTAAGGACACCGCAAGATTGAACCCAAAGCTAAGCACTTCTCCCATTGCAAGAACTACCAATCTAGTTGGCCAAACCAAACGGATAATTCGAAGAGACTTGCAAAGATAACTCAATCATACATAAAAGAATTCAGAGAAGATTCAAATATTATTCATAGATAAGTTGGATCATAAACCCACAATTCATCGGTCTCAACAAACACACCGCAAAAACAAGATTACATCGAATAGATCTCCACGAGAGAGGGGGGAACATTGTATTGAGATCCAAAAAGAGAGAAGAAGCCATCTAGCTACTAGCTATGGACCCGAAGGTCTGAAGTAAACTACTCACACTTCATCGGAAGGGCTATGGTGTTGATGTAGAAGCCCGCCGTGATGGATGCCCTCTCCGGCGGAGCTCCGGAACAGGCCCCAAGATGGGATCTCGTGGATACGGGAAGTTGCGGCGGTGGAATTAGGTGTTTGGCTCCGTCTTTGGTCTAATTGGGGTACATAGGTATATATAGGAGGAAGGAGCACGTTGGTGGAGCTCCGAGGGGCCCATGAGGCAGGGGGCGCCCTCCACCCTCGCGACTTCCTCGGAAACTTCTTGGAGTAGGGTCCAAGTCTCCTAGATCATGTTTGGTGAGAAGATCACGTTCCCAAAGGTTTCATTCCATTTGGACTCCATTTGATATTCTGTTTCCTCGAAATACTGAAATAGGCAAAAAAACAGCAATTCTGGGATGGGCCTCCCGTTAATAGGTTAGTCCCGAAAATAATATAAAAGTGGAAAATAGAGCCCAATATAGTCCAAAACTGTAGATAAAGTAGCATGGAGCAATCAAAAATTATAGATACGTTGGAGACGTATCAGTAACCCAACCGCGCCAATGATTACGACGCTTGGGAGATAAGCGAATTTTACCAGGCCGGTGGGGACGCATAGTCGCGTCCACCCATATAAGGGGATAAGGATCCACCTTTTCACCTACGCCTTCTTCCTCCTTTGCCTATCCATTTTTGCGCACTCGAGCTCCAGCGCCCAAGTCCGCACTCCCCACCTCAACCTTCTCCAGCCATGTCCGGAGCGGGAGGCAAGTGGATGGTCTCCTCCGTTACGGAGGGACACATCAAAAGACTAAGGAAGGCCGGATACTTGTCCAACGACATTGCGCACCGGCTTCCCGAAGGGGGGGCAGCTCATCCCTACCCCTAGGCCCCATGAGAGGGTGGTGTTCCTCCCCCATTTCCTCCGCGGACTGGGTTTCCCTCTCCACCCATTTGTCCGGGGGCTCATGTTCTACTATTGCCTGGATTTTCACGATCTGGCCCCGAACTTTGTCCTCAACATCTCGGCGTTTATCGTCGTGTGCGAGGCCTTCCTCCGCATCCGCCCCCATTTCAGCCTATGGCTCAAGACTTTTAATGTCAAGCCGAAGGTGGTGCGCGGCAACCAGGCGGAGTGCGGAGGCGCCATGGTGGGCAAGATGCCCAACATCTTATGGCTTGAGGGCTCGTTTGTGGAGACCCTAAAGGGGTGGCAATCGTGGTGGTTTTCCATCACCGAGCCACGCGACCCTAAGTGGGTCGCAACCCCCGAGTTCCGATCCGGACCCCCAACGCTGTCGGATTTCAGGTTCCGGCAGACCCTTGAGGTTCGAACACTGGGGTGTGCGTGGAGATTTCGCCTCCTACCTACCTGCACCCCTCCGCCATGCTAGGATCTAAACTATGGAAAGAACAACACAAGAGACACGGGGTTTATACTGGTTCGGGCCACCGTTGTGGTGTAATACCCTACTCTAGTGTGTGGTGTGGTGGATTGCCTCTTGGGCTGATGATGATGAACAATACAAGGAAGAACAGCCTCGCAAGGGTCTGTTCTCGGCTGGGGGGATGAACTGCTGGGAGGAGTTCAGTCACCTTTCTCTCTCTCTCTCTGATCGAGACCCTCTCTAACGAGCCTCTTCCTTCCAACCTCCCGGAACCCCTCTGCTATGTGGGTGGCCGGTCCTATTTATAGAGGCCCTGGTCCTCTTCCCAAATATCGAGCGGGAAGGGAGCCAACAATGGCGGGCTAATTTTAAGGGGGGCAGCAAGTATCAGCTATCCTAACAAAAGTAGTCTTCGTCTGCGCAAAGCTCTGGTGATGACGCCGTCTTGGGCTCCACGATGACCTCCGTCTCGTAGTCCTCCTAGTCATGGTCTCGTTGCACCAAAATGGCAACCTTTGCCTGATGCCTCAGTACTCCACGGCTGCGCTTGCCCCCTTTGCACCAAAGAGGAAAGGAGGACACCGCGTGGGCTGGCACCCGCCCGGCGCCCTGAGTCGTCATGGCTTGCGTCACGGGCACCTCGTGAGGTACCCCGCCTTGGTCTCTCCGCCTCCTCATGAGCCAGCCTGACGAGGCCGTGCCTGAGGAAGCTCCGCGTCGTCCGCCCCGCGAGGGTTGGCCCCTCGCGAGGGTCTTGGGTTTGTGTTGGTGAAGATGAGCCTCCGCGCTGGCCCCCTTTTGAGCCACGCCGCAGGCCGCAGGCAGGCAAGTCTGGGGACCCCCGTTCCCAGAACGCCGACAGTAGCCCCCGGGCCCAAGGCGCGCCCGGACTTGGCCGTGCAGGGAGGCAGAAGGGCAAGAGCGAAGCACCGCGGGCCCTAACAGCCTGCGGCCTTGGGCGCCGCGTGGCGGTTGACTGGACGTGGGTGCCTTAGCAACCGCGCGAGTTGGTAAAGGAGTGGCATCCGCCTAGGCCTTGCTTCTTGCTTTCCCCGGCTGCTGC
Organism: Triticum monococcum; assembly: GCA_034509565.1. Lineage (NCBI taxonomy): Eukaryota > Viridiplantae > Streptophyta > Magnoliopsida > Poales > Poaceae > Triticum > Triticum monococcum. Next base: position 553,884,945 of record CM067841.1, on the reverse strand, counting down.
TTAGATCCCCTTTCTTGCGCCTCCCCTTCCTTCCTCCGAAATTTCCAGATCTGCTCCGACCGCGCGACCTAGGAAGCCATGGTGCCTCGTCAGCCCCCGGCCGTAGCTTGGTACTCGTCTGCCCTGGACTCGCCGAACGTGTTAGAGGCGAGCCTTGCCCGGTTGCGCCGGATGGTGACGGCGCGAGGCATCAACGGGGCGAAGGCGTTCAAGGTCGGCTCCGCCACCCCCGAGGGTCAGGGGAGCACCTTCTATCCGTTCTTCATAAGTGCCATTGCCGCTGGCCTGATGCCTCCCTTCTCTGAGTTCTTCTTCTCTGTCCTCCGCCATTACAAGCTACAGGCTCTGCATCTCCATCCCAACTCCGTCCTTCTCCTGGCAATCTTTGCCTATTACTGCGAGGCTCATGTAGGGGTGCAGCCCTCGGTGGCCTTGCTGCGCCACTACTTCTACCTCCGGACCTCTCGCGGTCCTGCTTCCGTGTGCGCGAGCTTCATCGCGTACGGTGGCGCCATTGCCATCTCGAACCCTGGGAAGAGGATTGAGGGCTTCAGGAGCAAGTAGGTCTTGGTGGATGCTGGGCGCATCCACCCTCGGCTGATCTTGCCCACGGAGTAGCCCACGAGCTCCAGCGACTGGGGTCGAGCGGAGCTCACGGATCCCCGCGCGAAGATGGTGTTGGAGAAGATGGACGCGGATCTGAGGCCGGCCAACATGGCGGCGGCGAGGCCGACCGGCGCGTCGCTGCTGAGAGAGTTCCTGGAGCACCAGCTGGGTCCGCTTCGGCAGTACTCACTCCCGATGTGGAAGCCCCGCCCGAGCCCCACGGCCATGGCCGACGGAGATCTGGCTGCGGTCCTCCAATCTCTGGTCGGGGCAATGTGGCAAGGTTGGAGGGCGCTCCAACGCCCTTGTTCCTCCGCGATGACTGGGAGCGAGTAGTGAAGTCCATGCCCGTCTTCAACGAGGATGGGCCGTGCTCCTGGAAGCTCCCGAGGAACCGGTGGACGTGCCCTCCGACGACTCCAGCGAAGAGGAGGAAGGAGGGGAGCGGGGAAAAGGGCCTGACTCCGAGGTGACTGACGGAAAGTCGAGGGCTCCCCTCCCCCGGCACAGGTCCCGCGTTCTCTGCCTTTCTCCGAGCGATGACGACGAGGATGACGACGAAGAGGACGACGAGAAGGACGGCGGGAGCTCGCCCCCGATCCCGAAGAAGGAAAGGACCGGGCTGATCTCCCGCGGGTCTGCCCTGGCCCCGAGGCGGACCGCAGACGCACCTTCCGCTTCCAAGCTTCCCGAGGTTGACCCTTCCAGCCGGCTTTCAGGCTTCAAATTTGGCCGGAGGCCGCTTGAGCTCACTGTCGACGACCCGTAAGCGCTTGATTCTTGTCTTTATTTCTTGCTCTGCTTCTGAGGCTTGACGTCCGCGTCTCTTGGATAGGCTGGCGCCCGCAGCAAAGAAGCCGAAGGGGGCTCCTGAGGTTCCATCCGTGGCAGCGCCTCTACCCACGAAGGAGGGTGACCGCGACGCACGGGCTTCTCCTGCCCGGCCGTCCTCGCGAGGCCTGGCTAAGCCGGCTGGGGCGAGCTCAGCCCCCACGGCCCAAGTGGCTCCCGAGGTGCTAGCGCCTGCCGACGCCACTACAGCTGTCGGGGCACGGCAGACTCCGCCTCAGGATGTTGCGGCCGCGCTGCCGCCTTCTCCTCCTAATCCACTGGCTGCTGTCTCTCCGACTCCTTCTGCCGTTCTGGATCGTGTTGTTGCCGAGCTGGATCAACTGCGGCAGGATCTTCTTGGCGCCAACCCCCGCTTGGTGGCCGGGCGTTTGGAGCTGGCTTCAGGATGGGTTCGCTCTGACGCTTCGATTCGGGCGGTGCGGGTCCAGGCCTCGACGGCATGCGACGAGGAGAAGCAGGTCATCCTTGAGGCGAAGGTTGCTCATGATGCAGCCCTCGGGGAGGTGGTCGACGTCCGTGGTCGCTGCAAGGCGCTGGAGGACGAGCTGCAAGGCCTGCGGGATCAGCTCACGAAAGAGGTCCGCCTTCGCCAAGAGCAGGAAGAAGGCGTGAAGGCTTGCGAGGCGGCCGTCGAGGGCCGGGAGACCAAGCTCAGGAAGCGCCGCGACCGCCTAGGCGCGCTGGAGCAGGAGTTGGGGGCGAGGAAGGCCGCGCAGGACGACAAGGCCCTGGTTCTTGCCGAGGACCGCGCGGCCTTCACGGAGTTGGAGGCGAAGGCTCGCTCCTCGCTGAGGACGCTTTATGACAGCGGCCTGGAGAGCCCGCTGGCTTGCGCCGAGGACGGCCTCGCCAAGCTGCTTCCCTTCCTGGTTCACGCTCTTGAAGATGTCGCCCTTGGCCTTGGCCCCACGGCCGAGGCCGAGGCGCGTGTCCTGTCTTCTGCAGCACTGACGCGGGTCCTCATCCACATCTACCTTCGCAATCCCGGCGTCGACCTCGACAGCCTGCTGGAGCCAGCAAGCGGCGAGCGTGCCGCTGCTGCTGCCGAGGCCGTGAAGGGTCGCGCGGAGGCTCTGCTGGGGAAGTTCCGGGCCTTCAGCACCAAGCCGGAGCAAGCCGCTGCCAATCCCGCTGCTCCGTGAGGCGAACCCACTCCGCGCTGTTCCCCCGCCGACAAGTGACTCCGTCGTGGCTCCTGTCCTGCCTTTAATTCCTGCACAAGTATCATGCCTCGGGGAGGCGTTTAAACTTGCGTTTGGCATTGAGATAACAGTGTGGACTGTAATATTTGCTTTTGAATTCCTTTGAAATTTGCGCTTTTCCTTCCTACTTGCTTATGTTCTACGCCGGCAGAGCCCGGCCCCGCGCATGCCTCACCCAGCGTTGGTCCCAACCGGAAACCAGGATGGGGCCAAGGAGTGAGGGGCCACGTGACAAGTTAGGCCCCTGAGTCGCGATGCTCAGGAGTCCCCCTCGGTGCACGAACAACAAGTAGGGAGGTATGATGTGGGTCGATCCACCATTCTACGTCTGCAGATCCCGGCCCCGCGCATACCTCACCCAGCATTAGTCCCGACCGGAAACCAAGACGGGACCAAGGAGTGAGGGGCTACGTGACCAGTTAGGCTCCTGAGTCGCGATGCTCAGGAGACTCCTTGACGCTCAAACGGCCTTCATACCTTGGCTCCGCTCGGGGAGAGGCGCGCGACGAACCAGGCCCGGGGGGCCTGGCTGGGCGGCCTGCGTCTGGGCGTGACCCAGGCACAGCCCCTGTGCCCAGCCCCCTCATGCGGCACTCCCGAGGGGAGGCGTTACGATGAGGCTAGACACTGAGCTCTGGGCTCCCTGAGGTTGATGCGGCCCGGGGGCCACCCTCAGTTGTTTATCACCAGCGCGAAGCATAGCGCTTCCGTATGTGTACGGGCATAGCCGCTCCTCGGCAGTGTCGTCAGCCAGCGCGGAGCATGGTGCTTCCACTTGTACGTGGGAGGGGGCCACCCGCCGGGAGGAGCCCCCGAAGCATGTACAACCCCGCCCTGACACGTGGCTGGCATGGTAGGGCCTAGCGAGGTGTATCTGGGCACCCGTGAGCCAGCGCGGGACTCACAGGGCCCTACCTCTAGGCGGGTTGCGCCTGGCACTGGGCCTTATCTTGTGATGTGTCCCTGCAAATTTGGTTAGATGCCTGCACTCTACGTCCTCGGGTCCCGGCCCTCGAGCTGGTCTCAGCCGTCCCTGGTATGCCAGGTCGCGATGCCATGGACAAGGCCAGAGGGTGAGGGCTGGAGAGCCAGTAAGAGCCCTGAGTCGCGATGCTCAGGTACCCCCCCCCTTTAACGTGCAAGTGGTCGGCATGGAGAAGAAGAGGTGCCATGGACCTGCATAAAATAATCAAGCATGGCGGGTCTAACGCATAATTGGAAATAAACGCAAATGGGATACATGCCACTGGGCCTGGCCCTAGCGGCTTGGGGATCATGCAGCCCGAGGGGCGCCCCCAACAAGGTAAGCTAACAACATGGAATAAAAAGGGATACACGCCACAGGGACCGACCCACGCGGCCTGGGAATAACGTAGCCCTGGGGGGGCGCTCCCAGCTGGAAATAAGACTCGAAAGGTGTCACCTGATGATGTTGAGGACAAAGGAGCATTGATGTAGCAGGCTCGGTGGGCTGCAGAAGCCGATCCTCATGAGCCCCCAGGCCCAGGGGCCTGGGAGGCTCCGAAGGCACTGGCGGCTCCTCGCGAACCATCTCCATCTCCGCCAGGGCTGCGGAACGCCTGGCCTCTTGTGCCTCCATGATGCCCCTCATGAGGCGCTGGTACGTGTCAGCCGTGCTCGGCATGCCGTAAGGCATGCGAACATAGCTGTGAGGTGGGCCTCCGCAGCGCCTCACTCGCGAGGGCTGGAGGCGCTCCAGAGAGGCGACTCGGTTGAGCCCTGGTACGTTGATGCAGACGCGTAGCCCACCATCCTCGCCTGGATGGGGAGCCACTGCTGGTAGGCGGCGGCCGCCTTTCATGACTCTTGACTCCTGTAGCTCCTGAATGGCTTTGCTGATGAACTCCTGAGGGTCTGGATCTCCTTGCCTTGCTCCTTCTTGAGGGAAACGTGCTTTGAAGCACGCCTCCATGTGGTGCCCAAGCGCCTCCCTCGTGACCCTAGCTAGTTCGGTGGCCCTCCAGGGGAGAGCCCCCGAGCCCTGCCTGAGGAGGGCGCCGGGCACGCTTTCCTATGCGATGGAAGGAGGTTCCCCCTGGGCTGGCGCGGGCCCAGAGGGGCCTGCCTCCTGAGTGGTCGGGTCGGACGATGTCTTCTTCTTCTTGGGGGCGGTCTCGGGAAGCCTCCAACTTTCGCGATCTAGGTCTTCCAGTGATGCAGCCTGAAAGGCTCGTTCCAGGGAACACACCGCGTCCTTCTCTTCGCAGGGCACCGTGATGACTCCGCGGCTTCCTGGCATCTTGAGGACGTTGTAGCCGTGGTGAGTTACGGCCATGAACTTGGCCAGCGCTGGGTACCCAAGGATGGCGTTGTACGGTAGGCGAATGTGCGTGATGTCGAAGTCGATGAGCTCGGTGCGGTAGTTGTCGCGTGCCCCGAAGGTGATAGGGAGGCGGACCTGCCCAATCGGGACCGTGGAGCCGTCGGTGATTCCGGAGAAAGGCTTGGTTGGCTGAAGCTGGCTGTACGGCACTTGGAGGTTGTTGAATGTCTCCACGGACAGTACGTTGAGCCCTGCCCCGCCATCGACGAGGGTCTTGGTGACCACCACGTTCTGATGATTGGGGAACAAAGCATCGGGAGGAGTCCGGCTGTAGCCGCACACTTGAGCTGATCTGTTGAGCTGAACGTGATGGCGCACGCCGACCACCTGAGAGGGCGCGTGGCTTCGAGCCATGGGAGGACTGCGTTCACTTCGCGGGCGAACTGCTTGAAGATGCGTTGAGAGGCTGGGGCTCCGGCCCCGCCCAGGATGCAGGCGATCGCGCGCGGCTCCTGGAAGCCCCCAGCCCCCTCGTCCTGGTGGCGGTCCTTGTTTCTCCTTCGCTGCGGCAGTAGCGGTGGGAGGCCTGCGTTGCCTTGCGGGCGATCCTCGCGAGGCTGATCCCTCCAGTCTCCCTTGCGAGGCTGATCTTGCCAGCGATCCTCACGAGGTTGATCGCGCCACCCTTGGCACGGGCCACGGTCTTCCCAGCGTCCTGCGTTCCTTCCTCCTCCTCGACCGTAGCCCCGGTCACCGCGGTCAGGGTGACGGCCGATCCTTCCTTCTCGCATGGCTCGGAGTTCTTGACATTCGTTGGTGTTGTGGGTGTGGAGGTCATGGTACACACAGTATCGCCTGCCCTTGGAAGGTTCGGGCTGATCTCTGCCCCGCTTGGTGTCTGGTTCTGCCGCGAGCACGGCAGCCCCCTTCCGCTTCACATCCTTGGCCTTGGGCTTCTTCTCTTCTGGGTCTGCGGCAGGCAGCTCGAGGAGGGAGAGACGCCCTTCCTCAGCCCTGGCGCACTTGTTTTCTAAGTTGAACAGTTCCAAGGAAGTGCACAGGTCTTCATGCATCACCAGCTCCTCCTTCATCTTGACATCGCGCACGCCGTCGGAGAAGGCTGAGATGATGGCCTCCTCAGTCACCTTGGGAATCTTGAGGCGTGCGTTGTTGACGCGCTGGATGTACTTCTACAGGGTCTCCCCAGGTTGTTGCTTGATGCAGTGCATGTCGCTCATGGTGGGTGGCCGGTCGCGAGTGCCTTGGAAGTTGGCGATGAAGCGGGTGCGCATCTCGTCCCAGGAGGATATTGTCCCTGGAGCCAGGTTCAGGAGCCAAGTGCGGGCCCCGTCCTTGAGCGCCATGGGAAACCAGTTCACCATGACCTTCTTGTCTCCATTGGCAGCCTCGATGCCCAGCTCGCAGAGCTGGAGGAACTCCGCAGGGTCGGCCGTGCCATCGTAGCGAGGAGGCAGGTCTGGCTTGAACTTGCCGGGCCACGCGACGCTGCGTAGTTGAGTGGTGAAGGCGCGGCAACCTGCTGTGGCCGCGGGAGGCCTTGGGTGACGGAGAGCTTGGTCTTGCATGTCCCCACACACTGCAGCTGAGAGCAGCGCGGGGTCTTGACGCGCGGGAGCAGGAGGATGGTCGCGACGCGCTGGAGCAGGGAGCGCCCGGGCAGCTTCTTGCGGGCGAGGGACTTCTTGGCAGCTCTGTTCTTGCTGCGCTGGCACCTGACGGAGCGGGTTCCGCCCAGGGGCCACGCGCCTTGGATCCATGGCATCTTCTTGAGAAGGAGGCGGCCGGGGCGCCACCGGAGCCTCGTCGCATGCGCGGGGCGGGGTGCGGTGCAGCGGAACGGACGGCGCAGGAGAGCCTCCTGCGGCGCGGACGAGCTCGGCGACGCGGTCGAGCCATTCTTCATAGACGTCGTCGACGGGATGGTAGCGCAGGAGCTCATTTGCCGCGATGAGCGCAGCTTGAGCCTCCATGGGTGCGCGGAGCGCGCGGGACGAAGATCCAGCTGGGGTGAGCGAGGGAGTTGCGGTGCGGCCATCCTGCCGCACGGACGGATGCTGGGACGATGCTTGCTGCTCGTCCCCCGCCGGGCCGGTGGCGGTGTTGACGGCAGGTGACGAGGAACGGCGAGGACGCCCGCTGACATGGGCCGTCTGGGCGACGCGGGAAGCGAGGGCGGCCCGGCGCTCCGCGCGGGCCCGACGAGCGTCAGACATGGGCGCGATGGTCGGAGGAGAACGGGGTGGTAGAAGACGAATTCCGGCGCACCCCTACCTGGCGCGCCAAATGTCGGATTTCGGGTTCCGGCAGACCCTTGAGGTTCGAACACTGGGGTGCGCGCGGAGATTTCGCCTCCTACCTAGCTGCACCCCTCCGCCATGCTAGGATCTAAACTATGGAAAGAACAACACAAGAGACACGGAGTTTATACTGGTTCGGGCCACCATTGTGGTGTAATACCCTACTCCAGTGTGCGGTGTGGTGGATTGCCTCTTGGGCTGATGATGATGAACAATACAAGGAAGAACAGCCTCGCGACCCTCTCTCTCTCTCTCTCTCTCTCTGATCGAGACCCTCTCTAACGAGCCTCTTCCTTCCAACTTCTCGGAACTCCTCTGCTATGTGGGTGGCCGGTCCTATTTATAGAGGCCCTGGTCCTCTTCCCGAATATCGAGCAGGAAGGGAGCCAACAATGGCGGGCTAATTTGAAGGGGGACAGCAAGTATCCGCTATCCTGACAAAGTAGTCTTCGTCTGCACAAAGCTCTAGTGATGACGCCGTCTTGGGCTCCACGATGACCACCATCTCGTAGTCCTCCTGGTCTTGGTCTCATTGCACCGAAATGGCAACCTTTTCCTGATGCCTCGGTACTCCATGGCTGCGCTTGCCCCCTTTGCACCAAAGAGGAAAGGAGGACACCGCGCGGGCTGGCACCCGCCTGGCGCCCTGAGTCGTCATGGCTTGCGTCACGGGCACCTCGTGAGGTACCCCGCCTTGGCCTCTCCGCCTCCTCTTGAGCCAGCCTGACGAGGGTGTGCCTGAGGAAGCTCCGCGTCGTCCGCCCCGCGAGGCTTGGCCCCTCGCGAGGGTCTTGGGTTTGTGTTGGTGAAGATGAGCCTCTGCGCTGGGCCCCCTTTTGAGCCACGCCGTAGGCCGCAGGCAGGCAAGTCTGGGGACCCCGTTCCCAGAACGACGACAAACGCGGCTCACATCCTGGAAAGAGACGGGCCTGTCATGGGGTAAAAAAGGAGAGCTGACCGGACTCCAAACATGCGTCCAAACCCTGGTGGACAAGCAGCTCAAGCTTGTCATCGTAGTCCAGGTTATGCTCATCCGCCGGATCCTCCCGTGTCAACAACGGGCTTTCAACCTGTGGGAGTTCAACCCGGCGCGGCACCGAACTCTGAGTAGGTTCTTCGACACGATGTACGAAGATGCCTGGAAGGTGCTTTTCAAAGGCGTCGAGGCCCCCGCATCCGCTACCGAGGATCGCGCATTCAGTACGCAGGGTCACGCTCGTCCGGTAAGCTATTTTTACCTTCTAGAGGGTATCAGTTTTTCATAGTTTGACTCCATGCGGGATCTAAGCTCCCTTGCCTTTGACAGGATTGGTAGGAGACGTCCGGACAAATCAACTGTCCGGCTCCTTTGCCCGAAGGCCCAGCGGACGCTCGTTTGGCGAAGCTGCTGGTTCCGGCACCCTATGTGGTGCCGGAGAAGAAGGCTAAGAAGAAGGCCACGGGGACTCGAAAGAGTGCCCGGCGCCAGGAGGCGTCGGATCCATCATCCGACGGCTCCAAGACGCACTCCTCCCATGAAGACGAGGAGGAGGAAGAAGAGACCTCTCCCCCTCTAGCGGGGGAAGGGAAGAAAAGGAAGGCCGCCCCAACTAGGGAGGCCGAAGGGTCCATGAAGGGGAAAACCCTTCCTTCGGACTACTCCACCAACGCCGACGACGGTGAAAAGCAGTGGCTGACCAGGGCCAAGCCCTTGGCGAAATCGTAAGTATCCGGATACCAGAGTAATTCATAGTATTCCTTTATTGCACATCTTTCCCTTATGTCAAATAAGATTATGCAGCCCACCCAAAGACCGGCTCGACGCGTCGTTGAGCGGTTCACTGGACTCGTTGGATATGAATTCGCTTCCGACGGCTTCCTCCCCCCTCCCTACGGACAACGCCGAAGTGTTGTCCCAACAGGTTCCAAGCCAGGAGGAGGTGGTCCTGGAGGCGCCGCAAGGCGACTTCCCGGACTCCAGGGGTGACGGGGAAAAATCTCCCAGGGCTCCAAGTCCGGTTCTAGGCCGGACACCGCTCCGGAACCTTCAAAGGTTCCAGAGTCCGGCGGGTGACCTCCTTCCAAGAGGAGCAGGCCCTCCGTGCCGGTGACCCCCGTCCAACCGGAGGCACCGGACAATCTGTTGGAGGTGCTCAAGGGCGCCTCCATCGACGAGAAGCACCGCGCCATTATGAGTGCGGTGGTCCAGAAGGTTGAGTCCGCCAAGAGCGGACTGACTGAAGCTTGTACTAGTCTTTTGACAGGCTTTGAGGTAAGTAAAGAATGTGTAAATAATATTAACGCATAGAGAGTAGCCTCTCATGCTCTGTTTTCCGTTCGGGAAGAAAAGATGAACAGAGGATCAAATAAAATTCGCAGGAGCCTAACAAAAAGGAGTCCATATGCGTGTGTGGGCTTCCCTGCTGGCGTCTGCCGCACTGACTACGGAAGTGGACACGCTAAAGCAGAACCTCAAGCAGTCCGAGCAAGAGCTGTGGCGTGCCAAGAAGCAGCTCGAGGAGGAGGAAGGTAAGAAATACCTTATTTAAATATATATATATATATAAAGGTGCAATTGCAAAAAATGACAGGATTATCGTGGCTATTGTAGGGGCCACGTCTGAGGTGGCGACCCTTAAGCAATCGCCGCTCGAGGCCGAGAAGACGGCGGCCACGGAGCGCACCGAGCGGGAGAAGTATGAGGCCGAGGTTGGCAAGGTGCGGCAAGAGCTCCAGGTTCTTATGGAAAAACATGAGAGTTTGGAGCTTGACTCAAAGACGCGAGCGTCCGAGCTCGCGCCGGCTATTGAAAATGCCAAGTCTGCCAAGGCCGAATTCTAGAAGACCCTCCAGGAGTTGGATGAGGTGAAGAAGATAGCGGCGGGTAAGGCATTCTTTATGCAAAGCAAACACATAAACGTGAGTTACTTGTTACTTACCTGAATCCGGAGCTCTCTAGGAGCGTTCGCAGATCTTCCCCGGAGTGTGTCTGATGCCGCCGCATTCTATCGACCCGAGGAGGGCAGCTCGGCAGAGAAGGTGTTCTGGTCTCAGTATGCTGAGGCCGGACACCCCGTGCCCCTAAGCGACCAGCTGAAGCAACTGGTCGAGCTCCACAAGGTGGCCGAATAGGCCATGAAGGGCCTCATAGTTCGGCTATGGCCTGGAGAGGCTCTGCCTGGGAGCTATTTCGGGCTGGTGCGGCGGCTGGTGGAGGCCTGTCCAAGGCTCGAAGCCATCAAGCGGTCCGTCTGCATTGAAGGTGCCCGTAGGGCCCTTGCCCGTGCTAAGGTGCACTGGGGCAAGCTGGATGCTGAGAAGCTTGTGAAGGACGGGCCACCGCCGGGGAAAGAGCATCGCAAGCCCAAGAATTATTATAAGGATGTTCTGAAGGGTGCCTGCCTTGTGGCGGATGAATGTTCTAGGGATGTAATTTTTGAGTGAAACTTGCTTGTTTTGTCCTGTGCGCTGAAAAATTGTTCATATGCGCTAAGAAATGCTGTTGGAATTTAAAATATTACCTTCTATGCGGCTGTTTATGAATTCTGAGAGATGGCGAGTCGTCGGCTTCTGCCCCCGTGCCGCTAGTGCTGGGGTGTTCTGGGATAAACCTGAGCGCTCTTTTTCCCATGTTTGGGTCCTTCGAGGGAGGCGCTCAGCCCAACGAACAAGGCAATCGGACTATAATGCATGAACACTCTCACTTAGCCATAGAATTCTATAATTTTAAATTTCGGCAAAGCCCCTGGTATTCGAAAGACCGAGTTCGGGGCGCTATCCACGCCTTGGCCGGACAGAGCTGACTCCTCGCTCTAAGCGGCATAAGTCTTTAGGGACTCGAAAAACCTCTTGAACATCGACCAGCTCTCGCTTCATCATGACAGTGAGTTTTAGCTTTCTCCACTGAGGTGCTCGACCCAGCTCAACTGGGGCACAATCGCAGTGGTTCTCCTAGTGCTACCTTAGCCGATATAGCGGAACGTAAGGCACCAAAACATAGGAGCCGGGCAAACCCAACTATTGACCCAAGACATGATTCGGAGCCGATGCATATAATGCTATAAGTTCGGGGTGCCGCACTTGTTAAAGTGTCCGAACTTCTCACACCATGTTGAGGGGTACTAAAGCCCCTGGCATATTTTGGCCGTACCAAAGTGTACGGGTGCAATATGTTGTTAAGGAACATATATTTGTAGGAAAAGAGTAATGCAAAAATAGACAAAAGCTATGCATTGTTTATTAAAAAGGGGCTGCGATCAAAGCAGAACGATACAAATAATGTGATAAGCAAAAGGTTGGACTATTTGAACATGTCCGTTACAGGGGCAGGCTGCGGAATGTTATGCGAAACAGGTATACTGCTCGTGATAGAGACCACCTGGGAGTTCCGTAATGCGGCATGGCTTGTCTGCTTCCCTGGTTCTTGCATCGTTTGTTCGGCAATTGAACTGCCGAATAGGCCTTCCGAAGTGTGGAGTCCTGAAAGTAAGAGAAAATTAAAAAAACCGGCAGCCCCTGGTGCGGTTTAATCTATGTTTTGGGCGTGCCGTGATGGTGCCCCTCCTCCTGTACCCATGGTATTTCTAGAGCATAGTTATGTATGCGAAGTACTGGTGCCGCATTTTTGCGAGGGCTGGGGTTGGGGCCGCATTGCTACGCCTGCTCGGAGCGTGCCAGGTGGTCTTGTTGCAGGTTACTCCGAGCGCGCTTGACAGTGTCCGGACGTTTAATGGCCGGACTGGAGAACTGCCTGGAGAGGCTGCTTTGTACTTCCGCTGCAAGGGCCGCTGTGTGCTCCTCATGTTCGGAGGGAGCGTTCGGTGTTTCCATTGACCGTAATTACTCCTCGAGGGCCTGGCATCTTGAGCTTAAGGTATGCGTAGTGCGGTACCGCATTGAACTTGGCGAATGTGGTTCGTCCGAGCAGTGCATGATAGCCACTGCGGAATGGGACTATGTCGAAGATTAACTCCTCGCTTCAGAAATTATCCGGAGATCTGAAGACCACTTCAAGTGTGACTGAGCCTGTATAGTTGGCCTCTACACCTGGTATTACGCCTTTAAAGGTCGTTTTGGTGGGCCTAATCCTCGAGGGATCTATGCCCATATTCCGCACTGTATCCTGGTAAAGCAGGTTCAGGCTACTACCGCCGTCCATAAGGACTCTAGTAAGATGAAATCCGTCAATAATTGGGTCTAGAACCAATGCGGCGAATCCGCCATGACGGGTGCTAGTGGGATGGTCCCTTCGATCAAAGGTGATCGGGCAGGAGGACCATGGGTTGAACTTTGGGGCGACTGGCTCTATCGCGTATACGTCCCTTAACGCGCGCTTCCGCTCCCTCTTGGGGATGTGGGTTGCGTATATCATGTTCACCGTCCGCACTTGTGGGGGAAAACCCTTCTGTCCACTGTTGTTCGGCAGCCGGGGCTCTTTTTCGTCATCGCTATGCAGCCCCTTGTCTGTATTTTCGGCATTTAACTTGCCTGCCTGCTTGAACACCCAACAATCCCTGTTGGTGTGATTGGCCGGCTTTTCGGGGGTGCCATGTATCTGGCACAAGCGGTCGAGTATTCGGTCCAAACTGGACGGGCCCCTAGGATTTCTTTTGAATGGCTTTTTCCGCTGACCGGATTTATAGCCTATGAATCCGGCATTAACTGCCGTATCCTCAGCGTTGTCGCTGTTAATGCGGCGCCTCTGCTTGTTGCAACGCGACCTGCCACTACTATCCCTGGTATCCGAATTACCAGGGTCCTTGGTCATGTTGTTGCTACGAGCAAGCCAGATGTCTTCTCCTGCGCAAAAGCGGGTCATGAGTGTCGTGAGTGCTGCCATAGATTTTGGCTTTTCCTGTGCAAGGTGTCGGGCAAGCCACTCGTCATGGATATTGTGCTTGAAGGCTGCTAGGGCCTCAGTGTCCGGACAGTCGACTATTTGATTTTTCTTTGTTAGGAACCGTGTCCAAAATTGCCTGGCCGATTCCTCTGGCTGCTGAATTACGTGACTTAGGTCATCGGCGTCTGGGGGTCACACATAAGTGCCCTGGAAATTGTCGAGGAATGCGGCTTCCAGGTCCTCCCAATAACTGATTGATCCTGTTGGCAAGCTGTTAAGCCAATGTCGAGCTGGTCCTTTAAGCTTGAGTGGGAGGTATTTGATGGCATGGAAATCATCGCCGCGGGCCATGTGGATACGAAGGAGATAATCCTCGATACATACCGCAGGATCTGTTGTGCCATCATATGATTCAATATTTACGGGTTTGAAACCCTCGGGGATTTGATGATCCATTATTTCGTCTGTGAAGCATAGTGGGTGTGCGGCGCCTCTATACTGGGCTATATCACGACGTAGCTCCAATGAGCTTTGTCTACTGTGTTCGGCCCTGCCGAATTTGTGGCCGGCGTGACGGTTACCGTCTCGAGTCGTGGGGCGCCCACGCGATCCGTAGATCGATCTTGTTTGCCTTGCCTTGTCCTCCAACATATCTCGCAGGTCCGGCGCATTTTCCCATGCCCTGGTACGGGGTGCGGCTTGAGTGGAGGGCCGAGAGGCCTCTCTGTCGTGACCACGAGGTGGCCGATCGGCCGTGTCGAGTGCAGGTGATGCAGGTTTAAGTGCTTCCTCCTCTAGTCGGGGTAGCAACATGCGCTTTGGGTAGCTCTTGGAGGGGCGTTCGAGTTTATGCTCTTCAGCCGCAAGGACTTCAGTCCATCTGTCGACTAGCAAATATTGATCAGCTCTAAGCTGTTGCTGTTTTTTCTTGAGGCTTCTTGCCGTGGCCATAAGCCTGCATTGAAAACACTCTTGCTCGATGGGATCCTTTGGCATGACAAATTTGTTGTTGTCGAGGCTTGCCTCGTCTTCGGAGGGAGACATATAATTTTTGTCCTCGACCTCTCTGTCTGCCGCTCTCTCATGAGGGCTGGTTTCTCCATCCTCCTGTGCTAAATCTTGCTGGAGGGGGTTTTCTTCGGCACTCCTCGGAGTATTATTATCTCCCGTGCTGGAATCACCGTATTTGTTTTGGCGGGATTTTGATCGGCGCCGCTGACGCCGGCACTTAGGCTGTTTCTTGGAGGGGTCATCCTCCGCTGTTCCATCGCCATCTCCTTCTTTTGGGGTGTCCATTATGTATATGTCATATGACGAGGTGGCTTTCCAGGGCCTAATAGGCGCTGGTTCTTCATCGTCTCCTTCATTGGCGTCCATACCGTCGATGTCTTCGGAGTCGAAGTCGAGCATGTCGGTTAAATCATCGACAGTGGCTACAAAGTGGGTGGTGGGTGGGCTTTGAATTTCTTCATCGTCCGTACCCCAACCTTGCTGACCGTAGTCTGGCCAGGGCTCTCCTGATAAAGAGAGAGACTTTAGTGTCTTCAGAATATCGCCGAAATGCGAGTGCTGAAAGATGTCCGCGGCAGTAAACTCCATGATCGGCGCCCAATCGGATTCGATCGGCAGGGGCGCGGAGGGTTCGGGGTCCGGAGAGGAGTCCGGCTTCTTGGAGTCACGAGTCTCGCGGAGTGCGGGGCTGGTGTTCGGCTCGATCGCCATTGGGATCGCAGCCCCTGAGGCGGCGTCCAACCGCCCATCCTCGATCGACGTAGTTGGCTCCGAATTAAAGGTCGAAGCCGATGCGAGTGCGGCCTCCAGGGCACTGTTCGGCGGCAAAGCTAGATCATGCTCGTCGTGACAGTGAGGCGCGCTCGGCAGTGGCTCGAATCTGTCAAAGATCAAGTCCCCGCGGATGTCAGCCGTGTAGTTTAAACTTCCAAATCTGACCTGACGGCCAGGGGCATAGCTTTCGATCTGCTCCAGATGGCCAAGTGAATTGGCCCGCAGTGCGAAGCCGCCGAAGACGAAGATCTGTCCGGGGAGGAAGGTCTCACCCTGGACTGCATTGTTATTGATTATCGTAGGAGCCATCAAGCCTAACGGTGACGACACAGAGGAACTCTCAATGAAAGCACCAATGTCAGTGTCAAAACCAGCGGATCTCGGGTAGGGGGTCCCGAACTATGCGTCTAGGCCGGATGGTAACAGGAGGCAAGGGACACGAAGTTTTACCCAGGTTCGGGCCCTCTTAATGGAGGTAAAACCCTATGTCCTGCTTGATTAATATTGATGATATGGGTAATACAAGAGTAGATCTACCACGAGATCAGAGAGGCTAAACCCTAGAAGCTAGCCTATGCTATGATTGTTGTGTATGAATGTGTTGTCCTACGGACTAAAACCCTCCGGTTTATATAGACACCGGATAGGGTTTGGGTTACATAGAGTCGGTTACAATGGTAGGAGATCTGCATATCCGTATCGCCATGCATGCCTTCCACGCCAAGGAAAGTCCCTTCCGGACACGGGACGAAGTCTTCAATCTTATATCTTCATAGTCCAGGAGTCCGCTGATGGTATAGTCCGGCCATCCGGACACCTCCTAATCCAGGACTCCCTCACATAGGGTATGTGATTTCTCCGGTGATCAACACATAGTAAGAGGAGCATGATGCTAGTATCTTTAATATGTTGTGACTGCAGCTGGAGCTTCCGCCATGGAGACCCTTCGGGCGGAACTTGCCCGAGCCAAGGAACAAGCCAGGAATAGTGATGCGGCCGCTCTAAAGGCAGTCAAAGAGTTGACGGCCGAACAGGCTGCGCATTGCCAAAGCTAGGAAAAAATAGCCAAGATGGCCGTTGAGTTGAAAGATGCCGCCGACCGTTACCAGCTTCTTGAAAAAGAAAGCCGAGCGAAGGCGATGGACCTGGAGAAGGCCATGGTAGCAGCCAAGGAAGCCCGCTCTAAAATCAGAGCGACGAAGGAGGAGCTGCGTCATGCTGGAGATATCGCGGCTGGGAAGCCCTTTTTGTTGCGGACGAAGTTCGAAGATCCGAAGTATGCCCCTCTTCATCAACTATGGAGTTCTGCAGACGCATACGTGGATTTGGCAGCCAGTGCCACTGATGCAGCAGAGTACTTCAAGGATCAAAAAGATCGTGAAGTGGAAAAGCTATTCTGGTCACAGTTCCATGTTCTAGTGCATCCGCTGTTGTTGAATGAGCGAATGGCCGAGTGGGCCGAGCTCCATAGGTTGTCTGTGCTTGCCATGAGGTCTGCTGTGGATCATCTGTGGCCGGAAGGGCCAAGGCCGAATAGTTATTTTAGTTTAGTGCAACAGTTCCTTGGTGTTGTGCCGCACATCGACGCTATGAAGAGGTCGGCGTGCATAGAGGGTGCGCGTATGGCACTTGCCCGTTTCAAGACATGCTGGGCAGAGATGGAGGCCACCGCTATTGCAACCCACATTTCGGCCGTAGGCCGAGTATCTGCCGAGCACTACTTTGAAGAAGTCCTTGAAGGCGCTCGTTCAATAGAGGCTCAGTGCTCGAAGAATATTATGTTCTAGTGACATGTATTCCCATTGTAAAACAATGTTTTATTGAATTATAAAAGCTGTGTTTATACTTTTACCGGAAAGTATTATGATGCCTCCTGTGCGTCCGTTTATGTATATATGTATATAACCTGAAAGTTTGCAGTCGTCGGCTTCAGCCCCCATGCATATAATGCGGGGGTGTTCGCAAAAAACGCGTGTTCACACTTGATCCAACGTCTTGGTCCATTAAGGAGGTGGTAGCGCAGCGAACGAGGCAATCAGACTATATTGCTTTAACATTTTCACTTAGCCATAGGAGTTTGATGGTGGGACTACTATATAGCCCCTAGTACCTCCGCGCTCGTCCGAATACGGTGCGCGTATGTACATGACAGGTAAACGGCCCTTCATTAATGCAGAGGAATCTTGAAATTCCGCTAAGTCATCGAGTGGTTGACCAGTCTCACGCTTTATCATGACAGTCAGTTTTCGGCTTTCTCTACTGAGGTGCTCATCCAGATGAACCAGGGCACAACCGAGTAGTTCTCCCGGTGCCGCCTTAGCCGATAGAGCGGAACGTAAGGTAGCAAAACACGGGAGCCGGGCAAACCCATCATTTGACCAAAGACATGATTCGGAGCTGATGCATATAAGGCCAAACTCACGAC
Source organism: Triticum monococcum (assembly GCA_034509565.1). NCBI lineage: Eukaryota > Viridiplantae > Streptophyta > Magnoliopsida > Poales > Poaceae > Triticum > Triticum monococcum. The sequence continues at coordinate 553,867,655 of CM067841.1, read as the reverse complement.
GCCGAACACTCCCTAAGGTATTCAGTCTTTATAACATATGCCGGACTGAACAATGCCCTTAATAATAAACCCCGAGTGTCCAGGTACGTGCAATATTCTGACATGGCGAAATGCCAATAACGTCAGCATCCTTCTTGGTTGTATTGAATATCCGGAGGATGTGACAACAAGAGACAATAAAAAGGTTTATGCAGGGTCTTAATCTGAAAAGAAACCTTTGAGCGGGTCCCTGCTGCATGTCTGCGCCTGTGTCTCCGTTGTGCCGTGTCCTAGACGGGTGTAGCACGATTGTCATTTGTAAAAGAGAAGAACTTAGGTGAAAGTTGTCATGCCAAAAAATTGGTTATTCTCGATAAACCTTAAAATTCAAGATAAGTCAAGTTGAGCCGAACTAGCCCTGATTACACGCGAGAAGCCCCTGGTACCGTCTATGAGGGTTTAACCATCAAACCAATCCCAGGTATATCTAGTGATGCGTCGAACTCGTCTAACCGTGTCCACGGTCTTGACGACCTGTCATTTATTCTGGTTGGTGAGGCCGCCTAGTGCTGGGCTGTTAAAGCCGCCGCACGTTCTTCCACACGTAGAGAACGCTCAATATTTCCACTAACTGTGATGATGCCACGTGGACCAGGCATCTTAAGCTTAAGAGAAGCGTAATGTGGTACCGCATTTAAACAAACGAAAGCTGTTCTTCCGAGTAGTGCTTGATAGCTTCTTCGGAATGGAGCAATGTCAAAGTCTAACTTCTCACTTCGGTAGTTGTCGGGTGAACCGAATACAACCTCTAGTATTAGAGAGCCCGTGGAGCGGGCCTCTGGGCCTGGTATTACTCCCTTGAAGGTAGTATTACTGTGGCTGATTTTTGTCGGGTCTATCCCCATTTTGCGGACTGTGTCCTGATATATCAGATTTAGATCACTGCCGCCATCCATAACGACTCGTGTGAGATGGTATCCGTTTATTATTGGGTCTAACACCAAGGCAGCCAATCCTTCATGTCGGATGCTTGTCGGGTGATACCTGCGATCAGAAATGATCGAGCAGGCCAACCAAGGGTTGAACTTAGGGGTGACGGGCTCTACGACGCGTATGTCTCGGAGTGCATGTTTTCTTCTCCTCTTCGTCACGTGGATCATGTTTACTGTTTTAAGCTCTGGTGGGAATTTTTTCTGTCCTCCAGTGTTATGCTGGCGAGGTTCGTCCTCGTCTTCGCTTGGTGTCTCCCTCCCCTTGTGTTCGGCGTTTATCTTACCGACCTGCTTGAAGACCCAGCATTCTCTGTGGGTGTGATTTGCAGGTTTATCTGGGGTGCCATGAATCTGACATAGTTTGTCTAGAATCTTGTTTAGGCTGGACGGTCCATCTCTGCTGCCTTTGAAAGGCTTTTTCCGCTGACCTGTCAAGAGCCCCTGAATCCGGCATTTACCGCCCTATTATCTGGGTTGTCTTCTTTATTTCAATGCTTGCTTTTACTGCGTCATGGTTTTCCATTGCCATCCCTGACTTCGGATGTGCTTGGGTCGCTGGTGCTACTGCGGGCTAACCAGCTATCTTCGCCCGCGCAAAAGTGGGTCATGAGGCTTGTCAGGGCTACCATTGTTCTCGGTTTTTCTTGGCCGAGGTGTCTGGCGAGCCATTTGTCTTGGACGATGTGCTTGAAAGCTGCTAAGGCTTCGGCGTCTGGGCAGTCAACGATTTGGTTCTTCTTAGTGAGAAACCTGTTCCAAAGCTTTCGGGCCGACTCTCCAGACTGTTGAATTATATGACTTAAATCGTCTGCATCCGGAGGTCGGACATAAGTCCCTTGAAAATTAGCCTGAAAAGCATCCTCGAGCTCCTCCCAACTTCCAATTGAGTTTTTGGGGAGGCTTTTCAGCCAGTGTCGAGCTAGTCCTTTAAGCTTGAGGGGCAAGTACTTGATGGCGTGGAGATCGTCTCCGCGAGCCATATGGATATGGAGGATAAAGTCCTCAATCCAGACCCCAGGGTCTGTGGTCCCGTCGTATGCCTCTATGTTCACTGGGTTGAATCCTTCTGGAAATTCGTGGTCCAGCACCTCATCGGTGAAACATAGGGGGTGTGCGGCACCCCTGTATTTGGATGTATCATGGCGTTCGGACGGTTGTAGTATTTGGTTTGATTTTGGGCCGGAGCGCGCTTCCTAGATCCATAGATGGATCTGGTCATACTGGATTTTTGGTGCAAGTCCTCACGTAGATCATTTGTTGACTTATGTGCGGCCTTGTTAGCCGCTCTATCGCGGCCACAAGGTGGTTGATCCGGCCGGTTGGCCATTTTATTTTTTAGCTGTGTGGGCTCTAAGGCCTCATCGTCGAATTCAGGTAATAGCTTGCGCTTTGGATAGCTCTTTGTGTGGTAACTTCCACCATACTTTTTTTCATTGTCGAGCACTTTGTTCCACCTGCTGTTGAGCGTATTTTGTGCGGCCTTAAGCCTTTGCTTCTGCTTCTTCAGACTCCTCGCTGTGGCAATAAGCCTTCTGCGGAGGTGCTCTTGTTCCAAGTGCCTTTCCGGGATGATGTGTGCATCTTCGTCCGGATTGTTTTCCTCCCCAGAGGGGGGTTGATGAGGTTTATCCTCGGCGTCGCCGTGTTCGAACATCGGATCCGTACTATGTTCTCTGTTTGCATTTTCATCGTGCTCTACCGCTGGGTCAATGTGGTCGTCGTTTCCTCTAGAGTCGACTGCAGTGTTATTTTCTCTTGCGATGTTATCGCTGTTTTTGCCGAGGCGGGATTTTGAGCGGCGCCTATGCCGACGCTTTGCTTGCTTCTCGAGGGAGCTATTCTTCGATGCATCCTGCCGTTCTTCATCAATGTTTTCTTTGGGTGTATCCACCATGTATATGTCATGTGGTTGAGTGGCTGTCCAGCGCCCTGTGGGCACTGGTTCCTGTTCCTCTCCTGCATCGTCGTCCATGTCGTCGATGTCTTCAGAGTCGAAATCGAGCATGTCGGTTAAATCGTCGACAGAGGCTACTAAGTGGGTGGTGGGTGGGCAGCAAATTTCTTCGTCGTCTGGATCCCATTCTAGCCGGACATAGTCCGGCCAAGGATCTCCTGACAAGGAGAGAGACCTTAATGAATTTAGCACGTCGCCGAAAGGTGAGTGCTGAAAGATATCCGTGGAGGTGAACTCCATGATCGGCGCCCAATCGTATTCGATAGGCACGGGCGCAGGCGGCTCGGAGTCCGTGACCGGAGACGAATCCAGTTGTTCGGCAACACGGCTCTCGTAATGGGTAAAGTCAGTATCCGGCTCCATCGCCACTGAGAGTGCGGCCTCCATGGAAGGGTCTATCCCCCCGTCCTCGGATGGCGCAATTTGCTCCAGATTGAAGGTCGGAGTAGTTGCAGGTGTGATCTCCCGAACCATGTTAGCAATTACCGCATTTTATGATTATGAAATTTGGCCAATGGATGTAAAGACTGCATTCCTGAATGGATTTCTGTATGAAGAGTTGTATATGATGCAACCTGAAGGTTTTATCGATCCAAAGGGTACTAACAAAGTGTGCAAGCTCCAGTGATCCATCTATGGAATGGTGCAAGCATCTCAGAGTTGGAATAAACGTTTTGATAGTGTGATCAAAGCATATGGTTTTATACAGACTTTTGGAGAAGCCTATATTTACAAGAAAGTGAGTGGGAGCTCTGTAGCATTTCTAATATTTTATGTGGATGACATATTGCTGATTGGAAATGATATAGAATTTCTGGATAGCATAAAAGGATACTTCAATAAGAGTTTTTCAATGAAAGACCTTAGTGAAGCTGCTTATATATTGGGCATCAAGATCTATAGAGATAGATCAAAACACTTAATTGGACTTTCACAAAGCACATACCTTGATAAAGTTTTGAAGAAGTTCAAAATGGATCAAGCAAATAAAGGGTTCTTGCCTGTGTTACAAGGTGTGAAGTTGATTCAGACTCAATGCCCGACCACTGCAGAACATAGAGGGAAAATGAAAGATGTTCCCTATGAAGGAAATATGCCCTAGAGGCAATAATAAAGTTATTATTTATTTCCTTATATCATGATAAATGTTTATTATTCATGCTAGAATTGTATTAACCGGAAACATAATACATGTGTGAATACATAGACAAACAGAGTGTCACTAGTATGCCTCTACTTGACTAGCTCGTTAATCAAAGATGGTTATGTTTCCTAACAATGGACAAAAGAGTTGTTATTTGATTAATGAGGTCACATCATTAGTTGAATGATCTGATTGACATGACCCATTCCATTAGCTTAGCACCCGATCGTTTAGTATGTTGTTGTTGCTATTCTTCATGACTTATACATGTTCCTATGACTATGAGATTATGCAACTCCCGTTTACCGAAGGAACACTTTGGGTGCTACCAAACGTCACAACGTAACTGGGTGATTATAAAGGAGTACTACAGGTGTCTCCAAAGGTAGATGTTGGGTTGGCGTATTTCGAGATTAGGATTTGTCACTCTGATTGTCGGAGAGGTATCTCTGGGCCCTCTCGGTAATGCACATCACTTAAGCCTTGCAAGCATTGCAACTAATGAGTTAGTTGTGGGATGATGTATTACAGAACGAGTAAAGAGACTTGCCGGTAACGAGATTGAACTAGGTATTGGATACCGACGATCGAATCTCGGGCAAGTAACATACCGATGACAAAGGGAACAACGTATGTTGTTATGCGGTCTGACCGATAAAGATCTTCGTAGAATATGTAGGAGCCAATATGGGCATCCAGGTCCCGCTATTGGTTATTGACCGGAGACGTGTCTCGGTCATGTCTACATTGTTCTCGAACCGTAGGGTCCGCACGCTTAAGGTTTCGATGACAGTTATATTATGAGTTTATGAGTATTGATGTACCGAAGGAGTTCGGAGTCCCGGATGAGATCGGGGACATGACGAGGAGTCTCAAAATGGTCGAGACGTAAAGATCGATATATTGGACGACTATATTTGGACATCGGAAAGGTTCCGAGTGATTCGGGTATTTTTCGGAGTACCGGGTAGTTACGGGAGAAGTAATGGGCCTTGATGGGCTTTAGTGGGAAGAGGAAAAGGCTGCTGCGCCCCCCCCTCCCCTTTGGTCCGAATTGGACTAGGGAAAAGTGGGCCGGCCACCTCTCCTTCTCCTCCTATTCCTTCTCCCTTCCTCCCCTTTTGGTGGACTCCTACTAGGACTTGGAGTCCTAGTAGGACTCCCTATCCTGGCCGCACCTTTGCCTTGGCCGGCCTCCTCCTCCTCCATCCTTTATATACAGGGGCAGGGGGCACCCCAGAGACACACAAGTTGATCCTTGAGATCGTTCCTTAGCCGTGTGCGGTGCCCCCTGCCACCAAATTCCACCTCGATCATACCGTTACAGTGCTTAGGCGAAGCCCTGCGTCGGTAGTACATCAAGATCGTCACCACGCCGTCGTGCTGACGGAACTCTTCCTCGACGCTTTGCTGGATCGGAGCCCGAGGATCGTCATCGAGCTGAACGTGTGCTAAGAACTCGGAGGTGCCGGAGTAACGGTGCTTGGATCGGTCGGATCGGGAAGAAGACGTACGACTACTTCCTCTACGTTGTGTGATCGCTTCCGCAGTCGGTCTGCGTTGGTACGTAGACAACACTCTCCCCCTCGTTGCTATGCATCACCATGATCTTGCGTGTGCATAGGAAAATTTTCGAAATTACTACGTTCCCTATCACAAGTAGAACACAAGTGAGTTGTGGGCGATACAAGTCATACTGCCTACCAGCATGTCATACTTTGGTTCGGCGGTATTGTTGGACGAGACGATCCGGACCAACCTTACGCGTACTCTTACACGAGACCGGTTCCCTCGACGTGCTTTGCACATAGATGGCTTGCGGAAGACAGTCTCTCCAACTTTAGTTGAACCAAGTGTGACTACGCCCGGTCCTTGAGAAGGTTAAAACGGAGTCTATTTGACGAACTATCGTTGTGGTTTTGATGCGTAGGTGAGATGAGTTCTTACTTAAGCCCGTAGCAGCCACGTAAAACTTGCAACAACAAAGTAGAGGACGTCTAACTTGTTTTTGCAGGGCATGTTGTGATGTGATATGGTCAAGGCATGATGCTGATTTTATTGTATGAGATGATCATGTTTTGTAACCGAGTTATCGGCAACTGGCGGGAGCCATATGGTTGTCGCTTTATTGTATGCAATGCAATCGCGATGTAATGCTTTACTTTATTACTAAGCGGTAGTGATAGTCGTGGAAGCATAAGATTGGCGAGACGACAACGATGCTACGATGGAGATCAAGGTGTCGCGCCGGTGACGATGGTGATCATGACGGTGCTTCGGAGATGGAGATCACAAAGCACAAGATGATGATGGCCATATCATATCACTTATATTGATTGCATGTGATGTTTATCCTTTTATGCATCTTATCTTGCTTTGATTGACGGTAGCATTATTAGATGATCTCTCACTAAATTATCAAGAAGTGTTCTTCCTGAGTATGCACCGTTGCAAAAGTTCTTCGTGCTGAGACACCACGTGATGATCGGGTGTGATAGGCTCTACGTTCAAATACAACGGGTGCAAAACAGTTGCACACGCGGAATACTCAGGTTATACTTGACGAACCAAGCATATACAGATATGGCCTCGGAACACGGAGACCGAAAGGTCGAGCGTGAATCATATAGTAGATATGATCAACATAATGATGTTCACCATTGAAAACTACTCCATCTCACGTGATGATCGGTTATGGTTTAGTTGATTTGGATCACGTGATCACTTAGAGGATTAGAGGGATATCTATCTAAGTGGGAGTTCTTAAGTAATATGATTAATTGAACTTAAATTTATCATGAACTTAGTCCTGGTAGTATTTTGCAAATCATGTTGTAGATCAATAGCTCGCGCTGTTGCTTCCCTGTGTTTATTTTGATATGTTCCTAGAGAAAATTGTGTTGAAAGATGTTAGTAGCAATGATGCGGATTGGATCCGTGATCTGAGGTTTATCCTCATTGCTGCACAGAAGAATTATGTCCTTGATGCACCGCTAGGTGACAGACCTATTGCAGGAGCAGATGCAGACGTTATGAACGTTTGGCTAGCTCAATATGATGACTACTTGATAGTTTAGTGCACCACGCTTAACAGCTTAGAATCGGGACTTCAAAGACGTTTTGAACGTCATGGACCATATGAGATGTTCCAGGAGTTGAAGTTAATATTTCAAGCAAATACCCGAGTTGAGAGACATGAAGTCTCCAACAAGTTCTATAGCTAAAAGATGGAGGAGAATCGCTCAACTAGTGAGCATGTGCCCAGATTGTCTGGGTACTACAATCGCTTGAATCAAGTGGGAGTTAATCTTGCAGATAAGATAGTGATTGACAGAATTCTCTAGTCACCATCACCAAGTTAGTAGAACTTCGTGATGAACTATAGTATGCAAGGGATGACGAAAATGAATCCCGAGCTTTTCATGATGATGAAATCGACGAAGGTAGAAATCAAGAAAAAACATCAAGTGTTGATGGTTGACAAGACCACTTGTTTGAAGATAAGGGCAAAAGGGAAGAAGGGGAACTTCAAGAAGAACGGCAAGCAAGTTGCTGCTCAAGTGAAGAAGCCCAAGTCTAATCCTAAGCCTGAGACTAAGTGCTTATACTGCAAAGGGACTGATCACTGGAAGTGGAACTACCCCAAATGATTGGCGGATAAGAAGGATGGCAAAGTAAACATAAGTATATTTGATATACATGTTATTGATGTGTACTTTACTAGTGTTTATAGCAAACCCCCAGTATTTGATACTAGTTCAGTTGCTAAGATTAGTAACTCGAAACGGGAGTTGCAGAATAAACAGAGACTAGTTAAGGGTGAAGTGACGATGTGTGTTGAAAGTGGTTCCAAGATTGATATGATCATCATCGCACACTCCCTATAATTTCGGGATTAGTGTTGAACCTAAATAAGTGTTATTTGGTGTTTGCGTTGAGCATGAATATGATTTGATCATGTTTATTGTAATACGGTTATTCATTTAAGTAAGAGAATAAATTGTTGTTCTGTTTACATGAATAAAACCTTATATGGTTACACACCCAATGAAAATAGTTCATTGGATCTCGATCTTAGTGATACACATATTCATAATATTGAAACCAAAAGATGCGAAGTTAATAATGATAGTGCAACTTATTTGTGGCACTACCGTTTAGGTCATATTGGTGTAAAGCACATGAAGAAACTCCATGCTGATGGGATTTTGGAATCACTTGATTACGAATCACTTGATGCTTGCGAACCATGCCTTTTGGGCAAGATGACTAAAAACGCCGTTCTCCGGAACAATGGAGCAAGCAACAGATTTGTTGGAAATCATACATACTGATGTATGTGGTCCGATGAATATTCAAGGCTTGCAGCGGGTATCATTATTTTCAAACCTTCACAAATGATTTGAGCAGATATGGGTATATCTACTTAATGAAATAGAAGTCTGATATATTTGAAAAGTTCATATAATTTCAGAGTGAAGTGGAAAATCATCGTAACAAGAAAATAAAGTTTCTACGATCTGATCGTGGAAAAGAGTATTTGAGTTACGAGTTTGGTCTTTAGTTAAAACAATGTGAAATAGTTTCACTACTCACGCCACCTGGAACACCACATCATAATGGTGTGTCCGAACGTCATAACCGTACTTTATTGGATATAGTGCAATCTATGATGTCTCTTACCGATTTACCACTATTGTTTTTGGGGTCATGCATTAGAGACAGCTGCATTCACATTAAAAAGGGGCACCATCTAAGTCCGTCGAGACGACACCTTATGAACTATGGTTTGGCAAGAAACCAAAGTTGTCATTTCTTAAAGTTTGGGGTTGCAATGCTTATATGAAAAAGTTTCATCCTGATAAGCTCAAAACTCAAATCGGAGAAATATGTCTTCATCGGATACCCAAAGGAGACTGTTGGGTACACCTTCTATCACAGATCCTAAGGCAAGACATTCGTTGCTTATAATGGATCCTTTCTAGAGAAGGAGTTTCTCTCAAAAGAAGTGAGTGGGAGGAAAGTAGAAAACTTAATAAGGTAATTGTACCTTCTCCCTTATTGGAAAGTAGTACATCACAGAAAAATGTTTCTGTGACACCTACACCAGTTAGTGAGGAAGCTAATGATGATGATCATGAAACTTCAGAACAAGACACTACTGAACCTCGTAGATTAACCAGAGTAAGATCCGCGCCAGAGTGGTATGGTAATCCTGTTCTGGAAGTCATGCTACTAGATCATGATGATCCTACGAACTATGAAGAAGCGATGGTGAGCCCAGATTCCGCAAAGTGGCTTGAAGCCATGAAATCTGAGATATGATCCATGTATGAGAACAAAGTATGGACTTTGGTTGACTTGCCCGATGATCGGCAAGCCATAGAAAATAAATGGATCTTCAAGAGGAAGACGGACGCTGATAGTAGTGTTACTATCTACAAAGCTAGAATTGTCGCAAAAGGTTTTCGACAAGTTCAAGGTGTTGACTACGATGAGATTTTCTCACTCGTATTTATGCTTAAGTCTGTCCAAATCATGTTAGCAATTGCTGCATTTTATGAAATCTGGCAAATGGATAAACAAAACTGCATTCCTTAATGGATTTGCTAAAGAAAAGTTGTATACGATGCAACTAGAAGGTTTTGTCGATCCTAAAGGTGTTAACTAAATATGCAAGCTCCAGCGATCTATCTGTGGACTGGTGCAAACATCTCGGAGTTGGAATATACGCTTTGATGAGTTGATCAAAGCATATAGTTTTATACAGACTTGCGGTGAAGCCTGTATTTACGAGAAAGTGAGTGGGAGCACTACAACATTTCTGATAAGTATATGTGAATGACATATTGTTGATCGGAAATAATGTAGTGTTTGAAAGGAGTGTTTGAAAGGAGTTTTTCAAAGAAAGACTTCGGTAAAGCTGCTTACATATTGAGCTTCAAGATCTATAGAGATAGATCAAGACGCTTGATAAGTTTTTCAATAAGTACATACCTTGACAAGATTTTGAAGTAGTTCAAAATGGAACAGTCAAAGAAAAAGTTTCTTGCCTGTGTTACAAGGTGTGAAGTTGAGTAAAGACTCAAAGCCCGACCACGGCAGAAGATAGAAAGAGAATGAAAGTCATTCCCTATGCATCATTCATAGGTTCTATAAAGTATGACATGCTGTGTACCAGATCTATTATATACCCTGCAGTGATTTGGCAAGGGAGTACAATAGTGATCTAGGAGTAGATCACTGGACAGCGGTCAGAATTATCCCTACTGAAATAAGGATATGTTTCTCGATTATGGACGTGACAAAAAGGTTCATCGTAAAGGGTTACGTCGATGCAAGTTTTTGACACTGATCCAGATGAATCTAAAGTCTCAATCTGGATACATATTGAAAGTGGGAGAAATTAGCTAGAGTAGCTCCGTGTAGAGCATTGTAGACATGGAACTTGCAAAATACTTACGGATCTGAATGTGACAGACCCGTTGACTAAAATTATCTCACAAGCAAAACATGATCACACCTTAGTACTCTTTGGGTGTTAATCACATAGATATGTGAACTAGATTACTGACTCTAGTAAACCCTTTGAGTGTTGGTCACATGACGATGTGAATTATGGGTGTTAATCACATGGTGATGTGAACTATTGCTGTTAAATCACATGGCGATGTGAACTAGATTATTGACTCTAGTGCAAGTGGGAGACTGAAGGAAATATGCCCTAGAGGCAATAATAAAGTTATTATTTATTTCCTTATATCATGATAAATGTTTATTATTCATGCTAGAATTGTATTAACCGGAAACATAATACATGTGTGAATACATAGACAAACAGAGTGTCACTAGTATGCCTCTACTTGACTAGCTCGTTAATCAAAGATGGTTATGTTTCCTAACCATGGACAAAAGAGTTGTTATTTGATTAACGAGGTCACATCATTAGTTGAATGATCTGATTGACATGACCCATTCCATTAGCTTAGCACCCGATCGTTTAGTATGTTGTTGTTGCTATTCTTCATGACTTATACATGTTCCTATGACTATGAGATTATGCAACTCCCGTTTACCGAAGGAACACTTTGGGTGCTACCAAACGTCACAACGTAACTGGGTGATTATAAAGGAGTACTACAGGTGTCTCCAAAGGTAGATGTTGGGTTGGCGTATTTCGAGATTAGGATTTGTCACTCTGATTGTCGGAGAGGTATCTCTGGGCCCTCTCGGTAATGCACATCACTTAAGCCTTGCAAGCATTGCAACTAATGAGTTAGTTGTGGGATGATGTATTACAGAACGAGTAAAGAGACTTGCCGGTAACGAGATTGAACTAGGTATTGGATACCGACGATCGAATCTCGGGCAAGTAACATACCGATGACAAAGGGAACAATGTATGTCGTTATGCGGTCTGACCGATAAAGATCTTCGTAGAATATGTAGGAGCCAATATGGGCATCCAGGTCCCGCTATTGGTTATTGACCGGAGACGTGTCTCGGTCATGTCTACATTGTTCTCGAACCGTAGGGTCCGCACGCTTAAGGTTTCGATGACAGTTATCTTATGAGTTTATGAGTATTGATGTACCGAAGGAGTTCGGAGTCCCGGATGAGATCGGGGACATGACGAGGAGTATCGAAATGGTCGAGACATAAAGATCGATATATTGGACGACTATATTTGGACATCGGAAAGGTTCCGAGTGATTCGGGTATTTTTCGGAGTACCGGGTAGTTACGGGAGAAGTAATGGGCCTTGATGGGCTTTAGTGGGAAGAGGAAAAGGCTGCTGCGCCCCCCCTCCCCTTTGGTCCGAATTGGACTAGGGAAAAGGGGGCCGGCCACCTCTCCTTCTCCTCCTATTCCTTCTCCCTTCCTCCCCTTTTGGTGGACTCCTACTAGGACTTGGAGTCCTAGTAGGACTCCCTATCCTGGCCGCACCTTTGCCTTGGCCGGCCTCCTCCTCCTCCATCCTTTATATACAGGGGCAGGGGGCACCCCAGAGACACACAAGTTGATCCTTGAGATCGTTCCTTAGCCGTGTGCGGTGCCCCCTGCCACCAAATTCCACCTCGATCATACTGTTACAGTGCTTAGGCGAAGCCCTGCGTCGGTAGTACATCAAGATCGTCACCACGCCGTCGTGCTGACGGAACTCTTCCTCGACGCTTTGCTGGATCGGAGCCCGAGGATCGTCATCGAGCTGAACGTGTGCTAAGAACTCGGAGGTGCCGGAGTAACGGTGCTTGGATCGGTCGGATCGGGAAGAAGACGTACGACTACTTCCTCTACGTTGTGTGATCGCTTCCGCAGTCGGTCTGCGGTGGTACGTAGACAACACTCTCCCCCTCGTTGCTATGCATCACCATGATCTTGCGTGTGCGTAGGAAAATTTTCAAAATTACTACGTTCCCTATCACCCTATGCTTCAGCCATAGGCTCTATCATGTACAATGTTGTGTACCAGACCTGATGTGTGGCTTGCTATTAGTTTAGCAGGGAGGTACAAAGTAATCCAGGAGTGGATCACTGGACAGCGGTCAAGAACATCCTGAAATACCTGAAAAGGACGAAGGATATGTTTCTCGTTTATGGTGGTGACAAAGAGCTCATCGAAAATGGCTACGTCGATGCAAGCTTTGACACTGATCCGGATGACTCTAAGTCACAAATCGGATACGTGTTTTTATTGAACGGTGGAGCAGTCAGTTGGTGCACTTCTAAGCAAAGCGTCGTGGCGGGATCTACGTGTGAAGCGGAGTACATAGCTTCTTCGAAAGCAGCAAATGAAGGAGTCTAGATGAAGGAGTTCATAGACGATTTAGGTGTCATACCTAGTGCATCGGGTCCAATGAAAATATTTTGTGACAATACTGGTGCAATTGCCTTGGCAAAGGAATCCAGATTTCACAAAAGAACCAAGCACATCAAGAGACGCTTCAATTCCATCCGCGATGAAGTCAAGGAGGGAGACATAGAGATTTGCAAGATACATATGGATCTAAATGTTGCAGACCTATTGACTAAGCCTCTATCACGAGCAAAACATGATCAGCACCAAGACTCCATGGGTGTTAGAATCATTACTGTGTAATCTAGATTATTGACTCTAGTGCAAGTGGGAGACTGAAGGAAATATGCCCTAGAGGCAATAATAAAGTTGTTATTTATATTTCCTTATATCATGATAAATGTTTATTATTCATGCTAGAATTTTATTAACCGGAAACTTAGTACATGTGTGAATACATAGACAAACATAGTGTCACTAGTTTGCCTCTACTTGACTAGCTCGTTGAATCAATGATGGTTATGTTTCCTAGACATAGACATGAGTTGTCATTTGATTAACGGGATCACATCATTAGAGAATGATGTGATTGACTTGACCCATTCATTAGCTTAGCACGATGATCATTTAGTTTGTTGCTATTGCTTTCTTCATGACTTATACATGTTCCTATGACTATGAGATTATGCAACTCCCAAGTACGGGAGGAACAGCTACCAAACGTCACAACGTAACTGGGTGATTATAAAGGTGCTCTACAGGTGTCTCCGATGGTACTTGTTGAGTTGGCATAGATCGAGATTAGGATTTGTCACTCCGATTATCGGAGAGGTATCTCTGGGCCCTCTCGGTAATGCACATCACTATAAGCCTTGCAAGCATTGTGACTAATGAGTTAGTTGCGGGATGATGCATTATGGAACGAGTAAAGAGACTTGTCGGTAACAGGATTGAACTAGGTATAAGGATACCGACGATCGAATCTCGGGCAAGTGACATACCGATGACAAAGGGAACAACGTATGTTGTTATGCGGTTTAACCGATAAATATCTTCGTAGAATATGTAGAAACCAATATGAGCATCCAGGTTTCGCTATTGGTTATTGATCAGAGACAAGTCTCGGTCATGTCTACATAGCTCTCGAACCCGTAGGGTCCGCACGCTTAAAGTTCGGTGACGATCGGTAATATGAGTTTATTTGTTTTGATGTATCAAAGGTAGTTCGGAGTCCTGGATATGATCACGGACATCACGAGGAGTCTCGAAATGGTCGAGAGATAAAGATCTATATATTGGAAGCCTATATTTGGACATCGGAATAGTTCCGGGTGAAATCGGGATTTTACTGGAGTACCGCGAGGTTACCGGAACCCCCGATAAATGTATGGGCCTTGTTGGGCCATAGTGGAGAGAGAGAGAGAGGAGACCAGGGCAGGCTCCCTCTCCCTCTGGTCTGAATTGGACTAGGAGGGGGCGGCGCCCCCCTTTCCTTCCTCCCACTCTCCCCCTTCCTTCTCTCCTAGTCCAACTAGGAAACGGGGGGAATCGAGTAGGACTCCTCCTGGCGCGCCCTGCTAGGGCCGGCCGGCCTCCCCCTTGCTCCTTTAAATACAGGGGCAAGGGGGCACCCCAAGACATACAAGTTGATCAGTTGATCTTTTAGCAGTGTGCGCTGCCCCCCCCCCTTCCACCATAATCCACCTCAGTCATATCGTAGCGATGCTTAGGCGATGCCCTGCGTCGGTAGCATCATCATCACCATCATCACGACGTTGTGCTGACAGAACTCTCCCTCGAAGCTCTGCTGCATCGGAGTTCGTGGGATGTCACCAAGCTGAACGTGTGCTGAACCTGGAGGTGCCACACATTCGGTACTTGGATCAGTCGGATCGTGAAGACGTACGACTACATCAACAGCGTTCCTATCACTCTTCCGCTTACGGTCTACGAGGGTACGTGGACGACACTCTCCCCTCTTGTTGCTATGCATCACCATGATCTTGCGTGTGCCTAGGAATTTTTTTGAAATTACTACGTTCCCAACACACCAGCCCACTAGGGGGCTGGTTTCCACCCTTGTTCAGCCCACTTGGCCCACCGGGGCAAGTGGCCCCACCCGGTGGACCCACGGACACCTTTTGGTGGTCCCGTTACAATACCGATCACCCCAGAAACCATTCCGGCGACTGAAACTGGACTTCCCATATAAAATTCTTCACCTCCAGGCCATTTCGGAACTCCTCACGATGTTCGGGATCTCATCCGGGACTCCAAACAACCTTCGGTAACCACATGCTATTTCCCATAACAACTCTAGCGTCACCGAACCTTAAGTGTGTAGACCCTACGGGTTTTGGTACCATGCAGACATGACCGAGACATCTCTTCGGCTAATAACCAACAGCAGGATCTGGATACCCATGTTGGCTCCCACATGTTCCACGATGATCTCATCGGATAAACCATGATGTCGGGGATTCAATCAATCCCGTGTATAATTCCCTTTGTCCATCGGTATGTTACTTGCCCGAGACTCGATCGTCAGTAACTCCATACCTCGTTCAATCTCGTTACCGGCAAGCCTCTTTACTCGTTCTGTAACACATGATCCTGTGACCAACTCCTTAGTCACATTGAGCTCGTTATGATGATGCATTACCGAGTGGGCCCAGAGATACCTCTCCATCATACGGAGTGACAAATCCCTTCTCGATTCGTGCCAACCCAACAGACACTTTCAGAGATACCGGTAGTGCACCTTTATAGCCACCCAGTTACATTGTGATGTTTGGCACACCCAAAGCATTCCTACGGTATTCAGGAGTTGCACAATCTCATGGTCTAAGGAAATGATACTTGACATTAGAAAAGCCTTTAGCAAACGAACTACACGATCTTGTGCTATGCTTAGGATTGGGTCTTGTCCATCACATCATTCTCCTAATGATGTGATCCCGTTATCAGTGACATCCAATGTCCATGGTCAGGAAACCATGACCATCTATTGATCAACGAGCTAGTTAACAAGAGGCTTACTAGGGACATATTACGATCTATGTAGGAGCCCGTGGAGAGGGCTGGTTGAATAGTAGCCGGTGGAGTAGCGCGCGGTGGATCCTGGATGAACATGAACCCATGGATGAACAGTCGCAGGTGGAGGCTGGAGGAGGTCCACGGCGGATGAAGAGTAGCCCATGGAGGCTGGAGGGGGTCGGCGGTGGAGATGAACAGTATTCCGTGGAGTTCGTTTTGCGGTACGCCACACCCCTCCCGATGAACAGGACCCCCGTTTCGACCGTAGCGCTCCAACACAAGTCCGTTTCCTCTGTTTTGCAGTATGCCAGACCCCTCCCGATGAACAGGGTTCCATTTCGAACGTGGCCGATCGAACACAAGGCTGTTTCCTCCGTTGTGTGATACGCTAGGCCTCGTTTCCATCGGATTTCTGTCCAAGCCGGTTGGCTCCCACGTGTTCCGTTGCCACCCGATGAACATGACGCATTATGTTGCCTCCCCATGAACATGACGACGACGCAGTTTCCCCGTTCCGACCTAGCCATGTACATGAGCCATGGCTGTACGTATGCGCGAGGAGGCGTTCGAAACCCCGCCTGTATGTACGTGCGTGGCCGTATTTTCTTTCTTGCACACTGGTCGTTGTACATACGTGTACATGCTACGTGCGCGCCTCTACATCGACCAGTATGTATGTACACGTTTGTGACCAGAATGACAACGCTACGTACGCTTCGACCAGGTGGGTCCCGACTGTCAGGCACTTCCTTGCGTGTGAAGATGTAGCTGGTGGGTCCTAGCAGCCAGGGGGCGAATCGTTTTTTTTGCCCGGACGCACTTCCTTGTGTGCGAAGATGTAGCTGGTAGGTCCCAGCAGTCAAGGGGAAATGTTTTTTTCATGAAATACGGTTGCCCGTCCGGTGGGTCCCTGCTGTCAGGTGGAGGAATCATTATTTTTTGTGTAATAAGGACGCACTTGCTGCGGTCGTGGACCCAGTTGTCAGCCTCTCTGAGGGAGTCCTGGATTAGGGGGTCCTCGGACAGCCGGACTATATCCCTTGGCCGGACTATTGAACTATGAAGAAACAAGATTGAAGACTTCGTCCCGTGTCCGGATGGGACTCTCCTTTGCGTTGAAGGCAAGCTTGGCGATTCGGATATGTAGATCTCCTCCCTTGTAACCAAGTCTGTGTAACCCTAGCCCCTCCGGTGTCTATATAAACCGGAGGGTTTAGTCCGTAGGACAACAAAAATCATACCATAGGCTACCTTCTAGGGTTTAGCCTCTCCGATCTCGTGGTAGATCAACTCTTGTAATACTCATATCATCAAGATCAATCAAGCAGGAAGTAGGGTATTACCTCCATCGCGAGGGCCCGAACCTGGGTAAACATTGTGTCCCCCTCCTCCTTTTACCATCCGCCTTAGACGCACAGTTCAGGACCCCCTACCCGAGATCCGCCGGTTTTGACACCTACATTGGTGCTTTCATTGAGTGTTCCACCGTGTCGTCATCATAAGGCTTGATGGCTCCTTCGATCATCGGCAACGATGCGATCCAGGGTGAGATTTTCCTCCCCGGACAGATCTTTGTATTCGGCGACTTCGTACAGCAGGCCAACTCGCTCGGCCATTTGGAGCAGATCGAGAGCTACGCCTCTGGCCATCAGGTCAGGTTTGGAAGCTTGAACTATACCACCGACATCCGTGGAGACTTGATCTTCGACAGATTTGAACCCATGTCAGGTACGCCACACAGTCACGATGAGCATGATTTAGCTCTGCCATCAGACAGTGTTCGGGAGATCACACTTGTAACTACTCCGGCGCTCAATCCATAACGGATTGCACTGTCCGAGGACGGGTGGAAGGACCCCGCCACGGAGGCCGCACACTCAGCGGCGATAGAGCCGAATACTGACTTTACCTCCTATGAGACCTGTGTCGCCGGACACTCGGATTCACCCCCGGCCACAGACTCCGAACCGCTCGCGTTCGTGCCATCCAATCTGATTGGGCACCGATCATGGAATTCACCTCCGTGGATATCTTTCAGCACTCGCCCCTAGCCGACGTACTAAACTCATTACGGTCTCTCTCCTTGTCAGGAGACCCTTGGCCGGACTATGTCCGGCTCGAGTGGGAAGCGGACGACGAAGAAATTCGTTCCCCACCCACCACCCACTTAATAGCCACTGTCGACGACTTAATAGACATGCTCGATTTCGACTCCAAAGACATCGACGGTATGGACGACGATGTGGGAGACGAACAGGAACCACCGCCCACAGGGCGCTGGACTGCCACCTCATCGTACGATATATACATGGTGGACACCCCCAAATAAAGTGATGGCAATAAGGCAACGGAGGATAATACCCCCGAGAAGCAATCCAAGAACCGGCATCATCGGCGCCGCTCTAAGCCCCGCCATAGCAAAAACAGCGATACCGGCACAGGAGACCATAACGCTGCAAATAGTGGCGAAGACGAAGACAATTCCCTCCAGCCAAGCTTTGAGTAGGAGGATGGCCAAGCCAGCCCCAAGGAACAGGCAGCGGACGGAGAATCAAAGGATGACAATTACATGCCTCTCTCCGAAGATGAGGTGAGCCTCGGCGACAAAGAATTTATCGTGCCTGAGGATCCCGTCGAACAGGAGCCCTTCAAGCGTCGGCTTATTGTCACAGCAAAAATCCTGAAGAAAAAGCAACAACAACTTCAAGCTGGGCAAGATCTGCTAGCAGACAGATGAACTGAGGTCCTGGCAGCCGAGGAACATGAACTCAAGCGCCTAATCAAAAGTTTCCCAAAGCGCAAGTTGCTACCCCAACTTGAAGAGGAAGCATTAAAGCTTGCGCTTCCAGCGTATGATGTGGCAGACCAGCCACCTCGTGGCCGAGACAAAGTGGCGTATAAGCCCGAAGTCCAGCCCGCACCCCGTCGCCAGTCAAACAAGAACAGCAAGGCCCGGGGTAACACGCAGGACCTGCGAGACGTATTGGAAAACAAAGCAGGACACAAAAGATCGATCTTTGGATCACGAGGGCGTGCCCCAACACATGACGATGACTGTCATGCCGGATATACCAAAAGCAAATCCGGCCGGGCCGAACACAGCAGACAAGACTCGTACGAACTGCGTCGTTACATAGCCCGGCACAGAGGTGCCGCACACCCCCTATGCTTCACTGATGAAGTAATGGATTATGAATTCCCAGAAGGGTTTAAACCCGTGAACATTGAATAGTACGATGGTACTACTGACCCGCGGTATGGATAGAGGATTTCTTCCTCCACATTCACATGGCCCGCGGGGATGATATACACGCCATCAAGTACCTCCCATTAAAAATCAAAGGACCAGCTCGACATTAGCTAAACAGCTTGCCAGCAAACTCCATCAGAAGTTGGGAGAACCTGGAAAATGCATTTCTGGACAATTTCCAGGGAACTTATGTGCGACCACCGGATACTGATGATTTAAGTCACATAACACAACAGCCCGGAGAGTCATCCAGGAAATTTTCGACTTGGTTCCTAACCAAAAATAACCAAATTGTGGACTATCCGGATGCCAAAGCCCTAGCAGCCTTTAAACATAACATCCGTGAGGAGTGGCTCGCTAGACATCTCGGCCAAGAGAAGACAAAGTCCATGGCAGCCCTCACAACACTCATGACCCGCTTCTGCGCGGTCGAGGATAGCTGGTTGGCCCGTAGCAACAACACAGCAAGCAACCCTGGCACATCGGAGGCCAGAGACAGGAACAGCAATCCACGTTGCAACAGATACAAGCGACGCAACAACGGCGATAATGCCGAAGACACGGTAGTCAATGCAGGATTCAGTAGCTCTAAATCTGGTCAGCGGAAAAAGCCATTCAAAAGAAACAATCCGGGCCCGTCTAGTTTGGACCGCATACTCGACCGCTCGTGTCAAATTCACGGCACCCCCGATAAGCCAGCCAACCAGACCAATAGAGAATGCTGGGTGTTCAAACAGGCCGGCAAGTTGAATGCCGAAAGCAAGGAAAAGGGGCTGCATAGCGATGACGAGGAGGAGCCCCGGCCGCCGAACATAGGAGGACAGAAGAAATTTCCTCCCCAAGTGAAAACGGTGAACATGATATACGCAACCCATATCCCCAAGAGGGAACGGAAGCATGCACTCAGGGACGTCTACGTGATGGAGCCAGTCACCCCAAAGTTCAACCCATGGTCTTCTTGTCTGATCACTTTTGATCGCAGGGACCACCCCATTAGTATCCGTCATGGCGGTTCTGCCGCATTGGTCCTTGATCCTATCATCGACGGATTCCACATCACTCGAGTCCTTATGGACAGTGGCAGTAGCCTGAACCTGCTTTATCGGGATACGGTGCGCAAAATGGGTATAGACCCCTTGAGGATCAAACCCACAAAAACCACCTTCTAAGGTGTCATACCAGGTGTAGAGGCCTGTTGCACGGGCTCAATCACACTAGAAGTGGTCTTTGGATCTCCGGGTAACTTCCGAAGCGAAGAGTTAATCTTCGATATCGTCCCCTTCCGCAGTGGCTATCACGCACTACTCGGACGAACCGCATTCGCTAGATTCAATGAGGTACCGCATTATGCATACCTCAAGCTCAAAATGCCAGGACCTCGTGGGGTTATAACAGTTAACGGAAACACATAACGCTCGCTCCGCACGGAGGAGCACACTGCGGCCCTTGTAGCAGAAATGCAAAGCAGCCTTTTGAGGCAAACCGCCAATTCGGCGACAAGGTCCACAGACACATTCAAGCGAGTCTGGAATAACCTGCAACAGAATCACCAGGCGCATTTAGAGCTCGCCTAGCAATTTGGCCTCCGTCCTAGTCCTAGTCAAGCGACGAAATTTGCACCGCGCGTACATAACTACGCACTAAAGATACCATGGGTATAGGCAGAGGCACGGCTATGGCACGTCCCACAATGCGGTTCAACCGCCTCAGGACCAGTATATCTTTATCATTTTCTTCCTTTCAGGACCCTATTCTCTAGAGGCCCTCTCCGATAGCTAGATCATCGGGCCCATCACGGGATGGAAGCACCAAGGGAACAAGAAGCTTTGACGTACAAGGGAATAACCAGGTGGTCTCTCATACCGATCGTTATACCTATTTTACATACCCGCACGTAGCTCGCCCTTGGATCGGACATGTCAGATAGTCCTATTTTTGCTTATTGTACTACTTATACACATACGCTTTGACGTATCCTATAAATAACAATGCACAATGTCAGCTTATTATTACATTTCTTCATCTTCTTCTTTTTTTCTCCTTGTTTGTCTATTCACGACAAGTTGCTCCCGTACACTCTGGTACGTTCAGTACGCCAGGGGCTTTAGTGTACCCCATAACATGGCAAGAAAAGTCCGAACACTTTCGACAGTGCGGCACCCCGAACTTATAGCATTATATGCATCAGCTTCGAATCATGTCTTGGGTCAATAGTTGGGTTTGCCCGGCTCCCATGTTTTGGTGCCTTATGTTTCGCTATATCGGCTAAGGTAGCACTGGGAGAACTATTGCGATTGTGTCCCAGTTCTTCTGGACGAGCACCTCAGTAGAGAAAGCCGAAAACTGACTGTCATGATGCGGCGAGAGCTGGTCGCTATTCGAGAGGTCCCAAATCCCTAAAGATTTTTTCCGCTTCAGGCGAGGAGTCGGCCTTGTCCGATTTAGGCGTTCATAGCACCCCAAGTTCGGCCTTCCGAATACAAGGGGCTTCGCCAAAATTTAAAATTGTAGACTTCTGTGGCTAAGTGAGAATGATAAAGTTTTATAGTCCGATTGCCTAGTTCATTGTGCTGAACACCTCCTTCGAAGGACCCAAAACTGGGATAAAGAGTGATCAGATTTATCCCGAACACCTCAGTACTAGCTACATGGGGGCAGAAGCCGACGACTAGTCAACTCTCAGATTTCATAAATGGCCGCACAGAAGGTAATATTTTAAATCGACAAGCGTTATATAGCGCAGATGAACTCGTTTCACGTTACAAGATCACATGAGTACATTCATTCAATATTATATCCTTAGAACATTCCTCCGCCACAAGGCGGGCATCCTTCAAGACGCTGTCATAATACATTTTGGGGCGGCGATGCTCCTTGCCCTCCAGCGGCCCCTCCTTCACCAGCTTCTCGTGGTCCATCTTCGCCCAGTGCACTTTCGCTCGGGCAAAAGGCCTGCGCACACCCTCAATGCAGACGGACCGCTTTATGACTTCAAGCCGTGGGCAGACATTCACAAGCCGCCTCACCAGGCCGAAGTAGCTGCCAGGCAGGGGCTCACTAGGCCACATCCGGACTATGAGGCCCTTCATGGCCTGTTCGGCCGCCTTGTGGAGCTCGACCAATTGCTTCAACTGGTCGCTCAAGGGCATCGGATGTTCGGTCCCAGTATACTGAGACTAGAACAACTTCTCCATCGAGCTCCCTTCCTCGGCCCGGTAAAATTCCACGGCATCAGACACACTTCGGGGAAGATCTGCGAACGCTCCTGGAGAGCTCCGAACTTGGGTAAGTAAAAGGAAAGTTTCCTTCACATGCTTGCTTTGCATAATGAATTTCTTACCCGCCACTATCTTCTGGACCGCCTAAAGCTCCTAGAGGGCCTTGTGGGCTTCGGCCTTGGCATTTTTTGTGCTCCCAAGGGCCTTCGCAAGCTCAGACCCTTGCGTCTTAGAGTCACGCTCCAAGGACTCGTATTCTTTGAAGAAATTCTAGAGCTCTTGGTGCACCTCACCAACTCGAGCCTCTTGCTTCTCGCGCTCGGTGCGCTCCTTGGCCGCTTTGTCTTCGGCCTCGGACAGCGCCTCCTTCAGGGCCGCCACTTTGGTCGTGGCCCCTAGCAAAATTCATGATGATCCTATGACTTAACAACCACATTCCTTTTTATTCCTTTATATGGACAGGTATTACTTACCTTTGTTCTCTTCGAGCTACCTCTTGGTAAGGCCGAGCTCTTTTTCGGACCGCTCAAGGTCCCGCTTTAGTGTGGAGACCTCCGCAGTGCGAGCGGCAACGGCCAATAGCAAAGCCTCCTTATTCACATAAGACACATTCTGATTAGACTCCAGTGATTATTATTTGATCCTCTGTTCGACCCTTCTTTGCGAACGCCAAGCAGAGCATCATGGGCTACTATCTATGCTATAACATTTTCTTATAAATTGATTACTTACCTCAAAGCCTGTTAGGAGGCTGGCACAGGCTTCAGTCAGTCTGCTTTTAGCGGACTAAACCTTTTCTACCACCACACTCGTGATTGTGCCGTGCTCTTCGTTAATGGAAGCGCCGCGAAGTGCTTCCAGTAAGTTGTCCGGTGCCTCTGGATGGATAGAGGCCATCAGCACAGACGGCTCGCCCCCCTTAGTGAGGGGTCGCCCGACAGAGTCCGGAACCACAGGAGGTTCCGGCGCAGTATTCGGCCGGGGAGCCTTGCCTCTGTCATTAGGGCCCATGGGAGCCTTGCCTCCCATGCGCCCGGCGTCTGGGAGGTTGCCTTGGGGCACCCCAGAACTATCTTCCCTTGGCTTGGTGCCCTTCGGGACAACACCTCGGCATCGGCCATAGGGCAGGGGAGAGGTGGTTGGTAGCAAATCACTGTTCATCTCCGACAGGCCCAGAGACCCATCCGAAGAGGATACGTCGAGACGGTCCTTGGGTGGGCGGCATGATCATGTTCGGCATGATAAGAAACAATAAAATGAAATATACCGGAACTGTTATGGTATCCGAATACTTACGACTTCGCCAAGGGCTTGTCCCCGGGCAACCACTCCTCATCGTTGAATGCGGCCGTGGTGGAGTGGTCCGAAAGGAGGGCTCTTCCCTTCTTGGACCCTTCGGCCTCCCCGGATGGGGCGGCCTTCCTTTTCTTATCTCCCCTGGCTGGATGGGGAGAATTTTCCTCTTCTTCCTCCTCGTCTTCGGGAAAGGAGGGCGCCTCGGTGTTATCGGACGACGATTCCGATACAACCTTGCGCCGGAGACCTTTCCTGGTCCCCGCGGCCTTCTTCTTGGCCTTCTTCTCCGGCACCTCATAGGGTGCCGAAACCAGCATCTCCGTCAGGAGAGTACTTGCTGGATCTTTGGGCAATGGGGCCGGACAATCGACCCGCTCCACTGTTGCAGCCCAGTCTTGTCAAATAATGTGGAGGTTCAGATCCCTCACATAATTATACTAGGGAAAGAAACACCTTATGAGATATAAGGAGCTTACCGGACTAGCAAGGCGCTTTGCGCTGAGTCCGCGGTCCTCGGTAAGAGAAGGAGGTACCTCGGCAGACTTAAACAGCACCCTCCAGATGTCCTGGTGCGTCGTGTCGAAGAGCTCTCGCAGCGTCTGGTGCCTTGCCGAGTCGAACTCCCACATATTGAATGCCCGTCTTTGACACGGGAGGATCCGGCGGAAGAGCATGACCTGGACCACGTTGACAAGCTTGATTTTCTTTCTTATCATGTTTTTAACACTGTTCTGGAGTCCGGTCAGCTCCACCAATGAACCCCAAGATAATCCCTTCTCTTTCCAGGAGGTGAGCCACATGGGGATACCGGATCGGAATTCAGGGGCCGCCGCCCAGTTGGTGTCGCGCGGCTCGGTGATGTAGAACCACCCCGATTGCCACCCCTTTACGGTCTCCACATAGGAGCCTTCGAGCCAGGTGACGTTGGGCATTTTTCCCACCATGGCGCCTCCGCACTCCGCTTGCTGGCCGACCACCACCTTCGGTTTAACATTGAAGGTCTTCAGCCACAGGTTGAAGTGGGGCTTGATGCGGAGGAAGGCCTCGCACACGACGATAAACACCGAGATGTTGAGGATGAAATTGGGGGCCAGATCATGGAAGTCCGGCCCGTAGTAGAATAAGAGCCCGCGAACAAGTGGGCGGAGGGGAAATCCCAGCCCGCGGACGAAATGGGTAAGGAATACAACCCTTTCGTAGGGCTCGGGGGTAGGAACGATCTGCCCCGCGCCTGGGAGCCGATGCGCAATATCTGCGGCCAGGTATCCGGCTTCCCGGAGCTTCGTGTTCTCCTCCGTAACGAAGGATACCATCCACTTGCCTCCCGCTTCGGACATGTTCGGAGTGTTTTTGCGGAGAAGATGCGAACTTGGGCACTGGAGCTCGAGTGCGCGAGAATGGATGGGTACGGAAGAAGAAGGCGTGGGTAAAAAAGAGGAGTCCTTGTCCCATTATAAGGGCGGTAGAAACTGTGTGCCTTCCCACTTGCCTGGTAAAACTCGCTTATTCCCCAAGCGTTGTGATTGATGGCGTGGTTGGGTTACCCACACCCGTATTGATGAGGATCCCGGGATAAGGGGACATGATCTCTGCTTCGACAAGACGTGCCAAGAAAACCGCCTTGCAATATGTGCAGTAGCTAGTTGAGAAAAATGGTTTGAATAATAACCGGGGCCATGGCATGATGTCACGTTATGAAAAGTTGTCAGCATATTAGATTTGTGGAAATATTATACTCTCTATGGTGGTATGTGGAATTTTTTTTGCAGAGCCGGACACTATCCTTGTGTTCAAAATCTTCTATGGAGTATTTGGAGGCGGAACCCGCCTTGCAATGCCGAAGACGATCTGCGCGCCGGACTCATCGTCATTGAAGCCTGGTTCAGGGGCTACTGGTCCTGGATTAGGGGGTCCTTGGACAGCCGGACTATATCCCTTG
This sequence comes from Triticum monococcum, assembly GCA_034509565.1. Lineage (NCBI taxonomy): Eukaryota > Viridiplantae > Streptophyta > Magnoliopsida > Poales > Poaceae > Triticum > Triticum monococcum. The sequence continues at coordinate 553,842,050 of CM067841.1, read as the reverse complement.
GCCGGACTATTGAACTATGAAGATACAAGATTGAAGACTTCGTCCCGTGTCCGGATGGGACTCTCCTTTGCCTGGAAGGCAAGCTTGGCCATTCGGATATGTAGATCTCCTCCCTTGTAACTAACTCTGTGTAACCCTAGCCCCTCCAGTGTCTATATAAACCGGAGGGTTTAGTCCATAGGACAACAACAATCATACCATAGGCTAGCTTCTAGGGTTTAGCCTCTCCAATCTCATGGTAGATCAACTCTTGTAATACTCATATCATCAAGATCAATCAAGCAGGAAGTAGGGTATTACCTCCATCGCGAGGGCCTGAACCTAGGAAAACATTGTGTCCCCCGCCTCCTCTTACAATCCGCCTTAGACGCACAATTCGGGACCCCCTACCCGAGATCCGCCGGTTTAGACACCGACACTCTCCACGTACAATCCACGTCCGATGAAAGTCGTTCCTTGACCAGGTTGACCACGCCGCGCCGAGAGCACCAGGGCAGTGGACGACGACGAGGCCAGAAAGGGGACGAAGCGGAGCCGGGGAAGACGCGGTAGTGGATGCCCACGCGTAGAGGAGTATGAGAGTTCACTGGTTCGCTGCGGTGTGAGGCTGCCGTCACCGCAGAATAACAGGGGGTGTGGGTGAGTAGAGGGATGGTTTGGCCAGCGGTGGTTGTAGTAGGGGGCGGTGAGACCTCCGTGGCATCGCAGCCGGCCACGGGAGGCAGGAGCACGAGGCACAATTGGCGTTGGTTTGGGCGGCTGGAGCAAGAAGACCAGAGGTTAAAGAAGCACTACAGCCATTGGATGGACATCGTACGGTCACTGGACCTAGAATCGTGCACATTGACTAAGTTGACAAAGCCCTCCGTCCCCGTTAACTTAGTAGGCCCACAAGTCAGCCTCCCACTATACTGGGTCCCAGCTAGTAGGGGGGGTATTAATTTTTTTGTGCGTAATAAGGAGGCACTTCCTTGCGTGCGAAGATATTGCTGGTGGGTCCGAGCTGTCAGCGGCGGTAACATTTTTTTCCACGAAGTACAGAGGCCCTTTCGGTGGGTCCTAGATGTCAGGTGGAGGAATCATTATTTTGCGCGTGATAAGGAGGCATTGCATTGTGTGCGGCCGTTGACCCAGTTGTCAGCCTCTCCACGTACAGTCCACTTCAGATGCATGTCGGTCGTTGACCAGACCGCACCGAGAGCAGCAGGGCGGTGGACGACGGCGACGCCTAGGAAGGGAACGACACGGAGCTAGGGAAGACTCGACAGTTGTTTCCCACGCGGAGGGGACTATGACTGTATGAGGGTTTATTGGTTCGTCTGTCGTCGCCGGAGAACAACAGTAGGTGTGAGTGAGTAGAGGGATGGCTAGGCCGGCGATGGGAGTACAGTGGGGCGGTGAGGCCTACGCGGCAGCACAGCCGGCCGCGAGGAGGAGGGAGCAGGCAGTCCCGCTAGTGCTTGTTTGAGCGGCTGGAGCAGGAATAGCAGAGATTGAAGAAGCACGACGGTCGTTGGATGGACATCCAACATTCACTCCTTGTGCGTCAACATTTTTTTAGGAAAGCCTCAAATCTGTGGAGAATAGCATATAGCCCATCTGCCATTATTTCTAATAATTTACAGCCCATTTGGTAATTCTTAAGGTTTTTTTGGAGCCCATATTCTTTTAGTTAGCATTACAGCCTATATTGTGGCCACGGTTAAAAAATTATACGAGATTTTGCATATTTCGGTGCGGTCCGAACTGTTTTTAATCCCGAAATTTCGAGTCACATTCAAACTAATTTTAAAAATAAATGTATATCAATATAAAATCCAACAAATTGTCCATGCATAAAAATCAATGCAATTTAAAATCTCGAAATGAAAAAAGAAATTTGAAACTAATTGCCGGTTTGATGTGTTTTAAATATGTACAACCCATTTCTCATTACTGATAGGCCATTTTCTCGGCCAGCCGAATGAAGCTCTCCTCGTCTTGAAAGATTTGCAGCCCAACAGGCCTGACAAAGCGACTTACTTGGCAAATCACAAAAAAACTAGGCTAGCCATTTTCAGAAAGAAAAAAAACTACTGGGTTGGTCCATGGTAAACATAAAAGAGAAGGTTGTCTAGACAGGCCAGAGTGCGCCGCACAGCCCAGTTGACACCCTGCTTCCGTCTCAAAAACAAGTTACATAAATGCCACTCCAATTATGGCGATTCATAAAAATGCCACTGCAATTTCCAAAACTTTGAAAAATGCCACTGCAATTTTTGCAAACTTTGGAAAACGCAATTGCAATTTGCAAACTTTGAAAAACGCCACTCCAGAGTTCGTAAAATGCCACTGGAAATGGCATTTTCCAAAGTTTGGAAATTGCAGTGGCATTTCTCGAAAACACCAGATTTGGAGTGGAATTTATCAAATTAACCCAAAACAAAAATAACTGGGCGAGCTGCTGGGTCCCTGGTGTCAGCCGCTCGTTGGGCAATTCTCTCGTTTATTGACTACGTTGACAATGGCATGGGACCCAGATGTCAGAAATCCATTAGGAGGAGCCATTTTTTATTGGCTTGAAATAAGGAGGCACTTGCTTGTGTACTGCCATGACCTTGGCGGGTCCGTGCTGTCATCCTCTCCACGTACAATCATCTCCTGATTATGAACGCGTCAACTTGGTAGGCCCACAAGTCAGCCTCTAAACCCGTGGAGGACAAATACAACCCATTTAAAAAAATAACAGCCCATTCCATACGTTCAAACGGAAAGTTCAATAGAGCAAAGTAACAGGTCTGATCCACATATAGAGTACTGAACTTCCACGTTGAAAACCATCATAGCCAAGTTAACTATCTACTCCCACTAATACTCTAGGAGCGTACAAGTACTAACTTTCTCTTAGCTAACTAGACGATGCCGGCCGCCATCTGCGATACATGCTAAACGCCGGCACCGACATCCTCCGCCTTGCCTCGGACTTACCAGAGGTGCGATAGGGCGAGTTTCTCACGCGTGTTGGCCCTTTCCATGCCGGCGTGGTCCACCGAAGCTTCGGCTTCCAAGCGGGAAACACACTTGACGAGCTTGTAGTAAAAATCAGCGTCGCGAACGCGTGCGTGCCCGACAACCTCCAGGGCTATTTGCCGGGCACCAGCCTCCACATAGTCGGCCCAGTTGCGGGCGCTCTGCTCGCGACTCAGAGCGTCGGTGTGCTGCTGCTCCATGTCCCACTGGTGACGCAAATCGGCAATACGCTGCTCCTCCGCCAGGCGGTCGCACTCCAACAACTCCTCATAGTCTGCATTGCCATCTAAAGACTGATAGAATGCCTCCTCCCTCCGACTACCTTCCGGTGAAAAACCGAACACTAGTTCCGGCGGTGACAACCTCTGGTGTTTACTATCGCGGACGTGCGGGAGCATGGCGAACGTGGAGAGAGCGATGATAAGTGGCGAGCGACTGATAGGTCTCCAACATATCTATAATTTTTGATTGTTCCATGCTATTATATTATCTGTTTTGGATGTTTATGGGCTTTATTATACACTTTTATATTATTTTTGGGACTAACCTTTTAACCCAGAGCCCAGTGCCAGTTTCTACTTTTTCCTTGTTTTAGAGTATCGCAGAAAAGGAAAATCAAACGGAGTCCAATTGACCTAAAACTTCACGGAACTTATTTTTGGAACGGAAGCAATCCAGAAGACTTGGGGTGTACGTAAGGGAAGAAACGAGGAAGGCACGAGGCAGGGGGCGCGCCCACCCCCCTGGGCGCGCTCTCCACCCTCGTGGGCGCCCCATGGCTCCCCTGACGTATTTCTTCCTCCTATATATATATATCCATATACCCTAAAAACTTCGGGGAGCAGAATAGATCGGGTGTTCTGCCGCGAGAATCCTCCATAGCCACCGAAAACCAATCTAGACCCGTTCCGGCACCCTGCCGGAGGGGGGAATCCCTCTCCGATGGCCATCTTCATCATCCTGGTGCTTTCCATGACGAGGAGGGAGTAGTTCTCCCTCAAGGCTGAGGGTATGTACCAGTAGCTATGTGTTTGATCTCTCTCTCTCTCTCTCTCGTGTTCTTGAGGTGATACGATCTTGATGTATCGCGAGCTTTGCTATTATAGTTGGATGTTATGATGTTTATCCCCCTCTACTCTCTTATGATGAATTGAGTTTTCCCTTTGAAGTTATCTTATCAGATTGAGTCTTTAAGGATTTGAGAACACTTGATGTATGTCTTGCGCAGGATACCCGTGGCGATAATGGGGTATTCTATTGATCCACTTGATGTATGTTTTGGTGATCAACTTGCGGGTTCCGCCCATGAACCTATGCACAGGGGTTGGCACACATTTTCGTCTTGACTCTCCGATAGAATCTTTGGGGCACTCTTTGAAGTACTTTGTGTTGGTTTGTGTCGGTGTCAAAACCGGCGGATCTTGGGTAGGGGGTCCCGAACTGTGCGTCTAGGTCGGATGGTAACAGGAGGCAGGGGACACGATGTTTTACCCATGTTCGGGCCCTCTTGATGGAGGTAAAACCCTACGTCATGCTTGATTAATATTGATGATATGGGTAGTACAAGAGTAGATCTACCACGAGATTAGAGAGGCTAAACCCTAGAAGCTAGCCTATGGTATGATTGTTGTTCGTCCTACAGACTAAAACTCTCCGGTTTATATAGACATCGGAGAGGGCTAGGGTTACACAGAGTCGGTTACAATGGTAGGAGATCTACATATCCTTATCGCCAAGCTTGCCTTCCACGCCAAGGAAAGTCCCTTCCGGACACGGGACGAAGTCTTCAATCTTGTATCTTCATAGTCCAGGAGTCCGGCCGAAGGTTTAGTCCGGCCATCCGGACACCCCCTAATCCAGGACTCCCTTAGTAGCCCCTGAACCAGGCTTCAATGACGACGAGTCCGGCGCGCAGATTGTCTTCGGCATTGCAAGGCGGGTTCTCCTCCAAATTCCGTGTACCTGTTGAATAGTGTTCGGTTTCTTGTAAATGTAGTGCTCCTTGGCTTCTACGCCCAATAATGGCCGTTTTCCACGTTTCAAACGAATACGAAAAGTCAGGGTGTTTTTTATATTTACACCCCTAGCCGCATGAATGAGCCGCCTATTTAAGGGGACGAGGATTTAGATCCAAACCACACCTTCTCCCTTCCGCGAGTATTCATCGGAGCGTATCCGACAGAGGTCCATTCTATCATGGCCAGCCGCCGCAACTCCTCCTCTCGCCCTTCCAGCCCTCAGCCCGGAGATTGGAAGAGGTGCTCCATCCCGCACAGCGAGCTAGTGAAGCTCCAGCCAAGGGATTTCTCCCCCCGGCCTATATGGTCCCGGTTCGAGCCGGACTTGCCACCTATAATGGCGGAGAGCAAGCGGAGAGCGCCCCCAATCCCTCCAAAGGAGAGCGGCTATGCCTTACCCCTTACTTAATAAGAGGGCTCGGATTTCCAATTCATCCGTTTCTCCGGGGGCTTCTGGAGTTCTATGGCCTCCAGCTGCACAACCTCACGCATGCCTCCATATTGCATATCGCGGGCTTCGTAGCCCTTTGCGAGCTGTTTTTGGGCTGCGAGGCTCATTTCGCGCTATGGAAAAGGCTATTCTACCTTGTGCCCCGCTCTAGGGAGGGCTCAATATATCAAGTGGGTGGAGCCGAAGTGTGGCGCATCGCCGGGACCGGATATCTATTCGGAACCCCAAAGAAGGCGTCCGAAGACTGGCCTTCGAAATGGTTTTATATAGAGGACGTCCCGCTGCCGGATCCTGTCCGGATCGGCCTCCCTGAGTTCGACAGTGCTCCCCTAAAGAAGCGCCTAAGCTGACGTCCATGGAGCCCTCAGAGGGAAAGTGACAGGGACGTCATTTACCTGATGGGCCGGATAAGATTGTTAGCCCATTTCGGACTGACCATGATCGGGGTTATGGCCGAATGCATCATGCGGGGGGTGCAGCCGCTTCAGTATAGAGGCCACCCCATGCGGGACTTCAACGGGAGGACAACGCCACCCGCTACGGCCGTAAGGGGCCGGATTCGGCTGCCTCTCTACTAAAGATCTTGTCCACTTTGTACAAGGGAGAAGAGGAGGAATTTCTCCGCGTCAACCCACAGGGTGGATTTTCTATGTACAATCCCCCAAGCCGGGTAAGTGGTCACTTTTACTTGCCCATCCGTTTCATATTCCCATTGTTAAATATTCAGTCTAACGACTTCAACGCAGGAACTACGCCGGGCTGTTAAAGAAATAAACAGCCCTCCTCCACAACCCGAGGACCCAGGAAGGACCCTCGACCCGTCCTCTCAAGAGGACCCGGTCTTATCTGTGGAGTTGATTGATGGGGTATTTCATCAATTGAGCAAGGACAACGCCTTGGTGGCCATTACGGCCGATTACCTAGGGTTACTCCCAGCCTCACAGGTAACTAAGACCGAAGTCCCAGCACTTTGAAAAGGGATCTGTCCTCGCGTGTTTTTGACTGCCGTATGACAACCATGTTTTGCAGGGGAGGTCCTTGAGACGGGAGGCCGAGCCTGCGGCGACTAGCCAAGGAGGGGCGGCGAGGCCCCGCGGGCTGAAAAGAAGTGCGGTCCGGACTGAGACGCCGGCGCAAAGGTATAGCGCCCATCCTATTCCCAGGTGTTATTCCTTCAAGGCATACTAACGCTCATGCTTTCTTCAGGACGAAGAGACCTCTCCGAACTATATCCGGAGAGGTTGCCAATCGCGCCTCCACCAGCCAGGCTCCAAAGCCTGGTCTGGAAGCGGAGGCGAACACAAGGTGCGCACCGGACACTCCTTCGACAGAGGATGCAGATAGGCTGTCTGCCACCAATTCTGAGGTGGAGAGTGCCATGAACCACAGGCATCGCCGGACTATTCTTCACAACACTTGTTTCTCCCAAGAGGCATTGGATGCCTTCAATTCGGGAGACGCGTACCTCTGTGCCGCTCAAAATGGTCTAGCCAGAGCCACGGAGCAGTATGTGAAAGACATACGGGTAAGAAAATTTTGGTAATTATATATATATATATATATATATATACCAGTAGCCCCCGAGACTTGAAACAGTTAGAATAACTGATTTAAGGACCATCTGTCATGCAGGTTCTTACAGAAAAGAATACACTGCTGTCCTAGGAGCTGGAAGAGTGCAAAACCCAACTTGAGGCCGCACTAGCCGCGGCATGGGAGCCCAAGGAGACGCCCTCTGGTAATATATGCTTCAAAACTCCAACAACTCTAACACCAGCTAAAGGCTGGTGAGATGGCGTAGGTGCAAATCTGACAAATGAAATTATAGATGGCGCCGGATTAAATCCGGAAGTGCAACAACTCTAACACCAGCTAAAGGCTGGTGAGAGCGTGCTGACCAAGGTGAGGCGGGAGAAGAACGATCTCCAAGATGCCAACACCAAGCTGGGCGTTGAACTGAAGGACGTTCGTGCCTAGCTGTCAGACTCCATGAAGAAGAATCGGCGGCTTTGACGCGGCATATATAGTAAGTGCTTAAACGAACTTTCGAAAAAGAGTTCGGCGAGGAAGTCGACTAACAGAGTAATGTCTGTAGGTATGCTAACAGGTCGTCCTGCAGAGGAAATGCCCAGTTCTATGGGTGGCCTTCTTCCCGAGCTCTCACAACTGCACGAACGAGTTCGGCAGGTGATGCAAGGCGTCGCCCAGGCTTTGTGGCCATCCGTCTCCATGCCCGAAGGCCTTGGGGAGCTTGTAGAGAAGCTGAAGGGAGCGCGGCGGCGCTTCCGATTGTGGAAGATGTCGGCCTGCCATCAAGGCGCCAGGGAGGCCTGGGCTATGGTGAAGACGCGGTACACAAAGGCTGATCCAAACCACATGGCCGAGGTCGGACCCGTAGGGCCCGATGGAAAGGAGATCCCTGTGAGCTTAGTATACGGCCAAGTAGAGTTGGCCGCAAAGTATTCCCAACAGGACTGTAAACTAGACAGCATGTTAGATGGTATTGTAGAGGAATACAATCAGTCAGATTGACTATGTAATTTTAATTGACATGTGTAATGCCTTCTAGCCGGATTGTAGATCGTTTGTCATGGCCGACCTTTTCGCTTCAACCTCGGGACCTGACGGTCCTGAGTGTGTCGGAATACCCTCGCGGTTATATAAGAACCGGGGTATGCATGGAGACCAGGCGTAGGGGTGATTAGTGCTTGAACAGACAAGTGCCCAACTAGTTATGTTATATACTTATATTACATGGTTAGTAAGAAACATCTTCCAGGGAGAAGTGTTCCGTTAGGGGTTCCTTTCCCTGGGAGGCATGCCCTAAAGTGCATGTCCATTCTGCGAAAAGAGGCGCAGGAAAAACATCTAGGGGCGTATAGATAAAAAATAAGAAAAGATCATCTTTAGTTCACCGACCGAATATTCCCTTAAGAACGCTAGCTATCGGCTTCACCCAGTCTGAGGTACACATCCGGCTGACCCGGCAGTAACAATCACAGAGGTGCTCCCTTTACCACCTAGCCGAACAATCGGGAACGTAGGGGTAAGCACAGGAGCCAGGCAACCCAGCTTGGCCAAAACTTAAGTCATATCGATGCATATCATGGCGAATAAAAGGTACATGCGGAAGTGTGACACATGTGTTGGGCATGAAGCCCATATAAATAAGCTTCTGTTTAAAGAAGCCCCCCAGGTTTAATGAGCGCGGATAGCGCATCATTTTATGAGCCTTTAAAGGCTATAAGAGAGAGAGGAGAAGGAGAGAAATGTAAGACAGAAAGTATGTAAAAAATGGACAGAGGAAGGATACGAACACAGAGTCCGGCGCTAGGCATAGAATCTTCGGAGACGGGCCGCGTTCCATTGGTTCGGCTCGAGTCGGTTATCCGATGCATCTCACAGCCGGTATGCTCCACCAGTCAGGATTTGGTCAATTATGAAGGGACCTTCCCACTTGGGCTTGAGTTTGTCCTTTTTCTTGTCCGGCAGGTGTAGAACTAATGCACCAACGTTCTAATTTTTGGCATGTACTTCTCTGCTTTGGTATCTTCGAGCCTGCTGTTGATAGAATGCGGAACGGGCTTTTGCCATGTCTCGCTTTTCCTCCAAGGCGTCCAAACTATCCTGCCGATCGATCTCGGCTTCTCTTTCTTCGTACATGCGCACTCGAGGTGAGTCATGAATTATGTCGCAGGGCAGAACTGCCTCTGTGCCGTACACCATGAAGAATGGTGTGTATCCGGTGGTGCGATTCGGCGTGGTTCGCAGCCCCCCTGAGTACGGAGTCGAGCTCCTCTACCCAGTGCGTATTAGATTCCTTAAGGGACCACATAATCTGGGTTTGATGCCGCTCATGATAAGACCATTTGCATGTTCGACCTGGCCGTTGGTTTGTGGGTGATAGACGGAAGCATAATCGAGCATGATTCCCACGTTTTTGCACCAGAGTTTTACCTCGTCGGTCGTAAAGTTCGTGTCGTTATCAGTGATGATACTGTGGGGGACGCTGTAACGGTGTACGACCCCGGATATAAAGTATATCACCGGTCCGGATTCGGTCGTATTAACAGGCTTGGCTTCTATCCATTTGGTGAACTTATCCACCATGACCAGTAAGTATTTTTTCTTGTGGATTCCGCCTTTAAGCGGTCCAACCATGTCAAGCCCCCAGACCGCGAAGGGCCAGGTGATGGGGATAGTTTGGAGGGTGGTGGGTGGCATATGGCTTTGGTTTGCAAAAAGCTGGCAACCGACGCATCGTTGGACTAAGTCCTGGGCGTCTGCCCGGGCCGTCGGCCAATAAAAGCCTATACGGAAGGCCTTGCTTACAAGGGACCGAGCTGCAGCATGATGTCCGCCGAGTCCGGCATGAATTTCAGCCAGGACGTTCCGCCCTTCCTCTTCGGAGATGCACCTTTGAAGGACTCCGGTAGTGCTTTTCTTATAAATCTCTGCCTGATGGACTTTATAGGCTTTAGATCGTCGCACTATGCAGCGTGCCTCATTTTGGTCCTCAGGGAGTTCCTGCCTGGTAAGGTAGGCGAGGAATGGTTCTGTCCACGGGGCGATGACGGCCATTATTACGTGGGCTGAAGGTGTTATTTCATTGGCAGAGCCTCCAATTATGTCAGAATGTTCGGTGTCGGGCAGTGCGGTTGGGTCCGGGCTATTATTGCCAGGTTCCCCTTCCCATACTACGGACGGCTTGAACATCCTTTCCAAGAAGATGTTGGGGGGGGGACAACATCGCGTTTTGTGCCGATGCGTGCCAGGACATCTGTCGCCTGATTATTTTCTCGGGCTATATGGTGAAATTCGAGCCCTTCGAACCGAGCTGACATTTTTAGGACGGCGTTGCGATAAGCTGCCATTTTTGGATCCTTGGCATCAAAGTCTCCATTTATTTGGGATATTGCGAGGTTCGAGTCCCCGCGCACCTCTAGGCGTTGAATGCCCATGGATACTGCCATCCGGAGACCATGTAAAAGGCCTCATATTCGGCTGCGTTGTTGGAGTCTGTGTACATTATCTGGAGGACATTTTGAACTGTGTCTCCTGTGGGGGACGTCAAAACGACGCCAACCCCTAGACCGGCCAACATTTTGGAGTCGTCGAAGTGCATGACCCAGTTTGAATATGTGTCGTACTCTTTAGGGAGTTCGGCCTCCGTCCATTCTGCGACGAAGTCGGCCAAAACTTGTGACTTGATAGCTCGCCGTGGCTTGTAAGTTATATCAAATGGGAGGAGCTCAATGGCCCATTTTGCAATCCAACCCGTCGCGTCGCGGTTATTTATAATATCATTAAGTAGCACTTCCGAGGCTACTGTTATTGAACACTCTTGAAAGTAGTGTCGCAGCTTCCGAGATGCCATAAAAACCGCGTACGCAATCGTTTGATAATGCGGGTACCGTGACTTGCACGGAGTAAGGACAGTGGACATGTAATAGACCGGCTTTTGAAGGGGGAATTTGTGTCCGTCCATTTCTCGTTCGACGACGAGCACTGCGCTTACGTCCTGATGGGTTGCTGCAATGTATAATAGCATTGGTTCGCCAATGTTTGCCACGGCCAGGACTGGGTTTGTTGCCAAGATGGCTTTTATTTTGTCGAGTCCGGTCGTGGCTGCATCCGTCCAATCGAAGTGTTCGGTGCGCTGAAGGAGGCAGTAAAGGGGTAAGGCCTTTTCTCCTAGGCGGGAGATAAAGCGGCTTAGAGCCGCCACGCATCGGGTTAATTTTTGTATTTGTTTGAGGTCCTTCGGGATATCCAATTGTGACAAAGCTCGGATCTTGGCTGGATTTGCTTCAATTCCTCTACCGGATACAATGAAGCCCAAGAGCTTTCCGGCTGGAACGCCGAAAACGCAATTTTCCGGGTTGAGCTTGATGTCGTATGTTCAGAGGTTATCGAATGTTAGCCTCAAGTCGTCTACTAGAGATTCGACATGTCTTGTTTTAACGACCACATCATCTACGTATGCCTCCACTGTATAGCCGATCTGGTTTGCCAGACATGTCTGAATCATGTGCTGATATGTTGCGTCGGCGTTTTTGAGCCCAAAGGGCATTGTGTTGAAGCAGAATGGGCTGTATGGTGTGATGAATGTCGTTGAGGCTTGGTCTAACTCTGCCATCTTTATTTGATGGTAGCCGGACTATGCGTCGAGGAAACACAACGAATCATGTCCTGCGGTAGCGTCGATAATTTGATCGATGCGGGGGAGAGGGAAGGGATCCTTTGGGCAAGCCTTGTTAAGGTCTTTGAAATCAACGCACAGGCGCCAGGATTTGTCCTTATTTGGTACCATCACCAGGTTTGCTAGCCAGTCCGGATGTTTGATATCTTTGATGAATCCGACCTCCAATAGCTTGGCTAGTTCCTCTCCCATGGCCTGTCTCTTAGGTTCGGAAAAACGCCGAAGAGCCAGTTTGACTGGCTTGAATCCTTTTAGGATATTTAAGCTGTGTTCGGCCAGCCTGCGTGGGATTCCTGGCATGTCTGAAGGGTGCCAGGCGAAAATGTTCCAGTTCTCTCGTAGGAACTCTCGAAGTGCGGCGTCTACATCACGGTTTAACTGTGCCCCGATGGAAGCTGTTTTATTGGGGTCCGTTGGATGGACCTGGAATTTGACTGTTTCATCCACCAGTTTAAAGGAGGTGGACTTAGATCTTTTATCGAGTATCACATCGTCCCTATTCACCATGGAGCGTAGCGCAGTCAGTTCCTCAGCCGCTAGGGCTTCGGATAGCGCCTCGAGGGCTAGTGCAGCTGTCTTGTTTTCGGCGCGGAGTGCTATGTCCGGATCACTAACGAGAGTGATGATTCCGTTAGGCCCGGGCATCTTGAGCTTCATGTACCCGTAATGGGGTATTGCTTGGAAGACTGTAAACGCTTCCCGCCCTAGCAGAGCGTGATATCCGCTACTGAACGGGGCCACCTGGAACGTGACCTCTTCGGACCTGTAATTATCTGGGGTGCCGAACACCACATCTAGTGTGATTTTTCCTGTAGAGCGCGCTTCCCGACTAGGGATTATTCCTCTAAAGGTTGTGCTGCTTTGCTCAATATGGTTCCAGTCTATTTCCATTTTTTGAAGGGTTTCCTCATAAATGAGGTTCAATCCGCTGCCGCCATCCATGAGTACCTTGGTAAGACGAAAGTCGTCCACTATTGGACTGAGGACCAATGCGGCTGGTGCTCGGGCTGTTCGGAATTTAGGTTCGTCACTGGCGTTAAAAGTAATAGCCGTGTCACTCCATGGGTTTATTGTTGCTACTTGGTAGACTTCAGAAAGGCCGCGGAGTGTGCTTTTTCGCATATTATTTGATGCGAAAGTCTCGAAGACTGTTAATACCATACTGGTTTCTCTGGGGTGACTATCTGTGGCTTCTGGAATTAGAAGATCTTCGCCAATTTTTGCCACCTGCCGGAGTATCCAACATGCTCTAAGGCTGTGAGTTGGTGTGGCGCCCTCTGCACTGTGAATTTTACAGGGTCCATCAAACCATCCTTCCAGTACGGTTCCGTGCCCTGTAGAGGGCTTTTTCTTTTTGGTATTGAACCCGGGTGTCTAACGATGATGCACCCTTTTATTTCGGACCGGGTTTGTATTCAAGGCCGGATTGTCCCAAAATTTTGTTTCGGTTTTCCAGGCGCTTTCCATCGCAAAGTACTTTCGTACTATGGACGCCAAGTCAGCAAAGCGTGTAATATCATGGCGACTTATGGCGTTGAGGATTCCCTTGTCCGTGCAATTATTGCAGAAGAATGAAATTGCGTCTTCCTCGCGGCAGTCCTTTATCCTATTCATAACCAGGAGGAATCTGGCCCAGTAATGATGTACTGTTTCTTCGGGCTCTTGCCTAATTTGGGATAGATCGCTTATGTACAGGTGGGTGGGTGGAATCAAATCCGAAACCTCACCCAATCTGAGACCCAGGGACCAGGGAGTTTCTGAACTTGGGCGTTGGGATTCTTGGATGCGGCCCAATGAATCTAGTCCGTCGCCTGACTTTAAGTTCAGGTCTTGAGTGATATCCTCCCCTCCGCGGGTATCCGGCTTGGAGGGATCGGGAATCCGGACAGAGCTAGTCCTTAAGATAGATGAAGGGTCGCCGCATTGTCCCTCTACCACGGCAACGTGATGGGTGACCTGGGGAGAGTTAATCTCTCTCAGATCGGGTTTAGGCCCAATCTGGTCATAATCCGTAGCGACTCCCAGGGCGGCGATGCGATCCAAGAGCTCATTTAGGGAAGAGAGCTCCATTGGATCTAGCTGCTCGGTGAATTCCGAGCTGACGTGAAGATTGCTTTTGATGAGCTGAGAGGTCATCGTCTGCGCAGCAGCCGAACAGGCGGTCATAAGGAAACCACCTAGCCGGAGAGTTTGGCCGACAGCCAAAGCTCCCTTAGCAACGGTGCCATCTTTAAAGACGGGATGAGGCATCCTTCCTGATGGCGACGGCACAGAGGAACTCTCAATGAAAGCACCAATGTCAGTGTCAAAACCGGCGGATCTCGGGTAGGGGGTCCCAAACTGTGCGTCTAGGTCGGATGGTAACAGGAGGCAGGGGACACGATGTTTTACCCAGGTTCGGGCCCTCTTGATGGAGGTAAAACCCTACGTCCTGCTTGATTAATATTGATGATATGGTTAGTACAAAAGTAGATCTACCACGAGATCAGAGAGGCTAAACCCTAGAAGCTAGCCTATGGTATGATTGTTGTTCGTCCTACGGACTAAAACACTCCGGTTTATATAGACACCGGAGAGGGCTAGGGTTACACAGAGTCGGTTACAATGGTAGGAGATCTACATATCCGTATCGCCAAGCTTGCCTTCCACGCCAAGGAAAGTCCCTTCCGGACATGGGACGAAGTCTTCAATCTTGTATCTTCATAGTCCAGGAGTCCGGCCGAAGGTTTAGTCCGGCCATTCGGACACCCCCTAATCCAGGACTCCCTCAGTTTGAATAGATGAATCTAAGATTGTGTGATGCATATCATATAATCATACCCACGGATACTTGAGGTGACATTGGAGTATCTAGGTGACATTAGGGTTTTGGTTGATTTGTGTCTTAAGGTGTTATTCTAGTACGAACTCTATGATAGATTGAACGGAAAGAATAGCTTCATGTTATTTTATTACGGACTCTTGAATAGATCGATCAGAAAGGATAACTTTGAGATGGTTTCGTACCCTACAATAATCTCTTCGTTTGTTCTCCGCTATTAATGACTATGGAGTGACTCTTTGTTGCATGTTGAGGGATAGTTATATGATCCAATTATGTTATTATTGTTGAGAGAACTTGCACTAGTGAAAGTATGAACCCTAGGCCTTGTTCCAGCACATTGCAATACCGTTTGTGCTCACTTTTATCATTAGTTACCTTGCTGTTTTTATATTTTCAGATTACAAAAACCTATATCTACTATCCATATTGCACTTGTATCACCATCTCTTCGCCGAACTAGTGCACCTATACATATATTTTCGAAGAGGTTGTCACCATAGAGGCCGTTGAGGGTGGCAGGCATCACAGAGCCTGGGCGCGTGGGCTGGAGGCATACGTCAAGGTCGTCCGCAAGCTTCTTGATGAAGATGAACTTGTCGAGGAAGCCTACGAGGACCTCATCAAAAAAGGAGACGAAGATGTCGTCCAAGCGGCCCCTCGCCCTGGAGGCCTCAAGCACTACCTGGAGACGTTCCTCGGTGCCGGGCCGTAGGCCGACGTCGTGGACCATCTGGCACATCCGGCTGATGCTCGCGCTCATAGCCTCCATGGGTCTAGCTTCTAGTCAACTGATCTTGCGATTGGAGTGATCACTCTTGCCCGTGGGTGCGTAGGTGCGTAGGATTTTGTAGATTGGACTGGCTGGAGCCTTTATATGAGAAGTGCAGAATGCGTTGAATTCACGTGTGTGTTGGCCATCTACTCCCCGCCCATCTATTTGCACCTGCCTTTGGTTGTATGACAAGTTGGCCATCCACCCGTTGGGCCCACATGTC
The DNA here is from genome assembly GCA_034509565.1 of Triticum monococcum. Classification (NCBI taxonomy): domain Eukaryota; kingdom Viridiplantae; phylum Streptophyta; class Magnoliopsida; order Poales; family Poaceae; genus Triticum; species Triticum monococcum. The sequence goes on along the minus strand of CM067841.1, from coordinate 553,826,551 downwards.
ATACACCCAAAGGCAGGTGCAGTAAGTCAATGAAGCTGCGTCCCCCTCCATGTCGGTGCAGTATAGTCATCTCACCGGACCTCTAGTTGGGCCAAACAAGAGAACTTTGATGTTTACTGGTTTATTGGTCCCCTTTGCATTTTGCGCCAAGTTTTGTACTTTGATTTAACTAATAAAATGTTAATGCATGTAACCAAAAATATTTTGTAAGTCACCTTATGAAAACCAAATAATCCCAAAACACTTAGGCATGATACATCAACTCCCTCCTCGTTTCTTATTTCGTGACATATCAACCAATGAGAGATGTGGGTCGTGCATGCTTTCAATGACTTGAGACTACCAAACATCACATGCGGTGGTTAGTTCATTGCATGTAATCCTATTAAGTAGCAAAAAGACATTAAGGTATCTCGCCGATAGGAATAAAACAATACACCATGTATTTATTTATAGAGGGAGTAGTACATTTTTGTGACATGCATTACTAGATATTGCTAGTCAAATACTAAATCCAGATGGACGTGGTAGTACTACTAAATCCAGACGGTGGTGCTAGTACTAGTAGTAGTACTACCAATGTAGTAGCACTTTACTACCCGTTGGTCAAATTATTACGTGATGCTCCTCACAGTGAAGTGACAAGACCCTACGCCGGAGATGACACCTGAGTATAGGCGCCGTGTTCGGCATACCATAGTCAGCCTCACCGTATGCAGTCACTATCATCATGGCTATATACCTAGCCTACTTACAACTAGCCATGTTCAACATAATTTCCCGTGCGTAGATGCCCGTGCATTGCACGGAACACCAAGATTGGGGGGTGGACGGCGCCGGCAGCGGCCATCATGCCAGATTTTTCCATGGCCTTCTAGATGTGGTGGGAAGGAGATAAGGTTGATTGTGAGAGGCAAGGAGTTGTTTGTAAATACGGAACAAGTGCGGGCATCTTTTTGCAAAACTAGAGAAGTTTGGTTTGTATGCATCAGATCTAGATCCGACGGCTATTGGTGAAAGATGGCAGGCACAACATCATCACCAACTCAGGACCTGTTTGATTCGCAGGATTTTGAAAACGCAGGAATAGGACACGGCAATATTACAAGTTTCAAACTGATATTACAAATGTTAGGAGTAATGATGTACCTACGAAGAGGGAATTACTAGGAAGTTTACGTAAGAACTTTCGTTACTTTATGTAGATGCAGCATTATCGTACAAAGTAAAATCCACCACCCTGACAAGTCACTAGTGGGCAAATAAGTTTTCGAGTCTCTGGCCACTTGATGTTTCAAAAACAAATTCCTCTTCTGCGGAGATTTTGTCATTTAGGCTTAGACGCTTGCGGTGATCAGCACGCCATTCATTGTTGCGCCAGAGAACGCCAAACCTCGTTACCTTGAGCACACTTGCCTCCAGAACAAAGAACCTGGCCAATTTAATCTCTGATGTGCTGCCTCGGTAGGCGATCAAATCAATTTCTGTAAGATAGAGATCAAGGCATTCGATGAGATTGTTATAGTGCAGCACTTTTTTCACTTTTGGTTCTTTTTTATCTGCAAAAGAAGAGAACATATTAGAGCAGTTGGATGTATAAGATTGCCGTGTCATCAAGAGGTACCAATATCATTCGCTCATACAATAGGGTTGGCTGGCTAGTGATATTTTTTCACTCTCTCTCTCTCTCTCTTTCGCTTTCCTCTCATTTACCTAGGAGTACATGAAGTGCTTGGGCATTTGTTGCCTTCCAATATGTGGCCGATGCCATATTTCGCAAAAGTATGCCACATAATACACATCGATGTCAAATCAAAAGATTTTGGCACCGCTCTCGCGATGTGAGAGAGTTGGCACCGCTGTGCACACAGACCCACATGTATAAACAAATCAATCAAACCATCTACACCAGCTTCTCACTCTCCCAAACAAGTGTTTTTTATTGCCTCAGTCTCTCTCTCTCTCCCACGCAAGTGTTTTTTCATTGCGTCAGTTAATTTGGCACCGGAGCAAAGTAGGTGATCCAGATTGGGGCACCAGGTGTGCAATGGAGGGGCATCGATGCCAAATGCATCACAAGTGAATTTGGCACGTGTTTTGGCCTACATAGTGGAGGGCCGTTATAGCCCACTTTTATACTACCTCTTATTTAGTATAATATTTTGACCATAGATTTACGTAAGAAAATGCCAATGCATGTCACTAAAAATTACACCATTTGAAATTATGTTCAAATACGAATCAAACGATATAGTTCTTAGTGACATGCATTAACATTTTGTCAGTTAAATCTATGGTCAAATTTTGATACTACAAAATAGGAAGAGTAAACCAAGACGGAGGTAGTACTTGCTCTTAGGGTAACCATAGAGTTACTGGAGTAGTCTAAGTTACTTTCCACTATGACTAGCCTAGGCTACTATAGTAGTACAACAACAAAACGATACAGGTGATCACATGAGAAAAAAATACTAAAAACATTTCTTTCGGTGCAGTGCGTAGATGCAGTTTTGAACACTATACTTGTCATCGTAATTTGGGAAAATTACGAAAAAAATTGAGCTACGTTGTGATTACCGTTTACTAATAGGAAAGAAGTTTCACCTCAATGAGTAGCTTCTTCATGCACGGAAAGCATGTAAGGAATCCAACAACTTGATCCAGATTGGGGCCGATAGATTTTATTGCCAAGATATTCACTGTGTGCATAGACTGGGTCAAGCTTGTGGGGATCATTTTCTAGAAGACGGTCGTAAATACATCAAGAAGAAATCTAAAAAAAAGTGAATTTCAAGAAGACGGAGAAGAAGACGAGTGATGTACCTGAACAATTACGGATCCAATAAAGAGTTCGGAGAATTTGGCAGACGAGTGCACCAACACTGTCAATTTCGGCGCGTCAATGACCCTGGTTTTTGTTGGACCTTCTAGATCCGATACAAGCAATCTCTCAAGGAAAGGCGCATTCTCAATGACCATAACGTAGAGCAGCTAGAGTGATCTCTTCCCAATTGATGTCTTGTTGCGGGGCCAACAAGACACATAAATCCATCGGAGATTCGTCGAGGCGATGTGGAGGCTAATGAACCTGGATCTGCTCAAGATGAAGGTACTCGAGCGCAGTACAGCTGCGGAGCAGGTGCTCCATAGCCTTCTTCAAGATGACAACATCAAAGAGGTCGAGCTGCTTGAGTTGAGGGAGAAGAAGGACGGCCCGGCATTAATCTGGGGAAGATAGTAGGAGCTGAAGCTGGCATGGCGCAGCGTTGGCGCGAGGCGGAGTGTGGACGACAGCAGAGAGCGACATTGTCCAGCTTCAAAGCTGAGCTCCTCGAGCTGATCTAGGACGAGGGATAAGAGCCACTCGTCGAACTTGGGTTGGACCTTGTAGTTGGTACTGAACATGCGGATGTCAAGGCGTCCGGCTGGCCCAGGGTGCGATGAAAGGATCTTGGAGATTGCGGCCATGCGTTTGCAATCCCCGTCGTAGAGGCAGCTATCGACGGTGAGGTTGAGGGGGATGCGGCGCCAGAGGGAGCGCCACCGCCGGGAGAGCAGGGCGGTCCGCATGGAAGATTTGGTGGGGAGCAGGCCGATGATGACAAGCAGCATGTCGTCGGGGAGGCTGCTGATGAAGTCCAAGCTCGTCGCATGCGGTTTTGGCTCGAGCCGCATCTGCTTGTTGGCTGCCTTGCCGTCCATCTCAACCGGCGGCGACGCTGGTGTACATGTGTGCTAGTGTGTGTTGTGTGCTGGGTGTGCGCGAGTGCGTCATTCTGTGCATGCCGCCGCGCAGTGGTGAATTGTGCGCAAGTGCGTCCTTCACGCGGAAGAAGTGTGTCCTCAATGCACCCTCAATTTACTAGCGTGCGGGGTGCTACCCCGAGTGGTTTCAACTTTGTTTACTTCACCGCGTATCACATGGGCCTCTAGTTTACTTATTTTCACCCATTGCCACATGGGCCAGCACACGAAGATACAGAACACAAGCTGACAAGGCAGCATGTGGACTGGTTGGCCGGTCAACTAAATAATATACGGAGCTATACGCTGACACGGTGAGTGTATAATCCATCGGTATAGAGTGTTCGAGTGAGAGGGGAGGTCCGTGTGAGATAACAGAGAGAGAGAGAGAGAGCTACTCCCTCCGTTCGATAATGTAGTTTCAACATTTTTTAAATGTCAAACTTTTGAAACTTTGACCAAGTTTATAAAGAAATTACTTACATCTACAATATGAAAGATAAATGATAGTATGAAGTAAGTACATGTTGTGATGAATCTAATGATCATTCCAGATGTAAATGTTTTTATCCACATATACCTGGTCAAACTTTTCTGAGGTTTGACTTTTCAAAACATCCATATGCTTATGGACGTGAGAGAGTCCCTAACTAGAGAGAGAGTGTGTGTGTGTGAAATAGAAAGTGAGTGAAAAAAGTGTGTGTGTGTGTGTGTGTGTGTGTGTGTGTGTGAAAGAGACATGGAAAACACTCGATAAAAGTCAAGAAAAATGTGTGTGCCTTATGCAAACATATCATACATGCATCTTCGACAACGGAAGCAAGGTGAGGAGATAGTGTGTGGTTGTTTGCAACCGAGAGAGAAAGACCCCTAGCACGTGGCCAAGAGGGGTCTGACAAACAAGGGAGAAGGTCGAGAAAGACGTACAGAGAAAATGCAGACATGGGGAGGAGAGAGTGTATGTTTGTCATAGAGAGATTACCTGGAGATCGTGATGGGACTACATGGGTGGGAGATCGAGTGACAAGGTGTGTGTGCGATAGAAGATACCCCGAGAGATATCAAGATAGACGTATGGATGGAAGGAGACAATATGTGTGTTCCTGATGGCTAGTAAGAGATAATCATACTTAGGGGGAGAGTGCTTGCGCCTATGACGGAGTGAGGGATTATGGTACTTATTAGGGGGGTGCGTGTCACATAGAGAGAGAACCAAGGGTGGAGAGTGTTGGATGGGTCTATATGTATAGCGCGAGCGAGACATGTGTATGTGTGAACCAGGGAGATATAAAGTTTGAGAGAGATTGAGAAGCCCCGATAAGGCTGAGTGGTGCGTCAGATAGCTGAGAGGGGGAAAGAGATATTCCGTCTGCTCGATAATGCAGTGCATGTAAAAAAAATAGAAGTCAAACTTTGGAAACTTTGATCGGGTTTACGCAAATGTTATTTATATCTACAATATCAAAGATACATCATACGAAACTACATCTCATGGTGAATCTAATGGTATATGTTTGTCGTTCTAGATGTAATTATTTTTCTCCACATACATGGTCAAACTTTGTGATGTTTGACTTTTCAATAAATCAATATGCTATGGACCGAGGAGAGTGCCTAAGTCGAGAGAGATCAAGTGTGTGTGAAGGAGAATGAGTAAGTGTGCAAAAAGAGTATTGTGTGAAAGAGAAAGTGACAACAAACGATAAATTAGAGAGAGTGTGTGTTTTTTCGTTTCTTAGGCGAACACCTCACGCATGCATCTCCGAGATAGAAAAGCGGGGCGAGGAGATACATGAAGATAGCTAGTGTGTGATTGTTTGCAACGGAGAGAGACACCCCTATAGCACATGTCCAATAGAGGTCTGGCCAACAAGGAACAAAGGTCGAGAGGGACACATGGAGAACATGGACGCATGGGGAGGGCGAGAGGGTGTGCTTGTGATAGAGAGATCCCCTCGAGATCGTGAGGGGACTATATGGGTGGGAGATCGAGGGAGGTGCGTGCGCGATAAAAAGATGCCCCGAGAGAAATCGAGATAAACCATGCACATCTTTGTGATGGAGACTAAGATTAGCTAGTCATATACATATAGGGGGGACTACGTGTGCCTACAATTGAGTGAGAGACCATCATACTTGGCTAGCTAGGCATGAGATTGTGTGTGTGTGTGTGTGCATATGAGATGGAGAGAGAACGAGGGAGAGAGATAGAGTTTTAGATGGGCCTATCGAGTGCGAGTGAGATATGCATGTGTATGTGTGACCCAGGTAGATGGAGAGTTGGAGAGAGGGGGAGAGCTCCAAGACGACAGAGTGGTGCGTGGGAGAGTTACGGACAACGAGCCAAGGAATTTGTGTGCGTACGATGAATGCACCCAAGATATCTAGCTTGGACTAGAGAATCATACATAGTGTGCGAGAGAGACCTATAGATGGAGTATATATGCATGCGAACTGGAAAGACCCCCCCCCCCACACACACACACAAACAGAGAGAGCGAGAGAGAGAGAGACACATGGAGACAAAGCGAGAGGGACCAATAAGGTTTGTGTGTTGGATGCGTGCGACAGAATTGAAGATTGTCGGAGAGAGAGAGAGAGAGAGAGAGAGAGCGGGAGTCCGGGAGAGGGGGAGGTCGCATTTTATGCATCAAAGACTGATATAAACCATGTTTCGATATAAACTTGCATTCAAATATTTAAATTGGAGAACATGTTGTCTGCAATCCACACATGAACGGATATATGCGTATATGAAATAATTTCATTAATTTGACTTTCAACATGTTCATGGAGTACTATAATACTGTACAACATGCTACTCGATTGAGGTGTTCAATTTTGGATTTAGTTCACTATTTTAACCTGGTGAACGAGCTATTTCATTGAATTGAGATATTTCATTTTGGGTTTGATTCCCGTTTTTGAGTGGGTCAACTATTTGTCATATAGTAAATCACTAGCAACAAGCATGTAAAAACACATTACTCCCAAGCATCATCTCTCCATCTAAAAAATAAGTGGCAAGCTAATATTTCAAAATTTGATTCGAATCGACTTGGTAAGGTAGACGTGGATGCTCGCTCTCCCAAATTTTGAACGAACCGTTAAACATCCTCTGCTCGGTGGAATTCGCCCGAGCAAATAAATGGGAGACGCGAAATTACCGTCCTATGTGGGACACGAATCAATTGGCCCATTGTACATCGAGGGTAGGTTCGTAACTTCATCCAAGCACGCCTTCACCTCGGCCGAAATGACATGTGCTGAATAATTCATAAACCATGGTCGGCAAAACATGCTCTCCTAGCCCGAAATAGCTCGCGCCCACTATTTCAAAACACGCTCTCCTCGCCCGAAATCGTTCGCGCCCACTATATTTCAAAACACGTCCTCCTCGCCCAAAATCGCTCTTGCCCACTATTTGGGGAGAAGCAAAGTTACTCTACTATCCCCGACCCTCGGTACACAGAACCAAGACGAGAAGCCTAATGGCAGCGGTAGAACTGTAACTCCCCCTCACATTTCAGACAAATGCATCCGTAAAACATGGTTCCACTCCCCTCCCAATCCCCCCCCCCCCATTCATACCTCGTGGGCGCCAAATCACCTTCTCCCGAGCCGCGAAACCTCAGCCCCTCCTCCATGGCGCCCCCACCGCACCAATTTCACAGCCGCCCTCCTCCCTAATGCCGGAGACGCTGTCCATTTGCCGTCGTGCACTGGGCCGTGTGCCTCTTACTCCATGTTGCTGGAGCTGCCCCGACGATGGCCGCGTGAACCGTACCGGAGCCGATTCACCCCCGCCGTTGTTCACGGCGCCGGAGCGGCTCCAACTTCGGATCCGTCCAGAGTCCTGACGCTGCTTCCCCGTAGCCATCGACCGTCGCGACATCATTGTTTCCCTGTCGCCGGTCGCCACCGTAACCGCGCCAGCCTCACCGACTCGGCAACTGGACCTGCCTACTTCACCATTACGCCAGATAGGTCACAGCGCCATCTCAAATCACTTTATTTAGGCGTCAGTTGTCTGAATTTTTATTCTGGGCCAATTGATTCCCAATGGGAAGCAGCACCCCTCGAGGCGGCAGAGCTCCTAGGCTGTCGGTTGGCTGGTGTCTAACGTAAGGGTGCGGGGCCGCAAGTTCGCCATGGAAGCAGCGCTTAGATGGCTATCTTAGAGTTGCGTGGGTTGAAGGTACTGCCGCCGCCGAATCTGGATGACGGGGAGTCTTTGTGGATTGGCCCGGGGGCAGCGCAACCATGGTAGTGCGGTGGGCGGGGAGCGAGGTTTTGGCCAGGGCCACAGACGGCGGAGGCAGGCTACTCTGTCGTTGTTCGCTGGTTCTTCAGGGAAGAGTCCTAACAGTGTCAGCCGGAGGCACAAGACGGCCATCAAGCCATCCGGCGTAGATCGGATAGTGCCAAAATAAAATAAAATCATGTGACCCCTATTTATTCTTTAGTCAACAGACGTGTGACCACTCTCGTGCGTTGCTGTTGATCTCTTAGTGTATTTCTTTAGATCAAAGAGATGTGTCGTTCTTAGCATTATGCGTTGTCTGCATCTTCAGCCGCACCATCTTCCGACTCACCGCAGCTGCTCCAACAAGGGAAGCATACACCAGAAGGGAGCTATAGTCCCCACTCAACAGTTCCCTGCATCGAATGCGCGTGCCCGACATGGATAGCCACAACAACTGCAGGGCCATCGACAAGTCAGCACATGATGCTCACTCCTATGGATGGCGGCCAAATAGGTTGTACCCTCATCTTACTTGTGTGCAACATTTATGGCTCTGTTATTCATCTAAGCATGGAAATAGATTATCACATTTCACTGTGTATTCATGCTGATCTCTTAAAGGTCTTGTTCAGGAGTTAACGTTGTTCCATAGTTCAGCTAAAATACTTGTTCTTTAGGTAACGATGTTCCATAGTTATCATCCATCAGCCAATGCTATCCCACAGGCTGGTGATTATAGTATTATACCACGTCTAATATTACTATGATGTTCTTTAATACTTTTGTGTGCCATCTAGTTAATCTCGAGTACAAATGATACATATTTTGTAGCTTTCATCTGTGTTCTCCCTTTAGTTTTTGAGACCTGTTGCTGCTAGTTAACCCCAGTCCTACTATTTATGTCATCTCCTACAGGCACTCATTAAATAAATCTTACTACTAGTTGTCTTCCATGCATGTCAGATATAATTGCACACACTGATATATCCACAAGAACCTCACGGAGCAATGTAAAGGCCAATAAACTTGATGTCAATAATACCCAATATGATGGAACATGTAAATGCAGTTCTTCAGAAGACTTGCAGAAAGATGTTGAATCCTCTTCACCCCACAAGGTCCTTTCTCTAACTTGGCCCATGATATGGGTACAACATGCATATAATGTCCTAGAGTGTATCTACTCTATTGAAATGCCATGTGCTTAGCATGCTGATCATGCATGTAAATATATCATGCCTTCCTGTTTTTCAGTACCTATTCCATTCATGATAACATGTTTTCAAATTCAAGTACTGTAATTCTACTCTATCGCAATGCCATCTGCTTAATTTGGACATCATGCTTCTGAATATCTTATGCATTGTTATTCATTAGTATGTACTTCATTTGTCTACCATACCATGTTTTTTTACATTGAAGTGCTATTCTAGTGCTCTGTTGCAATGCCATCTTAGTTTCCCAATCATACACGTGTATGTTGCCTTACTTTTTCTGTATGTATTCCTCTAGCATACAGTTTTACATTCAACAAGTGTTTTTTTACTGTGTTGTCCTGTCGTATCCCTAGCTCTTACACCATACTCCCTCCGTCTGGATTACATGTTGCCGAAATGGATAAAAAAGGATGTATGTAGAACTGAAATACGCCTAGACCCATTGCTACCTCTTGAGCACTGCGTTGGTTTTCCCCGAAGAGGAAGGGATGATGCAGAAAAGTAGCGTAAGTATTTCCCTTAGTTTTTGAGAACCAAGGTATCAATCCAGTAGGAGGCTACGCGTGAGTCCCTCGTACCTGCACAAAACAAATAAATCCTCGCAACCAACGTAAATAAGGGTTGTCAATCCCTATAAGGCCACTTACAAGAGTGAGATCTGATAGATATGATAATATAATATTTTTGGTATTTTTATGATAAAAGATGCAAATTAAAATAAAAGCAAAGTAAATAACTAAGTAGTAGGAGATCAATATGATAAAGATAGACCCAGGGGCCATAGGTTTCACTAGTGGCTTCTCTCGAGAGCATAAGTATTCTACGGTGGGTGAACAAATTACTGTTGAGCAATTAACAGAATTGAGCATAGTTATGAGAATACCTAGGTATGATCATGTATATAGGCATCACGTCCGAGACAAGTAGACCGACTCCTGCCTGCATCTACTACCATTACTCCACTCATCGACCGCTATCTAGCATGCATCCAGACTATTAAGTTAAAAACAGAGTAACGCCTTAAGCAAAATGACATGATGTAGAGGGATAGACTCATGCAATATTAAGAAAACCCCATCTTGTTATCCTCGATGCCAACAATACAATACGTGCCTTGCTGCCCTTGCTATCACTGGGAAAGGACACCTCAAGATTGAACCCAAAGCCAAGCACTTCTCCCAGTGCAAGAAAGATAAATCTAGTAGGCCAAACCAAACTGATAATTCGAAGAGACTTGCAAAGATAACCAATCATACATAAAAGAATTCAGAGAAGATTCAAATATTATTCATATATAGACTTGATCATAAACCCACAATTCATCGATCTCAACAAACACACCGCAAAAAGAAGATTACATTGAATAGTTCTCCACAAGAGAGGGGGAGAACATTGTATTGAGATCCAAAAATAGAGAAGAAGCCATCTAGCTACTAACTATGGACCCGTAGGTCTGAGGTAAACTACTCACACTTCATTGGAGAGGCTATGGTGTTGATGTAGAAGCCCTCCGTGATCGATGCCCCCTCCGGCGGAGCTCCGGAACAGGCCCCAAGATGGGATCTCGTGGAAACAAAAAGTTATGGTGGTGGAATTAGGGTTTTGGCTCCGTATATGATCGTTTGGGGGTACGTGGATATATATATAGGAGGAAGGAGTACGTCGGCGGAGCAACAAGGGGCCCACAAGGGTGGAGGGCGCGCCTAGGGTAGGCAGGCGTGCCCCCCTACCTCGTGGCCTCTTGTTTCTTTTCTTGACATAGCGTCCAAGTCTCTCTGGTCTTATTCGTTGAGAAAATCGCATTGCCTAAGGTTTCATTCTTTTTGGACTCCATTTGATATTCCTTTTCTTCGAAACCATAAAACTGGCAAAAATAGCAATTCTGGGCTGGGCCTCCGGTTAATAGGTTAGTCCCAAAAATAATATAAAAGCGGATAATAAAGCCCAATAATGTAAAAAACAATAGACAATATAGCATGGATCAATCAAAAATTATAGATACGTTGGAGACGTATCAAGCATCCCCAAGCTTAATTACTGCTCGTCCTCGAGTAGGTAAATGATAAAAATAGAATTTTTGATGCGGAGTGCTACTTGGCATAATTTTAATGTAATTCTTCTTAATTCTGGTATGAATATTCAGATCCAAAAGATTCAAGACAAAAGTTCATATTGACATAAAAATAATAATACTTCAAGCATACTAACAAAGCAATTATGTCTTCTCAAAATAACATGGCTAAAGAATGTTATCCCTACAAAATCATATAGTCTGGCTATGCTCTATCTTCACCATACAAAATATTTAAATCATGCACAACGCCGATGACAAGCCAAGCAATTGTTTCATACTTTTGACATTCTCAAAACTTTTTCAATCTTCACGCAATACATGAGCGTGAGCCATGGATATAGCACTATAGGTGGAATAGAGTGGTGGTTGTGGAGAAGACAATAGAGAGAAGATAGTCTCACATCAACTAGGCGTATCAACGGGCTATGGAGATGCCCATCAATAGATATCAATGTGAGTGAGTAGGGATTGCCATGCAACGGATGCACTAGAGCTATAAGTATATGAAAGCTCAAAAAGGAAACTAAGTGGGTGTGCATCCAACTTGCTTGCTCATGAAGACCTAGGGAATTTTGAGGAAGCCCATCATTGGAATATACAAGCCAAGTTCTATAATGAAAAATTCCCACTAGTATATGAAAGTGATAACATGAGAGACTCTCTACTATGAAGATCATGGTGCTACTTTGAAGCACAAGTGTGGTAAAAAGATAGTAGCATTGCCCCTTCTCTCTTTTTCTCTCATTTTTTTATTTGGGCCTTTTCTCTTTTTTTATGGCCTCTTTTCTTTCTTCTTCTTTTTTCGTCCGGAGTCTCATCCCGACTTGTGGGGGAATCATAGTCCATCATCCTTTCCTCACTGGGACAATGCTCTAATAATGATGACCATCACACTTTTATTTTTCTTACAACTCGATACTTAGAACAAAATATGACTCTATATGAATGCCTTCGGCGGTGTACCGGGATATGCAATGACTCATGAGTGACATGTATGAAATAATTATGAATGGTGGCTTTGCCACAAATACGATGTCAACTACATGATCATGCTAAGCAATATGACAATGATGGAGTGTGTCATAATAAACCATCGCTCGTCCCCGACCGCCACTCATAAGGAAGGCAATCAAAAAAAATCATGCTCCGACTTCATCACATAACGGTTCACCATACGTGCATGCTACGGGAATCACAAACTTCAACACAAGTATTTCTCAAATTCACAACTACTCAACTAGCACAACTTTAATATCACCATCTTTATATCTCAAAACAATTATCAAGTATCAAACTTATCATAGTATTCAACACAATCATAAGAAAGTTTTTATTATTAATCTTGTATACCAAGCATATTAGGATTTTAAGAAAATTACCATGCTATTTAAGACTCTAAAAATAATTTAAGTGAAGCATGAGAGATCAATAGTTTCTATAAAACAAATCCACCACCGTGCTCTAAAAGATATATGTGAAGTACTAGAGCAAAACTATATAACTCAAAAGATATAAGCGAAGCACATAGAGTATTCTAACAAATTCTAAATCATGTATAGCTATCTAAAAAGGTGTGTACAGCAAGGATTATTGTGGTAAACTAACAAATAAAGACTCAAATAATACAAGACGCTCTAAGCAAAACACATATCATGTGGCGAATAAAAATATAGCTCCAAGTAAAGTTACCGATAGAAGTAGACGAAAGAGGGGAAGCCTTCCGGGGCATCCCCAAGCTTTGGCTTTTAGGTGTCCTTAGATTATCTTGGGGGTGCCATGGGCATCCCCAATCTTAGGCTCTTGCCACTCCTTGTTCCATAATCCATCAAATCTTTACCCAAAACTTGAAAACTTCACAACACAAAACTTAAAGTAGAAAATCTCGTGAGCTCCGTTAGCGAAAGAAAAGAAAAGACCACTTCAAGGTACTGTAATGAACTCATTATTTATTTATATTGGTGTTATACCTACTGTATTCCAACTTCTCTATGGTTTATAAACTATTTTACTAGCCATAGATTCATCAAACTAAGCAAACAACACACGAAAAACAGAATCTGTCAAAAACAGAACAGTATGTAGTAATCTGTAGCTAGCGCAAGATATGGAACCCCAAAAATTCTAAAATAAATTTCTGGGCGTGAGGAATTTCTCTATTAATCATCTGCAAAAATAATTAACTGAATAGCACTTTCCAAATAAAAATGGCAGTAGTTCTCGTGAGCGCTAAAGTTTCTATTTTTTACAGCAAGTTCAACAAGACTTTCCCCAAGTCTTCCCAACGGTTCTACTTGGCACAAACACTAATTAAACACAAAAAACACAACCAAAACAGAGGGTAGATAAACCATTTATTACTAAACAGGAGCAAAAATCAAGGAATAAAAATAAAATTGGGTTGCCTCCCAACAAGCGCTATCGTTTAACGCCCCTAGCTAGGCATAACAAGCCAAAATAGATCTAGGTATTGCCATCTTTGGTAGGCAATTCTTCAATGAGGCATCTACCATCTTTATGAATTTCTTTCTTTTTATTAATTATCAAACTTTTAGGCACAAGATTGAAAAATTCATTCGTAACAAATGGTTCCTTAATGATAGCAAAAAGATTGGGATGAATAATTATAGATTAGAGATCCGCATTCTTACTAGAGGATTCACCCTTATTTTTAGGAACGTACATAAGCTTGGCAACTTTAGTGGAAGGACTTGGACTGTTCTTTACGGAAGAAAAAGTGGTTCCCAAGTTAGTAATAATATTCTCAAGTTTATCGATCCTAACGGAATCGTGATTTATTTTCTCATTAACTATGGATTCCTTTTCTTTAATATCTTTCAAAGTAACTCCTACTTTAGATCCATATTGAGAGATTCGGCTGTGGATATTTTTATCCAAATTTTCAATTAATTCTATGGTAACAACCTTATTTTCAATAATTTCAAGCCTTTGCATTACATGCTCCAAAGTTAATATAGTTCCATTAACCAAGAGAGGGGGTGAGCCAAATAAATCTAACATAGCATTATAAGAATCAAAAGTATGGCTACCCAAAAAGTTCCCTCCAGTAATAGTATCAAAAACATAACAGTGCCAAGGAGTAATACCTACATAAAAATTGCGAAGGAGAACGGAAGTGGATTGCTTCCTGGTAGATCTATTTTGAGCATTGCAAATTCTATACCAAGCATCTTTTAGATTTTCTCCCTCCCTTTGCTTAAAATTTAGAATTTCATTCTCCGGAGAAAATGGAGAAGATAAGGGACTAGCCATAACGACAAGCAAACAAACTAACACACAAGCAAATAGAAAGCAAGCCGGCAAAAATAGGCAAATAGAGAGGGAGGAAGGGGAGAGAGAGGGCGAATAAACAGGCAAGGGTGAAGTAGGGGAGAGGAAAAAGAGAGGCAAATGGCAAATAATGTAATGCGGGAGATAAGGGTATGTGATGGGTACTTGGTATGTTGACTTTTGCGTAGACCGACCCGGCAACGGCGCCGGAAATTCTTCTTGCTACCTCTTGAGCACTGCGTTGGTTTCCCCGAGGAGGAAGGCATGATGCAGCAAAGCAGCGTAAGTATTTCCCTCAGTTTTTTAGAACCAAGGTATCAATCCAGTAGGAGGCTACGCGCGAGTCCCTTGTACCTGCACAAAACAAATAAATCCTCGCAACCAACGCAAATAAGGGTTGTCAATCCCTATAAGGCCACTTACGAGAGTGAGATATGATAGATATGATAAGATAATATTTTTGGTATTTTTATGATAAAAGATGCAAAGTAAAATAAAAGCAAAGTAAATAACTAAGTAGTAGGAGATCAATATGATAAAGATACACCCGGGGGCCATAAGTTTCACTAGTGGCTTCTCTCGAGAGCATAAGTATTCTACGGTGGGTGAACAAATTACTGTTGAGCAATTGACAGAATTGAGCATAGTTATGAGAATATCTAGGTATGATCATGTATATAGGCATCACGTCTGAGACAAGTAGACCGACTCCTGCCTGCATCTACTACTATTACTCCACTCATCGACCGCTATCCAGCATGCATCTAGAGTATTAAGTTAAAAACAGAGTAACGCCTTAAGCAAGATGACATGATGTAGAGGGATAGACTCATGCAATATGAAGAAAACCCCATCTTGTTATCCTCGATGCCAACAATACAATATGTGCCTTGCTGCCCTTACTGTCACTGGGAAAGGACACCGCAAGATTGAACCCAAAGCTAAGCACTTCTCCCATTGCAAGAAAGATCAATCTAGTAGGCCAAACCAAACTGATAATTTGAAGAGACTTGCAAAGATAACCAATCATACATAAAAGAATTCAGAGAAGATTCAAATATTATTCATAGATAGACTTGATCATAAACCCACAATTCATCGGCCTCAACAAACACACCGCAAAACGAAGATTACATCGAATAGTTCTCCACAAGAGAGGGGGAGAACATTGTATTGAGATGCAAAAAGATAGAAGAAGCCATCTAGCTACTAACTATGGACCCGCAGGTCTGAGGTAAACTACTCACACTTCATCGGAGAGGCTATGGTGTTGATGTAGAATCCCTCCGTGATCGATGCCCCCTCCGGCGGAGCTCTGGAACAGGCCATAAGATGGGATCTCCTGGATACAGAAAGTTACGGCGCTGGAATTAGGGTTTTGGCTCCGTATCTGATCATTTGGGGGTACGTGGATATATATAGGAGGAAGGAGTACGTCGGTGGAGCAACAGGGGGCCCATGAGGGTGGAGGGCGCGCCTAGGGTAGGCAGGCGTGCCCCCCTACCTCGTGGCCTCCTGTTTCTTTTCTTGACGTAGGGTCCAAGTCTCTCTGGTCTTATTCGTTGAGAAAATCACGTTCTAGAAGTTTTCATTCCGTTTGGACTCTGTTTGATATTCCTTCTCTTCGAAACCCTAAAACAGGCAAAAACAGCAATTCTGGGCTGGGCCTCCGGTTAATAGGTTAGTTCCAAAAATAATATAGAAGTGGATAATAAAGCCCAATAATGTCCAAAACAGTAGATAATACAGCATGGAGCAATCAAAAATTATAGATACATTGGAGACGTATCACCCATCCATTTTTTGCAGATGGAGGGAATACATGTCAATATGTCATGCCTTTCTATTCTTCAGTACCTATTCCATCTCTCTGATGTAGCATGTTTTATAATTGAAGCACCATTCTTCTATACAAGGCATGCAAGGGGAAGACGACTATGTTAGAATCTGAAGGGTTACAAACCAGGTCTTTGCAAAAGATCCAAACGCCAGGAGATAATAAACCAACTCTAGTTTTTGTAGATACTGCTCCAGCACAGAGAAACCCAACTCCTACTGATAATAAGCAGATTCCAGTGGCCAAAGAACTAGTCCGCTCCAGTCCAGCAAAAATATGTCAACTCCATTCTAAGAAGCGTGTGCGTATCCTTGCATCATGAAATTTTATAGCATGTTGATCATATTTTCTACATGTTTCTTACCCATCTCTCTTTTAGAAAATAAGCTTAACAGATAGAAGAATTTTTGCACTGGTATCGTCTGTGAGGAAAGATTCTTGCAGGAATTCTCTGTGCTCCAATGCAGATGTAAGTAGTGTATATCACTATATTTTTACATCAGCGTGTATTTTGTTAATCAGCGTGAATCCAACCTTTATCTGATCTAAATTTAGTTGTAGCAAAATGTATGATTAAAGGCCACAATGTTGATTTTGTAAGGAAAATTGTGTGGTAGTTTTGCATCCTGAGCTGCATGAGTGTACTATCTCATATCAGTGGTTTTGATTACTTTGGTTCTGCAGTGGGTTTTCAGTGTTTTTTTACTGTGTTGTCCTGTCGTATCCCTAGCTCTTACATCGTACTCCCTCCGTCCGGATTACATGTCGCAAAAATGGATAAAATTGGATGTGTCTAGAACTGCAATACGCCTAGACCCATCCATTTATTTCCGGATGGAGGGAATACATGTCAATATGTCATGCCTTTCTATTCTTCAGTACCTATTCCATCTCTATTGTAGCATGTTTTATAATTGAAGCACCATTCTTCTATATATGGCATGCAAGGGGAAGACGGCTATGTTAGAATCTGAAGGGTTACAAACCAGGTCTTTGCAAAAGATCCAAACGCCAGGAGATAATAAACCAACTCCATTTTTCATAGATACTGCTCCAGCACAGAGAAACCCAACTCCCATTGATAATAATCAGATTCCAGTGGCCAAAGAAAACTGCCTGGTAGTTTCGCATACTGAGCTGCATGATTGTACTATCTCATATCACGCACATTACTGAATTGTAGTGTTGCTCTGGTTGCCCATTCATTCATTGTGCCAATGTTGCTTTCGTATTACCTTACCTGGCTGATGATAGTTGTGCCATATTGTGTTAATTTGGTGTTGGCTAGTTGTCCAAACATTCGTTGTGCCAATGTTGCTTTCCTATTATCTGACTTGTCCAATGATAGGAATGCTATTGTCTTAATTTGGTGCAGGCTGCTGAAGATAAGAAGATAAACTCTGAAAACAGCAAGGCAACCCCATTGTTTCTTTCCAATAAATCTAGGCCAGGTAATATGGCAATAACTCATGATTAATCTGTTTGGTTCCCCTCCTAATTTATGTTATGATGTAGTGGTCGAGACACTCTCCACTATCAATAATACAAGCCTGCCAAAATAGCCATCTGAATCTGTTCAGTATCCTCTGTCTCGAATGCAACAGAAAAATGTATGTTTGTGAACCAATTAATGGCCGAAGGAATGATAGAAATGGTGGAGGAATCAGAGGTGCAGAGTCGTGCGACACAACAACTGATCAATGTTTTCAGAGACAGTTTAGCAAAGCAGCAAGAACTTGCCCACATGCTTATGGGCGTCATCTGTGTTGAGGTTGCAGATTGTGACATTGTAGATCGTTAGGTTCTGTTCATTTATTTGCATTGGCATCAATCTTTGATTGGCCAGTGGATGTAATTTCCTGTAATATATGCTGGATGTGCAACATTTTTCCCTGTATGCCGTACCTTTGCTTGATCGGTTTTGGTCCTGTGCATAATTGCTCATCATAATGGGCTCAAATTATCTAATTTGGCCTAAAGACATGTACGAACTTTAGTGGGCCCATTAAGTTAATGGGCCGTTACCAGGCCGAAAGTTAATGGTCGACCCTCTTAACTCCCAGGTCATTAACAGGCCGACATTGAAGCGGGCAACAGGTGGGCCCAATTGATTTCACGGGCCGTTAATAGGCAGTTACTAAGTTCGGGCTACATATGGCCCAACTGTATTGTGGGCCTTTAGCAAGCCGAAAGAGACAGCGGGCTTGTACTGGACCATGAAGAGCATGGGCCGCTAAGAGACCGAAAGTCGGGTCGTATTGTAAATGGCCCAACTATGTTGTGGGCCTTTAGCAGGCCGAAAGAGAAACCGGGATGGTATTAGACCATGAAGGGCATGGGCCGTTAAAAGGCCAAAACTCAGGTCCGACTACAAATGGCCTAACAAATATATGGGCCGTCAACAGGCTGAAAGACACACCGGGCTGGAAATTGGCCCAACGCTTAAATGGGTCGCTAAAAGGCCGAAATTCAGGTCCGACTACAAATGGACCAACTGATTTATGGGCCATTGTCGGTGTCAAAACCGGGGATCTCGGGTAGGGGGTCCCGAATTGTGCGTCTAGGCGGATGGTAACAAGAGACAAGGGACACAATGTTTTTACCCAGGTTCGGGCCCTCTCGATGGAGGTAAAACCCTACTCCTGCTTGATTGATATTGATGATATGGGTAGTACAAGAGTAGATCTACCACGAGATCAAAGAGGCTAAGCCCTAGAAGCTAGCCTATGGTATGATTGTTGTTCGTCCTATGGACTAAAACACTCCGGTTTATATAGACACCGGAGAAGGCTATGGTTACACGGAGTCGGTTACAATGGGAGGAGATCTACATATCTGTATTGCCAAGCTTGCCTTCCACGCACAGGAAAGTCCCATCCGGACACGGGACGAAGTATTCAATCTTGTATCTTCATAGTCCAAGAGTCCGGCCAAAGGTTATAGTCCGGCTATCCGAACACCCCCTAATCCAGGACTCCCTCAGTAGCCCCTGAACCAAGCTTCAATGACGACGAGTCCGGCGCGCAGATTGTCTTCGGCATTGCAAGGCGGGTTCCTCCTCCGAATACTTCATAGAAGATTTTGAAACACGAGGATAGTGTCCGGTTCTGCAAAATAAGTTCCACATACTGCCATAGAGAGAATAATATTTACACAAATCTAATCTGTTGACGTATTCCATAGCATGTCATCATGCCACAGCCAAGCCTTTATTTGAACCGTTTTTACTGTCCCACCTCAGCGCGTTTTGTGCGGCAGTTTCCTTGGCACGTCTTGTCAAAGCAGAGATCGTGTCCCCTTATCCCAGGATTCTCATCAATACGGGAGTGGGTAACCCAACCGCGCCATTGATTACGGCGCTTGGGAGATAAGCGAGTTTTACCAGGCTGATGGGGACGCATAGTTTCGTCCCCCATATAAGGGGATAAGGATCCACCTTTCCATCCACGCCCTCTTCCTCCTTTGCTCATCCATTTTCGCGCACTCAAGCTCCTGCGCCCAAGTCCGCATTCCCCACCTCAACCTTCTCCAGCCATGTCCGGAGCGGGAGGCAAGTGGATGGTCTCCTCCGTTACGGAGGGACACATCAAGAAGCTGAGGAAAGCCGGATACTTATCTGATGACATCGTGCACTGGCTCCCAGACGAGGGGCAGCTCATCCCCACCCCCAGGCCCCATGAGAGGGTGGTGTTCCTCACCCATTTCCTCCGCGGACTAGGCTTCCCTCTCCACCCATTTGTCCGGGGACTCATGTTCTACTACGGCCTGGACTTCCACGATCTGGCCCCGAACTTCATCCTCAACATCTCGGCGTTCATCGTCGTGTGCGAGGCCTTCCTCTGCATCCAGCCCCACTTCGGCCTATGGTTGAAGACCTTCAATGTCAAGCCGAAGGTAGTGGGCGGCCGCCAGGCGGAGTGCGGAGGCGCCATGGTGGGCAAGATGCCCAACATCCTATGGCTCGAGGGCTCCTTCGTGGAGACCATAAAGGGGTGGCAATCGGGGTGGTTCTACATCACCGAGCCGCGTGACCCTGAATGGGTCGCAGCCGCCGAGTTCCGATCCGGAATCCCTACGCGGCTCATGTCCTGGAAAGAGAAGGGCCTGCCGTGGGGTAAAAAGGAGAGCTGACCGGACTCCAAACATGCGTCCAAAACCTGGTGAGCAAGAAGCTCAAACTTGTTAATGTAGTCCAGGTCATGCTCATCCACCGGATCCTCCCGTGCCAACAACGGGATTTCAGCTTGTGGGAGTTCAACCCGGCCCAGCACCGAACTCTGAGCAGGCTCTTCGACACAACATACGAAGATGCCTGGAAGGTGCTATTCAAGGGCGCCGAGGCTCCCGCATCCGCTACCGAGGATCGCGGATTCAGTGCACAGTGTCAAGCCAATGCGGTAAGCTGTTTTTACCTCTTACAGGATATTTGTCTTTCATAGTTTGACTCTATGCGGGATCTAAGCCCACATGCCTTTGAGAGGACTAGCAGAGGACGGCCGAACAGATCAACTGTCCGGCTCCTTTGCCCGAAGACCCAGCGGACACCCGCGTGGCGGAGCTGCTAGTTCCGGCACCTTACGTGGTGCCGGAGAAGAAGGCCATGGGAACCCGGAAGAGTTCCCGACGCCCGGTGTTGTCAGACTCATCGTCCGATGACTCCAAGGCGCACTCCTCCCACGAAGACGAGGAGGAGGAAAGAGAGGTTTCTTCCCCAGCAGGGGGAGAAAATAAAAGGAAGGCCGCCCCAACTGGGGAGGCCGGAGGGTCCAAGAAAGGGAGGACCCTCCCTATGGACTACTCCACCAACGCCGACGACGGCGAAGAGGAGTGGCCGCTCAGGGCCAAGCCCTGGCAAAATCGTAAGTATTCGGATACCTGAGTGACTCATGGCGTTCCTTTATTGCACAGCTTCTCTTGACGCCGAATATAATTATGTAGTCTGCCCAAAGCCCGGCTCGACGTGTCGTCGAGCGGCTCCCTGGATTCGTCGGATGTGAATAGTTTTTCACTTCCGACCGCTACCTCCCCCTGCCCTACGGACGACGCCGAGGTGCTGTCCCAAGAGGTTCCAAGCCAGGAGGAGGTGGTCCTAGAGGCGCCGCAAGGCGACCTCCCGGACTCCAGGCGCAAAGGGGAAAAACCCCAAGGGCTCCAAGTTTGGCCCTGGGCCGGACACCGCACCGGAACCTTCAATGGTTCCGGAGTCCGGCAGGCGGCCCCCTAGTAAGAAGGGAAAGCCTACGATGCCGGTGACCTCCGTCCAACCGGAGGCACCGGATAATTTGTTGGAGGTGCTTAACGGTGCCTGCATCAACGAGGAGCACCGCACTATTATGAATGCGGTGATCCAGAAAGTTCAGTCCGCCAAAAGCGGGCTGACTGAAGCCTGTGCCGGCCTGCTAACAGGCTTTGAGATATGTGAAAAATATATGAAAATATTACCGCATAGACAGTAGCCCCTGATGCTCTGTTTGGCGTTCGAAAAGAAAAGCCGAATAGAGGATCTAACAACATTCGCAGGAGTCTAACATAATTAAGTCAATATGCGTATGCAGGCTTCGCTGCTAGCCTCTGCCGCACTGACTGCGGAGGTGGATGCGCTGAAGCAGAGCCTCGAGCGGTCCGAGTAAGAGCACGGCCTTGCTAAAAAGGAGCTCGAGGAAAAAGAAGGTAAGTAATACCTTGTAATATATTTAAAAAGATGCAGTTGCAAAAAATGATAGGATCACTATTGGTGTCCTAGGGGCCACGACTGTGGTGGCGACCCTTAAGCAAGCACTTTCCGAGGCCGAAAAGAAGGCGCCCACGGAGCACACCGAGCGGGAGAAACATAAGGCGCGGGTTGGCGAGATGCAGCAAGAGCTCCAGGCTCTCATGAAAAAACATGAGAGTTTGGAGCTTGACTCAAAGACGCGAGAGTCCAAGCTTGCGGCGGCCCTTGAAAGCGCCAAGTCTGCCAAGGCCGAAGCCCAAAAAGCCCTCCAGGATGTTGAGGCGATGAAGAAGATAACGGCGGGTAAGGCGTTCTTTATGCAAAGCAACACGTGAAAGTGAATTACTTGTTACTTACCCGAATCCGGAGCTCTCCAGGAGCATTCACAGATTTGCCCCGTAGCATGTCAGATGTCATTGCCTTCTACCGGGCCAAGGAGGGCAGCTTGACGGAGAATGTGTTCTGGTCTCAGTATGCTGAGGCCGGACACTCGGTGCCCTTGAGCGACCAGCTGAAGCAACTGGTCGAGCTCCATAAGGTGGTCGAGCAGGCCATGAAGGGCCTTATAGTTCGGCTGTGGCCTGGAGAGGCCCTTCCTGGGAGCTACCTCGGGCTGGTGAGGCGGCTGGTGGATGCCTGTCCGTGGCTTGAAGTTGTCAAGCGCTCTGTCTGCATCGAAGGTGCCCGTAGGGCGCTTGCCCGTGCTAAAGTGCACTGGGGCAAGATGGATGCGGAGAAGCTTGTGAAGGACGGGCCACCGCAGGGCAAGGAGCATCGCCACCCCGAGATGTATTATGAGGGCGTCCTGAAGGGCGCCCGCCTTGTGGCGGACGAATGTTCCAAATATGTAATATTTGAGTGAACTTGTTCATTTTATCCTGTGCGCTGAAAACTTGTTCATATGCGCTATGCAACGCTTGTTTTAATTTAAAATATTACCTTCTATGCGGCCATTTATCGAGTCTGAGAGATGGCGAGTCGTCGACTTATGCCCCCATGCCACGAGTGCTGGGGTGTTCGGGGTAAACCTGAGCACTCTTTTTCCCATTCTTGGGTCCTTCGAGGGAGGTGCTCAGCACAACGAACAAGGCAATCAGACTATAATGTGTTATCACTCTCACTTAGCCAGAGAATTCTATAATTTTAAATTTCAGCTAAGCCCCTAGTGTTCGGAAGACCGAGTTCGGGGCGCTATACACGCCTAGGCCGGACAAAGCCGACTCCTCGCTCTAAGCGGCATAAGTCTTTAGGGACTCGAAATCTCCCGAACAGCGACCAGCTCTCGCCCTATCATGACAGTCAGTTTTAGCTTTCTCTACTGAGGTGCTTAGCCCAGCTCAACCGGGGCACAATCGCAGTAGTTCTCCCAGCGCTACCTTAGCCGATATAGTGGAACGTAAGGTACCAAAACATGGGAGCCGGGAAAACCCAACTATTGACCAAAGACATGATTCAGAGCTGATGCATATAATGCTATAAGTTTGGAGGGCCGCACTTTGTGAAAGTGTTCGGACTTCTCATGCCGTATTATGGGGTGCTTGAGCCCCTGGCGTATGGACCGTACCAAAGTGTACGGGTGCTAAATGTCATAACTGAACATATGTATTAAAAAGAAATGAATAGAGAATGCAATAATAAGCTAAAGTTAAGCATTGTTTATTTTAAAAGGCTGCTGCGAAAGCAGAACGATACAAATAGTGCGATAAGCAAGAGATGGGACTATTTGACATGTCCCCCTCCAGGGGCGAGCTGCAAGATGGTATGTAAGACAGGTATTTTGCTCGTTATATAGACCACCTGGGAATTCGACATAGCTTTCTGCCTCCTTGGTTGTTGCATCGTGTGTTCGGCGGTTGTACTGCCGGACAGGCCTTCCGAAGAGTGGAGTCCTGAAAGTAGGAAATAATGACAAAATAGGGAGCCCCTAGTGCGCTTGAGCCGCATTTTTGGGCGTGCCATGGTCGTGCCCCTCCCCCTATGCCCATGGTATTTTCAGAGCGTAGTTATGTACGCGTAGTACTGATTTCGCTGTTTCGCGAGGGCTGGGGTTGGGGCCGTATTGCTATGCTTGCTCGGAACATGCCAGGCGGTCTTGTTGTAGGTTACTCCGGGTGCGCTTGATGGTGTCCGGATGTTTAATAGCTGGACTGGAGAATTGCCTTGAGAGGCTGCTTTGTACTTCCGCTGCGAGGGCCGCCGTGTGCTCCTCCGTTCGGAGAGAGCGTTCGGTGTTTCCATTGACCGTAATGACTCCTCGAGAGCCTGGCATCTTGAGCTTGAGATATGCATAGTGCGGCACCGCATTGAACTTTGCAAATGCGGTTCGTCCGAGCAGTGCGTGATAGCCACTGCGGAACGGGACTATGTCAAAGATTAACTCCTCGCTTCGGAAATTATCCGGGGATCCGAAGACCACTTCAAGTGTAACTGAGCCTGTACAGTTGGCCTCTACACCTGGTATGACGCCTTTAAAGGTCGTTTTTGTGGGTTTAATCCTTGAGGGATCTATGCCCATTTTCCGCACTATATCCTGATAAAGCAGGTTCAGGCTGCTGCCGCCGTCCATAAGGACTCTAGTGAGGTGAAATCCGTCAATGATTGGGTCTAGAACCAATGCAGCGAATCCGCCATGGCGGATGCTAGTGGGGTGGTCCCTTCGATCAAAAGTGATTGGGCAGGAGGACCATGGGTTGAACTTTGGGGCGACTGGCTCCAACGCATATACGTCCCTGAGTGCACGCTTCCGCTCCCTTTTGGGGATGTGGGTTGCGTATATCATGTTCACCGTCCGCACTTGTGGGGGGAAGCCCTTCTGTCCACTATTGTTCGGTGGCCGGGGCTCTTCATCCTCGTCGCTGTGCAGCCCCTTGTCTCTGTTTTCGGCATTTAACTTGCCGGCCTGCTTGAACACCCAACAATCCCTGTTGGTGTGATTGGCTGGTTTTTCGGGGGTGTCATGTATCTGGCACGAGCGATCGAGTATACGGTCCAAACTGGACGGGCTCGGAGTGTTCCTCTTAAATGGCTTTTTCCGCTGACCGGGCTTAGAGCCTCTGAATTCGGCATTAACTGTCGTATCTTCAGCGTTGTCGCTATTAATGCGGAGCTTGTGCTTGTTGCGACGTGACCTGCCATTGTTGTCCTTGGTATCCGAATTACTAGGGCTCTTGGTCATGTTATTGCTACGAGCCAGCCAGCTGTCTTCTCCCGCGCAAAAGCGGGTCATGAGTGTCGTGAGGGTTGCCATAGATTTCGGATTTTCCTGTCCAAGGTGCCGGGCAAGCCACTCGTCACGGATGTTATGCTTGAAGGCTGCTAGGGCCTCTGCGTCCGGACAGTCGACGATTTGATTTTTCTTGGTTAGGAACCGTGTCTAGAATTGTCTGGCAGATTCTTCTGGCTGCTGAATTATGTGGCTCGGGTCATCGGTGTCTGGTGGTCGCACATAAGTGCCCTGGAAATTGTCGAGGAATGCGGCTTCCAGGTCCTCCAAACAACAAATTGATTCTACTGGCAGGCTGTTAAGCCAATGTCGAGCTGGTCCTTTAAGCTTGAGTGGGAGGTATTTGATGGCGTGTAGATCATCTCCACGGGCCATGTGGATATGAAGGAGATAGTCCTCGATCCATACCGCAGGATCTGTTGTGCCATCGTATGATTCAATGTTTACGGGTTTGAAACCCTCTCACATTTGATGATCCATTACTTCATCTGTGAAGCATAGTGGGTGTGTGGCGCCTCTATACTGGGCTATATCACGACGTAGCTCAAATGAGCTTTGTCTGCTGTGTTCGGCCCGGCCGGATTTACTGTATATCCGGCGTGACGATTATCGTCTTGTGTCGTGAGGCGCCCGCGCGATCCGTAGATCGATCTTGTTTGCCTTGCCCTATCTTCCAATATATCTCGCAGGTCTAGCGCATTTCCACGTGCCTTGGTATTTTCTGAGCGATGCCGGGGTGCGGCTTGAGTGGAGGGCCGGGAGGACTCTCTGTCGCGGCCGTGAGGTGGCCGGTCAGCCGCATCATGTGCTGGTGATGTAGGATTAAGTGCTTCCTCCTCTAAACGGGGTAGCAACCTGCGCTTTGGGTAGCTCTTGGAGGGGCGTTCGAGTTCGTATTCCTCGGCCGCAAGGACTTCCGTCCATCTGTCGGCTAGCAAGTCTTGATCAGCTCTAAGATGTTGCTGTTTTTTCTTAAGGCTACTCGTCGTGGCGTAAGCGTACGCGTAAGGTTGGTCCGGGTCGTCTCGTCCAACAATACCGCTGAACCAAAGTATGACATGCTGGTAGGCAGTATGACTTGTATCGCCCACAACTCACTTGTGTTCTACTCGTGCAAATAACATCAAACCATAAAACCTAGGCTCGGATACCACTGTAGGGGAACGTAGTAATTTCAAAAATTTCCTACGCACACGCAAGATCATGGTGATGCATAGCAACGAGGGGGAGAGTCTGATCTATGTACCCTTGTAGATCGCAACGGAAGCGTTGACACAACATAGAGGAAGTAGTCGTACGTCTTCTTCCCGATCCGACCGATCCAAGTACCGTTACTCCGGCACCTCCGAGTTCTTAGCACACGTTCAGCCCGATGACGATCCTCGGGCTCCGATCCAGCAAAGCGTCGAGGAAGAGTTCCGTCAGCACGGCGGCGTGGTAACGATCTTGATGTACTACCGACGCAGGGCTTCGCCTAAGCACTACAACGGTATGATCGAGGTGGAATTTGGTGGCAGGGGGCACCGCACACGGCTAAGGAACGATCTCAATGATCAACTTGTGTGTCTAGAGGTGCCCCCTGCCCCTGTATATAAAGGATCCCAGGGGGAGGGGTGCGCCGGCCAGGGAGAGGGCACGGGAGGAGTCCTACTCCTACCGGGAGTAGGACTCCCCCCCCCCCCCCCCTCAATCCTATTCCAACTAGGATTCCCAAGGGGAAAAGGAGAGAGAGGGGGGCCGGCCCCTTCTCCTAGTCCTAATAGGACTCAGGGAAGGGGGGCGCGCGGCCAGCTATGGGCTGCCCCTTTTCTCTTTTCCACTAAGGCCCATGAAGGCCCATATGGTTCCCGGGGGGTTCCGGTAACCTCCCGGTGATCCGGTAAAATCCCGATTTCACCCAGAACACTTCCGATGTCCAAACATAGGCTTCCAATATATCAATCTTTATGTCTCGACCATTTCGAGACTCCTCGTCATGTCCGTGATCACATCCGGGACTCCGAACAACCTTCGGTACATCAAAATTCATAAACTCATAATAGCTGTCATCGTAACGTTAAGTGTGCGGACCCTACGGTTCAAGAACAATGTAGACATGACCGAGACACGTCTCTGGTCAATAACCAATAGCGGGACCTGGATGCCCATATTGGCTCCTACATATTCTACGAAGATCTTTATCGGTCAGACCGCATAACAACATACGTTGTTCCCTTTGTCATCGGTATGTTACTTGCCCGAGATTCGATCGTCGGTATCCAATACCTAGTTCAATCTCGTTACTGGCAAGTCTCTTTACTCGTTTCGTAATACATCATCTCACAACTAACATCTTAGTTATAATGCTTGCAAGGCTTATGTGATGTGTATTACCGAGAGGGCCCAGAGGTACCTCTCCGACAATCGGAGTGACAAATCCTATTCTCGAAATACGCCAACCCAACATCTACCATTGGAAACACTTGTAGTACTCCTTTATAATCACCCAGTTACGTTGTGACGTTTGGTAGCACCCAAAGTGTTCCTCCGGCAAACGGGAGTTGCATAATCTCATAGTCATAGGAGCATGTATAAGTCATGAAGAAAGCAATAGCAACATACTAAACGATCGGGTGCTAAGCTAATGGAATGGGTCATGTCAATCAGATCATTCAACTAATGATGTGACCTCGTTAATCAAATAACAACTCTTTTGTTCATGGTTAGTAAACATAACCATCTTTGATTAACGAGCTAGTCAAGTAGAGGCATACTAGTGACACTTTGTTTGTCTATGTATTCACACATGTATTATGTTTCCGGTTAATACAATTCTAGCATGAATAATAAACATTTATCATGATATAAGGAAATAAATAATAACTTTATTATTGCCTCTAGGGCATATTTCCTTCAGTCTCCCTCTTGCACTAGAGTCAATAATCTAGATTACACAGTAATGATTCTAACACCCATGGAGCCTTGGTGCTGATCATGTTTTGCTCGTGGAAGAGGCTTAGTCAACGGGTCTACAACATTCAGATCCGTATGTATCTTGCAAATCTCTATGTCTCCCACCTGGACTAGATCCCGGATGGAGTTGAAGCGTCTCTTGATGTGTTTGGTCCTTTTGTGAAATCTGTATTCCTTTGCTAAGGCAATTGCACTAGTATTGTCACAAAAGATTTTCATTGGACCCGATGCACTAGGTATGACACCTAGATCGGATATGAACTCCTTCATCCAGACTCCTTCGTTCGCTGCTTCCGAAGCAACTATGTACTCCGCTTCACATGTAGATCCCGCTACGACGCTTTGTTTAGAACTGCACCAACTGACAGCTCCACCGTTTAAAGTAAACACGTATCCGGTTTGCGATTTAGAATCGTCCGGATCAGTGTCAAAGCTTGCATCAACGTAACCTCTTACGGTGAGCTCTTTGTCACCTCCATATACGAGAAACATATCCTTAGTCCTTTTCAGGTATTTCAGGATGTTCTTGACCGCTGTCCAGTGATCCACTCTTGGATTACTTTGGTACCTCCCTGCTAAACTTATAGCAAGGCACACATCAGGTCTGGTACACAGCATTGCATACATGATAGAGCCTATGGCTGAAGCATAGGGAACATCTTTCATTTTCTCTCTATCTTCTGCAGTGGTCGGGCATTGAGTCTGACTCAACTTCACTCCTTGTAACACAGGCAAGAACCCTTTCTTTGCTTGATCCATTTTGAACTTCTTCAAAATCTTGTCAAGGTATGTGCTTTGTGAAAGTCCAATTAAGCGTCTTGATCTATCTCTATAGATCTTTATGCCTAATATGTAAGAAGCTTCCCCGAGGTCTTTCATCGAAAAACTTTTATTCAAGTATCCCTTTATGCTATCCAGAAATTCTATATCATTTCCAATCAGCAATATGTCATCCACATATAATATCAGAAATGCTACAGAGCTCCCACTCACTTTCTTGTAAATACAGGCTTCTCCAAACGTCTGTATAAAACCAAATGCTTTGATCACACTATCAAAGCGTTTATTCCAACTCCGAGAGGCTTGCACCAGTCCATAAATGGATCGCTGGAGCTTGCACACTTTGTTAGCTCCCTTTGGATCGACAAAACCTTCTGGTTGCATCATATACAACTCTTCTTCCAGAAATCCATTCAGGAATGCAGTTTTGACATACATCTGCCAAATTTCATAATCATAAAATGCGGCAATTGCTAACATGATTCTGACAGACTTAAGCATCGCTACGGGTGAGAAGGTCTCATCGTAGTCAACCCCTTGAACTTGTCGAAAACCTTTTGCGACAAGTCGAGCTTTATAGACAGTAATATTACCGTCAGCGTCAGTCTTTTTCTTGAAGATCCATTTATTCTCAATTGCTTGCCGATCATTGAGCAAGTCAACCAAAGTCCATACTTTGTTCTCATACATGGATCCCATCTCAGATTTCATGGCTTCAAGCCACTTTGCAGAATCTGGGCTCACCATCGCTTCTTCATAGTTTGTAGGTTCATCATGATCTAGTAGCATGACTTCCAGAATTGGATTACCGTACCACTCTGGTGCGGATCTCACTCTGGTTGATCTACGTGGTTCAGTAGTATCTTGTCCTGAAGTTTCATGATCATCATCATTAGCTTCCTCACTAATTGGTATAGGTGTCGCAGAAATAGTTTTATGTGATGTACTATTTTCCAATAAGGGAGCAGGTACAGTTACCTCGTCAAGTTCTACTTTCCTCCCACTCACTTCTTTTGAGAGAAACTCCTTCTCTAGAAATGATCCATTCTTAGCAACGAATGTCTTGCCTTCGGATCTGTGATAGAAGGTGTACCCAACAGTCTCCTTTGGGTATCCTATGAAGACACATTTCTCCGCTTTGGGTTTGAGCTTATCAGGTTGAAGCTTTTTCACATAAGCATTGCAGCCCCAAACTTTAAGAAACGACAACTTTGGTTTCTTGCCAAACCATAGTTCATAAGGCGTCGTCTCAATGGATTTTGATGGTGCCCTATTTAACGTGAATGCGGCCGTCTCTAAAGCATAACCCCAAAATGATAGCAGTAAATCAGTAAGAGACATCATAGATCGCACCATATCTAGTAAAGTACGATTACGACGTTCAGACACACCATTACGCTGTGGTGTTCCGGGTGGCGTGAGTTGTGAAACTATTCCACAATTTTTCAAATGTACACCAAACTCGTAACTCAAATATTCTCCTCCATGATCAGATCGTAGAAACTTTATTTTCTTGTTATGATGATTTTCAACTTCACTCTGAAATTCTTTGAACTTTTCAAATGTTTCAGACTTGTGTTTCATTAAGTAGATATACCCATATCTGCTTAAATCATCTGTGAAGGTGAGAAAATAACGATATCCGCCACGAGCCTCAATATTCATCGGACCACATACATCGGTATGTATGATTTCCAACAGATCTGTTGCTCTCTCCATAGTACCGGAGAACGGTGTTTTAGTCATCTTGCCTATGAGGCACGGTTCGCAAGTACCAAGTGATTCATAATCAAGTGGTTCCAAAAGCCCATCAGTATGGAGTTTCTTCATGCGCTTTACACCGATATGACCTAAACGGCAGTGCCACA
The DNA here is from genome assembly GCA_034509565.1 of Triticum monococcum. Lineage (NCBI taxonomy): Eukaryota > Viridiplantae > Streptophyta > Magnoliopsida > Poales > Poaceae > Triticum > Triticum monococcum. The sequence continues at coordinate 553,795,609 of CM067841.1, read as the reverse complement.
AATAAGTTGCACTATCATTATCAACTCTGCATCTTTTGGTTTCAACATTATGAATATGTGTATCACTACTATCGAGATTCATCAAAAATAGACCACTCTTCAAAGGTGCATGACCATAAAAGATATTACTCGTATAAATAGAACAACCATTATTCTCTGATTTAAATGAATAACAGTCTTGCATTAAACAAGATCCAGATATAATGTTCATGCTCAACGCTGGCACCAAATAACAATTATTTAGGTCTAATATTAATCCCGAAGGTACATGTGGAGGTAGCGTGCCGACCGCGATCACATCGACTTTGGAACCGTTTCCCACGCGCATCGTCACCTCGTCCTTTGCTAGTGTCCGCTTATTCCGTAGCCCATGTTTCGAGTTGCAAATATTAGCAACAGAACCAGTATCAAATACCCAGGCGCTACTGCGAGCTCTAGTAAGGTACACATCAATAACATGTATATCACATATACCTTTATTCACCTTGCCATCCTTCTTATCCGCCAAATACTTGGGGCAGTTCCGCTTCCAGTGACCAGTCTGGTTACAGTAGAAGCACTCAGTTTCAGGCTTAGCTCCAGACTTGGGTTTCTTCTCCTGAGCAGCAACTTGCTTGTTGTTCTTCTTGAAGTTCCCCTTCTTCTTCCCTTTGCCCTTTTTCTTGAAACTAGTGGTCTTGTTGACCATCAACACTTGATGCTCCTTCTTGATTTCTACCTCCGCAGCTTTCAGCATTGCGAAGAGCTCGGGAATAGTCTTGTTCATCCCTTGCATATTATAGTTCATCACGAAGCTCTTGTAGCTTGGTGGCAGTGATTGGAGAATTCTGTCAATGACGCAATCATCTAGAAGATTAACTCCCATCTGAATCAAGTGATTATTATACCCAGACATTTTGAGTATATGCTCACTGACATAACTGTTCTCCTCCATCTTGCAGCTATAGAACTTATTGGAGACTTCATATCTCTCAATTCAGGCATTTGCTTGAAATATTAACTTCAACTCCTGGAACATCTCATATGCTCCATGACGTTCAAAACATCGTTGAAGTCCCGATTCTAAGCCGTAAAGCATGGCACACTGAACTATCGAGTAGTCATCAGCTTTGCTCTGCCAGACATTCATAACATCTGGTGTTGCTCCAGCAGCAGGCCTGGCACCCAGCGGTGCTTCCAGGACGTAATTCTTCTGTGCAGCAATTAGGATAATCCTCAGGTTACGGACCCAGTCCATGTAATTGCTACCATCATCTTTCAACTTTGCTTTCTCAAGGAACGCATTAAAATTCAACGGAACAACAGCACGAGCCATCTATCTACAATCAACATAAACAAGCAAGATACTATCAGGTACTAAGTTCATGATAAGTTTAAGTTCAGTTAATCAAATTACTTAAGAAATCCCACTTAGATAGACATCCCTCTAATCCTCTATGTGATCACGTGATCCAAATCAACTAAACCATAACCGATCACGTGAGATGGAGTAGTTTTCAATGGTGAACATCGTTATGTTGATCATATCTACTATATGATTCACGCTCGACCTTTCGGTCTCTGTGTTCCGAGGCCATATCTGCATATGCTAGGCTCATCAAGTTTAACCTGAGTATTCTGCGTGTGCAAAACTGGCTTGCACCCGTTGTAGATGGACGTAGAGCTTATCACACCCGATCATCACGTGGTGTCTGGGCACGACGAACTTTGGCAATGGTGCATACTCAGGGAGAACACTTCTTGATAATTTAGTGAGAGATCATCTTATAATGCTACCGTCAATCAAAGCAAGATAAGATGCATAAAAGGATAAACATCACATGCAATCAATATAAGTGATATGATATGGCCATCATCATCTTGTGCTTGTGATCTCCATCTCCGAAGCACCGTCATGATCACCATCGTCACCGGCACGACACCTTGATCTCCATCGTAGCATCGTTGTCGTCTCGCCAATCTTATGCTTCCACGACTATCACTACCGCTTAGTAATAAAGTAAAGCATTACATCGTGATTGCATTGCATACAATAAAGCGACAACCATATGGCTCCTGCCAGTTGCCGATAACTTGGTTACAAAACATGATCATCTCATACAATAAAATTTAGCATCATGCCTTGACCATATCACATCACATCATGCCCTGCAAAAACAAGTTAGACGTCCTCTACTTTGTTGTTGCAAGTTTTACGTGGCTGCTACGGGCTTAAGCAAGAACTCATCTCACCTACGCATCAAAACCACAACGATAGTTTGTCAAATAGACTCTGTTTTAACCTTCTCAAGGACCGGGCGTAGCCACACTTGGTTCAACTAAAGTTGGAGAGACAGTCGCCCGCAAGCCATCTATGTGCAAAGCACGTCGAGGGAACCGGTCTCGCATAAGCGTACGCGTAAGGTTGGTCCGGGTCGTCTCGTCCAACAATACCGCTGAACCAAAGTATGACATGCTGGTAGGCAGTATGACTTGTATCGCCCACAACTCACTTGTGTTCTACTCGTGCAAATAACATCAAACCATAAAACCTAGGCTCGGATACCACTGTAGGGGAACGTAGTAATTTCAAAAATTTCCTACGCACACGCAAGATCATGGTGATGCATAGCAACGAGGGGGAGAGTCTGATCTACGTACCCTTGTAGATCGCAACGGAAGCGTTGACACAACGTAGAGGAAGTAGTCGTACGTCTTCTTCCCGATCCGACCGATCCAAGTACCGTTACTCCGGCACCTCCGAGTTCTTAGCACACGTTCAGCTCGATGACGATCCTCGGGCTCCGATCCAGCAAAGCGTCGAGGAAGAGTTCTGTCAGCACGACGGCGTGGTAACGATCTTGATGTACTACCGACGCAGGGCTTCGCCTAAGCACTACAACGGTATGATCGAGGTGGAATTTGGTGGTAGGGGGCACCGCACACGGCTAAGGAACGATCTCAATGATCAACTTGTGTGTCTAGAGGTGCCCCCTGCCCCCGTATATAAAGGATCCAAGGGGGAGGGGTGCGCCGGCCAGGGAGAGGGCGCGGGAGGAGTCCTACTCCTACCGGGAGTAGGACTCCCCCCCTCAATCCTATTCCAACTAGGATTCCCAAGGGGAAAAGGAGAGAGAGGGGGGCCGGCCCCTTCTCCTAGTCCTAATAGGACTCAGGGAAGGGGGCGCGTGGCCAGCTATGGGCTGCCCCTTTTCTCTTTTACACTAAGGCCCATGAAGGCCCATATGGTTCCCAGGGGGTTCCGATAACCTCCCGGTGATCCGGTAAAATCCCGATTTCACCCGGAACACTTCCGATGTCCAAACATAGGCTTCCAATACATCAATCTTTATGTCTCGACCATTTCGAGACTCCTCGTCATGTCTGTGATCACATCCGGGACTCCGAACAACCTTCGGTACATCAAAATGCATAAACTCATAATAACTGTCATCGTAACGTTAAGCGTGCGGACCCTACGGTTCGAGAACAATGTAGACATGACCGAGACACGTCTCCGGTCAATAACCAATAGCGGGACCTGGATGCCCATATTGGCTCCTACATATTCTACGAAGATCTTTATTGGTCAGACCGCATAACAACATACGTTGTTCCCTTTGTCATCGGTATGTTACTTGCCCGAGATTCGATCGTCGGTATCCAATACCTAGTTCAATCTCGTTACTGGCAAGTCTCTTTACTCGTTCCGTAATACATCATCTCACAACTAACATCTTAGTTATAATGCTTGCAAGGCTTATGTGATGTGTATTACCGAGAGGGCCCAGAGGTACCTCTCCGACAATCGGAGTGACAAATCCTATTCTCGAAATACGCCAACCCAACATCTACCATTGGAAACACCTGTAGTACTCCTTTATAATCACCCAGTTACGTTGTGACGTTTGGTAGCACCCAAAGTGTTCCTCCGGCAAACGGAAGTTGCATAATCTCATAGTCATAGGAACATGTATAAGTCATGAAGAAAGCAATAGCAACATACTAAACGATCGGGTGCTAAGCTAATGGAATGGGTCATGTCAATCAGATCATTCAACTAATGATGTGACCTTGTTAATCAAATAACAACTCTTTTGTTCATGATTAGGAAACATAACCATCTTTGATTAACGAGCTAGTCAAGTAGAGGCATACTAGTGACACTCTGTTTGTCTATGTATTCACACATGTATTATGTTACCGGTTAATACAATTCTAGCATGAATAATAAACATTTATCATGATATAAGGAAATAAATAATAACTTTATTATTGCCTCTAGGGTATATTTCCTTCACCAACGGTGAGGCAACATGTGTTTCCTCCGGCCAATGATGATTTTACACGTGGAAAATCCCCATTGGTCCGGGCTGCTAACGGGTTATCGGATCCAAAATCGGACCCGATAGCTTAACGACATTCTGTTACGGTGGATGCCATGTGTCGGTCACCCTTGATGAAAGCACTTCTGTGACGCGCGATCTATAGTCATGGAAGTGGACACTTCCGTGATGATAATTTTGGTAATGTCATGGAACACTTCTACGACAGCACAGGTATGACTATCTTGATTCTGTCATAAAATCGTCATGGATGTACATGCATGACAAAAAACGCGACCTGCTGTGACAAACACGTATCATCACGGAAGTGTAATTGTTTTAGTGAATCTGGCTAACATTTTAGAGCCGTCGAAGTACATCACCCAGTTGGAGTATGTGATGTACTCTTTGGGGAGTTCGTTCTGTCCATTCAGCGACAAAGTCGGCCAACACCCGAGTTTTAATAGCTTGGCATGGCGTGTATGTTATTTAAAATGGTAAGAGCTCGATGGCCCATTTAGCAATGCAGCCGATGGCGTCCCAATTGTTTATGATGTCATTGAGTGGTACTTCGAAAGCCACCGTGATCGAACACTCTTGAAAGTAGAGCCCCAGCTTCCGGGATGCCATGAAGACCGCATATGCTATCTTTTGATAATGTGGGTATCGAGATTTGCAGGGTGTTAGAACCGCCAATACATAGTACATTGGTTTTGGAGTGGGAATTTATGTCCCCCCTCCTATCGTTCGATGATGAGCACCACACTCACTACCTGATGAGTCGCAGATATGTGGAGCAACATAGGCTCGCCAACACTTGGTGCGGCAAGGATTGGGTTGCTTGCTAACAAAGTTTTTATTTCTTCCAACCTGGCTGTAGCCGCGTCCGTCCACTCGAAGTGGTTGGTGTGTCAGAGGAGTCGATAAAGTGGTAGCGCCTTTTCTCCTAATCTGGAGATAAAGCGGCTCAAGGCTGCCGCGCACCCGGCTAGTTATTGGACTTTCTTTAAGTCTGTTGGCGTTGCCAATTGTGACAAGGCTCAGATTTTTGTCGGGTTCTCTTCAATTCCTCTATTGGAAACGATGAACCCGAGTAGTTTTTTGGCTGGAACACCGAAGACACATTTTTACGGATTGAGCCGTATGTCATATGTTCGGAGGTTGTCGAATGTGAGTCGCAAATCGTCCACCAATTATTCGACGTGTTTAGTCTTGATGACAACATCATCTACGTATGCCTCCACTGTCTTGCCAATTTTCTTTTCCAAATATGTTTGAATCATGTGTTGGTAAGTGGCGCCGGCATTTTTGAGCCCGAAAGGCATAGTGTTGAAGCAGAAAGGTCCATATGGGGTAATGAACGCTGTTGTAGCTTGGTCGGACTCTGTAGGATCGAAAGTATGTCTAGAGGGGGGTGATTAGATTTATTGACCAAATAAAAACTTAACCTTTTCCCAATTTTAGTTCTTGGCAGATTTTAACTATCTTAGGACAAGTCAAGCAATCATCACACAATTCAAGCAAGCATGCAAAGAGTATATTGGCAGCGGAAAGTAAAGCATGCAACTTGCAAGAATATAAAGGGAAGGGTTTTGAGGATTCAAACGCAATTGGAGACACGGATGTTTTTCCCGTGGTTCGGATAGGTGGTGCTATCCTACATCCACGTTGATGGAGACTTCAACCCACGAAGGGTAACGGTTGCGCGAGTCCACGGAGGGCTCCACCCACGAAGGGTCCACGAAGAAGCAACCTTGTCTATCCCACCATGGCCATCGCCCATGAAGGACTTGCCTCACTAGCGGTAGATCTTCATGAAGTAGGCGATCTCCTTGCCCTTGCAAACTCCTTGGTTCAACTCCACAATCTTGTCGGAGGCTCCCAAGTGACACCTAGCCAATCTAGGAGACACCACTCTCCAAGAAGTAACAAATGGTGTGTTGATGATGAACTCCTTCCTCTTGTGCTTCAAATGATAGTCTCCCCAACACTCAACTCTCTCTCATAGGATTTGGATCTGGTGGAAAGAAGATTTGAGTGGAAAGCAACTTGGGGAAGGCTAGAGATCAAGATTCATATGGTTGGAATGGAATATCTTGGCCTCAACACATGAGTAGGTGGTTCTCTCTCAAAACATATGAGTTGGAATGGTGTATGTGTTCTGATGGCTCTCTCCACGAGTGAAGAGGAGGTGGAGGGGTATATATAGCCTCCACACAAAATCCAACCGTTACACACAATTGACCAATCTCGGTGGGACCGAATAAACAAACTCGGTCGGACCAAAATAGTAAACCTAGTGACCGTTAGGAATTTCGGTGGGACTGACATGCAACTCGGTAGGACCGATTCGGTTAGGGTTTGGGCATAACGTAATCTCGGTGAGACCGATTGCACAAACTCGGTGAGACCGAGTTTGGCAATAAGCTAACCAGAGAGTTGGTCAGGCAAACTCGGTGGGACCGACTCGCTCTTTCGGTGAGACCGAAAAGTTACAAGAAGGAAACATAGAGTTTACATTGCAATCTCGGTGGGACCGATTCGCTCTTTCGGTGAGACCGAAAAGTTATGAAAGGGAAACAGAGAGTTTGCAATCCCATCTCGGTGAGACCGAGATCCTTACCGGTAGGACCGAATTGCTAGGGTTTGGCAGTGGCAAATGACAAGTGAAACTCGGTGGCGCCGGATTGAAAGAATCGGTATGACCGAGTTTGGCTTAGGGTTTAGGTCATTTGTGGCTATGGAAAAGTGGTTGAGGATTTTGGATCATATCACCAAGCACATAAAGCAAGAGGATCATTAAGCAACACCTCATCCCTCCTTGATAGTATTGGCTTTTCCTAAAGACTCAATGTGATCTTGGATCACTAAAATATAAAATGAAGAGTCTTGAACTTTTGAGCTTGAGCCAATTCTTTGTCCTTAGCATTTTGAGGGTTCCACTTTCACATCCATGCCATGCCAATCATTGAGCTTTCCTGAAATAATCATCTTGAAATAGCATTAGCTCAATGAGCTATATGTTGTTATGAATTACCAAAACCACCTAGGGATAGTTGCACTTTCAATCTCCCCCTTTTTGGTAATTGATGACAACATATAGATCAAAGCTTCGACAAATTATAATAATCATGAAATACATCGTCGCTTTGAGAAGTATGTGGCAAGGAAGAGCTCCCCCTAAATTTGTGCATATTTAGAATTTGCTTTGAACTGCAAATGCACAAGGAGTTAGAGTCATGGGTTACTCTTCCATGTCACATACATCTTGGTGGAGCGCTCAAAAATGATAAGATTGAAATACATGCACTCATCACCAAGAATAGTGAGTGATCACATAAGATAGATAGAATAATAATAGCATTAAGCAAACATTAAGTGTAGCTTATGATCAAACACATGATCATCGATGTCTCACACAGATAAGGGCATTGTATCTCACACAAAAGCAAATAAAGTTCAAAAAACCACCAAATAAAACAAGAGAGAATAAAAGAAACACTCTCTCTCGAAGCCTATGATCTATACATTTTCTCCCCCTTTGGCAACAAGTTACCAAAAAGTTCCTAGAAAATGCATAGTGCTAAGTCGACGCTCAGGCTTGATCTTCAGGTGGTGGTGGAGTCCGGAGCACTCCAAGGACGAAGCCTTCGGTAGACGTGGTTGGAGTTGAGGCTGAAGTGGATGCTGGAGCTGGTGGAACTGAGGCTGTGGCTGGGGCAGACGTGGTAGCTCTGGTGTCAGCAACTGGCATTGCAAACGACCTCGGACCTCGTGGCACCCTGGCAAAAGCATCAGTCGTAGTCCTGCCTCTCCTCTCATTCATGTCATCCTGGAGCTGCTCCACGGCAGTCTGTATCTCTGTCACCTTGATGTCCAAATCATAGAACCTCTGTTCCATGATCCTCTCTAAGCTTGCCTGGTTCTGAGTTAGGGTGGCTGGTCCTTGCTCAATCCACAGGGTGGACGCAATCAGGTAACCAAGCTGCTCTTGTTTGGTTTTCAGAAAATATTCAGATGCCTCCTCTTGAGTAGGCATCCTGGCAGCTTTCTCCTTCTTCGCCTTCTCCTTCTTGGCTTGTGCTTGGGCAGATGATGGCTCATTCTCAGTCATGATCACTTGATTATCTTCAAAGTCTGGACGGATGGGCAGGTGTTCCTTATCCAACAAGTATGTGCCCGTGCCCATCTTTGAGTTGATGAGCTCCTGAATCTGTGGGGCATACCCACAACTCCTCTTCTAATCTGCTGCAGTCCTTTTGATTGTTTCCACTATGAGGCTCATGACTTTGAATTTCTAAGGCACGTCAAAGATATGAAGCAAGTTGATCGTGTGACCTCTGATCATCTTGTGATCTCCAGACTTGGGCAATAGGGTGTGCATCAGTATCCAATTGATAGTGGGCAGTCCTCATAGAAGATAATGCACTGAGCCAAATTTGAAAGTGTCAAGTGCTTCATTCGGAATCTCCTTGTACATGTTGGACATTGAGTTGTGGTCCATCTTCTTCTTGGCATAAATGTCCAAGTCATCTGCTTGCTCCTCTGGGGCATGAATTAGCTGAGCCCATTCAGCAACTGTGGACTGGTACCTCGTACCTTCTGACATCCAAGTGATCCTCCCATCTGGGTAGAAGTGTGCTGTGGAGTAGAATTGCATGATTAGCTCCTCGTTCCACTTTGTGAGCTTCTGCCCAACAAATTCTGCAACTCCACATGCACTAAAGCTGTCATACATGCCAGGGAAGTACTCTTCATTGTCCTTGATATACTGCCAATCGACCCATCTCATATCGCAGACAATGGGCTTCTTATCTAGCAGCACTGTCTCATAGAAATCCTGCTGCTCCTTGGTGTGAAACCTGTAGTCAACTGCAGTCCTTCTCCTAGAAGCATACGGATCTGCTTCTCTCCACTTCCTCAGCCCTAAATCTCTCCTGAGCTTCATATCCTCAGCCACAGGATGAGCATCGTTGTGGTCTGGGATCTTGGGCTTGAGCTTTCTAAGGACATTCTCTTCCTCTTCCTCTGCAGCTTCAGGCACTGGGGCCTTGTTCTTTTCAGTGGCTGGGATGCTTCTTGTGTTTCTCTTTGGTGCACTCTTTGGCTTAGATGCAGCCTTGGGTGCTTCCTTGGGCTTGGATGCAGTTGCCCCTGACCTTATGGCATCTCCCATAAGTTTGGGTGCCTTGGGTGCTGGTGCAGCAACCTCTTCTTCTTCCTCCTCATCTTCCATGATGGAGGCCTTGCAAAGCACTCTGGCTACAGTCTTCTTGACCCTTTCCTTCCTCTTTTTGCCCTCAGCAGCAACTGGCTCTGTGGGTGCAGGCTTCACAGTTGAAGCTCTAACCTTAGACATGGGCTGCCTGCCTGCTGACCTTTTGATTTTCAGCCCTGGCTTTGTGCCTTGAGCTGGCTCAACTCTCCTTGATGTGGCCTCTTCCTCTGCCACATAATCTTCATCTTCAGAATCAGAAGTTCTCTTCTTCCTTTGTCTAGTGGCAGCCTTAGGCAGATTGCTGGGGGTGCTCCTGCTGCCATCATCTGAAGAGCTGGAGGGACTAGTGCCCTCACTCATCACCACTTGCTGCTCTGAGAGGTTCTGGCTATCACTTTGGTCTAACATGATGCAAACTCTGACTGTTGACCCTGTGAATAGATTATAGATGAGATAGAGTGGATGAGCATCACAAAGTGCAGAGATTTTGCAAAAGAGTAATTCAAAAACTTAGTTTTAGTTTCCCACCGAAATCATCTCGGATCTACCGATTTTCAAACTCGGTGACACCGAAGCAGTTTTGGCACCAGAACTAGTGAACTCGGTCAGACCGAGTCACAGTTCGGTGGCACCAAGACTGCTAGGGTTTCACAGAGTTCCAAAATCGGTCACACCGATAAGTAATTCTCGGTCAGACCGAGTTTTACTTGTGCAATGGCATAAGCCAAATCGGTGGGACCGAGTTTTTCAACTCGGTGGGTCCGAGATGGTTTCAGCGGAAACCTAACCCTAAAATTTTCGAATTAAACCTAATCTACGAGTTCATTGACTGGATAGGAGTTTATCAAACGTGGCAAGAATCATGATGATCACAATGTGCTAGGAATCGGATTGGAGAATAGCACAAAGATCGAGTCCATACCCTAGTTCGGCGGAGACTCGCTACGGCGGCAACGGCGGGGCAGAATTCCCGTTGACGGTGACGGAGACCAGCGACTGGAGGCGGCTGGCGGCGAGGAGGACGATCCGGAGACCCAGGAGGTAGAGCGAGCTATGGGCGGGCGAAGAGGTTTCGGAGAAATTTCCAAAATTTTGCCCGTCACTATATATAGCCCGACCCTGTCGGTGTGACCGAGTGGAACAACTCGGTGGCACCGAGATGCAAAACTGTATACAGTTATTGCAACTCGGTGTGACCGAGTGGTTCAAATCGGTTGCACCGAGATCGAAAACCTAGATCAACTTAATGATCTCGGTAGGACCGAAAGTATGGTATCAGTCAGACCGAGAATCACAAAGAGATTTTGGAAGTTTAAGTCTATGACGAATCGGGGACTCCGAGCGCTCCTCACACAGAGTGGTTCGAATCTGACTTAATCAAATTTTGTGATGCAACATGAATAGAGTTTGAGACGAGAAAAGCATAGATAGCTAGAGGAGGTTCTTAGGCATTCTTGTCCATCCACTTGGCAAAAGAATATAAAGCCAAACAATCAAAACAACAAGTGGATGTCCTCGAATGAGTAAAATATGCAACCAACATGCTCACACAATAAGATGGCAAATGAAATATGTGGCAAAGCATGCACAACCAATTCTAGCATCTATCAAGCAATTTGCGATGACTAGGTCATCTATATATGAGTATATCGACTTAGGAGTCAAGTGAGAACACTTGATCGTAGGTCATACTCATCGTTTAAGCTCAAGTGGGGTTACCACTTTTACATAAAGCATTGTTGTATTCACATCTTTAGAGTTGCTTTAGCTCAAGTTTTTTTTAGAGTAAAGCTCCCCCTAGATGTGATATCCCCCCTAAGAGGGATGAACTAACCTTGGGTTTTGTCGATGATGACTTCATGTAGATGTTGAAGATGTGGATGCTCAATGTTGATGTAGATCACTTGGAGCTATCCATTTGAGTGAATTGCACTTTCAATACCTACATGGGTTAGTCCCACAAGGAACAAACAAGGATATCCATAGACATAGAGTGATGCATACACAAGATGATGTCCATGAAAACTTTAGGTTACCTTGTCCCTTGTCTTACCAACAAGAGGGTTTGTGACTCCTTGAACTGGTGCATGATGTGGAAGTTGATTGCACTTGTTCTTGCCAAAATGATGAGAGTGAAATATGTTGGCAGAGTCACCCTCAAGAACTCTCTAGTTCTTCTTCTTTTGGATCCACACCATCTTGATGGGAATCCTGGGAGTTGTAGTCATACTTGATGAAGTGGAACTTGATGTGGTCTTGGGAATCCACTTGACTAAGGTCTTAGGAGCTTCTTCAAATGCATTAATCTCCTCTTGAAGCTTGTCCTTGCCTTTTTGCTTGTAGTCTTGTGGTGGAAGATCATTTTGAGCTTGTGTCCCCTTGAAAGAAGTATCAGACTTCTCTTGTTGAGGAACAAACTTTGTCTTGGGGTATTGATCTTCTTCCCACTCAACTCCATTGGCATTGAACTTTCGTTCAAAACCAACACCTTGATTCTTCCGGTGCATTCCTTGCTTGCGCACAATTTCCTCGAATTGCTTACTCCCGGCAAGGCTTTTGTACACTCCTTTCTCTATAATCCCCTTCAATAAGCTATTTTCTTGCTCAAGTGTAACTTGGCTAAGAGAATCATTAGTGGAATCAAGAGAACTACTAGAAGCAACAATATTGGATTTAGCATGATCATTGTTACTACTAGAGGAAGAATCTTTCTTGTTCTTGTTACTAGACTTGACTTGAGGCATGTAAGTGGATAATAGTAAACGCTTGGCAATGTAAGAAGAACTTTTCTTGTGGAGATCATCATTGATTGCTTTTAAGAACTCATGCTCTTGCTCAAGATTGAGCTTTTCAAAGCGTAATTTCTCATGAGCTCTTAAAAGTTCTCGATGATCTTCGAAGATAGTTTCATGAGCTAACTTAAGAGTGTTTAGTTCTTTAGTTAGAGCCTCAATCTTCTCCTTATCATTGTCATTCGTTTTATCTTGATTAGCATGATTAATTGATGTTTCATCATAGTACTCATCACTAGAGTTGTCAACAAGCAAGTCATCATCACCTAACAAGTCATCTTCATCACTATTAAAATCAACATACTCGGGGTGTGTTACCTTAGGACCTTTTGCCATGAAGCATCTTCCAATTCCTTCATTTGGTGAGTCAAATATGTCGTAGGAGTTGGTTGACACAAGTGCTAGACCGGCAACACCTTCATCTTGAGTATCTTCGGAGTCGGAGTGATAACTTCTCTCGGAGTGGCTGTCGGAGTCGGAGCCGGATACCCATTCACCAACATGAGCTTGATGTCTTCGTTTTGTCTAGCTCCTTGATGATTTTTCCTTCCTTTCCGAATCCTTGCTTCTCCGTGAGTATCTCCGTTCATAACGATCATCTTTACTCTTTCTCTCTCTTGGTGGTGATTCTTTGCTTCTTCTTTTTGGAGAATCTTCTCTTCTCTTGTAGGGAGCCGTACACTCATTGGAATAGTGTCCGGGTCTTCCACAATTATAGCAGTTTCGCTCTCGACTAGAAGATCTTTTGTCATTGTAGGACCTTGACTTGAAGCTTCTATCTTTGCTTCTACTCTTGTAGAACTTGTTGAAGTTCTTCACCATTAAGATCAATTCTTCATTGAAGTTTTGTTTCTCACTTGATGATGTGGGGACTTCACATGAGGCTTTGTAGGCACCACTTGATTTGTTGTGAAGTTCCTCTTTATCCTTGAGTGACATCTCATGAGCAACGATCCTTCCAATCACTTCTGTTGGTTTGAGATCTTTGTAATTGGGCATCATTTGAATCAATGTGCACACGGTACATATTTCCCATCCAAGGCTCTTAGGATCTTCTTGATGATGAATCTATCGGTCATCTCTTCACTTCCTAAGCCGGCAATCTCATTTGTGATGAGAGCAAGCCTAGAGTACATTTCGGCGACACCTTCACCATCCTTCATCTTGAACTTGTCAAGTTAACTTTGGAGCACATCCAACTTGGATTCCTTGACGGAGTCGGTACCTTCGTGCATATCAATCAAAGTGTCCCAAATTTCCTTTGCATTCTCAAGACGGCTGATTTTGTTGAATTCTTCGGGGCACAATCCGTTGAAGAGAATATCACAAGCTTGAGCATTGTATTGCAACATCTTCAACTCATCTGCGGTAGCTTCACGGTTTGGTTCCCTCCCATCAAAGAACTCACCTTGCAAACCAACACAAACAATAGCCCATACGGCGGGGTTATGTCCAAGAATATGCATTTTCATTTTATGCTTCCAACTAGTAAAATTAGTACCATCAAAGTAAGGACCTCTACGGTGATAATTTCCCTCGCTAGACGCCATACTCTCCTAGGTTGTGAAACCAAGGCTATGACCACCAAAAGCTATGGAGATCAAGGCAAATGGAGACCAAAGCTCTGATACCACTTGTAGGATCGAAAGTATGTCTAGAGGGGGGGTGATTAGACTACTTGACCAAATAAAAACTTAACCTTTTCCCAATTTTAGTTCTTGGCAGATTTTAACTATCTTAGGACAAGTCAAGCAATCATCACACAATTCAAGCAAGCATGCAAAGAGTATATTGGCAGCGGAAAGTAAAGCATGCAACTTGCAAGAATATAAAGGGAAGGGTTTTGAGGATTCAAACGCAATTGGAGACACGGATGTTTTTCCCGTGGTTCGGATAGGTGGTGCTATCCTACATCCACGTTGATGGAGACTTCAACCCACGAAGGGTTGCGCGAGTCCACGGAGGGCTCCACCCACGAAGGGTCCACGAAGAAGCAACCTTGTCTATCCCACCATGGCCATCGCCCACGAAGGACTTGCCTCACTAGCGGTAGATCTTCACGAAGTAGGCGATCTCCTTGCCCTTACAAACTCCTTGGTTCAACTCCACAATCTTGTCGGGGGCTCCCAAGTGACACCTAGCCAATCTAGGAGACACCACTCTCCAAGAAGTAACAAATGGTGTGTTGATGATGAACTCCTTGCTCTTGTGCTTCAAATGATAGTCTCCCCAACACTCAACTCTCTCTCATAGGATTTGGATCTGGTGGAAAGAAGATTTGAGTGGAAAGCAACTTGGGGAAGGCTAGAGATCAAGATTCATATGGTTGGAATGGAATATCTTGGTCTCAACACATGAGTAGGTGGTTCTATCTCAGAACATATGAGTTGGAATGGTGTATGTGTTCTGATGGCTCTCTCCACGAGTGAAGAGGAGGTGGAGGGGTATATATAGCCTCCTCACAAAATCCAACCGTTACACACAATTTACCAATCTCGGTGGGACCAAATAAACAAACTCGGTCGGACCGAAATAGTAAACCTAGTGACCGTTAGGAATTTCGGTGGGACTGACATGCAACTCGGTAGGACCAATTCGGTTAGGGTTTGGGCATAACGTAATCTCGGTGAGACCGATTGCACAAACTCGGTGAGACCGAGTTTGGCAATAAGCTAACCAGAGCGTTGGTCAGGCAAACTCGGTGGGACCGACTCGCTCTTTCGGTGAGACCGAAAAGTTACAAGAAGGAAACATAGAGTTTACATTGCAATCTCGATGGGACCGATTCGCTCTTTCGGTGAGACCAAAAAGTTACGAAAGGGAAACAGAGAGTTTGCAATCCCATCTCGGTGAGACCGAGATCCTTATCGGTAGGACCGAATTGCTAGGGTTTGGCAGTGGCAAGTGACAAGTGAAACTCGGTGGCGCCGGATTGAAAGAATCGGTATGACCGAGTTTGGCTTAGGGTTTAGGTCATTTGTGGCTATGGAAAAGTGGTTGAGGATTTTGGAGCATATCACCAAGCACATAAAGCAAGAGGCTCATTAAGCAACACCTCATCCCTCCTTGATAGTATTGGCTTTTCCTAAAGACTCAATGTGATCTTGGATCACTAAAATATAAAATGAAGAGTCTTGAACTTTTGAGCTTGAGCCAATTCTTTGTCCTTAGCATTTTGAGGGTTCCACTTTCACATCCATGCCATGCCAATCATTGAGCTTTCCTGAAATAATCATCTTGAAATAGCATTAGCTCAATGAGCTATATGTTGTTATGAATTACCAAAACCACCTAGGGATAGTTGCACTTTCAGACTCCTTCATCTTAATTTGATGGTATCCTAAGTATGCATTGAGGAAACACGGTGAGTCGTGTCCTGCGGTCGCGTTAAAGATTTGGTCAATGCGGGGTAGTGGGAAGGGCAAGCCTTATTGAGGTCCTTCAAATCGACACAAAGGCGCTAGGATTTATCCTTCTTTGGCACCATGACCATATTTGCCAGCCAGTCGGGGTGTTTGATCTCTCTGATGAACTCGGCTTCAAGTAGCTTGGCTAGCTCCTCCCCCATAGCTTGTCGTTTGGGTTCGGAAAATCGTCGCAGCGTTTGCTCGACTGGTTTGAACCCCTTTATTATGTTGAGGCTGTGTTCGGCTAGTCTACGTGGGATTCTCGGCATATCCGAAGGGTGCCAGGCGAAGATGTCCCAATTTTCGCGCGGGAACACTCGCAAGGCGACGTCAACCGTCGGATCCAACTATGCTCCGATAGAGGCTCTCTTGTTGGGATCCGTTGGGTGCACTTGAAATTTAACTATTTCGTCTGCTAGTTTGAAAGAAGTGGACTTGGGCCTCTTATCGAGGATTACATCATCTTTGTCCAATGTAGAACGCAGAGTGGTTAACTCTTCGGCCGCGAGGGCCTCAGACAGTGCCTCGAGGGTCAAGGATGTAGTTTTGTTTTCGGCGCAGAGTGCTATATCCAGATCACTGGTGATTGTGATAACTCCATTGGGCCCTGGCATTTTGAGCTTCATGTACCCGTAATGGGGCATGCCTTGAAAGCGTGTGAAGGCGTCTCGCCCCAACAGGGTGTAATATCCACTATTGAAGGGTGCCACGTGGAAGAGCAACTCTTCGGACATGTAGTTCTCCGGCGTGCCGAACACTACATCAAGTTTAATTTTCCTCGAGCATCGTGCTTCTCGACTGGGGATGATTCCTCGAAAGGTGGTGCCGCTTTGCTCGATGTGACTCTTTTCCGTTTGCATTTTATTGAGTGTGTCCTCGTAGATGAGGGTCAGTCCGCTGCCGCCATCCATGAGCACCTTGGTGACTCAAAGCACATCCACAATTGGGTTTAAGACCAAGGCGGCAGGCGCTCAGACTGATCTGGCCCTTGGTTCGTCATCGGCAGTAAAATTTATTGTCGTATCGTTCCAAGGGTTTATTGCGGCTACTTGGTTAACTTCGGCGGGGTCGCGGAGCACCCTTTTGCGCGGATTATTTGAAGAAAAGGTCTCAAAGACCGTGAACACATCGAGGTCGTCATCCTCCGAAGAGTACTTATCCGGGGTGATGTTGGTGAGGATGGCCTCGCCGCTCTTAGCCACCTGCCGAAGTACGCAACATGCCCGAAGGCTATGTGTTGGTTCAGTATTCAGCGTCGTGTGTATCTAACAGGGCTTGTCGAGCAGTTCGTCAAGGATAGTTCTATGTCCCGTGAAGGATTTGATTTTCTTGTCAGTGAGAATATTTTCGGCCACTCCGTTAGGGTGCATTCTTTTTGTTCGTCCGATGGACTGCTTAAAGGTAGGAGAATGCCATCGGGCTGTCTGGGCTTTCCATGCGCTTTACATTGCGCAGTACTGATACGTCTCCAACGTATCTATAATTTTTGATTGCTCCATGCTATATTATCAACTATTTTGAATGTTTATGGGCTTTATTATACACTTTTATATTATTTTTGGGACTAACCTATTAACCCAGAGCCCAGTGCCAGTTTCTGTTTTTACCTTGTTTTAGGGTTTCGAAGAAAAGGAAAACCAAACGGAGTCCAATTGACCTGAAACTTCATGGAACCCATTTTTGGAAGGAAAGAATCCCAGAAGACTTGAAGTGCACGTAAGGGAAGCTTCAAGGAGGCCACGAGGTAGGGGGGCGCGCCCACCCCCCTGGGCGTGCCCTCCACCCTCGTGGGCCCCTCGTGGCCCCCCTGACGTACTTCTTCCGCCTATATATCTCCATATACCCTAAAAACATCAGGGAGCGCAATAGATTGGGAGTTCCGCCGCCAGAAGCCTCCGTAGCCACCGAAAGCCAATCTAGACCCATTTCGGCACCCTATCGGAGGGCGCAATCCCTCTCCGGTGGCCATCTTCATCATCCCGGTGCTCTCCATGACGAGGAGGGAGTAGTTCTCCCTCGGGGCTGAGGGTATGTACCAGTAGCTATGTGTTTGATCTCTCTCTCTCTCTCGTGTTCTTGATTTGGCACGATCTTGATGTATCGCGAGCTTTGCTATTATAGTTTGATCTTATGTTTCTCCTCCCCCTCTTCTCTCTTGTAATGAATTGAGTTTCCCCTTTGAAGTAATCTTATCGGATTGAGTCTTTAAAGATTTGAGAACACTTGATGTATGTCTTGTCGTGGATATCTGTGGTGACAATGGGATATCACGTGATTCACTTGATGTATGTTTTGGTGATCAACTTGCGGGTTCCGCCCATGAACTTATGCATAGGGGTTGGCACATGTTTTCGTCGTGATTCTCCGGTAGAACTTTGGGGCACTCTTTGAGGTCCTTTGTGTTGGTTGAATAGATGAATTTGAGATTGTGTGACGCATATTGTATAATCATGCCCACGGATACTTGAGGTGACATTGGAGTATCTAGGTGACATTAGGGTTTTGGTTGATTTGTGTCTTAAGGTGTTACTCTAGTACGAACTCTAGGGCTGTTTGTGACACTTATAGGAATAGCCCAACGGATTGATTGGAAAGAATAACTTTGAGGTGGTTTCGTACCCTACCATAATCTCTTCGTTCGTTCTCCGCTATTAGTGACTTTGGAGTGACTCTTTGTTGCATGTTGAGGGATAGTTATGTGATCCAATTATGTTATTATTGTTGAGGGAACTTACACTAGCGAAAGTATGAACCCTAGGCCTTATTTCCACGCATTGCAATACTGTTTATGCTCACTTTTATCATTAGTTACCTTGCTGTTTTTATAATTTCAGATTACAAATACCTTTATCTACCATCCATATACCGCTTGTATCACCATCTCTTCGCCGAACTAGTGCACCTATACAATTTACCATTGTATTGGGTGTGTTGGGGACACAAGAGACTCTTTGTTATTTGGTTGCAGGGTTGCTTGAGAGAGACCATCTGTTGGGGAACGTAGTAATTTCAAAAAAAAAATCCTACGCACACACAAGATCATGGTGATGCATAGCAACGAGAGGGGAGAGTGTGATCTACGTACCCTTGTAGACCGACAGCGGAAGCGTTATGACAACGCGGTTGATGTAGTGTAAGTGCATCTAGTGCCACCCCTAGTTGGTTTTGGAGTATTGACAACAAACCTAGTTGAGGGACTAATGTGTTTGTGAGAGTTGCAGGATAACACAGGTAGAAGTCCCTCATTGATTCGGTTTTCCCACCAGAGATGACCCCTAAAAATGTATGAAGACATTGATGTCAAAGGTGGTATATGAAGATATTCACATTGAAGACTATGACAAGAGAAGACACCGCATGAAGCCTATGGAGCTCGAAGACTTAGATCTTTCGTAGCTCTTTTTCTTCTGTGTTGAGTCATAGGAACCACCGTACTGTTAAGTGGGGTCCAAGAGAACCAGTCAGAATGACTGAAGTGATGCTTAAACAAAAACCTATGTCTTCGAGTGAAGACTATGAGAACAAATCTTGTCCAGAGTCGGACAAGTCAGCTTTGCTTGTAGCCCAAGTAAAGTTGTCGTGTGAGTTTGAAATCTGACCGTTGGAACACGTGTCAGTTCCTTAGTGACCCAGGGTCATTTCGGACAAATCAGGTCGGGTTGCCTAGTGGCTATAAATAGCCCACCCCCTGCAACCATAAACAGTTGGCTGCTCATATTCAGAGTACGGCTTTTGTCGTTTGAGAGCAACCCACCTCGAAGCCTTTGAGAGAGAATTCCTTGCGAGGATAAAGCCCTAACCACCCAGAGCCAAAGATAATTAGGCATCACTTAAGTCTTCTTGTCTGAGTGATCTGAAGACTTATTACACTTGAGGAATGTGCATCCTCCAGCCAGTTAGGCATCGCGTTCTGAGCATCCAAGAGACATTGTGGATTGCCAGTGAACAAAGTCTGTGAAGGTTTGGGAGTCTACCTTGAAGACTTACCAGAGTGATTGGGCGAGGTCTGTGTGACCTTAGCTCAAGGGGAATACGGTGAGGACTGGGTGTCCTGAGCTGCGTGTTCAGGACTGGGTGTCCGGGACTGTGTGTCCTTTGGTTTAAATACCTAACCGCCCTAACCAGACGTACAGTTGTCACAGCAACTGGAACTGGTCCAACAAATCTTTATCTTCAACGAGTCACTGGTTTCATCCTTCCCTTCTCTTTACTTACTGTTACTCTATGTGAAGTCATTGTATGTTTGCTCAATCTTTTGTCTTCACTGAGTGACTATGTGATCTGTTTGGCTTTAATATCTTCCTGCCTGATCCTTACTACCTAGCTACTATCAGTCATTGTCCTTTCACTTCATTGAATACATGACTATGGTTTATCTAGTGTAGTCTAACTTCTGTTGCATGGTAATAGGTTTATTTCTATCGTTTGTCTTTGAAACTTCCATGTTTTGAAGACTTTCATAAAAATCGCCTATTCACCCCCCCTCTAGTCGATATAACGCACTTTCAATTGGTATCAGAGCAAGGTGCTCCCTTGTTCTGTGTGATTCGGTTTAACCACCTGTAGTTTTAGCTATGTCGACTGCAGGGATAATTAAAGTCTCCGCTGCATGCCCCGTCTTCGATGGAACTGAATATCCCTACTGGAAGAATAAGATGTGCATGCATCTTGAAGCCATTGACGTCGACCTATGGTATGTCGTCAAGAACAGCGTTCCCAAGGCTGGAGAAGGTGTCATTGCTGCTGATGTCAAGAAGTTCGTTCAACTGGACTCTACTGCCACGAACATTATCTGTGGTCATCTGACCAAAGGACAGTATGGCCGTGTGAGCGCTTTGGAAACATCTAAGCTGGTCTGGGACTGGCTCTCCAAGGTCAACGAAGGCGTCTCAACCCAGAGAGATCAGAGAATCAGCGTTCTTCGCAACCTCTTCAAGCGAAATGACAATGAGAATGTCCAGCTCACATTTGACCGACTCACTGACATCACAAATGAGCTTCAAGCCCTCGGCGCCACTGAGATCACCAAGCATGAAGTCGTCAAGACACTACTGAGATCACTTGATAGTTCGTTTGACACCCTAGCCCTGATGATTCAAGAACGGCCTGATTTCAAGACACTCGATCCGTCCGACATACTTGAGAGGCTCAACACACATGAGTTTCAGCTATCTGAGAAAAGAGATATCTGCGGTCCAAACTATGGGTGAACTCGTGCCTTGAAGGCAAAAGCTGTCTCCTCATCTGAAGAAGAATCTGACAGCAGTTCTGACGATCCTGAAGACATTGGAAAGGAACTTGCTATGCTTGTAAAGAAGTTCCAAAGATTCACCAAGAAGAAAGGCTTCAGAAAGTCTTCATGATCAAGCTCAAGGAATGATGAAGCTTCTACTCATGACTATAAGAAGAAAACATGTCACAAGTGCAAGAAAACTGGCCACTTCATCTTTGAGTGTCCGTGGTGGGACAATGAGAACAAAAAGAAGAAGAAGAGCAAGGAATATGACTCTGACGACAAGAAGAAGAAGAAATTCTCAAAGTCCTCATCCAAGTCTTCCTCAAAGTCTTCATCACACAAGAAGAGTTCATCTGGCAAGGCACGTGCGTTTGTTGGCAAGGAAATGGATTCAGAGGAGGAGTCTGCTTCTGAGGAGGCGGAGGTGGAGTTTGAGGAGGAGTCCGATTCTGGCGTAGCAAGTCTGGCTACAGCATACGTTGCCAAGTCCATCTTCAACACTGAAGACAATGACTTCACCACCGACGCCGATGCAAATGACAAGGACGACTTTGCTCCTACCTACCGCTTCATGGCACGCGGTGCCAAGGTAAACACACGCACTACTCACTATCAAACATCTAGTGACGATGACTCTGATTGTGATTCAAGACCCAGCTACAAAACTGTAACGCCCTTGATGCGGCTATAGCTCCCACGTGTCGAGGCACGACTTAGAGACATAACCGCATTGAAAGCAATGTCGCAAGTTAGGCAATCATTACAACATCCCATGTAATATATATAATAAAAGGGGAGATACATAGTTGGCTTACACTCGCCATGTCACATCAAAGTACATAAATAACATACATCATCCAAACACTCATGGCCCGACTACGGCGCCAAAATAAAAGACAACCCAACAAGCGACATGGTCCCGATCACCCCAACTGGGCACCACTACTGATCATCAGGAAAAGAAACATAGTAACACTGAGAATCCTCGTCGTACTCCCACTTGAGCTCAAGCGCGCATTTGGAGTTGTATCATCTGTCCCTGCATCTGGTGTAATAGAATCTGTGAGCCACAGGGACTCAGCAATCTCGCACCCTCGCGATCAAGACTATTTAAGCTTAATAGGTAGGATAGGGGTAAATATATGTGGAGCTGCAGCAAGCGACTAGCATATATGGTGGCTAACTTATTTGCAAAAGAGAGCGAGAAGAGGAGGCAAAGTGCGAGCGAGAAACTAGAGAGCAACATGCGCAAACATAACTCCAACACCGTGTCCACTTCCCGGACTCCGCCGAGAAGAGGCCATCAAGGTAACACACACGGTTGATTCATTTTAATTAAATTAATGTTCAAGTTATCTACAACCGGACATTAACAAATTCCCATCTACCCATAACCACGGGCACGGCTTTTGAAAGTTCAATCCCTGCAGGGGAGTCCCAACTTAACCCATGACAAGCTCTCACGGTCAACGAAGGAATAGACCTCCACCCGAGATATTCCGATCAGACTCAGTATCCCGGTACAACAAGACATTTCGACAGGTTAAAACAAGACCAGCAACACCGCCCAGATGTGCCGACAAATCCCGATAGGAGCTGCACATATCTCGTTCAGGGCACACCGGATGAGCAAGACGTCGGGTAGGCCAGCCCAGAGTTGCCCCTGGTAGCCCCGGACATCGCTTGGTTGGACCAACACTCAGAGGAGCACTGGCCCGGGGGGGTTAAAATAAGATGACCCTCGGGCTCCGGAAACCCAAGGGAAAAGAGGCTAGGTGGCAAATGGTAAAACCAATGTTGGGCATTGCTAGAAAAGCTTTAATCAAGGTGAACTATCAAGGGGTTCCCATTATAGCCCAACCACGTAAGGGACGCAAAATCCGGGAACATAACACCGATATGACAGAAACTAGGGCGGCAAGAGTGGAACAAAACACTAGGCGAGAGGCCGAGCCTTCCACCCTTCACCAAGTATATAGATGCATTAAGATAACATGGCAATATAATGATATCCCAACAAGTAAATAAATGTTCCAACAAGGAACGGCTCCAATCTTCACCTGCAACTAACAACGCTATAAGAGGGGCTGAGCAAAGCGGTAACATAGCCAATCAACGGTTTGCTAGGACAATGGTGGGTTAGAGGCCGAACATGGCAATTTGGGAGGCTGACAAGCAAGTGGTAGGCATCGTAGCATTGGCATAGCAAAAGAGCGAGCAAACTAGCATAGCAAAGATAGTAGTGATTTCGAGGGTATGATCATCTTGCCTGCAAAGTTGTCAGAGTTGATTGGATCCTCAAAATCAAACTCAACGGGCTCCTCGTTAGCGAACTCGTCTCCCGGCTCTACCCAAACAAGACAAACAAACAACAAGGATACAATCAACCACGTGCAAACTCAAACAATAAGATGCAATGATGGTATGCTATGCGGGATGCAAAATGCAAGATGTGACAGGAAATGCATGAACCTGGCATCAACTTGGAAAACCAAGTGTGCCACTGGAAAGATGGGATGAAATCGCTTGAAAATGATATAAAGAATGCTGGAATCGGAGTTACGGTTTGGAAATGGCAAGCGATTTAAGAATGACACCGGTCTGCGATTTACAGCAAGTAGGCCTCTAAATGCAATGAAATGAACATGCTACAGCAATCAAACATGACAACAAAATACATGGCAGGGAAGCATTCAAGATGCTTAACAAAAGACTAGCACTGAGCTACGGCCAATTCATCCATTAAGAGGTTCAAACAAGCATGGCAAAAACGCAAATGCAAAACAGATTTTAGACTTAGTGAAATTAACACTTGTCTGAAATTTCAGATCATGAAGCCCTCTTCGGAGCAGCAAAACAACATGATACATGACCTGATCATGATAAATAAGAACATGGCATGGAGCTACTCAACAAGCTTATCAAAATCCCTAAGTGACCTAGGGCCAAAAGGGATCACAAAATATACTAACGAGCACACGAACATAGCTAAAACACAATCAGTTTTCAGACTTCGTGAAAACTGAGACATGCTGAAATACAACTCATGAAGGCATGTAAACGAGCTCGATGCACTCACTACGGTGCAAGTCATGGCAAGGCAAGCATACATCCATTAAGAAGGCACAAAATGCTAGCTAGACATGGCAAGAACAATGGCATAGCATGCATGGATCAACTACAATAGCATCGGCAAAATCGCAAACAAGTTGACGATCTGCCCAGATTCACAACGAAGCAAAAGTAGAGCTCGATTGACTCAAGCTAGGGTGCTCCATATATGCAAACAAAGACATGGATGGATAGAGCATAACAAGATTAACAAAACTCCTTTACTGATCATCCTCAAAAGAGGCACGGATCATTAGGAAACAGCAAGAACATATGGCATCATGAACTAAATAATCCCAGACTTAGTGAAATCACTAAGTCACTGAAAAAAGATTTACCGGGTGCTTCACTTTGCAAGCTTGCACAAGTCACCACACACATCCTAAAAATGCATGGGTTGCACCTCTGGAAAGATAACAAGATGCTTAACAAAACATATGAAGGACTCACAGGCATATCATGCACACAATAATCATGGCAAAAATGACAAAAGTCTAAGATGAACTAGCAGATCTGACAATTAACTCACGAAGCCTCCTTCTAACAGCATTTCGGGCATCAAGATGAACTCAAATGCAAATGATGCAATGGAATGAAATGATGTACTCGTCGAGACAAACATTTTGATATACTATATGTCCAAAACGGAGCTACGAATGCGGAGATATGGCAGGTCAAAGTATGCACAAAAATTAGGGTTTCGGGGATAAAAGTCAACTGAGGTTCAAAATATCCCAGATCTGAGATCCGATCTGCATGCTTCCCGATGCACGCCGGAGTTCGTCAATGCGGTGGCCGAAGATGCTCAATGTCGCCAGAGAGGAAGGAGAGGACCGGGGTCGGCCGGATCCGAGGCGCGGCGGGGAGGACGGCGAAGCTCGGGGCGGAGCGGGGCCGGCCCGGGCGAACGGCGGCGAGGTGGGGGTCGGGAAGGAGCTCCGTCGCGGGGTGGTGGCGGCTCGGCCGCGGCGCTCGCGGTGGCGACTCCGGCCACCGGAGCCGGAAG
Organism: Triticum monococcum; assembly: GCA_034509565.1. Lineage (NCBI taxonomy): Eukaryota > Viridiplantae > Streptophyta > Magnoliopsida > Poales > Poaceae > Triticum > Triticum monococcum. Next base: position 553,770,535 of record CM067841.1, on the reverse strand, counting down.
GGACGGTGGCGCGGCGATGAGGCCTCGGGCGCGGGCAGTGATGCGGCCGCGGGCCGGGGAGGGCTTGCGATGGGCCCCGCGGGCCCTGGCGGCGGCGGCGAAGTGGGGCTCATGGGTGCCACATGGCGGCGGCTGGTTGGACGAAGGCGACGGCGGACGCTGTCCGGCCGGGGGCGGACGTGTCCGTCGGCGGCGGGGATCTGTTTTTTTTTGCTAGGGTTGGACGGGGAGAGATCCGAGATTTGGAAAGGGGGTCTATTTATAGGCATAAGTGGAGCTAGGAGAGTCCAAATGAGGTGCGGTTTTCGGCCACGCAATCGTGATCAAACGCTCTAGATGATGGAGCAAAGTTAGGTGGGTTTTGGGCCAAATTGGAGGGGTGTTGGGCTGCAACACACACGAGGCCTTTTCAGTCCCTCGGTTAACCGTTGGAGTATCAAACAAAGTCCAAATGATACGAAACTTGACAGGCGGTCTACCGGTAGTAAACCAAGGCCGCATGAAAAGTCTCGGTCCAATCCGGAAATGTTTAATCCCCACACACGAAAGAAAGCTAGAAATGACCACCAGAGGAGAACGAAGCGCCGGAATACAAAACGGACAACGGGGAAAATGCTCGAATGCATGAGATGAACACGTATGCAAATGCAATGCACATGATGACATGATAAGAGATGCATGACAATGAAAACAACACGCGGAGACAAAAACCCGAACCCGAGAAATAAATATAACTTAACGCCGGAAACGGCAAGAGTTGGAGTACAAATTGGGAAAGTTATATCTGGGGCATTACAAAAACACTTGCTAAAATTGCAACTGAACAACAGAAAGCCATGGAACATATTCAAAAACTGTTAGACAAAAGCGATGATCTGTTGGGCGCTGAAATGACTCGATCTGAATCCTTAATTGAAGACATAAAAAATCTTCACATTAAGTATGAGGAACTTGAAAGTCGTCATGAAACGCTCTCAACAACTCATGAAAAGCTTTCCTATGATTATCTTCAAAGGAAGCAAGATCTTGAGAAATTGAGAGCGGCTCATGAAGATCTTCAAAAGGAAAATGAGTCACTTCGCGCCGAACAGATTAGTTCCGCTCAGGAAGGATTTGAACCACCATGTCTTAAATGCATTGAGCGTGATAATGCTGCTTCTGTTGTTGAATGTTCTACTGCTGCTACTGTTGCAATATCTTCAACTGTTGATGTGGTAACTAACCCCTCTACTGAGGATACTACTACGATTGCTGATGAGAATGCTAGGTTGAAGACATTGCTTGAAACAGGGATGTACAAAAGTCTTAAAGGGCATCAGACACTATGTGATGTCCTCAAAAGGCAGATTCTGAACCGAAACCCGAGGAAAGAGGGTGTCGGGTTCATAAGGAAAATGAATGCTGATGGCTCTTACTGGAAACCCGAGCAGTATCCCAAAACCACATGGGTTGCTGCAAAGGAACCTTCAGCAGATCCATCCAGTCTATCTGGCTTCACTTGTGCTAACCCCATTGTCATTGATGAATCCTTTGATGCAAACTATAAACTATTTAAGAATCAGAATGGTGAAGTGTTTGCCGGGTACATTGGTACTAACTGCAGGAATGGACCGCCTATGAAGAAGATCTGGGTGCCCAAAAAGTGTTTGGAAAATCTTCCTGTGAATGTCATCATGACACCACAGATGAAGAAGACAAACCCCAGACCACAGGCTTCATATGGCCCAAAGGCTTCATACAGACAGAGGACTCATCTGAGTCGCACTAATGCAAATGTTTTGCAGGGAAACCATACTCAGGCCTATGAATATGAGCGCGGTTCATCGAACCGCCATGTTCATAAGACCAAAAACTATTCTGCTTATTCTTATGAGTATTATTGTCCACCTGCGAGACTTTTTGCTAGAGCCCCAAAGCCAAAGTTTTCAGACGCTGCACTTAGACTTATCGCTTCTAAGCCACCCTTGAAGATGTGGGTGGTTAAGAAGGCTTAACTCTCTTTTGCAGGGAAAGGTCTCTAGCAGAAAACCAAAATCTTCTGACGCTATCGCTGGGGACCTTAAACATCTTGTAGGGCGCAAGATCAAATGCCTGAATGGTCTTACTATGTACTTCGTTCCTGAATCGCTTGCTACTCTCCCTATCAGTCCTAATCTAGATCTAAGCTTTCATAACCCACTGGTTCGTCAAATGTTTTTGCTTCACAACTCTCTTCGTGAAGCCTATCCCCCTAACTGCACTGTAGGGTATGACACCAGCGTCTACAGAATGGATTATTGATAGTGGGTGTACAAATCACATGACTGGCAAAAGAAGTCTTCTGATGGACTCAACCTTACGTCCATCCGACAAGAGCCACATCACATTTGCTGACACTGGTAAAAGTAAGGTATTGGGTCTAGGTAGAGTTGCAATCTCAAAGGATCAACACATGGATAAAGTCATGCTTGTTGAATCCCTTGGTTTCAACTTAATGTCTGTCTCAATGCTATGCGATTTGAACATGATCATAATATTTGGAAAATATTGTTGCCTTGTTCTAATCGAATCTGACAAGTCTCTAGTGTTTGAAGGGTATCGGAAAGATGATCTGTAAGTGGTAGATTTCTCAGCAGGACCACAGCTTGCCGTATGTCTTCTAGCAAAAGCTTCAGAATGCTGGCTCTGGCATCGAAGGCTTGGGCATGCTGGCATGAGGAACCTCCACACCCTTTCAAAGAAGAAGCATGTCATAGGAATCGAGGGCGTCAAGTTCAAGAAAGATCACTTATGCGGTGCCTGTGAAGCAGGAAAGATGACGAGGGCCAAACATCCCTCGAAGACAATCATGACTACTACTCGACCCTTCGAGCTGCTTCACATGGATCTTTTCGGTCCCACTCATCACTCAACTCTTACTACTACTGCTTGTCTCTATGGCTTTGTCATTGTTGATGATTATTCTAGATACACTTGGGTGCATATAATCCTTTACAAGACTGAAGTGCAGGATGTCTTCAGACGCTTCGCCAATCGAGCAATGAACAACTATGGCACCAAGATAAAGCACATCAGAAGTGACAATGGCATTGAATTCAAGAACACTGGCCTTGATACATATCTTGATACCTTCGGCATCACACATGATTTCTCAGCCCCGTACACGCCACAGCAGAATGGCGTCGTCGAACGCAAGAACAGAACACTCATTGAGATGGCCAGAACAATGCTAGATGAATACAAGACTCCAAGAAAATTCTGGCCTGAAGCCATTGATAATGCATGCCACACAATCAATCGTGTTTATCTTCACAAGCTTCTGAACAAGACATCGTATGAGCTCCTCATTGGCAAGAAGCCAAATGTTAGTTACTTTAGAGTATTTGGCGCAAGGTGCTGGATCAAGGACCCACATCACACTTCAAAGTTTGCCCCAAAAGCACATGAGGGTTTTATGCTTGGATATGGAAAGGATTCGCACTGCTACAGAGTCTTCAACCTCTTTCATTATAAAGTGGTTGAAACCGTGGATGTGCGGTTCGATGAGACTAACGGTTCACAAAGAGAGCACCTGCCAAATGTGCTAGATGAAGTTCCATCCAGTGAATCAATCAAGCTAATGGGAACTGGAGAAATCATACCTTCTGAAGCTCATCCTGAAGAGGAACTCATCATCTCTGCACCAGATCAACCTGAAGACAATGCTCAACCTGAAGACAATCCCTCCAACAACGACAATGATCAGCAAGAGCAAAGTCTTCGCCCTGTACATCCTCGTGTTGCCAATGAAGTGCAGATTGAGAGAATAATTGACAGCATCAATGCACCTGGTCTGCTCACTCGATCAAGGGCAACTCAGCTGGCAAATTTCTGTGGGCATTTCGCATTTGTCTCAATAACAGAACCCAAGAAAGTGGAAGAAGCCTTCATGGAACCTGAATGGATTCAAGCTATGCAAGAAGAGCTTCAACAGTTTGAGCTGAACAATGTATGGGAACTGGTTAAGCGTCCTGATCCTCGGAAGCACAACATAATAGGCACAAAATGGATATACCGCAACAGGCAAGATGAGCATGGTCAAGTTGTCAGAAACAAAGCTCGTCTAGTTGCTCAAGGATATACTCAAGTGGAAGGCATTGACTTCGATGAAACATTTGCTCGTGTAGCTAGACTTGAAGCCATACGCATACTGCTGGCCTATGCAAATCATCATAACATACTTCTTTATCAAATGGATGTGAAGAGCGCCTTTCTCAATGGCAAGATTGAAGAAGTGTATGTTGCACAACCACCTGGCTTTGAAGATCCAAAGCATCCTGATATGGTATACAAGCTCAACAAGGCACTGTATGGCCTCAAACAAGCCCCTCGGGCCTAGTATGACACACTCAAATACTTCCTGAAGAGCAAAGGCTTCATACCTGGTTCCCTCGACCCCACTCTCTTCACGAAGACATGTGATGGTGAACTGTTTGTGTGCCAAATATATGTGGATGACATTATCTTCGGCTACACCAATCAGAAGTACAGTGAAGAGTTTGGATATATGATGCAAGAGCAATATCAGATGTCCATGATGGGAGAGCTGAAGTTCTTCCTCGGTCTTCAAATACGACAGCAATGCAACGGCATCTTCATATCTCAAGAGAAGTATCTCAAAGATTGCCTTAAGAAGTTCGGTATGCAAGACTGCAAAGGGTTCGCGACGCCAATGCCAGCCAAGCATCATCTGGGTCCTGACGACAATGGTAAAGAGTTCGATCAAAAGGTATACCGCTCCATGATTGGTTCCTTGCTTTATCTATGTGCATCTAGGCCAGATATTATGCTTAGTGTTTGCATGTGTGCTCGATTTCAAGCGGCACCAAAGAAGTCGCATCACTTAGCTGTGAAGCGAATTCTTCGATATTTGGCTCACACCCCAACTCTAGGATTATGGTATCCAAAGGGCTCAGAGTTTGATCTGGTTGGATTCTTGGATGCTGATTATGCGGGTGACAAGGTGGATCGCAAGTCTACATCAGGCACTTGTCATTTTCTGGGACGATCACTTGTTTGTTGGTCTTCAAAGAAGCAGAACTGTGTATCTCTCTCCACTGCTGAATCTGAATACATTGCTGCTGGATCTTGCTGCGCTCAGCTTCTGTGGATGAAGCAAACCCTCAAGGACTATGGCATTCATCTGAACCAAGTGCCACTCTACTACGACAACGAAAGCGCCATCAAGATTGCCAACAACCCTGTTCAGCACTCGAAGACAAAGCACATTGAAATTCGTCATCACTTTCTCAGAGATCATGTTGTGAAGGAAGATATTGATATCATACACGTCAACACTGAAGAGCAATTGGCAGATATCTTCACCAAGCCCTTGGATGAGAAGAGATTTTGCAAGTTACGGTGTGAGCTAAATATCCCGGAATCCTCAAATGTCCTGTGATCAGGCACACATCCTAACCCTTATGCATATTGATGACTTAGATGTGCAACACACGAAGTAAAGTATATCTTCAATCAATGAAGACATACATTCTAAGTGTGAATACATTAAAGTGGAATTTGACTTCGGAGCGCCACGATAATTGTGCGCCGTGTCTGGGTCTAATACTTCCTATACGGTGGGTAACGCCACCACCAAACGTTCTATTTGAAGTGTTTCACTCATGGCGTTACCTTGCTATGTCTTCACATTTGTCTGGTTTCAATCTCAACATGTTTTCATGATTATCTTCACTATGTTGATTATATATATATATATATATATATATATATATATACTGGTGTTCTGTCCTCTACAGCATTCACTTATAGCTATGTCTTCTTGTTGAATCTTTTGATCTAAGTGAATGTGATCGGACCCTAACCTCTCTGTGCTTTCTATCTCAAACTCTATCTCTCCAAGTCATATGCATTCTATTGAAACTGTCGAATGTCTTCTCTGCGTCCTTGTCAGCTGAAGATACAGAGACAAACATTAAGTCCGTTTTCAATACTCATTCCTCCACATGAAACCCGGAGAAGTAGGAACGACCACCCGACAATCCAGGCGTGCGTGGGACGTGGAACAAACTGCATGATGCCCACATGTTCCTCAGATGTGAATCGCTAGGGGCACCTGTGTAATAACGCAGTGCCGTGCCTGTACCTATAAATACACCCTTCACAGCGGTCATTATCTCTTCTTCCACTCTCGCATGAACCCTAGCGCCACCGCTAGCCCTCGACGACGCCGGTGATGAAGCGCTTCACTGCCGCAACCTCTCCGACGCCGTCTTCACGCCGACCGCGGACATCGTCCTCTCCGCCGTCGCTGTAGGTGTCCTCCGTCGCCAAGTTAGGGCACGGAAGATCAAACTGCTCGGCCTCCTCTTCCACTCTGTCTAGAAGTTCCCAGTGTGGTAAATAAAACTTCTTTTTACGGCCCCTTTTGATCCTATGGCTTTGTCACTTTCTACCATAAGAAGTTTCTATTCACACAAGTTAGATCTCTTTCCTACTGCATCTCAAAACATGCCTAGTATATTCACTTATGCTTCACAAGTAGTTAGATTCCTCACTTGTACTGATCTCTGGATTCATACAAATCTGGAACCAACTCCTTATCTATGAGTGAATGTCTTTGCACGATGAGGTCAATGTCTTCTAAACTGATTTATCTTCAAAATCTTCTGAGAATGCATATGACCTCTTCCCCTTCCCTCGCACCTTAATGCTGTCACAGGTACATGTCCGTGGGAGAATCCCTTGGTTCTCATAGTCTGCATTCATTTGCAGAATTCTTACATCATCATATAAATTCTCCCGAAGCCAGTTCTTGTTTGTCCAGCAAGATAAAACCTTTGAAGCCTTTGAACATTTTGAAGCCTTTCAGTTTGAAGTTCATGGCTGCAGAGAAGTCAGTAAGCAAGGGTGGCAGACAGCGTCGTGGGGGAACATCAAGAGATTTGCCTGATGACCTCTCAGAGCTGTACAAAACAGATCCTGAAGAGGATTATAATCAGCGCAAGACCCGAATCAAATGGATTCGAAGATATTGGGCAAAACAGTGGTTCAAATACCGATTTGTGACCCAGGAATATGCTGAGAAAAATGCCATCAAGAGACCGTGGGGAGATATCCTGTACAAGAATCTTCAACCCAGGTCGAGAGAAGAAGCCATTGAGCAAGGCTTCTATCCTTGCATGGTCCGTGGGCCACAGCCTGCAGATGCACACCCATCGTCACTACTATGGTGTCGTGACGACAATCTGTTCAAGCACAACTTCCAGTTTGCCAAGAACTCAGCGAAGCAGAACAAGAAGTCTTTTGGGTTAGACTTCAACCCTGGTCCTTCTGCTCCAAGGGATGACGGCACACGCGATGCGGAACCCAATGTCATCGGTCCTTTCTACAACCTGGCAGGTCTCATCACCCATATCTTGGTTCAAGGGACAGCCGTGAACGAGCCTGTTGCTGACGCTGAATCAGATGAAGCACCTGCAGTGCCAACGCCAAAGAAGTTGAAGAAGCCCAAGGCTTCAAAGCCTGCCCCCTCACCAAAAATCTCAAGGGCGAAGCCACTAGCAACTGCACCTCCTGAAGACAGTGTGCAGTCTGAAGACTTGTCACGCGTCTCCAAGCCCCAGAAGGTCAAGATGCCTCTGACACACACCAGCCAAGAGCTAATAGCTGCTGCCATTCTGCGCAATGAAGCCATTGATCTATCAAGTGATGAAGATCTTGCAGATGATGCACTTGAGCAACTCATCAAGAGCAAAGAAGAAGCAGAAATCTTCAATGATCTGTCGCTCTTTGATGTATCAATCATCCATAACTTCATTGATGAATGGTTTGACACGCCAAACATCAGCTTCGAAGATCTCCAACTACCCATTGGCCTCAGTGTCGCCTTCCATGGCGCCATTGCTTCAGAGTTGGCATCGCCCAGCGCGTTGTTGAACTGAAGCAGAAGATTGACTATGAAAAGGCTCGGTTCAAGAAGCATATGGCCAAGCTCAGTGTGCAAGAAGTGAAGAACTTCAAGATCATGATGCACGAGCTCAAGGAAGCCTTTCTGAAGAAACGTGCAGAAGCTCAGGGTTCACGTGAGCGCATGAAGACTCTGGCTGACAGATGTGTGCAAGCCTACAATGAGGCTGAGAAGCGCAAGGCCCTTGGGCGTCCTAGCATTGACCCCAGGATGGCCACAAAGAAGAAGAAGAAGAAGAAGAAGAAGAAGCCTGCTACGGCTGAACCCGACGCACCAAGGCAGGAAGCAGTTCCGATTGTCTTCCCAACTAGAGTGACTGGCTCGAAGCCAAAAGGCCGGTCAACCGCTTCAGAGCTCAAGAAGACAAGGACGGTTGAGGCTGAAGCCAGGAAGAGGAAACATCCTGAAGCCTCTCCTACTGCCCCCTCCAAGAAGAAGAGGAAGACCAAGAAAGATCGGGCTGCTCCCACAGAGCCTTTGATAGTTGAACCTATTTCAATGGTCTATCCTGAAGCTGAACGCCAACTGACAATCCATGAGCTTGCTTCCACAGAGGCTCATGAAGCTGAAGACTTTCCAGCAGCTGATCCCATCACTGCTGAAGACATTGGTCAACATGACCATGTAGAAGATGGTGCAGTTCTTCCTCAGCTTGAAAACAGTGAACTCATCAGCATTGGTCATCCACTGACGCCAATTGCACAGGATGCTTCATGGGCAGATCACCCACAAGAGGAAGAAGACTATGAGGCCCAGCCCACTCCAGCTCCACAGGCGTCCCCCGCGTTGCGCAGGCTTCGCAAAGGTCCAAGGCCTCAAGTCTCTGCTGAAGACAATCCGGCTGCATCAGCCACGGAAGAAGAAGTTCCACAAGTTGCTACTCCCCTGCCCCACCAAGAAGCGGTTCTCGAGGAGAACGTGCTTATAACCGACCCTCCTGCTCGTCAAGTGGATCTTGAGGCTGCCACCAACAACACCACTGAAGCCAATGACGATGTCATGGCTGTAGCTAATGTGGAGTCCTCCCCAACAAAAGCATCAGAAGACGGCGAGGCCACTGATCCCGCAGCTTCTATTTCTGAGTCTGCTGCTGGTCCACAGTTCGACTATCATGTTGAGCACAGGCCTCAGGTACAGAAGCCAATCCCAAGATTGCCAAGGTTCCCAGGTCCTGCATCAGCACCTGGCTCCTTCAACATCAATGGCTTCAAGGCAGACAACACATTTTTCAATAGCTCCAGGAACCCCTACTCAAGGGAACGGATATCATCTGATCGGTTCTGGAGCTATCCTCAGCGAAGCTATTACTCATGCATTCTTTACAACCAAGGTCGCATCTTCCCACACAAGTGCCTTGATATTGAAGCTATAGTTGGTCTGCCCTGTCTGGAAGAAGCTTTGGATTGCTTCAAGGAAGTTGGACTGCTACCGTTCGTTACTGACCAAGAGCATTGGAATGAAGAGTTGCTGCTCCAATTCTATGCCACACTTCACATCAGCGGGTATAGCAGAGATCCGAAGACTTGGGTCCTGGAGTGGATGACTGGAAACGTTCATCACAAAGCCAAAGCCTTTGACATCATTGAGCTCACTGGCTTCCCCACTCCTGGCGATCTATTCGAGCATAGCTGTCAGCTGCATAGTGAAGCTATTGAGAGCATCTTTCAGAAGCCTGAACCTGATATGAGTCAGATGCTCAGCATGATGCAGCCATTGCCCAAAGACGCTGCTTATCCCACGGAGTTCTTCGTTGAAGACAATGAGTATCTGCCAAGAACCATTTATCACATCATCCGGCGGACTCTCTGGCCCATCAAAGGGCACTCTCCAAATGCCAAGCTTGAGGGTGCAATGAAGACTTTGATCTTCTATATTCTTCATGGAAAATGCTTCAATGCACAGGACTTCTTCATTCGCCAACTTGCTGCATCAGGCTCTGATCTGTTTGGCTTGAAGTTCTACGCCCCATGGGTAATGCGCTTAATTAAACTTCACTCCGATATCTCATATCAGCCATCTGCTCGCAATCATAGGATTTTTCTGCCTGATGTGGATATCTCTACTAAAGCCATCTATCCTGAGCCTGCAAAGGAACCTCTAAGTCTTCAGAATGCAGAGCATCAGAGTTTCCCGCAGAACATTGAAGGAGTTGAAGCAGTCACTCGGGTGTATCCTTTGGCTGGCACTACACATGCACCACACCCTGCTTCCACTGAAGCCACTGATAGTACAACTGCTCCAAGACCCAAGAAGCGCACTCGTGTTCTCAATGACTGAGAGCTTCTTGTGGCACTTCATCAGAAACAGGATAGGCATCATGACTGGCTGAAGCGTCAGATGAAAAGCCTCTTGGTGGATGTTAATCGCATTCGCAATCTTGCCACCAAGAATGCTTTCGTTGCCCATGAAACCTGTCGCCGCACATGGAAAGGGCTAACAATGATGTGTTCTGAAGCTGATCTTCAAGAGGATGGCTTCACTGAGCGATTCAAGTTTGACTCCACACCTCCTCGAAGGGTTGTGCTGCGAGGAACTCCATCCCTTGAAGACTCTGAGTTCTCTTCCTCTGCTGCAACAGTGACTGCCAGAGTCATCAAGGATGACGACGATGCTACTTCACCGCCACCTCCTTCAGCACGCGTCAACTCTGCTCCAAGCTCTTCAGCACTGCCAAACACCACCAACGACCCTGCTGCTTCACCTACTCCTCATGGGAACGAGTAGTTGCTCTATGTCTTCAAACCTTTTTGGTCCTCACTGACAAAAGGGGGAGAAGCATATGGGGTTGTTAGTCTTCAAGCGGGTTCATATGGGCGGATGCTTTATATTTTGCTTCGTGCTTACAACTCTCATTTTGCTACATTTGGTTCTCTGAGTTGTAACACTTAAACTTGATGGCCGTCTGCTACTTATTTGCCACCTTGTTTTGCGAATATAAATTCCGCATGTGCGACGATAAATTTCGCACGTAGATCATTCTGCAGACGTTCATTTTCCATTATGCATGTCATTATCTTCATATACTTTCACATGCATAGTGGATTGTCATCATAAGTTGAAGTGGATCTCCACAAGTACAACCTGCCATGTGCATTTGCATTCCAAAAGCAAATTACTTATATGCACATCTTCACGGGGAGCCCTTGCAACTTATGATGACAATTCCTTATCCTTTACAATTTCACACATTATATTCCCCGTTGAAAACTTCAACTAGTTTGTCATCAATCACCAAAAAGGGGGAGATTGTAAGTGCATCTAGTGCCACCCCTAGTTGGTTTTGGAGTATTGACGACAAACCTAGTTGAGGGACTAATGTGTTTGTGAGAATTGCAGGATAACACAGGTAGAAGTCCCTCATTGATTTGGTTTTCCCACCAGAGATGACCCCTAAAATGTATGAAGACATTGATGTCAAAGGTGGTATATGAAGATATTCACATTGAAGACTATGACAAGAGAAGACACCGCATGAAGCCTATGGAGCTCGAAGACTTAGATCTTTCGTAGCTCTTTTTCTTCTGTGTTGAGTCATAGGAACCACCATACTGTTAAGTGGGGTCCAAGAGAACCAGTCAGAATGACTGAAGTGATGCTTAAACAAAAACCTATGTCTTCGAGTGAAGACTATGAGAGCAAATCTTGTCCAGAGTCGGACAAGTCAGCTTTGCTTGTAGCCCAAGTAAAGTTGCCGTGTGAGTTTGAAATCTGACCGTTGGAACACGTGTCAGTTCCTTAGTGACCCAGGGTCATTTCGGACAAATCAGGTCAGGTTGCCTAGTGGCTATAAATAGCCCACCCCCTACAACCATAAACGGTTGGCTGCTCAGATTCAGAGTACGGCTTTTGTCGTTTGAGAGCAACCCACCTCGAAGCCTTTGAGAGAGAATTCCTTGCGAGGATAAATCCCTAACCACCCAGAGCCAAACAGAATTAGCCATCACTTAAGTCTTCTTGTCTGAGTGATCTGAAGACTTATTACACTTGAGGACTGTGCATCCTCCAGCCGGTTAGGCATCGCGTTCTGAGCATCCAAGAGACATTGTGGATTGCCGGTGAACGAAGTCTGTGAAGGTTTGGGAGTCTACCTTGAAGACTTACCAGAGTGATTGGGCGAGGTCTGTGTGACCTTAGCTCAAGGGGAATATGGTGAGGACTGGGTGTCCTGAGCTGCGTGTTCAGGACTGGGTGTCCGGGACTGTGTGTCCTTTGGTTTAAATACCTAGCCGCCCTAACCAGACGTACAGTTGTGACAGCAACTAGAACTGGTCCAACAAATCTTTGTCTTCAACGAGTCACTGGTTTCATCCTTCCCTTCTCTTTACTTACTGTTACTCTGTGTGAAGTCATTGTATGTTTGCTCAATCTTTTGTCCTCACTGAGTGACTGTGTGATCTGTTTGGCTTCTTAATATCTTCCTGCCTGATCCTTACTACCTAGCTACTATCAGTCATTGTCCTTTCACTTCATTGAATACATGACTATGGTTTATCTAGTGTAGTCTAACTTCTGCTGCATGGTAATAGGTTTATTTCTATCGTTTGTCTTCGAAACTTCCATGTTTTGAAGACTTTCATAAAAATCGCCTATTCACCCCCCCTCTAGTCGATATAACGCACTTTCATGTAGTCGTACGTCTTCACGGCCCGATCGATCAAGCACCGAAACTACGTCACCTCCAAGTTCTAGCACACGTTCTGCTCAATGATGATCCCCGGACTCCGATCCAGCAAAGTGTCGGGGAAGAGTTCCGTCAGCACGACGGCATGGTGACGATCTTGATGTTCAACTGTCGCAGGGCTTCGCCTAAGCACCACTGCAATATTATCGAGGTATATGGTGGAAGGGGGCACCGCACACGGCTAAGAAAATGATCACGAGGATCAACTTGTGTGTCTAGGGGTGCCCCCTGTCCCCGTATATAAAGGAGCAAGGGGAGGAGGCCGGCCGGCCCTATTGGCGCGCCAAGGAGGAGTCCTCCTCCTAGTAGGAGTAGGACTCCTACTAGGAGGGGGAAAGGAAGTGGGGAGGGAGAAGGAAAGGGGGGCGCCGCCCCCCTCTCCTAGTCCAATTCGGACCAGGGGGAGGAGGCACGCGGCCCACCCTGGCTGCCCTTCTCTCTCCACTAAGGCCCATACGGCCCATTACTTCTCTCGGGGGGTTCCGGTAACCCTCCGGCACTCCGGTTTTCTCCGAAATCACCCGGAACACTTCCGGTGTCCGAATATAGCCGTCCAATATATCAATATTTATGTCTCGACCATTTCGAGACTCCTCGTTATGTGCGTGATCACATCCGGGACTCCGAACTAACTTCGGTACATCAAAAACTCATAAACTCATATAACTGTCATCGAAACCTTAAGCGTGCGGACCCTATGGGTTCGAGAACAATGTAGACATGACCGAGACATGTCTCCGGTCAATAACCAATAGCGGAACCTGGATGATCATATTGGCTCCCACATATTCTACGAAGATCTTTATCGGTCAGACCGCATAACAACATACGTTGTTCCCTTTGTCATCGGTATGTTACTTGCCCGAGATTCGATCGTCGGTATCTCAATACCTAGTTCAATCTCGTTACCGACAAGTCTCTTTACTCGTTACGTAATACATCATCTCGCAACTAACTCATTAGTTGCAATGCTTGCAAGGCTTGTGTGATGTGCATTACCGAGAGGGCCCAGAGATGCCTCTCCGACAATCGGAGTGACAAATCCTAATCTCGAAATACGCCAACCCAACATTTACCTTTGGAGACACCTGTAGAGCTTCTTTATAATCACCCAGTTATGTTGTGATGTTTGGTAGCACACAAAGTGTTCCTCCGGCAAATGGGAGTTGCATAATCTCATAGTCATAGGAACATGTATAAGTCATGAAGAAAGCAATAGCAACATACTAAACGATCGGGTGCTAAGCTAATGGAATGGGTCATGTCAATCACATCATTCTCCTAATAATGTGATCCCGTTAATCAAATGACAACACATGTCTATGGTTAGGAAACATAACCATCTTTGATCAACGAGCTAGTCAAGTAGAGGCATACTAGTGACGTTTAGTTTGTCTATGTATTCACACAAGTATTATGTTTCCGGATAATACAATTCTAGCATGAATAATAAACATTTATCATGATATAAGGAAATAAAATAATAACATTATTATTGCCTCTAGGGCATATTTCCTTCAGTCTCCCACTTGCACTAGAGTCAATAATCTAGATTACCCGGTCATGGTTCTAACACCCATGGAGCTTTGGTGTTGATCATGTTTTGCTCGTGGAAGAGGCTTAGTCAATGGGTCTGCAACATTCAGATCCGTAGGTATCTTGCAAATCTCTATGTCTCCCACCTGGACTAGATCCCAGATGGAATTGAAGCGTCTCTTGATGTGCTTGGTTCTCTTGTGAAATCAGGATTCCTTTGCCAAGGCAATTGCACCAATATTGTCACAAAAGATTTTCATTGGACCCGATGCACTAGGTATGACACCTAGATCGGATATGAACTCCTTCATCCAGACTCCTTCGTTTGCTGCTTCCGAAGCAGCTATGTACTCCGCTTCACATGTAGATCCCGCCACAACGCTTTGTTTAGAACTACACCAACTGACAGCTCCACCATTTAATGTAAACACGTATCCGGTTTGCGATTTAGAATCGTCCGGATCAGTGTCAAAGCTTGCATCAACGTAACCATTTACGATGAGCTCTTTGTCACCTCCATATATGAGAAACATATCCTTAGTCCTTTTCAGGTATTTCAGGATGTTCTTGACCGCTGTCCAGTGATCCACTCCTGGATTACTTTGGTACCTCCCTGCTAGACTTATAGAAAGACACACATCAGGTCTGGTACACAGCATTGCATACATGATAGAGCCTATGGCTGAAGCATAGGGAACATCTTTCATTTTCTCTCTATCTTCTGCATTGGTCGGGCATTGAGTCTTACTCAATTTCACACCTTGTAACACAGGTAAGAATCCTTTCTTTGCTTGATCCATTTTGAACTTTTTCAAAACTTTGTCAAGGTATGTGCTTTGTGAAAGTCCAATTAAGCGTCTTGATCTGTCTCTATAGATCTTAATGCCCAATATGTAAGCAGCTTCACCGAGGTCTTTCATTGAAAAACTCTTATTCAAGTATCCCTTTATGCTATCCAGAAATTCTATATCACTTCCGATTAGTAATATGTCATCTACATATAATATCAGAAATGCTACAGAGCTCCCACTCACTTTCTTGTAAATACAGGCTTCTCCAAAAGTCTGTACAAAACCAAATGCTTTGATCACACTATCAAAGCGTTTATTCCAACTCCAAGAGGCTTGCACCAGTCCATAAATGGATCGCTGGAGCTTGCACACTTTGTTAGCTCCCTTTGGATCGACAAAAACTTCCGGCTGCATCATATACAACTCTTCTTCCAGAAATCCATTCAGGAATGCAGTTTTGACGTCCATCTGCCAAATTTCATAATCATAAAATGCGGCAATTGCTAACATGATTCGGACAGACTTAAGCATCGCTACGGGTGAGAAGGTCTCATCGTATTCAATCCCTTGAACTTGTCGAAAACCTTTTGCGACAAGTCGAGCTTTGTAGACAGTAACATTACCGTCAGCGTCAGTCTTCTTCTTGAAGATCCATTTATTCTCAATTGCTTGCCGATCATTGGGCAAGTCAACCAAAGTCCATACTTTGTTCTCATACATGGATCCCATCTCAGATTTCATGGCTTCAAGCCATTTTATGGAATCTGGGCTCACCATCACTTCTCCATTGTTCGTAGGTTCATCATGATCTAATAGCATGACTTCCAGAACAGGATTACCGTACCACTCTGGTGCGGAACTTACTCTAGTTGATCTATGAGGTTCAGTAGTATCTTGTCCTGAAGTTTCATGATCATCATCATTAGCTTCCTCACTAATTGGTGTAGGTGTCACAGAAACTGGTTTCAGTGATGTACTACTTTCCAATAAGGGAGCAGGTACAGTTACCTCATCAAGTTCTACTTTCCTCCCACTCACTTATTTCGAGAGAAACTCCTTATCTAGAAAGTTTCCGAATTTAGCAACAAAAGTCTTGCCTTCGGATCTGTGATAGAAGGTGTATCCAATAGTTTCCTTTGGATATCCTATGAAGACACATTTCTCCGATTTGGGTTCGAGCTTATCAGGTTGAAGCTTTTTCACATAAGCATCGCAACCCCAAACTTTCAGAAATGACAACTTTGGTTTCTTGCCAAACCACAGTTCATAAGGCGTCGTCTCAACGGATTTTGATGGTGCCCTATTTAACGTGAATGCGGCTGTCTCTAGAGCATAACCCCAAAATGATAGTGGTAAATCAGTAAGAGACATCATAGATCGCACCATATCAAGTAAAGTACGATTACGACATTCGGACACACCATTACGCTATGGTGTTCCGGGTGGCGTGAGTTGTGAAACTATTCCGCATTGTTTCAAATGTACACCAAACTCGTAACTCAAATATTCTCCTCCACGATCAGATCATAGGAATTTTATTTTCTTGTTACGATGATTTTCAACTTCACTCTGAAATTCTTTGAACTTTTCAAACGTTTCAGACTTATGTTTCATTAAGTAGATATACCCATATCTGCTTAAGTCATCTGTGAAGGTGAGAAAATAACGATATCCGCCACAAGCCTCAATATTCATCGGACCACATACATCTGTATGTATGATTTCCAACAAATCTGTTGCTCTCCGTAGTACCGGAGAACAGTGTTTTTGTCATCTTACCCATAAGGCACGGTTCGCAAGTACCAAGCGATTCATAAGCAAATGGTTCCAAAAGTCCATCAGTATGGAGTTTCTTCATGCGCTTTACACTGATATGACCCAAACGGCAGTGCCACAAATAAGTTGCACTATCATTATCAACTCTGCATCTTTTTGGCTTCAACATTACGAATATGTGTGTCACTACTATCGAGATTTAATAAGAATAGACCACTCTTTAAGGGTGCATGACCATAAAACATATTACTCATATAAATAGAACAACCATTATTCTCTGATTTAAATGAATAACCGTCTCGCATCAAACAAGATCTAGATATAATGTTCATGCTTAATGTTGGCACCAAATAATAATTATTTAGGTCTAATACTAATCCCAAAGGTAGATGTAGAGGTAGTGTGCCGACCGCGATCACATCGACTTTGGAACCATTTCCCACGCGCATTGTCACCTCATCCTTAGCCAATCTTCGCTTAATCCGTAGTCCCTGTTTCGAGTTGCAAATGTTAGCAATAGAACCAGTATCAAATACCCAGGTGCTACTGCGAGCATTAGTAAGGTACACATCAATAACATGTATATCACATATACCTTTGTTCACCTTGCCATCCTTCTTATCCGCCAAATACTTGGGGCAGTTCCGCTTCCAGTGACCAGTCTGCTTGCAGTAGAAGCACTCAGTTTCAGGCTTAGGTCCAGGTTTGGGTTTCTTCTCTTGAGTAGCAACTTGCTTGCTGTTCTTTTTGAAGTTCCCCTTCTTCTTCCCTTTGCCCTTTTTCTTGAAACTAGTGGTCTTGTTGACCATCAACACTTGATGCTCCTTCTTGATTTCTACCTCCGCAGCTTTCACCATTGCGAAGAGCTCGGGAATAGTCTTATTCATCCCTTGCATATTATAGTTCATCACGAAGCTCTTGTAGCTAGGTGGCAGTGATTGGAGAATTCTGTCAATGATGCAATCATCTGGAAGATTAACTCCCAATTGAATCAAGTGATTATTATACCCAGACATTTTGAGTATATGCTCACTGACAGAACTGTTCTCCTCCATCTTGCAGCTATAGAACTTATTGAAGACTTCATATCTCTCAATCTGGGCATTTGCTTGAAATATTAACTTCAAATCCTGGAACATCTCATATGCTCCATGACGTTCAAAACGTCGTTGAAGTCCTGATTCTAAGCCGTAAAGCATGGCACACTGAACTATTGAGTACTCATCAGCTTTGCTCTGCCAGACGTTCATAACATCTGGTGTTGCTCCAGCAGCAGGCCTGGCACCCAGCGGTGCTTCCAGGACGTAATTCTTCTGTGCAGCAATGAGGATAATCCTCAAGTTACGGACCCAGTCCGTGTAATTGCTACCATCATCTTTCAACTTTGCTTTCTCAAGGAACGCATTAAAATTCAACGGAACAACAGCACGGGCCATCTATCTACAATCAAACATAAACAAGCAAGATAATATCAGGTACTAAGTTCATGATAAATTTAGGTTCAATTAATCATATTACTAAAGAACTCCCACTTAGATAGACATCCCTCTAATCCTCTAAGTGATTACGTGATCCAAATCAACTAAACCATGTCCGATCATCACGTGAGATGGAGTAGTTTCATTGGTGAACATCACTATGTTGATCATATCTACTATATGATTCACGCTCGACCTTTCGGTCTCCGTGTTCCGAGGCCATATCTGTATATGCTTGGCTCGTCAAGTATAACCTGAGTATTCCGCGTGTGCAACTGTTTTGCACCCGTTGTATTTGAACGTAGAGCCTATCACACCCGATCATCACGTGGTGTCTCAGCACAAAGAACTTTCGCAACGGTGCATACTCAGGGAGAACACTTCTTGATAATTAGTGAGATATCATCTTAAAAATGCTACCATCAAACAAAGCAAGATAAGATGCCTAAAAGATAAACATCACATGCAATCAATATAAGTGATATGATATGGCCATCATCATCTTGTGCTTGTGATCTCCATCTTCGAAGCACCGTCATGATCACCATCGTCACCAGCGCGACACCTTGATCACCATCGTAGCATCGTTGTCGTCTCGCCAATCTTATGCTTCCACCACTATCGCTACCGCTTAGTGATAAAGTAAAGCACTACAGCGTAATTGCATTGCATACAATAAAGCGACAACCATATGGCTCCTGCCAGTTGCCGATAACTTGGTTACAAAACATGATCATCTCATACAATAAAATTTAGCATCATGTCTTGACCATATCACATCACAACATGCCATGCAAAAACAAGTTAGTCGTCCTCTACTTTGTTGTTGCAAGTTTTACGTGGCTGCTACGGGCTTTAAGCAAGAACCAATCTTACCTACGCATAAAAACCACAACGATAGTTTGTCAAGTTGGTGCTGTTTTAACCTTCGCAAGGACCGGGTGTAGCCACACTCGGTTCAACTAAAGTTGGAGAAACTGACACCCGCTAACCACCTTTGTGCAAAGCATGTCGGGAGAACCGGTCTCGCATAAGCGTACGCGTAATGTCGGTCCGGGCTGCTTCATCCAACAATACCGCCGAACCAAAGTATGACATGCTGGTAAGTAGTATGACTTATATCGCCCACAACTCACGTGTGTTCTACTCGTGCATATAACATCAACACATAAAACCTAGGCTCGGATGCCACTGTTGGGGAACATAGTAATTTCAAAAAAATTCCTACGCACACAGAAGATCGTGGTGATGCATGGCAACGCGAGGGGAGATTGTGATCTACGTACCCTTGTGGACCGACAGCGGAAGCGTTATGACAACGCGGTTGATGTACTCGTACGTCTTCACGGCCCAATCGATCAAGCACCAAAACTACGGCACCTCCGAGTTCTAGCACACGTTCAGCTCAATGACGATCCCCGGACTCCGATCCAGCAAAGTGTCGGGGAAGAGTTCCGTCAGCACGACGGCGTGGTGACGATCTTGATGTTCAACTGTCGCAGGGCTTCGCCTAAGCACCACTACAATATTATCGAGGTATATGGTGGAAGGGGGCACCGCACACGGCTAAGAAAACGATCACGAGGATCAACTTGTGTGTCTAGGGGTGCCCCCTGCCCCCGTATATAAAGGAGCAAGGGGAGGAGGCCGGCCGGCCCTATTGGCGCGCCAAGGAGGAGTCCTCCTCCTAGTAGGAGTAGGACTCCTACTAGGAGGGGGAAAGGAAGTGGGGAGGGAGAAGGAAAGGGGGGCGCCGCCCCCCTCTCCTAGTCCAATTCGGACCAGGGGGAGGAGGCACGCGGCCCACCCTGGCTGCCCTTCTCTCTCCACTAAGGCCCATACGGCCCATTACTTCTCTCGGGGGGTTCCAGTAACCCTCCGGCACTCCGGTTTTCTCCGAAATCACCCGGAACACTTCCGGTGTCCGAATATAGCCGTCCAATATATCAATATTTATGTCTCGACCATTTCGAGACTCCTTGTTATGTCCGTGATCACATCCGAGACTCCGAACTAACTTCAGTACATCAAAAACTCATAAACTCATATACTGTCATCGAAACCTTAAGCGTGCGGACCCTACGGGTTCGAGAATAATGTAGACATGACCGAGATCAATAACCAATAGCGGAACCTGGATGCTCATATTGGCTCCCACATATTCTACGAAGATCTTTATCGGTCAGACCGCATAACAACATACGTTGTTCCCTTTGTCATCGGTATGTTACTTGCCCGAGATTCGATCGTCGGTATCTCAATACCTAGTTCAATCTCGTTACCGGCAAGTCTCTTTACTCGTTACGTAATACATCATCTCACAACTAACTCATTAGTTGCAATGCTTGCAAGGCTTGTGTGATGTGCATTACCGAGAGGGCCCAGAGATACCTCTCCGACAATCGGAGTGACAAATCCTAATCTCGAAATACGCCAACCCAACATTTACCTTTGGAGACACCTGTAGAGCTCCTTTAAAATCACCCAGTTACGTTGTGACGTTTGGTAGCACCCAAAGTGTTCCATCGGCAAACGGGAGTTGCATAATCTCATAGTCATAGGAACATGTATAAGTCATGAAGAAAGCAATAGCAACATACTAAACGATCGGGTGCTAAGCTAATGGAATGGGTCATGTCAATCACATCATTCTCCTAATAATGTGATCCCGTTAATCAAATGACAACACATGTCTATGGTTAGGAAACATAACCATCTTTGATCAATGAGCTAGTCAAGTAGAGGCATACTAGTGACGTTTAGTTTGTCTATGTATTCACACAAGTATTATGTTTCCGGATAATACAATTCTAGCATGAATAATAAACATTTATCATGATATAAGGAAATAAAATAATAACATTATTATTGCCTCTAGGGCATATTTCCTTCACCATCTTCATCCTATGCCTCCCACGGATTGATAAACCTTAGGTCATCCACTTGAGGGAAATTTGCTACTATCCTACAAACTTCTGCACTTGGAGGCCCAACAACGTCTACAAGAAGAAGGTTGTGTAGTAGACATCAAGTACTTCTGTATTATGTGTGCCAAATCTGCGAAGTGCAGTATGTGGCGGCGGTTGAGGGCATTGAGAATTCCCTCATCCGTACAGTTGCGGCAAAAAACTGAAACCGCGTCGTCATCGCAGCAATCTTTAATCTTTTTTTTAACAAGGAGGAACCTGGCCCAGAAGTGATGGACCATTTCCTGAGTTTGCTGTCGTACATACATTAGGTCACATATATCTGGAGGACCTGAATTGCTTGGGGAATATTGCTTGTGGTGGGTGGGAGGGCTGAAACCCGAACCCTGACCCACTATTGTATATGGAGTTTGAAGAATCTCCGAAGTCACTAGTCCAGGATCCAGAGGGTCCTAGAGACTTTCGGGCTCGGCGTCTGATTCTATGTTCGGAGGACATATGGTCTCTTGCCGAAGATGGGTATCTGGCACGCAGGGCTCAAAAATCCTAACATAGTTTGTTCTTAACTTAGGGGGAGAAGTATTCTCGGCATGTGCCTCCACGATCGCTACCAGATAGGTGATCAGCGGGGACTTGATTTCCCTCCGATCGGGTTTAAGCCCCATCTGATCATAGTCTGTTGCGCCCCCCAGGGCGGCGATGCGATCTAGCAGTTCGTTCAAGGATGAGACATCTGTCGGATCCATCTTTTCAAAGTGTTCAAGGCTGATGCGGAGATGATGTTTAACGATTGCGGGGGCCGCCTTTGGCTAAACGGCCAAGCTGGCGCCCATGGTGAAACCTCCAAGCTAGAGGACCTGTCCTGGAGCTAGGGCCCTTCCAGAGGTGATGATGTCATTGATGACAAGGCGATCCATCGATCCTTCCATCGACGACACAAAGGAACTTTCAATGAAAGCACCAGTGTCGGTGTCAAACCCGGCCGATCTCGGGTAGGGGGTCCCTAACTGTGCGTTTGAGAATCGAAGGTAACATGAGACAAAGGGGACATGATGTTTACCTAGGTTTGGGCCCTCTTAATGGAGGTAAAACCCTACTTCCTGCTTGATTGACTTTGATGAGTATAGGGGTTACAAGAGTTGATCTACCTCGAGATTGTAATGGCTAAACCCTAGATGTCTAGCCTATATGAATTCTGATCGTCTCTACGGGCTAAACCCACCGGTTTATATAGACACCGGAGGTCCAGGGGTTGTACAGAGGCAGTTTATAGAAGAAGGAATCTATACATCCGGATGCCAATCTTGTCATCCACGCAAAGGAGAGTCCCATCTGGGCACGGGGGGAAGCCTTTTACCCTTTATCTTCACGGCCCATCAGTCCTGCCCATAATACACGGGTCAGATACCTGAGGACCCCTTAATCCAGGACTCCCTCAATAACCATGAAACTTGTCATCGTGATTTTAAATTTCACTCTCATAATAGTTATTTTGGTGAGTTAGCTCCCACTACTGTTGATGAGAAGAAATTTGCTTATGTGGAGAGTAATAAGTTTTCTATGCTTTTGTGTCATGAAAAGAATGCTTTATGTGATAGTTATATTGTTGAATTTCTTCATGGTGCTACTGAAAATTATTATGGGGGAGGAACTTATGCTTGTAGGGATTGCAATAATATCAAGTTTCCTCTCTATGCGTTGAAAATCTTGAAGTTGTGCTTGTTTTGCCTTCCTATGCTAGTTGATTCTTGCTCCCATAAGTTGTTTGCTCACAAAATCCCTATGCATAGGAAGTGGGTTAGACTTAAATGTGCTAGTCATATGCTTCATGATGCCCTTGTTATGTTTCAATTCTTATCTTTTATGTGAGCATCATTGAAATCATCATGCCTAGCTAAAAGGCATTAAAGAAAAGCGCTTGTTGGGAGACAACGCAACATTTACCCCCACTGTTTTATGTGTTTTCATGATTAGGCTACAATAGTAATCATGTTTTATAGCATTTGATTCAATAAAGTGCCAAGTAAGACCTTTGGGATGGTCTATGGTGATAGTTGATTTGATCTTGCTGAAAAACAGAAACTTTTGCGCTCGGTAAAATAATTTTCATTTTTTAAGTTGTGTAATAAAATCTGGATTATTTTTTCCCAAGATTGATATACAAATTTCCCAGGTTGTCCTAATTTTTCATAATTTTTGGAGTAGCAGAAGTATGGTTGTTGTCTTTTTCACTATTCTGACCCTTTCAGCAAACTTTGTCACAAAATGAACTCGGCACGCAAGTATTTCACGATCTGACCCTTTTTAGCAACGCCATAGCCCGCGGCATTTCTGCCCAACATAGCAACGCCGAGGTAGCTAGCACTTCTGTCCAACAAAGAAACGCTGAGGTAGTTCGTGTTTCGGACCATGTAAGAAACGCCATAGGCGTTGGCGTTTCCGACCAAGAAACAAACGCCATATGTCTTGGCGTTGCGGCCCTGGTTACCGAGTAGTTTCTTACCTTGGCATTTCTAAGAAGGCCGGAAACGCCGCTAGCCTTGGCGTTTCTGGCCTGGCATCTCTGGCAGCTGAGGAGGAAGACCCTGACGAGGCAGCGAGTGGGTTGGGTGCTAGCGAAGAAACGCCAAGGCCTATGGCGTTTCTCACCTGGTCCGAAACGCGAGCTACCTCGGCGTTTATTTGTTGGATAGAAGCGCTAGCTACCTCGGCGTTGCTATGTTAGGCAGAAACGCCGCGGGCTATGGCATTTCTAAAAGGGTTAGATCGTGAAATACTTCCATGTCGAGTCCACTTTGTGACAAAGTTTGCTGAAAGGGTCAAAATAGTGATTTCAGCCAGATCATTACATACTGTTATGTTTTTGGTAGATTCTCATTTCAATGCATAGTTTGCCTGTTTCTAGTTTCTATGGCTTATATTGCTCAATATAAATTGTGGAAATGATATGCTATAGTAGGAATTGTGTGGAAACAATTATAAATCTTGTCTTTGACAGTACCAAAGTGAAATGGTTTGCTCTTTATCATACTAACCTACCTCACGAAGTTTCGTTAAGTTTTGTGTGATTGAAGTTTTCAAGTTTTGGGTGAGATGTCAATATGAGGAGAATAAGGAGTGACAAGACCCTAATCTTGGGGATGCCCAAGGCGCCCCAAGTTAATATCCAAGGAGGATCCAAGAAACTAATCTTGGGGATGCCCCGAAAGGCATCCCCTCTTTCGTCTCCAATATTATCAGTAACCTCACTTGGAGCTATGCTTTCATTCATCACATGATATGTGTTTTGCTTGGAGCGTCATTTTATTTTGTTAAGATTTGCTTGTTGTTATTTATAATAATGTTTTGCATCTTTTATTTCAATAAAAGTGTCAAGGATAGCCTTTGCCATGCTTATCTTGCAAGTATATGAGTTGCTGTTTGAAAACAGAAAGTTTATCATTGTTGCAAAAATTCCCAAGAAAACTCAGAATGTGATAAAATGTTGAAACTTTTTGCACAATAAGATCTGTTAAATTTTCTACAGTGTGGTAGATTTTCATAATTTTTGGAGTTAAATAAGTATTGATGCTCTTGCATTCTTTATAGACTGTACTGTTTCGGCAGATTGCTGTTATGTTTGCATTGTTTGCATATGTTTGCTTGTTTAATGATTCTATTTGAGGATAGGAGTATTAAATATTCAGAGGCATTTAGTATGCAATGTTTAATAATAATTTTGATGATTTGCTACAATATACAGTGATAAGGTTTTGCATTGATTTATACTAACTTAACTCATGAGTTCTTTTTGAGTTTTGTGTGGATGAAGTTTTTGAGATTTAGGAAAACCGTGATATGAGAGGAATTAAGGAGACATAAAAACTCAAGCTTGGGATGCCAAAGGTATCCCAAGATAATATTTCAATAAGTCTCAAGCATCTAAGCTTGGGGATGCCCCCGTAGGCATCCCACCTTTCTTCTTCATCGATTATCGGTTAGTATCGGTTGAGCCTAAGTTTTTGCTTCTTCACATGATGTGTGCTATTCTTGGAATGTCATTTTTTTGTTTTGCTTGCTGTTTTAATAAAATACTTAGATCTTAAATTTTTAAATAAGAGAGAGTCCTCAAGTAGTTACCCATTTACATAACTACTCGCTTGATCTTCACTTATATCTTTTTGGAGTAGGTTGTCATTTACTCTTGTGCTTCACTTATGTCCTATGGGTAAATTGTTGATTGAATTTAATATCATGAAGTTGAAATTATATCATGCCTAGTGGTAGCTTCACATTGGGTTTAGGAAGTGAAATCTTTTGAAGCTTGACAATCACAATATTGGTCATACAAACAATTCATAAATAATTAGTATAAAGAAGAGAACTTTCACATGCAAATACACTATCTTGGAAATCTTTTGTGATTGTGAGCCCCCATCAAAATATTATATGACAAAATTATTGACGTTGGACAAGGAAGACAATGTAATGATTTATTTGTGTTCATATTCACATAGAAGTTATATTGTCATAGATCCTTCAACATGTGGTGCTTGCCCCCCATCTTTGTTAGCCAAAAATTCCGCACCAAGTAGAGATACTACTTGTGCATCCAAAAACCCTTAAACCCAAATCTTATTTTCAAGAGTCCACCATACCTACCTAAGGATTGAGCAAAATACTTCAAGTAAGTTGTCATCGGTGCAATAAGGCAATAAAAATTGCTTCTAAAAGTGTTAGATCATTTAGAGTAAGAGGAAATTGAGCGTTGTACGAACTTGTGATGGCAAAGAATAAAAAGCGACATACTGCATAATAAAGGTTTCTATCATAAGGGGAAATATAACATGACGTTCTTTTGCACTAAGGGGTTGAGCATACAAACAAATAAGCACATGGAAACCTCCGCTTCCCCTGCGAAGGGGCTACCTTTTACTTTTATGTGTTTACTTTCATGCAATAGTCAAAGTTTTTCTCTCTGTTCCCTTTTATTTTTCTCTTTGCGCAAGCATCATGTGGTGAGGAAAGATCTAGGCACATATATCCAGTTGGATATGGGTAGCATGAGTTATTATTGTTGACATCACCCTTGAGGTGAATATGCTGGGAGGCGAAATTATAAGCCCCTATCTTTCTATGTGTCCGGTTGAAATGTTTTCCTCATATGTATGCGATGAGTGTTAGCAATCATAGAAGAATATATGATGGTTGAGTATGTAGAGCTCTTACTTAAAATCCGTTGAATAAGTTGAATTTCAATTGCTTGGTGACTGAGAACATAGGTTGTTGAGTGATGTTGGCTAGGACTACGTCGGTATTTCCCCAAAGAGGAAGGGATGATGCAGCACAGCGACGGTAGGAATTTCCCTCAGTGATGAGACCAAGGTTATCAACCGGTAGGAGAACCAAGCAACACTACGTAAACAACACCTGCACACAAATAACAAATACACGCAACCTGACGTATTAAACGGGTTGTCAATCCCTTTCGGGTAACGGCGCCAGAAATTGGGAGATGGCCCTAGAGAAGGAAAGGGAGGAGGACTGGCCCCTCCTGCCTTCCCCTCCACATGAGAGAAAGGAAAGGGGGCGCCTCCCCTCCTGCCTTCTCCCCGAGCGCCAAGAAAGGAAGGGGGCGTACCTAGGGTAGGCCACTAGGGCTGGCAGCCGTCCCCTTTGGGGCACCCTAGGGCTGCCTTCCCTCCCCCCTCCACCTATATATATGAGAGGAGGGAGAGGGGCAACATACACCACGATCCCCATATTTTCATAGTGCTCGGCGAAGCCCTGCGGAGCTAGTTACACCACCACCATCATCACACCGTCGTGCTGCCGGAACTCATCTGCTACTTCGCCCGTCTCACTGGATCAAGAAGGCGAGGACGTCATTGAGCTGAATGTGTGCTGAACGCGGAGGTGTCGTACGTTCGGGAATTGATCGGACGGATCGTGAAGGTGTACGACTATATCAACCGCGTTGATAAACACTTCCGCTAAACGGTCTATGAGGGTACGTAGACACACTCTCCCCTCTCGTTGCTATGCATCTCCATGGATAGATCTTGCATGTTCTTAGAATTTTTTTTGTTTTCCATGCAACGTTCACCAACAATATTGGTCATTTCCTTGGATATCGTCATAACTATTTGATTTTCTACCAATTGCCCAATAGTAATTTGTTTACCTACCGTGTGCTATTTCTCAAGAGAAGCCACTAGTGAAATCTACGGCCCCCGGGTCTATTCTTCATCATATTTGCTTTCTGATCTATTATTTGATTTGAGATCTATTTTTATTCTCTTTTATTTTCAGATATATTATTCCAAAAACCCCAAAATACCTTGCTGCACTTTTTTATTACTTATTTTATTTTGTGTTTTATCGAGATCTATTTATCCAATCTATCACAAATATTTTTACCGTCAACTTGACAATTTATGGCGCCGTTAATCAGTAGGGATTGACAACCTCTCATACGCGTTGGGTTGCAAGTATTTGTTCTTTGTGTGCAAGTACCGTTTACATAGTGTTGCTTGGTTCTCCTACTGGATTGATACCTTGGTTTCATAACCGAGGGAAATACATATCGTTGTACTGCATCATCCCTTCCTCTTTAAGGAAATACTGACGTAGTTTCAAGCGACATCAGGGGGCACTGATAGTAGAACTTGTGAACACTGTAAGGGGAGGTCTGAACCTTGTGAAAAATATAGAGGACCTGCATATGGAATGTAAAGGTACTTGGAAATGTCAAATTCAGGGTCTTTTCAATGCTGCTCCTTCTCTTTTTGGTCTAAAAATATTCAACTTTCTGTTGTGCCTAATAAAGAAACTTCTCTTTCTGAAGAAGGCCTACTATTATGGAAGAAGCACTTTGCAGAAAAACCGAAGGACGACAACAACATCCTTTCAGTTAACATCCAAGTAAGTTGGTTTAATTTCATAGTGCACCTTTTGATGACACCAGATATATTTGGATGGACAGTTCACATGCTCAAATCTCCTATATGGCACTTTTAACTGAAGTTGGTGGAAAGACAGGTGATATTATATCATATTCCTGACAAATGATCCCCTACCCAGGCTCCTATTTGCGAGTAGTCTGCTGCAGAGGTGTGATACGTCTCCAACGTATCTATAATTTTTTATTGTTCCATGCTATTATATTATCCATCTTGGATGTTTTATATGCATTATTATGCTATTTTATTTCTTTTTTGGGACTAACCTATTAACCTAGTGACAAGTGTCAGTTGCTAATTTTTTTCCTTATTTTTGCCTTTTACAGAAAATTAATACCAAACGGAGTTCAAACGGAACAAATTTTTTTGAGGATTTTTCTTGGACCAGAAGACACCTAGGAACCTTCGGGAGGGGGCAGAGGGGCCACCAGTTGGCGATAAGCTTAGGGGGCGCCCTAGGGGTGGTGCCCCTAAGGCTTGTGGGCCCCCTGATGCTCCTCTAACCCAAATTTTTGCTCTATAAATACCCCAAATATTCCTTGTATACCATGGGCACACCAAAAATACTTTTCTGCCGCCGCAAGTTTTTGTCCTCGTGAGATCCCATCTGGAGACCTGTTCTGGTACTCCGCCGGAGGGGGATTCGATCACGGCGGGCCTCTACATAAACCTTGCTGCCCTTCCGATGATGTGTGAGTAGTTTACCACAGACCTACGGGTCCATAGCTATTAGCTAGATGGCTTCTTCTGTCTCTCTGATCTTCAATGCAATGTTCTCCTTGACGTTCTTGGAGATCTATCGATGTAATCTTCTTTTGCGGTGCATTTGTTGAGATCCGATGAATTATGGATTTATGATCAGATTATCTATGAATATTATTTGAGTCTTCTCTTAACTCTTTTATGCATGATTAAGATAGCTTTGTATTTCTCTCCGATCTATTGATTTGATTTGGCCAACTACATTGATTTTTCTTGCCATGGGAGAGGTTCTTTGTAATGGGTTTAATCTTGCGGTGTCCTCACCTAGTGACAGAAAGGGTAGGGAGGCACGTATTTGTATTGTTGCTATTAAGGATAAAAAAGGTGGGGTTTATTCATATTGATTGGATCTACCCCTCTACATCATGTCATCTTGCTTAAGGTGTTACTCTATTCTTGATAACTTAATACACTAGATGCATGCTGGATAGCGGTCGATGTGTCGAGTAATAGTAGTAGATGCAGGCATGAGTTAGTCTACCAGTCACAGACGTGATGCCTATATTCATGATCATTGCCTTAGATATCGTCATAACTTTGCGCTTTTCTATTAATTGCTCAAAAACAATTTGTTTACCCACCGTATGTGTTCTTTCAAGACAGAAGCCTCTAGTGAAAACTATGGCCCCGGGTCTATCTTTTATCATATTGTTTCTCCGATCTACAAAACCAAAAATACCCTATTGCAATTTATTTAACTTTACTTTATTTTGCACTTTTATTTATCTTTTATACTTATCTATATTAGATCTCATCCTTGCAAGTAACCGTGAAGAGATTGACAATTCCTTTATCGCGTTGGGTGCAAGTATTTGTTTGTTTGTGTAGGTGCAATCATTGGTGACTTGTGTGCTCCTTCTATTGGATTGATACCTTAGTTCTCAATCTGAGGGAAGTACTTATCTCTACCTTGCTGCATCATCCTTTCCTCTTCAAGAAAAAACCAATGCAAGCTTAAGAAGTAGCAAGGTGACACAAGAGTTGGGACCTATCAAGGAAAATGCCGGTGATTCCTCTAACCAGCAAGATGCTGCTCTTCTGCAACCCTTTCGAGTGGAAAACATAAAGAAGAGAATGGGGGGGGAAACCCCACTTGTGGAAACTAAGATAAGAAGAAGTGATAGCCTTAAGAAAGATAATAATGGCTTTAGAAGAGGCTCTTGTTCTGATCAGAAATGTCTACCTTGCATTGTTGCTCCCCCCATTCTCGGAAAACTATAGTAAAAAACCTCACAGCTTCTTTTCGCAAGGTGGCTGGCTTGGAACTTGAGGAGAAGCTATCAAAGAAGCCTAAAAGGAAAACCAGTGAGGGGCTGGCCAAGATGAACTTGGTCAAAGGAGATGAAGAACAAACCTCTGGATCCAAATGAAGTGGCCCTTCTGCTGTGATGTTGTCTGGAGGGGCACTTCTAGGTGTAACCCATATTTCTCTACTTTTGCTTGTAACAAACTTCTATAATCAAAATTTGACTCGTAGCCTATTGGTTCCCCAGCAGACTGAGAACACGCCGCCTAGTACGCCTCACTCCGCTTTTTTTCTTCTGAATGCGTCACACTCCTGGATGGAAAAATGTGGCACACTAATCTTGGCATGCTCTTAACTTAACACTTGCTACCAGCTTAACTACGAACAGTTTTCATTTGATCTACTGTTCCGGTACAAGGAACTGAAGCGACACCACACGACAAGCCGGAGTTGCACCCCGCATCCGCATCCGCACGAGCGGCGGCCCGGGGCACCCGTGCGAGCCCTCTCTCTCCCTCCACGTCCACGAAACGCCTACCCGGGAGGAGCTAGCTAGCCGCAGCTACTACTGTTCGTCTTCCCCCATCATCGGTGGTCACCCGTCTACGCACGCTAGGCGTCCGCCCTCGTGCGAGCCGTGCCCATCTACACCGCCGCTCGCTCACCCCTCCCTCCAACCCTACTCTACCACCGCACCGCTGCTGCCGCTACGGGGGGTAGGCCACTATTTTCTGCGTTGATTCTCCTGCACGTCCGCACCTATGGTCCTCGCTTCCGTCACGCGGTCGTGGGCGCGGCTGGCCGCCGTGCCCGTGCGGCGCCGCTAGCTGCTGGTCAGGCTCAGAGAGTGTGGTACGTACGGCAGGCATAGTTACACGGCAACCACTACCGGCCCTCTTTTCTCCAGGAGATGCGTGGAGGACGGGTGGAACGTCGTAAGCCCAAAGCCATGGATCGCTCCGTGCGGTCGTGTCGCGCAAAGCCGATAAGCCAGCGCTGGCCGGTGGCGCCTAGCACGTCCACGTCGCGCGGGGGTAGGAGTAGCAGTAGCAGCATCCTACGGCGGATCTCCTCCCCTCCCTCCCCATCGACGCCGGCAGGTGCCTGCACAGGTTGCCAGCAGCCATCAGCACTCAAGATTCCACCATAATATGATTTGATACGAAATGATGGGCGTATTTTTGGACCAAGGGGCGTGCTGCCGCCGGGGAGCAGTGACGGAGACCGGTCCGGTGTGGTGGTAGCACGCAGGTCCAACCTCCAACGGCGAACCGAGCGGAAAACCAAGCGGAGCGGTCAGAAGGACAGGCGCCGACGGCGACGGGACCGTCCTGCATGCCTCGTCCCCGCGCCAAAACTTTCCAGGTCCACGTGCGCGCCGGCCGGCCATGCCCCCGTCGCGGCGACACCACGCCTCGACCTGCCGTCCCACGTGCGGCCGCCTTGTCTCTCTCCCGATGGGCGATCGTCTCGGGGCAGCGTCGAGCGACGGGGCCATCCCTCCACCTCTGCCTGCTCGACACGTCACGCGTGCCGGCCGGCGCCTCCCGGACCCCCATTGATTGATGGTGCGTATGCGTGGTCGCTGATACGAGAGTGATCGGCGAGGATGGTAGCTCAAGCCTTTCCCCTGCCCTGTTCCTTTCTCCCGTGCGCCGCGCTGCGGTTTGGTGCCGCCCGTCGATGGCTGGCATAGAAGTTTGCACGGCGCCTGCGGCAGGCTAGGCGCCGATCGGCGCCGAACAGGGCAGAGCGGCCCAGCCATCCGGCAGGCAACGCGGCAAATGACATCGGGCAGGCAGGCAGGCAGCGGCGCCGGTGGCAGGCAGGCTCACGTGAACGGGCGAGGCAGCGCCGGACGACCGATCGAGCCGGGGCCAGCCACGGGCCCTGCCCTGCGCTGCGTTTTTCCTCTCTCGCCAGCGACGAGGGAGGGTGTCAGCGTCAGACGGCATGCAAATGCAGCGGAGCCCCATACGGCATGGCCGAATTATTGCGGGGTGTACCAGGCCGGACGGGATCGCGCCGCGCGGCGCAGGCGTACGTGCACGGCAACGGCGGGGCAGGCGAGCGTACCACGCACGTACTACGTGTGGTGGGCGTCACCGGACAAGACCGGTCACGGCGTCCGTCCGCCCGCCCGTCCTTCTCCGGCAGCGCAGGGTCTTCAGAGTTAAGGCCATCCTGCCGTAGCGCGGTTGCGTGTCCGCGACGACGATGATGGCAGGCCCTGGCAGCTTATTTGAATCTCGTGACCGAGCCAGCGCGCGCGCGCGCGCGTGCGTGCGTGCCCACCGAACCATTCGACAGCGCGGTTCATGGTTCCGCCGTACTGGTAGTTTGGCGGCCGTGCGTTGGTTAACGACGCCACGTACACGGTCTAATCCATCGACTTTTGCCGTACAAGCTATTGACAGGACTGTGCAGGATCAAACAGTGCGCCTCGTAGACTGCTCACAGTGGGGAGTAACATAGAGTAGTAACTTGTCGATGTTACTAGTCTATGTTACTACCTTCATAGTGGGTAGTACTTTCTTCGTTCGTGAATAAGTGTACTTTTAGTTTTTGTCTTAAGTCAAA
This sequence comes from Triticum monococcum, assembly GCA_034509565.1. Taxonomy (NCBI): domain Eukaryota; kingdom Viridiplantae; phylum Streptophyta; class Magnoliopsida; order Poales; family Poaceae; genus Triticum; species Triticum monococcum. The sequence continues at coordinate 553,737,869 of CM067841.1, read as the reverse complement.
GATTTAAAATTTTAACCAACTATATACAAAAGAGTCATAACATATATAATGTACATTTCAAAATAGATCTAGTGATATTAATTTAATGTCATAAATGCTAATACTTTTCTCTATAACGTTGATCAAAGTTTTAAAACTTTGATCTAAGACAAAAGATAAAAGTACACTTATTCACGGACGGAGGGAGTAACATATGAGTGGTATCATGAAATGGTTCATTTATTAGGCTATGGACACATTATGCCTTGAAATGTATGATGTTACAGTAACTACTTAAGTTATCACAAACCCCTCTCTCCTTATTAATTAGCTACACATAAGCAATCTTGTATTGAAATATGTGATATTAGTAGTGAAGTTAGTCCCATTGTGACTAGTCGTCGTGGCATACTCGTAGCATCCGAGGTGACACAAAACCAGACTTGATTATGCGCAGCAGAGGACTCGTCGAATCAGCGATTGAAGCCGCTGGAGCAATGATGGAGCGTGCGTACCACCGCCACCAGTGCACCTACACGGACGCAGGAGCTGCTCCGGCGAGCCAACGCTAGTACGTCGAGGGTCGGTGTCTGTCAGCAGTGGAAATTTAAAGCCTCTCGGCCCATGGCGCGCATCGGGAGGGAAAGGGAAAACACACCCCCATCCGGCCGGCGCGCGCGTACGTGCGTCAACAGTGCGCTGAACGCGTAACGTGATGAATGTGCGCCTCTTCCCAACGCGTCGCCACGCTACTGCAGCAGCGGCAGGCAGGCAGGAAGCATGGCCCTCGGCTCAGCTCGCGCGTTCCCGATGCGGTGCCTCCCCCGCTCCTGCAGGTCGCCATGGCAGTTCCCGAGAACGACTCGCCAAAGTGAATGCCCCCGCCCCGCACCCCACGAGAAACGAATCAGGCAACGACGCCCGCCCCGCGCGGCTCGAGCCCAAACCTCGGCGCGGCGGGCCGGGCCCCGCCGCCGTCTGTGCCCCCCGGCCCACGACGCCACGTGAACTCACCACCGAACCGTGCCCCGGCACGTCGCCGTGCGCCGCTCGCACCTCCACCTGGTCTGCCCGGGGGCGCACGCGCATCCCGGGGCCACACGGGGTCAAAAGGCCTCGCCGCACGTGCTACGTACTACCACCACCACCTGGCCGGCGAAGGGGCTGCCCCGGCCGTACAGCGCGACGTAGTACGTGACACAACGTAACGTGCAGGGCGCCTTGCCCGGCCGCGCACGGCAGCGCGGCGCAGGGGCAGTGGGTGGCGTAGGCCGGCTACGGCCGCGCGCGCGGTACGGCGGGATGGGGAGGACGGGACGGGACGGGACGGGACGGGGGCGGGCGCATGATGGATGGTGTAGGGCTTGCGTCACGGCGGCAGGGGGCTGGCAGGGTGCCGTGCAGGGCGGCAGGGCCCCGCGCAGCGTCAAATCGCGCGGCGGCTGGGGCGGAGGCGCCGCACCGCACGAGGCCCGGTCAGCGACAGCCTCCCCCCCTCCCTCAAACCCCCCGGCGCTTACCCTACCCGCGGTGCCCCAGAGGCCTACTCTACGCCGCTAGCGCCACTGTGCCTCCCCACTTCACGAAGCGCGCCATAGCCATGGCCATAGCAGCATAGCATAGAGTAGGCAGCGAGGGTGACCGAGCTCAAGCTGCGTGCCCATCCCGGCCTCCTGGCCTGCCGCTCCGTATAAGAGCCACCACTCGCCAGCCAGGGTTCTTCGGAGAAACTCCACCGCACTCGCCAGCCATACTGTGAAGCGAGCGAGCCAGAGAGGGAGAGGGAGAGGCGTCGTCATGCAAATGCTGCCGGAGGCGAGGGGGCACCACCGGAGCAGCAGCGGCGTCGGAGGCGGCGGCGCCGGGGCGGGAGGGAGGGCGGACGCGGCGGCGCAGGGGCACTACCGCGGGGTGCGGAAGCGGCCGTGGGGCCGGTACGCGGCGGAGATCCGGGACCCGTGGAAGAAGACGCGGGTGTGGCTCGGCACCTACGACACCGCCGTCGACGCCGCTCTCGCCTACGACCGCGCCGCCGTCGCGCTGCGCGGGCCCAAGGCCAGGACCAACTTCGCCGGCGGCCACCTCGCCCCGCACCAGCACCAGCAGCAGGCGTGCCTCCTGGGTCCCCGGCCGCCGGCGCGGCCCTTCGGCGGCCGCCTCGACGTCGCCCACCCGTCCCCCTGGCACTTCGTCTACTTCCCGTCCAGGCTGCAGGAGTTCCTCGCGCAGCCGCTGCCGGCGCATGACGCGAGGAGGGACGCCGCCCCGTCGCTGCCGTCCACGGTGCTGGAGCTCCGGACGGGGCCCAGCAGCTGCCCCCAGTTCGACCTCAACGAGCCGCCGTCACTGATGTTTGGGTCGTGATCTCTTTCGCCGCGCAAGGGTGTAGAGCTCCAGCTTCCAAGTGTAGGATCATGGTAGGTACGTAGTAGGTACTACGTACGTAGTGAGCATGTAGAGGTAAGTTAGCGGGGTGGAGGAGAAGACTCGTCCGTGTGCTGTGTACATATACTGCTCTGCCATTTTAGCAAAATTTCACCTTGTGTCGCCTTGGCTGGTGTTCGTTCTTGCTGATCTCTTGCAGTTCTGGCCTCCTTGGTGGTGTCTCTTTGCAAGAAGACACTTTAACCCGAGACTTGCGAAATGCTGTAAAAAGCGACTCCGCTTCTAAACTGAGTTTTAGTGTTCGTGCGATATCCCATGGAATGGGCATGGTTTCCTCAGTCGCATGTGCCCCAGGTGCTACGTGCACGAATGCGTCAGTTTTTTTTTGTTTTTTTTTTGAGCAGACGAATGCGTCGGTTTTGGCTGTACAGAGGTCGTTAACCACAGCGTCATTGCGTTTATAAATTGTTCCTGCCGCAGTACGCCCCAATTGAGCACGCAACGTATAAGTTTATAAGCGAAACGTCCAAATATTTCAAGTTAATGATCCTTGTGCTGCATTTTCTGTAATGATATGTGAGAAGTGATGTTGAGATTATTGTTATTTTATGTTTTAGGATTACTGTTATTGTTATTCGGTTGTCTAGAAGTTGTAGAAACTATGACCGGTACAATTCCAATTACTCTTCAGTTTCAATGCGCTATGTCAGAACTTACTCCAAAGAATAAAGCTTCCTAGTGCAGAAGGATATACACAAAGAATTGTCACCTTCAGTTCAAAAAACAACTGTCACCTTCAAGGCTACCAAAACGATACAAGTCAGTAACTTGAAAGTCACGCAAGCAACAAAAGCAACAAACGCACATCTAACCATACCTCGTATCATTCTGACAGAACCAGTGTTTGTTCTGAAAGACACATCAGGGCATACCAGGATTACAAAGTTTCTTGCTTGAACAATAGGTTCCATTGGGAACCAAGAAAATATTAGCAATTCACATTCAGTTAGGCCTACATACATCAAATACCTTAAGTTACCAAATGTTCTAACCTCATCCTGTCATTCTTATTCTTACATGGCATAAAACCATCTTAGCAGTACAATAAAGCTTGATGCCGAAGGAACCTCGGTTCCATGATGGCACAGCAGAAGATTACATTGAGATGAAACTCCACCATGAAGACTACTAGACTACCTTCATGCTCTCGGCGAAGCTTCGAGGGTTGTTGGTTTCGTGCTCTCGGCAAAGCTTCCAGGGTTGATAGTTATACTCTTGGTGCAATTATCAGTCTTGTAGATGCCAACCAGCCTATCAGCTAGTTCAAACATGTTGTTTCTGAGGCTGCAGAAAGGATGACAGGCATAAGTAATATAATCTATCAAATGTGAAAGGAACAGAGCCTAATAACAAAGCGTTTACAACCTCTACAGGATTTTCAAGCTTGAGTACAAGATATAAAATCAAAGAGAGAAGGTAAATTTGAGAGAAGTGGGCTGAAACAAGCATACCTAATAATAATGAACTGGGCATCCTTGGTACGATCTTTCACATAATGTCCGACAATGGATACATTCTTAAAATCTGCAAACAGGAGTTTCATTAGCCCATTTGACATGTCAGATTATTAGTTCAAGAAGGTAACAAGGCTTACCCAATGCTGCATCTATCTCGTCCATAACATACAATGGAGTTGGTTTATAATGGTGAAGAGCAAACACTAGAGCCAGGGAGCTAAGCGTCTGTACGACAACAAATGTTTCAATAGGTATATACCCAAAAGAGTAACATTATCATGAGAAATGTTTGCAGTCCATGTAAATATGTAACATGTAGATTGCACAACAAAAGAGTGCATGTAAGGGATGTATACATTTTATACAATATCAAACATAACTAATCAAGTTGCGAATTTCATGCAGTCTGCAAAATATGCAATGGTGGCATCGCTGTGTAACGCGAGGCAAGTCATAAACAGGTAAAAAAGTAAGATGTGCATACTAGCACAGTAGCACTTTAGCACTTGATTGAATGGGATAAAAGGGCTAGGGGCATGTTGTTCCTGCCAACCATCCCTGCCAAAGAATTGGCTTCGCAAATTTTTTGGCAGAGTACTTCATCCTTTGTTGGCCAAAATTTTGGCACAGTTTGTGTAGGAAACAGCAAAGGGTTCAAACTCCAAAGCCAACGGAATTTTGGAAACACAGCAGGCAGTATATTTGCCATCAAGGTTTGTGAGTTGGTGGCATGAACCAAATCACATCACAGCTAATTTTTTACGCTATAATCAAATATATATTATGCACTACGATATCTTAAGTATGAATGTACAGCCATTTTAACCAGGAAACCAATTCAAACATAAGTACATAGTGTTATATTTTAAATTTGAATTAAAAATCTCATTGTGCATCTTCGGAAAAGGTTGTGGATTTGATGGAGGCTAACTCAAGTGCCTGGTCTGCTAAATGAGGGAACACAACTTCTCTGAAACATCTTTATATCCCAATCTGAAGTGTGAGAGCTAGAAAGTATCTTAATTACGAAATGAGCAATAATGCAGTACGACATTTCTGATATCTTTATGGTGGCCTCAATTTTTCATGTGGTGTCATTGGTAAAGCCCATCATTAGGTATTAGGAAAACAATGAGCAATATGCACCTATTATTCACTAAAAATATTAATTTATAATAATGACTTTCTGATTGATATCTTTATTCATAAACATAACGATAAAAGAGCTTAACTTTCTAACATTCTATAAGTGTGGAAAAAGAAATACCTTCTCGCCACCAGATAGGTTGGCAATGTTCTTCCAGCTTTTCTTGGGAGGCCTTACGCTGAAAACAACACCTTCTGAAAATGGATCCAACGAATCAACAAGTTCCAGCTCCGCATCTCCTCCAAGTGTAATCATCTAAAACCACAAGATAATATGTTGGAATCATTTCAGTATCTTCAAAAATAAGCATCAATGTAGTGAACATATCGTTGTTCCACCAATGAAGTCATATACTTAGTCACCAGGCTTGCTTTCTTCTACTCCGCCTTTCAGAATTGTTGATTCACAAGAAATGTGTACGAGGAAAGCACTGATTATAATTGTTAAATTTCAGTTCATAGGGGCAGTTACAGTCTAATCAAATCAACTCTTGGATTATGTGTCAAGTTTATCAAATGGTGATAGAGTTTGTGAAATTACATGCTTGTTATACATATTCATACCTGGTACATCTCTTTCAGTTTCAGAGAGATCAAGTTGAACCCTGCCATGAACTCATCTAACCTGCAATAATATATATTGCATGTAAGATGCCAAATCAGCAAATACTCTTATTAAAAACGAAATCAAAACCAATACCTTCTCTTCCTCAGTCCATCATATAGCTTCTTAAGATCATCACGCTCCTGAGTGGTAGCATTTAGTTCATCAACACGTTCGCCATATAAACGAGCCTTCGTGCGATACCTGATTCGACCAAAGATAAGCAATGAATACATTGATGGGCAAAGGTTCTGTCAATAGGTATAGAGCATTAGTCCATACTCTGCTATTGAATCCAGATTTGGACTCGAGTCTTTAATCTGCGCTTCCAGCAATGCCACCATCTCCATGGCTTTTTTCAGGTCACACATTTCATTGAGATGCTCATCACTAAGTGTTTCTTTAAGTTTCTCAGGATCAATCGCATCCTTCTGGAGTCTGATGACGAAAAAAACCATATCCCCATTTGAAAACAGCAAGAAAGCATGCATGATTCATAAAGTAACTGAAAAATATAGCATTTGCACATACTGATCCATGTGTTTGGCAAGATTTGTCTGAATGTCAGCTAGCCTTTTCTTATATGCCTTCACCTTCATTTCCCACTCCTTGGCAAGCTTTTTTGTATCTTGCAGTTTGTACTCTGCATCAACCTGTTTTTACACATAAACAGTTCATGTTTTCTTGCATAAAAGTTCAGTTCGTTAAAACTTACAAGTCATCATGACCAAGTTCATGAAAGTATAATAGGATCTAAATTAATGAGAGACCTCAGTGGCTCTTAGTTCATCCACCACTTTCTTTGTTTTATTGTAGTCTTCCTTTGTCTTGTCAAGCTCCTCTTTATGGGTGTCCATCATCTACAAGTCAAAACAGGATTAACATTACCCTTCCAAATATGCAACCCAGTCAGGGTCCAGGCCGTAGAGCAACATAACTACCTCCTGGGTCTTCTTATAATCTTCTTGAACCAGAAAAGCCTTCTTCTCAATCTCTTTGAAAACGGACATTAACTTCTCCTTTTGAGCAAGCAGATTTTCCATTTCTTTTTTGGCCTCCTCAACGCCCTTGGCTAACTTTTTCATCAACTTTTCACATGTAGTTATTTTAACTTTGTGGCGATTGATGTCTGAGCTAGTTTTGTCAAGTTCCTGATGTTTGAAGCACGAAATCATAAACGTCAGAGTAAGAGAAACACACACACACACACACGCTCACCCCAGAGAAAAGAAATAAACATGCAAGAATGTGCTTACAGATTGGATTTTTTCTACTTTTGCCTTCTGATCCTTGAGCACCTGCCCCCCTGCATTTTCAATTTTCTGCTGAAGTTCTGAAGCCTGTTGTAAATTCAACCAAACTCGAGTTACGGTTAATGTAATAGAGACTGTATTTATAACAACAATGCTACAAGAAATCGGAACATAGCATTCAACTGGGAGAAGCCGAAATTTTAAGAGTGTTAACATTTTTTTGGCAAAATGAGACTTCAAGGTTTGTATAGGCACTTGCCTGATCTTTGAGCTTGCTAGAACTCTTCTCAAGCTTCTTTAGTGCAACTTGTTCAGTAGAAATAAGGTCATCCAGCTCTTTCATTCTGCTGATCTCATCATCTTTGGGATTTGCTGCAGCCTCCAGTGAATCTAGTCGCTTCTCATTGTAAGTGTATTGGGCATTCATACTCTCAACCTTTTACAGGAGGAATAAAGGTAAGGTGATCTCAACATAACAGAAAACTTGAAGAATAAGAACATTTGTAGTTTATACCTCCTTTTTCGCTTTTGCCAGTTCCATCTCAAGTCGAGATTTAGCATCTTCCAGGGACCGGTAGCGTTTTTTAGCATCATTAATATTTTCACGCAGCCTGCTGAGTTGGTCAACAAGTTTGTTGAGATCATTTTCAGCATTCATAACAGCCTCTTCTGAAACACTTTCTCGGATGGATGTGCCCATCTTGCCACCTCGAGGTTTGCCACCACCACCGCTCATGGTCCCAGACTTCTCAAAAAGTGCACCGTCGAGGGTAACTACCCGGCGAAACTCATTATCAGCAGTATATGCAATTCGAGTGGCCTGAAAACAAAAAACATATGCTTGCTGTTACTGCTTAAATGCAAGCAGCAGAAGGAGTGGTATTGCTTGGTAACAGAATATGGTATGTTCCTGAATAAAGTAATTTTCAGTATGGCAGTTCCATGAAAATGCTAGGGAGCCAATCGTGATATAGTTTGAGAAACAAGCAAATAAGACACATAATAAATGCAAGCAGCTAAGACATACACAAGTAAACTAAGTGGAACAGACAAACTTCAAGAGTTACCTGATCAAGATCCTTCGCAACAACAGTATTGCCCAAGGTAGCAAAGAAAGCTAACTTCAGCTTCTCATCTTTAACCTTTACCAGATCAAAGAGGCGTGGAACTCCTTCAGGGGTTTTTACTTTTTCTTGTAGCTTACGAAGATGGTGTGCTTGCTTTTCCTGTAACGGTAAAATAACAAAATTATGCCTCTCGCAGTAAAACAAACAAGGTAAAGGTTTGAATACAGGTACACACAAAAACAAAAAGGAAACAAACTAGAGCATTACCAGTATCATAAAAGTAGCAATCCCAAGATTTCTTCTGCGTAATAGTTCAACACAAGCTTGGGCCGAATTTGTTGTTTCAACAACAATATAATCAAGTCCATGGCACGCTGTCGATATGGCAACATCATATTTTGCTGCAACACAATAGTTTATAAATTAAATGACATATATAATTTAATAAATGTTTCCACAAAGATATTGTGTAAAATAGAATGCCGCCTCAGATTATAAACCATAGAAATTTCATAAATATTTGATGACCAGTGAGGACCACCTCAGTCCTACAATATGAGATTTGACTGTAAAGTACAGCAACAATAACATAGGATGCCAGAGACCGCAAAAACTAAAACTAATACGTAAAATCAGAAGGTTCCCAAACTTGGCACATTTGTGGGCTTTGCGTATAAATACTGGCTTGAGAAACCTTGACCTATAACAGGCTAATACAAGCAAACAGCAAGGGGAAGTTTTTTTCATCAATGGTATGTCATTTATAAAGCATTAACCCAATATAAATATTAGTTATCTTAATCAAAACCTCTGGTAAGAGTAAATGCACTTTCCATAGTCAGCAGTACCAAACATTACAACTAGATTTTGCTAAATCATGCCGTTACAATACATTTTTAAAAAGGTGCAAGTGAGACACACAAAAAATTCCCATGTTAAATTAACTCATCAAGTTCATTTGTTCCATCAGATAACATTGGTCAAATGCTCAAAGCTATAACATCAAATTCATTGGTCGCAGTGGAAGTGTGGGGGCGGCGTCCCAATCACCTTGCTCATGTGCAAGCAAATGAGAATTTGTTTCCTGAGCAACAAAATTGAGATGTGTTTCCGAGCACTAAAAAGAGAACTCTTCAGCACCCAAATGTAGAAAATCAGCAGAGTCCAAGATTGGAATAGTTTAACTGCATTCATTTAAAAGTCATTCGTCTATGGCTATGGTTTATATCTTACCATCAATTGCACCAAGATCACCTAGCCTTCCATAAATGCCATCTATTTCCTTTGATTCTTTAGCTTGTAGAATTGCTTTCAAAACAGTGCCATGATTCTTCTCAGAATCCCTCGTCGATTTAATCTCCACAACTTTCTGCCTAGCTGCTTGTTCAAGAGGAATTAGGGACTCCTCTTGTTTTAGGCATTCCTGTTACAGATTCCAAGTTAGAGATCCAGGATATCCAGGATCCTCGACCGCATAAGGCTGATGAACTTAATAGTTGAAGGGAGAAGAAATGACTCAGAACTGATATGAAGTGATTTACCTGTTCAACTTTACGAGCTTCAGATGCTTCACTCTGATGTTTCTCTATTTTTCCTTCAAGCTCCGTAATAAATGTGTCCTTTGTTTTTATTTTTTCCTTAATGATTTCCATCTGGTTTTGGGCATCAGTTAATTCTGCTCGAGCTCCATCATGCTGAAAAGGTAACAAGGTTCATGTGAATTAACAAAGGTCAGAATATTATATATTTCCATTTTTGTGGAAAAAATCATAAAATAGGAACACAAAAAATCCTGGAGTCTGACTCCTGCAATGTGATGCTGAATAGTGAATACTTGTGTTCCCATAAGGCAGGTCCAAGTTGTGATGGCAAAACTGAAAACTGTGTTATTGGTAACAGGATTTCTTGCGCTCAATGAAAGACATGTCCAAACTGGCAGCTAGGTGGTATTATCTTGTCTTCCCTGTTTAAAACATTACAAGGCAAGGATAGCTAACCTTCTGTTTCATTAATTTTTTCTCCCCAGATGCAACATCTAGCCTTCCTTTATGCTCAATAATTTGATTTTCCCATGGTTCAAGCTCAGTCCTTACTTGGGCAAGTTCAGCACGTAGCTTTTCAGTTTCCTCTGCAATTACAAAAAAAAATGGGTATTAAACAAAACAGTCCACGGGTAGGGGGGGGAGGAGGCAGTACTGAGAGAAAAATATGACCTCGAGAGCTTTCTTTAATTCGCTCCAGTACTTTCTCTTCTTGGTTTAATCGTTCTTGCAATTTTGGTATCTCTTCTTCAAGCTGTGGAATGAGATTGGATGATTCTTCAATCTCTTTTGCTGATCCTTCAATTTTTGAGGTATCCTGGAAGGTGAAACTTTAGACTTTGTTGCTTGAGTTAGAACTGAAATCATTTTAAAATACCTTTTCAGCTTTGTCCTCCAGCTTCTTGATCTTCTGCTTGAGATGTTTTAAATCTTCCCTGTGTTTTACATCTTTTCTCTCAAATTCCTTAAATTGATCCTTGCAGACTTTCATGTTATTCTCAAGTTCCTGATCATGTAAAGAGAGCAAACATTAAAGACAGGCATTTAATTAGACCAAAAGTTAAACTAGCAAAGAAATCACTAAATACGTAAGAGCAATTCAACTTCGAATTCACAGCAAGGTTCCAGAAAATATAATTTAAGACCACACCTCTTGCCTTTTGACACGCTTGTTGTAAGCTTTCTCCATTTCCTTCAGCTCCTGAGAGTTCTGTTTAATTTTTTCCCTGGATTATAACCAAAACAATTAGTACTAAACTCATGACTTCTGTTCATGTACAAACATGGCAATAAATCACCTTTCAGAGGCAAGGTTCTTCGCTAGGTCCGTAACATTCTCTTCGAGCTGAGTAACATGTGATGTAGCATCATCAGAAGCCATTGTGGTTGCCTTTTCTTGCCATTTCAAAAGCAAAAGTTCCTTCAGCATGTATGCTTCAGCTTCATTTTTTGCATTCTATAGGAAGAAAGCACCATCAGTAGTGTTAATCAACCCAAAAGAATCAATTTATGACATCTGATCAGCACCTCTAAACTGTCCCTTTCCTTCTCAGCCAATTTCAGCATCTGCACAGACGCGGTTCTCTTTTCATTGAGCACTTCCAACCTAAGGGGGTTAGAGAACATGAGAATGATTACATCACACTACATGGACAACATGCACTCATCATGACAACAGGCATCGAAAATTTTGATAACTTACTGTTTGTTAGCTTCTTCGATTTTCTCAACATATTGGTTTGTCCCAATGATGTCTTCTAGATATTCTAGAAAACCCTCGTCATGTGGACTTTGAGCTTTGGGTTTCATCAGGGAGATCTGCTCAACCTCGCCCTATACAGTAACCAGCTCAGAAGTCAGGTATTTGTAATACGACAAAATACAGTTGGAAAAGCACCTTATGACTGCCTAGCAATTCCATGTAGACTTAAACCAAGAAATATGCAAAGAGTGAAAAATTTATGAAGGTAACCAAAAGTAAGATGCTATCTAACAAAACATGAAGTATCCGTATAATGGCAATGCAAACTGAGGAAAGTGCACAAAACCTGAAGGATCAGAAAGCGATTATTATCAAGGTCCACTCCTTTGCCCTTCAACACTTTTGTTACTTCAGTAAAATTGCTTCCACGGTTATTTATGTAATATCTAGAGGTGTTGTCACGGAACGCAACTCTTGTTATGGAAAATTCACTGCCCTCAACAACCTTGTAGTTTCCACCATCCTGCATATGGCAACAGAGAAAAAAGAAACAAGGAATTATGGCCTAATGAAGCGATAAGAAACAATAAGGACATGGCTCAAGCAATACCAGATCAATGATTTCTTGAAAATGGACAGAAACACCAGCACTGTCTAAGTTCTGGTGATTGGAAGAGTTGTGTATGAGCTCTGAGACCTTGTTTAGGCGCATCTGCAGTTAGGAGAGAACTAGTCAGAAACAATATACATAATGCGAAACAACCAATAAATAGATTGTTCTAAGTCAAAAAAACATCTACTGAATCTGAGGCCATCTTTTGTGAGCTTGAGAAAAGAAATTTACATTGTTAATCAAAACATCCAAAGTAAACATTTAAACCTTTGCAGGAAATGGCCTATGGAAAATGGGAGGACAATACTTCATAAAGAAAGGGTCACACCATGCCAACTATTGAACACATCCCACTTAGCCACCACAAAATTAGTAACCATCAAAGTACCAATATAGTACATCATATAATAAATTTAGGCAAAGATGTGTTTACTTTGTCTGTTATACAAAACAAGCATCTCAGTAGGTTGTTAAACTCAACCTTTGGAATAATTCGGTACCATGCTGACAGGAATTGCCAGCCTTTAACCCTTGGATAGGGCAAAATAAATAAGGTGACTTGGTAAGATGTGATATGTACATACTACCAGGAATCATACAAATATCCTGATGAAATGAAAGCATATAAAACATGGAGCATTGATATCCACCTGCTTTGCACGCTTTCCAAACACGAAGAGCATTGCATCAATGACGTTGCTCTTCCCACTTCCATTTGGCCCAACAACAGCCGAAAAGCTCTGCAACCAAGAAAAAACATCATCATAATTTGTTTTGCCTCTAGGAATCGTCACTTGGCATGCACCTAGACAAAAAGCATGCAATCGAGAAAATTATATTGTACATGAGTCATATCTGCAGCGCGGAAATTCTGTGTCGCACAAAACTATAGAAGGCTAGAACTCTAATTTACTTTCAGGTTATCTCTGCTTATAAGATCATATTTGACTAGTGTTGTGGCTGTATAAATTATGATAAAGGTATTCACAAATTACAGCCTCTGCACGAAAATATTCACAGCAGACAATCAACTAAACCATACAATCAAGGCATATCGCTTCAAAACTACCCTGTGTTCATTATACTTTAAAAAAATATGATACAAGTGTTCTGCATCCTTGGCATATTTTTGTACTTCAGCGATTAAATGATGCTCATGGTATTTGTTCAGTCAAGTGAATCAACTGCACTGGCATCTATCTTGTCTTCGCAAATTACAGCTTCTGCACGGAAATATTCACAACAGACAATCAACTAAACCATACAAATCAAGGCATATGGCTTCAGAACCACCCTGCAAACATTGTTTTGAGCATTTTGTGTCTGCTGAATGTATCACAATCTAAGCAGGTGTTTGTGCTTCATGGTGCCAATTGTGCAACTAAAACATTTTGAACAACAAAAATGCTGCAAGCATGTAAGAGCCACTCCATGGTTTCAGACTCACCGTGCGCAAGTAGTTGGCTACAAAATTTACAGTTCATCTTTGATAGAATCACAACTAACAAGACAGAACAGAACATTGAAGCCGAAGGAACAACAGACAGTGCAGCTAATTTGGGATTCCGTGGGCATGGGGGAGACCAGAGATGCATCTTTCGAACAAACCATGCAAAACTCCTCTCAAGACGCTAAAACCTGAGTGAAACCGCTGACCAGCTGACATTTCTAGGGTTTTACAGAATTATAGATCGAGTGCAAAATGCAACTCTAGCATGCAAAATTATGTTCCTAGGACCTCGAATCGGCTGCCAAATCGGGCGAAAAGGGGGAAACGGGAGAGGGGGGACTCCGTGTGTGCGACGCACGGCCGCCCTAACTCCGTTCCCCTGGGTCGAGAAGACGAGCACGTCAAAGTACTAGAAATTAGCTAGGGCTCGCATCTGCGCGAGAGAGGATGATACCTTGTGGAACGGGCCGATGCGCTGCTCCCCGGCGTAGGACTTGAAGTTGCGGAGAACCATCTCCTGTATGAACAGCCGCGGCTTCGCTGGCCGGCCCGGCGAGCTAGCCGGCGAAGGCGACGGCGGTGGCGAGGTCTCCATGGAGGAGAGGGTTACTGAGATCCCCCGGTATTTCAAAATGGAGTCGCGGGAGACCGGAGCGCGAGGGCCACCGAGGCGGTATTACCCACCCAGCCGACGGTGCTGACCCTGCACCAGATCTCCGCCGTTGCCGCCGCCGGCGCTGCTTTCCCTGGGCGAAGCCGGAGGCGGGGTGCGCGGAGGAGAGAGTTGGTGGTGACTGGTGGGGAAATTTTGGGGAAAGTCGAAGTGGCTGGGAGGGAGATGGGGATTTGGGGGTTTGGGGGGATTTTTTGGGAGGGAAAACTGAAAGGTTGGGAGGGTTTCCGCCCTTCGTGCGATGTCAGACTAAAATTAATAGGAAATCTGTGGAACTTGGTTGGACTACATGTGGGCCTGAAGTTGGCTTACATATGGGCCTTGCTTCCTGTTATGTTGGGCTATACTGTACATATAAGCCATGCCCATATGCTTACATCTAGTTTTTTTTTGGTTGCAATAATAAATCCTCCACGCACACAAAGAAAACGGAAATTGCTCAAAAAAAAAGAAAGAAAACAGAAAAAACTAACGCCCACACGCGTGTGCGTTTGTACATCGCCCACACGCCTCCATCATCACTCCACGTATGAACAGATGACATCAACAGAAATCTTTTTGGTTTTCAGCTTTAAAATGTTATATCTCCTAATTAAAAAAACAAATTAAAAATCCATTTTTATCATTAAATCCGTCTCGACGAGATCTTCAAAACTAGACCCCTCGTTGATATGTTTCGACGAAATTTTTTTTTGCCCAAAAGTTGCCATGATGTTTACACTCTAGTTGCCATAGTGCTGAAATTAAAGTTGTCATGTGGCAATTTTAGTTTGTAGGTCATGGCAATTTTAGTTTTTTATGATGGCAATTCCAGTACTTTGACCATGATTTTTTTTGTATGAACCATGGCAATTTTAAATGCATGTATCATGGCAATTTTAATTTATGATGCATGGCAAATCTAGTTTCTTAATTCCCCGTTTTATAATATGTCAAAATTGACTTTTAAATGTAGAAGAAAATAGCTGAAATATACCATGGCAAGTTCAGTGTAAACATCATGGCAATTAATGTGCAATTGACACGGCAACTTTTAACCAAAAAAAAATTGTTGAAATATATTGATATGATATCTAGTTTTGAAGATTTCGGCGCGAGGGATTTAATGGTGAAAACGAATCTTCAATCAGATTTTTTATTTAAGAGATAAAACATTTTAAAAACGGAAAATCTAAAAAGATTTCCACATGCATGCATGCAATGACATGGCGTAGTCTGTATGCTATAGGGCATGTGGGCGGGTTTGGCTCTCACCACGTGTGGGTATTACCGTTGTTCAAAGAAAAAACAGACCTATGGCCACACTTGGAATTGCATTCATTTGATATTCCTATGGAATTGGCGAATTTTAGGGAACCGAACATGATGTCACCTCATTTTTTTTGCTCTGGTTTCTACAGTTCATGTACCTTTTTGCGGTACATCCAAAGCACGATTTGTGGATTTTTCCTATGATTTTAGTTCTCATAGGGGTCCAGGATTCATGACATCTCAATTTCTATTAAAAAAATGTTTTGATGAGTTCCTTCCATAATAGGCTTTAGATTATTATGGCGGTTTTTAAAAAAGGTCGGTTGCATTTTTCTAGTGAAATTATGTAGGGTAATAGGTAACTTAAGAGAGAGCAAATAGTCTCCTTTGTCTTACAAGAATTTTGTCTTATGATACCTAAGGTAAATTTCTAAATACAATTTTGTCACCGCATGTTTTTATAGGCAATGAAACTACTAAATTCTAAAGATAACACTAAAAAATTAAGTTAAGCATATTTTCATTAACATCTCTAAATGTTATGAAGGTCTAAGAGGTGACTGTATTTTCCGGCATTATACATCATCCTTTGGGGACGTGGACGGTGAGTTAATGTGAGTGTTATTAAATTATTGGATAAGTATTTCTTTGAACTAACGGGGGGCTCCCCACCTAAACTGATCTCATACAAAAAAATGATGCAGTTTGTAAGGGAAATAGCATCAGAAACCTTAACAAAACCGAGGGCACATCTTGTCGAAGCAATAACACAAAAAACAAAACAAAAAAAGTATGTGGTATCGACATAACACAAATAAAAACCTCCGAGGCTAGAGAGTTTAGTGATGCGGTCCAGATTATGTTAGAACCATAATACAAAGGTGGAATGGCACATTGAAGGGATGGGGTGAGGGGCAGACTCCAAGGACATTGTGAGAGATTCAAAACAGTCACCGCCAAAACCACTAACAAGGAACAATGGTAGTCATCATTGATGAGTTGCATGATTGCCAACCCCACCGACGCACACACCGGATGGTGGTCATTGCCCAACGTCGAGTGTAAACGGAGACGGGGTGACTCTGGCTCATTGAACATGTATGAAGGACGCGCAAATTCTCCATGGGAAGGGTGGACATTGCCCAAGGGTGTGGTGAGTAGAAACGATAAGAAATACATGATATCAAAGAGTAACACTGATGGAATTATCTCTGTGGGAAGGATTACCTTTGCCATAGGCGGAGTGAAGATGAAGGGCACGACACAATAATGAGAAAGACAACAAACAGGGACATTAAAGGGCGGTAAGGTGTAGATATCGTAGGGAACTCACAAGGATGCTCATTTGTGAAGGAGTTCACCCAAAGGGCGAAGAGTCGAGCATGAAAGGTGGGAACACATCGCCAGCACGATGGGGTAGAAGATGGCAGTGTTTCGATGCCAATAGGCACCGCCACCTAATCCAACACAAGTGGATAAGTTGGTGTAGCGTTTCTACTCCTAGCTTTTTCGCATAACTCGGCGTGGCAACTATGCATTCTTATTATTTATTTGCTTTACTTATTAAATGAATCTTTCTTCAAAACTTAGGGTGTCTTTGGTCAGGGAATGAAGTGGAATGTAACTCATGGTTCCAATCCATAGCAATGGGTCAGTTTTATTCCTGTGTTTGGTTGAGGACGATGGTAGAATGGAATGGTGACATTTCAGTTTTGGGTTGGCGAGATGGAATGTAATGCATTCTCATATCTCATGCTGCGATTACTTCTCAAATGCATATATACAAATATGAACAATTGTAGCTTTGTATGTTCAATAACAAAATATATGGCATTTCAATTGTAGTTGTAACACAGATAGTTTATAAATCCACTCACAAGTATACACAAAAGTGGCCCATATATCAAAAAATGCATCTCAATTTGCATTTTCCCGGACATTTACACTGAATTGAAGATGAAACAGACACCGATTGTTATACAGGAAGCATCAAAACATACCTACAAACAAAAAGAATAACTAGCTCGTTGTGTTGAGTAAACGCATCAGATTGGAGGGAGAACATGAAGTGTCTCCTGGAATTCCTAATATTATGAAGAACCGGGAGACCGCATGGTCCTCCTCCTACTTGCCGTCGAGGTCTCGTTGCCATCGCCTCGACAAGCAAGGTTGTTGTTGCCCCTCTGGCAAATTAGGTCGTTGCCACCCTCCAGTGGATCAGTTGACGTGGTCATCGCCATCCATCCCATAGACCAGGTCTATGCCGCACCCTCCGACACACATGCTACAGGCAACAACGACGAGGCACGCAGAGGTGGCCGACGTCAGCCGAAGGTCCAACGCCGTCGCTCGTCTCCTTCAGCCAGAGTTGTGGTCCAGTGCTGCTACAACTTCAATAGGGAGAGAGGGTGGTAGACATGAGGGCGGTGAGACAACCCCTGTCGTCTGCTTGAGGGAGAGACGAGTGAGGAGAACCTTCGGCCTCGGGAGAGGGAGAGAGGAGGAGCAACGACCGTGAGGGGGAGTGGTTGAATGAGTGGTTCCTGTTTGTAACTCAACCAAACGCTAGAACGTGGCCCAAGAACAGGTCCGACCCATTACATTCTATTTGATGATTCAAACCAAACACATCCTTCAACCCTTGCTTCAAAATGAGAGAACTGAATTATGCATTGCTGCTACCCAGTTAAAAAAGGTGACCCAAAAACTCATAGACGATCACGATCTAACGGGAACACTTAGGAGAAAAAGAGTAATGCTACACGCATGGGGGTTTTACGGGCTAATTGGAGATTAATGTCTGTGATTTAGTTAATTAGAACAGCCCCACCACTTAAAATTGTGTGTGTGTGTGGGGGGGGGGGGGGGGGGGGGAGGGGGGCAATTAGATTACGGCAAGTTCCCCACATCAGTAAACAAAGCCCATATCCAAACACACGGCTTGATGACGTGACATCCGGACCATTAATCAGGACGCCTCTATTACAATATTGGACTGCGCTCAAAGTGGTTGTTTTAAGCAAATGATCGAGTTCCGGTTCCCCTCTATCGCTGTCACCAGTAGGCAGAGGAGGTCACGCCAGCCTCATGTCGCCAAAAACAATCAGCCGAGCAGCACCAGCACACAGTGCAGCGATCCAGCTCGGAGGAAGGAGTGTGCCCCCAGTATCAACCACTTGCGCTGGCTCTGGATTTTAAGCTTCTTCGTCCGGGCCAGGAGCCAGCGCATGGTACGTGTGGTTAGCGTTAAATAACACGTCCCCCGGCGTAGTGCACGCACACAACGAACTGGTGATGAGCAATGACTGGCGTGATGAGGAGTGACCTGTTGAGTGCTTAGAAGAGACGCTGAGACGCTGGCCGAATAATGCAATGCGATTGTTTGGAGAAATCATGCCAGCTTGTGTTATTCTTTTCTCTTTTGGAGTAAAATCATTTCAGCTTGTCGTTATGCGTTTGCTCTGAGCACTCGCTCAGCGCTTCCATCTCTCTCTCTCTCTCTACGAGTTTACAATGAAACTTGCGTACTTGAAGTTAAAAAAATGCAGCCTTTTCAGGTAAAAAATGCAGTTTTAAATGTAAAAGTTTTCCTTTAAAAAATCTGTAAAAGTTACCTGCTGTCAAAAAAAAACTGTAAAAGTTCCGGTGAGGATGTATAGATGTGTGTACAATGATGTTATTCTAACAACACCACCTAGGATAATTTTGAGTTGGATGAGAGAGAGACAAGAAAAAAAAGAGTTTGCCTTCTCTTAGAAATAAGATAACTTTGCCCATTGTATAAGACTAGAGGCTAACGTGCGCTTCGCTGTGCCGTTCTTCACTTGTGAAGTTCCTCGTGAAGTTAACTTTTTATATCTATAGATTATTGTGATCAGTTGTTTTGTTTTGACTTTATATGTGTTAGCTTTGTGTTTTTATTTTTTATTGGTGGTGTTTTTTGTTCGTATATCATGTTGTGCTGTTGTTGGAATATTTTTTTTCAAGAGAAGGGAAGAGTTATTTGATGTGTGGTTGCGAAGTCTTTGAATATTTTGGCCTTGGTGTCAACCCGGTGGTGATTGTTTGAGCCTCTTGGGAGTTCTCATTTCACGCTAAACCCATAGAATTGATACTGTGATGCTCACATGGGTCCGCACACGAAGCTCTTGCTCACTCAGCTTGGATCCCTGCTCCTCTCGCTTGTTTTTTTTGCTCACCCCATTGCTAGCTCAAAAAAAAATCGACTATCTTTTTTTATTTGAAATGGTTAGTTAAATTAAATGATGTTTAAGAAACTTTGAAAATATAATGACTTTCAAAAACCATGAATTTTAGAAACATTCATGAATTTAAAATATGTTCATGGTTACAAAAAAGTTCACAAAATAAAAACAAACTTCAAAATTTTAAAATCTTCACAACCTTTCAATGACCGTGAACTTTAAAAATATCCACAAATTTAATCAATATTAACGAATTTGAAGAATTTTATAATATTTATATATTTTTTGAAGTACACAAATTTTAATAAGTGCTCATGAATTAAAAAATAAAGAAAATATAAAAAATATAAAAGAAGAACAAATAAAACTAAACTACACGCACTTACGTGTGGGGCCCTAGTGACCCCCACAACCCTCGAAGCAAGCGAGCTCTTCAAGTCTAGGCAAATTTAATCAATATTAACAAATTTGAAGAATTCTAAAGTGTGTTTATGTTTTTTAAAGTACACAAATTTTAATAAGTGCTCATGAATTAAAACATGAAAAGAAAAAGAAGAAGAAATAAAACTAAACAACACACACTTACGCATGGGGCCTTAGTGACCCCCACAACCCTCAAAGCACCAGAATGCTTCAATTCGAGGGAGCTTAGTATCTCCATAGATAACTCTAAGAGATAATCCATTGTAGGTATAAGATAACTCTAAGAGATAATGCATTTTTGTCTTCTCTAAATACATACATGGTATAAGATATCAATGATTATACATGCCATAAGAATCTTACAAAAAGCCCCAGCTAGCTCTTCATCATTCTTCCGGGGGCAATCCATTCAACAGGCAATCCCCGGGTTCCAGTACATATCCTTCGCCTCTGGTAATGGCCCCGGCATCTGGCAGCAGGCGACCCCTTTTTTGTTTAGTTGTTTGTTGGTCTCTTGCTTTTTCTTTGTCTCGTATCTAGGCGTGACGTCATGGCGATGGAGATGTTATTGCATGAAAATTGGTTCCTCCGACTCCTTTCCGTCATGAAGGCGTCTTCTTTGACATCGATGTGGAGCTATGTTTCTAAGTGTGTAATTTTGTTCTCATCGGTCTGTTCGTAAATATCCTATGGGTCTTTTGGGTTCAAGAAGTGAAACCTTCTGAGTAGGCAAGTTTCTAATGAGGTGTATAGAGTCTATTTGCAACGGTTTCTGCAAAGAAGATGTTGGTAGCAAGGATCTTGTTTTTTTACATGTTTATATCTGATTGCCATGTATGTTTTGCCTTGACTATTAATGTTTGATACATTTTTTCCTGAAAAACAAGCCTTACAATTTTCAAACATATTTCCTCACACACATGTGAGGTTGTATGTTAATTAGCTCTTTATAGGGTTTTCCTACGCGGTTGTGAGAAAGAAATTTAGATATGGGAACTCAAAAATCATGGAGAAAAAACATAACCTCTACAATAGCAAAGAAGGATTCATTAACGTAAAAAATGAACAATAATAGATTTTGACACCATGAGATGTGAGCCATGTCCAAAACAAATAAGCAAATCACATGTTTGACTTCAGTAAAGAAATCATACAACTAGGCGTTATTGCACAATGAAGATTTGCATTTTGCGTTTTGTCAAAAATAAATTTTTGGCACAAAACACAATTTTATCATATCTTTGCAAATTATAGTGTCACAAAAGAATAAAAATATTTACACATGTAATAATGCTCAAAGTTACATTGCAAATTAAAAGAACAAATGATGATCAATGTACACCCTACCCCTATAGATTTAGAGGGAATAGGAGATGGATCAGATGGCTAGTCTTCGGGCTAACAACAACAACAACATGCTGGGATAATGGCCGACATGCTGGGATAATGGGTAGCGAAGGGCCTAGGAGGACATAAATGAAGAAGAATCACAAGGGAGAGGAATTTAACGGTTGTAGGGACAATGGACGACATGCTGGGATAATGGGTAGCGAAGGGGCTAGGAGGACATAAATGAAGGAGAATCATGAGGGAGAGGAATTTAACCTGGTGCAAGGACAATGAGACAGAGACGTGGCAACCAATAATGAAGATAAGAGCAAGGTTTGTGTTGAAACAAAAAGTGTCCCCATTCACAAGTTAGTCACCCCACTTGAAAAATAAAAAGGTTTAAGATTAGCTTTTTGAAGCAAATTTCCATGCATCCTTAAATAATGGCATATTTGTAGTACGAATTGCTTTTCAGAATTGGCCTATAGTTGGAGATCTCTTCCGCCCCTTCTTTCTTGGGTAAGAGCACGACATTAGTGGAGTTTAGCTATTGGAGGATTGCCACATGGATGTTGTCAAATAGGTAAAAAAACTCTCATGATGTTATATGTGGCAATGTCCCAACAATCCTTGAAGAAAGCCCCCGTAAAGCAATCCAGCATGGGTGTCTTATCACTGCATAGTTAATTGATGTCCGCCCTCACCTATCCATTTAAGGATCCTACAGACCCCTCAAATCTCAAGCCTCGAGGTTAAGATCATCCTAGTTGAAGTCATTCGATACAATGGGTTCCCTTTTCCCATTACATTTGGGAATTGGTATTGTATAGTTTCCCACTTTTGGTCATACTCGGTGAACTAACCGTGGTTATGTTTAATCCTATGGATGTGGCTCTTCCTCCTTCTACCATTTATCTTCCATGTGCATCTTCCTCCTTCTACCATTTATCTTCACGTGGAATAATTTGGTGTTAGCATCACTCGCTTTCAAGTTATCCATTCTTACACATGTATTTTTTAGACCTCTCAAGCACCGCCGAGTCTATAACCCTCCTTTTGAGCATTGCTTTAAGTTTGTGCTCCTTATTGGAGACTTGACGCTCCTCTTAGCCAATGTCAAGGTGTAGAATATGAAGGAAATATGGCCTAAAGGCAATAATAAAGTTGTTATTTATATTTCCTTATGCCATGATAAATGCTTATTATTCATGCTAGAATTGTATTAACCGGAAACTTAGTACATGTGTGAATACATAGACAAACAGAGTGTCCCTAGTATGCCTCTACTTGACTAGCTCGTTAATCAAAGATGGTTAAGTTCCCTAGCCATGGACATGTGTTGTCATTTGATGAACGAGATCACATCATTAGAGAATGATGTGATGGACAAGACCCATCCGTTAGCTTAGCATAATGATCGTTCAGTTTTATTGCTACTGCTTTCTTCATAACTTATACATGTTCCTCTAACTATGAGATTATGCAACTCCTGAATACCGGAGGAACACCTTGGGTGCTATCAAACGTCACAATGTAACTGGATGATTATAAAAATGCTCTACAGGTGTCTCCGATGGTGTTTGTTGAGTTGGCATAGATCGAGATTAGGATTTGTCACTCCGTGTATCGGAGAGGTATCTCTGGGCGCTCTCGGTAATGCAAGCAATGTGACTAATGAGTTAGTTACGGGATGTTGCATTACAGAACGAGTAAGAGACTTGCCGGTAACGAGATTGAACTAGGTATTGAGACACCGACAATCGAATCTCGGGCAAGTAACATACCGATGATAAAGGGAACAACGTATGTTGTTATGCGGTTTGACCGATAAAGATCTTTGTGGAATATGTAGGAACCAATATGAGCATCCAGTTCCGCTATTGGTTATTGATCGGAGATGTGTCTCGGTCATGTCTACATAGTTCTCGAACCCGTAGGGTCCGCACGCTTAACGTTCTGTGACGATTTGTATTATGCATTATGTGATTTGATGACCGAGGTTTGTTCGGAGTCCCGTATGAGATTGGGGACATGACGAGGAGTCTCGAAATGGTCGAGACGTAAAGATTGATATATTGGAAGGCTATATTCGGAAATCGGAAAGGTTCCGAGTGATTCGGGTATTTTTCAAAGTACCGGAGAGTTACGGGAATTCGTATTGGGCCTTAATGGGCCATACGGGAAAGGAGAGAAAGGCCTCAAAGGTGGTCGCGCCCCTTCCCCATGGACTGGTCCGAATTGGACTAGGGAAAGGGGGCGTCCCCTTCCTTCCTTCTCCTTCTGCCTCCCTTTTTCCTATTCCATGTGGGAGGTGGAATCCTACTAGGACTAGGGAGTCCTAGTAGAACTCCACACTTTGGGCGCACCCTATGAGGGCCGGCCTCCTCCTCCCTCCATCCTTTATACACGTGGCTAGGGGCACCCCATAGACACACAAGTTGATCATTGATCTCTTAGCCATGTGTGGTGCCCCCCTCCACCATAATCCACCTCGGTCATATCGTAACGGTGCTTAGGTGAAGCCCTGTTCCGGTAGCATCATCATCATCGTCATCACGCCATCGTGCTGACGAAGCTCTCCCTCAACACTCTGCTGGATCGTGAGTTCGTGGGACGTTACCGAGCTGAACGTGTGCAGATCGCGGAGGTGCCGTACTTTCGGTACTAGGATCGATCGATCGTGAAGACATACGACTACATCAACCGTGTTGTCATAACGCTTCCGCTTACGGTCTACGAGGGTACATGGACAACACTCTTCCCCTCTCGTTGCTATGCATCGCTATGATCTTGCGTGTGCGTAGGAAATTTTTGAAATTACTGCGTTTCCCAATAGTGGCATCCGAGCCAGGTTTATGCGTAGATGTTATACGCACGAGTAGAACACAAAGTAGTTGTGGGCGTGGATATATACATATTGCTTGCCTTCACTAGATGATTCTTTATTCAGCAGTATTGTTGGATGAAGCGGCTCGGACCAACATTACGCGTACGCTTACGCGAGACTGGTTCTACCGACGTGCTTCGCACACAGGTGGCTAGTGGGTGCCTGTTTCTCCAACTTTAGTTGAATTGGATTCAATGAACATGTTTTTTTTTCTGAAGATCAAAAAGCAATCACTATACCGCATTGTGGTTTTTAATGTGTAGGTAAGAATGGTTCTTGCTTAGCCCGTAGTAGCCACGTAAAACTTGCAACAACAAAGTAGAGAACGTCTAACTTGTTTTTGCAGGGCATGTTGTGATGTGATATGTGTTGGAAATATGCCCTAGAGGCAATAATAAAAGCATTATTATTATATTTCCTTGTTCATGATAATTGTCTTTATTCATGCTATAATTGTGTTATCCGGAGATCGTAATACATGTGTGAATAACAGACACCAACATGTCCCTAGTGAGCCTCTAGTTGACTAGCTCGTTGATCAACATATAGTCATGGTTTCCCTATGGACATTGGATGTCATTGATAACGAGATCACATCATTAGGATAACGATGTGATGGACAAGACCCAATCCTGAACATAGCATAAGATCGTATAGTTCGTTTGCTAGAGTTTTTCCAATGTCAAGTGTCCTTTCCTTAGACCATGAGATCGTGTAACTCCCGGATACCGTAGGAGTGCTTTGGGTATACCAAACGTCACAACGTAACTGGGTGACTATAAAGGTAGACTACGGGTATCTCCGAAAGTGCCTGTTGGGTTGACACGGATCAAGACTGGGATTTGTCACTCCGTATGACGGAGAGGTATCACTGGGCCCACTCGGTAATGCATCATCATAATGAGCTCAAAGTGACTAGGTGTCTGGTCACGGTATCATGCATTACGGTACGAGTAAAGTGACTTGCCGGTAACGAGATTGAACGAGGTATTGGGATACCGACGATCGAATCTCGGGCAAGTAACGTACCGATTGACAAAGGGAATTGTATACGGGGTTGCTTGAATCCTCGACATCGTGGTTCATCCGATGGGATCATCGTGGAGCATGTGGAAGCCAACATGGGTATCCAGATCCCGCTGTTGGTTATTGATCGGAGAGTCGTCTCGGTCATGTCTGCTTGTCTCCCGAACCCGTAGGGTCTACACACTTAAGGTTCGGTGACGCTAGGGTTGTGAAGATATGTATATGCAGTAACCCGAATGTTGTTCGGAGTCCCGGATGAGATCCCAGACGTCACGAGGAGTTTCGGAATAGTCCGAAGGTAAAGAATTATATATAGGAAGTGCTGTTTCGGCCATCGGGACGAGTTTCGGGGTCACCGGTATTGTACCGGGACCACCGGAAGGGTCCCGGGGGTCCACCGGGTGGGGCCACCCATCCCGGAGGGCCCCATGGGCCAAAGTGGGGAGGGGAACCAGCCCATAGTGGGCTGGTGCGCCCCCATAGGCCCATCCCATGCGCCTAGGGTTGAAACCCTAGGGGTGGGGGGGCGCCCCACCTTGGCTTGGGGGCCACTCCAGCCCTAGCCGCCCCCCCCTAGGAGATCCCATCTCCTAGGGCCGGCGCCCCCCTAGGGGGCCTATATAAAGGGAGGGGGGAAGGGGGCAGCCGCAACCTGCATCCTTGGCACCTCCCTCTCCCCTGCTACACCTCTCTCTCGTAGTACACGGCGAAGCCCTGCTGCCGTGACGCCCCGCATCCACCACCACGCCGTCGTGCTGCTGGATCTTCATCAACTTCTCCTTCCCCCCTTGCTGGATCAAGAAGGAGGAGACGTCATCCGCTCCGTACGTGTGTTGAACGCGGAGGTGCCGTCCGTTCGGCGCTTGGTCATCAGTGATTTGAATCACAATGAGTACTACTCCGTCATCCACGTTCTAGTGAACGCTTCCGCTCATGATCTATAAAGGTATGTAGATGCAATCCAATCACTCGTTGCTAGATGAACTCATAGATGGATCTTGGTGAAACCATAGGAAATTTTTTGTTTTCTGCAACGTTCCCCAACAGTGGCATCATGAGTTAGGTCTATGCGTAGTTCTTCTTGCGCGAGTAGAACACAATTTGTTGTGGGCGTAGATGTTGTCAACTTTCTTGCTGCTACTAGTCTTATCTTGCTTCAGCGGTATTGTGGGATGAAGCGGCCCGGACCAACCTTACACGTACGCTTACGTGAGACCGGTTCCACCGACTAACATGCACTAGTTGCATAAGGTGGCTGGCGGGTGTCTGTCTCTCCCACTTTAGTTGGAGCGGATTCGATGAAAAGGGTCCTTATGAAGGGTAAATAGAAGTTGACAAATCTCGTTGTGGCTTTCACGTAGGTAAGAAAACGTTTTTGCTAGAACCCTAATTCAGCCACGTAAAACTTGCAACAACAATTAGAGGACGTCTAACTTATTTTTGCAGCAAGTACTTTGTGATATGATATGGCCAAAGTTGTCATGAATGATGAATGATCTATATGTGATGTATGAGATGTTCATGCTATTGTAATAGGAATCACGACTTGCATGTCGATGAGTATGACAACCGGCAGGAGCCATCGGAGTTGTCTTTATTTTTTGTATGACCTGCGTGTCATTGAGAAACGCCATGTAAATTACTTTACTTTATTGCTAAACACGTTAGACATAGTAGTAGAAGTAATAGTTGGCGAGCAACTTCATGGAGACACGTTGATGGAGATCATGATGATGGAGATCATGGTGTCAAGCCGGTGACAAGATGATCATGGAGCCCCAAGATGGAGATCAAAGGAGCTATGTGATATTGGCCATATCATGTCACGTTTATTATTTGATTGCATGTGATGTTTATCATGTTTTTGCATCTTGTTTACTTAGAACGACGGTAGTAAATAAGATGATCCCTCATAATAATTTCAAGAAGTGTTCCCCCTAACTGTGCACCGTTGCGACAGTTCGTTGTTTCGAAGCACCACGTGATGATCGGGTGTGATAGATTCTAACGTTCACATACAACGGGTGTAAGACATATTTACACATGCAAACACTTAGGTTGACTTGACGAGCCTAGCATGTACAGACATGGCCTCGAAACACAGAAGACCGAAAGGTCGAGCATGAGTCGTATAGAAGATACGATCAACATGAAGATGTTCACCAACGTTGACTAGTCCGTCTCACGTGATGATCGGACACGGCCTAGTTAACTCGGATCATGTTATACTTAGATGACTAGAAGAGGGATGTCTATCTAAGTGGGAGTTCATTAAATAATTTGATTAGATGAACTTAATTATCATGAACTTAGTCTAAAATATTTACAATATGTCTTGTAGATCAAATGGCCAACGTAGTCCTCAACTTCAACGCGTTCCTAGAGAAAACCAAGCTGAAAGATGATGGCAACAACTACATGGACTGGGTCCGGAACCTGAGGATCATCCTCATAGCTGCCAAGAAAGATTATGTCCTACAAGCACCGCTGGGTGACGCACCTGTTCTCCCTGCTGAACAAGACGTTATGAACGCTTGGCAGGCACGTACCGATGACTACTCCCTCGTTCAGTGCGGCATGCTTTACAGCTTAGAGCCGGGGCTCCAAAAACGTTTTGAGAGACACGGAGCATATGAGATGTTCGAAGAGCTGAAAATGGTTTTCCAAGCTCATGCCCGGGTCGAGAGATATCAAGTCTCCGACAAATTCTTCAGCTGTAAGATGGAGGAAAACAGTTCTGTCAGTGAGCACATACTCACTATGTTTGGGTTGCATAACCGCTTGACTCAGCTGGGAGTTAATCTCCCGGATGACGCGGTCATTGACAGAATCCTTCAGTCGCTTCCACCGAGCTACAAGAGCTTTGTGATGAACTTCAATATGCAGGGGATGGAAAAGACCATTCCTGAAGTATTTGCTATGCTGAAATCAGCAGAGGTAGAAGTCAAGAAGGAACATCAAGTGTTGATGGTGAATAAAACCACTAAGTTCAAGAAGGGTAAGGGTAAAAAGAACTTCAAGAAGGACGGCAAGGAAGTTGCCGCGCCCGGCAAGCAAGCTGCCGGGAAGAAGCCAAAGAATGGACCCAAGCCCGAGACTGAGTGTTTTTATTGCAAGGGAAGTGGTCACTGGAAGCGGAATTGCCCCAAATACTTAGCGGACAAGAAGGCCGGCAAAACAAAAGGTATATGTGATATACATGTAATTGATGTGTACCTTACCAGTACTCGTAGTAGCTCTTGGGTATTTGATACCGGTGCAGTTGCTCACATTTGTAACTCAAAGCAGGAGCTGCTGAATAAGCAGAGACTGGCGAAGGACGAGGTGACGATGCGCGTCGGGAATGGTTCCAAGGTCGATGTGATCGCCGTCGGCACGCTACCTCTTCATTTACCTACGGGATTAGTTTTGAACCTCAATAATTGTTATTTAGTGCCAGCTTTGAGCATGACCATTGTATCGGGATCTCGTTTAATTCGAGACGGCTACTCATTTAAATCCGAGAATAATGGTTGTTCTATTTATATGAGAGATATGTTTTATGGTCATGCTCCTATGGTGAATGGTTTATTCTTAATGAATCTCGAGCGTAATGCTACACATGTTCATAGTGTGAGTACCAAAAGGTGTAAGTTTGATAATGATAGTCCCACATACTTGTGGCACTGCCGCCTTGGTCACATAGGTGTCAAACGCATGAAGAAGCTCCATGCAGATGGACTTTTAGAGTCTCTTGATTATGAATCATTTGACACGTGCGAACCATGCCTTATGGGTAAAATGACCAAGACTCCGTTCTCAGGAACAATGGAGCGAGCAACCAACTTATTGGAAATCATACATACTGATGTGTGTGGTCCAATGAGTGTTGAGGCTCGCGGTGGCTATCGTTATGTTCTCACCCTCACTGATGACTTGAGTAGATATGGGTATATCTACTTAATGAAACACAAGTCTGAAACCTTTGAAAAGTTCAAGGAATTTCAGAGTGAGGTTGAGAATCAACGTGACAGGAAAATCAAGTTTCTACGATCAGATCGTGGAGGAGAATACTTGAGTCACGAATTTGGCACACACTTAAGAAAATGTGGAATAGTTTCACAACTCACGCCGCCTGGAACACCTCAGCGTAATGGTGTGTCCGAACGTCGTAATCGCACTTTATTAGATATGGTGTGATCTATGATGTCTCTTACCGATTTACCGCTATCTTTTTGGGGCTATGCTTTAGAGACTGCCGCATTCACTTTAAATAGGGCTCCGTCAAAATCCGTTGAGACGACACCGTATGAATTATGGTTTGGGAAGAAACCTAAGCCGTCGTTTCTAAAAGTTTGGGGATGCGATGCTTATGTCAAGAAACTTCAACCTGAAAAGCTCGAACCCAAGTCGGAAAAATGCGTCTTCATAGGATACCCTAAAGAAACTATTGGGTATACCTTCTACCTCAGATCCGAAGGCAAGATCTTTGTTGCCAAGAATGGATCCTTTCTAGAGAAAGAGTTTCTCTCGAAAGAAGTAAGTGGGAGGAAAGTAGAACTTGATGAAGTATTACCTCTTGAACCGGAAAAGGGCACAACTCAAGAAAATGTTCCTGAGGTGCCTGCACCGACTAGAGAGGAAGTTAATGATGATGATCAAGATACTTCTGATCAAGCTCCTACTGAAATTCGTAGGTCCACAAGGACACGTTCCGCACCAGAGTGGTACGACAACCCTGTCTTGGAAATCATGTTGTTAGACAATGGTGAACCTTCGAACTATGAAGAAGCGATGGCGGGCCCGGATTCCGACAAATGGCTAGAAGCCATG
Source organism: Triticum monococcum (assembly GCA_034509565.1). NCBI lineage: Eukaryota > Viridiplantae > Streptophyta > Magnoliopsida > Poales > Poaceae > Triticum > Triticum monococcum. The sequence goes on along the minus strand of CM067841.1, from coordinate 553,708,006 downwards.
AAATCCGAGATAGGATCCATGTATGAAAACAAAGTATGGACTTTGACTGACTTGTCCGTTGAACGGCGAGCCATAGAGAATAAATGGATCTTTAAGAAGAAGACAGACGCGGATGGTAATGTGACCATCTATAAAGCTCGGCTTGTCGCTAAGGGTTATCGACAAGTTCAAGGGGTTTACTACGATGAGACTTTCTCACCGGTAGCGAAGCTAAAGTCCGTCCGAATCATGTTAGCAATTGCCGCATTTTACGATTATGAGATATGGCAAATGGAAGTCAAAACGGCATTCCTTAATGGTTTCCTTAAGGAAGAATAGTATATGATGCAGCCGGAAGGTTTTGTCGATCCTAAGAATGCTAACAAGGTGTGCAAGCTCCAACACTCAATTTATGGGCTGGTGCAAGCATCTCGGAGTTGGAACATTCGCTTTGATGAGATGATCAAAGCGTTTGGGTTTACGCAGACTTATGGAGAAGCCTGCGTTTACAAGAAAGTGAGTGGGAGCTCTGTAGCATTTCTCATATTATATGTAGATGGCATACTTTTGATGGGAAATGATATAGAACTCTTGGACAGCATTAAGGCCTACTTGAATAAGAGTTTTTCAATGAAGGATCTTGGAGAAGCTGCTTATATATTAGGCATCAAGATCTATAGAGATAGATCAAGACGCCTCATAGGTCTTTCACAAAGCACATACCTTGATAAGATATTGAAGAAGTTCAATATGGATCAGTCTAAGAAGGGGTTCTTGCCTGTGCTGCAAGGTGTGAAATTGAGCTTAGCTCAATGTCCGACCACGGCAGAAGATATAGAAGAGATGAGTGTCATCCCCTATGCCTCAGCCATAGGTTCTATTATGTATGCCATGCTATGTACCAGACCTGATGTAAACCTTGCCGTAAGTTTGGTAGGAAGGTACCAAAGTAATCCCGGCAAGGAACACTGGACAGCGGTCAAGAATATCCTGAAGTACCTGAAAAGGACTAAGAAAATGTTTCTCGTTTATGGAGGTGACGAAGAGCTCGTCGTAAAGGGTTATGTCGATGCTAGCTTCGACACAGATCTGGATGACTCTAAGTCACAAACCGGATACGTGTATATTTTGAATGGCGGGGCAGTAAGCTGGTGCAGTTGCAAGCAGAGCGTCGTGGCGGGATCTACATGTGAAGCGGAGTACATGGCAGCCTCGGAGGCAGCACATGAAGCAATTTGGGTGAAGGAGTTCATCACCGACCTCGGAGTCATACCCAATGCATCGGGGCCGATCAAGCTCTTCTGTGACAACACTGGAGCTATTACACTTGCCAAGGAGCCCAGGTTTCACAAGAAGACAAGGCACATCGAGCGTCGCTTCAACTCCATTCATGAAAATGTTCAAGATGGAGACATAGATATTTGTAAAGTACATACGAACCTGAATGTAGCAGATCCGTTGACTAAACCTCTCCCTAGAGCAAAACATGATCAACACCAGAATTTCATGGGTGTTCGATTCATCACAATGTAACTAGATTATTGACTCTAGTGCAAGTGGGAGACTGTTGGAAATATGCCCTAGAGGCAATAATAAAAGCATTATTATTATATTTCCTTGTTCATGATAATTGTCTTTATTCATGCTACAATTGTGTTATCCGGAGATCATAATACATGTGTGAATAACAGACACCAACATGTCCCTAGTGAGCCTCTAGTTGACTAGCTCGTTGATCAACAGATAGTCGTGGTTTCCTGACTATGGACATTGGATGTCATTGATAACGAGATCACATCATTAGGATAATGATGTGATGGACAAGACCCAATCCTGAACATAGCATAAGATCATATAGTTCGTTTGCTAGAGTTTTTCCAATGTCAAGTATCCTTTCCTTAGACCATGAGATCGTGTAACTCCTGGATACCGTAGGAGTGCTTTGGGTATACCAAACGTCACAACGTAACTGGGTGACTATAAAGGTAGACTACGGGTATCTCCGAAAGTGTCTGTTGGGTTGACACGGATCAAGACTGGGATTTGTCACTCCGTATGACGGAGAGGTATCACTGGGCCCACTCGATAATGCATCATCATAATGAGCTCAAAGTGACTAAGTGTCTGGTCACGGGATCATGCATTACGGTACGAGTAAAGTGACTTGCCGGTAACGAGATTGAACGAGGTATTGGGATACCGACGATCGAATCTCGGGCAAGTAACGTACCGATTGACAAAGGGAATTGTATACGGGGTTGCTTGAATCCTCGACATCGTGGTTCATCCGATGAGATCATCGTGGAGCATGTGGGAGCCAACATGGGTATCTAGATCCCGCTGTTGGTTATTGATCGGAGAGTCGTCTCGGTCATGTCTGCTTGTCTCCCGAACCCGTAGGGTCTACACACTTAAGGTTCGGTGACGCTAGGGTTGTGAAGATATGTATATGCAGTAACCCAAATGTTGTTCGGAGTCCCGGATGAGATCCCGGACGTCACGAGGAGTTTCGGAATAGTCTGAAGGTAAAGAATTATATATAGGAAGTGTTGTTTCGGCCATCGGGACGAGTTTCGGGGTCACCGGTATTGTACCGGGACCACCGGAAGGGTCCCGGGGGTCCACCGGGTGGGGCCACCCATCCCGGAGGGCCCCATGGGCCAAAGTGGGGAGGGGAACCAGCCCATAGTGGGCTGGTGCGCCCCCCTAGGCCCACCCCATGCGCCTAGGGTTGAAACCCTAGGGGTGGGGGGGGGCGCCCCACCTTGGCTTGGGGGCCACTCCAGCCCTAGCCGCCGCCCCCCCTAGGAGATCCCATCTCCTAGGGCCGGCGCCCCCCTAGGGGGCCTATATAAAGGGAGGGGGGAAGGGGGCAGCCGCAACCTGCATCCTTGGCACCTCCCTCTCCCCTGCTACACCTCTCTCTCGTAGTACACGGCGAAGCCCTGCTGCCGTGACGCCCTGCATCCACCACCACGTCGTCGTGCTGCTGGATCTTCATCAACTTCTCCTTCCCCCCTTGCTGGATCAAGAAGGAGGAGACGTCATCCGCTCCGTACGTGTGTTGAATGCGGAGGTGTCGTCCATTCGGCGCTTGGTCATCGGTGATTTGAATCACAACGAGTACGACTCCGTCATCCACGTTCTAGTGAATGCTTCCGCTCGCGATCTACAAAGGTATGTAGATGCAATCCAATCACTCGTTGCTAGATGAACTCATAGATGGATCTTGGTGAAACCGTAGGAAAATTTTGTTTTCTGCAACGTTCCCCAATAATATGGTCAAGGCATGATGCTATATATTGTTGTATGATATGATCATGTTTTGTTAAAGTTATCGGCAACTGGCAGGAGCCTTATGGTTGTCTCTTTATTACATAAGATGCAAGCACCATATAATTGCTTTACTTTATCGCTATGCGATAGCAATAGTTGCAAAAGAAATAGTTGGTGAGATGACCATGTGACGACACATTGATAGAGATCAAGATGATGGAGATCATGGTGTCATGCCGGTGACGATAGAGATCATGACGGTGTTTTGGAGATGGAGATCAAAGGCACAAGATGATGATGGCCATATCATGTCACATATTTTGATTGCATGTGATGTTTATCCTTTATGTATCTTATTTCGCTTAGTTCGGCGGTAGCATTATAAGATGATCTCTCACTAAATTTCAAGGTATAAGTGTTCTCCCTGAGTATGCACCGTTGCGACAGTTCATCGTGCCGAGACACCACATGATGATCGGGTGTGATAAGCTCTACGTTTACATACAACGGGTGCAAGCCAGTTTTGCACATGCGGAATACTCAGTTAAACTTGACGAGCCTAGCATATGCAGATATGGCCTCGGAATACTGGAGACCGAAAGGTCGAGCGTGAATCATATAGTAGATATAATCAACATAGTGATGTTCACCATTGAAAACTACTTCATCTCACGTGATGATCGGACATGGTTTAGTTGATATGGATCACGTGATCACTTAGATGATTAGAGGGATGTCTATATAAGTGGGAGTTCTTAAGTAATATGATTAATTGAACTTAAATTTATCATGAACTTAGTCCTAATAGTATTTGCATATCTATGTTGTAGATCAATTGCTCGCATATAGCTTCCCCGTTTTATTTATGATATGTTCCTAGATAAAACTATGTTGAAAGATGATAGTAGCAATGATGCGGATTGGATCCGTGATCTGAGTATTATCCTCGTTGCTGCACAGAAGAATTATGTCCTTGATGCACCGCTAGGTGACATAACTATTGCAGGAGAAAATGGAGACATGAACGTTTGACAAAGCTCGGTATGATGACTACTTGATAGTTTAGTGCACAATCCTTTACGGCTTAGAACCGGGACTTGAAAAACGTTTTGAATGCCACAAAGCATATAAGATGTTCTAAGAGTTGAAATTGGTATTTCATACTCATGCCCGTGTCGAGAGGTAGAAGACCTCTGACAGTACGTTGCCTACAAGATGGAGGAGAATAGCTCAACTAGTGAGCATGTGCTCCGATTGTCTGGGTACTACAATTACCTGAATCAAGTGGGAGTTAATCTTCCAGATAAGATAGTAATTGACAAAGTTCTCTAGTCACTATCACCAAGTTACTAGAACTTAGCGATGAACTATAATATGCAAGGGATAACGAAAGTAATTCCCAAGCTCTTCGCGATGCTGAAATCGGCGAAGGTAGAAATCAAGAAATAACATCAAGTGTTGATGGTTAACAAGACCACTAGTTTCAAGAAAAAAAAGGGCAAAGGGAAAGAGGAACTTCAAAGAAGAATAGCAAGCAAGTTGCTGCTCCCATGAAGAAGCCCAAAGCTAGACCCAAGCATGGAACTGAGTGCTTCTACTGCAAAGCAAATGGTCACTGGAAGTGGAACTGCCCTAGATACTTGGCGGATAAGAAGGATGGCAAAGTGAACAAAAGTATATTCTATATACATGTTATTGATGTGTGCTTTACTAGTGTTTATAGCAACCCCTCAGTATTTGATACCGGTTCAGTTGCTAAGAGTAGTAACTTGAAACGGGAGTTGCAAAATAAACAGAGACTAGTTAAGGGCGAGGTGATGATGTGAGTTGGAAGTGATTCCAAGGTTAATAAGGTCACCATCGCACACTCCCTTTACCTTCGAGATTAGTGTTGAACCTAAAATAAATGTTATTTGGTGTTTGCATTGAGCATAATATGATTGGATCATGTTTATTGCAATACGGTTATTCATTTAAGTCAAAGAATAATTGTTATTCTGTTTACATGAATAAAACCTTCTGAGGTCATACACCCAAGGTGAATGGTTTATTGAATCTCGATCGTAGTGATACACATATTCATAATATTGAAGCCAAAAGATGCAAAGTTAATAATGATAGTGCAATTTATATGTGGCACTGCCGTTTAGGTCATATTGGTGTAAAGCGCATGAAAAAACTCCATGCTGATGGGCTTTTGGAATCACTTGATTATGAATCATTTGATGCTTGCGAACCATGGCTCGTGGGAAAGATGACTAAAACTCCATTCTCTGGAACAATTGAGCAAGCAACTGACTTATTGGAAATAATACATACTGATGTATGCAATCCGATGAGTGTTGAGGCTCGCGGCGGGTATCGTTATTTTCTGACCTTCACAGATGATTTGAGCAGATATGGGTATATCTACTTTATGAAACATAAGTCTGAAACATTTGAAAAGTTCAAAGAATTTCAGAGTGAAGTGGAAAATCATCGTAACAAGAAAATTAAGTTTCTGCAATTTGATCGTGGAGGAGAATATTTGAGTTACGAGTTTGGTATTCATTTGAAACAATGTGGAATAGTTTCGCAACTCACGCCACCTAGAACACCACAGCATAATGGTGTGTCCGAACGTTGTAACCGTACTTTATTAGATATGGTGCAATCTATGATGTCTCTTACAGATTTATCACTATCGTTTTGGGGTTATGCATTAGAGACAGCTGCATTCACATTAAATATGGCACCATCTAAATCCGTTGAGACAACACCATATGAATTGTGGTTTAGCAAGAAACCTAAGCTGTCATTTCTTAAAGTTTGGGGCTATGATGCTTATGTGAAAAAGTTTCAACCTGATAAGCTCAAACCCAAATTGGAGAAATGCGTCTTCATAGGATACCTAAACGAAACTATTGGGTACACCTTCTATCACAGATCCGAAGGCAAGATATTCGTTGCTAAGAATGGATCCTTTCTAGAGAAGAAGTTTCTCTCGAAAGAAGTGATTGGGAGGAATGTAAAACTTGATGAGGTAATTGTACCTTCTCCCGAATTGGAAAGTAGTTCATCACAGAAATCAGTTCTAGTGATTCCTACACCGATTGGTGAGGAAGTTAATAATGATGATCATGAAAATTCAGATCAAGTTACTACCGAACCTCGTAGGTCAACCAGAATATGTTCTGCACCAGAGTGGTATGGTAATCCTGTTCTGGAGGTCATGTTACTTGACGATGACGAACCTACGAACTATTAGGAAGCGATGATGAGCCCAGATTCCGCGAAATGGCTTGAAGCCATGAAATCCGAGATGAGATCCATGTATTAGAATAAAGTATGGACTTTGATTGACTTACCCGTTGATCGGCGAGCCATTAAGAATAAATGGATTTTCAAGCGGAAGACGGACACTGGTAGTAGTGTTACTATCTACAAAGCTCGAATTGTTGCAAAAGGTTTTCGACAAGTTCAAGATGTTGACTACGATGAGATTTTCTCACTCGTAGTGATGCTTAAGTCTGTCCGAATCATGTTAGCAATTGCCACATTTTATGAAATCTAGCAAATGGATGTCAAAACTGCATTCCTTAATGGATTTCTTAAAGAAGAGTTGTATGTGATGCAACAAGAAGGTTTTGTCAATCCTAAAGGTGCTAACAAAGTGTGCAAGCTCCAGCGATCCATCTATGGACTGGTGCAAGCATCTTGGAGTTGGAATATATACTTTGATAAAGTGATCAAAGCATATGATTTTATACAGACTTGCGGTGAAGCCTGTATTTACAAGAAAGTGAGTGCGAGCACTACAACATTTCTAATAAGTATATGTGAATGACATATTGTTGATCAGAAATAATGTAAAATTTTCTAGAAAGCATAAAGGAGTGTTTGAAAAGAGTTTTTCAAAGAAATACCTCGATGAAGCTACTTACATATTGAGCATCAAGATCTATAGAGATAGATCAAGACGCTTGGTATATTTTCATTGAGTACATACCTTGATAAGATTTTGAAGTAGTTCAAAATGGAAAAGTCAAAGAAGGAGTTCTTGCCTGTGTTGTAAGGTGTGAAGTTTAGTAAAGACTCAAAACTCGACCACGGCAGAAAAATAGAAAGAGAATGAAAAGTCATTCCCTATGCCTCAGTCATAGGTTCTATAAAGTATGCTATGCTGTGTACCAGACCTATTGTGTATCTCACCATAAGTTTGGCAAGATGGTACAATAGTGATCCAGGAATGGATCACTGGACAACGGTCAAAAATATCCTTAGTGGAATAAGGAAATTTTTCTCGGTTATGGAGGTGACAAAAAGTTCGTCGTAAAGAGTTACGTCGATGCAAGCTTTGACACCGATCTGGATGACTCTAAGTCTCGATCTAGATACATATCGAAAGTGGGCGCAATTAGCTAGAGTAGCTCTGTGCAAAGCATTGTAGACATAAAAAATTTGCAAAATACATACGGATCTGAATGTGGCAGACCTGTTGATTAAATTTCTCTCACAAGCAAAACATGATCACTCTTTGGGTGTTAATCACATAGCGGTGTGAACTAGATTATTGACTCTAGTAAACCATTTGGGTGTTAGTCACATGGAGATGTGAACTAATCACATAAAGATGTGAACTATTAGTGTTAAATCACATGACGATGTGAACTAGATTATTGACTCTAGTTCAAGTGGGAGACTGAAGAAAATATGCCCTAGAGGCAATAATAAAGTTGTTATTTATATTTCCTTATATCATGATAAATGTTTATTATTCATTCTAGAATTGTATTAACCGGAAACTTAGTACATGTGTGAATACATAGACAAACAGAGTGTCCCTAGTATGCCTCTACTTGACTAGCTCGTTAATCAAAGATGGTTAAGTTTCCTAGCCATGGACATGTGTTGTCATTTTATGAATGAGATCACATCATTAGAGAATGATGTGATGGATAAGACCCATCTGTTAGTTTAGCATAATGATCATTCAGTTTTATTGCTACTGCTTTCTTCATAACTTATACATGTTTCTCTGACTATGAGATTATGTAACTCCCGAATACCGCAGGAACACCTTGTGTGCTATCAAACGTCACATCGTAACTAGGTGATTATAAAGATGCTCTACAGGTGTCTCCGATGGTGTTTGTTGAGTTGGCATAGATCGAGATTAAGATTTGTCACTCCGTGTATCAGAGAGGTATCTTCGTGAAGGAAATATGCCCTAGAGACAATAATAAAGTTATTATTTATTTCCTTATATCATGATAAATGTTTATTATTCATGCTAGAATTGTATTAACCGAAAACATAATACATGTGTGAATACATAGACAAACAGAGTGTCACTAGTATGCCTCTACTTGACTAGCTCGTTAATCAAAGATGGTTATGTTTCCTAACCATGAACAAAGAGTTGTTATTTGATTAACGAGGTCACATCATTAGTTGAATGATCTGATTGACATGACCCATTCCATTAGCTTAGCACCCGATCGTTTAGTATGTTGCTATTGCTTTCTTCATGACTTATACATGTTCCTATAACTATGAGATTATGCAACTCCCGTTTACCGGAGGAACACTTTGGGTACTACCAAACGTCACAACGTAACTGGGTGATTATAAAGGAGTACTACAGGTGTCTCCAATGGTAGATGTTGGGTTGGCGTATTTCGAGATTAGGGTTTGTCACTCCGAGTGTCGGAGAGGTATCTCTGGGCCCTCTCGGTAATACACATCACATAAGCCTTGCAAGCATTATAACTAAGATGTTAGTTGTGAGATGATGTATTACGGAATGAGTAAAGAGACTTGCCAGTAACGAGATTGAACTAGGTATTGGATACCGACGATCGAATCTCGGGCAAGTAACATACCGATGACAAAGGGAACAACGTATGTTGTTATGCGGTCTGACCGATAAAGATCTTCGTAGAATATGTAGGAGCCAATATGGGCATCCAGGTCCCGCTATTGGTTATTGACCGGAGATGTGTCTCGGTCATGTCTACATTGTTCTCGAACCGTAGGGTCCGCACGCTTAACGTTACGATGACAGTTATTATGAGTTTATGTATTTGATGTACCGAAGGTTGTTCGGAGTCCCGGATGTGATCACGGACATGACGAGGAGTCTCGAAATGGCCGAGACATAAAGATTGATATATTGGAAGCCTATGTTTGGACATCGGAAGTGTTCCGGGTGAAATCGGGATTTTACCAGATTACCGGGAGGGTTACCGGAACCCCCCGGGAGCCAAATGGGCCTACATGGGCCTTAGTGGAAAGGTGAAAGGGGTTGCCATGGAGGGCTGCGCGCCTCCCCCCTCCCCTAGTCCTATTAGGACTAGGAGAGGTGGCCGGCCACCTCTCTCTCTCTTTCCCCCTTGGAGTCCTAGTTGGAATAGGATTGGAGGGGGGAGTCCTACTCCCGGTAGGAGTAGGACTCCTCCTGCGCCTCCCTTGCTTGGCCGGCCAGCCCTCCCCCTCTCATCCTTTATATACGGGGGCAGGGGGCACCTCTAGACACACAAGTTGATCCTTGAGATCGTTCCTTAGCCGTGTGCGGTGCCCCCTGCCACCAAATTCCACCTCGATCATACCGTTGTAGTGCTTAGGCGAAGTCCCTGTGTCGGTAGTACATCAAGATCGTCACCACGCCGTCGTGCTGACGGAACTCTTCCTCGATGCTTTGTTGGATCGGAGCCCGAGGATCGTCATCGAGCTGAACGTGTGCTAAGAACTCGAAGGTGCCGGAGTAACGGTGCTTGGATCGGTCGGATCGGGAAGACGTACGACTACTTCCTCTACGTTGTGTGATCGCTTCCGCAGTCGGTCTGCGTTGGTACGTAGACAACACTCTCCCCTCTCGTTGCTATGCATCACCATGATCTTGCGTGTGCGTAGGATTTTTTTTGAAATTACTACGTTCCCCAACACTTCGGGCCCTCTCGGTAATGCACATCACTATAAGCCTTGCAAGCAATGTGACTAATGAGTTAGTTACGGGATGTTGCATTACGGAATGAGTAAAGAGACTTGCCGGTAACGAGATTGAACTGGGTATTGAGATACCGGCGATCGAATCTCAGGCAAGTAACATACCGATGACAAAGGGAACAACGTATGTTGTTATGCGGTTTGACTGATAAAGATCTTTGTAGAATATGTAGGAACCAATATGAGCATCCAGGTTCCGCTATTGGTTATTGACCGAAGATGTGTCTCGGTCATGTCTACATAGTTCTTGAACCCGTAGGATTCGCATGCTTAATGTTCTGTGACGATTTGTATTCTGAGTTGTGTGATTTGATGACCGAAGTTTGTTCGGAGTCCCGTATGAGATGGGGGACATGACGAGGAGTCTCGAAATGGTCGAGACGTAAAGATTGATGTATTGGAAGGCTATATTCGGACATCGGAAAGGTTCCGAGTTATTCGGGTATTTTTCGGAGTACCGGAGAGTTGCGGGAATTCGTATTGGGCCTTAATGGGTCATACGGGAAAGGAGAGAAAGGCCTCAAGGGTGGCCGCGCCCTTTCCCCATGCACTGGTCCGAATTGGACTAGGGAAAGGGGCGCCCCCTTCCTTCCTTCTCCTTCTCCCTTCCTTTTTTCCTATTCCATGTGGGAGGTGGAATCCTACTAGGACTAGGGAGTCCTAGTAGGACTCCACACTTTGGGCGCACCCTATGAGGGCCGGCCATCTCCTCCCTCCATCCTTTATATACGTGGCCAGGGGGCACCCCATCGACACACAAGTTGATCATTGATCTCTTAGCCATGTGTGGTGCCCCCCTCCATCATAATCCACCTCGGTCATATCGTAGCGGTGCTTAGGCGAAGCCCTGTTCCGGTAGCATCATCATCACCGCCATCACGTCGTCGTGCTGACAAAGCTCTCCCTAGACACTCTGCTGGATCATGAGTTCGTGGGACGTCACCGAGCCGAACGTGTGCAGATCGCGGAGGTGCCGTACTTTCGGTACTAGGATCGGTCGATCGTGAAGACGTACGACTACACCAACCGCGTTGTCATAACGCTTTCGCTTACGGTCTACGAGGGTACGTGGACAACACTCTTCCCCTCTCGTTGCTATGCATCACCATGATCTTGCGTGTGCGTAGGAAATTTTTGAAATTACTGCGTTTCCCAACAGAATAACCAAAAGGGTAGCATGGAGGTGGAGCCTTGCTTTAGAGAAAATTCCCCACATGTTTTTTTAATCAATAAGCCTGGCAAAGGCAACGTATCTGCAAGAGGATGCGGTCGACCCATACACCTAAGTGATGTTGAAGTGAACGTCGGAGTCCCTAATGTGGATCATGGCCAAGAGGAACCATGTGGTGGTGGTGATGCTTGGGATATCCACCATGAGTTCATTCCACATCAAGAGGATCCCCCATCTAGTACCATTGCCGGTCTTTGTGCAAAGCTTCAAAGTCTATTTTCCCGAGGCAGGGTGCAGTAAATTGTTCTACATTGTCAAGTTATGTTTCTTAAAGACAAACGACATGACACGAGGAAGCAGCAATGGTCTCGTTGAGGATTGTGTATCGTCAAGTTTTGTTTCTTTGATTGGCGATTAAAAACTACATCTTGACTAAAGATAATCCATAGGATGGATTAACAGTAAAGCTTGCCCCCTTTGTCCAAAGAAGAAAGCATAGATCATCTCTTATTTGACTGTTTTGTTGCTATGCTTCTCTGGAGATTATTGCAACGTGCATGTAACATGAGATGTGTGCCAAAAGATCCGAGACAATATTTTGAAAAGTTTGCTGAGAAGTTTTCCAAAGAACTTAAATATTTTAGTTTCTCTGGGATTACTTATGTGTATTGGGTTATTTGGAAGAGCACAAATAATATATGTTTCAGAGGCAATAGAATCAATGATTCTTTGCATTGATTCATCTAACATGTTACTGGATTAACTCTTGGTCGATTTTAGAGCAAGCATGAAAATCTAAAACGTAGCGACGTGGGGAGCAAAGTTTATAAATCACATAGCAAGTGAGATCTTTCGGGCATCAGAGGGATGGCGCTCAGTTGCGATGTGATGGACTGACAAGGGCTTCTTCCATCTCGATCTTGTCATAGCTGAAATTTGGCATCAAACATTTTACCAACAAAACACGTCATTCACTTGTTCTGTAAAAAAAATGACATGGCATTCCAATTTATGAGGAATTTGACGAAGGAATCTAAATCTAAAAATTACAATAATCTTGCTAGATTGTTTCCACCTGGTTATGCCGGCCACTTTGTGGCTGTGTAGTTGACGCAAAAACAAATTATAAACCGTGAACGGTTTTCCGCCTTAAAATAGCCAAGGCACACGTAGTTCTGTCTGGACTCTGGACCTCCGTCCCGCTATAAACCGCTCGTGACACCACGTCCAGTCAGTCGTCCGCCCATGCTCCAGAGCAGTCCCTCGCTCCCATTCCGTCGAGCCCACCGAGCAACGCCACCCATGGCCGCTCCCCAAGAAGACGCGCCGGTGTCGGCCGAGCCGTCGTCCCGGGAAACCAGCAGCAGCCCGCCGCGGGCGCGGGCGCCGCGGCGGCCGGACATGGGCACCGGGTGCGCCGCGCTGTGCTTCCACCTCCCGCGCCGCTCCAAGAAGAAGCAGCCCCCGCTGGCGAAGCTGAGCTCCGCTGGCAAGAGCGTGGACGAGGCCGCCGCCGCCGTCGACGCGTCCGCGTCCGCGTCCCAGCGCGTCACCTTCCTGGCGTCGGCGTCGCTCTCCACGTGGTGGCCGTCGTCCCCCTCCGCGGCCGGCGGCGACGTGGCGTGGAGGAGGTCGTCCTCGTCGGCGCGGGGCGGCGGCGCCGGGCGGAGGGCGCTGTCGTCGTCCTTCTCGTACTGGCGCCGGTCGCAGCACTCGTCGTCCCGCGTCATGCCGCACGGTGGCGGCGCGGCGTCCGCGCGCGTGTCCTTCTCCTTCCCGTCGTCGCCCGTGTCCGTGTCCTCCTGCATGAGCACGCCCAAGATATCGCACGGGTGCGATCAGGAGTAGGCGGCACGCACGCACGAACTCAACGATCCGTTGAGACTCCGTTCCGTTCTGTATCGTACATCGATCTTGTACGCCGGTGTAGTACCGTGTACGTACGTACGTAAATTGCTGATCTCTTGATAATTTCATACGCTGGTGTGCGTCATGGTCGTGCGTGAGCTTAATTTTGATTGATCATTTTGGAACTTGCCTCATTATTTCGTGCTACGGAGTTGCTTCACACACGACAACCTGTGGCCGATCTATACACGATAAAAAATCCAGCGGATAGAGTGTGGGTTCTGGACGCGATTCCATGGCTGGGATTCATCGTCGTGCGCCGATCGTCTAAATCAGTCGTCCGCCTAGAAGTGCTCTTCGTGCTACTGTTCTCTGTCTACGGTTCATGAGAAACGGTCAGGCCGTAGTTGGCGTCAGGACTAATCATCGTGGGGAGGTGTTAAGATATTCGGAGCACGTACGTACACTTCATTCTTTTATACCAGTATAAGTATATTTTCATGACCTTGGACGCACGTACAAAGGTGGAATCGAATCCATCGACGTGATCTAGCACGACGACCAGCATTATTGCGGGTGTTGACGAAGCTGAGCTGCATAACCTACGCAGATGTAGTCGCTGGCTCGTCGTGCTAAGAAACTCCATTCTTCTTTGTAAACAAGGACAGGAGAGAGAGATATTCCGTTGCTAAAGAAAATTTCACCGGAGAATTGCGGTCAGACAGTTGCTCTCCAGATTGATCGGCGACCACGTCGTGTATGGCAGCTACCATCGGTACTTTGTCCTGCCTGTCACGTACCCTCAACAAATAAACACGTACTCCCGTACAAATAAACACGTACTCCCATATCCAGCGATTGTTCGCTGGCCAGGATGACATTTGCGAACGGCGCGGCTAGCAGTTTCTGTTTGGGGATGAGGGGGTTCGTTGGGGATTTCCTTCTGGGAACGATCGTCAGATAACATTAGGATACGTACTAGTACATAATTCATCTACTCCCTCCTTCCATCTATATAGGGCCTAATGCATTTTTTAAGACCGTCTTTGACTATTGACAAGATTAATAGTACATGACATGCATAATGTGAAAATTATATCATTGAAAGCTCCTTTCACACATGAATTTAACAGTGTGCTTTGTGTAAGTTGCATGTCATATATTATTGCTTTACTATTTGGTCAAAGTTAGCCTCAAAAAACGCATTAGGCCCTATATAGATGGAAGGCTCTACTATTTGGTCAAAGTTAGCCTCAAAAAACGCATTAGGCCCTATATAGATGGAAGGAAGGAGTATATAGAATCCACAGTACATACCGTCGCCCATGACCAAATTTACGCCCGTCTTGAGGAGGAAATTCTCCCCGGGTCGCTCGCTCGTTTCGCACGAAAACGCTCTCCTCTCAAATCTCAACTCACCACTCCGCTCCCATCCCATCTAACTCCTGCGATGTGGCGGTGTTTGCTGCGAGTGCGAACGCAGCACATGAGCGACACAAGCAACACTCCGTAAAATGGTCTTGCCATTTCTAGCCCTTTATCTAAAACTTACAATTTCAAATATCATTCTCAAAATCACCTCATCAACTTTTAGGGGTCTAAACTTTGTTGCACCCACCCTGCCCCTAAAACTTTACCTCCCTGTAATTCTTCACCAACGGTAAAATAAATAAATAGATAAAATCTAGCTATTCAGAGCAGTGGCAGCGAGAACTCTGAAGTTACAGGCGTACACTGAGAAAATAGTACTTTTCCAGAACAATGATTCACCCCCAAGAGGGTATTAGTAGTACGTAGGTCAAAAGAATCCATGTGGAGAAAGGCCAAGTTAGTAAAGATCATGCTAGCTAACTGTTCACTTCTATGTTTTGCATACTGGCAAACGAGTACTTCCCCAAAGTTTGCCAAAAGAAAAATAATACTTTGTCAATTTCCGGGGCGGCTCCCGACGGCAAGAAATACCCTGTTGAGAAAATAACTAGAGTGCATTAGGACATAGACAGTGGAGAAGCCGATGGCACCTAAAGTTTACAGGATAAAGCATTCACATTCACATTACATCTGGAAGTTGAAATCTCAGATACGGTTTCGGCAAAAGAGCAAGTATGACATTATTTGTGTTCCACAAACAAAATAGAAATGGTTGGAAAAAGATTCATTCAGAGGACAATACAGCTCTTCCTTCATCCAGGAAAAGGAGCAAAGAGAAGAACTGTTTCGCTGGCAACTATAGTGGCCTGACCCATTGCTGAAATTTTGTACATAAACAATCAATGACAAGCTTGTTATATAATTCTCACAGCTACAGATAATATCAGGGCCCAATCCAAGGCACCTGCAAGACAACTCTAACGCATGGAAGACTACAAATGTCCACGCCATAGTTAACCTGACTAGCTATCAAAATATGCGGCATATTACTTATGAAGAAAATTCTTGCCACTCATTATACGCCTTGCCTCTTGTATATTACTAATAGTGTTACAAAGAATAGTGCCGCTAGCATTTAAAAAGATGACTAGGGAGTTTTACAGCTGTGCAGAACATGACTGGCCATAGCAGCAAGGTTCGGAGTTGGGACAAGATTCAATTCTCTCCCGATCTCCTTTGTAATTGTATTGAAGTTTCGAATTCAAACAACAAATAAGAGGAGGCCGCAAAAGACCACACAGTAACATCAAATGACATATCCTACACAGGAACATTGCAGCTCCCAGCCGTTATCAGGAAATCTGCAGTATGAATTTAAGGTGGCATCAGAGCATGTTATATAAATTGATTAAATCATGTTGGAACTGTATTTCAGACAGGGTAACCAAGCTGGATATGAAAATGTACTGCGACATACTTGCTGATACACTCTTGAGTTTGCATTTCCGAGTGATTATTCTGGTATAGCAAAACATATGCTACGCTATCAATATAACAGATTTTTTTTCTAGAAATTGATCCCAGAACGTTGAATTTGTTGAAGTGTTCAACAGAATTTACCGCTTAAACTTATCTTGATTAGCAAATGTATTGTATTAAGATTTCTGAGTGCAGTACAGGATTATAGGCTGACCAGTAATTCGATTGCAAAATAGCATGCATATTCAGTTAGCCTTTTAGTGAAACACATACGTGAACTTCCCAAGGAGCTTAGGCACTAGTTTTTTTGCTCAATGCAACTCCCTGAAGGTTCTGCATTCTTTACAATCCATGGATGCTTCAAAATATCGTCAAGAGAAATCCTTTTGCTTGAATCCTTCACTAACAGCTGCATACAAAATTCATACTCTCAACTTCATCTCCATAGGATATAAGAACCCATTATCCCCCCAAAAAAAAGATATACCAATATTTCAAATGTTACCTTGCAAATGAGATCCTTGGCATCTGCAGATATGTCATGAGTTTTAGGGAACAGCAAGTCCACTTTGACTATCCTGCTCAAAATTAATGTTCCAGAGAATGTGTATCAAAGGAAGACCAGGCAAAACACACACACACTGTAGCTACAGAAACATTGTAGCTCTTACCTCATCAGGGTATCTTGCTGTTCTGCAGCTTCAAAGGGTGGCGAGCCATACAAAAACTCGTAGCACAGGATTCCTAAAGTCCAGTTGTCAACAGCGTAATCGTGAGCCTTTTTCTCTACCATCTCTGGTGCCAGGTAATCTATTGTGCCACAGAGTGTGTGACGTTTAGCATTTGATCGAACCGCCCATCCAAAGTCTGCAATTTTAAGTCGGCCCTGCAAAATGGAAATTAAGTAACTTTTATAAATAGATTAAAAAAACTCAGCATCTTATGGACAGAGAAAGAGCTAAAAGTGTCAACAGCAATCAGCTCTCACATACCAATGTGGACAGCACAACAAATGATGGTCTTTACTATAGTTTCTTACTCATATGGATGTGGACAGCACAACTAATAAGGTGTCTGACAGTATTTGATAGTCTCTATTGCGACATAAGTAGCTCCTCAGTAATCTCGAGGAAGGTATACAGGACATGCATCTACAAAGTAACCAGGTGTTTACAATCATATATACTACGCAAGTGCAAATCAGCATAATCATGTATGACCAGCAGTATTTACCTGCAAAACGTGTACTATTAGTCAAAGAAAAGAAATGGGGCGCCCATGTACATTGGTGGACAGCGCATTCGAGTTTTAAAACTTTGGGATGTCAAATATTACACTGCACTATTTCACTTACAAATAATTATAGAGTAAGATACCACGTATCTGCTATTTCGTCTCTGTTATACAGCTAACTGAAAAATACAAGCTATGTCTGCCATAACCTCAAATTTCTCTTCAATTGGATTAATCACCAATAGTCATAAGTTGCAAACACACGAGATGTATAGTGCTTCAGTTCACAAATGTATAGCTCCTGAAATTCTCCACATATATCTTCATAAAGTTTCAGCCTAAAAGGATATCTTGATAGTTTATGCTTGCAGTAAGGCCAAGGCAAATGGGATCTATTGTCTCTTTTATCTGATCTCACAAGTAATTTTCACATATCGGCCATATCTATAAGTAAAAAAACTAATCACAATGCACAAACATGGATTCCCACTCTTCCAGGAAACATACATGCATTTCATTAGAGCACAAAATGGTACTAAAATTACTGCAGCAATGCATGGGTCCAATTGTTGTTTAATCCATCTGTTGGTAGGCATAATTTACTTTCCACAAAAAAAGGTAGGCTAATTTACAGCAATGATGTAGTTGAATTCCATGTTGTTGATAAACATGGATGGCCAAGAAATAAACAGTACATTTATCACTGGCATATCAAAATATTGCCCTATTTAAATTCTCAAAATAAGCACTCTGATACGATAACACATAGGGGTGCAGCAGCTGCATGTAGAAGAACCAACCTCGATATCAAGGAGCAAATTTTCCGGCTTGATGTCCCTGTGAATTACCTGCTTCTTGTGACAGTACGCCAGTGCACCAGCAAGGCTTGCTACATACTAAAGCAAAAGAAAATGAATTAGATTAACAGAAAATCCAGCACAACAATGGTAAGTCAGAAGAAAAGCAACATAGGTCCATCATGTTTGACAGCCTCATGTGCAGTATATCACAAACAGAGTACATGTCATACTAAGCAGACTGTTTGTTTGACTCATTACTGTTCAGAATATAGAAATACGATTTACTGTGTTTGGATCTTCGAGTTGGATGGTTTAGATCTCAGACTGGGTTAGAAGTGTCACTCTTGAGATGGGCTTTGTGTACAGAAAATGACAGATTTTCTCCACTCCATCGTTTATGAAAGAGGGTGGGTGAGGCTTTTGCCTTGTGTTTCTAAAGATGATCTGGAGTTCTTAAGAGGTTCTTCATCTTGCAGTGATGTACAGAGATCCATCATACCCAACTAAAATGAATAACTCATGCCAAAATCCTTAACGATCAGATAGTTTACTAATTTCAACAAGGCATGACTAAACACATAGTATTGTTTTAGAACACCTACTAACAAATATGCTAAGGTAGAGGACTTTTCATTGACCTTCCTACCTCACACGACCTCAATCAAAGTAAATACTTCACCAGTGAAATGCTAGACAAAGTCCTCTATCGCTTTTATGGGCATTTCTGTGGGGTGGTCAGAGCTCAAAACGTTCAAGCTTCATTGCAGATTGCGAATAACAACTGGGTTGATCGAATTAATAAACGCCGCACGGCTGGGGGAAAGTAAGATGGCAGGAAAGGGATGGGGAGGGCTCACGGTGGCGGCGGTCCGCTCCGAGAAGTGACCAACGCTGCGGAGGAGCTTGTAGAGCTCTCCGCGGGCGGCATACTCAAGGACGAGGACGACTCGCTCGGCATCGTGGAACCAGGCGAAGAGTCGGAGCACATTGGGGTGGTCAAGGCCATGCTGGATCTCGATCTCCCGCCGCAGGTGCGCGTGGAACCGGTACTTCTGCAGCTTCGCTTTGTATGTCACCTTGAGCGCCACCACGTAGCCGCTCTGGATCGCCGAAGTTTTCAGCCATGTTAGCTCCATCGGAGTTGATTTTTCTTGAGGAAATCGAAGTTTGAAGGTTCCAGGGCCAGGGTTTCAAGGGCCTACCTGCTTCTCACGGGCGAGATAGACCTTGCCGAACTTGCCCTCTCCGATGAACTTGCCGATCTCGAAGTCGGAGAGGCTCCACTCCGGCCGCTCCATCAGAGGGGCGAGGACGACGGAGGCGCTGCTGGTTGGTGGAGAGACGTTAAATGCACCGATACTGATACATAAATTCACCATTTCGGAAAATCGCCCATACGGGGATACATTTTACTTTTTTCAATTCACAAAAAAAAAGTATAGAAGCTAGGAACAGCAGCTTACCTCCTTGTTTGCTCTCCAGAGGATGCCGAAGCAGCTCCAAGCCTCTCCAATTGACAATGTTGATGCCCTGTTCCAACTCCAAGTTCCAAAGGTATAGAATTAGACTTTTAGTAAGTGTAAAATGAATATGGAGCAGCAAATCAAATAATTAGTTAGCTGGACATCTATCATGGCATAATACGAAAGGTGGAACCTGAAGATCAATCAGCTAACATGCAAAAGGGGAAACAATAACTTTAGGTCTGACTGTTAAAATCAACAACACAGTGTAACAGTACCACTGTATTCCCAATCCTAAACAAGATTTGCGACATCTATCATGCCAACAATACCACCAGTACTAATGTGTTAACCAATTTCCGCCAGTATAACCAAGACAAGGCTCCTGCTCTCTCAAAATTGCATCTTACTGCTAAGCTTTGGTTTCAGGTTAAGACGGTGCAGATAAAACAACTTAAGCTTTCCATTGCATATATCGCCAGTCATTGCACGTTCCATCGCTAACATGTTCAAACAACAACATTTGCTCATCTGAAAAAATAAATCAAACTACAATCTGTAAACATTTGCCCCTAGAAGCATTATCACAAACACCTGTCAGGCAGAATCCTTCCACATATAAACCTGAGCATGCACTGGAAAAATCATGCAGCAAGTATCCAATATCCAATCTACAGCAAGTATTCATCCGATACAATATCCAATCTACAGCAAGTATTCATCCGATACAAAAAATCAGGAAAAAAAAATGAACAGACAGAGGATGCAAGAGGAAGGAGGGAGGGGGGCGACGGAAGAGGGAGGAAGAAGGAGTGCTGTCTAGTACCTGCCTATGGACTGGTCGCCGGCGTAGCTCCGGGAGGAGGCGCTGCTGGTGGGAGCGGCTGCTCGACGGAGGGAGGCGCTGCTGGGCTCCTGTGCCGGCGGCGGGGCAGCGGAGGCTTCGGCCGGCTGGGCGCGCCGTGGCGGCAGGCCGGCGGCGGCTGGGAACCCCTAGCTGTCGCGGTCGGGAAGGAGGCCTCTCTGGCGTTCGCTCGGGAGGGAGTGCCGGAACTGCTGCGCGTACGAAACTTCCATTTCCGATTTGGGTAGATGCAAGATCCAGTGAGGCAGTTTAATTCGAATCGTCGTACAATGGTCGTATGGATATCAGCACTCAACGGTTTGATTTGTGGTGTCGGACAAGGATTGGTATGCAAAGTGGCGTATACCATCTATGTGGTCTTTTTTTTTTCTTACCAAAAAGCCGTCGTGGCTAGCTTTGTATTACTCTGGAATACACAAAAGCATCTCCATCTCCACTCGTTTGCCTCCCCAGGAGCCATTTTTTCAGCCGGTTGAGGGGAGAGAGAGAGTAAGAGGCTAACAGTGAGTCTGTTGCATGCAAATAATAACGCTGGTGGACCCCCAGCTCCCTAGGTTTGGGTTGGTATCGCCGGATGTTATTTTGGTCAAATCCGGCGCAAAACGAGATGGTGGATGCGAGCCTGGAGTAATTTTTCACTGTCGGCGTTAAAAAAAGCCTTGGGGGGGGGGGGGGGGGGGGGGGTCCGGGGGGGCTAGATAGAGTTACATCGTCGGCTCAAAATTTGAAAATAAAACTAGGTAAGAGTCCGGCCACATCATCAAAGGATAGCGTCTATGTGTTTTGCCGTGAACTGCTAACGTATTTTGGGCATATAGATGGTTGTTTGAGAAACAACTCGAGGTACACATTTGAATCCTCGGAACATCTAGACAATTGCTCTGTGAAGTACAAACCAACCCGCTCCTTTGTGTATTGAACTTCTAAAATTTGTAGAACACCTAAAACAATATGTTTTCATGTTAGGATGAAAAAAAGTATACTGCTATTGTCCTTCTTCTTTTCCTTTTTAATTGTTTTCCTAGTATCGCCAATGTGGTGTTGATGAGTGTATTTTTACACTAATTCTACAATTTTTTAAACTGAATGATTCTAGATATTCCGAGAAAATCACCCCGATCTTATTAATATTGATTAATAAATACAAAAGATTGCAAATCTCATTGTTTAATTTCTTTCCACGGGAAATAGACAATATAAGGGCAGGAAATGAATCTCGAATAGACGTCCTCCAGCTCCAAACTCGTATCGATGATGCTTGGTGCGGCGTCGCTGAAGACTAAAAGTTTTGATTCCCGTTGTTCTCCATGGATATTTTTAAATTCATGATTTTTTAGAAATGAATTATGAATACTTTTTAAAAATTTGCAAACATTTTTTAAATTTCTGAACATTTCCATATTGGATTTTTTATTTTAAATGTGTAAAAGGTCTAGCAGCTAGTTTTGTGAGGAAAACCGGTTGAAAATTGAAGAAAAAACTGAGCAAAAAAATCACTCTGTGGTGGGCCGGCCCATCCAAGCACTCTGCCATTGACGCAAAGTGCGTCAAAATTAAGGATTTAAGGGCTCCATGAAGCTCGGTCTTCAAAATGCCATACTCCTCTCTAGTAAAAAATCCCAAATGGAGGCCGAGCTCCACAGAGGACTTAATTTGAAAGCTACAAACTTTTCAGTTTGAAATTTTTCTAGAAAGTACACATATACAAAGAGACATAATGTACATGTGTGTAAATTTTCATGTCAAAATACGTTAAACCGAGAGCTACACAAAAAAAAACAAATTTTGGGCTGTTTAGCATATGCACTCTTCATCCTCAAAGTCCATGATATTGTTTTATTTTGTGCAGCTCGCAATTCAAGGTATTTCATCATGAAATTTAACACACACACACACACATTACATCCTTGTATACATGTGTATTTTATTCAAAAGTTTTTGAAACCGAAAAGTTTGAAATTAATTTTTATTTTTTCAAAATTAAGGGCTCCACGGAGCTCGGTGTGCAAAATGCCCTGCTCCTCTCTGGTTCGCCTCCGTCACCTAAAAAAAACCATGGAATATTTGGACCGAGGGGGGAGGGAGATGACTGAATGGGCCATGGCCCGTGGGTTTGGGTGCGCATACGAACACAGTGTTATTATCGGCCGCCGCGTCGCTGACCAACCCAGCACAAAGCGACGACCGGGTCGCACACGGCCACCAACCACCCAGCAGCTGCCAGATCGGAAACGCCAGCAGACAGCCGGCGCCAACCCAAAACAAAAAGCCCCAGCAGCAAACCCCACCAAATCCACGCCATTTCCATCCATCGGACTCCCCGAGGCCCGCCGCGTCGCCTCGCCGCACCACCGCCAACGCCGTCGCCGACGACCGCCGAGCCGAACCCAAGGATGGGCCGCAAGCGCGCGGTGCTGGTGGGCATCAACTACGCGGGCACCAAGGCGGAGCTCAAGGGCTGCCACAACGACGTGGCCCGCATGCGCCGCTGCCTCGTCGACCGCTTCGGCTTCGACGACGACGCCGACGCCATCCGCGTCCTCTCCGACGCCGACCGGACCGCGCCGCAGCAGCAGCCCACGGGCGCCAACATCCGCCGCGAGCTCGCGCGGCTCGTCGCCGACGCGCGCCCCGGGGACTCCCTCTTCTTCCACTACAGCGGCCACGGCACGCGCCTGCCGGCCGAGACCGGCCAGGACGACGACACCGGCTACGACGAGTGCATCGTCCCCTCCGACATGAACCTCATCACAGGTGCGCAGATCCGGAGTCGCCCTTTCCGTTTTCGTTTTGTCTCGTGCCGTGTTTGCTCCTGTAGTTGTTCTGTCTCGAACTACTAGCACCAGTTAGTAAGTGGGGATCGAATCGAGTGGTTGGTGAGATCTGAGAGGGACGTTATTTGATTCATTGTCACGTTTCTACGACTTAGATGATTTAGCACTGTGGTAATAATTTCTGAATTTCCGATTGGATTAGTTTTTAGGTGGCTATGATTTCAGATAGTACATTGTGGTAATACTGATTGCAGACTTTTCACCACATAGTGCAAAAGATTTGGATATACAATCAACTTTCTTAAACCATGCTATTTATGCAAGATGGCAAGAGTCTGCATGTGATCTGTTTGATGTCAGAATTTGCTACCAAGGCCCCATTCCGAATGCTACCAGAATTTGAAAGTCACTGAATTTTGGTTTGGTTTGCTAGTAACAAGAGTTTGTTGCTGCATCTGTTTTGTGTCAATCCAAACACTAACCTTAAGATATGTTGCTGGACCAGCAGGATCTAGGCTCCACACTCCTAACCTAAGTTGCATTACTAAATTTTGTCATGGAACAGGTCACAAACATCAAAATAACCAAGTCCTGCATTCCTTAAACGGTTTTAGTCCTAGACATGCAGAGGGTACCAAGTTAATTCAAACTTCTAGTGGAAAAACATCAATCAAACTGTGTCATAAGTGATCAGGGTTCATTTCTTTAACCAAAAAGAAGTTCACAGAAGATCTGTATGTCAGCAACCAGGTGATGTTTGAATCTGCCACCTGTTGGCTTGCCTGATTCATGATTTGTTTTCGCAATAGAACGCTTTGAGCCTGCTTCAACTCAGTCATAGGCAGTTAGGTTGAGGCTATAAGGGTTATCTGTAGATAATTTTCTTGTGCAGTGGTAATCCTTCTGCTTTCAAATATTAACTATGTCGAGAAGCCAACCAACGCATAGCGACAGAGTAATCAATAACCAGTAACATCTTGCATCCCTTCTTGTCAATGGCATTCTAATTTATTTGTGTGCACTGCAGACCAAGATTTCACAGAGCTCGTGCAGAAAGTTCCCGATGGCTGCCTGTTCACCATAGTCTCCGACTCCTGCCACAGCGGTGGCCTGCTTGACAAGGCCAAGGAGCAGATTGGCCACAGCACAAAGCAGAACAAGGCGCAGCAAGGCAAACGGGAAGAGCGGTCTGATTCCGGCTCGGGCGGCTTCCGGTCGTTCCTCAAACAGACCGTTCGGGACGCGTTCGAGTCCCAAGGAGTCCACCTCCCTCGCCGCGGCGGCCAGCAGAGCAGCTACGACGACGACGACGCTGAGGCCGAGGAGCCGAGCCTGGACTCAGGCACAGACGGGCACGTGAAGAACCGGTCGCTGCCGCTCTCGACATTCATCGAGATGCTCAAGGAGAAGACGGGGAAGGACGACATCGAGGTGGGGTCGATCCGGATGACGCTGTTCAACGTCTTCGGCGAGGACGCGAGCCCCAAGATCAAGAAGTTCATGAAGGTGATGCTGGAGAAGCTGCAGCAGGGGCAGCACGGCGGCGTGGTGGGCCTGGTGGGCGCGCTGGCGCAGGAGCTGCTGAGGGCCAAGCTGCAGGGCAAGCAGGAGGAGCTGAAGCCGGCCATGGAGCAGGAGGTGCACGGCGTGGAGGAGGTGTACGCCGGGACGGCGGCGAGGGCGCCCCACAACGGCGTCCTCATCAGCGGGTGCCAGACCGACCAGACCTCGGCGGACGCGACGACGGCCAAGGGCCTGTCCTATGGCGCGCTCAGCAACGCCATCCAGGCCATCCTCGCGGAGAAGGACGGCAAGGTGAGCAACAGGGAGCTGGTGCTGATGGCGCGCGGGCTGCTGTCCAAGCAGGGGTACAAGCAGCAGCCTGGGCTCTACTGCAGCGACAGGCACACCGAGGTGGCCTTCATATGCTGAGAGCGTGAAACATCATCCGTTGTCTTTGTCCGTCGATGAGAGAGAACGTTTTCTGCTCGTGTGTCAAAACTGTCTGCTATTGTCTGTGGACTGTGGTTTTGGAGACCTGGACGCCATGTGTTGCTAAGATTGGACTGTTTGATGCTTCATCACAGAATAACAATCACATGCTCTGAGGTTATAATATATGCATACCTCCACATTTCTCAAAAGCAGAAAAAAAAATACATAAAAGCCATTCCCACTATCTTACTTCCACTCTGCTGCCTTTTATGGTTAGTGGCAATGGCAACTGATATGTACTTCTTCCGTTTCGAATTACTTGTCGCACGTATGAATGTATTTAGATGTATTTTAGTTTTAGATATATTTATTTCAGCGACGAGTAATTTAAAACGGAGGGAGTATGTATCTTTCAAATAGTGCCACAACCATCATGGAGTAGTATAATGAGATCATCCGTGGGGAAGGCATTCATAGCTGACGCGAACGGAATGATTGGCGCCACGAGCCACTATAGGAAAAAGCTAAGCAGTGGCAGCGATGATCATCTCGAGCTCCACCAACCCACCAGCCCCGTACTAGTGCCTGCCGGATCGGACCGCTCTGCCACCCCACCAGCCTAGCCGCGTCCGGCAGCGCCCACCGGAGCGCGCCGGCTCGCCGGTAGCGGCAGAGCCGACGATGGGGCGGAAGCAAGCGGTGCTGGTGGGCATCAACTACCCGGGCACGGAGGGGGAGCTCAAGGGCTGCCTCAACGACGTGGCCCGCATGCGCCGCTGCCTCGTCGACCGCTTCGGCTTCGACGGCGCCGACATCCGCGTCCTCGCCGACGCCGACCCGTCCACGCCGCCGCCCACGGGCGCCAACATCCGGCTCGAGCTGGAGCGGCTCGTCGGCGGCGCGCGGCCCGGGGACTCCCTCTTCTTCCACTACAGCGGCCACGGCCTGCAGCTGCCCGCCGAGACCGGCGAGGACGACGACACCGGCTACGACGAGTGCATCGTGCCCTGCGACACCAACCTCATCAAAGGTACGTACATGTAGGATTGGACATTCGGATTGGTTCATCCATTGATTGTTGGCTGGGATGTTGGAGAGATTGTCAGAGCGACAAGCTCCGTTGCTTGACTGACGACTGAAGGAGCTCCTTTGCCGCAGACCAAGATTTCACGGAGCTGGTGCGGAAAGTGCCCGACGGCTGCCTCTTCACCATGGTATCCGATTCGTGCCACAGCGGCGGCCTCATCGACAAGACCAAGGAGCAGATCGGGAACAGCACCAAGCAGAGCAAGGCCCAGCAGCAACGGCAGCGGCCTCCGTCCGCCGGCGCCAACCTGTGCGCGTCGCTCCTCGGGGCCGTCCGGGGCGCGCTCGAGTACGTCGGCATCCGCCTCCCCCGCCGCGCCAAGCAGGCGGCCGGCACCGCCACGACGAGCCGGTCGCTGCCCCTGTCGACGTACATCCGGATGCTCAAGGAGCAGACCGGCAAGGACGACGTGGGCGTGGGCTCCATCCGGACGACGCTGTTCCACCACTTCGGCGACGACGCCACGCCCAAGATCAAGAAGTTCGTCAAGGCCGTGGTGCACGGCAAGCTCCGGCATGGCGCTGATCAGGCCGCCACGGTCACAGAGCTGATCCCGGAGGCCAAGCCGGAGGGCGGGGATCAGGCCGGCGCGCTCGGGCCAGCCATGGAGCAGGAGGTGCGGAGCGTCGAGGAGGTGTACGCGGGGGCCGCGGCGAAGGCGCCGCCGCCACGCAACGGCGTCCTGATCAGCGGGTGCCAGACCGACGAGTCCTCGGCGGACCTGACCACGGCCAGCGGCGTGTCCTACGGCGCGCTCAGCAACGCCATCCAGGCCGTCCTCGCGGAGGAGAAGCGCGGGAAGAAGGTGACCAACAGGGAGCTCGTGCAGAGAGCGCGCGGTCTGCTGGCCAAGCAGGGCTACGTCCAGCAGCCTGGCCTCTACTGCAGCGACGAGCATGCCGATGCCGCCTTCATATGCTGATTGGTGAGGCATCGCATCGGTTGTGCTGTGCTGTGTGCCGACTGACCGTGTATTTGCGCATTTGCGCCGTGTGCTGATTGCCTTTTGTGCTGCGGCAATGGTTCAAATTTTGGTTTCCCTAATATTTGGGCGAGTCGTGAACGGACGATTCACAGATGATGATTAAATTAGGCCGCACATGCGTATCATTGAAACAGCACCGGCCGCTGGATTTAAATGTCGTGCATATGTCGGACATAAGTATCGTTCATGGAGCAGTTCCGTATTTGGGCACCTTTAACATGACATGGAATTTTCATATTTATGAAGATGGATTGGTCTTTAAAAAAAACAACGTAGACGGTCACATAGATGCACATATACTCACACAAATGAATGCACACACGTATACTCTGCCACTGCCTCTATGAACACCTTCAAGAGATTGAGACGGCGAATCTTGAGATTGACAAAGTTACCACCTCTTACTTAAAAATTATTCCGTCTTTATATAAGATACACAAGTGTGTTTGATCCCTGGTTGATCAGTACACATTCAACCATATGTTGGTTCGCTACTTACAAAACTAGAGTTAATGGCGAGATCCCCCCCCCCCTCGTGCCGCCCCACCCGGGTGAATCGGGAGCGATCACCCCCTCCATCCTCGCCACCACAGGAGGCTGGCCCTGGGCAAGCCTGCGGCGCAGCCGGGGAATGTGGCGGCGGGGCCTGTGCTGCTCCTGCATGATGGCGGAGAGCCCTGGATCTGGGGTGGGGGCCTCCGACGTGCCCCTGTTCTACAGTGAGCGGCGGGGGTGGCATGGTGCTTAGCGTTCTGGTCGGGCGGCCGACGAACCACTGGTGGATTGGCGTCATGGCCTAGCTGCCTCGGAGCCATATCTGGTCGTTCTTGGCCTCGCTGGCTAGTTGGTTGGTCCTCAGGCTACGGGCGGAGCTGGTAGGGATTTGGATCGAGAGAAATCCCTGGTCAGCTCCGGTCGGCCGTGACGGCGACAGCACCCGAGGGCGCTGGTTTTCTTCACGAAGACATCGGCCAGGTCTGCCCTACCTCTTCCCACCTCCCTCCCTCTCGGGTGAAAATCCTAACTACGATGGGCGGCGATGGTGCTGTCGGCACCGTGTCCTTCTTGAAGGCGCCACCTTGAGAGTTCCATGGTGGTGGGCAGCGGCAGCAGCAGATGACGTGCCCTTCTGCATCCAAACTTGTGCTTTTCCTCCAGCATGTTCTGGTCGTGGGTTGTGTGGCATTCATCATGTTCTTGGAGAGCTTCGACACATTTGGTGTGCGCTGATCCGCTCTAAGTGACCACCCAGTGGCATCCATCCTTGTTCTTGGAGAACTTTCCATTCTTTCGATGGTGCGGCACCTTGCGATCCAGACGATGAGGTTGTGGCCTCTTGTGTCGTGCCGAGGCCCTTAGTGTTTGGCGATGACATGCCTTGACAGTGCATCTTCACTCCCTCTCCGGATTTGGCATGCTTCCTTGTTTTATGTTCAGTCACGGTAGAGGACCTCGATGTCTTCAGCCAATGTTGAATCTAGGAAACAACGGAGGGCAGGCTCAAAATTAACGATCGAACGATTCTGGATGAGTATAGGCTGGATCATGACTATGTGGGTTTGTGGGCTGGGCCTAATACTAGTAGTAAAGAAATAAATTGAATCCTTGGAGGGGAAGGTGGCTCGAGCTTGTTAAAGCCTCCCCCAGTAGATTCATCCTGTCTTCAGCTATATGTTCATGTGTATATCCTTCCCGCGTGAAGTGTTTGAGGCTTAGTAAGCTGCTTTCCGGCACCATTTTGTATCTCTCCGTCTTTTCTGTTGTTCTTGTTTTATGTTGGTTGTTGCAACTGTATCTTGGCCGGTTGATGACTTTCTTAATTCAAAATCGAACAAAGCTAGAGCCCTTTTGCGCGCTCTGTTGCATCTTTTCTTAAAAAAAACTAGTCTTAATGGTCATCCATTCAATCATCTTTCAATATTCATTTTCTCGGTTCTAACATGTGGGGTCATGCAAACCTACAAGGTAGGTATAGGATTGTAATCAGTTTGACTATATTTTGGAATTTCTATTCCCAACACATTAAAGAATAGTCATAGTCGTGTGGAACTCTTCACAAAATCCAAAGTTCTCTAAACTAGGAACAAATTCATGTTGTATTAGAAAAGTCAAAGGATATGTTGTATTTTAAACAAGTTCAAAATTCATAAACTATGAACAGATTCATGCATCATACAAATTCAAAAGGGGGCAAAGTGTGGAATTATTCACCAAAATGGACCCATCAGTATCATTTTCCTTGTCGGAGTAGAATTGTTCCTCGTCGGAGCAGTCAGACGTTACCGACCACTAGCCACTGTCGCGGAAGTCGTAGCGCCTTAGCAACCATGACCACATGTACACACCCGACCTCATAACCGCACACAGATGGACAACACCGGGGCATCCGACCTGTTGATGGTAGCCGAAGGCACAAGGAGGAAGGGGAAGGCATTAACACATGAGAAGTCACTTCCATCATTGTCCGATGCGGCACATCTTCAAGTTCCCGCTCTTGCATAAGAGTCATGGGGAGGAGGTCGCCAGTGCCGAAGTCTCTCATTGTCCTCTTGGCATGGCATGGAGGTTCGCTGGTGGAGGCAGTCCGATGGTGGTGGAGATGAGGCACCGAGGATAACAACGTGAAGGAGGAGAAGCAACGCGAGGTCAAGGAGTAGAAGAGGCGTGCTAGCCGCAAGCAATGAGGAGGGAGAGACAATTATGTGGAGGCCCGACGTATGGAGATAGGGCGCCTCCCTCCTTATTCGCCTGTGGTTAACATTGGGGTAGCGAGGGAAATCAGTGAGGATGGGTCGGGACTTGAAGGCGGTTGAGCATGAGGGTGATTAGGAGGGGGGGAGGGGTAACTTTTAGTTTTCTTTTCATCTTTAGCCAATGACAGCTAGGTCCCACGTGGCATGACATATATGTGTCATGCCATGCTAAAAAACTACATATATGTCATGCCACGTACGAGTTCAGCCCTTTAGTATGCGTATATACAACTCTATGTGATGGGTACTACTATTTTACCGTTTATATACTCATCGGTATTTATTTTTCACATACCTTGTTCTAATGGAGTTTTTTTTCCCGCTAGGCATACTACAATGTTGAGGAAATCATTAACTGGTAGCTGCTCGCTCGGCTTGGGAGTAGCGACTAATCGCTGATTCGGCTTATTAACTAGATTAATCAATCGATGGATTTATGAACTCAGTAGGCGCAGTTTTTGTATAGAGAATTTTGTTCAATAGAACTTGAATGCTATTAAAAAAATCTACATTGCAAATATGAAGCAAAATGCGCCGCTTTCTTTTCTCAGTAGATAAATCATCAACCAACATCCATGGGAAGAAGGGGGGGGGGGGGGTAGTGGCGCACAGAGGGAGGAGAAGAAGCAGTGACACGTTGAGGACCTGGCCAACCGCCATCTAGATCGGGTGGGGATGAGAGAAGCGGGAGGGGGCGGGAGGAGGGCCATTCCCTAGCTATTTAGGAGCAAGAGGGGTTGGGAGGGGTTACATGCCAAATAATTGGGCTTTGTTTGCCCACTCTTTATCGGGCCAAGAACAATTAATCGGTCTGACAACTAATTAATTGGTCTGACAGACCATTTAATCGGCCGGCAAGTTAACGCGATGAGTAGGTGTTATCGAGTCGGCCATCCTACGAGTAGCGATTAACTGGCCCATTACCTAAATAATCAGATGAATAATTAAACAACGCTTGTATCGAGTACCCATTGCTCGCCGAGATCATAGTCGCGTGCTGCAAACCCGGTGCTCCAGGCGACGCCCCACTGTATGGTGAGCCATCCGTGACAGAGATGAGACGACGAAGCTGCAACCGAGGGTTGGTGGAGCTGCGAGCCGGACGCGACCGAGATGAGGGGGTGGGAAAAGCGGATCCAATGGTGCAGAGAAGCCTGAACGTACGGCTGGCTGGGGTGGCCGCCCCCAAGCTGCGATCGACCGACCGACGCAGAGCATCGACCCGTGTGGTAATTTCTTTCCCCAGACGTGCCCATCTCATCACCGGAGAGAGCAGCTGAACTGCCCAACACGAATCGGACCCCCTCCGGCGCCCGGCGATGGAGATCCCCACCGCCACCATCCATCGCCTCCTATCATCCATTCGGGAGGGCACCACGGCCGCGCCCCCTGCCCCTCCCTTCCCCTCCGTCGCCGACGCCGTCGCTGCCTTCGACCCCGATGCCTCACCGGAGCTCCTGTGCGGGCGCTGCGGCGCGGCGGGTGGCCTCCTCCGCGGCGCGCAGTCCGCCGTCTGCGTCTACTGCGGGTCCCCTAGGCGTGGGAAGGGCGATGACATCGCCTTCCGAGGCAGTGCGGCCTACCAGTGGCTCCTCGGCTCGCTCCGGCTTGATGGATCTGTGAGCTCCTTTTCTGGCTTCGTTTGTTTCCATCGATCTGTTATTGTTGTACCAGTGGAATGCCGTTCCTTCGTAGTGGAAAGCCGTAGATTTGGCATTTCGGTCTCTTCCCTTAAGATCTCTAGTGGCAGGGTTCATGTGGAAATAGGGAAGCACTAAGTCGAAATAATGGGATGCTTGTTTATAAAGCTGAACCATGGAAATGAGGCTTTCTTTTATGTGGATGTAATAAGATGGAAAATTTGGCAGAATTGCGAGTGCCATTTGAGTTTAGAGACGTTTGCTGTTTCTTTTTCTTCCAAAGAAGGAACTAGAAGTTTAAAAGAGAAATGGAGGAACTGCAAACAAGTCTTTGTTTGTAGCAGAAGATGTGGCTTGGACCTGTGGAATTGGATTTCCCAATTTAGTCATGAAAGAAATTCTCGTCTAGGCCACTAGGATTATATAACTAAAAAGAAAGTGATGTCATACTATCAAGCACAGGACATGTTCTCCAACATGCGTATTGTAGTTAAATCTGAGTCTTTTCAACTGCAATGCAATTCCTCTTTTTCAGAGTTATTAGTTTATTATGTAGGATATTTTTTTGTTGTTGTGAAGAAAGTGTAATGTACAGAATGCATTTGAAATTAATCATTTTATGGTCTAATAGGAAAACGTTGCCAGGTCACCAATTTCCAGTTTCTTTTTCAATACAACCATGTTAATACTCCCTCCGATCCATATAATAGGAGTAACCTTTTTTGCATGTTTCTTCCACAAAATAATTCATAGAATTGAAAAACTGTTTGCTTCACAGGGCTGTAGCAACGGTATCTTAGCAATCCTTCCCGAACTCGGTTTATTCATGATGCGACGGTTGAGCCTCCCACTGGATTTTAGTACCCGTTCTGTGCAATTTATTTTTGTGTGATCTGAGTAGCCTAATTGGAAATTTCTTGCTTGATTCCGCTCTCCTAGAAGACAACTGCATTACTTTAGGTGAATTATTGATCTAGAAGTTCCATAGTCCTTCTTATGATATATACCTTATGTGTTTGGAAACAATGTGATGAGGTACAATATATAAAAGTAAAGAAAAAAAACCAGAAGCTTCTAGATGCTTCTACCCCATTCTAGATAAATTGGTCGTTAAGTCATATGTTGTTTTATTTGTTTGTTTTCTTAACCTTTAAGGGCTTGTTTGGGACTGCTCCGCTTCACCAAAATCAATTTCGCTTCACTAAATTCACTTTGAAGCAGTTTCATCCAGAAGTTGTAGCACTACCAAAGTGAATGTTTGGCTTCCATCTAGCTCCAGCTTCAAGAATGATAAATTTGATGGGAAGGATCTATTTGATTGGTCGAGGGGGGAGAAACGAAGGGGTATTCACTTACTGGTGGCAGTGGTGGGTAATTTTCATCCAACTCCAGCTTCTAGAGTTTTTTGGAGCACCCCCTGAAGAGCTTCATAAAAAACTAGGAGTTGTGCCCCAGATTCTAGTTTTTTTGTGGAGTGGCATATTGTGGAGCTACCCTGTTTGGCTTGGGTTTTTTGGAGCGGAGCTGAATTTTAAGAAGCAGAGCAGTCCCAAACAGGCTCTAAATAATGGTTTCGGAGTGTTCTAGCTGCGAGTAGAAGCTGAACCTTAAGTAATGTTTTCTCGGATCTTCTATTTATGAGTTTAAGTTGAGATGTGAAGGCTTCACAAAGCCTATAAATAGAGGTCCTCACTTCTAGTTTGTAACTCAGCCCATGTACCCACTACCTATGAACCTGGTGTTCTTATCTAAGATCTTCTATTATTACTTGTGTTCTAGGAGTTTTGGAGTGAACTCCTGCTGCAGTATCGGCCTATATTTGCCTCTAGAGCGATATCTTATCTAGCGCATCACGTCGAAGTAGTTCCTTCAACACTAGTGCTGTACACTTTGTAGCAGCAAGGTGGAGTTGTTCCTCCACAACCTTGTGCTGCTTCACAATGACCTTATAACAGCATATTCTCAAGAATGTGAGAAACCTCAGTTACATCAAGTTGGAAACTAGAAGCTTTTCTTATTAAGCCGCAGCTTAAATTGGAGAGCTGCTGAGAAACTGTTTTCCGCAGCTTCAGTTCCCTAAAGTAGATGCATGTCTAGTATCTAATTAGTCTTGGTCCTGCCGTATTTACTAACCTGGGGTTTAGCACTTGATGATTTGTAGACCCAAAGATCGTCCAAGGGAGGAGCCTATGCCTCTCAGATATGATTGCTTGACCATTACAACAAGTTCTGCCTTATACTAGACCAATGGAGAAGCATTTTCTCTCCTTTTATTTATTTTTGGTAAAAGCAACAGGGAAGCTGCCGTACAAAGCTTCCTCATACATGCCCTAGGGCACATATTTTCTGACCAAGAAGCTGAAGCGATATAGATTTATCTCCATTGTGGCCTAAGCGAATCTGTCTTATCACATATTTCTCAAAGTTAATAAATCTAGAAATCTAGATCTATATAGATTTATTAAGATTTATAACATATAACAGTGGTTCAATTGACACAGTGTTTGATGTCACGCCCGATGTTGAATGACACAAATGTTTAGGAACCATGCATTAGTTGTCTCAAATGCTGTCTAAAGTATGATTCATATTTTAGTAAATCTGACAACATGCTTATCTAGATGTATTGTGACTAATATAGCTATATACCATGTAGTTGTTTGGGTGCTTACTCGGTCACTCACCACATGGACGATTTAAAGCCATTTCTAGAGCATGTGCTGCATGTGCCATCGAGAGCATGGCTCTTACTTACCATTGTAATACTGGAATCTGCATAGTTTCAGTAAGCTTGAGCTCCCATTAAACTCGGTTGATCTTGTGGAGTCTAGATCAATGAAAGTTAAGGCATCTCTGTTGTTGGTATTTACCTCTCCAAGATCTCACTAGAGTTCCCTTCTGTCTTTAAACTGTGTATGCAGGATACATAGTCTGATATCTGAATCTTAACCCTGGTGCTATCTGTAATAACTGATGGTTGTTTTTGCCCCTCATTCAGGCTCTCGTAGAATTTGATGGCGACTCTACGGATTCAAATAAAAGCAAGGAGACACCAAAGAGTGGGTTGGTCTTATCTGATCTTCTGGACTTAAAGCTTACTTTCCCCCCAGAGAATAGGGAAATATCTGGAAGTTCCACAAGCAACAAACAACCATCAGTTGCATGCACACTAAATTTGCCTGGTGTTAACCTGGACTCATTCTCCATTGAAAGGAAAAAGGAGATAGCTGCCACCGCTGCTGCTCTTCCTCCAACTCATACTATAGTGCAGGAAAAGCATAGCAGAAGTCATGAATCCAGTAGCTCAGAGATGCATATTACATCGAAAGGCTTTGATTCCTTTGGGACAAAAACAGGTTCTCAAAGCACAAATCAAATGGAAGCTACTACGGCATTTGCAAATTGGGATGCTCACTTTCAGTCTACTGGCTCAGAGAGTGTTGTTGGAGACTCTAAGCAACTGGACCTATTTAAGAGCGCTTCAGTTGCCGAGCCTTCTAATTTTCCAGTTTCTGGGACTGCCATCAGACCGGTATTAGCTGCTGGAAATCAAACAAACATAGAATCAGAAGATTTAGCTTCAGCATTAAATGTAGACAACCTTTCCGTTCAAAAGGCTGTCCCAGCTAATGCAGAGACTAACGTTAGGATGGTTGCTGGAAACAATGTTGCTGAGTTCACCGGGTCCTCCCTTAATAAGAATTCAGTTGAGAGCAGTGGATTGTCTGGAAGGAGTGACATCGGAGTCAGTACTGATGAAGCTTTTGATGACTGGCAAGAATTTACAGAAGGTGGAAATCAGGGCACACTATCAGATGTCAGAGAGCATACAGAGAGGCCTTTTGTGAGCGGCTCCTCACAAATAGAAGGAACGGACCCCTTGCCCATAAGAAGCACAGAATCATCCAACAATGTTGCAGATTCTGATGATTGGCAAGCTTTTGCACAAAGTTCTGCTCAAGGAGATTCAGTGAAACTGGTGGAAGGATCATCGAGTGGTCAAGGAGATGGTTTGGGAAATCCAGTTGCAGAACTAGAACATTCTTTAGAAGCTCATGCTGTTGATTTATGGCCTGTTGGTAATGTCAAAGAACATAATTCTACAGAAATTGTTGAGCAAACTGATGATTCTTTTGATGACTGGCAAGATTTTACCACCCCTGGTCAAGCACAGGTTGCTTCATTCAATGAAGCTGAAAAATTGACGGAAGTTTCACATGTGAGTCACAGAGAAATAGATGTGGACTCATGGTTCACAGAAAATACTAGGGAATCAAGTAATACTGGCTTGGTGAATAGGAATAATATCATGCTGGATGATTGGCAAGGTTTTGCTGGTTCAGATCAAACACAGCAAAGTTCATATAATGCAGGTGGTGAACTAATGGATATTTCATTTGAGCAGCTTGATGGAACTGGCCCTGTGCAATTACCGGCAAATGTCAGCAGTAACAAAACTACAAATATAGTTTCAACAAATATGGAAGACAATACATTTGATATTTGGCAAGATGTTGCCGCACCACGTCACCAACAGGAAAACATATCTAATCTTGGGAGAGAAATGACTGGTGTCTCGTCTGTGCCTGCTAAAGAAATTGACTCCATGGATTTGTGGCTAACCAGCAATATCAAGGAATCTAACAGCTGCAGCAAAGATGTTAGTGGAATTCATGACTCACCCGATACATGGCAAGATTTTGCTAGTTTTGGTCAAGCACAGGGAAATATGAAAATTCCTGTGGAAGGACAGTTCGTCAAAGATCCTTCAGGAACTGAACCTGTGGACTTGTGGTCTTCAAGCCATACAGAGCAGTTTAAGAACCTTGAGCAGATAAATGCAAATAATGACCCATTTGATGAATGGCAAGATTTCAAAAACTCTCCTGAGCTGGAAACAAGCTTACAAGGTTGGCCAGGTGCTCCATTGTCTGGTAAACCCTCAGTATTGACGGCTGATATGACAGGGATGGAATTTGGAAGCTTTGCACAGTCTGCTCCATCCCAACGCCAAATACATAATAAACAAGATAATTCTAATGAAGCAAATGCAGCTCCACCTGGTGAACACGAAAGGTTAGTGATAGTGTACATTTTTTAAGCTGAGTGCATATTCTTTTGTTCATAGATTGGGGATTACTGTATACTTGATTAATTATGCTTGATGCTTCTAAAGCAATATAGAAATGGTCAAATAAATGTGTAGTTTTAACTTGAGGACCAAGGCTAGACAAGCCCAGATCCTTATTTATGCATCATAGCTTGGCACCCTGTAAGTGTTTTTTGCGGAAGGTTGGCACCATTTTCCTTGTTATTTTCATGGCAAAGCCCAAATTTCGGCACAGGTAGGCAACTAGTTGTTTCTGCGTGTAAAGATTAGTCTAAACTAAGCTTGTGCGCTGCAGCTATCACTGTCACTGGTATGTTTCATCTGAGCTTCCATCATATGAAATACAAGGATGTATACTAATAGGTTTACTAGAATGGTTTAGGCAACTTGTTTGTTCGACTTGTGCTGGTAACAATTCATACTGGACTTTGATGAGCCCAGGTGTAGCTTTTGTGAACGCAATGCCTTGATTTCGTATTTGGTAAACACATTAGTATTCAGGGAATATTGGATCCAATCATTGCTAACTTATGATATATTTTAACAAATGTTTAGTTACTTAGCAACTTCTTTTCTCTCGAGAAAATGTAAAAGCCTTGCTACTCAATGCACTGATTGAAAGAAGAGTTTGTACAAGCCATAAGAAGGGCAACACTTGGGAATTACGACATGATGCCTCTAATATCTAGGTGCGACCATCGCCGGAAGCAAAATGCTAGACCTCTCACACCCACCGCCGCCCATAGCCTGGTTTCTGTCTTCATCGAGTGAAGTAGGGTTGATGTATTCGCCCTGTGGAGCCAATGATATCGGTGAAGATAGAAAAGGCGATTGTGTCGGCGAAGATAGTGGAGTTCAAGTTTGATGATAGGCTAAATACGGCATATCCGATCTAGTAGCGCGAGGTTCCCCATTTTCGGCGTCAGCTGTCAATGGTGTTTCATGATGTACTTAACATAAATATGGTGAACGTATGTGGATTTGTATGATGTCACCTCAGGTTACTAGATGGACAGGGGGCACAAGTTTTACCCAGGTTCGGGCCTTCGCGTGGCGAGTAACAAGCCTACTCATGCTTACATGGGATTATATCAAATATGAATTACAACGGAGATGCACAATGGCGCGTATCTGGCGAGTTGAGGGTCAAGCCGCCAGAAATGGTGATGGATGATCTTGGCGGGATATCAGGATCGGATTTAATAATATGCTAAACTACACTTCTAGTGTTTTCAAGAGGTTGAAGGTCCTAAATCGTTTCATGGGGACGCCCTTATATAGGGATAGGGGTCTTGGTTGGTGGGCGCCGTCCTCCATCTTTCTTCTAGGCATGCAAGTCCTGGACTTCTCCATCTTTGGTAATGGCATGACTTCTCTTAAGAGAACCTAGAGTGGCGACTTCTCTTAAGAAAACCTGGAGTGGCATGTCTATGGGAACCGTTCGTGCAGGCATCGGCCCTTCGTATCGCACGTATACACGCAAATGTGGCCCAAAACGTAATATGCGTGGCATTTAGAACACACATTTTTCTTTCCACTAAATTCACAAAATTTTGAACTGTTTTTAGTTTTTTTTCTTCGAATATCCTGTTTCCTGGGGCTTTCTTTCTATGTTTACATTGAGCCATAGGTTCAAAATTCGTGTTATTTTGCAGTGGTAAACCATTTGAAGCCACACTACCAATAATCCACTTCATAACCTGGTTCTGAATTTCTGACCAGCAAGCAGCACCCTTAGTCGCGTGCCTATTTGTTGTTGCATTTTGCTCCTTTTTTAGGTCAATTCATCCTTACAATTGCCAGAACGAAGTAGGTGAATGATTGGTTGTGAGATATATTGCAGGCCATGTTGTATAATGTTTAGTATCTCACTCAATCCCGTTCGTGATATATGATTGATCACATATTACACGTTTTCACCATGTGCAGGATGGGCGTAATGCAGCAGATGGGTGATGTTGATGCATTGCCTGCAACAAGTCATGACAGTAACTCCAGACCAAAATCAGAAGCTGGCAATGCAAATGTGGAGAAATTGCTGTCTCAGATGCATGATCTCTCTTTTATGTTGAAGGACGAACTTTCTGTCCCTGCTAAGCCAGCAGATCGCTCTGAGTCCTGAAAGTTTCTGAGGTTCATAGCAACAGCAACAGTGTGCTATTTACTATACCAAGACGAACTTATGGTGGAGCTCCAGCCTTTCGCTTGCAGCACCAACCACATCAAATATCTCCTGTAGTAAATTTACGTGGCGAATAATCCCCTTTTTGCAATGGAATATGTCTCTTTTGTATCAGAACACTGATCGGTGGAGAATTCTAGCAATTTTCTCTGTTACATTGATCGGCGGAGTAGTCTTGCAATTTCCCCAGTCTTGTTAGTTAGGAGAGAATCCAGATCCCGAAGCCCCACTGTGATAAGTTTTTTCTTCTTACTGCAGAGTTGAAGCCAGAGTCGCTGGTTTTGTTGTGTATGTATCATTTCCGAGCCTGTATATGTTGTATACGAGACTGAAAACAAGATGTCCAGCCTATCCTGTGTTTTTCTTTTCTTGAAACCATTTTGCTCTTTTTCGAGATTGTCTGCAAGACTCGTGCTGGTATGTTGAAGGAAAAATGATTACTCTTGCTGATGGTAGCCCCATTCTGTTTGCTGCCGACATATTGTACCTTGCATGTATCGATTGTTAATTGTCATCCTGATTGTTAATTGTCATCCTAAGCGAATCGTTATACCTGACAAAGGACTTGCCAGACTTGCTGCAACCGTCCTGCTGGATGTATTCTCCTGGGGTTTTAATTTGTTAGTGCTTGATGATTTGTAGACCCGAAGATTGTGTCAGTACTCTGGAGGTGCCAAAGGTGCGGGCAAGACAAGGGAGACGTAAAGAAGGCGCGAAGAAGGCGTAAAGTAGTCACGGGAGTGCTTGAATTCAAGTGTGTGCTTGGGGGCCGTGAGCCTTGTAATCGAGTGGGCCGTGGGCCGTATGAGTTCGAGTGGCACTCGCGAGTATATAAGCGAGGCGTCTCGTTGTGGATAGGCATCGAGGACTTGGAAATGAAATATTCTGAGCCACAGGCTCCTCTTCCTCCTCTCTCTGCCTTCTCCTAGCTTCTCATCTCTCTCGCTCACTTCCTAAGATCTCTTCTACTCTTCCTCGCCACCGGCGAACTCCTATCGCCCCTAAGTCGTGACAATCTGGTATCAGAGCCACCTCCTCGCTCCGACGGTAGCGGATCGCCTGCGGGCTTGATCTGTGTAAATCCTGACCTGAGGTGGGTTGATTTGGGATTAATCGGCCACAACGACGACATTCAAGCCTAATCCGCAGTCGCGCTTTATTGCGGACGAGATGGAGGCGTTCCAAGAGCGCATGCTGAAGGAGTTCGCCGACATCAGGGCGGTGCAACGCAAGCTGGAGGTGGTCGACGGGATCTGCGCACAGCTGGCGGCGCTCGACGCCAAGCTTACGGAGCAAACGACGCGGCTCGACCAAGTCCAAGTGAAGGTGGATTTGTCCTGCGACACCTTGGGGCAGGTTCAGCAGAGCCAATTCCATGTCGCTTAGAAGGGGAAACCACCAGAGGTATCGGAGACCTCGTCGCCGACAGCG
The DNA here is from genome assembly GCA_034509565.1 of Triticum monococcum. Classification (NCBI taxonomy): domain Eukaryota; kingdom Viridiplantae; phylum Streptophyta; class Magnoliopsida; order Poales; family Poaceae; genus Triticum; species Triticum monococcum. The sequence goes on along the minus strand of CM067841.1, from coordinate 553,667,637 downwards.
TCGGAAGTGTCAGACGACATTCTGGGCCCAGGGCCACCGTTTGTTGCTCAGGGGCTGCCTCGTCCTGTCCAGGTACCGCCCAATACCTCTCTGTCCCAACAAGTTGTGCAGTCAGTTCAGGAGGAAAATTCAGGCAAGAGGCCGTGGTTGCCCAAAATGGATTTTCCCCGTTTCGATGGAAGTGATGTCAGGATCTGGTTAGATAAGTGCGAGGCGTTCTTCAAGTTATACAGCATACCTGGCAATTTCAAGGTCACCTCCGCCTCCCTGTATCTGACTGATAACGCTGCAAGTTGGTATCAGGCCTTTAAACAAAATAGCGCATATCACACTTGGCCGCAGTTTTGTGCAGCGGTAATACAGGAGTTCGATGTGAATGTTTACAGGCAGAAGATGAAGGACCTCATGTCGCTCAAACAGGAGAAAACAGTGGAGGAGTACAAGCAGAAGTTTCTTCAGCTGGTCTACACCATCAAGTTGTATGAACCGTCAATCAGTGATACTTTCCTGGTAACTCGTTTCATTATGGGGCTCAAATCAGAGTTACGATCAGCTGTGGAGTTTCAGATACCAACAAATGTCCACATGACAGCGATGTATGCTTCGGTTCAGGAAGGACTGTTACTGCAGCAGAAGACAGTCAGAGGATCTTACCAGAAGACTGCTTTTACCAAATCTGACACTCGGCCAGCGTTGGCTACTGGTGATCTGTGGAAGGCAAAACAGTTGAAAGAATATCGACGAGCTAACAGCCTGTGTTATAAATGTGGAGAGAAGTTCACTCTGGGGCATGTTTGCAGTCAGTTGCCTGTGACTGGGGCTCAACTGAAAATAGCAGAAACAGCGGTGCAGAATGAGATAATTTCTGATGCCCTTTTGGATGCTCTCGTTGAGCAGTCTACAACAGATTGTGCTACTATTTCAGTTACTGCCTTGTCAGGTGCAACTCACCCAAAAACCATACAACTGAGAGCCTTGGTGGGGAATTAAGTGGTGCTCATATTAGTGGACTCAGGGAGCACCCACACTTTTGTGGATCAAGCACTGCTCAACAGGATAATTGTTAAGGTGGAGAACTTGAATAGGCTTATGCAGGTAAAAGTGGCAAATGGAGAACTAGTACAGTGTTCTGAAAAAAGTTTCTCAGTTAACTTGGTGGGTTCAAGGTTATAACTTCACAAATGCAATGCATGTGCTTCCTCTTGGGAGACATGACATCATTTTGGACATGGACTGGCTAGAACAATGGGGAGTGATGCAATGTCACTGGGCAGAAAAATGGGTTCAGTTCAAATATTCAGGACAAGAGGTGAAGTTACAGGGTGTGTTACCTGCAAAACCAGCAGAGATTACGGAAGTCACCGCTGAACAACTGTTAAAATGGGAAAAAGGCAATGAAGTTTGGGCAACTGTTGTGTTAAACATAATTGTGATGGCACCTAGAACTCCAGTTCCTCCTGCTGTACAAGAATTACTACAACAACATCACACTGTGTTCAAAGATCCTCAGACTTTGCCCCCTCACAGACCACTGGATCATGAAATCCATCTCATTCCTGGGGCTGTTCCAGTAAATTGCAGGCCATACAGATATTCTCCACTATAGAAAGATGAAATAGAGAGACAAGTGTCTGAAATGCTAAAAGCTGGTTTGATCACACCAAGCATTAGTCATTTTGCTTCTCCTGTTCTCCTGGTAAAGAAGAAAGATGGCACTTGGAGGTTCTGTGTGGATTACAGAAAGTTGAATGATATCACCATTAAAAGCAAGTTTCCTCTACCAGTGATTGATGAGTTACTAGATGAATTAGGCGGTGCTAAGTGGTTCTCAAAACTAGATTTAAAGGCTGGGTATCATCAGATTCGAATGAAAGAAGAAGATGAGCATAAGACAGCATTTAAGACACACCATGGCCAGTTCCAATTCAGGGTAGTTCCTTTTGGACTGGCTACTGCTCCAGGCACATTCCAGTGCAATATGAATGTGTTTATGGCAGGGCCTAACAGAAAGTTTGTGTTAGTGTTCATGGATGACATCCTAGTATTCAACTTCACACTGGAAGATCATATTCAACACCTGAGGTCTGTGTTTGAAATTCTGGCACAAAATCAGCTATATGTGAAACAGAGTAAGTGTGTTTTTGCTCAGCAGTCCATGGAATATTTGGGCCACATTATTTCTGACAAAGGAGTAGCTACTGATCCTGCAAAAACAGAAGCTATGGTTAATTGGCCTGTACCAACTAATGTTACTGAGTTGAGAGGATTTTTAGGGCTAACAGGTTACTACAGAAAGTTTGTGAGGAACTATGGTCTGTTGGCTAGGCCTCTCACTGTTTTATTGAAGAAACAAGCTTTTCAGTGGTCTGACACAACTCAAGCAGCTTTTCAGCAGTTGAAACAGGCCATGGCCACAACTCCTGTTCTAGCTTTACCAAACTTTGCAAAAACCTTCACTGTGGAGACAGATGCTTGTAATACTGGAGTGGGAGCTGTTCTTGCTCAGGAGGGGCATCCCATTGCTTACTATAGCAAGGCACTTGGAGTAGCTAGTCAGAAACTATGCATTTATGAGAAAGAATTTCTGGCAATCATGATGGCCATAGACAGGTGGAGATCTTACCTGGCCAGAGCACCTTTTGTCATCAAAACAGACCACCAAAGCCTCTGTCACTTAGGGGATCAACTTCTCACTTCAGACTTGCAGAGAAAAGCCATGACAATACTGGTAGGACTGCAATTCACTATCCAGTACAAAAAAGGAGTGGAAAATACTGCAGCAGATGCACTTTCAAGAGTGGCTCATTTATTTCCTCTCCAAGCAATGTCTACAAGCAAGCCTGTCTGGATATAAGAAGTGTTGAATTCCTATACAGTTGATCCTGCTGCACAGCAGTTGTTGCAGAAGCTAGCAGTGGATAACAAAGCTTGTCCTGGATTTCATTTGCAAGAGGGGCTAATTAAACATGAGGATAAAATTTGGATTGGAGCAAATGCAGGTCTGCAAACAAAGCTCATCCAGGCTTTTCATTCATCACCAGTGGGAGGACACACTGGCATACTTCCTACTTACCATAGAGTGAAGCAATTATTTAGTTGGACTGGTATGAAAACATATGTGGAAATTTTGTGAAGCAGTGCAATACTTGTTGTCGGTGTCAAAATCGGCGGATCTCAGGTAGGGGGTCCCGAACTGTGCATCTAAGGCGGATGGTAACAGGAGGCAGGGAACACGATGTTTTACCCAGGTTCGGGCCCTCTTGATGGAGGTAAAACCCTACGTACTGCTTGATTTATTCTTGATGATATGAGTATTACAAGAGTTGATCTACCACGAGATCGGAGAGGCTAAACCCTAGAAGCTAGCCTATGGTATGATTGTATTTTCTCCTACAGACTAAAACCCTCTGGTTTATATAGACACCAGAGGGGGCTAGGGTTACACAAGGTCGGTTACAAAGGAGGAGATATACATATCCGTATTGCCTAGCTTGCCTTCCACGCCAAGTAGAGTCCCATCCGGACACGAGACGAAGTCTTCAATCTTGTATCTTCATAGTCCAACAGTCCGGCTGTCCGGAGACCCCCTAATCTAGGACTCCCTCAGTAGCCCCTGAACCAGGCTTCAATGATGATGAGTCCGGCGCGCAGTATTGTCTTCAGCATTGCAAGGCGGGTTCCTCCTCCGAATACACCACAGAAGAATTTGAATACAAGGATAGTGTCCGACCCTACAAAATAAGTTCCACATACCACTGTAGAGAGAATACTATTTCCACAACTTTAATCTGCTGACACGTTTTGGCAACATGACATCACGCCATGGTTCGGTGATTATTCAAACCATTTTTCTTTAACCAGCCCCGCACATAACGCGAGGCAGTTTCTTGACACGTCTTGTCAAAGCAGAGATCGTGTCCCCCCTTATTACAGGATTCTCATCAATACGGGTAACCCAACCATGCCTAGGACTCCTAGATTTTAGGCAAGTCCCAAACGGCCATGAGGACACTTGATATTCACCCTCTTTATAAAGGGTCAAGGCTTTTACTTTTTTCCTCCCGTGCTCAATCGAATCCCTCCCCCGCCTCGAGTTCTAACACTCAAAGACTAGGTCAGGTGCTTCGGATCTTCAATCATGTCCGGATCCAGCCTCCAGGGCCGGTGGATGCCCTCCTCCGTCACGGAAGAGGATATCAAGAAGTTGAGGGAGGCAAGATACCTGACCGCCGAAGTCTCACATCGGCTGCCCGCCCGAGGGCAGGTCGTCCCTACTCCTGAACCCAATGAAGACGTCGTGTTCATCTCCCACTTCCTTCGAGGACTAGGCCTCACTCTGGATCCCTTTGTAAGGGGTTTGATGTTCTATTACGGGCTTGATTTCCACGATCTAGCCCCGGATTCCTTTCTCCACATCTCGGCATTTATTGTCGTATGTGAGGCCTTCCTCCGCATTACCCCTCACTTCGGCCTGTGGCTCAAGACCTTTGATGTGAAGCCGAAGACGGTCGAGGGGCAGTATGCAGCGTGCAGGGTGCATTAATAAGCAAGATTATCGGAGCTCCGTGTCCAAAAGGTTCCTTTCCAGAGGTGTCCGGATTATGGCAACGAGAGTGGTTCTACATCACCGCTCCCAGAAGTGCCAAGTGGGTAGCTTCCCCCGCCTTTCGCTCGGGCCCTCCACCACAACTGATGTCATGGATCAGCAAGGGGCCGAGCTGGGGTCCAGCCAAGGATGTGCCCATACTGCAGAGCCGCATCCGGGATCTATTCGAGGGAGATTTTAGTTTGGTTATGGTAGTGCAAGTCATGCCGGTTCATCAAGTCCAGCCTTGCAAACGCCGGCCCCTCCGTTTGTGGGAATTCAACCCAGAAGGACCGCGCGCTATTCAGAATTTCCTCAGCTTGACGCACGAGGAGATGTACAAGTCGTTCTTCGGACCCCAAATAGAGTGTCCGGACACCTCCGAGGACGTGGGCCTGAGCAGCAACCGTACCGCGACCCAGGTAAGTAATCCTATAGCCGAACACACTATATTTTTTTTATCATGACATCATTCTGAAGGATTGCTCTTTAACCAGGACTGGATAACAAAGGCGAAGATGATCCAGTGTTTGGCTCCCCTTCCCGAAGGCTTGGACAATCCGGTGCTGGAAAAGATGCTCGAGCCAGCACCTTACCCGGTGCCCTCAAAGGAAGATGAAGGGGGGAATAGAGAGGGCCAAAGCGGGCCTCCACCGCTACCTGTTCCAACCGAGGGAACGAGCGCCTCCGTAAGGGAGGATAGCCAAGGGAAGGAATCTGACATTCCCTCGCCCACGGGGAGAAAGAGGACTACCTCTGATGATCCGGAAACCAAGGTTTCCAAACGGGAGAAGAAAACTCCACCAGAGGGTCCCGCCTCGGAGGGTGCTCTTGCCGCACAAAGTTCGTGCAGGGATCAACCCTCTAACGAGTTGTAAGTAATCAAAAAGTGCTTAGTGGTGAAGATATACCGCCTTACTTTTGAGGAAAATAACCGAAGCATCTATCTTGTAGTTTGGATCTGAGCCCTTCTCAGCAGAGCTCGTCTTTGCGGGATCTTCTTCCGGAGATGATGGAGAGCGAAACGCCTCCCCCGGACTCCCTGGCTCAAGAAGCGGGCGACCCTGAAGTGTCATCACGGAGAGTTTCTCCGGATCCGGCAAGGCCAGAAGATAATCCCATGGTCACCCGAAGCCCTCAGTATCCGGCTCTTGAAGAGAGCAATCAAAAGAGTCTGGCACCATATGGTATGCGGTCGGACGTACTGAAGGGTCTGCTAGAGCGAGCGACTATCTCTGAAGAGCACCATACATTAATGTGTACGGTGATTGAAAGGATTTCGTCCGCCGAAAACGGGTTGCATGAAGCCTTTATGAGTCTACTGACGGGCTTTGAGGTACGTGAAATGGTGTACATTTGTGATGGTATTGCACATTTTTAGGTGTGCCTTGTGTAGATAGTAGCCCCTGAGACTCTGGTTGTCATCGAGAACGGCGGATCAGAGGATCGTAATCCCAGGTAACAACCAGTCCTCCTTTATGTGTAGGTGGCTGGAGCTCCGGTGGCTAGCCGGACTTATGGGGTTGCTGAACTAAAGCGGCAACTAGATGCGGCGGATGCTGACATTGAGCTTGTTAACAAGCGGCTTGACGAGGCACAGGGTAGGTGATATTTATAGTGAATGTCATATAGTAAGAGCAGCGTGATGCCAGTATCTTTAATATGTTGTGACTGCAGATGGAGTTGCCACCATGGAGGCCCTGCGGGCGGAGCTTGCCCGAGCCAAGGAGCAAGCAAGAAGTAGTAATGCAGCCGCTTTGAAGGCGGACGAAGAGTTGAGAGCCGAGAAGGCCGCACATAGCGAGAGCAAAGAGAAAATGGCCAAAATGGCTGTGAAGTTAAAAGACACTGCCGACCGCTGCTAGTTTTTTGAAGAAGAAAGCCGGGTGAAGGCTACGGACCTCAAAAAGGCCACAATGACGACCAAAGACACCCGCTCTGCAATGAGAGCAAAGAAGGAGGAACTGCGTGAAGCCGGGGATATTGTGGCTGGGAAGCCCTTTATGCTGTGGAGGAAGTTCAGCAATCCACGGTATGCCCCTCTGGATCGGCTGTGGAGTTCGGCCGACGCATATCTGGGCTTAGCGGCGAGCGCTGTCGATGCGGCCGAATACTTTCGAGATCAAACAGATCGTGAAGTGGACAAGCTGTTCTGGTCGCAATTCAACGTTCTAGAGCGTCCGCTTCCATTGACTGATCAGCTTGCCAAATGGGCCGAACTCAATAGATTGTCCGGACTCGCCATGAGGTCTGTCGTGGATCATCTGTGGCCGGAAAGGCCGAAGCCGAACAACTATTTTAGCTTGGTGCAGCAGTTCCTTGGTGCGGTGCCACGCATCAATGCGATGAAGAGGTCGGCGTGCATAGAAGGCTCACGGATGGCCCTTGCCCGTGTCAAAACATACTGGGCGGAGATGGATGCCACCACTGTCACGGCGCAGGGTTCGGCCATAGGCCGAGTGGCTGCCGAGCACTATTTTGAAGAAGTTCTTGAGGGCGCTCGTACGATAGAGGCCCAGTGCTCGAAGAATGTTATGTTTGAGTGACATGTATTCCCATTGTAAAGACAATGTTTTATTGAATTTATCAAGGCTGTATTTATACTTTTGCCCGAAAGTATTGTGATGCCTCCTGTGTGGCCGTTTTATGTATACATGTATATAACCTGAAAGATTGCAGTCGTTGGCTTCAGCCCCCACGCATATAATGCGGGGGTGTTCGCAGAAGATGCGTATTCACACTTAATCCAATGTCTTGGTCCTAATAAGGAGGTGATAGCGCAGCGAACTAGGCAACCGGACTATAATGCTTTAACACTTTCACTTAGCCATAGGAGTTTGACAGTGGGGCTACTATATAGTCCCTGGTGGCTCCGCACTCGTCTGGATTCAGGGTGCGTAAATGCCTGGCCGGGAAACGGCCCTTCGTTAATGCGAAGGAATCCCGAAGATTCCAATAGGTCATCGAGTGGTTGACCAGTCTCGCGCTATATCATGACAGTCAGTTTTTGGCTTTCTCTACTGAGGTGCTCGTCCAGATGAACCGGGGCACAATCGCAGTAGTTCTCCTGGTGCCGCCTTAGCCGATAGAGCGGAACGTAAGACAGCAAAACACATGAGCTGGGCAAACCCAACATTTAACCAAAGACATGATTCGGAGCTGATGCATATAAGGCCAAACTTGCGACGCCGAACACTCCCTAAGGTATTCGGTCTTTATGGTGTAAACCGGGTCTAAACAGTACCCTTTGTAATAAGCCCCTGGTGTCTAGGTACGTGCATTATTCTGGCGTGGCCACATGCCAAGACGTCAGCATCCTTCTCGTTTGTTCTGAGAATCCGAGGGATGTAAATCAACAAGAGACAGTAAAAAAGGTTTACACAGGGTCTTAATCTACAAAGAATCCTTGGAACGGGTCCCAGCTGCACGTCTGCGCCTGTGTCTCCGTTGTGCCGTATCCTGGACGGGTGTAGCACGATGGTCATCTGAAAAAGAGAAGAACTTAATTGAAAAGTTGCCGTGCAAAAGTTAAGTTATACTAAATAAACAATATATAGTTGAAAATGAGTAAAGGTGAGCCTTATTGCCACTTTTGCGCGCGTGTTGAGCCCCTTGTATTGTAATAGGGGTATAGCCATCAAACCTGTATTAATTACATAAAGCTAAGCCGGACTCGTCTAGCCGTGTTTGTGGTCTTAATCGACCTGTCAAATGCTTGAGTTGGTGAGTGAAGGAAATATGCCCTAGAGGCAATAATAAAGTTATTATTTATTTCCTTATATCATGATAAATGTTTATTATTCATGCTAGAATTGTATTAACCGGAAACATAATACATGTGTGAATACATAGACAAACTTAGTGTCACTAGAATGCCTCTACTTGACTAGCTCATTAATCAAAGATGGTTATGTTTCCTAACCATGAACAATGTGTTGTTATTTGATTAACGAGGTCACATCATTAGTTGAATGATCTGATTGACATGACCCATTTCATTAGCTTAGCACCCGATCGTTTAGTATGTTGCTATTGCTTTCTTCATGACTTATACATGTTCCTATGACTATGAGATTATGCAACTCCCTTTTACCAGAGGAACACTTTGTGTGCTACCAAACGTCACAACGTAACTGGGTGATTATAAAGGAGCTCTATAGGTGTCTCCAAAGGTAGATGTTGGGTTGGCGTATTTCGAGATTAGGATTTGTCACTCCGATTGTCGGAGAGGTATCTCTGGGCCCTCTCGGTAATGCACATCACATAAGCCTTGCAAGCATTGTGACTAATGAGTTAGTTGCGAGATGATGTATTACAGAACGAGTAAAGAGACTTGCCGGTAACGAGATTGAACTAGGTATTGGATACCGACGATCGAATCTCGGGCAAGTAACATACCGATGACAAAGGGAACAACGTATGTTGTTATGCGGTCTGACCGATAAAGATCTTCGTAGAATATGTAGGAGCCAATATGGGCATCCAGGTCCCGCTATTGGTTATTGACCGGAGATGTGTCTCAGTCATGTCTACATTGTTCTCGAACCGTAGGGTCCGCACGCTTAACGTTACGATGACATTTATTATGAGTTTATGCATTTTGATGTACCAAAGTTAGTTCGGAGTCCCGGATGTGATCACGGGCATGATGAGGAGTCTCGAAATGGTCGAGACATAAAGATTGATATATTGGATGACTATATTCGGACACCGGAAGTGTTCCGGGTAATTTCAGAGAAAACCGGAGAGCCGGAGGGTTACCGGAACCCTACCGGGAGAAGTAATGGGCCATATGGGCTTTAGTGGAGAGAGAGAAGGGCTGCCAGAGGTGGGCCGCGCGCCACCTCCTCCCTGGTCCGAATTGGACTAGGGGAGGGGGGCGGCGCCCCCCCTTTCCTTCTCCCACTCCACCTCTTTCCCCCTCCTAGTAGGAGTCCTACTCCTACTAGGAGGAGGACTCCTCCTTGGCGTGCCACACCTGGCCGGCCGGCCTCCTCCCCTTGCTCCTTTATATATGGGGGCAGGGGGCACCCCAAGACACACAAGTTGATCCACGTGATCGTTCCTTAGCCGTGTGCGGTGCCCCCTGCCACTATATTCCACCTCGATCATATCGTTGTAGTGCTTAGGCGAAGCCCTGCGTCGGTAGAACATCAAGATCGTCATCACGCCGTCGTGCTGACGGAACTCCTCCCCGAAGCTTTGCTGGATCGGAGCCCGGGAATCGTCATCGAGCTGTACGTGTGCCAAGAACTCGGAGGTGCCGGAGTAACGGTGCTTGGATCGGTCGGATCAGGAAGAAGACGTACGACTACTTCCTCTATGTTGTGTCAACGCTTCCGTTGCGATCTACAAGGGTACGTAGATCATACTCTCCTCTCATTGCTGTGCATCACCATGATCTTGCGTGTGCGTAGGAAAATTTTGAAATTACTACGTTCCCCAACAGTGGCATCCGAGCCTAGGTTTTATGGTTTGATGTTATTTGCACGAGTAGAACACAAGTGAGTTGTGGGCGATATAAGTCATACTGCCTACCAGCATGTCATACTTTGGTTCGGCGGTATTGTTGGACGAGACGACCCGGACCAACCTTACGCGTACGCTTACGCGAGACCGGTTCCCCCGACGTGCTTTGCACATAGGTGGCTTGTGGGCGACTGTCTCTCCAACTTTAGTTGAATCGAGTGTGGCTACGCCCGGTCCTTGCGAAGGTTAAAACGAAGTCTATTTGACAAACTATCGTTGTGGTTTTGATGCGTAGGTGAGATTGGTTCTTGCTTAAGCCCGTAGCAGCCACGTAAAACTTGCAACAACAAAGTAGAGGACGTCTAACTTGTTTTTGCAGGGAATGTTGTGATGTGATATGGTCAAGACATGATGCTAAGTTTTATTGTATGAGATGATCATGTTTTGTAACCGAGTTATCGGCAACTGGCAGGAGCCATATGGTTGTCGCTTTATTGTATGCAATGCAATCGCGATGTAATGCTTTACTTTATCACTAAGCGGTAGCGATAGTCGTGGAAGCATAAGATTGGCGAGACGACAACGATGCTATGATGGAGATCAAGGTGTCGCGCCGGTGATGATGGTGATCATGACGGTGCTTTGGAGATGGAGATCACAAGCACAAGATGATGATGGCCATATCATATCATTTATATTGATTGCATGTGATGTTTATCTTTTATGCATCTTATCTTGCTTTGATTGACGGTAGCATTATAAGATGATCTCTCACTAAATTATCAAGAAGTGTTCTCCCTGAGTATGCACCGTTGCGAAAGTTCTTTGTGCTGAGACACCACGTGATGATCGGGTGTGATAGGCTCTACGTTCAAATACAACGGGTGCAAAATAGTTGCACACGCGGAATACTCAGGTTATACTTGACGAGCCAAGCATATACAGGTATGGCCTTGGAACACGGAGACCGAAAGGTCGAGCGTGAATCATATAGTAGATATGATCAACATAATGATGTTCACCGATGAAACTACTCCATCTCACGTGATGATCGGACATGATTTAGTTGATTTGGATCACGTGATCACTTAGAGGATTAGAGGGATATCTATCTAAGTGGGAGTTCTTAAGTAATATGATTAATTGAACTTAAATTTATCATGAACTTAGTACCTGATAGTATCTTGCTTGTTTATGTTGATTGTAGATAGATGGCTCGTGCAGTTGTTCCGTTGAATTTTAATGCGTTCCTTGAGAAAGCAAAGTTGAAAGATGATGGTAGCAATTACACGGACTGGGTCCATAACTTGAGGATTATCCTCATTGCTGCACAGAAGAATTACGTCCTGGAAGCACCGCTGGGTGCCAGGCCTGCTGCTGGAGCAACACCAGATGTTATGAACGTCTGGCAGAGCAAAGCTGATGACTACTCGATAGTTCAGTGTGCCATGCTTTACGGCTTATAATCGGGACTTCAACGACGTTTTGAACGTCATGGAGCATATGAGATGTTTTAGGAGTTGAAGTTAATATTTCAAGCAAATGCCCGGATTGAGAGATATGAAGTCTCCAATAAGTTCTATAGCTGCAAGATGGAGGAGAACAGTTCTGTCAGTGAGCATATACTCAAAATGTCTGGGTATAATAATCACTTGATTCAATTGGGAGTTAATCTTGCAGATGATTGCGTCATTGACAGAATTCTCCAATCACTGCCACCAAGCTACAAGAGCTTCGTGATGAACTATAATATGCAAGGGATGAACAAGACTATTCCCGAGCTCTTCGCAATGCTGAAAGCTGCGGAGGTAGAAATCAAGAAGGAGCATCAATTGTTGATGGTTAACAAAACCACTAGTTTCAAGAAAAAGGGCAAAGGGAAGAAGAAGGGGAACTTCAAGAAGAACGGCAAGCAAGTTGCTGCTCAGGAGAAGAAACGCAAGTCTGGACCTAAGCCTGAAACTGAGTGCTTCTACTGCAAGCAGACTGGTCACTGGAAGCGGAACTGCCCCAAGTATTTGGCGGATAAGAAGGATGGCAAGGTGAACAAAGGTATATGTGATATACATGTTATTGATGTGTACCTTACTAATGCTCGCAGTAGCACCTGGGTATTTGATACTGGTTCTGTTGCTAATATTTGCAACTCGAAACAGGGACTACAGATTAAGCGAAGATTGGCTAAGGACGAGGTGACGATGCGCGTGGGAAACGGTTCCAAAGTCGATGTGATTGCAGTCGGCACGCTACCTCTACATCTACCGTCGGGATTAGTATTAGACCTAAATAATTGTTATTTGGTGCCAGCGTTGAGCATGAACATTATATCTGGATCTTGTTTAATGCGAGACGGTTATTCATTTAAATCAGAGAATAATGGTTGTTCTATTTATATGAGTAATATCTTTTATGGTCATGCACCCTTGAAGAGTGGTCTATTCTTGTTGAATATCGATAGTAGTGATACACATATTCATAATGTAGAAGCCAAAAGATGCAGAGTTGATAATGATAGTGCAACTTATTTGTGGCACTGCCGTTTAGGTCATATCAGTGTAAAGCGCATGAAGAAACTCCATACTGATGGACTTTTGGAACCACTTGATTATGAATCACTTGGTACTTGCGAACCATGCCTCATGGGCAAGATGACTAAAACACCGTTCTCCGGTACTATGGAGAGAGCAACAGATTTGTTGGAAATCATACATACAGATGTATGTGGTCCAATGATAGTTGAGGCTCGTGGCGGATATCGTTATTTTCTCACCTTCACAGATGATTTAAGCAGACATGGGTATATCTACTTAATGAAACATAAGTCTGAAACATTTGAAAAGTTCAAAGAATTTTAGAGTGAAGTTGAAAATCATCATAACAAGAAAATAAAGTTTCTACGATCCGATCATGGAGGAGAATATTTGAGTTACGAGTTTGGTGTACATTTGAAAAATTGTGGAATAGTTTCGCAACTCACGCCACCCGGAACACCACAGCGTAATGGTGTGTCCGAACGTCGTAATCGTACTTTACTAGATATGGTGCGATCTATGATGTCTCTTACTGATTTACCGCTATCGTTTTGGGGATACGCTCTAGAGACGGCCGCATTCACGTTAAATAGGGCACCATCAAAATCCGTTGAGACGACACCTTATGAACTATGGTTTGGCAAGAAACCAAAGTTGTCGTTTCTGAAAGTTTGGGGCTGCGATGCTTATGTGAAAAATCTTCAACCTAATAAGCTCGAACCCAAATCGGAGAAATGTGTCTTCATAGGATATCCAAAGGAAACTATTGGATACACCTTCTATCACAGATCCGAAGGCAAGACTTTTGTTGCTAAATTCAGAAACTTTCTTGAGAAGGAGTTTCTCTCAAAAGAAGTGAGTGGGAGGAAAGTAGAACTTGACGAGGTAACTGTACCTGCTCCCTTGTTGGAAAGTAGTACATCACAGAAAACTGTTTCTGCGACACCTACACCAATAAGTGAGGAAGTTAATGATAATGATCATGAAACTTCAGAACAAGATACTACTGAACCTCGTAGATCAACCAGAGTAAGATCCGCGCCAGAGTGGTACGGTAATCCAGTTCTGGAAGTCATGCTACTAGATCATGATGAACCTACGAACTATGAAGAAGCGATGGTGAGCCCAGATTCCGCAAAGTGGCTTGAAGCCATGAAATCTGAGATGGGATCCATGTATGAGAACAAAGTATGGACTTTGGTTGACTTGCCCGATGATCGGCAAGCAATTGAGAGTAAATGGATCTTCAAGAAAAAGACTGACGCTGACGGTAATGTTACTGTCTATAAAGCTCGACTTGTCGCAAAAGGTTTTCGACAAGTTCAAGGGGTTGACTACGATGAGACCTTCTCACCCATAGCGATGCTTAAGTCTGTCCGAATCATGTTAGCAATTGCCGCGTTTCATAATTATGATATTTGGCAGATGGATGTCAAAACTGCATTCCTGAATGGATTTCTGGAAGAAGAGTTGTATATGATGCAACCAGAAGGTTTTGTCGACCCAAAGGGAGCTAAAAAAGTGTGCAAGCTCCAACGATCCATTTATGGACTGGTGCAAGCCTCTCGGAGTTGGAATAAACGCTTTGATAGTGTGATCAAAGCATTTGGTTTTATACAGACTTTTGGAGAAGCCTGTATTTACAAGAAAGTGAGTGGGAGCTCTGTAGCATTTCTGATATTATATGTGGATGACATATTGCTGATTGGAAATGATATAGAATTTCTGGATATCATAAAGGGATACTTGAATAAGAATTTTTCAATGAAAGACCTCAGTGAAGCTGCTTACATATTAGGCATAAAGATCTATAGAGATAGATCAAGACGCTTAATTGGACTTTCACAAAGCACATACGTTGACAAAATTTTGAAGAAGTTCAAAATGGATCAAGCAAAGAAAGGGTTCTTGCCTGTGTTACAAGGTGTGAAGTTGAGTCAGACTCAATGCCCGACCACTGCAGAAGATAGAGAGAAAATGAAAGATGTTCCCTATGCTTCAGCCATAGGCTCTATCATGTATGCAATGCTGTGTACCAGACCTGATGTGTGCCTTGCAATAATTTTAGCAGGGAGGTACCAAAGTAATCCAGGAGTGGATCACTGGACAGCGGTCAAGAACATCCTGAAATACCTGAAAATGACTAATGATATGTTTCTCGTATATGGAGGTGCCAAAGAGCTCACCGTAAAAGGTTACGTTGATGCAAGCTTTGACACTGATCCGGACGATTCTAAATCGCAAACCGGATACGTGTTTACATTAAATGGTGGAGCTGTCAGTTGGTGCAGTTCTAAACAAAGCGTCGTAGCGGGATCTACATGTGAAGCAGAGTACATAGCTGCTTCGGAAGCAGCAAACGAAGGAGTCTGGATGAAGGAGTTCATATCCGATCTAGGTGTCATACCTAGTGCATCGGGTCCAATGAAAATCTTTTGTGACAATACTGGTGCAATTGCCTTGGCAAAGGAATCCAGATTTCACAAGAGGACCAAACACATCAAGAGACGCTTCAATTCCATCCGGGATCTAGTCCATGTGGGAGACATAGAGATTTGCAAGATACATACGGATCTGAATGTTGCAGACCCGTTGACTAAGCCTCTTCCACGAGCAAAACATGATCACCAGCAAGGCTCCATCGGTGTTAGAATCATTACTGTGTAATCTAGATTATTGACTCTAGTGCAAGTGGGAGACTGAAGGAAATATGCCCTAGAGGCAATAATAAAGTTATTATTTATTTCCTTATATCATGATAACTGTTTATTATTCATGCTAGAATTGTATTAACCGGAAACATAATACATGTGTGAATACATAGACAAACTTAGTGTCACTAGTATGCCTCTACTTGACTAGCTCATTAATCAAAGATGGTTATGTTTCCTAACCATGAACAATGTGTTGTTATTTGATTAACGAGGTCACATCATTAGTTGAATGGTCTGATTGACATGACCCATTTCATTAGCTTAGCACCCGATCTTTTAGTATGTTGCTATTGCTTTCTTCATGACTTATACATGTTCCTATGACTATGAGATTATGCAACTCCCGTTTACCGGAGGAACACTTTGTGTGCTACCAAACGTCACAATGTAACTGGGTGATTATAAAGGAGCTCTACAGGTGTCTCCAAAGGTAGATGTTGGGCTGGCATATTTCGAGATTAGGATTTGTCACTCCGATTGTCGGAGAGGTATCTCTGGGCCCTCTCGGTAATGCACATCACATAAGCCTTGCAAGCATTGTGACTAATGAGTTAGTTGCGAGATGATGTATTACGGAACGAGTAAAGAGACTTGCCGGTAACGAGATTGAACTAGGTATTGGATACCGACGATCGTATCTCGGGCAAGTAACATACCGATGACAAAGGGAACAACGTATGTTGTTATGCGGTCTGACCGATAAAGATCTTCGTAGAATATGTAGGAGCCAATATGGGCATCCAGGTCCCGCTATTGGTTATTGACCGGAGATGTGTCTCAGTCATGTCTACATTGTTCTCGAACCGTAGGGTCCGCACGCTTAACGTTACGATGACAGTTATTATGAGTTTATGCATTTTGATGTACCGAAGTTAGTTCAGAGCCCCGGATGTGATCACGGGCATGACGAGGAGTCTCGAAATGGCCGAGACATAAAGATTGATATATTGGATGACTATATTCGGACACCGGAAGTGTTCCGGGTAATTTCGGAGAAAACCGGAGAGCCGGAGGGTTACCGGAACCCTACCGGGAGAAGTAATGAGCCATATGGGCTTTAGTGGAGAGAGAGAAGGGCTGCCAGAGGTGGGCCGCGTGCCACCTCCTCCCTGGTCCAAACTGGACTAGGGGAGGGGGGCGGCGCCCCCCCTTTCCTTCTCCCACTCCACCTCTTTCCCCCTCCTAGTAGGAGTCCTACTCCTACTAGGAGGAGGACTCCTCCTTGGCGCGCCACACCTGGCCGGCTGGCCTCCTCCCCTTGCTCCTTTATATATGGGGGCAGGGGGCACCCCAAGACACACAAGTTGATCCACGTGATCGTTCCTTAGCCGTGTGCGGTGCCCCCTGCCACTATATTCCACCTTGATCATATCGTTGTAGTGCTTAGGCGAAGCCCTGTGTCGGTAGAACATCAAGATCGTCATCACGCCATCGTGCTGACGGAACTCCTCCCCGAAGCTTTGCTGGATCGGAGCCCGGGGATCGTCATCGAGCTGTACGTGTGCCAAGAACTCGGAGGTGCCGGAGTAACGGTGCTTGGTTCGGTCGGATCGGGAAGAAGATGTACGACTACTTCCTCTACGTTGTGTCAACGCTTCCGTTGCGATCTACAAGGGTACGTAGATCATACTCTCCTCTCGTTGCTGTGCATCACCATGATCTTGCATGTGCGTAGGAATTTTTTTGAAATTACTACGTTCCCCAACAGTGAGGCCATTTAGTGTGCGGCGGCCAAGGCGGCCGCACCGTCTTCGGCGCGCAAGGAGCGCTCAATATTTCCATTTACTGTAATGATGCTACGTGGACCGGGCATCTTGAGCTTGAGGGAAGCGTAATGCCGTATTGCGTTAAAGCGAGCGAAAGCTTCGCGTCCGAGTAGTGCTTGATAGCCACTTTGGAGCAGAGCAGCGTGGAAAGTTAAATTTTCGCCGCGGAAGTTGTCGGGGAAGCCGAATTTAACCTCTATTGGCAGGGAGTCCCTGAAGTGAGCCTCTGGACCTGGCGTTACTCCTTTAAAGGTAGCATTGCTGCGGCAAATTTTTGTTGGGTCTATCCCCATTTTGCGGACTGTGTCCTGATATATCAGATTCAAACTGCTGCCGCCGTCCATCAGGACTCGGGTGAAGTAGTATCCATCAATTATTGGATCTAATACCAAGGCAGCCCATCCTGCATGCCGGATACTTGCCGAGTAATCCCGATGGTCGAAGGTGATCGGTTGGGACGACCAGTGGCGGAGCTCCGCGGTGATAGGCCCTGGGGCATGTTCCTCTAAAGGTGCCGCTTTATCTCTCCCTTTTATCACGTGTAACACGTTGACTGTTTTGACTTCTGGTGGGAATTTCTTCTGTTCCCCTGTGCTTTGTTTGCGAGGCTCGTCCTCGTCTTCACTTGGTGTATCCTGCCCCTTGTGTTCGGCGTTGAGCTTGCCGGACTGTTCGAAGACCCACCATTCTCTGTGGGTATGATTTGCAGGTTTATCAGGGGTGCTATGGATCTGACATATTTGGTCCAAAATTTTGTTTAGGCTGGACAATTCGTCTCTGTTGCCTTTGGAGGGCGGCTTCTGCCGCCCTGGCCGAGAGCTTTTAAATCCGGCGTTTACCGTCGTGCTCTTCAGGCTGTCTTCTTTATTCCGGCGCTTATTCTTGCTGTGTCGTGATTTCCCGTTTCCATCCCTGACTTCGAATGTACTTGGGTCACTGGTGCTACATTGGGCTAACCAGCTGTCCTCGCCCGCGCAAAAACGGGTCATGAGGCTTGTTAATGCTGCCATTGTTCTCGGCTTTTCTTGACCGAGGTGTCTGGCAAGCCATTCGTCTCGAACGCTATGCTTGAAGGCTGCTAAGGCTTCGGCGTCTGGACAGTCAACTGTTTGGTTCTTTTTAGTGAGGAACCTGTTCCAAAGTTTTTGGGCTGACTCACCGGGCTATTGAGTTATATGACTTAAATCATCTACATCCGTTTGTCGGACATATGTCCCTTGAAAATTTGCCCGAAAGGCGTCTTCGAGCTCTTCCCAGCTTCCGATGGAGTTTTCAGGGAGGCTTTTAAGCCAGTGCCGAGCTGGCCCTTTGAGCTTGAGGGGTAAGTACTTGATGGCGTGGAGTTCATCTCTTCGAGCCATATGGATATGGAGGATGTAGTCCTCAATCCAGACCCCAAGGTCTGTTGTTCCGTCGTACGCCTCTATGTTTACGGGTTTGAATCCCTTTGGAAATTCATGATCGAGCACCTCGTCGGTGAAACATAGAGGGTGTGCGGCACCCCTGTATTTGGGTGTACCGTGGTATTCAGATGTTTGTTGTGTTGCATTGTATGTTCGAGCGCGCCTGCGTGGTCCGTAGATGGATCTGGTTGCGCCGTCCTTTTGATGCGAGCCCTTACGCGGATCGCGTACTGGTTTATGTGCGGCGTCGATTGCCGCTTTATGTTGGCTATGGGGTCGTCTATCCGACCGGATGGCCGTTTTATTTTTTAATTGTGGAGGATCTAAGGCCTCCTCATCAAATTCAGGTAGCAACTTTTGCTTCGGATAGCTCTTGGTGTGGCGATTACTGCCGTGTTTCGCTGCAGTGTTGAGTACTTCACTCCATTTGATTTTGAGTGTGTCTTGTGGAGCCTTGAGCCTTTGCTTCTGTTTTTTCAGACTCCTCGCCGTGGCAACAAACCTTTGGTGGGCATTATGTTGCTCCTGGCGCCTGTCCGGTGTGATGTTGTCCGGACTGTTATCTTCGACGGGGTTGGGTTGTTCGGCTTGATTTTTCGTGTTGTCGTGGTCGGGCAATGGTTCACCCTACTCTAACGCTGGGTTTATGTGATCGTTATTTCTGCCGAGGCGGGATTTGGAGCGGCGTTGATGCCGCCGCTTTGACTGCTACTCGAGGGAACCACCCTTCGCTGCGTC
Source organism: Triticum monococcum (assembly GCA_034509565.1). Taxonomy (NCBI): domain Eukaryota; kingdom Viridiplantae; phylum Streptophyta; class Magnoliopsida; order Poales; family Poaceae; genus Triticum; species Triticum monococcum. The sequence continues at coordinate 553,648,431 of CM067841.1, read as the reverse complement.
CTTCCATTCCTCGTCGTTATTTTCTTTGGGTGTGTCCACCATGTATACGTCATGTGATGAAGTTGGCGTCCAGTGCCCTGTGGGCCGTGGTTCCTCTTTGCCTCCCGCATCGTCGTCCATACTGTCGATGTCTTCGGAGTCGAAGTCGAGCATGTCGGTTAAGTCATCGACAGCGTCTACTAAGTGGGTGGTGGGTGGGCGGCGAATTTCTTCATCATCCGTATCCCAATCCTGCCGAATGTAGTTTGGCCAGGACTCTCCTGACAAGGAGAGAGACCTTAATGAGTTCAGTATGTCGCCAAAGGGCGCGTGCTGAAAAATATCCGCGGAGGTAAACTCCATGATTGGCGCCCAATCGGATTCGATGGGCGTAGGCGGTTCGGAGCCCGTGGCCGGAGAAGGATCCGACAGTTTGGCAACGTGGCTCTCGTGAAGGGTAAGGTCGATATTCGGCTCGATCGCCACTGAGGATACGGCCTCCGTGACGGGGTCTATCCACCCGTCCATGCATGGTGCAACTGGCTCCGAATTGAGGCTCAGAGTGGCTGCCAGTGCGATCTCCTGAATACGGTCCGATGGTAGAGCTAAATCGTACTCATCGTGACTGCGTGGCGCACAAGGCAGGGGCTCGAATCTGTCGAAGATCAAGTCTCCACGGATATCGGCCGTGTAGTTTAAGCTTCCAAACCTGACCTGGTGGCCAGGGGCGTAACTTTTGATCTGCTCCAGATGGCCAAGCGAGTTGGCCCGCAGTGCGAAGCCGCCGAACACAAAGATCTGTCCGAGAAGAAAAGTCTCACCCTGGACTACATCGCTATCGATGATCGTAGGAGCCATCAAGCCTAACGGCGATGACACAGAGGAACTCTCAATGAAAGCACCAATGTCGGTGTCAAAACCGGCGGATCTCGGGTAGGGGGTCCCGAACTGTGCGTCTAAGGCGGATGGTAACATGAGGCAGGGACACGATGTTTTACCCAAGTTCGGGCCCTCTTGATGGAGGTAAAACCCTACGTCCTGCTTGATTTATTCTTGATGATATGAGTATTACAAGAGTTGATCTACCACGAGATCGGAGAGGCTAAACCCTAGAAGCTAGCCTATGGTATGATTGTATCTTCTCCTACGGACTAAAACCCTCCAGTTTATATAGACACCGGAGGGGGCTAGGGTTACACAAGGTCGGTTATAAAGGAGGAGATATACATATCCGTATTGCCTAGCTTGCCTTCCACGCCAAGTAGAGTCCCATCCGGACACGAGATGAAGTCTTCAATCTTGTATCTTCATAGTCCAATAGTCCGGCCAAAGGATATAGTCCGGCTGTCCGGAGACCCCCTAATCCAGGACTCCCTCACTTGTCAACAGGCTAAACATGAGCTGTGCAGAACACCTGGGTTGCTACAGCCTCTTCCTTTACCAGATCGACCATGGCAAGCCATTAGTATGGACTTCATTGAAGGATTACCTAAATCAGAGGGGTTTAGTGCTATCCTCGTGGTGGTGGATTGTTTCACAAAAGTAAGTCTCTTTCTGCCTCTGAAACATCCGTTTACAGCAACCTCAGTAGCTAAGGTCTTTCTCAATAACATTGTCAGACTTCATGGACTGCCCTTGTCCATTATTTCTGATAGAGATAAGATTTTTACAAGTGCATTCTGGAAAGAATTGTTTCGAGTGTGGGGCACTGAACTTCAGATGAGCACAGCATATCATCCCCAAACGGATGGTCAAACAGAGCGTGTGAACCAGTGCTTAGAAATGTACTTATGCTATGCAGTTCATGCTTCTCTAGCTAAATGGGCGGCCTGGCTTCCTCAGGCAGAGTTTTGGTATAATTCTACATATCACTCTTCGTTAGGCTGCACTCCTTACAAAGCATTATATGGACAAGACCCGAATGCAGGACAGTTAGCAGGTCAGTCTTTTTCCATGAACCCGGATGTTCAAACTTGGTTGGCCTCTCAGAATGAGCACACAACATTGCTCAAAGACCATTTAGCAAGAGCTCAGTGCAAGTATAAGCAGTTTGCTGATAGAAAAAGGTCTGATCACCAGTTTGTGGTGGGAGAAACAGTGTATCTGCGTCTGCAACCATATGCCCAGTCGTCTGTGGTCAATCGCCCATGCCCCAAACTGGCCCTCAAATATTTTGGGCCATTCAAGATTCTGGAGAAAATTGGAAATGCAACATACAGGCTGGAGTTGCCGCGAGGCAGTATGGTTCACCTAGTTTTCCATGTATCTCAGCTCAAAGCTCATGTACCAGATTATACTCTAGTGTTCACTACACTGCCTGTTCCGCTGGATTTGTCTCTGCCTGGAGTGCAACCGGAAGAAATACTAGATTGCCGCCTGGTCAAAAAAGGGAACGCGTCGCATCTCCAGGTCTTGGTCAAGTGGACCACAATTCCCGCGTCCTTGGCCACTTGGGAAGACTATCAGGTGCTTAAGGATCGCTACCCAGCTGCACTAGCTTGGGGACAAGCTGGTTCTTCAGGGGGAGGTATTGTCAGTACTCTGGAGGTGCCAAAGGTGCGGGCAAGACAAGGGAGACGTAAAGAAGGCGTGAAGAAGGCGTAAAGTAGTCGCGAGAGTGTTTGAATTCAAGTGTGTGCTTGGGCGCCGCGAGCCTTGTAATCGAGTGGGCCGTGGGCCGTATGAGTTCGGGTGGCACTCGCGAGTATATAAGCAAGGCGTCTCGTTGTGGATAGGCATCGAGGACTTGGAAATGAAATATTCTGAGCCACAGGCTCCTCTTCCTCCTCTCGCTTCCTTCTCCTAGCTTCTCATCTCTCTCGCTCACTCCCTGAGATCTCTTCTACCCTCCCTCGCCGCCGGCAAACTCCTACCGCCCCTAAGTCGTGACAGATTGTCCAGAGGAGGAGCCTATGCCTCTCAGGTATGATTGCTTGACCATTACAACAAGTTCGACCTTATACTAGACCAATGGAGAGGCATTTGTCTCTTCTTTTGCGAAAGCAACAGAGAAGCTGCTCTACAAAGCTTCGTCAAGCAGGCCTTAGGCTACACATTTTCTGACCGAGACGCTGAAACCATCTTCTTACGACATTTTTATCGAAGTTATCTATAGTACTCCTCCATCCCATAATATAATTAACAGCATTTTTACACTAGTAGTGTAAAAAACACTCTTATATTATGGAACGGAGGGAGTAGTTAATTATTAATCTGATTAATATTTAATACATATAACTGCATTAAGATTTTCTACATATACAAATGGTTCAATTGAAGCAGTGTTATGCTGGATGACACAAATGTGTAGGAACCATGCACTAGATGTTTAAAATGCTGTCTCGACGCCGTCGCCGCTCCACCCCCTCCTACGCCCCTGCCTCGTAGTTGCCCTGCACCGGCTCTCGTACTCGAATATTGTAATGTGAGAGTTGTGTGGTGTTTGTTTTGTCAAACGGAAAGAGTGGAAAGACTCCATATTGCTGTCACTTATGTATCATGAACTATGTCATTACATCAGTATACTACGGAACAAGGGATCTGTTCCTTTTCTGTGTTCATCCTGCCAAGTGAAAAAACTGGCATTGGAAGGGAATGAATGTTTCAGAATTTTGATTGATCCATTGAACCCCTATATGTACATATATTTTGCTGGGATACCACTTAACTGAGACTAGAAGATCAGATATATCAAATTTATTTGGTCACATGACAAACTGTTTAATTTCAATTAAGCATCTTATTCCAAACGCCAAACTTGGCTTTATTTTCGCAAGTCAGGATTAATGTACCTATGTACATAAAATTGGAAAGGTATGTACACTTGTTTTACCGTCTTATTAGCCTATTAGGTGACTCATTATTACTGCATTATCAGTGGTAAAGAGTAAGTAAAAATAGCTAAGTATTAAATATCTTTTCTGCCAGCGAGCACAACATAGTCATCTTCAGTTGTGTTTGTAATTATGAATAATCCTTTTACTTAATTGGGTCAAGTTCATCTTTCTTAAGCATTAACAATTGAGAGCATGAGTTATTGTTAGCGTTATATGCATTTTGAATAATCATTATTTACTAAGTAATGTAAGACATGCCACTTTCCTCGATGTTGTGTTGTCACTTGCTGATGCTCGTTTGGTAGGGGTCTCCGGATGAGTCCAGTGGTGAAGCCGCTGTTTCACCGTGTCATTTCCTTGTGCCATGATGCAACGATGGTGTTAAGGGTTAGAGTTTATGGAGATTCTGTTCTTCATCTCCTCCAAACAAAGGTTTCATCCATGGAAGTTCTCGCTTTCAGGAGGAGGTAATTTCCGGGGCTTCTATTTCGACACAAGAGGGGTAGCGGAGGTGATGGTGTTGATTGCATGGCCCTTTCTGTCGATTCCCTCCGGGGCAACCCGGTCATCCTCAGGTAGTCTTATTTCTCTACCCCTTTGTATATGCATCATCTTGTGGACCCACATTATCTTGTAATTAAGTATTTCCCTTAGTTGAGAACCAAGGTTTATCAAACCAGTAGGATGTATTAGTTCTAAGTTAATGACCAGTGCCTGCACATAATTAGCAAACTTCACCTGTCCCCAACTTGGCCATGAAGTTTGTTAGTCTTCCCGTCTTGCTAGTTATAAGATTTGATATATAGTGTGGATGGAATTGATGATTGCAAATAAATAATGAAACAGATTAGATTCTGAATAATAATAAAATAAAGTGATAGAGGTTACAAACAATAGGGATGAATGGACCATGATCAATAGTTTTACTAGAGGCATATTTCTAAACATAGCATATGTGTGGTGAACAAATTACAATTGTGCATTGATTAAATTGCAGTTTTTATGAGTATGATTATTCATGACATGATCGCATATAGGCATTATATCTATATACCTTATTCAACTACATGTATAACTAATACTCCACCCCAAGACTGCTATCGAGTAACATCTCAAAGTATTAAGTAAAACATAGTACTATTTTAAGTAAGGTGATCTAATGTTGATAGTATATTGTCTTTACCTCTAGATATTTTGCCGAGACAACTACACAACTATATATTTATCCTTAGTGGCCACAATATATTACAAAACTTTCCCATTTCCTGTCATGTCAGTGTGGTAACTTACTTGCAAGATTGAATCCAACCAACATACACAACTCCCTCTTGGAGATCATTCATCTAAACACGGACAATGCAAGAGTAATAGACCCGAGAGCATATATGTATATTAAATCATCTAGCAAAGAAACCAAAAGAATCTCAAAATAAATCATGAAAATACCTAACCATAAATTTAAAATCCATCACACTACAATAAACACATCAAGAATTACATCAAATTGACCTAGATCATCTAAACACCTCAACTCATGAGATCTTTGTATTGAAGAACATGGAAGAGAAAATTTCATCTCGCTACTGCTATGGACCCATAAACAATGGAGGACAACTCAAACATGGTCATGGTGGCAACAAGGTTGATGGATATAGCTCCGGTGATGGATTCCCCCTCCAGAAGAGTACCAGAACAAGCCTCCAAATTGGATCACAGTAGAACGAAGAGGTGCAACAATGGAAAAAATCCTTGACAAATCTAACAGGGGTTTTGGGGGGAAATATAAAGGGACAGGCGCCAAGAGGCAGTGGGAAGGTGGTGGGGGTGCCCATGTGGCTCCACCACGCCCTGTGTGGCGCCAACAAGGTGTGTGGGGACCACAACCCCTAGGTGGGCTCAAGTGCTTCTGGCCTCATCCTTTCGTGAAACTTCATGATGTATTTTTTGTTGAAATTTTCTTCACCAAAAATTGATTTTCCTAAATAATAGAAAACAACAATTCCCTCTGGGCACTGCATTTATAGGTCAGTCTTGAAAATGATAAAAAATTGGCGCCAAAGCTATGCAATTATGATATAAAAGCAGCATCAAACAAGAAAAAATAGAAACATTTGAGATGTATCAACATCCCCAAGCTTAGTTGTCCTCAAGCAAAAATATTTCTGCACATGTAAAAAATGATCATTAGGCAAAAGGAATATAATTTCTGATTATGATGAATGATAACTTAACATGAACATGATCAATATGACATCATTTCTTAATTTTTTTTCTTACAATAACAATGACACTATGCAGCTACCTATACTTGATAATAATAATAAATAAGCAACATTAGAACATACAAGTAAACAATTTTTTGCTTTTATAAATTAACGCATTAGTCATAATTCCTGTGCAAAGGTTTAGAAAGAAGGTAAATATTATGTTGGGAACTCAGTGTCACTTTTTTCTTTCTCGTAATATAATGTCAATCGTATCATAAACCATACCCAAGGCCGACAAAGTGACAATAACTATGCAATCTTTCGATATCAACCACTACACGCTCATGTATTAATTGAGCATGAGTCTATACTACACTTAATGAAAAATAGAATAATGATGGGGGTTTATGAGAAGTAAAAAATGAACAAAGTCTTGCATTAATGCAACTAATCATTAGGCAATGAAGAAGCCTTACAACCAATGTTAATGAAAGGAACAACGCTATGAATGTATAAAAGCTCTCCTAAGGACTAGCGGGGTGTGCATCCAACTTGCTTGCTCATCAAGACCTAGAGCATTTGAGGAAGCTCATAATTTGAATATACAAGCCACGTTCTATAATGTAAACATCCTCAACTAGTATATAACATGAAAACTCTATATATGAGATGTAGTAGTGCTACTTTAAAGAACATTATGATATCTACGAAGACCAGGTGCTACTTTGAAACACAAGTGTATACTAAAAAGGAATAGTAGTGTTTCTCCCTCTATCTTTTTTGTGACTCCTTTTGGTGCATCCTATTTTTTATATCCCAACTCTAGGAGCAACACTCTATAATATGAACACTACTTTTTTATTTTACTCATAACTCAACTCTATGACAATAAACGCAATGTATACTCAAATGAATGCCTCTGATAGTGTACCAGAATGTGCAATGATCTAGCATAGCATATATTAAAACAATGAATAATGTTGGCCTTGCCACATCAATATCATGTCAGCTCTTATAACCATTCAAAGCAAATGACAGTGAAGAATCACATCTAGTCATGTAATGTAACTGTTATCACTACTAGGGAAAAGCTTATAGACAGGCGCTTACTAGTAGCGCGGGTTTATACCCCTCGTTGCTGCTACTTACTAGTAGCGCAGTTTTTTACCCATCGCTGCTACTAAGTTGATAGTAGTAGCGCGGGTTTATACCACCACCACCGCCGGCCTCGCACCTCATGCCTCCCCCAAATCCGGCGACCTCCACACCCACCACGCCCCCTCCCCCTCCTTCCTCCTCCTTCTCTAATGTTGGAAGGAGAGGGAGATCCAGCAGAGCACCATCCATGCCGGCGGCTAGATCCACCATGGACACAACCACAGGTGAGTTGTTCTTTCTACTCCTATCAATCTCTCTCTCTCTCTCTCTCTCTCTCTTCATCTTACAGATCGAGCAGAGCACCATCCATGGCATCATCTAGGGTTTCAGCTCCAACTCCGGCAGCCACCGGTGAGTTGCTGCACCTACTCCTCTCTATCTCTCTCTTCCTCTTCTAATCCTTGTATCTTTTTTGTAGCAGCAGCAAAGGAGAGGTGTATCACCATGGACGACTTCATCCCCTCTAGGATCAGCATCGACCATGGATGAGGAGGACGACGACGCCTAGCTAGCAGCAGCCGCCATGGCTGGAATTTTTTTAATTCCTAATTAGTTAGCAGTAGCGAGGGTCCAGACCCACGCTACTACTAGTTAGTAGTAGCGAGGGTCCAGACCCACGCTACTACTAGTTAGTAGTAGCGCGGGTGGTATCCACGCTACTACTAACGGACGCAGTAGTAGCGTGGGTGGCACCCGCTCTACTACTACCAGTTAGCTGTAGCGTCGTATCAGTAGCGCGGGCACACGTGCTATTGATATACCTAAAACCCGCGCTACTACTAGGCTTTTCCCTAGTAGTGTATGATCAATTTTTCATGTCAATATATATTGGAATGACTATGGAAATGCCACGATAGGTAGGTATGGTGGCTATTTTTAGGAGGATAGATGGTTTATGTGTAGGAGAATAATAGAATTCCTCCCACAGGGTTTGGATATATCAGCGAAGTATGCACCATGTCTCAATGTGGAAGTGGGCAATGCTTGATAACCCACAAGTATAGGGGATCACAACAATTTTCGAGGGTAGAGTATTCAACCCAAATTTATTGATTAGACACAAGGGAGCCAAAGAATATTCATGAGTATTAGTAGTTGAGTTGTCAATTCAACCACACCTGAAAGATTTAATATCTGCAGTAAAGTATTTAGCAGCAAAGTAGTATGGAAGTAACAGTAACGATGGCAAAAGTAACAGTAGCAGTTTTGTAGTGATTGTAATAGCAGTAGCAACGTAAGTGACTTAGCAAAGATCAATATGTGAAAAGCTCGTAGGCATTAGATCGACAATGATAATTGTGTTGGATGATATTCATCATGTAGCAGTCATAACCTACGGTGACACAAACTAGCTCCAATTCATCAATATAATGTAGGCATGTATTCCGTATATAGTCATACGTGCTTATGGAAAAGAACTTGCATGTCATCTTTTGTCCTACCCTCCCATGGCAGAGGGGTCCTAATGGAAACTAAGGGATGTTAAGGCATACTTTTAATAGAGCCCCAGAACAAAGCATTAGCACTTAGTGAATACATGAACTCCTCAAACTATGGTAATCACCGGAAAGAATCCCAATTATTGTCACCTTGGGGTATGCGGATCATAATTCATAATAGGTGTCTACAACTTGCAAGATAGGATCAAGAACACAAATATATTCATGAAAACATAATAGGTTCAGATCTGAAATCATGGCACTCAGGCCCTAGTGACAAGCATTAAGCATAGCAAAGTCGTACCAGCATCAATCTCAGAACATAGTGGATACTAGGGATCAAACCCTAACAAAACTAACTTGATTACATGATAAATCTCATCCAACCCATCACCATCCAGCAAGCCTACGATGGAATTACTCACGCACGGCGGTGAGCATCATGAAATTGGTGATGGAGGAAGGTTGATGATGACGATGGAGACGAATCCCCCTCTTCAGAGCCCCTAACGGACTCCAGATCAGCCCTCCCGATGAAGAACAGGAGGCAGTGGCGGCTCCGTATCATAAAACATGATGAATCCTTCTCTCTGATTTTTTCTCCCCGAATAGGGTTATATAGAGTTGGAGTTAGGGTCGGAGGAGGTCTAGGGGGGCCACAAGCCCTCTAGGCGCGCCCGCCAGGCTTGTGGCCTCTGGGTGGACCCCCTCTGGTTAATTCTCGTGCCAGTATTTTTTTATATATTCCATAAAAATTCTTCATAAATTTTCAGGTCAATCAGAGAACTTTTATTTCTGCACAAATATAACACCATGGCAATTATGCTAAAAACAATGTCAATCCGGGTTAGTTCCAATCAAATCATGCAAATTAGAGTCCAAAACAAGGGCAGAAGAGTTTGGAAAAGTAGATACAATGGAGACGTATCAACTCCCCCAAGCTTAACCCATTGCTTGTCCTCAAGCAATTCAGTTGATAAACTGAAAGTGACAAAGATTTTTTTTTACAAATTCTGTTTGATCTTATTGTTGCAAATATGTCTAGCCAATATCCAGGTTTTCAGCAAAAAATCTGAACTAACCATATTCACAATAACATTTAGGTCTCACATTTACTCATATCAATGACACAATCAACTAGCAGGCAATAATAATAAATCTTGGATGACAACACTTTTTCAAAACAATCATGATATAATATGACAAAATGGTATCTCGCTAGCCCTTTCTGAGACCGCAAAACATAAATGCAGAGCACCCCTAAAGATCAAGGACTGACTAGACATTATAATTCATGGCAAAAGAGATCCAGTCACACCCATACTCAACATCAATTAAAAACAAAGCATATAAATGACAGTGGTGCTCTCCAGCTGGTGCTTTTTATAAGAAGATGGTGACTCAACAATAAAAGTAAATAGATAGGCCATTCATAGAGGGAATTAGGGATTTGCAGAGGTGCTAGAGCTCGAGCTTTTAAAACAGAGATGAATATAATTTTGAGCAGTATGCTTTCATTGTCAACATAACAACCAAGAGATCTCACTATCTTCCATGCTAGACACATTATAGGCGGTTCCCAGACAAAATGGTAAAGGTTTTACTCCCCCACCAACAATCACACTCCACAGCTAGCCGAATCCACGGGTACCGTCCATACCAACAACAGTCCTGGGGGAGTTTTGTTTGATTATTATATTTTGATTTGATTTTGAGCATGGAACTGGGCATCCCAAATACCAACCACTTTCTCGTGAATGACAAGTGAATAAAAACTTATCGTGAGAATAACCCACCTAGCATGGAAGATACTAACAGCCCCCAGTCGGTACATGAGCGATTCAGGCATACAAAACATATTATTATTTGAAGGTTTAGAGTTTGGCATATGCAAATTTACTTGGAACGATAGGTAAATACCGCATATAGGTAGGTATGGTGGACTCATATGGAACAACTTTGGGTTTAAGGAAGTGGATGCACAAGCAGTATTCCTGCTTAGTACAAGTGAAGGCTAGAAAATAGATTGAGAAGCGACCAACTAGAGAGCAACAACGGTCATAAACATGCATTAACGTTAACCAACATTGAGTGCAAGCATGCGTAGGATATAAATCACCATGAACATGAATATCGTGGAGGCTATGTTTTTTTCAACTACATGCATGAACATGTGCCAACTCAAGCCACTTGAATCATTCAAGGGAGGATACCATCCTATCATACTACATCATAACCATTTTAAAAGCATGTTGGCACACAAGATAAACCAGTATCCACTCCTAGCTAATTAAGCATGGCATGAGTAACTATAATCTCTAATTATCATTGCAAACATGTCTCATTCATAATGGGATGAATCAAGAACAATCACTACTGCAGGATATTACTAACGCGACACTATGATCAGAGACCCTTTGCCGAAACTATGTGCGATGCAATAATCGCAAACGGTGGTGTAAAAAAACTGTCAAAAAAGGTGCAAAACATTTGCAATGGCGGAGCCATCAAACACGGTTCAGATTTTAGTTGCGTGTGCGATGCAGGGCACATAGTTAATCCATTCACACTGTCTGCGATGAGGCAGAACAATAGAAACGGGCAGCCATAACAATGTATGTGCGATGCAGGACACACGGTTAATCCATTCGAACTATTTGCGATGAGGTAGAACAATAGAAGCGGGCAGCCATATCAATGTGTGTGCGGTATACGGCATACGGTTAACTCGGACGAACTGTTTTCGATTAGGGAACACAATCAAAATGGTTCAGTTTAACAAGATGTGTGTGATATGCGACATACAGTTCACATGGATGAACTGTTTGCGATGAGCCAAAAGAACACAAACGAGTCATGTAAACAAGATGTGTGTGATACGTGGCAAAGAGCCGACTAGGATGAACTGTTTGCGATGAGAAATTACAACACAGACAGTCAATGCAGTTACTTCATGTGCGATTCTGTGTACAAAAAACTTTGAAAAATGCAAACTAGTTGCTTGCGGTGGCGGAGTATCGCACACGATCCGTCTGTGAGTACTCGTGTGCGATGATTAGTATATTACACATATGTTTCTTTATGTTAATATGTGTGTGAATTTGCAATATGGACAGTTAATATGCAAATGCCTTATGGTCATTGGGCACACGCTTAAACTCATTGAAATGTGTATGATACTAATACTTTCCATGAAAATTTATGAACTTGGGCAACAACATTTGAGTAACATATATATAGTGGTTACACTATTCGACAAAAGGAGGATCTTCGTAACACGGTTTTGACAACCATATGGTCCATATCTACATACTTAACATAGTAATAACTATCACATTTTAAGAGGCTAAGGGCCAACAACCATATGGTCCATATCTACATACTTAACATAGATAGTAACATCTAGCACCTTTTAAGAGGCTGAGGGCTAACAACCACAACTATCCACTGGAAGCAGCTTGATCACGGCGACTCGGCATCTCGTCAATGAAAAGGAAGAGCCCTCCCGTGCCTTGGTAGATCATGAGTAGAACAGTGTCTCCAATTTTCTAATATGGATGCATTGCCACGAGAAGTGAGAACTTGTTAATTTGAATGGTTCCATTTCTGCGGGAAATGCAGTACCTTGCAATCACTTTGGCGTTATTAGCAGGCACAAGTGTAATTCGACCACGCTGGGAAATCGATCCAGGAACTGCTACAGGGGGCAATTTCTATTGACATGTAGAATAAAAAACAATTGTAACATATCGTTGAAAATATATATAGTTTATGAGCATCACCATTAAAATAAGACTTTTTACCAGCGTTTTGTGCACACAATTGGTCTTGTTCAGTGTGTGCACCATAGGTCTAATTAATCCCATCCAAAATCCAACGTTCATACGCTGTGCTATCTCTGTGAGATTATCAACAAAGTTTATGACATGCTTCAAGTCCTTCTAGTGAAATTTGGTACGCTTAGTAACATACAGATCATTCACTATGCATCCAACATATCCTTCTTAAAAGGTGGAAAGGTATTATTTATTCAGAACATGGCAGAAGAATATATAGTGCGCATAAATTGGTAAATAGAATTTGTTACTGCCTAGGAACGGAGTCAGAATATGATATCACAATTGGTTGCTTAAATAGTGATCAATTGGTTGCTTAAATAGTAATATGACAACAAGGAGAAAGTTGAAAGGACACTAACCCCAATTAGACTTTGATCGACTGATGACGTTGGGGAAGTAAACATCCATGTTAATTAGACCAGGCTGTGGTGCACGCACTAGAATTTTATTGCCAGCTTTCAGTTCATAACACTTAGACATTTTTCTGCAAAGGTCCGCATTAAAATAGGAGTGACCATCTTTATCAAGTTTTACGCTAACTGTCATTGTAAATCCATGCCGCGTTGTCAATATGACATCCTGGGAGTCATCAGCAAAGTAAAGCCCAAGATTTCCTTCTACTCCTGTTGTTGCAAAGCAAGGGATGTACTGCTTGAAATGAAAATTAAGATCATAAATTAGATATATTGAAATAACAGAGCAAGATGCAAATATGGGAGTAACTGATAGAACAGATCCACACATATATAGATGAAAGTAAAGTACAAAAATATAGAATTAAAAATAGATAATGTAACAAAGATTTGTTGCAAATATATAGATAATGTAGCAATAGATGGTATATGTTCACAAATTTAGGCCATGCCGACCGTGGTAGGTTGAGATTGAACATACCGAGCGCTCCCTGAAGTCATCCGGAATGGTGAGATAGAAGTTCGTTTTCGACTGACCACGGCCACAGTTGCACAATTTGTGCTCGCACTGTGGACACATGAATGAACACCCACAAATCAGCTAGAACAAAAATGATTCCATGGTGATTTCCACCGGTTGATTAACAGCGACGGACGGACTGTGACAACAGATGAGTGAATATTTCGCTAATTAAGTTGATTACCTTCTCCATGAGAAAAATCCTCGGCCAATCCTGCAGAAAACCCCAGTCTACCAGAGTCTAGAATGTCGGTGCAGATAGGCGGTGGAAAGCGGTGGAGGAAAAATCCAGTGCCGCTTGGAGCGCGACCTACGCCCGCCGCCAACAGCCGTCGAGCTTAGGGTGCAGAGTTGAGGAGGAGTCCGTGATGAGTGAGTGGGGACGAAGTGGGCGAGGGTTTTATTTTCCTTTTGCATGTGTGAGTGAAGACACACGTTTCACAAAGGTGACGAAGATGAATCGTGTGCGATAGTAAATCACCGAGATTGAATGGGAATCCAAATTTCCTTTGTCCTTCATCCATGAGTTTTTTTCTACGATGAACATAAACCCTGCTAATTACGGTGTTCAAATTTGACACTTTTCCGGATTCATTTACAATATTTAGGGGATTATGTGCATTTTGCAGGCATTAATGCACATAATTCAAATTCAAACAATCGGTGCATGAAAGGGTGCACAAGAACGGTCTGGAAAAACCATACTCATGGTATTTAGTAATTTCTCAAGCCTTTTACAAGGAATGGGCATAGATTTCAATGGAATGCGTGGCAATAGTCAACCACAAACGCGTCATTTACTGGGTTATCAACTATAGAACAATGAAATATGTGCTTGAAAAACATGACGGCTGGCACGGTGTCATGGTATGGCCTCACCGTGCCTTGGTTAAAAGCTGAGAAGGTTTGGCTTATGTCATCATCCACGCCCTTCATAAATCGAACCATCACCGAGGAAGTTCAATGCTTTCGAGAGGGAAATGTCAGAGTAACGGGCCACGGGTAGGCTAACCCGAGGCCCATAACCTTTCAAGACATCGGGGCTGACTGGACCCCTCGAGACAACAGACGGGGAGCCGACTTCAGGAGAGCGGCTGGAGGAACAGCCGGCTGCCCATATACGTCCGAGTCCTAGAGATGAGATCAAGACCGGCCAACTCCGACTGGCGGCTTCCGGAGAAGCCGGCTGTCGGTGTCAAAACCGGTGGATCTCGGGTAGGGGGTCCCGAACTGTGCGTCTAGGCCGGATGGTAACAGGAGGCAAGGAACACGATGTTTTACCCAGGTTCGGGCCCTCTTGATGGAGGTAAAACCCTACGTCCTGCTTGATTAATATTGATGATATGGGTAGTACAAGAGTAGATCTACCACGAGATCAAGGAGGCTAAACCCTAGAAGCTAGCCTATGGTATGATTGTTGTGTGATGAAGTTGTCCTACGGACTAAAACCCTCCGGTTTATATAGACACCGGAGAGGGTTAGGGTTACACAAAGCCGGTTACAATGGTAGGAGATCTTGAATATCCGCATCGCCAAGCTTGCCTTCCACGCCAAGGAAAGTCCCATCCGGACACGGGACGAAGTCTTCAATCTTGTATCTTCATAGTCCTGGAGTCTGGCTGAAGGTATAGTCCGGCTACCCGGACACCCCCTAATCCAGGACTCCCTCAGTAGCCCCCGAACCAGGCTTCAATGACGACGAGTCCGGCACGCAGATTGTCTTCGGCATTGCAAGGCGGGTTCTTCTCCAGATTCCATGTACCTGCTGAATAATGTCCGATTTTCGTAATGTAGCGCACCTTGGCTTCCACGCCCAATAATGGCCGTCTTCCACGTGTCAAACGAATGCGAAAAGTCAGGGTGTTTTTACATTCACACTCCTAGCCGCATAAATGAGCCACCTATTTAATGGGATGGGGATTCAGATCCAAACCACACCTTCTCCTCTCCGCGAGTAATCATCAGAGCGCCTCCAGCAAAGGTCCATTCCAACATGGCCAGCCGTCGTAGCTCCTCCTCTCGCCCTTCTAGTCCTAAACCTGGAGACTGGGAGAGGTGCTCCATCCCGCACAGCGAGCTAGTGTCGCTTCAGGCCAAGGGATTTCTCCCTCAGGCCTATATGGTCCCGGTCCGAGCCAGACTCGCCACCTATAATGGCGGAGAGCAAGCGGAGAGCACCCCCAATCCCTCCAAAGGAGAGTGGGTGTGCCTCGTCCCTTATCTAATAAGAGGACTTGGATTTCCAATTCATCCATTTCTCCGTGGGCTTCTGGAGTTCTACGGCCTCCAGCTACACAATCTCACGCCCGGCTCTATATTGCATATCGCGGGCTTCGTCGCCCTTTGCGAGCTATTCTTGGGTGTTGAGGCTCATTTCGCGCTATGGAAGAGGTTATTCTGCCTGGTGCCCCGCTCTCAAGAGGGGTCTATATATGAAGTGGGCGGAGCCGAAGTGTGGTGTATTGCCGGGACCGGATATCTATCCGGAACCCCAAAGGTGTCCGAGGACTGGCCTTCGAAATGGTTTTATATAGATGATGTCCCGCTGCCGGATCCTATCCGGGTCGGTCTCCCTGAATTCAATAGTGCTCCCTTAAAGAAACGCCTGAGCTGGCGTCCGCGGAGCTCTCAGAGAGAAGGCGACAGGGACGTCCTTCACCTGATGGGTCGGATAAGACTATTGGCTCATTCCGGACTAACCATGATCGGAGTCATGGCCGCATGCATTATGCGGGGGGTGCAGCCGCTTCAATATAGAGGCCACCCCATGTGGGATTTTAACGGGGAGGATGACGCCACCCGTTACGGTCGTAAGGGGCCAGCCTCAGCTGCCGCTCTAGTAAAGATCTTATCCTCTTTGTACAAGGGAGAAGAGGAGGAATTCCTCCGCGTCAACCCGCAGGGCAGATTTACTATGTACAACCCCCCGAGTTGGGTAAGTGGACAATTGTACTTGCCCATCTGTTTTATATTCCCATGATTAAATATGTAGTCTAACGATTTCAACGCAGGAACTGCGTCAGGAAGTAAAGGATATAAACAGCCGTCCCCCACAGCCCGAGGATCCAGAACGGTCCCTTGATCCGGACTCCGAAGAGGATCCGAACATATCGGTGGAGCTGATCGACGTGGTGGTTCATCAGCTAAGCAAGGACAATACCTTGGTGGCCATTACGGCTGATTACCCAGGGTTAATCCCGGCCTCTCAGGTAACAGAGAGCGGAGTCTCATCCCCTTGAAAAGGAATCCATTCCCACGCATTTCAGTTTTCCTGACAACGACCGTGTTTTGCAGGGGAGGTTTCCGAGGCGGGAGGCCGAACCTGCGGCGGCTAGCCAACGAGGGGCCGCAGGGCCCCGTGGGGTAAAAAGGAATGTAGTCCGGGCTGAGACGCCGGCGCAAAGGTATAGCGCACCCTCTTTTTCCCTGGTGTTATTCCTTCAGGGCATATTAACGTTCGTGCTATCTTCAGGACGAAGAGACCTCGCCGGACTACATCCGGAGAGGTTGCCAATCGCGCCTCCACCAGCCAGGCTCCAACGCCTGGCCCGTAAGCGGAAGCGAGCACAAGGCGTGCACCGGACGCTCCTCTGACAGAGGATGCGGACAGGCTGTCTGCCACCAATTCCGAGGTGGAGAGTGCCATGAACCACAGGCGTCACCGGACAGTTCTTCACGACGCTTGTTTTTCCCAAGAGGCATTAGATGCCTTCAATTCGGGAGATGCGTACCTCCGTGCCGCTCAAAATGGTCTAGCCAGAGCCACGGAGCAATATGTAAAAGACATACGGGTAAGAAAATTTTGGTATATATATATATATATATATATATATATATATATATATATATATACCAGTAGCCCCCGAGACTTGAAACAGTTAGAGTAACTGATTTGAGGATCACTTGTTATGCAGGTTCTTACAGAGAAGAATACCGTACTGTCCCAGGAGCTGGAAGAGTGCAAAGCCCAACTGGAGGCCGCACTAGCCGCGACAGGGGAGCCCAAAGAGACCCCCTCTGGTAAGATACACTTCGAAAGATTAGTATCTTGTGAAGTGCGGCGTGGGTGTAAATTTGACAAATCATATTGCAGATGGCGCCGGACTCGATCCGGAGAGGCAAGAACTCTTATGCCGGCTAAAGGCCGGTGAGAGTATGCTGACAAGGGTGAGGCGGGAGAAGAATGATCTTCAAGATGCCAACACCAAGCTGGATGTTGAACTTAAAGATTTTCGTGGCCAGCTGTCGGACTCCACTAAGGAGAATCAGCGGCTTCGACGCGGCATATTTAGTAAGTGCTTAAGCGAATCTTTGGAAGAAAAGAGTTCGGCGAGGAAGTTGACTAACAGAGTAATGTCTGTAGGTATGCTAACGGGTCGTCCTGCAGAGGAGATGCCCGGTTCTACGGGTGACCTTCTTCCCGAGCTCTCGCAACTGCATGAGCGAGTTCGGCAGGCGATGCGAGGCGTTGCCCAAGCCTTATGGCCTTCACACTCTATGCCCGAGGGCCTTGGAGAGCTTTCGGAGAAGCTTAAGGGAGCTCGGCGGCGCTTCCGGTTGTGGAAGATATCGGCCTGCCGACAAGGCGCTAGGGAGGCCTGGGCCATGGTGAAGACGCGGTACACGAAGTCTGACCCAAACCACATGGCCGAGGTCGGACCTGTGGGGCCTGACGGGAAGGAGATCCCTGTAAGCTTAGTGTACGGCCAAGTAGAATTGGCCGCAAAGTATTCCCAGCAGGACTGTAAGTTAGACAACCTGTTAGATGGTATTGAAGAGGAATACAATCAGTCAGAGTGACTATGTAATTTTAATTGACATGTGTAATGCCTTTAGCCGGATTGTAGATCGTTTGTCGTTGCCGACCTTTTCGCTTCGACCTCAGGACCTGACGATCCGGAGTGTGTCCGAATACCCCACCGGTTATGTAAGAACCGGGGTATGCATGGAGACCAGGCGTAGGGGTCATTAGTGCTTTATCAGACAAGTGCCCAACTAGTTATGTTATATTACATGGTTAGTAAGAAACATCTTCCAGAGAGAATAGTTCCGTTAGGGGTTCCTTTCTCTGGGAGGCATGCCCTAAAGTGCATGTCCGGACTGCAAATGCAGGAAAATCATCTGGGGTCATATATATAAATAAGTAAAAAAGGTCATCTTTTAGTTCACCGACCGAATATTCCCTTAAGAACGCTAGCTTTCAGCTTCACCCAGTCTGAGGTACACATCCGGCTGATCCGGCAGTAACAATCGCAGAGGTGCTCCCTTTACCACCTAGCCGAACAATCGGGAACGTAGGGGTAAGCACAGGAGCCAGGCAACCCAGCTTGGCCAAAACTTAAGTCATATCGATGCATATAATGGTGAAGAAAAGGTACATGCGGAAGTTTGACACATGTGGTGGGTGTGAAGCCCGTGTAAATAAGCTTCTGTTAAAGAAGCCCCCAGGTTTAATGAGCGCGAGTAGCACGTCACTTGAGGAGCCTTTAAGGGCTATAAAAGAAAAGAGGGGAAGGAGAGAAATGTAAGACAGAAAATGTAAAAAATGGACAGAGGAAGGAGACAAACACAGAGTCTGGCGCTAGGCATAGAATCTTCGGAGATGGGCTGCGTTCCATGGGTTCGGCTCGAGTCGGTTATCCGACGCATCTCGCAGGCGGTATGCTCCACCAGTCAGGACTTGGTCGATTATGAAGGGACCTTCCCACTTGGGCTTCAGCTTGTCCTTTTTCTTGTCCGGCAAGCGTAGAACTAATTCGCCAACATTGTAGTTTTTGGCCCGCACTTCTCTGCTTTGATATCTTCGAGCCTGCTGTTGATAGAATGCGGAACGGGCTTTTGCCACGCCGCGCTCCTCCTCTAAGGCATCCAAACTGTCCTATCGATCGAGCTCGGCTTCCCTTTCTTCATACATGCGCACTTGAGGTGAGTCATGAATTATGTCACAGGGCAAGACTGCCTCTGCGCCGTACACCATAAAAAATGGTGTGTATCCGGTGGTGCGATTCGGCGTGGTCCACAGCCCCCAGAGTACGGAGTCGAGCTCCTCTACCCAGTGCGTGTTAGATTCCTTGAGGGACCGCACTAATCTGGATTTGATGCCGCTCATGATGAGACCATTTGCATGTTCGACCTGACCGTTAGTTTGTGGGTGATATACGGAAGCATAATCGAGCTTGATGCCCATGTTTTTGCACCATAGTTTTACCTCATCGGCCGTAAAGTTTGTGCCGTTATCGGTGATGATGCTGTGGGGGACGCCATAACGGTGCACGACCCCGGATATAAAGTCTATCATAGGTCCGGATTCGGCCGTCTTAACAGGCTTGGCTTCTATCCATTTGGTGAACTTATCCACCATGACCAGTAAGTATTTTTTCTTGTGGGTTCCGCCTTTAAGGGGTCCCACCATGTCAAGCCCCCAGACCGCGAAAGGCCAAGTGATGGGGATAGTTTGGAGGGCGGTGGGTGGCATATGGCTTTGGCTTGCAAAAAGCTGGCAACCGACGCATCGTTGGACCAAGTCTTGAGCGTCCGCCCGGGCCGTCGGCCAATAAAAGCCTATACGGAAAGCCTTGCTTACAAGGGACTAGGCTGCGGCGTTATGGCCACCGAGTCCGGCATGAATTTCAGCCAGCAGGTTCCGCCCTTCCTCTTCGGAGATGCACCTTTGAAGGACTCCGGTAGTGCTTTTCTTATAAAGTTCTCCCTCATGGACTTTATAGGCTTTAGATCGCCGCACTATACAGCGTGCCTCGTTTTGGTCCTCTGGGAGTTCCTGCCTAGTAAGGTAGGCTAGGAATGGTTCTGTCCACGGGGCGATAACGGCCATTAGTACGTGGGCTGAGATTGTGATTTCGTTGGCAGAGACTCCGATTATGTCAGATTGTTCGGCATCGAACAGTGCGGTTGGGTCCGGGCTAATATTGCCATGTTCCCCTTCCCATACTACGGATGGCTTGAACAACCTTTCCAGGAAGATGTTGGGGGGGGGGACCGCATTGCGTTTTACGCCGATGCGTGCCAGGATGTCTGCCGCCTGATTGTTTTCTCGGGCTATATGGTGAAATTCGAGCCCCTCAAACCGAGCTGACATTTTTAGGACGGCGTTGTGGTAAGTGCCATTTTTGGATCCTTGGCATCGAAGTCTCCATTTATTTGGGATATCGCGAGGTTCGAATCCCCGCGCACCTCTAGGCATTGAATGCCCATGGATACTGCCATCCGGAGACCATGTAAAAGGGCCTCATATTCGGCTGCATTATTGGAGTCCGTGTACATAATCTAGAGTACATATTGAACTGTGTCTCCTGTGGGGGACATCAAAACGACGCCGGCCCCTAGTCCGGCCAACATTTTGGAACCGTCGAAGTGCATGATCCAGTTTGAATATGTGCCGTACTCTTTAGGGAGTTCGGCCTCCGTCCATTCTGCGACGAAGTCAGCCAAAACTTGCGACTTGATAGCTCGCCGTGGCCTATAAGTTATGTCGAACGGGAGGAGCTCAATGGCCCATTTTGCAATCCGGCCCATTGCGTCACGGTTGTTTATAATATCATTGAGTGGTACTTCCGATGCTACTGTGATTGAACACTCTTGAAAGTAGTGTCATAGCTTCCGGGATGCCATGAATACCGCATATGCAATCTTTTGATAATGTTGGTACCGTGATTTGCATGGGGTGAGGACAGTGGACACATAGTAAACCAGCTTTTGAAGGGGGAATTTGTGTCCGTCCGTTTCCCGCTCGACGACGAGTACTGCGCTGACAACTTGATGGGTTGCTGCAATGTACAATAGCATTGGTTCGCCGATGTTTGGTGCAGCCAGGACAGGGTTTGTTGCCAATATGGCTTTTATTTCCTCGAGTCCAGCCGTGGCGGCATCCGTCCAGTTGAAGTGTTCGGTGCGCCGAAGGAGGCGATAGAGGGGTAGCGCCTTTTCTCCCAAATGGGAGATAAAGCGGCTTAGAGCCGCCACGCATCCGGTTAATTTTTGTATTTGTTTGAGGTCCTTTGGGATATCCAATTGTGACAAAGCTCGGATCTTGGCTAGATTTGCTTCGATTCCTCTATCGGATACAATGAAGCCTAAGAGCTTTCCGGCTGGAATGCCAAAAACGCATTTTTCCGGATTTAGCTTGATGTCATATGCTCGGAGGTTGTCAAATGTAAGCCTCAAGTCGTCTACTAGAGATTCGACATGTCTTGTTTTTACGACCACATCATCCACGTATGCCTCTACTGTTTTGCCGATCTGGTTTGCCAGACATGTCTGAATCATGCGCTGATATGTTGCGCCGGTGTTTTTGAGCCCGAAAGGCATTGTGTTGAAGCAAAATGGGCCGTATGGGGTGATGAATGCCGTTGCGGCTTGGTCTGAGTCGGCCATTTTGATTTGATGGTAACCGGAGTATGCGTCGAGGAAGCACAACGAATCGTGTCCTGCAGTGGCGTCGATAATTTGATCGATGCGGGGGAGGGGGAAGGGATCCTTTGGGCAAGCCTCGTTAAGGTCTTTGAAGTCAATGCACAGGCGCCAGGATTTGTCCTTCTTTGGTACCATCACCAAGTTTGCTAGCCAGTCCGGATGTTTTATGTCTCTGATGAATCCGGCCTCCAATAGTTTGGCTAGCTCCTCTCCCATTGCCTGTCTATTGGGCTCAGAGAAACGCCGAAGGGCTTGTTTGATAGGTTTGAATCCTTTTAGGATATTTAAGCTGTGTTCGGCCAGCCTGCGTGGGATTCCTGGCATGTCTGAAGGGTGCCAGGCAAAAATGTCCCAGTTCTCCCGTAGGAATTCTCGCAGTGCGGCGTCTACATCGAGGTTTAATCGTGCCCCGATGGAAGCTGTTTTATTGGGGTCCGTTGGATGGACCTGGAATTTGACTATTTCATCCGCTGGTTTAAAGGAGGTGGACTTGGATCTTTTGTCGAGTATCACATCGTCCCTGTTTACCGCGGAGCGCAGCATAGTCAGTTCCTCAGCCGCTAGGGCTTCAGACAGTGCCTCAAGGGCCAATGCGGCTGTCTTGTTTTCAGCGCCGAGTGCTATGTCCGGATCACTAGCGAGAGTGATGATTCCGTTCGGCCCGGGCATCTTGAGCTTCATGTACCCGTAATGGGGTATTGCTTGGAAGATTGTAAACGCTTCCCGCCCCAGCAGAGCGTGGTGTCCGCTACTGAATGGGGCCACTTGGAATGTGACCTCTTCGGACCTATAATTATCCGGCGTGCCGAACACCACATCTAGTGTGATTTGCGCTTCTCGACTGGGGATTATTCCTCTAAAGGTTGTGCTGCTTCGCTCAATGCGGTTCCAGTCTATTTCCATTTTTTGAAGGGTTTCCTCATAAATGAGGTTCAATCCGCTGCCTCCGTCCATGAGTACCTTGGTGAGGCGAAAGCCGTCCACTATAGGACTGAGTACCAATGTGGCTGGTGCTCGAGCTATTCGGAATTTAGGTTCATCACTGGCATTAAAAGTAATAGCCGTGTCACTCCATGGGTTTATTGTTGCTACTTGATAGACTTCGGCGAGGCTGCGGAGTGTTCTTTTTCGCATATTATTTGATGCGAAAGTCTCGAAGACTGTTAAGACTATACTAGAGTCCCTGAGGTGGCTTTCTGCGGCCTCCGGAATTAGGAGATCTTCACCCCTTTTGGCCACCTGCCAGAGTATCCAACATGCTCTAAGGCTATGAGTTGGTGTGGCGTCCTCTGTACTATGAGTTTTACAAGGTCCATTAAGCCATCCCTCCAGTACGGTTCCATGCCCTGTAGAGGGTTTTGGTTTTTTGGTTTTTAACCCGGGTGTCTGATGATGATGCACCCTTTTATTTCGGACGAGGTTTCTATTCAGGGCCGGATTGTCCCAAAATTTAGTTTCGGTTTTCCGGGCGCTTTCCATTGCACAGTACTTTTGTACTATGGTCGCCAAGTCAGCGAAGCGTGTAAGATCACGACGACCCGTGGCGTTGAGGATTCCCTTGTCCGTGCAATTATTGCAGAAGATTGAGATTGCGTCTTCCTCGCGGCAGTCCTTTATCCTATTCATAACCAGGAGGAACCTTGCCTAGTAATGATGTACTGTTTCTTCAGGCTTTTTCCTGATTTGGGACAGATCGCTTATGTTCGGGTGGGTGGGTGGAATTAAATCTGGAACTTCACCCAATCTAAGACTCAGAGGCCAAGGAGTTTCCGAACTCTGAAGTTTGGATTCTTGGATGTTGTCCAGTGAATCTAGCCCGTTGCCTGATTCTAAGTTCAGGTCTTGAGTTACATCCTCCCCTTCATGGGTATCCGGCTTGGAGGGATTGGGAATCTGGATGTAGCTAGTCCTTAAGATAGATGAAGGGTCGCCGCACTGTGCCTCTACCACGGCAACGTGATGGGTGACTTGGGGAGAGTTAATTTCTCTTAGATCGGGTTTAAGCCCAACCTGGATAATCTGTAGTGACCCCCAAGGCGGCGATGCGATCCAAGAGCTCGTTTACGGAAGAGAGCTCCATTGGATCTAACTGCTCGACGAGTTCCGAGCTGATGTGAAGATTGCTTTTGATGACCCGAGAGGTCACCGTCGGCGCAACGGCCGAACAGGCGGTCATGAGAAAACCGCCTAGCCGGAGAGTTTGGCCGACAACCAAGGCTCCCTTAGTAACGGCGCCGTCTTTAAAGACGGGAAGAGGCATCCTTCCTGATTGTGACGGCACAGAGGAACTCTCAATGAAAGCACCAATGTCGATGTCAAATCCGGCGGATCTCGGGTAGGGGGTCCCGAACTATGCGTCTAGGCCGGATGGTAACAGGAGGCAAGGAACACGATGTTTTACCCAGGTTCGGGCCGTCTTGATGGAGGTAAAACCCTACGTCCTGCTTGATTAATATTGATGATATGGGTAGTACAAGAGTAGATCTACCACGAGATCAAGGAGGCTAAACCCTAGAAGCTAGCCTATGGTATGATTGTTGTGTGATGAAGTTGCCCTACGGACTAAAACCCTCCGGTTTATATAGACACCGGAGAGGGTTAGGGTTACACAAAGTCGGTTACAATGGTAGGAGATCTTGAATATCCGCATCGCCAAGCTTGCCTTCCACGCCAAGGAAAGTCCCATCCGGACACGGGACGAAGTCTTCAATCTTGTATCTTCATAGTCCTGGAGTCCGGCTGAAGGTATAGTCCGGCTACCCGGACACCCCCTAATCCAGGACTCCCTCACCGGCCACGGGGAGTCGGCCCCCAACACCGGCAAAGCCCGTGCCCTCATCAGGGGGGGGGGGGTGGGACAGGGAGTAGCGACAGTAAAGCCCACTCCCTCCCCTTTTCCATGGGATGGCCACGACACAGTGCGCTGTACCAACGGAGATCTCTGTCTGGCGCAGCACTGTTGCCATGCCATCCCTGATGTCAGCAACAGTGGGCGGAGTCCTGTACCCACGACGGCCTGACGGTACGGTCCACGGAAGACGGGCCCTACCAGTCAGTGAGAGTCCGGAAGACGGCAAGGGCGCCACCAGTCGGACCCATAGGGAGCCGGCCCGCGGGAGTCGGCCTGCCCCTCCCATGGGTCCCACGCGCCATTAACCAGACGAGACAGGAAGTGGCTACAGTAATCGCCCGCCAGGCGGCAGGACCGTAGCCACGACTCCATGACCTAGCCTGCGTCATTTGAAGCACGGCTACAGTAATCAGCAGTCGGCAGGACCCGCTAGCGGCGGGAGCGGCCTGTCGGCTCCGTACCAGACCAGTCGGCTGGGCCCACCAATCGGTGGGCCCCAGCAGTTGGCAGGAGGGCCCGCAGGCGGAGAGACTGACAGCTGGGCCCTGTGCCCAGACAGTTTACCATTGTACCCTTGGGGGGTAGGCCTATATAAACCCCCCAGGGCACCCATGCAAGGGGTTCCGATCCATTAGAACCAGACCAGACCTTAAAGGAAGGAGAGGGCTAGCCCTGCCTTCTCCTACCCACAGATACAGCTCGAGGAGCGCCTTTGTACTCACTTTGCCTTAGTGATCATGCGGAGACCCTGCAGAGCAGGACTAGGGGTGTTATCTCCTAGGAGAGCCCCGAACCTGGGTAAAGTACGTCGGCGTTTGTGTCTATGCCCCATCCCGTTTCCAGGCACCGGCGATGTTCTACTCGCCCCCACCATGATAAGCCATCCATTGGCATACGTCGCACCCAACCCCCGACAGGAAATCACCAAGATTGAAGGGGAATCCAAATTTCCGTCCTAGTTTGTGATTCAGTTTTTTTCCAACGATCAACATACCACCTCAAATGCAACGTGTTCAAATTTGACATTTTTCTGAACTCATTTACCTTATTTAGGGGATTATGTGCATTTTTAGGCATTAATTATGCACATAATTCAAATTCGAACAATCGGTGCATGAAAAGATGCACAAGAACGGTCTGGAAAACCATGCTCGTGCTATTTAGTACACTCTAATGCCTTTTACAAGGAATGGGCAGATATTTTAAGGAAATGTGTGGCAATAGTCAACCATAAACGCGTTGTTTACTGGGTTAACAACTATACAAAAAATGAAATACATGCTTGGAAAAACATGACGCCTGGTGTGGTGCCATGGTATGACCTCACTGTGCCCTGGTAAAAATGTCGTCATGCACGCCTTTCATAAAACGAACCATCACCGAGGAAGTTTCATGGTTCCGAGGGGGAAATCACCAAGATTGAAGGGGGATCCAAATTTCCTTTGTCCTTTGTCCTTTGT
Organism: Triticum monococcum; assembly: GCA_034509565.1. Classification (NCBI taxonomy): domain Eukaryota; kingdom Viridiplantae; phylum Streptophyta; class Magnoliopsida; order Poales; family Poaceae; genus Triticum; species Triticum monococcum. Next base: position 553,622,299 of record CM067841.1, on the reverse strand, counting down.
CGACGAGTTTTTTTCTATGATGAACATACAACCTGCAAATCACCGTGCTCAAATTTGGCACTTTTCCGGGTTCATTTGCCATATTTAGGGGATTATGTGCATTTCCTAGGCATTAATGCACATAATTCAAGTTCAAACAATCGGTGCATGAAAGTGTCCACAAGAACGGCCTGGAAAACCATGCATGCTCGTGCCATTTAGTAAATTCTCATGCCTTTTACAAGGAATAATGGATAGATATTTCGATGAATTGTGTGGCAATAGTCAACCACAAATGTTTGTTTGTTGGGTTTTCAACTATAGAAAAAATGAAATAAATGCTTAAAAAACATGACACATGGCATGGTGCCATGGTATGACCTCACCAATGCCTGGTAATTTTTTAGAAGGTTTGGCTTATGTCGTCATGCACGCCCTACATAAATCAAACCATCACCGATGAAGTTCCATGCTTTCGAGAGGGAAATCCCCAAGATTGAAGGGGAATACAAATTTCTGTCCTAGTTTGTCATTTAGTTTTTTTCCAACGATCAACATACCGCCTCAAATGGAATATGTTCAAATTTGACATTTCCCAGGCTCATTTACCATATTTAGGGGATTATGTGCATTTTCTAGAAATTAATGGACATAATTCAAATTCGAACAATCGGTGCATGAAAAGGTGCACAAGAATGGTCTGGAAAACCATGCTCGTGTTATTTAGTACATTCTGATGCCTTTTACAAGGAATGGGCAGATATTTCAAGGAATTTTGTGGCAATAGTCAACCATAAACATGTCGTTTACTCGGTTAACAACTATACAAAAATGAAACACATGGTTGGAAAACATGACACCTGGCGTGGTGCCATGGTATGGCCTCACCATGCCCTGGTAAAAATTGGAGAATGTTTTCCTTATGTCGTGATGCGCCCCTTTCATAAATCGAACCATCACCGAGGAAGTTTCATGGTTTTGAGGGGGAAATCACCAAGATTGAAGGGGGGAGGGGGTCCAAATTTGACTTTGTCCTTTGTCCATGAGTTTTTTTCTACGATGAACATACGACCTGCAAATCACCGTGTTCAAATTTGGCACTTTTCCGGGTTCATTTGCCATATTTAGGGGATTATGTGCATTTCCTATGCATTAATGCGCATAATTCAAGTTCAAACAATCGATGGATGAAAGGGTCCACAAGAACGGCCTAGAAAACCATGCTCGTGCCATTTAGTAAATTCTCATGCCTTTTACAAGGAATGGACATATATTTCGATGGAATGTGTGGCAATAGTCAACCACAAATGTTTGTTTGTTGGGTTTTCAACTATAGTAAAAATGAAATAAATGCTTAAAAAACATGACGCCTGGCATGGTGCCATGGTATGAGCTCACCATGCCCTGGTAAAAATTTGAGAAGGTTTGGCTTATGTCGTCATGCACGCCCTTCATAAATCGAACCATCACCGAGGAAGTTCCATGCTTTCGAGAGGGAAATCCCCAAGATTGAAGGGGAATCCAAATTTTCTTCGTTCTTTGCCCTGGAGTTTTTTTCTATGATGAACATACACCCTGCAAATCACCGTGTTCAAATTTGGCATTTTTCCGGCCCCATTTACCATATTTAGGGGATTATGTGCATTTTCTAGGCATTTAGCGCATATAAATCCAATCCAGCTACAGGTGCACGGGTGTGATGTGAGGGACGTGGATTGCCGTTCAATCTCGGTGCATCCTACGGTGCACACACGCGATCCGCGTGGCTGGGGTTCCGGCCAATCATAACGCAACACACAATAGGCTCAGCGCACACTGTTTCCGGAAGCGACAGAGATGAACCATGTGCGATAATGAACGAGCAAAATTGTAAGGGAAGCCAAATTTTTGTTGTCGTTTTTCGTTGAGCTCTTGAATACCACCGCACTGTACGGCTGCCCGGCCCCTCCGTCCCAGAGCTCTCTCCAGGCGTCTTCCACGGCACCTCCACACATAGTAACTTGTAAGGAAGCGATGGCATCCCGCCGTGCCTCGTTCCTCGCCGCCCGCGACCGCACACATAGTAAGGAAGCGATGGCATCTTGCCGCACCGAGTTCATGGCCGCTGGCGGCCAGACAGTTACATGGGCGGGCTTTGAGGCTGCCATGGCCGAATGGGTGGTGGATCTAGAGGCGGCCAAAGCCGCACAGAAGGAGCAGAAAAGGTAGAAAGCAGTCTAATACGTCTCCAACGTATCTATAATTTTTGATTGTTCCATGCTATTATATTATCAACCTTGGATGTTTTATATGCATTTAATGCTATTTCATATGATTTTTTGGGACTAACCTATTAACCTAGAGCCCGGTGCTAGTTTCTGTTTTTTCCTTGTTTTTGAGTATCGCAGAAAATGAAAACCAAATGGAGTCCAATTGACCTGAAATTTCACGGAGATCATTTTTGGACCAGAAGAAGCCCATAGAGTACCAGAGATGGGCTAGAAGAGTCTCGAGGCCACCACGAGGGTGGGGCGCGCGCCCTACCCCCTAGGCGCGCCCCTACCTCATGGCCGCCTCGGGGATCCCCCTAACTTGTTCCCGACTCCAACACCTCTTATATAACCCCAAACTTCTAGAAAGAAACCTAGATCGGGAGTTCCGCCACCGCAAGCCTCTATAGCCACCAAAAACCAATCTAGACCCGTTCCGGCACCCTACCGGAGGGGGGAATCCCTCTCCGGTGGCCATCTTCATCATCCGGGTGCTCTACATGACGAGGAGGGAGTAGTTCACCCTCGGGGCTGAGGGTATTTCCAGTAGCTATGTGTTTGATCTCTTTCTCTCTCTCTCTCTCTCTCTCTCTCGTGTTCTTGATTCGACACGATCTTGATGTACCGCGAGCTTTGCTATTATAGTTGGATCTTATGATGTTTCTCCCCCTCTACTCTCTTGTGATGGATTGAGTTTTCCATTTGAAGTTACCTTATCGGATTGAGTCTTTAAGGATTTGAGAACACTTGATGTATGTCTTGCATGTGCTTATCTGTGGTGACAATGGGATATCACGTGATCCACTTGATGTATGTTTTGGTGATCAACTTGCGGGTTCCGTGACCTCGTGAACTTATGCATAGGGGTTGGCACATGTTTTCGTCTTGACTCTTCGGTAGAAACTTTGGGGCACTCTTTGAAGTTCTTTGTGTTGGTTGAATAGGTGAATCTGAGATTGTGTGATGCATATCGTATAATAATGCCCACGGATACTTGAGGTGACATTGGAGTATCTAGGTGACATTAGGGTTTTGGTTGATTTGTGTCTTAAGGTGTTATTCTAGTACAAACTCTAGGATAGATTGAACGGAAAGAATAGCTTAGTGTTATTTTACTATGGACTCTTGAATAGATCGATCAGAAAGAGTAACTTTGAGGTGGTTTCATACCCTACAATAACCTCTTCGTTTGTTCTCTGCTATGAGTGACTTTGGAGTGGCTCTTTGTTGCATGTTGAGGGATAGTTATATGATCCAAATATGTTATTATTGTTGAGAGAACTTGCACTAGTGAAAGTATGGACCCTAGACCTTGTTTCCTAGCATTGCAATACCGTTTACACTCACTTTTACTACTTGCTACCTTGCTGTTTTTATATTTTCATATTACAAAAACCTATATCTACCATCCATATTGCACTTGTATCACCATCTCTTCGCCGAACTAGTGCACCTATACAATTTACCATTGTATTGGGTGTGTTGAGGACACAAGAGACTCTTTGTTATTTGGTTGCAGGGTTGCTTGAGAGAGACCATCTTCATCCTACGCCTCCCATGGATTAATAAACCTTAGGTCATCCACTTGAGGGAAATTTGCTACTGTCCTACAAACCTCTTCCCTTGGAGGCCCAACAACATCTACAAGAAGAAGGTTGTGTAGTATACATCAAGCTCTTTTCTGGCGCCGTTGCCGGGGAGGTTAACGCTTGAAGGTATATCTTTAGATCTTGCAATAGAATCTTTTCGTTTCTTGTTTTATCACTAGTTTAGTCTATAAAAGAAAATTACAAAAAATGGAATTGAGGGCACCTCATATGCTTCATCTTTTTAATTCTTTCATGAAAATAAGGATTTCGATAATTGTGCCAAAATGCTATAAGAAGAATGCATTAAAATGTTTGGCACCAAATCTTTGAATGATGAGCATGATTGCAATGTTGTTAGTACGAACTCTTTGAATATCCATAGTACTAATGATGATTGCACTAGTCATGATGAAAATGTCTCTTATAAGCATGCCAATTTTTGTGGAGTGCATAGGGTTTGCAAGTACACACCAAATAGGGAAGATAGATTTTGCAAGAGGCATAAGTATTTAGAAACTAAATGGTTGCAAGAAAGGCTAGATGTTTGTGCTAAAAATTTAAATTTTCTTAGCCATCCTTATGAACTTTGCAATGAACGTGGTCATTTAAATATCTAATGCAAATTGTTTCATGATCGAATCGTGTCCAAAAATTGTGATGACTTGATTTCCCTTGCACATCATAGTGAACTTAGTTTGCTTCTGGGTTATGAAGAAATGAAACGTATAACTAAGGATATTTCAGAATTTTCCCTTGACAAAGTTCTTGGTTTTGATCTAGAGGAAATTTATATGTATTGTGCGGTGAATTGCATTGAAAATCCTTATATTGCCAATTACATAAAGTCAAGAAAAACATTTAGAAGATGAAGAGAATACTAATGAAAGGGAAGATACTTTCCAATATCCTCCTATTATTTCTTATGATGAATCAGGTAACAAGGAGGAGCCTTCTATTCAACCAATCTCATTAATAAGGAGCTCCAAAAAGAGGGTTAAACCCATACTAAATGTGAGAAGAAAACGAAAAGACAGAGAAGTAAAGGTAAAAGGTATCCCTCCCAAATGATGTTGCTCATATTACTCATTGTGATGATGATAATTACTATACTATTGGTGCTATCCATACTATTAATTATGAGAGTGATTATGCTTATGATATACAAAGGCCCAAGCTTGGGGATGATATGTTTGATGAGAATGACATGTTTGAGAATGTATTTGCTGCAATTAATGTTTGTTCCAAGCTTGGGGATGCTATGTTTCATGAAGATGATATTTTTAACCTCCCAAGTTTTGATATGCAAATTTATTATGATGATAGCATGCCTCCTATTTATGATGGTTATATTGATGAAAGTGGGTTTGGAAGAGTGTCAACTTTAGGAAGTAATGATGCCACTATTTTGGAGGGTGTTGAATCTTCTGGTGACAATTATGAAAGTGGACTTGGAGAGGTCATGACTTATTTAGTAATGATTCCACTATCTTGGAAGAGGTTTCAATTGATTATGATGAGAACAAAGTTGCTACTTATGATGATTATTGTGATGACACTTATGCTATAAAAAGTAGTGATGATTATATTTATAAAACTTGCCATGATTATGATTACCCTTTTTCTGAACATTACTCTTTTAATGTGGAAACAATTTATAGTATTCGAGTTTCTTATGATACTCCCACTATTCCGATTGGGGAGAATCTTGCTTATGTGGAGAGTAGTAAATTTTCTATGCTTGTAGATCATTAAAAGAATGTTTTATGTGATGGTTATATTATTGAATTCATTCATGATTCTACTGAAAATTATTATGAGGGAGGAATATATGCTTGTAGGAATTGCAATAATATCAAGTTTCCTCTCTATGTGCTTAAAATCTTGAAGTTATGCTTGTTTTGCTTTCCTATGCTAGTTGATTATTGTTCCCATAAATTGTTTGCTCACAAAATCCCTATGCATAGGAAGTGGGTTAGGCTTAAATGTGCTAGTTATATTCTTCATGATGTTCTCTTTATGTTTCAATTCTTATCTTTTATGTGAGCATCATTGAAATCATCATGCCTAGCTAGGGGCGTTAAACGATAGCGCTTGTTGGGAGGCAACCCAATTTTATTTCCGTTCCTTGCTTTTTGTCCCTGTTTAGTAATAAATAAATCATCTATCCTCTTTTATTATTGTGTTTTTTATGTTTTAATTAGTGTTTGTGCCAAGTAAAGCCTTTAGGATCTTCTTGGGTGATTGTTATTTGATCTTGCTGTAAAAAACAGAAAGTATGCCCTCACGAGAATAATTTTCATTTTTTACAAGAGAGCAATAAAATACCAATTTCACTTGCAGTAGATTAATAAACAAATTGCATAGGAATTCCTAATTTCTCAGGATTTTTGGAGTTACAGAAGTATTCGAAACCTACAGGTTACTACAGACTGTTCTGTTTTTGACAGATTCTGTTTTCTATGTGTTGTTTGCTTATTTTGATGAATCTATGAGTGGTATCGGAGGGTATGAACCATATAGAAGTTGGAATACAGTAGATATTACGCCAATATGAATTTAGAATGAGTTCACAATAGTACCAAAAGTGGTGATTTATTTTCTTATACTAACAGAGCTCATGAGATTTTCTGTTGAGTTTTGTGTTGTGAAGTTTTCAAGTTTTGGGTAAAGATTTGATGGACTATGGAATAAGGAGTGGAAAGAGCCTAAGCTTGGGGATGCCCCGGATGGCATCCCCTCTTTCGTCTTTGTTCATTGGTAACTTTACTTGAGGCTATATTTTTATTCACCACATGATATGTGTTTTGCTTGGAGCGTCATTTTATTTTCTTTTGTTTTGCTTGCTGTTTGAATAAAATACCAAGATCTGAAATTCTTAAATGTTAGAGAGTCTTCACATAGTTGCATAATTATTCGACTACTCATTGATCTTCACTTATATCTTTTGAAGTAGTTTGTCGTTTGCTCTAGTGCTTCACTTATATCCTTTTAGAGCACATCGGTGGTTTTATTTTATAGAAATTATTGATCTGCCATGCTTCACTTATATTATTTTGAGAGTCTTTTAGAACAGCATGGTAATTTTCTTTGGTTATGAAATTAGTCCTAATATGATAGGCATCCAAGATGGGTATAATAAAAACTTACATATAAAGTGCATTGAATACTATGAGAAGTTTGATACTTGATGATTGTTTTGAGATATGAAGATGGTGATATTAGAGTCATGCTAGTGAGTAGTTGTGAATTTGAGAAATACTTGTGTTAAAGTTTGTGATTCCGTAGCATGCACGTATGGTGAACCATTATGTGATGAAGTCGGAGCATGATTTATTTATTGATTGTCTTCCTTATGAGTGGCGGTCGGGGACGAGCGATGGCCTTTTCCTACCAATCTATCCCCCCTAGGAGCATGCGCATAGTACTTCTTTTTGATAACTAATAGATTTTTGCAATAAGTATGTGAGTTCTTTATGACTAATGTTGAGTCCATGGATTATACGCACTCTCACCCTTCCACCATTGCTAGCCTCTCTTGTGTCGCGCAACTTTCACCGGTACCATAACACCCACCATTACCTTCCTCAAAACAGCCACCATACCTACCTATTATGGCATTTCCATAGCCACTCCGAGATAAATTGCCATGCAACTTTCCACCGTTCTGTTTATTATGACACTCTTCATCATTGTCATATTGCTTTGCATGATCAGGTAGTTGACATCGTATTTGTGGCAAAGCCACCGTTCATAATTCTTTCATACATGTCACTCTTGATTCATTGCACATCCCGGTACACCGCCAGAGGCATTCACATAGAGTCATATCTTGTTCTAAGTATCGAGTTGTAATTCTTGAGTTGTAAGTAAATAAAAGTGTGATGATCATCATTATTAGACCATTGTCCCATGTGAGGTAAGGATGATGGAGACTATGATTCCCCCACAAGTTGGGGTGAGACTCCGGACGAAAAAAAAGAAAAAAAAGAGGCCATAAAAAGGAGAAAAGGCCCAAATAAAAAAAGAAAAAAATGATGAGAGAAAAAGAGAGAAGGGACAATGCTACTATCCTTTTACCACACTTGTGCTTCAAAGTAGCACCATGATCTTCATGATAGAGAGTCTCCTGTGTTGTCACTTTCATATACTAGTGGGAATCTTTCATTATAGAACTTGGCTTGTACTCCCTCCGTTCCGAATTACTTGTCTTAGATTTGTCTAGATACGGAGGTATCTAGCACTAAAATGAGTCTAGATACATCCGTATCTAGACAAATCCAAGACAAGTAATTCAGAACGAAGGGAGTATATTCCAATGATGGGCTTCCTCAAAATGCCCTAGGTCTTCGTGAGCAAGCGAGTTGGATGCAGACCCACTTAGTTTCTTTTTGAGCTTTCATACACTTATAGCTCTAGTGCACCCGTTGCATGGCAATCCCTACTCACTCACATTGATATCTATTGATGGGCATCTCCATAGCCCGTCGATACACCTAGTTGATGTGAGACTGTCTCCTCCTTTTTGTCTTCTCCACAACCACCATTCTATTCCACCTATAGTGCTATGTCCATGGCTCACGCTCATGTATTGCGTGAAGATTGAAAAAGTTTGAGAACATCAAAAGTATAAAACAATTGATTGGCTTGTCATCAGGGTTGTGCATGATTTAAATATTTTGTGTGATGAAGATAGAGCATAGCCAGACTATATGATTTTGTAGGGATAGCTTTCTTTGGCCATGTTATTTTGAGAAGACATGATTACTTGGTTAGTATGCTTGAAGTATTATTGGTTTTATGTCAATACTAAACTTTTGCCTTGAATCTTATGGATCTGAATATTCATGCCACAACAAAGAAATTTACATTGATAATTATGTTAGGTAGCATTCCAAATCAAAAATTCTGTTTTTATCATTTACCTACTCGAGGATGAGCAGGAATTAAGCTTGGGGATGCTTGATACGTGTCCAATGTATCTATAATTTTTTTATTGTTCCATGCTATTATATTATCCATCTGGGATGTTTTATATGCATTTATATGATATTTTATATGATTTTTGGGACTAACCTATTAACCTAGAGCCCAATGCCAGTTTCTGTTTTTTTCCTTGTTTTTGAGTTTTACAGAAAAGGAATACCAAACGGAGTCCAATTGGCGTGCCAATTTTTGATGATTTTTTATGGACCAAAAGAAGCCCTCGAAGTAAAAGAGTTGGGCCAGAAGAGTCCTGGGCCATCCACGAGGGTGGGGGGCGCGCCCTACCCCCTGGGCGTGCCGCCCTATCTCTTGGATGACTCGGGCACCTCCCTGACTTGTTCCCTATGCCAAAAATTCCTATAAATACTGAAACCTCCAGAAAATAATCTAGATCGGGAGTTCCGCAGCCACAAGCCTCCGTAGCCACCGAAAACCAATCTAGACCCGTTCCGGCACCCTGTCGGAGGGGGGAATCCCTCTCTGGTGGCCATCTTCATCATCCCGGTGCTCTCCATGACGAGGAGGGAGTAGTTCACCCTCGGGGCTGAGGGTATGTACCAGTAGCTATGTGTTTGATCTCTCTCTCTCTCTCTCTCTCTCGTGTTCTTGATTCGGCACGATCTTGATGTATCGCGAGCTTTGCTATTATATTTGGATCTTATGATGTTCCCCCCTCTATTTCCTTGTGATGAATTGAGTTTTCCTTTTGAAGTTATCTTATCGGATTGAGTCTTTAAGGATTTGAGAACACTTGATGTATGTCTTGCATGTGCTTATCTGTGGTGACAATGGGATATTCACGTGATCCACTTGATGTTTGTCACTGGTATAGTGAGCTCCTAAACAAATGGTTTAAAACCCCTTTCCATGATGGCATTTGGAACCGTCGCCAAGTGAGTGTGGGCGATAGGGGGGGGGTCCTTCCCACACGACCCAAAAATCGTCGGGGATAGGCCCTCGTGGGACCCAGGCTGGGGCCATGTGCGATCGAGCGAGGCATGGAAACCCAATCATTTCCGTATGTATGTACATCCCACATGGTGAATCCCAGAAATCATTTCCATAGGTATGTACGTCCCACACGGTGAATCCCATAAATCATTTCCGTAGGTATGTACATCCCACACGGTGAATCCCAGAAATCATTTCCATAGGTATGTTCATCCCACACGGTGAATCCCAAAAATCATTTTCGTAGGTATGTACATCCACCACAGTGAATCCCTGAAAATAATTTCCGTAGGTATGTACATCCCACACAGTTCTTTGTGTGGAAACGTGTGTGCAAGGTGGCCTAACGCAAACAGTTCGCTGCCGGAAGCCGTGTGTGATTGTTAGTTGATCGAACACGCCTACTTTCTAGAAATCGTGCGGGTTGTTTGAGTTCATCGCCCATGGTTGCTGTCTGAGTAACCATTTGCAATAGAAAACCCCAATAAGCAGGGTAATTAGCCTATTATTGATAATCCATGTACTAATCAAACTTATATTTCTTATGAAACATGCCAGATATTTCATAGCCGTATAAAAGCAACCATGATTTCATAATCGAATTACATCAGATAGCCTCGGCACTTAGTTACGCCTTTACACAACAACACCAAGTTTCACATGCAGCATCAAAACCTTTGGAAAGTAGCATCATACATGGTAAATAGACAGATGAATCTCATCTGGGAAACTGCAGAAGCGGAAGGCAAATATTGAGCCTTCAGTGATGTTGAATGTCCTTGCAACTTTAGGCCAATGGCTATGGATAATTGCCCACCCAACCTTCATGCTCTTCAGCAAGACTTCAATATTTTACCATGGGTGTTGAATGAATACCATCCTCGCCTCTTGACCATGCAGGTGGTTTGAGAGGTAATCATCGGTGAACTGCTTTGAAAAGTACTGAAAACAAAGCTATGCATGAATCGCCGTTGTAAATTTTGAAATGGCGCAAGGGGTAAAAACAAGGTAAAAGAGTTGGTACCATCCTATAGTTGACTGATGTCTTCTTCATTGTGCAAAAAAAGATCTTGCTATTATTCATCGCAAGTTTCTTCATCATAACAATCTTTCTAAGTTTCTTGACTTGACTGATATTCGTGGACATCTCATTTCCCCATATGCAAAATGGGTCGAACAGCGGGTCTAAGCCTCTGACAGCAGGACCTACATGTGCAAGACCAAATTGTAAGAAACCTAAATATTAGAATGATTCATGCAACTGCACAATAATGTGCTATTAGCCAAAGGACTCTGCTTTAACAAACCTCGATGGTAAACCGCAGTGTCTCCCATTGTTTCCATGCAACACACATAAGGAAGATCTTGATCAAGTTAACTGAGAGTTGCCATACTATCAGTAGAATATGTATTGAGTATAGCCAAATTCGATTGGTGTCACATGCATAACAATACAAAATTGTACCCACAACAAATGAAAATCAAATTGCAAAACTGAACCAAACAGTTAAATGGACAGCAAACCAAATGAACCAAAATAGTTAACTGAGCACGACATTGCAGAATAGAAACATGTACTAGAAGATAAGACAGTTAACAAAAAAAGAATGCTTGAGAATAGTACTACGAAATGTAGCAACTGTTGGACCAAAGTGTTAAATGAACATTACATTTCAGAGGACCAAACTGTTAACTGAACATCAGATTGCATATTAACATTATAGAGGACAAATCACTAGAAGGCACTCGCGGTGGCCTCGAGAAAACATCATGAACCGTATTTTAAAGTAGACAACCATGTGGCGGTGTCGACGGTGGCCTTGAAGATGAGTTGCTCCTCCAAGATCTGGCGGTCGACACGCATGTCAGCCATAGCAACCTCGTTCGCGCGTGCGACCGCATGCTACTCAGCTCCATGTTATACTCGCGTAAAATGGCTATGGTCGGCGCTTAATTGGAGGAGGGGGGCAGTGATTTCGGTGGAAGGTGTCCCTCCGTCAGTCGGGACATGTGGGACGGGAAAGGAGGAGGATGGTGTGGGTGGGGTGTGGATTACCTGACCATATCGACAAGGCCGCGCAGCAAGAAGAAGGGTCGGCGGCGAGTAGGTCATGCAACAAGAAGAAGGGTCGCTGGAGAGGAGGCGGCGCTGCAAGAAGATGGGTCGCCGGCGAGGAGGCGTTGCTGCAAGAAGAAGGGTAGCCAGCGAGGAGGCGGCGCTGCAAGAAGAAGGGTCGCCGGCGAGGAGGCTAAGCTGCCAGTAAGCAGCAGTGAAGGTTTGAACTTGGAAATCAAGGAGGAACAATGGAAATGTGGATTTTGGTAGGAGGGGGGGCGGGGAAATAGATATTTCCGTGGTGGGAATTTTTTTTCGCTTGGTGCCGCGAGAAACTGACGCGCAAGTGTGGTTCAAGCGGGGGCGGTGGACTATAGATGACGAAGCTTCCTGCGTAAGCCAAACAAGACGGTGCGCTAAGATATTTTATATCATATCCCACACGATTCTTTCTAGTAAACTGTTTGTGGTATACCTGATTTTTTCATTATGTTTTGAAAGACAAAATGGTGTTACAGAGGGAAAGGATGGTGTTTGAATTGCTAGAACATTTACGTACAGTGAACATGCAATTAGTACATGAGTGTCGTGTTTAAATTTAGAATTATTCCGGGTTCGTTTGGCATTTTTATGCATTAATTGAGTTTCTGGGCATTTAATGTGCATAATTAAAATTTGAACTACAAGCACATGCTCCAATGCACCAAAGTTTGCTGAAAAATCACATGTGTGTCTTTGGGTAAATTTATAGGTCCCATGCAAGAAATGGGAATAAAGTTCAAACATTTGGGCATCGTGGCTCAGCCGGAAAGATTGAGAAACTTGATTTTTTAATTCCTGTAATTCCAAAACACGCCTGAAAATCATGAAACTTGGCATGGTGCCATGACATGGCACTAACATGCTGCGGTAATTTTTTTGGCCGAATTGGGACAAGCTTTGGTGTAAGCTTCTTGCAAACTAGAGCTTCCCTCAAGAAGACTTGTGGTTCCGAGAGGGAACGTGTCACCTTTGTGTGCGAAATGACATACGTACACTGCCTTCTCCCGCCTTATTTTTCTACACAGCCAGATTAGACCAAAAGAAGTACCGTGCTAAATTTTGGAATTATTCCGGGCTCGTTTCGCCTTTTTTATACATTAATTAAGTTTCTGGGCATTTAATGTGCATAATTCAAATTGGAACTACAAGCACATGCTCCAGTGCACCAAAGTTGTTTGAAAAATCACATGTGTGTCCTTGGGTGAATTTCTAGGTCCCATGCAAGAGATGGGAGTGAAATTCAAACATCTGGGCATCGTGGCTCGGCCGGAAAGATTGAAAAACATGGTTTTTTAATTCTTGTAATTATAAAACACGCCTGAAAATCATGAAACTTGGCATGGTGTCATGACATGGCACCAACATGCTGCGGTAATATTTTTGGCCGAATTGGGACAAGTTTTGGTGTAAGGTTCTTGCAAACTGGAGCTTCCCTCAAGAAGGCTCGTGGTTCCAAGAGGGAACGTGTCACCTCTGTGTGCGAAACGACATACATACATTGCCTTCTCCCGCCTTATTTTTTACACAGCCAGATTAGACCAAATAAAAGTACCGTGCTAAATTTTGGAATTATTCCGGGCTCATTTCGCCTTTTTATACATTAATTGAGTTTCTGGGCATTTAATATGCATAGTTCAAATTTGAACTACAAGCACATGCTTCAGTGCATCAAAGTTGTTTGAAAAATCACATGTGTGTCCTTGGGTGAATTTCTAGGTCCCATGCAAGAGATGGGAGTGAAATTCAAACATCTGGGCGTCGTGGCTCGGCCGGAAATATTGAGAAACTTGGTTTTTAATTCCCGTTATTCCAAAACACGCCTGAAAATCATGAAACTTGGCATGGTGTCATGACATGGCACCAACATGCTGCGGTAATATTTTTGGCCGAATTGGGACAAGCTTTAGTGTAAGGTTCTTGCAAACCGGAGCTTTCCTCTAGAAGACTCGTGGTTCCGAGAGGGAACGTGTCACCTCCGTGTGCGAAACGACATACGTACACTACCTTCTCCCGCCTTATTTTTTTACACAGCCAGATTAGGCCAAATAGAAGTACCGTGGTAAATTTTGGAATTATTCCGGGTTCGGTTGGCCTTTTTATACATTAATTGAGTTTCTGGGCATTTAATGTGCATAATTCAAATTTGAACTACAAGCACATGCTCCAGTGCACCAAAGTTGTTTAAAAAATCACATGTGTGTCCTTGGGTGAATTTCTAGGTCCCATGCAAGAGATGGGAGTGAAATTCAAACATTTGGGCGTCGTGGCTCGGCCGGAAAGATTGAGAAACTTGGTTTTTTTAATTCCTGTAAATCCAAAACACGCCTGCAAATCATGAAACTTGGCATGGTCTCATGACATGGCACCAACATGCTGTGGTAATTTTTCTGTCCGATTTGCGAAGGCCCACACATTAACAATCAACAAAGTCATTTTGTAACAAGTGCTGTCACGTTACAAATCCGAAACACAAGTATTATTGAAACCGTGGGCGTTCGACTTACCAATTACGTGCGGCCACGTGTCCCCTTTTTATTGGCTAGGAGGTGCCGTGTGGGATAGCTATTTGAGTACGGGAGGCGTGCGATCAGACCCCTGCGCGTGCTCATCAGGAGAAGAGCCCTTTGACCGCTACCCACCGCACACCTCCCTCCCAACGTCTCCATTAATGGCGCTCAAGCACCTGTTCTACGACATGGCTATATGTCTCACTAGACTGAGATTTAAGAGAGAAAAATGAAAATCTGAAAATAAAGTTTTGCACGGATCTTGATGTAAGATCTGAAGGACCTATATAGCATCGACTGTGACTTATAGCAAGCATGATGAATATAAGGACGATGATAGTGGATAATAATTGTCTTACATATTTAGAAACATAATTAAAAAAATCCATATGCAGCAACGCCTGAAATACACAAGGGCAAAAGAAGAAGGAAGACAACGATCTGGCTCGCTGATCTCTACTTTCTTGATGCGTTGCTGCAGGCCGCGGGGACTAGTCTCCGCGGCGAGCGGCGACAAGCTCTTTCTTGTCCTCAAGACGCCGATTGAGAGCATCCACGGATTCCTCCACCAACCTTGTGCCCTCGATGCGTAGCTTGTTATTCTCGTCCATAAGTTTCTTGATGATGACGGCGGCCCTCTTCAACAAGGCAGTGGTCTACTCCCGCTGCTCCGCGCTTCTGATGATCTTTGCCCTCAGTAGGTAGAGCTCGGCCCGGAGCTTCACATTGCTCTCATTTAGTTGCCGGATGACGTCGGTAGACTGTTCAAACGAGGCTTGCAGGTCATCCTGCAACCTCGCCCACCTAGAGATCTGATCCATCTGCCTATGGACGAGGGCACACATGCGCATGTAAGAGTCCTCGCCTGTCCGCGAGGCATTTTCCCAGGCCGCCGTGGCAAGGGAGGACATCTCTACTGCATTCGCAACATGGCGTGACATCTCTTCTGCTTCTGCAGCACGGCCGGACTAGTCTGCTGCATCGACGGCGCGACGGGTCCTCCGTGCTGCTTCGGTGGCACGGCGGGACCTCTCTGCTGCTACGACTGTGCGGCGGGACATGTTGGCTACTATCACGGCAAGGCAGTACATCTCTCATGCTCCCGCTTCCAGGCTCGCCTCTCCCTGGTCACAATCTCTCGACCCAGAACTCACGCTGGCCATGGCGGACGCAAAGGAACGATGATGAATGACTTGTTTGTTTGTTTTTAACTTTTTGTGGATGAGGAGTTGAGGAGGAGTGTGCAGTCATCTTGGAGTAGGATTTATAACCGCGTAGTAATATGCTCCTAAGTGGGAAACCGTTTAGGTTTTGATCGGTGTGAACAGGTTTGCAATTTGGAATGTGACGAGACGCATGCTCAAAATTTACTGACGGTTATAAGTGCGGCACTATTCCCAGAAGGCGTAACATGGGCACATACGCCTTCTCGGCCGAGTACGTGGCGTTTGCACCATAGGGTGCACCGCAATAGGCAATGTCAGCACACATCTTTTAATTAGAATGGGTGTGCCCGTCTAGCGCAGACATGTTGACCTATCTAACTGTTTCAGTTTATTGTGGCTAATCGCAAACAGTTCATCCATGTGAAGTGTATGCCATCAATCATAGACACTTTGATCTGGCTTACCTGCTTCTGTTCTGTTGCGTAATCGTAAACAATTAATCCTTCTGAAGCATATGCCCTCAATCACACACACCTTTATCTGGCTGACCGTTTCTTTTGTGTTGCCTAATCACAAACATTTCATCCGAGTGAACCGTATGCTATATATCACACACACCTTCATCTGGCTGCCCATTTCTTTTGTGTTGCCTAATCACAAACAGTTCATCCGAGTGAACCGTATGCTCTATATCACACACGCCTTCATTAGGCTGGCCGTTTCTTTTGTTCTGCCTCATTGCAAATAGTTCATTGGACTGAACCGTATGCCCTAGATCGCACACGGAACTAAAATAGGAATCATGTTTGATGCATCCTCCATCGCAAACGTTTTCACCTTTTTTGACGGTTTTCATACACCACCGTTTGCGATTATGGCATCGCACAAAGTTTCTCGAAGGGTCTCTGATCGTAGTGTCACGTTAGCAGCATCCTGCAGTAGTGTGTTTTGGTGATCAACTTGCGAGTTCCATGACCTCGTGAACTTATGCATAGGGGTTGGCACACGTTTTCGTCTTGACTCTCTGGTAGAAACTTTGGGGCACTCTTTGAAGTTCTTTGTGTTGGTTGAATAGATGAATCTGAGATTGTGTGATGCATATCGTATAATCATACCTGTGAATACTTGAGGTGACATTGGAGTATCTAGGTGACATTAGGGTTTTGGTTGATTTGTGTCTTAAGGTGTTATTCTAGTACAAACTCTATGATAGATTGAACAGAAAGAATAGCTTCATGTTATTTTACTACGGACCCTTGAATAGATCGATCAGAAAGGATAACTTTGAGGTGGTTTCGTACCCTACAATAATCTCTTCGTTTGTTCTGCGCTATTAGTGACTTTGGAGTGACTATTTGTTGCATGTTGAGGGATAGTTATATGATCCAATTATGTTATTATTGTTGACAGAACTTGCACTAGTGAAAGTATGAACCCTAGGCCTTGTTTCCTAGCATTGCAATACCATTTACGCTCACTATTGGTGTCAAAACTGGCGGATCTCGGGTAGGGGGTCCCGAACTGTGCGTCTAGGCCGGATGGTAACAGGAGGCAAGGGACACGAAGTTTTACCCAGGTTCGGGCCCTCTTGATGGAGGTAAAACCCTACATCCTACTTGATTAATATTGATGATATGGGTAGTACAAGAGAAGATCTACCACGAGAGCGGAAAGGCTAAACCCTAGAAGCTAGCCTATGGTATGATTGTTGTTCTGTATGTTGTCCTACGGACTAAAACCCTCCGGTTTATATAGACACCGGAGAGGGTTAGGGTTATACAAAGTCGGTTACAATGGTAGGTGATCTACATATCCGTATCGCCAAGCTTGCCTTCCACGCCAAGGAAAGTCCCTTCCGGACACGGGACGAAGTCTTCAATCTTGTATCTTCATAGTCCAGGAGTCCAGCTGAAGGTATAGTTCGGCCATCCGGACACCCACTAATCCAGGACTCCCTCAGTAGCCCCTGAACCAAGCTTCAATGACGACAAGTCCGGCGCGCAGATTGTCTTCGGCATTGCAAGGCAGGTTCCTCCTCCAAGTATTTCATAGAAGATTTTGAACACAAAGATAGTGTCCGGCTCTGCAAAATAAGTTTCCACATATTGCCATATAGAGAATAATATTTACACAAATCTAATCTGCTGACGTATTCCGTAGTGTGACATCGCACCACGGCCAAGCCTTTATTCGAATCATTTTATTATCCCACCTCAGCGCGTCATGCGAGGTGGTTTCCTTGGCACGTCTTGTTAAAGCAGAGATCGTGTCCCCTTATTCCGGGATTCTCATCAATACGGGCGTGGGTAACCCAACTGCTTCTAGGACTCCTAGACGGCAAGTCCAAACGGCCACAGAGAGGACGCTTGATATTCACCCTCTTTATAAAGGGACAAGGCTTTTATTTTTCCCTCCCGTGCTCAATCGAATCCTTCCCCACCTCAAGCTCAAACACCCAAAGTTCAGGTCAGGTGCTCCGAACCTTCAATCATGTCCGGATCTAGCCTTCAAGGCCGATGGGTGCCTTCCTCCGTCACGGAAGAAGACATCAAAAAGTTGAGGGAGGCCAGATATCTGACCGCCGAGGTTTTGCATCGGCCTGCCTGCCCGAGGGCAGGCCGTCCCCTCCCCCGAACCCAACGAGAACGTCGTGTTCATCTCCCACTTGCTCCGAGGTCTAGGCCTTGCTCTGGATCCTTTCGTCAGGGGTTTGATGTTCTAGCTCCGGACTCCTTTCTTCATATCACGACATTTATTGTCATGTGTGAGGCCTTCCTTCGGGTTACCCCTCACTTTGGTCTATGGCTCAAGACCTTTGAAGTAAAGCCGAAGATGATCAAGGGGCAACATGCAGCGTGTGGAGGTGCCTCAATATGCAAGATGACGGGAGCTCCATGGCCCAAAGGTTCCATTCCAGAGGTGTCCGAATTGTGGCAACAGGAGTGGTTCTACATCACGACTCCTAGAAGTGCCAAGTGGGCGGCCGCCCCTGTTTTTCGCTCGGGCCCTCCACCACAACTGATGTCATGGATCAGCAGAGGTCTGATCTGGGGTCCATCCAAGGACGTGCCTATACTGCAAAGCCGCATTCGATATCTCTTCAATGAAGATTTTAGTTTGGTTGCGGTAATACAAGTTATGCTGGTTCGTCAAGTCCAGCCTTGCAAACGCCGGCTCCTTCGCTTGTGGGAGTTCAATCCCGAGGGACCGCATGCCATTCAAAATTTCCTCGGCCTGACGCACGAGGAGATGTACAAGTCATTCTTCGGACCTCAGGTAGAGTGTCCGGAAATCACCGAGGACGTGGGCCTGAGCAGTAACCGCGCCGCCGAACAGGTAAGGAATCTTCCGGCCGAACATACTATCTCTCATTTGTTATGAAGTTATTTCTGAGAGCTCGCTTTTTGACCAGGACTGGCTAACAAAGGCGAAGTTGATTCGGTGTTCGGCCCCCCTCCCTGAGGGTTTGGACAATCCGGTATTGGAAAAGATGCTCCAGGTCGCACCTTGCCCGGAGCCCTTGAAGGAAGATACTGGGGAGGATAATAGGGCAGACACGGGCCCCCAACGCTTCCCATTCTAACCGAGGGAGCGAGCGTCTCCATGAAGGAAGACAACCGGAGGAGGAAAAGGACTGCGCCCGGGGATTCGGACGCCGAAGCTTCCAAACGGGAGAAGAAGTCTCCCACAGAGGGTCCTACCTTGGGGGGTGCTTTTGCTGCACAAAGTCCGCGGGGGGATCAATTCTCCAGCGAGTCATAAGTGACCCGAAATACTTTAATAGTACAGGTATGCCATCTTTTTCTTCTGAGAAAATAACCACCGCATATATCTTTGCAGTTCGGGCCTTAGCCCCTCTCAAATGAGCTCGTCTTCGGGGGATCTTCTTCTAGAGATGATGGAGAGCGAAACGCCTCCTCCGGACTCCTCCGCTCTGGAAGCGGGCGACCCTGAAGTCTCGTCGCGGAGGGCCTCTCCGAGTTCGGTGAGGCTAGAAGATAATCCCATTGACCCCCGAAGCTCCCAGTGTTCGGCTCCCGAAGAGAGCGGAAAAAAGAGTCCGACACCGTCTGGTGTGCGATCGGATGTTCTGAGGGAGTTGGTGGGGCGAGCGGCCATCTCAGATGAACACCGTGTGCTAATGAATACGGTGATGGAGAGAATCTCGTCCGCCTAAAGCAGATTGCATGAAGCTTTTATGAGTCTACTGGCAGGCTTTGAGGTACGTAAAATAATGTATGATAGTCCTGCACATGCTAGGTGTGCCCTGTGTAGATAGTAGCCCCTGAGACTCTGGTTGTCGTCGGAAACGATGACGAACAGAGGATCATATTCCCAGGTAATAACCATACCGCCTCTATGTGCAGGTGATGGAAGCTCCGCTGGCTGGCCGGACTAGCAAGTTTGCCCATTTAAAACGGCAGTTGGATGTGGCAGACGCCGACATCGAGCTTGTTAACAAAAGGCTTGACGAGGCATAGGGTAAGTGTCATTATCTGGTAAACGCCACATAGTAAGAGCAGTATGATGCCAGTATCTTTAATATGTCGTGACTGCAGATGGAGCTGCCACTGTTGAAGCCTTGCGGGCAAAACTTGCCCGAGCCAAGGAACAAGCGAGGTTTGGTAATGCGGCTGCTTTGAAGGCGTCCAAAGAGTTGAAAGCCGAGAAGGCTGCGCATGGCGAGAGCCGAGATAAGATGGCCAAGATGGCCATAGAATTAAAAGCCACCGCCGACCGTTGCCGGGTTCTTGAAAAGGAAAACCTAGCGAAGGCATTGGACCTTGAGAAGGCTGCTGCGACGAGAAAAGACATCCGCTCTGCTATGAGGGCGAAGAAGGAGGAGCTGCGGGAAGCTGGGGATATTGTAGGTGGGAAATCCTTTATGTTGCGGAGAAAGTTCGAAGATCCACGGTATGCTTCTCTGGATCGGCTGTGGAGTTCGGAGGATGTGTATATGGATTTGGCGGCGAGCGCTGCCGATGCGGCCAAGTACTTCCAAGGTCAGACGGACCGTGAAGTGGACGAGCTGTTTTGGACACAATTCCATTCTCCCGAGCGTCCGCTTTCATTGACTAACCAATTAGCCGAATGGGCCGAACTGAATAGGTTGTCCGGACTCGCCATGAGGTCTGTTGTGGATCAGCTATGGCTAGAAAGGCCAAAACCGAACAGCTATTTCAGCTTGGTGCAGCAGCTCCTTGACGTGGTGCCGCGCATTGATGCAATGAAGAGGTCGGCGTGCATAGAGGGCTCACGGATGGCCTTTGCCCGTGTTAAAGCATACTGGGCGGAGATGGATGCTACCACTGTTGCAGCGCGGGATTCGGCCATAGGCCGAATGGCTGCTGAGCACTACTTTGAAGAAGTTCTTGAGGGTGCTCATTTGATAGAGACCCAGTGCTAAAAAAATATTATGTTTGAGTGATATGTAATCTCATTATAAGCAAAATGCTTTTATAAATTTTTTATAAGGCTATTTTAATACTTTTTCCTGAAAGTAATATGATGCCTCCTGGGCGGCCGTTTATGTATACATGTGTATAACCTGAAAGATTGCAGCCGTCGGCTTCAACCCCCACGCATATAATGCGGAGGTGCTCGCAAAAAACACACGTTCACACTTAACCCAACGTCTTGGTCCTATTAAGGAGGTGATAGCGGAGCGAGCGAGGCAACCAGACTATAATGCTTTAGCACTTTCACTTAGCCATAGGAGTTTGACAGTGGGGCTACTAGATAGCCCCTGGTGGCTCCGCACTCTCCCGATCCCGGGGTGCATATATGCCTGGCCGGAAAACGGCCCTTCGTTAAGGTGGAGGAATTCTAACATTCCCACAGGTCATCGAGTGGTTGACCAGTCTCACGCTATATCATGACAGTCAGTTTTCGGCTTTCTCTACTGAGGTGCTCGTCCGGATGAACCGGGGCACAATCGCAGTAGTTCTCCTGGTGCTACCTTAGCCGGTAAAGCGGAACATGAGGCACCAAAACACAGGAGCCGGGCAAACCCAACATTTGACCAAACACAATGATTCGGAGCTGATGCATATAGGGCCAAACTCGCGACGCTGAACACTCCCTAAGGTATTCGGTCTTTGTGGTATAAACCGGGCCTAAATAATGGCCTTTGTAAGAAGCCCCTTGTGTCCAGGTACGTGCATTGTTCTGGCGTGGCCACATGCCAAGACGTCAGCATCCTTCTAAACGGTGGATATGTATCAACAAGAGACAGTAAAAAAGGTTTACGCAGGGTCTTAATCTAAAAAGAATCCTTAGAGCGGATCCCTGCTGCATGTTTGCGCCTGTGTCTCCGTTGTGCCGTATCCTGGGCGGGTGTAGCACGATGATCATCTGTAAAAGAGAGGAATTTTGGTCAAAAAGTTGTCGTGCAAAAAGATAGTTTTTAAAGAAACCATGTATATTTGAAGATGAGAAAAAATTGCCACTTGTCTGTGCGCGTTGAGCCCCTTGTATTGACAAATAGGGGTGTGACCATTTATTCGGTATAAATAGCGGTGCCAGACTTGATCTGGTCTGGGCGCCTTTAGTGTGCGGCTGTCAAGGCAGCCGCACTCTCTTCGGCGCGCAGAGATCGCTTGATATTTCCATTCACTGAAGTGATGCCACGTGGACCGGGCATCTTGAGTGTGAGGGAGGCGTAGTGTGGTATTGCATTAAAGCGAGCGAAAGCTTCGCGTCCGAGCAGTGCTTGATAGCCACTTTGGAATGGAGCAATGTGGAAGGTTAAATGCTCGCGACGGAAGTTATCGAGGGAGCCGAATATAACTTGTAGCACGAGGGAGCCCATACAACGAGCCCCTGGGCCTGGCGTTACTCCTTTAAAGGTAGTATTGCTATGGCGAATTTTTGTTGGGTCTAACCCCATCCCGCGGATTGTATCCTGATATATTAGGTTTAGATTGCTGCCACCGTCCATCAGGACTCGTGTGAAGTGATATCCGCCAATTATTGGGTCTAATACCAGGGCAGCCTATCCTGCGCGTCGGATACTTGCTGAGTAATCGCGATGGTTGAAAGTGATCGGTTGAGACGACCAGTGGCAGGACTTCGCGGTGATAGGCACTTGGGTATGTTTTCCTGGGAGTGCCGCGTTGTTTTTTCCCTTGATCACGTGTAACACGTTTACTGTTTTGACTTCTAGTGGAAATTTCTTTTGTTCCCCAGTGTCTTGCTTGGGAGGCTCGTCCTCGTCTTCATTTGGTGTATCCTCCCCCTTGTGTATGGCGTTGAGCTTGCTGGACTGCTTGAAGACCCAACATTCTCTGTGGGTATGATTAGCAGGTTTACCAGGGGTACTATGGATCTGACATACTTGGTCCAAAATTTTGTTGAGGCTGGACAGTTCATCCCTGGTGCCTTTAGAGGGCGGCTTTTGCTGACCTGGCCGAGAGCTTTTGAATCCGGCATTTACTGCCGTGCCCTTCATGCTGTCTTCTTTATTCTGGCGTTTGTTATTGTTGTTGCGCCGTGATTTCCCGTTTCCATCTCTAACTTCAGATGTACTGGGGTCGCTGGTGCTGCATCTGGCTAACCAGCTGTCCTCACCCGCGCAAAAGCGGGTCATGAGGCTTGTTAATGCGGCCATCGTTCTCGGCTTATTTTGGCCGAGGTATCTGGCGAGCCATTCGTCACGGACGCTATGCTTAAAAGCTACCAAGGCTTCGGCGTCCGGACAGTCGACAATCTAGTTCTTTTTAGTAAGAAACCTGTTCCAAAGCTTTCAGGCTGACTCTCCGGGCTGTTGAGTTATATGACTCAAATCGTCCGCATCCGAAGGTCGGACATAAGTCCCTTGAAAATTTGCCCGAAAGGCGTCTTCAAGCTCTTCCCAACTTCCAATGGAGCTTTCGGGGAGGCCCTTAAGCCAGTGACGAGCTGACCCTTTGAGCTTGAGGGGTAAGTACTTGATGGCGTGGAGATCATCTCCTCGAGCCATATGGATATGAAGGATGTAGTCCTCAATCCAGACCCCGGGGTCTGTTGTTCCGTCGTATGTCTCTATGTTTACAGGTTTGAATCCCTCTGGAAATTCATGGTCCAGCACCTCGTCGGTGAAACATAGGGGGTGTGCGGCACCCCTGTAGCTGTACTGCGTTGTTCGGATGTTTGTTGTGTTGCATTGTATGCTGGGGCGCGCTTGCGTGGTCCATAGATGGATCTTGTTGCGCCGTCCTTTGGGTGCGAGCCCTCGCATGGGTCACGTGTTGTATTATGAGTGGCGTTGTACGCCGCTCTGTGTTGGCAGAAGGGTCGTCTATCCGGCCAGGTGGCTGCTTTGATATTTGGTTGTGGGGGGTCTGAGGCCTCCTCATCGAATTCAGGTAGCAGCTTCCGCTTTGGGTAGCTCTTGGAGGGGCGATTGTCGCCGTACCTTGCTGCTGTATTGAGTATTTTACTCCATCTAATTTGGAGTGTGTCTTGCGCAGCCTTGAGCCTTTGCTTCTGCTTTTTAAGACTCCTCGCGGTGGCAACAAGCCTTTTACGGGCATTCTGCTGCTCCGGGTGCCTGTCCGGCGTTATGTCGTCCGGACTATTATCCTTGATAGAATTTGTTTGTTCGGCTTGATTATCCGGATTGCCGTTGTCCGGCAATGGTTCGCCCTGCTCCAGCGCTGGGTCTGTGTGATCGTTATTTCTGTCGAGGCGGGATTTGGGGCGGCACTTGCGTCGCCGCTTTGACTGCTTCTCGAGGGAACAAGCCTTCGGTGCGTCCTTCGGCTCCTCGTCGTCATCTTTTGGTGCGTCCACCATGTATACGTCATATGATGAGGTGGATTTCCAGGGCCCAATAGGCGCTGGTTCTTCATCGTCTCCTTCATCGGCATCCATACCGTCGATGTCTTCGGAGTCGAAGTCGAGCATGTCGGTTAAATCATCGACAGTGGCTACAAAGTGGGTGGTGGGTGGGCTTTGAATTTCTTCATCGTCCGTATCCCAACCTTGATGACCGTAGTCCGGCCAGGGCTCTCCTAATAAAGAGAGAGACTTTAGTGTCTTTAGAATATCGCCGAAAGGCGAGTGCTGAAAGATGTCCGTGGCAGAAAACTCCATGATCGGCGCCCAATCGGATTCGATCGGCAGGGGCGCGGAGGGTTCGGAGTTTGGAGAGGACTCCGACTCCTTAGAGTCACGAGTCTCGCGGAGTGCGGGGCTGGTGTTTGGCTCGATCGCCATTGGGATCGCAGCCCCCGAGGCAGCGTCCAACCACCCATCCTCGATCGGCGCGGTTGGCTCCGAATTAAGGGTCAAAGCCGATGCGGGTGCGGCCTCCAGGGCACTGTTCGGCGGCAGAGCTAGATCATGCTTGTCGTGACAGTGCGGCGCGCTCGGCAGTGGCTCGAATCCGTCGAAGATCAAGTCCCCGCGGATGTCAGCCGTGTAGTTTAAACTTCCAAATCTGACCTGATGGCCAGGGGCATAGCTTTCGATCTGCTCCAGATGGCCAAGTGAATTGGCCCGCAGTGCGAAGCCGCCGAAGACGAAGATCTGGTCGGGGAGGAAGGTCTCACCCTGGACTGCATCGCTATTGATGATCGTAGGAGCCATCAAGCCTAACGGCGACGACACAGAGGAACTCTCAATGAAAGCACCAATGTCGGTGTCAAAACCGGCGGATCTCGGGTAGGGGGTCCCGAACTGTGCGTCTAGGCCGGATGGTAACAGGCGGCAAGGGACACGAAGTTTTACCCAGGTTCAGGCCCTCTTGATAGAGGTAAAACTCTATGTCCTGCTTGATTAATATTGATGATATGGGTAATACAAGAGTAGATCTACCACGAGATCGAAGAGGCTAAACCCTAGAAGCTAGCCTATGGTATGATTGTTGTTCTGTATGTTGTCCTACGGACTAAAACCCTCCGGTTTATATAGACATCGGAGAGGGTTAGGGTTACACAAAGTCGGTTACAATGGTAGGAGATCTACATATCCGTATCGCCAAGCTTGCCTTCCACGCCAAGGAAAGTCCCTTCCGGACACGGGACGAAGTCTTCAATCTTGTATCTTCATAGTCCAGGAGTCCGGCTGAAGGTATAGTCCGGCCATCCGGACACCCCCTAATCCAGGACTCCCTCACTCACTTTTACCACTTGCTACCTTGCTGTTTTTATATTTTCAGATTTACAAAAACCTATATCTACCATCCATATTGCACTTGTATCACCATCTCTTCGCCGAACTAGTGCACCTATACAATTTACCATTGTATTGGGTGTGTTGGGGACACAAGAGACTCTTTGTTATTTGGTTGCAGGGTTGTTTGAGAGAGACCATCTTCATCCTACGCCTCCCACGGATTGGTAAACCTTAGGTCATCCACTTGAGGGAAATTTGCTACTGTCCTACAAACCTCTGCAGTTGGAGGCCCAACAATGTCTACAAGAAGAAGGTTGTGTAGTAGACATCAGTACCATTGATCGAAAAAATCAAGTACACATGTGCATTTTTTGGAGACGGGATCTGCCAACTTTCTTTTTTCTCGCACACGAGTATTTTACGTGCTTCATCTGTGTTGTTTGTTTCCCCCACCCAAGTTTCAAGTTTCGCACCGAAATTCTCATTAGGCGCGCGATTTCAGAATTTATTCCTCCAATCACATCCCCTTCCCCTCAGTATCCCCCTCGCTCACGCCTTCCCCTACCGGCATCTCAAACCACCGCCGCCGCAACCACAACTTCAATCACATCTACGTTCTGCTCGGATCCAGTGAGGTAACCCACCGATCTATATCACGCCCCCAGCCTGATTGCTTAAATGGTGCCTACAAAACATCCTCATGCCTCCAAATCCCCCCCGCCAGGAGCTGATGGTAGTCCATGGCACGATGGCCGCTGTGCGTGTTGACCCAGAGGAACACCTCGCCTCCGCCTCCGCCGCCGACATGGTGCAAGCTCTGGCCCAGATGAAGTCCCCCAGCGACTACCCCCCAGGACTTAACAGGTAAGATCTGACCAGCTAAATCTTACCAATACCACTTTGCAACGACTATGATCTGTACAGTTGATGTATTAAGCATGTTCGTGCCTTGTTTATTTCAGTACTGCACACCGTGTGATGTTCAAATATTACCGTGTCCAGCTCAATTTCACCAATACCAGCAACAAACTTACAATACATGACTCGTGATATTACTAGAGATGCTGCCCATTTGCTATTTTTAGGGGATGCTAACCCTGTTGTACTTAACATGCCTGTCCATGTACTTACGGAGGGTCATAACGGCCGATGCTTTTGTTTACCGTCGAGGTGAGCTGCATCCATGTATTACATATTTCGCATAATTTGTGCAATTCCAGTTTAACTTCTACCATATACTGGTTGCCTGTAGGTACACATGTTAGTGGCACTGTGCACGCTTCGACCCCGAGGAATAGCTCGCCTCTGCCGTCGCTGACTTTGGGAAAACTTTGGCCAAGATGAAGTGCCCCAGCAACTGCCTCTCAGGACTTACCAAGTATGTACTCTCCAGTTCATTCTTACCAATACCAGTTGTAATTAATGGCTTTGTGCTACCTCTTGAGCATGCGTTGGTTTTCCCTTGAAGAGGAAAGGGTGATGCAACAAAGTAGCGTAAGTATTTCCCTCAGTTTTGAGAACCAAGGTATCAATCCAGTAGGAGACAATGCACAAGTTACCTAGTACCTACACAAACAATCAAGAACCTTGCAACCAACGCCATAAAGGGGTTGTTAATCCCTTCACGGTCAATCGCAAAAGTGAGATCTAATAGAGATAGTAAAGTAAATATTTTTGGTATTTTTGTTGTATAGATTGGAAATTAAAGATTGCAAAATAGTAAATGAGATGCGATGTAAATAAAAGAGATGTAATATAATAGGAAAGAGATCCGGGGGCCATAGGTTTCACTAGTGGCTTTTCTCAAGATAGCATGTATTACGGTGGGTGAACAAAGTACTGCTGAGCAATTGATAGAAAAGCGCATAGTTATGAAGATATCTAAGGCAATGATCATGAATATAGGCATCACGTTCGCGTCAAGTAGATTGAAACGATTCTGCATCTACTACTATTACTCCACACATCGACCGCTATCCAGCATGCATCTAGAGTATTAAGTTCATAAGAATGGAGTAACACATTAAGCAAGATGACATGATGTAGAGGGATAAACTCAAGCAATATGATATAAACCCCATCTTTTTATCCTCGATGGCAACAATACAATACGTGCCTTGCTGCCCCTACTGTCACTGGGAAAGGGCACCACAAGATTGAACCCAAAGCTAAGCACTTCTCCCATTGCAAGAAAGATCAATCTAGTAGGCCAAACTAAACCGATAATTCGAAGAGACTTGCAAATATATCAAATCATGCATATAAGAATTCAGAGAAGAACCAAATAATATTAATAGATAATCTTGTTCATAAATCCACAATTCATCGGATCTCGACAAACACACCGCAAAAGAGTATTACATCGAATAGATCTCCAAGAACATCGAGGAGAACTTTGTATTGAGAATCAAAGAGAGAGAAGAAGCCATCTAGCTAATAACTATGGACCCGAAGGTCTATGGTAAACTACTCACGCTTCATCGGAGAGGCAACGATGTTGATGTAGAAGCCCTCCGTGATCGATTCCCCCTCCGGCAGATTGCCGGAAAAGGCCCCAAGATGGGATCTCACGGGCACAGAAGGTTGCGGCGGTGGAAAAGTGGTTTCGTGGCTCTCCCTGATGTTTCTAGGGTATAAGAGTATATATAGGAGAAAGAAGTATGTCGGTGGAGCTATGAGGGGCCCACGAGGGTGGGGGGCGCGCCCTCCTGCCTCGTGGCTCCCTCGTGGAGTTACAGACTTCGACTCCAAGTCTTCTGGATTGCTTTTGGTCCAAGAAAGATCATCGCGAAGGTTTCATTCCGTTTGGACTCCGTTTGGTATTCATTTTCTGCAAAACTCTAAAATAGGCAAAAAAACAGAAACTGGCACTGGGCTTCCAGTTAATAGGTTAGTCCCAAAAATAATATAAAAGAGCATATTAAAGCCCATTAAACATCCAAAACAGATAATATAATAGCATGGAACAATAAAAATTATAGATACGTTGGAGACGTATCAAGCATCCCCAAGCTTAATTCCTGCTCGTTCTTGAGTAGGTAAATGAGAAAAACAGAATTTTTGATGTGGAATGCTACCTAACATAATTATCAATGTAATTTTCTTTATTTTCGCATGAATGTTCGGATTCGAAAGATTCAAGACAAAAGTTTAATATTGACATAAAAACAATAATACTTCAAGAATACTAACAAAGCAATCATGTCTTCTTAAAATAACATGGCCAAAGAAAGCTATCCCTACAAAATCATATAGTCTGGCTATGCTCTATCTTCATCACACAAAGCATTTAATCATGCACAACCCCGATGACAAGCCAAGCAATTGTTTCATGCTTTCGATGTTCTCAAACTTTTCAATCTTCACGCAATACATGAGCGTGAGCCATGGATATAGCACTATAGGTGGAATAGAGGGGTGGTTATGGAGGGGACAAAATGGAGAAGATAGTCTCACATCAACTAGGCGTATCAACGAGATATGGAGATGCCCATCAATAGATATTAATGTGAGTGAGTGATACATCTCCAACGTATCTACTTTTCCAAACACTTTTGCCCTTGTTTTGGACTCTAACTTGCATGATTTGAATGGAACTAACCCGGACTGACGCTGTTTTCAGCAGAATTGCCATGGTGTTATTTTTGTGCAGAAATAAAAGTTCTCGGACTGACCTGAAAATAACCCGAGAATATTTTTGGAATATATAAAATTACTGGCGAGAGAATCAAGGCCAGGGGGCCCACACCCTATCCACGAGGGTGGGGGGCGCACCTACCCCCCTGGACGCGCCCCCTGCCTCGTGGGCCCCCTGGTGCTCCACCGACCTCAACTCCAACTCTATATATTCATGTTCGGGGTGAAAAAAAATAAGAGAGAAGGATTCATCGTGTTTTACGATACGGAGCCGCCGCCAAGCCCTAATCTCTCTTGGGAAGGCTGATCTGGAGTCCGTTCGGGGCTCCGGAGAGGGGAATCCATCACCATCGTCATCATCAACCTTCCTCCATCACCAATTTCATGATGCTCACCGCCGTGCGTGAGTAATTACATTGTAGGCTTGCTGGACAATGATGGGTTGCATGAGATTTATCATGTAATCGAGTTAGTTTTGTTAGGGTTTGATCCCTAGTATCCATTATGTTCTGAGATTGATGTTGCTATGACTTTGTTATGCTTAATGCTTGTCCCTAGGGACCGAGTGCCATGATTTCAGATATCAACCTATTATGTTTTCATGAATATATGTGAGTTCTTGATCCTATCTTGCAAGTCTATAGTCACCTATTATGTGTTATGATCCGTTAACCCTGAAGTGACAATAATCAGGATACTTACCAGTGATGACCGTAGTTTGAGGAGTTCATGTATTCACTAAGTGTTAATGCTTTGGTTCGATACTCTATTAAAAGGAGGCCTTAATATCCCTTAGTTTCCAATAGGACCCCGCTGCCACGGGAGGGTAGGACAAAAGATGTCATGCAAGTTCTTTTCCATAAGCACGTATGACTATATTCGGAATACATGCCTACATTACATTGATGAACTGGAGCTAGTTCTATGTCACCCTATGTTATAACTGTTGCATGAGTAATCGCATCCGACATAATTATCCATCACTTATCCATTGCCTACGAGCTTTTCACATATTGATCTTTGCTTAGTTACCTTTCCGTTGCCATTGTTACACTTGCTATAAAATTGCTACTGTTACTTTTGCTACCGTTACCACTACTATCATATTACTTTGCTGCAAATATTAAGTTTTCCAGGTGTGGTTGAATTGACAACTCAACTGCTAATACTTGAGAATATTCTTTGGCTCCCCTTGTGTCGAATCAATAAATTTGGGTTGAATACTCTACCCTCGAAAACTGTTGCGATCCCCTATATTTGTGGGTTATCAAGACTATTTTCTGGCGCCGTTGCCGGGGAACATAGCTCTATTCTTTGATTCACTTGGTATTTATATCTGTTGATCACTATGAAGAACTTGAAAGATGAAAGAACCAAGATTTTCTCTCAACTACGAGGGGAGGTAAGGAACTGCCATCTAGCTCTGCACTTGATTCACCTTCTGTTTTGAGTAAACTTGCGATACTACTCCTACCATTCATTCTGATATGTCGCATGTTATTGATGATGCCACTTCTGCTTTGCATGATGCTTATGCTGAAACTACTTCTATGCTTGATAATACTGTGCCACTAGGTGAATTTCTTGATGAACAACTTGCTAGGGTTAGAGAGAATGAAATTATTGAAACTGATAATATTGATGAAAGTGATGATGAAGATTCTCCCTTAGATATGAATTGCCTGTTGTGCCTGATGTTATGTTATGGATGAAAAAACTGCTAGAGACTTTTTAGCTTGCAATGATAGATATGATCTTAAGAAATTATTAGCTAAGCTTAAAGAAAAATCTTTGAATGCTAGAATGAAATATGACCCTGCTGTTGCTACTTCACCTATCTGTATTTCCGATAAGGATTATGATTTCTCTGTTGACCCTGAGTTAATTACTTTTGTTGAATCTGATCCTTTTTATGGCTATGAATTTGAAACTGTTGTGGCACATCTTGCTAAATTAAATGATATAGCCACCCTGTTCACTAATGATGAGAAAACTCGCTATTACTTTATCCTTAAGTTGTTCCCATTCTCATTAAAGGGTGACGCTAAAATATGGTTTAATTCTCTTAATCCTGGTTGTATGCGTAGTTCCCAGGATATGATTTATTACTTCTCTGTTAAATCTTTCCCCACTCATAAGAAACAAGCTGCCTTAAGGGAAATATATAATTTTGTGCAAATTGAAGAAGAGAGTCTCCCACAAGCTTGGGGGAGGCTTCTCCGATTACTTAATGCTTTGCCTGCTCATCCTCTCAAGAAAAATGAAATACTTGATATCTTTTATAATGGACTAACTAATGCTTCCAGAGACCACCTGGATAGTTGTGCTGGTTGTGTTTTCAGGGAAAGAACAGTTGATCAAGCTGAATTGCTATTGAATAATATGTTGACTAATTAAAATGATTGGACACTTCTTGAACCAACTCCTAAGCCAACTCCGAAGAAAAGGGGTATTCAATTTCTCTTTCCTGAAGATATGCAAGAGGCAAAGAAATCTATGAAAGAAAAGGGTATTAAAGCTGAAGATGTTAAGAACTTACCACCTATTGAAGAAATACATGGTCTTGATAACCCGACATAGGTAGTGAAGGTAAATTCTCTCTATAGATTTGATGAAGGTGATATTCCTCGTTATAAGTCTGCTAGCCAATGCTTAGATGAGTTTGATAATTTTATTGTTAAATAAGAAAACTTCAATGCTTATGTTGGTAGACAATTGAAACGTAATGCTTATATGATTGAACACTTGAGTGATTATATGTCTAGAGTTAAAGGTGAACTTAAAATTATTAGTAAACAAGCTTCTATGGTTACCACTCAAGTAGAACAAGTGCTTGATAACCCACAAGTATAGGGGATCGCAACGGTTTTCGATAAGTAAGAGTGTCAAACCCAACGAGGAGCTAAAGGTAGAACAAATATTCCCTCAAGTTCTATCGACCACCGATACAACTCTACGCACGCTTGACGTTCGCTTTACCTAGAACAAGTATGAAACTAGAAGTACTTTGTAGGTGTTGCTGGATAGGTCTGCAAGATAATAAAGAGCACGTAAATAAAAAGTAGGGGCTGTTTAGATAAAGAAATAACTAAGTTAGTTTTAGTAGAGAGCTTTTTGTCATGAGAAAGTTATTTGTCCCTAGGCAATCGATAACTAGACCGGTAATCACTATTGCAATTTTATTTGAGGGGGAGAAACATCATAAGATCCAACTATAATAGAAAAGCTCGCGATACATCAAGATCGTATCACCTCAAGAACACGAGAGAGAGAGAGAGAGAGATCAAACACATAGCTACTGGTACATACCCTCAGCCCCGAGGGAGAACTACTCCCTCCTCGTCATGGAGAGCGCCGGGATGATGAGGATGGCCACCGGTGAGGGTTCCCCCCTCCGGCAGGGTGCCGGAACGAGTCTAGATTGGTTTTTGGTGGCTACAGAGGCTTCTAGTGGCAGAACTCCCGATCTATTGTGTTCCCCGAAGTTTTTAGGGCATATGGGTACATATGGGAGGAAGAAGTACGCCGGTGGACCTCCGGGCTGTCCACGAGGCAGGGGGCGCGCCCAGGGGGGTAGGCGCGCCCCCACCCTCGTGGGCAGTTCGGGACTCTCCTGGTCCATCTCCGATACTCCGTGGGCTTCTTCTGGTCCAAAAATAAGTTCCGTGAAGTTTCAGGTCAATTGGACTCCGTTTGATTTTCCTTTTCTGCGATACTCTAAAACAAGTTAAAAATAGAAACTGGCACTGGGCTCTGGGTTAATAGGTTAGTCCCAAAAATAATATAAAAGTGTCTAATAAAGCCCATAAACATCCAAAATAGATAATATAATATCATGAATACTTCATAAATTATTGATACGTTGGAGACGTATCAGCATCCCCAAGCTTAATTCCTACTCGTCCTCGAGTAGGTAAATGATAAAAGAAATAATTTATGAAGTGTGAATGCTAGCAGGTGCACAAGTTTGATCAATGATAATTTCAATCACCTTTTCTAGCATCATTATATATCATAGCAATAGATCATCTCATAAAGCTTCTCATGATCAAGTAACAAACTAGTCACATGTTAAAGTATAGATCATAAACTTTCTTGAAAACTAACAAACCGTGTTATCAGTCATCAAACAATTACAAATTCATCTTATTTTCAGGAAGAGTCTATGTTAGAGCTTTGATTTAGCAAACCCCACATACTCAACTATCATGTAGTCTTTCACAATTGCTAACACTCACGCGATATTTATGGGTTCAAAGTTTTAATCAGACACAGAGAAAGATAGGGGCTTATAGATTCGCCTCCCAACCTTTTACCTCAAGGGTAATGTCAACAATAATAGTTCATGATGCCTTACATCCAATTGGATATATATATATATATATATATATTAGAATCTTTCCAACACAATGTGCTTGCCAAAGGATAAAATGTAAAAAGGAAAGGTAAAGATCACCATGACTCTTGCATAAGGTAAAAGAAAAGATAGGCCCTTCGCAGAGGGAAGCAGAGGTTGCCATGCGCTTTTATAGTTGGATGCACAAAATCTTAATGCGAGGGAACATCACTTTATATTGCCACTTGTGATAAGGACCTTTATTATGCAGTATGTCGCTTTTATTGCTTCCATATCACAAGATTGTATAAAGCTTATTTTCTCCACACTGAAAGATCATACATATTTAGAGAGCAATTTTTATTGCATGCACCGATGACAACTTACTTGAAGGATCTTACTCAATCCATAGGTAGGTATAGTGGACTCTCATGGCAATACTGGTTTAAGGGATGTTTGGAAGCACAAGTAGTATCTCTACTTGATGCGAAGAATTTGGCTAGCATGAGGGGGAAAGGCAAGCTCAACGTGTTGGGCGATCCATGACAATATACTTTATTTCGAATATAAGAAAACATAACCCATTACGTTGTCTTCCTTGTCCAACTTGAACCTTTTAGCATGTCATATCTTAATGAGTGCTCACAATTACAAAAGATGTCCAAGATAGTATATTTATATGTGAAATCTCTCTTCCTTCAATATTCTTTCATGAATTGTTCAAGTGACCAATACAATGTTTGCTAACCTTCAATAAATTTACCACCTGTACTTCTTAGATGTAAAGTCATTACTCCCCATGGGATAATCATATGAAACATATATAATTTCAGATTTATGATATTCGCTCATTCAACTATTTACTCATAGGATATAAGTGAAGCACACGAGTAAATGACAAATTACTCCAAAAAGATATAAGTGAAGATCAATGAGTAGTTGAATAATTACGCAACTATGTGAAGACTCTCTAACATTTAATAATTTCAGATCTTGATATTTTATTCAAACAGCAAGCAAAGAAAAATAAAATGACATTCTAAGAATGGCAAACATCATGTGAAGAAGCAAAAACTTAGGATCAACCGAAACTAACCGATAGTTGTTGAAGAAGAAAGGTGGGATGCCAACCGGGGCATCCCCAAGCTTAGACGGTTGAGACTTCTTGAATATTATCTTGGGATGCCTTGGGAATCCCCAAACTTGAGCTTTTGTGTCTCCTTAATTCCTCTCATATCATGGTCTCCCTAAATTTTGAAAGCTTCATCCACACAAAACTCAACAAGGACTCATGAGATAAGTTAGTATACACCAATGCAAAAACCTTATCATACTCTACTGTAGAAAATCACTAAAATTATTATTCAACATTGCATACTAAATGCCTCTGCATATTTAATAGTCCTGTCCTCAAATATAATCATTAAAGAAGCAAACATATGCAAACATAACAACAATATGCCTAAACAGGACAGTCTGTAAAGAGTGCATCAAGATCTATACTTCCCTAACTCCAAAAATTATGAAAGAAAATTCCCACTGTAGTAAATTTATCAGAGCTTAATATGCAAAAGGTTTCAATATTTTATCACATTATGACTTTTCTAGGGAATTATTGCAACAGTGGTAAACTTTCTGTTTTCAAACAGCAACATGAAGACTTGTAAAATAGGCATAGTAAAGGCTATCAATGCCAATAAAAGATGCAAAACATTGTTATAAATAACATCAAGCAAATCCTAACAAAATAAATTGATGCTCCAAGCAAAACACATATCATGTGGTGAATAAAAATATAGCTCCAAGTAAAGTTACCGATGAACGAAGACGAAGGAGGGGATGCCTTCTGGGGCATCCCCAAGCTTAGGCTCTTGGTTGTACTTGAATATTACCTTTGGGTGCCTTGGGAATCCCCAAGCTTAGGCTCGTGCCACTCTTTTCCATAGTCTATCGAATCTTTACCCAAAACTTGAAAACTTCACAACACAAAACTTAACAGAAAACTCGTAAGCTCCATTAGCGAAAGAAAACAAAACACCACTTCAAGGTACTGTAATGAACTCATTATTTATTTATATTGGTGTTAAACCTACTGTATTCCAACTTCTCTGTGGTTTATAAACTCTTTTACTAGACATAGATTCATTAAAATAAGCAAACAACACACGAAAAACAGAATCTGTCAAAAACAGAACAGTCTGTAGTAATCTGTAACTAACGCAAACTTCTGGAACCCCAAAAATTCTAAAATAAATTGCTGGACGTGAGTAATTTATCTATTAATCATCTTCTAAAATAATTAACTAAATAGAACTCTCCAACAAAAAATGGCAGCAATTCTCGTGAGCGCTAAAGTTTCTGTTTTTAACAGCAAGATCAACAAGACTTTCCCCAAGTCTTCCCAAAGGTTCTACTTGGCACAAACACTAATTAAAAGCATAAAACCACAATCTAAACAAAGGCTAGATGAATTATTTATTACTAAACAGGAACAAAAAGCAAGGAATAAAAATAAAGTTGGGTTGCCTCCCAACAAGCGCTATCGTTTAATGCCCCTAGCTAGACATGATGATTTCAATGATGCTCACATAAAAGATAAGAATTGAAACATAAAGAGAGCATCATAAAGAATATTACTAGCACATTTAAGCCTAACCCACTTCCTATGCATAGGGATTTTGTGAGAAAACAACTTATGGGAACAAGAATCAACTTGCATAGGAAGGTAAAGCAAGCATAACTTTAAAACTTTAAGCACATAGAGAGGAAACTTGATATTATTGCAACTCCTAGAAGCATATATTCCCCCCTCATAATAATTTTCAGTAGCATCATGAATGAATTCAACAATATAACCATCACATAAAGCATTCTTTTCATGATCTACAAGCATAGAAATTTTATTACTCTCCACATAAGCAAAATTCTTCTCATTCGGAATAGTGGGAGTATCATAAGAGACTCGAATACTATAAATTGTTTCCACATTAAAAGAGTAATGTTCAGAAAAGGGTAATCATAATAATGACAAGTTTTATAAATATAATCATCACTACCTTTTATAGCATATGTATCATCACAATAATTATCATAAGTAGCAACTTTGTTCTCATCATAATCGATTGAAACCTCTTCCAAGATAGTGGAATCATCACTAAATAAAGTCATGACCTCTCCAAATCCACTTTCATAATTATCATAATAATATTCAACATCTTCCAAAATAGTGGGACCATTACTTCCAAAAGTTGACACTCTTCCAAACCCACTTTCATCAATATAATCATCATAAGTAGGAGGCATGCTATCATCATTATAAATTTGCATATCAAAACTTGGGAGACTAAAAATATCATCTTCATTAAACATAGCTTCCCCAAGCTTGGGACAAACATTAATCAGAAAATATATTCTCAAAAACATCATCTTCATCAAACATAGCATCCCCAAGCTCAGGCCTTTTCATATCATAAGCATAATCACCCTCATCATTAATAGTATAGATAGCACCAATAGTATAGCAATTATCATATTCTTCCAAGCAAGTGCCAAAAAGATTTTCAAGATCATAAGAAGTATCATTATCTTCCCAATCATAATCATCACAACAAGCAATAGGCATAACGAGATCATCATCAAGTGCATCATCTTCCACAATTATATTTTCATGAGGCACAACAGTAATAGGAGCAGCATTATTTGGGAGAGATATCTTTTTACCTCTCTTCCTTTTTCTTTTCTTCTTCTTCACCACATCATGTGTGGGTTCGATCCTCTTTTTGGAGCTCCTTATTAATGAGATTGGTTGAATAGAAGGCTCCTCCTTGTTACCTGATTCATCATGAGAAATAATAGGAGGATATTGGGTAGTCTCTTCCCTTTCATTAGTATTCTCTTCATCTTCTATTTGTTTTATTTTATTTATGTAATTGGCAATATAAGGGTTTTCAATGCAATTCACCGCACAATACATATAAATTTCTGATCAGAAAATAATGATACCTACCGCGAGCCTCAATATTCATCAGACCACATACATCAGTATGTATGATTTCCAACAAATCTTTTGCTCGCTCCATTGTTCCGAAGAACGGAGTCTTAGCCATCTTGCCCATGAGGCATGGTTCACACGCATCAACTGATTCATAATCAAGTGATTCCAAAAGCCCATCAGCATGGATTTTCTTCATGCGCTTTACAACAATATGACCTAAACGGCATTGCCACAAATAAGTTGCACTATCATTATTAACTTTGCATCTTTTGGCTTCAATATTATGAAAATGTGTATCACCACGATCGAGATCCAACAAACCATTTTCATTGGGTGTATGACCATAGAAGGTTTTATTCGTGTAAACAGAACAACAATTATTCTCCAACTTACATGAATAACCGTATTGCAATAAACATGATCGAATGATATTCATGCTCAACGCAAACACTAAATAACATTTATTTTAGGTTTAATACTAATCCCAAAAGTATAGGGAGTGTGCGATGATGATCATATCAATCTTGGAACCATTTCCAATACACATCGTCACTTCACCCTTAACTAGTCTCTGTTCATTCTACAACTCCCGTTTCGAGTTACTATTCTTAGCAACTGAACTAGTATCAAATACCGAGGGGTTGTTATAAACACTAGTAAAGTACACATCAATAACATGTATATCAAATATACCTATGATCACTTTGCCATCCTTCTTATCCGCCAATTACTTTGGGTAGTTTCGCTTCCAGTGACTAGTCCCTTTGTAGTAGAAGCACTCAGTTTCAGGCTTAGGTCCAGACTTGGGTTTTTCACTTGAGCAGCAACTTGCTTGCCGTTCTTCTTGAAGTTCCCCTTTCTTCCCTTTGCCCCTTTACTTGAAACTAGTGGTTTTGTTTACCATCAACACTTGATGCTTTTCTTGATTTCTACCTTCGTCGATTTCAGCATCACGAAGAGCTTGGGAATCGTTTCCGTTATCCCTTGCATATTATAGTTCATCACGAAGTTCTACTAACTTGGTGATGGTGACCAGAGAATTCTGTCAATCACTATTTTATCTGGAAGATTAACTCCCACTTGATTCAAGCGATTGTAGTACCCAGACAATCTGAGCACATGCTCACTGCTTGAGCTATTCTCCTCCATCTTTTAGCTATAGAACTTGTTGGAGACTTCATATCTCTCAACTCGGGTATTTGCTTGAAATATTAACTTCAACTCCTGAAACATCTCATATGTTCCATGACGTTCAAAACGTCTTTGAAGTCCCGATTCTAAGACGTTAAGCATGGTGCACTAAACTATCAAGTAGTCATCATATTGAGCTAGCCAAACGTTCAGAACGTCTGCATCTGCTCTTGCAATAGGTATGTCACCTAGCGGTGCATCAAGGACATAATTCTTCTGTGCAGCAATGAGGATAATCCTCAGATCACGGATCCAATACGCATCATTGCTACTAACATTTTTCAACTTAGTTTTCTCTAGGAACATATAAAAATTAAAGAGGGAGCAACATCGCGAGCTATTGATCTACAACATAGATATGCTAATACTACCAGGACTAAGTTCATGATAAATTAAAGTTCAATTAATCATATTACTTAAGAACTCCCACTTAGATAGACATCCCTCTGATCATCTAAGTGATCACGTGATCCAAATCAACTAAACCATAACCGATCATCACGTGAAATGGAGTAGCTTTCAATGGTGAACATCATTATGTTGATCATTATGTATGATGTCCAACAAATCTGTTGCTCGCTCCATTGTTCCGGAGAACGGAGTCTTAGTCATCTTGCCCATGAGGCATTTCGCAAGCATCAAGTGATTCATAATCAAGTGATTCCAAAATCCCATCAACATGGAGTTTATTCATGTGCTTTACACCAATATGACCTAAACGACAGCGCCACAAATAAGTTGCACTATCATTATTAAACTGATATCTTTTGGCTTCAATACTATGAATACGAGTGTCGAACCCAACAGGAGCTAAAGGAAGAACAAATATCCCCTCAAGTTCTATCGACCACCGATACAACTCTACGCACACTTTACATTTGCTTTACCGGAAACAAGAATGAAAATAGTTTGTAGGAGTGATGCTAGAACTACTTTGCAAGAACAAAACTAGAAGTACTTTGTAAGATAATAAAAGTTAGGTGTTTAGTAAAAGGGTTTGTGTCAACAAGAAAGATATTTGTCCCTAGGCAATCAATAACAAGTACCGGTAATCATTCTTGCAATTTTACATGAGGGAGAGGCATGAGCTAACATACTTTCTCTACTTGGATCATATGCACTTATGATTGGAACTCTAGCAAGCATCTGCAACTACTAAAGATCATTAAGGTCGTGAAACCCAACGATAGCGTTAAGTATCAAGTCCTCTTTACTCCCATACGCCATAACCCACCTATCCGCGTTTAGGATGTTGTCACCCCCGCAACACTGACAATAAGCAAACCATGAACATATTGCAACACCCTACAGCGAGGGCCCCTCACGTTTGCATGAGATGGAGGGCACCATAGGACAGCACCATAAATAAAATATACAATCATAATAACCAAGATCACGATTAACCCATAGGACAAAATGGATCTACTCAAACATCATAAGATAACCATAGATCATTGGGAAATAATATATGGAGTTGAGCACCATGTTTAAGTAGAGATTACATCGGGGAGAAGGGGTGTTACACCACTGCATAGAGGGAGAGAAATTTGGTGTTGACGGTAGCAAGGTTGTTGATGTAGATCGCCGTCACGATCCTTGCCCCGGCGGCACTCCGGCACCACCGGAAGCGAGGGGGAGAGAGCCCCCCTCCTTCTTCTTCTTCATTGGCCTCCCCCCTAGATGGGAGTAGGGTTCCCCCTATGGTCCTTGGCCTCCATGGCCGTAGAGGGGTGGGAGCCCCTCCGAGATGTATCAGTGCCCTGTGGGCTTGTGGCCCACTGGTGCACCCCCCTGATGTGTTTTCAGTGCCAAAACTTCTTAAATATTCTAGAAAAAATCATACTAAATTTTCAGGGCATTTGGAGAACTTTTATTTTCTGGTCATTTTATTGCACGGATAATTTAGAAAACAGAAAAATAATAGTATGTTTGCTTTATTTATTCTAAATAACAGAAAGTAAAAGGTGGGTACAGAAGGTTGTGTTTACTAAATTCATCTATCTCATGCCCATCAAAAGGATTCCATTAACAAGGTTGATCAAGTCTTATTAACAAACTTCTTCCGAGTGACATGAAACCAGAGAATCTTCGTATAACACTAGGTTACCTCAACAGGGATATGCATGTCCCCAACAATAAGAATATCGTATTTCTTTTTGACAGTAGGAATAGGGAATTCAAAACCTCCAATAGCAATAGTTGAGTTTTCTTCCAATAGAATTGACGTTATTCACTTGAGATTGTTTCTACGGAAAGTGTATTGTATGCTCATTACTATTAACATGAAAAGTGACATTGCCTTTATTGCAATCAATAACAACCCCTGCAGTATTCAAAAAGGGTCTACCAAGGATGATCGGCATACTATCGTCCTCGGGAATATCAAGAATAACAAAGTCCGTTAAGATAGTAACATTCGCAACTACGACAGGCACATCCTCACAAATACTAATGGGTATAGCGATTGATTTATCAGCCATTTGCAAAGAGATTTCAATAGGTGTCAACTTATTCAAATCAAGTCTATGATACTAAGAGAAAGTCATAACACTAACATCGGCTCCCAAATCACATAAAGCAGTTTTAACATAGTTTCTTTTAATGGAGCATCGCATAGTTGGTATTCCTTGATCTCCTAGTTTCTTTGGTATTCCACCCTTAAATGTATAATTAGCAAGCATGGTGGAAATTTCATCTTCTAGAATCTTTTTTTTATTTTTAAAAATTTCTTTCATATACTTA
Organism: Triticum monococcum; assembly: GCA_034509565.1. NCBI lineage: Eukaryota > Viridiplantae > Streptophyta > Magnoliopsida > Poales > Poaceae > Triticum > Triticum monococcum. The sequence continues at coordinate 553,580,780 of CM067841.1, read as the reverse complement.
ACATAAGGAGACATTTTCAAAATATCAGTCAAACGCATACGCAAAAATACATGTCTAAGCATTTCAACAAAGCGCTCAAATTCTTCTTCATCATTTTTCTTGGATGGTTTAGGAGGACAGGACATGGGTTTCTGAACCCATGGTTCTCTTTCTTTACCATGTTTCCGAGCAATGAAGTCCCTTTTATCATATCTTTTATTCTTAGGTTGTGGGTTATCAAGATCAACAACAGGTTCTATCTCCACATCATTATCATTACTAGTTTGAGCATCAACACGAGCATCATAATTAACATTATTACTAAGCTCATGTTCATCACCAGATTGTGTTTCAGCATCAGAAATAGAAATATCATTTGGATTCTCAGGTGTGTCTATAACAGGTTCACTAGAAGCATGCAAAGTCCTATCATTTTTATTTTTCTTCTTAGATGGACTAGGTGTATCAACATTAATTCTCTGAGAATCTTGCTCAATTCTATTAGGATGACCCTAAGGATACAAAGGTTCCTGAGTTATTTTACCACCTCTAGTCATAACTCTAACAACATGATCATTCATCTTATTATTCATTTCATTCAGCAAATCATTTTGTGCTTTGAGAACTTGTTCTACTTGAGTTTTTACCATGGAAGCATGTTTACTAATAAAAAACTTGAGACCATTAACAGTTCTACACATATAATCACCCAAGCATTCAAGCATATAAGCATTTTGTTTCAATTCTCTACTAACATATGCATTGAAGTTTTCTTGTTTAACAATAAAGTTATCAAATTCATCCAAGCATTGACTAGCAGACTTATTATGATAAATATCATCTTCGTCAAATCTATAGAGATAATTTACCTCTACTACCTATGTTGGGTTATCAAGACCATGTGTTTCTTCAATAGGTGGTAAATTCTTAACATCTTCAGCTTTAATACCTTTTTCCTTCATAGATTTCTTTGCATCTTGCATATCTTCAGGAATGAGAAATAGAATACCTCTTTTCTTCGGAGTTGGCTTAGTAAGTGGCTCAGGAAGAGTCCAGTCATTATCATTACTCAATATATTATTCAATAGTACTTCAGCTTGTTCAATAGTTCGTCCTGAAAACACAACCAACACAACTATCTAGGTGGTCCCTAGAAGCATCGGTTAATCCATTATAAAAGATATCAAGTATTTCATTTTTCTTGAGAGGATCACTACTAGGGAAAACCCTAGTAGTAGCGCTTGAAATATGCATAGCAGTAGCGCTGGGTCCAGCGCTACCACTAAGACACTACAGCTAACTAGTAGCAGTAGCGCCTGTTCTAAAAAGTGATGTTGCTACTTGTAAGTAGCAGTAGCGCTCGTTCTAAAAAGTGTTGCTGCTAAATTTTCCTCTGTTTTAAAAAATACAGCTTATTTTCATTATGTGGTTTTATATACAGTACTTTCATCACATGATTTTATGACCATGATTACTTATTATATATAACAGTGGGTGAAATGAACGTGGAGTAGATTCAAGTGGAGGCAACATGTGGTGCATGTCGAAATTACTACTCTAATCCAAACTTGATCTAGTTTGGATTAGTAGTACTTTCGATGTGCACCACATGTTGGCTTCACTTGAATCTAATACAGGTTCATTTCACCCACTATTATATATAATAAGTAATCATGCTCATATAACAACTTAGCATCATGCATCATCGATCATAATAATAAATAACTCATCATTGGTATCATAATAACAAGTCATACTCATCATCATCGATCATACAACTTCTACTCGATACCACATCATCATCATAGTCATCTAACCAATCCTACTTAGTTGTTCTTAGCACATGATCATGGGTATTATTAACTAGGACCTACTACCTTCTCTTAGGTAAAATAGCATAAAACAAGATAGGCCCTGACTCTCCATTATAGAGAATGGAGATTATCCTGTCTTCAATTCTTGCCTTCCGCACAATGTTGCTTCCAAGTACCTCCTTACGACTGTCCATACATATTTCCCATTCTTTGATTTTCATGTCTCCACTTCTTTTAGAAATCCAATATGGATAGGTGAGATTCGTATGATGACCTGGCTGTATGTTCAAAACATCAAGGCGACCATTCCGATACATTAGATGAGGCACACAATCATTCGGGGTTTTCTCTTGAAAAACATAGTAATAACTTCGTAGTTAGCAATGTAGTTAAGTTTTAAAAGAATTTATGCAAAAGATGTATGGATGTCTGTCAGTGTACTAGAGTAGGGGTACCCTAGTATCCCGAACTTGTGCACGGGCAGTCGCAGCGTCCCGCGGCAAGGCTTGCCGGGTAACCGCCAAGGTCCTCCGTGGTTCCTTTGGAGCCATTCAAGAACAAAGTATCCAAGACCCCGGCAAAAGGAGCTTGCCGGGAAGGAGACAAGACCCCGGCAAGAGGAGCTTGCCGGGAAGGCCAACCAAGGCATCCCAAGGAACTTGCCGCAACGCACCACGCGTCCCGGCAAGGCCCGGTGAGCGACGAGCTCCCGGACGCGACAAGACAGTAACCGCGGCAAGGCGCTTGCCACGGCAAGCTTCCACTCTGTACCTACGCTCCAGCGCATCCACCAACGTGTCGCTCTGGGACCCTTCCAGGCGTACGTGGCGGAAGGCTGTGCAGCCAGAGGTACACGGTGGCAAGCGACGCTGACAAGATCGCCATCGTGGCGAACGGTGGCGTCCCTGGCGGTCCCTTTCTGCACCGTCTAGGCGACGCGGACAGGCATTTAATGCCCTTGTCCCCTGCCGTCAGGGTTAGGTATGATACACTGTAGTAGGCGGCGGTGCCAACCACCACGCCTTTTCCATTTTTACCCTTGTCTACGTTGCCACCTGTCGGTGACCCCTTGAGCATATAAAAGGAGGCCCATGCGCAACGTAGGGGGGAGAGGATCATTCTCACGCTCGGTCTCGCTAGCTGCTGGTGTGTATTGTAGCAATCAATGCTCTCGAGCAAGAACACAATACAAACCACAAAGCAGGAGTAGGGTTTTACGCATCCGTGTGGCCAGAACCTGGGTAAACTGATCGCGTGCTCGTGCACTTCGCCTCGATCCGCTCTTCGTGCAATCTCCGCCCCCTGCCGAACCAAAAAGGGGCTCGGTCCGCCGGTCCCATAGGTGTCCGTGGGATTAGCACCCCCGACAATGTCGTAATACTAAAAAATCTTATCATGACATCTCCATGGATGTTACCATAGTTCAACACGTGGACTAATGGCACGTATTGACCATAATGTAGAGGAGTTTTATAATAGATATTGTAATTCTCAAGATCAGTACAAAATGCGACCAGATGATTTTTCTCCTGATAAGTTAACTCAGAGCCATCGGTGTAGTAGGTTCTGCCTACCATGTTCCACACATTGTTTGAACAATGAAAATAAGTTTTCAATGGAAATAAGCTGTCAACTATTTTGAAATGAACAATATAAATTAGTTAATAACTATGTTTGAGAAACTCACATAGCGGTAGAATTGGAAGTGTATCAACAAGGACCCAAATGTCCATATTGTCTTGGTCGATGTTAGGATCACCAAGATCCATGGTGACAAGCATACCCTCATAAAAACCATACATCTTGCAAAGTTCTTCCCAATTTTTGCAACCAAAATGGGTTACACTCTCGGAACTATACAGATTTACTTCAAAATCCACACCATGATGGGTCCTTAGGTGAATTTTCTTTGTTTCGAAATTTTCATGGTCTTCAAAACCCATCCTCTCCAAGACATAGCGTCTTGCATGGCATGGTATAAGCTACTCAAATTGTAAAAGATGAAAATTACATGTTGAAATAGTTGAAGTCATGCTTAATTACGAAAAAAACACTTTTCATCATTGCATACCGTTTCAACATCGAATGTCTCCTGGAGCTTAATGCTGAAGCGCCGATCTTCATCCAGGTCAGGCCTGTCGCACACACCTCGATCGTCGTTGCACCAGCTGCACTCCCCCGGGAGACTTTCATTGTCCGATGACGACATTTCCTACATTCATAATTCAAAGATTAAACTTGCACAATTCAATATATGTACTATAAACATTAAATTAGATCATTATTATTCATCATGGGTTGACTATCGGTCTGCCGAGTCTATATGGTGGAGACTTTCCCTCACTGATTCCTCTCTCACATTTGCGACCGTCGGTGATGGTCGTTACTCCTCCTTTACCTAGTGCATAACAAAGGTCTAGCACAAGGAAAAGAAGGAGAAACGACCCCCACGACAACAGTCGGGCTTCTTCGTCCCCTCTCATATATGGTGGATACACTCCCTCACTGATTTTTCGACCTTCGGTGATGGAGCCTCGACAGACTTAAAGTCAATCCGAAATGTCATTTAATAATTTTTCGAGAAAATCCAGGCCACTCAATATTTCCTACATATTCTAGCACAAGTCATGCCAGAATCCACGGAAAAATCTGTCATGACCTTTGCTAAAAAGGACATATCGAGCGCCTGAAATTTGCTAGAATGGAAATTAATCAACACTCCGGCAAAACACGGGCCACTATAGGAGGTGTAACCTGGAAACATGGCCGACCACTTGGGCAAGCACATATGCTATTTGAGCAACACAAGATATACATGTTTATATCTACATCATATGAGCATTCAATAAGCATTCAAGATATACACCTAAATTCTATTAACTACACCTAATTAAAAACCTACATTTTAAACATGCTTCGATCATAACTAGGGTTCATACTATGTTATTCTAAGATTAAACACCTAAAATACCTAAATTAAATTAACAACATGGGGTGGCTAGTCTCACCTCGATCGAGGTCGGAGGGGGTCGGTGACGGGGACGGCGGCGGGGATGATGCAGGGGCTCCTTGATCTCTACAAAAACAAAATATAAACAAAAACATTATTATCGTCATCTTAGGACTTAGTGAAACTCCATAAGCTACATTGAATTATTCTATTCAAATTTACATATAATTTCCTATTCTTTTCGAATTTTCTAAAAATTTCCTAGTCTATTCAATAGACCTACATTTACCTATTTTTCAATTTCATATTTTATTCTATTCAAAATTACTTATTCAAAATTTCTAAAAGCTTCCTATTCTATTCAAAAGACCTACATTTACTAATTTTTTCAATTTCATATTTTATTCTATTCAAATTACTTATTCAAATTTTCTAAAAACAGAATATACTAAAAACCTACATTTACTTAAAAGATCTAAAAATTCTAAAAATTTCCTATTCTATTTACAGAAAGGGGGAGGTGGAGGTGGGAGGAGGAGGAAGGAGGAGGAGGGAGGAGGAGGTGGAGGAGGAGAGAGGAAGAGGAGAGAGCAGGAGGGGGAGGAGGAGGGATGTCGGTGTCAAAATCGGCGGATCTCGGGTAGGGGGTCCTGAACTGTGCGTCCAGGATCGATGGTAACAGGAGGCAGGGGACACGATGTTTACCCAGGTTCAGGCCCTCTTGATGGAGGTAATACCATACGTCCTGCTTGATTGATATTGATGATATGAGTATTACAAGAGTTGATCTACCACGAGATCAGAGAGGCTAAACCCTAGAGGCTAGCCTATGGTATTATTGTTGTATATTATCTATCGACTAGCCTGGCCTCGGTTTATATAATGCACCAGAGGCCTAGGATAACAAGAGTCCTAGCCGAATACGCCGGTGGGGAGGAGTCCTTGTCTTGATCACCAAGTCTTGTAGAATCTTCCATGTATGCGGCAGCTGTCCGAACTAGCCCATGAGTATACGGCCATAGGATCCTCGGCCCAATCTAACAGATCGGGAGATGACGTGGTGAGTACCCCCTAGTCCAGGACACCGTCAGTAGCCCCCTGAACCGGTCTTCAAGTTAGGGATGCTCCTCGATTCTTCCGAACTGTTCTTCATCTTCGGTTGTCGGTCTTGAAAACTAGTTCAACAAATCTTCTCATCTTCGATATTGAGGATCGCCGAAATGCATTCGACAAGTTTATACGTCGGGTATCCAAGGATCCCCTTTAAGTTTTCGGCCTTTATCAATGCCTTGTTATTTTTATGCCATACCTCGGGTTTTGAAGTTGTTCCCGGGAGGCAGTGTCCTCTTGCGTCCGAGCTCCAATGCCGGACTGCATTCGAGGTATCTTTTGCAACCGAGCACCAATGTCGGACTGCTTCCGAGCTCCAACGCCAAAATGTATCCGAGCTCCAACGCCGGACTGTGTCCAAGCTCCAACACCAAAATGTATCCGAGCTCCAACGCCGGACTATATCCAAGATGTTGTAGATCATCTTGGTACAAATTTTTTTGAAGGAGTTTAGCCAAGCTTAATGCCGGAAATGCCCTCTATGGAGCCAGCCACTAGCGCCCGAGCTTTATGCCGGACTGCTTCTGAGGTGGTGCACCACCCCGATTGTGGGCCGATTTTTTGTCAATATTTTTTATTGGTGCAATTTATTCTCTGCCGAGATATACAGCCAGTAGCCCTCAAGTTGTGTATTGGTCTAAAACCCGAGATGCACCTGAAGGATGACGTAAGACCGCTGATCCCAGCAGCCGCTGAGACTTAGGTTGATTTGCAAAATCAGCCTGAGGATCAAGTCCTAGCTCGGCAGAATACTTTGGGACACAAAAAGTGGCGTGCTCAGTCCTCGAGACTCAGGTTGGGTGCGGCTGACCAACCTGAGGATCAAAATCTCATCGGAAACTATATTGCACTTAAAATTTTCTGCATTGAATAGGCAATGCAGTAGCCCCCGAGACACTGGTCGGGTGGCAACACCTGATCAGGGGATCGATGTGCCCCTTTAATATTTGTAAATAATAAGCCCGAAGCCCAGTAGCCCCCAAGCCTTAATGCGGGCACGGGTGGCCGAATTAAGGATCGATATCCATAGTAAGATCACAAATTATGTGTAATGACTCTATGTATCCAAGTACTTTACGTCATTAATGCTCGAATCCGCATTGTACAAAACTTTGTTGACCGACCACCGGCTTCCACCTCCTCGGCCAGTAGCCGAGGAGTGTTTGTCCTAGGCAATCTGGCCATACGGTTTTATAAACAAAGGTACGCAGAGAGATATGTTATATTACTGTTTAACATAAGGAATGTCTTCCAAAGAAAATAGTCCCGCTATCGATTCCTTTCTTTGGGTTGTCATGCTAAGCATGAACATGAAACCTCAGCTCTAATGTAAGAGAAAAATATCGAGGATTTAGTTTGCGAGGCCAGTTAATAGCCCCCGGCAGTGTTCGGCGATAGTCGAGGTTAAGCCGTAAACACTTCGGCCATTGTTATGAATGGCCCGTCATTTAACACTGTCATCGGATCGCTGATTAGTTTACGCTTATTGTGATAGTCAGTTTTCGGCTTTCTCCACTGAGGTGCTTAACCATGTGAACTGGAAGCACAATCGCAGTGGTTCTCTCTATGCACACCTAGCCGAACAAAGCGGAACGTAGGAGGCAAGCGCAGGAGCCGGGCAACCCAACTATTGACCGAAGACACAATTCGAAACCGATGCATAGATAGCAATATCCGAGAATGTTTTTGCCGAATCTTTAAAGGTGTCCGGAGTTGCACTGCGAGACTTGTGATGAAAACACACAAATAGTTTTAAAGTGCCAAAAAGCTTGGAAAACCAAAAAATGCCAGTAAAAACATGACGTCCGAACAAGATCAAGTGTTCAGTGCCAATCCGAAAATTGGGTGAGAAAGAAAAAAGTGTGCTTCTGTCGTGTTTTGACAATGACCAAGAAGAAAACACATTTACAACTTATATATAAATTTTAAGAGCCCCCAAGTGACTTTGGTAAGAATTTTATGTGTAATGATTGTATGTACCGAAGTACTAATATCATATCTTTGTTCACCCAAACTTTAAACGCGTCTTAACCGACCGTTGGCTTCTCCCTCTTTGGTCAAGGACCGAAAAGTGTTATGTACTTCACCTGTCGAGAATATCGACAGTGTTTCCAATAACTAGGCAACCGGGCCATAAGGCTGTAACAAACAAAGCGCGCTCAGGGAACTTATGCTATATTACAGACGAAGTGTAAGAAGCATCTTCGTAGAAAATAGTACCCCCACCGATACCTTTCTTCGGTGCTCATTATTACTATGTGACTTGTGCAATAGATTTTTTGTACTCATGAGTTCCGTTGTGTGCCGACCATGATTGCAAACAATAAGCGCGCTAGCTTTCGGCTTCACCCAGTCCGAGGTCAGAGCTCGGAGGACCCGGTCGTGACAATCGCAGAGGTGCTCCCTTTACTCCCTAGCCGAACAATCGGGAACGTAGGGGTAAGCACAGGAGCCAGGCAACCCAGCTTGCAAATCGCTTAGGTCAATATGGTGCATATTGTGGCATAATACACGAACAAGCAATGAAGCCGTACAAGTATAATCATATGCAAGAGGAAAAGCTCCATCAAGGGAGCCCCCAAGTAAACGGGGTATTTGAATTTGTGTGTCACAAACAAAGTTTTGACAAGGAGATTCTCTACAAGCAACTTTTTTTCAAAAAGGTATAATGCTTGGTCGAACCGAACACAAGTTAAAAATTTAAAACTTTGAACATGAAGGCAACTCAGCTGATTAATGTGTTCGGTATTGATGACGTGACCCGAGCTTGATGCGGGACAAGGTTCCATCCCCCAAACCGGTCCCAAGGTGGCGGAGCAAAGAGCTCGACACTCCAAAGTGGTGACATAGCACGGTCAATGCGGGTCGACAGAGTGATGCTGAAGTCCATGGCATGGGGTAATGAAGTGTTGACGAAGCCCCCCGTCCAGCCGAGGTGACGTGGTATGTCAGTACGCCGAGTTGACGATACTGCACAACCCGGATCATTTTCCTGTGCACAAAAAATAGTGCAAACCAAAGATAATAGTAATAAAAATAATTAAAAAAATTGTTGTATAATAAATAATTTATGCAAAATGAGTAATAAAAGAAATATGGCCTGGCGCCGAAGTCAATGTCGATACAGGGCGTCGGCGTGATGCGGTAAAGGTGTGGCAAAGCCTGAATTCACAGGTCAGCCTGAGTTCCAGATGCGGCGTTCGCCGGACTATGTACGGAAACTGACCGAACCACCACGTGACCGTCGTTAGTGCGGACATCATTCGATAGACCTGTGTACAGGAACAAACCAGGGTAATAATTTCTTGGGAAAAATAAACTCCAACAAGCAAAAATTACTAGGATTAATAGCACCTGGTTTATTTGTTGTAGCAATCCGAAGAAAGGTGACTCCCAAAATTGGGACTCGATCCGCACACCCATTGCCCAATGGGCGATAAAGCGACAGCATGGCGATGCTGGCCAAGGTTGGCTTGTAGAGGCAAAGCCCTCAGTCCAGCTAACGTGACGAAGTTGGTCGGCTAGTGACGCTGAAGTCTCCGGAGTAGGTTAATGAAGAGATAGTGAACCCCCGGTCCAGCCGAGATGTCAAAGCCTGTCAGGACCCCGATTCCATGTCACATCGATCTAGCCGGTAACACCTCATATCACTTTGCGGCCTCACGCACGGTATTCCCACGGGTGTCGCCTTACCATGGCCCGGGACCGTTTGCGCCTTTTCGCTCACGTATATGATAGTGTCGCTAGCATCCATATGACAGAGAACCCGGGCCGACATGGCTAGTTGTGAACCCAAAGCGGCACTAACCTATGGGGATAGGCATACATGAATCACATCGAGCATGTCGGTCAACAGCGTGTGAATCCGGGCTGTAGCACTAGGTTAACAGGACTCCGGGAACCTGGGCTGTAGCAGGCTAGGCAGGACCCCGAATGTCACCGCGTGACATTTCCCCGAAGGGACAGACACAGGAACGAAGTGAAACACATGCCGGCCAGTCAAGTGTCCTGAGCAGTGGTGCTGGGCTAGCAGGACTCCAGTGAACCGGGCTGTAGCGGACTACTATGGCTCATGGAAGCACTAGACTACATTTCCCCATAAGAGAGGCTGCTAAGGATAAACAACTAGACTGTCGGATCCCACACATACCAAGCATTTCAATCATACACACAATATGCCCGATATGTGAAAATACAACATGGCATCACAACATAACTCTACGACTTAAGTATTTATTCATTAGACTCCGAGGAGCGAGAAATTACAAACATGGGTCTCATGACCCAACAAACATAGCATACAAATCAAGGGACAAGCATAAGCTTAACATGTCTGAGTATAGACATGTACAAATGAAAAAGGCTAAGAAGCCTGACTATCTACCAGATCCTGCCGAGGGCACAAGGTCGTAGCTGAGGTATCAAGCTAACGTCGAAGTCCACGGGAAACTACTAGCGAGACTGGAGTCTCTCTGCAAAACATAAATTAAGCAAACGTGAGTACAAGAGTACTCAGCAAGACTTACATCAGAACTAGCTACATATGCATCGGTATCAACAAAAGGGGGGCGGTGGAGTTTAACTGCAGCAAGCCAGCTTTGACTCGGTGGCTATCTTAAACTATGACTTCAAGTAACTCTTTTGAGGTGGCGCACACGAGTCCACATATTCACCATATCAATACACCACCATGGATCCGCTCCCGTCTCCCTACGAGAACGCCATCCATAGTACTCACACTTATCTTGCGAGTTTTAGAGTATCCACATTCACTTGTCTATGAACTATTATAGGCAACCCAGGAGTCCATTACCGCGGACACGGCTATTCGAATAGATGATGTTAACCCTGCAGGGGTGTACTTCTTCACACACGCTCTCACCACTTACCGCCGTTTACACGACATGTACTCGGCAACCTTCAAGCGGAAGCCCAACGAGGGTGTCGGCCACGGCCTACCTAAACACTCAAGTCTCTAGTCCAGGTTTATCACCTATCTAGGTTCCATCCGCAGGAAGTCCGGCCGAGGTTTCCACATACGGCCCCGAACGATGTGAACAGGGTTCCTGATACACCAAACGGGCGCCCGGTACAACATGCCACGGTGTATCTACCGCATCATAGCCCACCCCTAGGGTCAGCGCTACGCACGGCCGCCAACACATAACCTACAAACACCAGAAACTAGTTGCAACTCCTGGACAGAGTACTAGGGTGATTAAGAAGCCGAGAGGGTCTATTGGTTTCGGGCCCAATGCGTGGTAGTAACTGTTTCATGGATCACAAACACAGAACTTAGTTCCTGAGGACGGCTTCAATGAGATAACCCACCATGTACTCCTACATGCCTCTCACCGCTACCTTTACCAAATCGTGTTCACACATTTAGCTCTCAACAGTAGGACATGTTCACACACCTCCGATTCATTCCCAATGAATCAGACCTGACACAACTCTATGCAATAGCAGGCATGACAACAAGCATGAATGAGTAGGCACATCAGGGCTCAAACAACTCCTACTCATGCTAGTGGGTTTCATCTATTTACTGTGGCAATGACAGGTCATGCAGAGGATAAGGGGTTCAACTACCGCAACAAGTAACAGATGAATCGTTGTTGTCTTAATGCAGTAACAAAGAGCAGGAGTGAGAGTGTGGGGTTGTATCGAAATGAACAAGGGGGTGTTGCTTGCCTGGCACTTCTGAAGATATCATTGGTCTTCATCAGTGTCAACGATCACAGCGTTGGTACAACGTCTATCGAGAGGGGACAACCACCGGCAACAGAGAAGGAACACAATCAATGCAATGCACAACATGATGCATGATAATGACATGGCAATATGTTTTTGATTGAGCTAATGCAACTAGCAACACAATTAAATGAAGTTGGTTTGAACCCAAAGTTCAAATTCAAACTCCACATGTGGTTATTTAAATACCATTCATGTGATTTGTCCTAAACAGTGGCCTTAAGTTGTTCTTACATGCATGAAAATGGTATAGATGGATTCCTTGAATTTTTCTGATAATTTTTCATATATAATTTATTTCAAATGGAGTTACGGTTGAATTTCTATGATTTTTAGAAGTTTTGGGCCTTTTCTGGAATTTATAAATCATTTCTGATTCATTTTAATTTCAGAAAACAAATACTACGTCAGCATTGAGTAAGCATGACGTCAGCAAGTCAACTGCGGCTGACCGGGGTCAAACCTGACAGTGGGTCCCGTGTGTCAGTGTCATTAGTTTTAACTAATTATAATTAGTACTAACCCCAGATTAATTAGCCGGCTAGGCCCCACCTGTCATTGACCCAGGGGGGGTCAAACTGGGCCCACCATTGGTCAAACGGGGTCAATCTAGCCGGACTTGGTCCACGGCTCATCGCCGGCGATGACAGAGACGACAGAGCGGCTCGGGAATGCTCTACAGGGCACCGTTTTGAGCGTGGTTTGTTGCTACGGCTTGCTGGCGCTCTCGCGCATCTAGGGGTGGCAGCTGTAGCAGCTGGGATGGCCTAGGTTGACGGCGACGAGGACTTGTGTGGTGGCCGGCGTTCGGCCAACGACGGGTTGGTTGCTACGGCGCGTTAGCGAGTGGGATGAGGTGCTGGGCGGACTCCACATGGCTCCGGGAGCACACGGGACTCGATGGTTCGAGCAATAGAGCACGGCATCTAGGTTCCCGGCGGCCATGGCGGACGGCGGCACTCGGCCATGGTGGGAAAGCTAGTTAGGGGACGAGATAGACACGGGGAAGAGAGGGATTCAGACCAGGAGCTCACGGCGGGTCGACGGGTAGGCTCAGCGGCTCGGGGAAGGTCCTGACGACGGAGAATCGAGGACGGCGGCCGTCGGATGCAGAGGGCGATGGCGAGATCGAGGACGACGTCATAGGGCTCCCTGCATCATGTGACTCGGCGATGAGCAAGAGGGCGTCACGACAGACCTCGGGGATAGCTCGGAGAGGCGAGGAGGTGGCTGTGGCCGTGGTGGTTTCGGACGGCGGCAACGGACGTGTCCGGTCCGGGCGGGAGAGAGGGAGCAGAGGAGAGGAGGGAGAGCAGCGAGTGAGGGAGAGGAGAGAGGGGTCCAGAGCGGCAACGAGGGAAGGATCGGGGCCCCAGGTGGAGGCAGGAGGTGGAGCTCGGGCGCGCGTGCGTCGACACGCCTCTGCCTACTGGCAGAGGTTGAAGACGGTGGGAGTTGGGCTGGGCCTCAGGAACGGTGTTGGGCCAGGTGGCTGCACAGGTAAGTTGGCCCAGGTAAGTTTCTGTTCTCTCTCTCTCTGGTTTTCTATTTATTAATGTTTTCTATTTTCTGCAATTGGTTTTGACTTGATTTAAAACATCAAATCATTTTTGAACTATCTGTAAATTGTTATGTGAGCTCAGAGAACTAGTCCAAGGTCACAAGCAACTTACAAAATATTTGAACTTTATTTCTTATATAACAGAAATAAATTCAACTCAAATATGTTATTGGTTTAAGTCAAAGGCCCAAAAATAAATATTTCTGTGATTCCAAAAATATTGGTTTGAATTTAACCTCTTACCAATATTTTCACAGAGTAACAGGAACATTTCTTTGGACTCATATGATGAGAATTAAATGTTGATTATTTTTAATAGGTTTCCAAGGCTTTGAAAATTCCCTCAATTCAAATTTCAGAATTTAGACATGATGATCATGCAAGGCAAGCAAAGGCGAAACTAGGGCTGTGACAACTCACCCCCACTAAACAAGAATCTCATCCCGAGATTCAAGACGTGAGGTAAGAAGACAGTGGGACACAAGCTAACACAATCTTCACGATCCAGATGTCTTTCTCGAGGATGTTGATTCATTACACCACCTTGATCTCGACATCCTTGCTTTCAAGATCTTCACCCAACACGAGGATAGAAGAGCGAGATAACTCTACATGGATGGATCATCTTAATGATCACAGGATCAACTCACGGAACGAGACGTAGAAACATCTCTTGAGCTGAGGGACAAAAACACATATGAGGAGCGATGGAAAGAAACAGGTGACGAAGGTTCAGATTAGTAGGCAACAATTCCATGCTTAGAAGATGGTGGATGGTGCCAGGGTGGCGAGGAAATATCTGCCATGATCCCATAACGGGGCACCTTGGGAAAAGTGACTCGTTAGACTGTTCCCTTAAGTGGCAAAAAGAATTACTTTTGATATCATGATCATTGAAACTCTTTATGCCAGCCCAAGGCAAATACAAACGATCGTTCGAGGAGGTTCAAAAGAATGGCATATATCGACTAGAATGGATGATGTGGACTACCTTGTTGAAGACAACGCAATGGATGATTTTGCTTATCACCAGAAATGGATGGGACTCATGGTTGGTCCACTATTGAAGGTGATCCTGACCAGAAATTACCAGGAGGGGTAGTCCATGGTTGAATGGCACAATGGCGGTGCAAGCTGGGAACAAAATGCAACTGTTGGGAATGTTCCAACCATCATATCTGCCTGAGATTCAGATCCGATTGGTGATAGGATACTTTAGACTCAGCATGTCTGAAAATAAAGGTTGCAACACGAATCAACGAGACGACGCTGCGAGATTCTCGGGAAATGAACTACGATAGTAAGCTCCAAAACATGAGCTGGTTCTGCTACAAACATGCGAACACGCTGTCCAAGACAAGCATGACCACGTAGTAGTCTTATAATAAAACACTACCGAGTTCTGGTAGGGAACCATAATTGAGGATATCGAAGTCCTTCTACAAGCCCGGGTTAGCTCTTAAGAAGGAGCTTCTTTACCTTGAACAATTCAATCAGTGGCTTGGTGTGCTAGGAACACATATGGAGTGGAGGTAATTAATCTACCAAACCATAGAATACTTCGCACATATGCATGACTGACTTGGAATGATTCCAAGGGAAACAAAACAAACCTTTCTCAAATTCATGGCGGCAACTTACACCTAATGCACATGAATTCGAGGAAGTCACTTCTTCCATCCAAGCATAAGCTTCATGAACGGAACACGAAGGCATTGCTTACAAAGTTTTCAACACTAGGTTGATGTTCAACATGAATCATGGGGGAGACAAAATGCTGCTGACGGGCTCAACAACAACTCATCGGAATTTCCATATCACCGGACTTCCACCATCATGTGAACACGGTGATAGCATTGGTTAGACCAAAAGATGTAATGGTGTATGCTCGAGGTATCAACCACGAGTAAGACTACATTACAAACGTCGTTGGTTCTGATTTGACTTGACGATAGCCCATACTCAAGTCAAAGTTTTGACAAGGCTATAGATCCAACAACTTATCACGAGGACCAATCGATGGAGATATCATCTTTCTTCAACACACACACACACATAAAAAGATATCCCTTGACATGAACTAAGTCAGACAAGCTTTTATCTTCCAACTCTCCAAGTTGTTGTCTAGCTCAACCAACTAGCTCAGGGATATCCAACACAGATTCTTGGAGAAGGGGTGGTTTATAGAAAAACCAACATAATCACGAACTCAACATAGCGATCAGGGAACAACCTGGTGATACTTCCGAGGAAATAATCAGAAAATCATGAACAACCGATATGTTTCTAAGCTCGGGAACAATCTTGCTTTTCAGAGTAAGACGATATGATCAAGAGAGCGAGGGACTGACACAATCCTAACTCATTGATCAAAGAGTGCACCAGGAAAAATGGACTAGGTAGCACGATCAATCTTAGGATGATGATTCAATAACCAACACGCTAAGAAAGAAATTATTGTCCATTAGCTACCTAGCAACTAGTTGCTAGGAGTATTGATTTCACGCATCATGGTTCACTTGCCGGCATTCCGGTTGCGACAACACGGGACCGAGGAATGAAAAATGATGGTAAGAAGTATCACCGCGTCAAGAATTCATGAGAGAGGGTGCAATTCTCATGACAATCCTGACATGAAGGGGGTAATACTCCAGGGTAGAACAGAGCAAAAGCTGGATTGGCATTTGATCTGCAGAACACAACTACTTTGACCCAATCCTGGATATGGATGAGGTACTAGAGTTTGTTTCTCCTAATCATTCCGGAATAGAATGGCTCAACGGACCAAGAGAATAATAAACATCGATAACACGGATGCACAATTACTCCCGACTATCAATTGATAGACGATGGTCGGAATATAAATGAAGAGGGACCACTCAAGAGGACATATATCTTTCGGAGTTGTGGATGCATAGATTAGTATGTCGAACGAGTTCAACATATTTCTTCCGGATAACCCATGCAGGAAGGTAGGGTTGGCAGAGTCACAACATAGAATGGAGAACTCATCAAGAGCACTCTAGTTGTGATCTTTTGATCCAAGAAACTTCTGCCATAAGTGGTTCATAGTATTTGGAAGGAGGAAATACCACGGATCTCGAGGACTATCACAAAGGATACTAATATCCTAAAGGAACTAGCAACACTATCAACATGAGATAAGTAGGGGAATCTCGGGTTCAAGAACCCAGGAGTAGAATACCTACTAACTAAATGGCATCACGGATGCTTTCGAGAATGGTGGCCAGAATTATCACACCGGGAACACAAAACATGGCTAGATTACTAGGTGACTCCCTACAACACCTAGGGTCATAATAATAGCTTCAACATATATGTCGAGGCAACAGAGTACCTCAACTCACTGATTAGTGTGGATAAACTGGCCCAAATGGACATCAGGAACAGGAGGACGGGTTTGCAAATGCATCAGACTAATTAGAAACCTGGGATGACTCGGACAGCATAACGGCTGTAAATGCTCAAAATGATTTGGGACATCCTACAAAATAGTGGCATGACCACTCAGAATCATAATATCAAGGTTCCAAGAACAACTATGAACACACGGAAGTAGTAGAAACTGAACTGGGGCTTGAATCCATCATTCCTATGAGTCTATGGATTAGTAACGCGTCATCCTGATAGATAGATGAGAAGGCCTAGTTCTTAATCCCCGCAGAAGAGAAGAGGCTGACTCAGATCAGAAGGGCATAAGGTAAAGGAGTAAAAAGAGCCTTATGTTCCCTTCCACAATCAATTCCCTTACATAACTAAAGCATTTCTAGACACAACTTCGACCGGTTTGGCTTGGTAATCCTACAGGCAGTCAGGCTCTGATACCAAAGCTGCCAGGACCCCGATTCCAAGTCACATCGATCTAGCCGGTAACACCTCATATCACTTTGCGGCCTCACGCACGGTATTCCCATGGGTGTCGCCTTACCATGGCCCGGGACCGTTTGCGCCTTTTGGCTCACGTATATGATAGTGTCGCTAGCATCCATATGACAGAGAACCCGGGCCGACATGGCTAGTCGTGAACCCAAAGCGGCACTAACCTATGGGGACAGGCATACATGAATCACATCGAGCATGTCGGTCAGCAGCGTGTGAATCCGGGCTGTAGCACTGGGCTAACAGGACTCCGGGAACCCGGGCTGTAGCAGGCTAGGCAGGACCCCGGATGTCACCGCGTGACATTTCCCCGAAGGGACAGACACAGGAACGAAGTGAAACACATGCCGGCCAGTCAAGTGTCCTGAGCAGTAGTGCTGGGCTAGCAGGACTCCGATGAACCGGGCTGTAGCGGACTACTATGGCTCATGGAAGCACTAGACTACATTTCCCCATAAGAGAGGCTGCCAAGGATAAACAACTAGATTGTCGGATCCCACACATACCAAGCATTTCAATCATACACACAATATGCTCGATATGTGTAAATACAACATGGCATCACAACATAACTCTACGACTTAAGTATTTATTCATTAGACTCCGGGGAGCGAGAAATTACAAACTTGGGTCTCATGACCCAACAAACATAGCATACAAATCAAGGCACAAGCTGAAGCTTAACATGTCTGAGTACAGACATGTACAAATGAAAAAGGCTAAGAAGCCTGACTATCTACCAGATCCTGCCGAGGGCACAAGGTCGTAGCTGAGGTATCAAGCTAACATCGAAGTCCATGCGAAACTACTAGCGAGACTGGAGTCTCTCTACAAAACATAAATTAAGCAAACGTGAGGACAAGAGTACTCAGCAAGACTTACATCAGAACTAGCTACAAATGCATCGGTATCAACAAAGGGGGGTGGTGGAGTTTAACTGCAGCAAGCCAGCTTTGACTCGGTGGCTATCTTAAACTACGACTTCAAGTAACACTTTTGAGGTGGCGCACATGAGTCCACATATTCACCATATCAATACACCACCATGGATCCGCTCCCGTCTCCCTACGAGAACGACATCCATAGTACTCACACTTATCTTGCGAGTTTTAGAGTATCCACATTCACTTGTCTATGAACTATTATAGGCAACCCAGAAGTCCATTACCGCGGACACGGCTATTCGAATAGATGATGTTAACCCTGTAGGGGTGTACTTCTTCACACACGCTCTCACCAATTACCGCCATTTACACGACATGTACTCGGCAAGCTTCAAGCGGAAGCCCAACGAGGGTGTCGGCCACGGCCTACCTAAACACTCAAGTCTCCAGTCCAGGTTTATCGCCTATCCAGGTTCCATCCGCAGGGAGTCCGGCCGTGTTTTCCACATACGGCCCCGAACGATTTGAACAGGGTTCCCGAGACACCAAACGGGCGCCCGGTACACCGTGCCATGGTGTATCTACCGCATCATAGCCCACCCCTAGGGTCAGCGCTATGCACGGCCGCCAACACATAACCTACAAACACCAGAAACTAGTTGCAACTCCTGGACAGAGTACTAGGGTGATTAAGAAGCCGAGAGGGTCCATTGGTTTCGGGCCCAATGCATGGTAGTAACTGTTTCATGGATCACAAACACAGAACTTAGTTCCTGAGGACGGCTTCAATGAGACAACCCACCATGTACTCCTACATGGCCTCTCACCGCTACCTTTACCAAATCGTGTTCACACATTTAGCTCTCAATAGTAGGACATGTTCACACACCTCCGATTCATTCCCGATGAATCAGACCTGACACAACTCTATGCAATAGCAGGCATGACAACAAGCATGAATGAGTAGGCACATCAGGGCTCAAACAACTCCTACTCATGCTAGTGGGTTTCATCTATTTACTGTGGCAATGACAGGTCATGCAGAGGATAAGGGGTTCAACTACCGCAACAAGTAACAGATGAATCGTAGTTGTCTTAATGCAGTAACAGAGAGCAGGAGCGAGAGTGTGGGGTTGTATCGGAATGAACAAGGGGGTGTTGCTTGCCTGGCACTTCTGAAGATATCACTGGTCTTCATCAGTGTCAACGATCACAGCGTCGGTACAACGTCTATCGAGAGGGGACAACCACCGGCAATAGAGAAGGAACACAATCAATGCAATGCACAACATGATGCATGATAATGAAATGACAATATGTTGTTGATTGAGCTAATGCAACTAGCAACACAATTAAATGAAGTTGGTTTGAACCCAAAGTTCAAATTCAAACTCCACATGTGGTTACTTAAATACCATTCATTTGATTTGTCCTAAACAGTGGCCTTAAGTTGTTCTAACATGCATGAAAATGGTACAGATGGATTCCTTGAATTTTTCTAATAATTTTTCATATATAATTCATTTCATTTGGAGTTACGGTTGAATTTCTATGATTTTTAGAAGTTTTGGGCTTTTTCTGGAATTTATAAATCATTTCTGATTCATTTTAATTTCAGAAAACAAATACTGCATCAGCATTGAGTAAGCATGATGTCAGCAAGTCAACTGCGGCTGACCGGGGTCAAACCTGACAGTGGGTCCCGCGTGTCAGTGTCATTAGTTTTAACTAATTATAATTAGTACTAACCCTAGATTAATTAGCCGGCTAGGCCCCACCTGTCATTGACCCAGGGGGGGTCAAACTGGGCCCACCATTGGTCAAACGGGGTCAATATAGCCGGACTTGGTCCACGGCTCGTCGCCGGCGACGACAGAGACGACAGAGCGGCTCGGGAATGCTCTACAGGGCACTGTTTTGAGCGTGGTTTGTTGCTATGGCTTGCTGGCGCTTTCACGCATCTGGTGGTGGCAGCTGTAGCAGCTGGGATGGCCTAGGTTGACGGCGACGATGACTTGTGCGACGGCCGGCGTTCGGCCAAGGACGGGTTGGTTGCTACGGCGCGTTAGCGAGCGGGATGAGGTGCTGGGCGGACTCCACATGGCTCCGGGAGCACACGGGACTCGATGGTTCGAGCAACAGAGCACGGCATCTAGGTTCCCGGCGGCCATGGCGGACGGCGGCGTTCGGCCATGGTGGGAAAGCTAGTTAGGGGACGAGATAGACACGGGGAAGAGAGGGGTTCAGACCAGGAGCTCACGGCGGGTCGACGGGTAGGCTCAGCGGCTCGGGGGAGGTCCTGACAACGGAGAATCGAGGACGGCTGCCATCGAATGCAGAGGGCGATGGCGAGCTCGAGGACGACGTCATAGGGCTCCCTGCATCATGTGACTCGGCGATGAGGAAGAGGGCGTCATGGCAGACCTCGGGGATAGCTCGGAGAGGCGAGGAGGTGGCTGTGGCCGTGGTGGTTTCGGACGGCGGCAACGGACGTGTTCGGCCCGGGCGGGAGAGAGGGAGCAGAGGAGAGGAGGGAGAGCAGCGAGTGAGGGAGAGGAGAGAGGGGTCCAGAGCGGCAACGAGGGAAGGATCGGGGCCCCAGGTGGAGGCAGGAGGTGGAGCTCGGGCGCGCGTGCGTCGACACGCCTCTGCCTACTGGCAGAGGTTGAAGACGGTGGGAGTTGGGCTGGGCCTCAGGCACGGTGTTGGGCCAGGTGGCTGCACAGGTAAGTTGGCCCATGTAAGTTTCTCTTCTCTCTCTCTGGTTTTCTATTTATTAATGTTTTCTATTTTTTGCAATTGGTTTTGACTTGATTTAAAACATCAAATCATTTTTGAACTTTCTGTAAATTGTTATGTGAGCTCAGAGAACTAGTCCAAGGTCACAAGCAACTTACAAAATATTTGAACTTTATTTCTTATATAACAGAAATAAATTCAACTCAAATATGTTATTGGTTTAAGTCAAAGGCCCAAAATAAATATTTCTGTGATTCCAAAAATATTGGTTTGAATTTAACCTCTTACCAATATTTTCACAGAGTAACAGGAACATTTCTTTGGACTCATATGATGAGAATTAAATGTTGATTATTTTTAAAAGGTTTCCGAGGCTTTGAAAATTCCCTCAATTCAAATTTCAGAATTTAGACATGATGATCATGCAAGGACAAGCAAAGGCGAAACTAGGGCTGTGACAACTCACCCCCACTAAACAAGAATCTCGTCCCGAGATTCAAGACGTGAGGTAAGAAGACAGTGGGACACAAGCTAACACAATCTTCACGATCCAGATGTCATTCTCGAGGATGTTGATTCATTACACCACCTTGATCTCGACATCCTTGCTTTCAAGATCTTCACCCAACATGAGGACAGAAGAGCGAGATAACTCTACATGGATGGATCATCTTAATGATCACAGGATCAACTCACGGAACGAGACATAGAAACATCTCTTGAGCTGAGGGACAAAAACACATATGAGGAGCGATGGAAAGAAACAGGTGACGAAGGTTCAGATTAGTAGGCAACAATTCCATGCTTAGAAGATGGTGGATGGTGCCAGGGTGGCGAGGAAATATCTGCCATGATCCCGTAACGGGGCACCTTGGGAAAAGTGACTCGTTAGACTGTTCCGTTAAGTGGCAAAAAGAATTACTTTTGATATCATGATCATTGAAACTCTTTACGCCAGCCCAAGGCAATCACAAACGATCGTTCGAGAAGGTTCAAAAGAATGGCATATATCGACTAGAATGGATGATGTGGACTACCTTGTTGAAGACAACGCAATGGATGATTTTGCTTATCACCGGAAATGGATGGGACTCATGGTAGGTCCACTATTGAAGGTGGTCCTGACCAGAAATTACCAGGAGGGGTAGTCCATGGTTGAATGGCACAATGGCGGTGCAAGCTGGGAACAAAATGCAACTGTTGGGAATGTTCCAACCATCATATCTGCCTGAGATTCAGATCTGATTGGTGATAGGATACTTCAGACTGAGCATGTCTGAAAATAATGGTTGCAACACGAATCAACGAGACGACGTTGCGAGATTCTCGGGAAATGAACTACGATAGTAAGCTCCAAAACATGAGCTGGTTCTGCTACAAACATGCGAACACGCTGTCCAAGACAAGCATGACCACGTAGTAGTCTTATAATAAAACACTACCGAGTTCTGGTAGGGAACCATAATTGAGGATATCGAAGTCCTTCTATAAGCCCGGGTTAGCTCTTAAGAAGGAGCTTCTTTACCTTGAACAATTCAATCAGTGGCTTGGTGTGCTAGGAACACATATGGAGTGGAGGTAATTAATCTACCAAACCATAGAATACTTCGCACGTATGCATGACTGACTTGGAATGATTCCAAGGGAAACAAAACAAACCTTTCTCAAATTCATGGCGGCAACTTACACCAAATGCACATGAATTCGAGGAAGTCACTTCTTCCATCCAAGCATAAGCTTCATGAACGGAACACGAAGGCATTGCTTACAAAGTTTTCAACACTAGGTTGATGTTCAACATGAATCATGGGGGAGACAAAATGCTGCTGACGGGCTCAACAACAACTCATCGGAATTTCCATATCACCGGACTTCCACCATCATGTGAACACGGTGATAGCATTGGTTAGACCAAAAGATGTAATGGTGTATGCTCGAGGGATCAACCACGAGTAAGACAACATTACGAACGTCGTTGGTTCTGATTTGACTTGACGATAGCCCATACTCAAGTCAAAGTTTTGACAAGGCTATAGATCCAACAACTGATCACGAGGACCAATCGATGGAGATATCATCTTTCTTCAACACACACACACATAAAAAGATATCCCTTGACATGAACTAAGTCAGACAAGCTTTTATCTTCCAACTCTCCAAGTTGTTGTCTAGCTCAACCAACTAGCTCAGGGATATCCAACACAGATTCTTGGAGAAGGGGTGGTTTATAGAAAAACCAACATAATCACGAACTCAACATAGCGATCAGGGAACAACCTGGTGATACTTCCGAGGAAATAATCAGAAAATCATGAACCACCGATATGTTTCTAAGCTCGGGAACAATCTTGCTTTTCAGAGTAGGACGATATGATCAAGAGAGCGAGGGACTGACACAATCCTAACTCATTGATCGAAGAGTGCACCAGGAAAATGGACTAGGTAGAACGATCAATCTTAGGATGATGATTCAATAACCAACACGCTAAGAAAGAAATTATTGTCCATTAGCTACCTAGCAACTAGTTGCTAGGAGTATTGATTTCACGCATCATGGTTCACTTGCCGGCATTCCGGTTGCGACAACTCGGGACCGAGGAATGAAAAATGATGGTAAGAAGTATCACCGCGTCAAGAATTCATGAGAGAGGGTGCAATTCTCATGACAATCCTGACATGAAGGGGCTCATACTCCAGGGTAGAACAGAGCAAAAGCTGGATTGGCATTTGATCTGCAGAACACAACTACTTTGACCCAATCCTGGATATGGATGAGGTACTAGAGTTTTTCTCCTAATCATTCCGGAATAGAATGGCTCAACGGACCAAGAGAATAATAAACATCGATAACACGGATGCACAATTACTCCTGACTATCAATTGATAGACGATGGTCGGAATATAAATGAAGAGGGACAACTCAAGAGGACATATATCTTTCGGAGTTGTGGATGCATAGATTAGTATGTCGAACGAGTTCAACATATTTCTTCCGGATAACCCATGCAGGAAGGTAGGGTTGGCAGAGTCACAACATAGAATGGAGAACTCATCAAGAGCACTCTAGTTGTGATCTTTTGATCCAAGAAACTTCTGCCATAAGTGGTTCATAGTATTTGGAAGGAGGAAATACCACGGATCTCGAGGACTATCACAAAGGTTACTAATATCCTAAAGGAACTAGCAACACTATCAACATGAGATAAGTAGGGGAATCTCGGGTTCAAGAACCTAGGAGTAGAATACCTACTAACTAAATGGCATCACGGATGCTTCCGAGAATGGTGGCCAGAATTATCACACCGGGAACACAAAACATGGCTAGATTACTAGGTGACTCCCTACAACACCTAGGGTCATAATAATAGCTTCAACATATATGACGAGGCAACAGAGTACCTCAACTCACTGATTAGTGTGGATAAACTGGCCCAAATGGACATCAGGAACAGGAGGAAGGGGTTTGCAAATGCATCAGACTAATTAGAAACCTGGGATGACTCGGATAGCATAACGGCTGTAAATTCTCAAAATGATTTGAGACATCCTGCAAAATAGTGGCATGACCACTCAGAATCATAATATCAAGGTTCCGAGAACAACTATGAACACACGGAAGTAGTAGAAACTGAACTGGGGCTTGAATCCATCATTCCTATGAGTCTATGGATTAGTAACACGTCATCCTGATAGATAGATGAGAAGGCCTTGTTCTTAATCCCCGTAGAAGAGAAGAGGTTGACTCAGATCAGAAGGGCATAAGGTAAAGGAGTAAAAAGAGCCTTATGTTCCCTTCCACAATCAATTCCCTTACATAACTAAAGCATTTCTAGACACAACTTCTACCGGTTTGGCTTGGTAATCCTACAGGCAGTCAGGCTCTGATACCAAAGCTGTCAGGACCCCGATTCCAAGTCACATTGATCTAGCCGGTAACACCTCATATCACTTTGCGGCCTCACGCACGGTATTCCCACGGGTGTCGCCTTACCATGGCCCGGGACCGTTTGCGCCTTTTGGCTCACGTATATGATAGTGTCGCTAGCATCCATATGACAGAGAACCCGGGCCGACATGGCTAGTCGTGAACCCAAAGCGGCACTAACCTATGGGGACAGGCATACATGAATCACATCGAGCATGTCGGTCAGCAGCGTGTGAATCTGGGCTGTAGCACTGGGCTAACAGGACTCCGGGAACCCGGGCTGTAGCAGGCTAGGCAGGACCCCGGATGTCACCGCGTGACATTTCCCCGAAGGGACAGACACAGGAACGAAGTGAAACACATGCCGGCCAGTCAAGTGTCCTGAGCAGTAGTGCTGGGCTAGCAGGACTCTGATGAACTGGGCTGTAGCGGACTACTATGGCTCATGGAAGCACTAGACTACATTTCCCCATAAGAGAGGCTGCCAAGGATAAACAACTAGATTGTCGGATCCCACACATACCAAGCATTTCAATCATACACACAATATGCTCGATATGTGTAAATACAACATGGCATCACAACATAACTCTACGACTTAAGTATTTATTCATTAGACTCCGAGGAGCGAGAAATTACAAACTTGGGTCTCATGACCCAACAAACATAGCATACAAATCAAGGCACAAGCGGAAGCTTAACATGTCTGAGTACAGACATGTACAAATGAAAAAGGCTAAGAAGCCTGACTATCTACCAGATCCTGCCGAGGGCACAAGGTCGTAGCTGAGGTATCAAGCTAACATCGAAGTCCACGCGAAACTACTAGCGAGACTGGAGTCTCTCTACAAAACATAAATTAAGCAAACGTGAGGACAAGAGTACTCAGCAAGACTTACATCAGAACTAGCTACAAATGCATCGGTATCAACAAAGGGGGGTGGTGGAGTTTAACTGCAGCAAGCCAGCTTTGACTCGGTGGCTATCTTAAACTACGACTTCAAGTAACACTTTTGAGGTGGCGCACATGAGTCCACATATTCACCATATCAATACACCACTATGGATCCGCTCCCGTCTCCCTACGAGAACGCCATCCATAGTACTCACACTTATCTTGCGAGTTTTAGAGTATCCACATTCACTTGTCTATGAACTGTTATAGGCAACCCAGAAGTCCATTACCACGGACACGGCTATTCGAATAGATGATGTTAACCCTGCAGGGGTGTACTTCTTCACACACGCTCTCACCACTTACCGCCATTTACACGACATGTACTCGGCAAGCTTCAAGCGGAAGCCCAACGAGGGTGTCGGCCACGGCCTACCTAAACACTCAAGTCTCCAGTCCAGGTTTATCGCCTATCCAGGTTCCATCCGCAGGGAGTCCGGCCGTGTTTTCCACATACGGCCCCGAACGATGTGAGCAGGGTTCTCGAGACACCAAACGGGCACCCAGTACACCGTGCCACGGTGTATCTACCGCATCATAGCCCACCCCTAGGGTCAGTGCTACGCACGGCCGCCAACACATAACCTACAAACACCAGAAACTAGTTGCAACTCCTGGACAGAGTACTAGGGTGATTAAGAAGCCGAGAGGGTACATTTGTTTCGTGCCCAATGCGTGGTAGTAACTGTTTCATGGATCACAAACACAGAACTCAGTTCCTGAGGACGGCTTCAATGAGACAACCCACCATGTACTCCTACATGGCCTCTCACCACTACCTTTACCAAATCTTGTTCACACATTTAGCTCTCAACAGTAGGACATGTTCACACACCTCCGATTCATTCCCGATGAATCAGACCTGACACAACTCTATGCGATAGCGGGCATGACAACAAGCATGAATGAGTAGGCACATCAGGGCTCAAACAACTCCTACTCATGCTAGTGGGTTTCATCTATTTACTATGGCAATGACAGGTCATGCAGAGGATAAGGGGTTCAACTACCGCAACAAGTAACAGATGAATTATTGTTGTCTTAATGCAGTAACACAGAGCAGGAGCGAGAGTGTGGGGTTGTATCGGAATGAACAAGGGGGTGTTGCTTGCCTGGCACTTCTGAAGATATCATTGGTCTTCATCAGTGTCAACGATCACAGCGTCGGTACAACGTCTATCGAGAGGGGATAACCACCGGCAACAAAGAAGGAACACAATCAATGCAATGCACAACATGATGCATGATAATGACATGGCAATATGTTGTTGATTGAGCTAATGCAACTAGCAACACAATTAAATGAAGTTGGTTTGAACCCAAAGTTCAAATTCAAACTCCACATGTGGTTATTTAAATACCATTCATTTGATTTGTCCTAAACAGTGGCCTTAAGTTGTTCTAACATGCATGAAAATGGTACAGATGGAGTCCTTGAATTTTTCTGATAATTTTTCATATATAATTTATTTCATTTGGAGTTACGTTGAATTTCTATGATTTTTAGAAGTTTTGGGCCTTTTCTGGAATTTATAAATCATTTCTGATTCATTTTAATTTCAGAAAACAAATACTGCATCCGCATTCAGTAAGCATGACGTCAGCAAGTCAACTGTTGCTGAACGGGGTCAAACCTGATAGTGGGTCCCGCGTGTCAGTGTCATTAGTTTTAACTAATTATAATTAGTACTAACCCTAGATTAATTAGCCGGCTAGGCCCCACCTCTCATTGACCCAGGGGGGTCAAACTGGGCCCACCCTTGGTCAAACGGGGTCAATCTCGCCGGACTTGGTCCACGGCTCGTCGCCGGCGATGACAGAGACGACAGAGCGGCTCGGGAATGCTCTACAGGGCACCGTTTTGAGCGTGGTTTGTTGCTATGGCTTGCTGGCGCTGTTGCGCATCTAGTGGTGGCAGCAGTAGCAGCTGGGATGGCCTAGGTTGACGGCGATGACGACTTGTGCGGCGGCCGGCGTTCGGCCAACGACGGGTTGGTTGCTACGGTGCGTTAGCGAGCGGGATGAGGTGCTGGGCAGACTCCACATGGCTCCGGGAGCACACGGGACTCGATGGTTCGAGCAACAGAGCACGGCATCTAGGTTCCCGGCGGCCATGGCGGACGGCGGCGCTCGGCCATGGTGGGAAAGCTAGTTAGGGGACGAGATAGACACGGGGAAGAGAGGGGTTCTGACCAGGAGCTCACGGCGGGTCGACGGGTAGGCTCAGCGGGTCGGGGGAGGTCCTGACGATGGAGAATCGAGGACGGCGGCCGTCGGATGCAGAGGGCGATGTCGAGCTCGAGGACGACGTCATAGGGCTCCCTGCATCATGTGACTCGGCGATGAGGAAGAGGGCGTCATGGCAGACCTCGGGGATAGCTCGGAGAGGCGAGAAGGTGGCTGTGGCTGTGGTGGTTTCGGACGGCGGCAACGGACGCGTTCGGTCCGGCGGGAGAGAGGGAGCAGAGGAGAGGAGGGAGAGTAGCGAGTGAGGGAGAGGAGAGAGGGGTCCAGAGCGGCAACGAGGGAAGGATCGGGGCCCCAGGTGGAAGCAGGAGGTGGAAGCAGGAGGTGGAAGCAGGAGGTGGAAGCAGGAGGTGGAGCTCGGGCGCGCGCGCGTCGACACGCCTCTGCCTACTGGCAGAGGTTGAAGACGGTGGGAGTTGGGCTGGGCCTCAGGCACAATGTTGGGCCAGGTGGCTGCACAGGTAAGTTGGCCCAGGTAAGTTTCTGTTCTCTCTCTCTCTGATTTTCTATTTATTAATGTTTTCTATTTTCTGCAATTGGTTTTGATTTGATTTAAAACATCAAATCATTTTTGAACTTTCTGTAAATTGTTATGTGAGCTCAGAGAACTAGTCCAAGGTCACAAGAAACTTACAAAATATTTGAACTTTATTTCTTATATAACACAAATAAATTCAACTCAAATATGTTATTGGTTTAAGTCAAAGGCCCAAAAATAAATATTTCTGTGATTCCAAAAATATTGGTTTGAATTTAACCTCTTACCAATATTTTCACAGAGTAACAGGAACATTTCTTTGGACTCATATGATGAGAATTAAATGTTGATTATTTTTAAAAGGTTTCTGAGGCTTTGAAAATTCCCTCAATTCAAATTTCAGAATTTAGACATGATAATCATGCAAGGACAAGCAAATGCTAAACTAGGGCTGTGACAAAGCCTCGATGTCAGCCGATGGTTCGAAGTAGGTCGGCATGATGGACATCGCCTTGAAGAAGCAACAGTGCGGCCCTGCCGATGCCGGTCGTGACGTGGTCGATGCCGGTGTGCCCGCTCCGTGTAATTTGCGGGGCGGTGATTTTGGTGATGATTTATCCTTCGTGATTCCGAACTCTTGTTCGGCTTGCCGAGATAATGATCCGAAGAAGTTGAGCTCGGCTCAACAAAGTGACGACGTGTCTAGCGCAGGTCGGCAGCCTTGGAGCAATATTGCCGGACTGGTTTGACACCAGCATAATGATGAAGCTGACCTCAGGGGAGGCTTAAACATTTACGGGCACATGTTTAAAAACAATGCACAATACCCTAGAATAGAATTCCTCTAAAAAGTTTGTCCAATATCACGTTCATAAAGAAACATGAATTCGGGTCGGATCCGTCTTCGCGCAGAAAATGGATCCGAAAATTGGTCCACTCATCGGAAGGTCCCCGGAGTTTGAACCATCAGATCGAGCAGAAATTTGGAGCGGTGCTAGATATGGGAATTCCGCAGTAAATGAACGGTTGGATCTTCTAAAGGACCTCCGAGCTGGGCTATGGAGACCACGCCCTAAACTCGTCCAGATCCCCGTCCAAATTTGACAGGTCTCCAGTATATCGTAGATTGTCGAAGATTACTCCATCGGAACTCGACGAAATTTTGCATGGCTGTTGTAGACGTAATTCCGCACTATTCTACTGAAGCAATCGTCAAACTGAGGCTCGAGGAGGTGGTGACGGAGAATACAAGTTCGCTGTCCATAAAAACAGCACGGCCGCCCGAGGGCAATGTTGACGTTGAGCCCTCGAGATCCATCGATGACTCCTCTATGATCATGATAGAGATCAGAGTTGATGTTGAAGAAAGCCCCCATCCGAACATGACGATCGAAGATGGAGCACGGTCCTCGGTTGAGCCAAGATGACCAGTCAAGCCGGCGACGAAGATGCCGGCGTCGCAGTTAACCTGCGGGCGAGCCATTGATCCTTTTGCCGATCACACAGCGGAACTCTCAATGAAAGCACCAATGTCGGTGTCAAAACCGGCGGATCTCGGATAGGGGGTCCTGAACTGTGCGTCTATGATCGATGGTAACAGGAGGCAGGGGACACGATGTTTACCCAGATTCAGGCCCTCTTGATGGAGGTAATACCCTACGTCCTGCTTGATTGATATTGATGATATGAGTATTACAAGATTTGATCTACCATGAGATCAGAGAGGCTAAACCCTAGAAGTTAGCCTATGGTATGATTGTTGTATATTATCTATCGACTAGCCTGGCCTCGGTTTATATAATGCATCAGAGGCCTAGGATAACAAGAGTCCTAGCCAAATACGCCGCTGGGGAGGAGTCCTTGTCTTGATCACCAAGTCTTGTACAATCTTCCATGTATGCGACAGCTGTCCGAACTGGCCCATGAGTATACGGCCATGGGGGTCCTCGGCCCAATCTAACAGATTGGGAGATGACGTGGTGAGTACCCCCTAGTCCAGGACACCGTCAAGGGGCCTGCCGGAGAGAAAGGAGGAGGAGGGGGCACCAGAGAGGGGGGAGGAGGGGACCGCTGGAGAGGGAGGAGGAGGAGGGGGCCACCGGGGAAGAGGGAGGAGGAGGGGGCCGCCGGGGGAGAGGGAGGTGGAGGAGGGAGGCACCTTGGGGTGGAGGAGGATGACGATGATGGAGGAGGAGGGACGACGGCGATGGAGCGACGCACGATGTGAGTGTGAGGGGGGAAGTGAGGGGACGCGCGCGCGACCGGTTTTGGATAAGGGCTTTAGTGGTAGCGCTTGTTTCTAACAAGCGCTACTGCTATGATCAATAGCAGTAGTGTGTTTTCTTAACCAATGCTACTACTAAGGCTATGATCGTTAAGGCACTCAAATTAAAAAATGCATTGGTCATCATCGATCTTTTTGTGTAGAATCTGAATTGTCAATAGGAATCCTCGCCGGTTTAAGAACCGGCAAAGATTCCTATTCCGGCCATAGATCCTACACATAGAGTTCGATGAAGACCAAGTGGTTGTGATGGTTTGAGAAGCACTATATTTAAGGTGGTAAAAATTCTGTTCGCAGAGCAGGTGGGACTAAACTTTGGTCTAGGAGGGAGACTGAATTTATCAGTAGCGCTGGTCGGGTAAGAAGCGTTGCTGCTATGATCATTAGTAGTAGCGCGTTTTATAGGTTCATCACTGCTACTATGATCATAGTAGCAGCGCCCATGCTACCGAAGCGCTACTGCTACATAGCAGCAGCGCATTCCTTGAACAGGCGCTACTGGTGAACTCCTATCATTAGCATGCAAAAAAGGCATCAAATTAAAAAATGCATTGGTCATCATCGATCTTTTTGTGTAGAATCTAAATTGTTAGTATGAATCTTCGCCTGTATAGGTACAGGCGAAGATTCATATTGCCACAAATCCTACACATAGAGTTCAATGAAGACCAACTGGTTGTGATAGTTTCGGAAGCACCATATTTAAGGTGGTAAAAATTCTATTCACGGAGCGAGGTGGGACTAAACTTTGGTCATAGGAGGGGGCTAAATTTAGCAGTAGCGCTGGTCAGAGGAAGGCACTATTGCTACGTACAATAGCAGTAGCGTTTTTTGCACACCAGCGCTACTAGTATGCCTGGCCTGCTGGCAAACGGTTTGGCAATTATAATAGTAGCGTGTTTTGTAGCTACAACGGTACCGGTAAGCACATAGTAGCAGCGCTTTCTGCGGCCAAGCGCTACTAATAATTAGTAGCAGCATTACCTTTTAAAAAGTGCTACTAGTAAGCTCCTGTCTATAAGATTTTCCCTACTAGTGGATGATCAGGCAAATCATTAAGTAATTGGAGAAGCCTCCCCCAAGCTTGTGGGAGAGTCTCTTCTTCAATTTGCACAAAGTTAAAAATTTCCTGTAAATCAACTTGTTTCTTATGAGCAATAAAATATTTTTTAGAGAAGTAATATATCATATCCTGGGGACTACGCACACAACCAGGAGAAAGAGAATTAAACCATATCTTAGCATCACCCTTTAAAGAGAAAGGAAACAACTTGAGAATATAATAAAAGCGAATTTTTTCCTCATGAGCAAATTGGGTGGCTATGTCATTTAATTTAGTAAGATGTGCCACAACAGTTTCAGACTCATAACCATGGAAATGATCAGATTCAACCAAAGTAATTAACTCAGGATCGACAGAGAATTCATAATCCTTATCAGTAAAAAGATAGGTGAAGTAACAAATTTAGGATCATATTACATTCTAGCATTCAGAGATTTTTCTTTCAACTTGACGAGCAATATCTTAAGTGTTGGACAACGTAGTAATTTCAAAAATTTCCTACGCACACGCAAGATCATGGTGATGCATAGCAACGAGAGAGGAGAGTATTGTCCACGTACCCTCGTAGACCATAAGCGGAAGCGTTATGAGAACACAGTTGATGTAGTCGTACATCTTCACAATCCGACCGATCCAAGTACCGAACGTACGGCACCTCCAAGTTCAGCACACGTTCAGCTCGATGACGTCCCACGAACTCCGATCCAGCAGAGCTTCACGGGAGAGTTCCGTCAGCACGACGGCGTGATGACGGTGATGATGTTGCTACCGACGCAGGGCTTCGCCAAAGCACCACTACGATATGATCGAGGTGGATTATGGTGGAGGGGGCACCACACACGGTTTGGAACAATCAACTTGTGTGTCTATGGGGTGCCCCCGTATATAAAGGAGCAAGGGGAGGCCGGCCGGCCTCTCTAGGCGCGCCAAAGGGGGGAGGAGTCCTCCTCCTAATAGGAGTATAATTCCTCCTTTCCTAGTCCTACTAGGAGGGGAAGGAGGGAGAAGGGGAGGAGAAGGAAAGAGGGGGCACAACCCCTCCCCTAGTCCAATTCGGACTAGGCCCATGGGGGGCGCGCGGCTAGCCCTCGTGGCTTCTCCTCTTTTTCCCTTAAAGCGCACTAAGGCCCATACGTACTCCCTTATTCCCGTAACTCCCCCGGTACTCCGAGAAATATCCGGATCGCTCGGAACCTTTCCGATGTCTGAATATAGTCGTCTAATATATCAATCTTTACGTCTCGGCCATTTTGAGACTCCTTGTCATGTCGCCGATCTCATCCGGGACTCCAAACTACCTTTGGTACATCAAAACACATAAACTCATAATACCGATCGTCACCGAACTTTAAGCGTGCGGACCCTACGGGTTCGAGAACTATGTAGACATGACTGAGACATGTCTCCGGTCAATAACCAATAGCGGAACCTAGATGCTCATATTGGCTCCTACATATTCTACGAAGATCTTTATCGGTCAAACCGCATAACAATATACGTTGTCCCCTTTGTCATCGTTATGTTACTTGCCTAAGATTCGATCGTCGATATCTCAATACCTAGCTCAATCTCATTACCGGCAAGTCTCTTTACTCGTTCTGTAATGCATCATCCCGCAACTAACTCATTAGTTGCATTGCTTGCAAGGCTTATAGTGATGTGCATTACTGAGAGGGCCCAGAGATACCTCTCCGACAATCGGAGTGACAAATCCTAATCTTGATCTATGCCAACTCAACAAGTACCATCGGAGACACCTGTAGAGCACCTTTATAATCACTCAGTTACGTTGTGACGTTTGGTAGCACACAAAGTGTTCCTCCGGTATTCGGGAGTTGCATAATCTCATAGTCATAGGAACATGTATAAGTCATGAAGAAAGCAATACCAATATACTAAATGATCGAATGCTAAACTAACAGAATGGTCATGTCAATCACATCATTCTCTAATGATGTGATGCCGTTAATCAAATGACAACTCATGCCTATGGCTAGGAAACTTAACCATCTTTGATTCAACGAGCTAGTCAAGTAGAGGCATACTAGTGACACTCTGTTTGTCTATGTATTCACACATGTACTAATTTTCCAGTTAATACAATTCTAGCATGAATAATAAACATTTATCATGATATAA
The DNA here is from genome assembly GCA_034509565.1 of Triticum monococcum. Taxonomy (NCBI): domain Eukaryota; kingdom Viridiplantae; phylum Streptophyta; class Magnoliopsida; order Poales; family Poaceae; genus Triticum; species Triticum monococcum. The sequence goes on along the minus strand of CM067841.1, from coordinate 553,546,998 downwards.
GGAAATATAAACAACAACTTTATTATTGCCTCCAGGGCATATTTCCTTCAGTCTCCCATTTGCACTAGAGTCAATAATCTAGTTCACATCGTTATGTGATTTAACACCAATATTTCACATCTTTATGTGATTAGTTCACATCTCCATGTGACTAACACCCAAAGGGTTTACTAGAGTCGATAATCTAGTTCACATCGCTATGTGATTAACACCCAAAGAGTGATCATGTTTTGCTTGTGAGAGAAATTTAGTCAATGGGTCTGCCACATTCACAGCCGTATGTGTTTTGCAAATTTTCTATGTCTGCAATGCTTTGCACGGAGCTACTCTAGCTAATTGCTCCCACTTTCAATATGTATCTAGATCGATACTTAGAGTCATCCAGATCGGTGTCAAAGCTTGCATCGACGTAACTCTTTACGGCGAACTCTTTGTCACTTCCATAACCGAGAAACATTTCCTTATTCCACTAAGGATATTTTTGACCGTTGTCCAGTGATCCATTCCTGGATCACTATTGTACCCTCTTGCCAAACTTATGGTGAGGTACACAATTGGTCTGGTACACAGCATGGCATACTTTATAGAACCTATGACTGAGGCATAGGGAATGACTTTTCATTCTCTTTCTATTTTCTGTCGTGGTCGGGTTTTTGAGTCTTTACTCAACTTCACACCTTGCAACATAGGCAAGAACTCCTTCTTTGAATGTTCTGTTTTGAACTACTTCAAAATCTTGTCAAGGTATGTACTCATTGAAAATATATCAAGCATCTTGATCTATCTCTATAGATCTTGATGCTCAATATGTAAGTAGCTTCTCCAAGATCTTTCTTCGAAAAATCCTTTCAAACACTCCTTCATGCTTTCCAAAAAATTCTACATTATTTCCGATCAACAATATGTCATTCACATATACTTATCAGAAATGCTATAGTGCTCCCACTCACTTTCTTGTAAATACAGGCTTCACCGCAAGTCTGTATAAAACAATGTCCTTTGATCACTTTATCAAAGCATATATTCCAACTCCGAGATGCTTGCACCAATCCATAGATGGATCACTGGAGCTTGCTCACTTTGTTAACACCTTTAGGATCGACAAAACCTTCTAGTTGCATCATATACAACCCTTCTTTGAGAAACCCATTAAGGAATGCAGTTTTCACATCCATTTGCCAGATTTCATAAAATGCGGCAACTGCTAACATGATTCGAACAGACTTTTAAGCATCGATACGAGTGAGAAAATCTCATCGAGTCGACACCTTGAACTTTTCGAAAACATTTTGCGACAATTCGAGCTTTGTAGATAGTAACACTACTATCAACATCTGTCTTCCTCTTGCAGATCCATTTATTCTCAATGACTCACCGATCAACGGGCAAGTCAATCAAAGTCCATACTTTGTTCTCATACATGGATCACATCTCAGATTTCATAGCCTCAAGCCATTTTGCGGAATCTGGGCTCATCATTACTTCCTCATAGTTTGTAGGTTCGTCATGGTCTAGTAATATGACTTACAGAACGGGATTATCATACCACACTGGTGTGGACCGTACTCTGGTTGACCTACAAGGTTCAGTAGTAACTTGATCTGAAGTTTCATGATCATCATCATTAGCTTCCTCACTAATTGGTGTAGGAATCACTGGAACTGATTTCTGTGATGAACTACTTTCCAATTCGGGAGAAGGTACAATTACCTTATCAAGTTCTACTTTCCTCCCACTCACTTCTTTCAAGAGAAATTGCTTCTCTAGAAAGGATCCATTATTAGCAACAAATGTCTTGCCTTCGGATCTGTGATAGAAGGTGTACCCAACAGTTTCTTTTCGGGTATCCTATGAAGACGCACTACTCTGATTTGGGTTCGAGCTTATCAGTTTGAAATTTTTTCACATAAGCATCGCAACCCCAAACTTTAAGAAATGACAGCTTTTGTTTCTTGCCAAACCATAGTTCATACTGTGTCATCTCAACAGATTTAGATGGTGCCCTATTTAACGTGAATGCAACTGTCTCTAATGCATAACCCCAAAACGATAGCGGTAAATCAGTAAGAGACATCATAGATCACACCATATCTAGTAAAGTGCGATTATGACGTTCGGACACACCATTACACTATGGTGTTCTAGGTGGCATGAGTTGCGAAACTATTCCGCATTGTTCCAAATGAAGACGAAACTCGTAACTGAAATATTCTCCTCTACGATCAAATTGTAGAAATTTTATTTTCTTGTTACGATGATTTTCCACTTCACTCTAAAACTCTTTGAACTTTTCAAATGTTTCAGACTTATGTTTCATCAAGTAGATATACCCATATCTGCTCAAATCATCTATGAAGATCAGAAAATAATGATAACCGCCGCGAGCCTCAACACTCATCGGATTGCATACGTCAGTATGTATTATTTCCAATAAGTCAGTTGCTTGCTCCATTGTTCCGGATAATGGAGTTTTAGTCATCTTGCCCATGAGGCATGGTTCGCAAGCATCAAGTGATTCATAATCAAGTTATTCCAAAAGCCCATCAGCATGGAGTTTCTTCATGCGCTTTACACCAATATGACCTAAACGACAGTGCCAGAAATAAGTTGCACTATCATTATTAACTTTGCATCTTTTGGCTTCAATATTATGAATATGTGTATCACTACGATCGAGATCCAACAAACCATTTTCATTGGGTGTATGACCATAGATGGTTTTATTCATGTAAACAGAACAACAATTATTCTCTAACTTAAATGAATAACCGTATTGCAATAAACATGATCAAATCATATTCATGCTCAACGCAAACACCAAATAACACTTATTTAGGTTCAACACTAATCCCGAAAGTATAGGGAGTGTGCGATGATGATCATATCAATCTTGGAACTACTTCCAACACACATCGTCACTTCACCCTTAAACTCGTTTCTGTTCATTCTACAACTCCCATTTCGAGTTACTAATCTTAGCAGCTGAACTAGTATCAAATACTAAGGGGTTGCTATAAACACTAGTAAAGTACACATCAATAACATGTATATCAAATATACCTTTGTTCACTTTGTCATCCTTCTTATCCGCCAAATACTTGGGGAAGTTCTGCTTCCAGTGACCAGTCCCTTTGCAATAGAAGCACTTAGTCTCAAGCTTAGGTCTAGACTTGGGCTTCTTCACTTGAGCAGCAACTTGTTTGCCATTCTTCTTGAAGTTCTCCTTCTTCCCTTTTCCCTTTTCTTGAAACTAGTGGTCTTGTCAACCATCAACACTTGATGCTTTTCTTGATTTCCACCTTCGTCGATTTCTGCATCACGAAGAGCTTGGGAATCATTTCCGTTATCCCTTGCATATTATAGTTCATCACTTAGTTCTAGTAACTTGGTGATAGTGACTAGAGAACTTTCTCAATTACTATCTTATCTGGAAGATTAACTCCCACTTGATTCAATAAATTGCAGTACCCATACAATCTGAGCACATGCTCACTGGTTGAGCTATTCTCCTCCATCTTTGTAGGCAAAGTACTGTCAGAGGTCTCCTACCTCTTGACACTGCCATGAATATGAAACACTAATTTCAACTCTTGGAGCATCTTATATGCTCCGCAGTGTTCAATTTTTTTTTTGAAATCCCGGTTCTAAGCCATAAAGCATGGTGCACTAAACTATCAAGTAGTCATCATACCGAGCTTTGCCAAATGTTCATAACGTATGCATATGCTCCTGCAATAGGTCTGTCACCTAGCGGTGCATCAAGGACATAATTCTTCTGTGCAGCAATGAGGGTAATCCTCAGATCACGGAGCCAATCCGCATCATTGCTACTAACATCTTTCAATTTATTTTTCTCTAGGAACATATCAAAAATAAACGGGGAAGCTATGTGCGAGCTATTGATCTACAACATAGGTATGCAAATACTATCAGGACTAAGTTCATGATAAATTTAAGTTCAATTAATCATATTACTTAAGAACTACCACTTAGATAGACATACCTCTAATCATCTAAGTGATCACGTGATCCATATCAACTAAACCATGTCCGATCATCACGTGAGATGGAGTAGTTTTCAATAGTGAACATCACTATGTTGATCATATCTACTATATGATTCACGCTCGACCTTTCGGTCTCCAGTGTTCCGAGGCTATATCTGCATATGCTAGGATCGTCAAGTTTAACCCAAGTATTTTGCGTGTGCAAAACTATCTTACACCCGTTGTAGATGAACATTGAGCTTATCACACCCGATCATCACGTGGTGTCTCAGCACGACGAACTTTGGCAACGGTGCATACTCAGGGAGAACACTTTTACCTTGAAATTTAGTGAGAGATCATCTTATAAAGCTACCGTAGAACTAAGCAAATTAAGATGAATAGAAGATAAACATCACATGCAATCAAAATATGTGACATGATATGGCCATGATCATCTTGTGCCTTTGATCTCCATCCCCAAAGTACCATCATGATCTCTATCGTTACCGGCATGACACCATGATCTCCATCATCTTGATCTCTATCAACGTGCCATCACATGGTCGTCTCGCCAACTATTGCTATCGCATAGCGATAAAGTAAAGCAATTATTTGGCGCTTGCATCTTATGCAATAAAGAGACAACCATAAGGCTTCTGCCAGTTGCCGATAACTTCAACAAAACATGATCATCTCATAAAACAACTTATATCTCATCACGTCTTGACCATATCACATCACAACAAGCCCGGCAAAAAGAACTTTGACGTCCTCTACTTTGTTGTTGCAAGTTTTACGTGGCTGCTACGAGCTGAGCAAGAACTGTTCTTACCTACGCATCAAAACCACAACGATAGTTCGTCAAGTTAGTGTTGTTTTAACCTTCGCAAGGACCGGGCATAGCCACACTCGGTTCAACTAAAGTTGGAGAAAATGACACCCGCCAGCCACCTGTGTGCAAAGCACGTCGGTAGAACCAGTCTTGCGTAAGTGTAACACCCTCGATGCGACTATATCTCCCACGTGTCGAGGCACGACTTAGAGGCATAATCGCATTGAAGGCATAAGTCGCAAGTGAGGCAATCTTCACACAACCCATGTACATATAAATATGAAGGGGAAAAATAATAATAGTCGGCTTACACTCGCCACGTCACATCAAGGTACATAAATAGCATACATCATACAAACACTCATGGCCCGGCTACGGCGCCAAAATAGAAAAGAACCCCCAACATGCGACTAAACCCTGAATCGAACCCCGAGCAGGCACCACTACTGATCATCAGGAAAAGAAACATAATATCGCTGAGAGTCCTCGTCGTACTCCCACTTCAGCTCAAACGCGCCATCCGGAGGAGTATCATCGGTCCCTGCATCTGGTATAATAGTACTCTGTGAGCCACAAGGACTCAGCAATCTCGCACCCTCGCGATCAAGACTATTTAAGCTTAATAGGTTAGAAAGGGGTAATGTGAGTGGAGCTGCAGCAAGCGACTAGCAGATATGGTGGCTAACTTATACGCAAAAGAGAGCGAGAAGAGAAGGCAAAGCACGAGCGGTAACTAAGTAGAGCAGACTACGCAAGCATAACTCCAACGCCATGTCCACTTCCCGGACTCCGCCGAGAAGAGGCCATCACGGCAACACACGCAGTTGATTCATTTTAATTAATTAAGTTCAAGTTATCTACAACCGGACATTAACAAATTCCCATCTGCCCATAACCGCGGGCACGGCTTTCGTAAGATCAATCCCCGCAGGGGGGTCCCAACTTAGCCCATAACAAGCTCTCACGGTCAACGAAGGAATAGACCTCCACACAGGACCCACCGATCAGACTCGGTATCCCGGTACAACAAGATGATTCGACAGGTCAAAACTAGTCCAGCAACACCGCCCGAATGCGCCGACAAATCCCGATAGGAGCTGCACATATCTCTTTCTCAGGGCACACTCAGATTGTCTTAGGTACGGGTAGGCCAGCCCAGAGTTGCCCCTGGTGGCCACCGGCAGCTGACAGTTGGACCAACACTCAGAGGAGCACTGGCCCGGGGGGGTTAAAATAAAGATGACCCTCGGGCTCCGGAAACCCAAGGGAAAGAAAAGGGTAGGTGGCAAATGGTAAAACCAATGTTGGGCATTGCTGGAAAAAGCTTTAATCAAGGCGAACTATCAAGGGGTTCCCATTATAGCCCAACCGCGTAAGGGACGCAACAATCCGGGAACATAACACCGATATGACGGAAACTAGGGCGGCAAGAGTGGAACAAAACACTAGGCGAGAGGCCGAGCCTTCCACCCTTTACCAAGTATATAGATGAGTAAAGATAACATAGCAATATAGTGATATCCCAACAAGTAAATAAATGTTCCAACGAGGAACGGCTCCAATCTTCACCTGCAACTAACAACGCTATAAGAAGGGCTGAGCAAAGCGGTAACATAGCCAATCAATGGTTTGCTAGGACAAAGGTGGGTTAGAGGCTCAATCATGGCAATAGGGAGGCTGACAAGCAAGTGGTAGGCATCTTAGCATTGGCAAAGCAAAAGAGCGAGCAAACTAGCATAGCAAAGATAGTAGTGATTTCAAGGGTGTGGTCATTTTGCCTGCACAGTTGTCAGAATTGACTGGATCCTCAAAAGCAAACTCAACGGGCTCCTCGTTAGCGAACTCGTCTCCCGGCTCTACCCAACAACACAAACAAGCAACAAGGATACAATCAACCACGTGCAAGGGCAACCAATACGATGCAAAGATGATATGCTATGCGGGATGCGATGCGGGATGCAAGAATGCAACAAGTAACAGGAAATGCATGAACCTGGCCTCAACATGGAAATCCAAGTGTGCCACTGGATAGAGGGGAAGAAATCCCCTGAAAACGATATAAAGATCATGGCAATCGGAGCTACGGTTAAGAAATGGCAAGCGTTTTACTAAACGAACCGATCTGCGATTTACAGCAACATGCCTCCTAAATGCAACAAAATGAACATGCTACAGCCACCCAACATGAAAACAAATTACATGGCAGTGATGTACTCATCAAGCTTATCAAATCATCATGACTGAGGCATGGGCAAATTCATCCATTAAGGGCTTCAAACAAGCATGGCAAAACTGAATAAGCAAAACAGATTTCAGACATAGCGAAATTAACGCTAGTCTGGAATTTCAGACCACGATGCCCTCTTCGGAGCAGCAAAACAACATGAAGGAAAACCTGAACATGGCAAGTAAGAGCATGGCATGGAGCTACTCAACAAGCTTAACAAAACACCCAAAATGACCTGGGGCCAAAAGGGTTCACAAAATACTCTACCGAGCACACGAACATCGATGAAACACAATCAGTTTTCAGACTTAGTGAAAACTGGGACATGCTGAAATAATAACTCACGGAGGCATATAAACGAGCTCGATGCTCTCACTACGGTGTAAGTCATGGCAAGCCAAGCATATATCCATTAAGAAGGCACAAAATGCTAGCTAGGCATGGCAAGAACAATGGCATAGCATGCATGGATCACTAGCAATCACTCCGGCAAAATCGCAAAAGAGTTAACGATCTGCCCAAAACAGCAACTATCCAAAAGTTGAGCTCGATTGAGTCAACCTGGAGTGCTCCAACATAACAAGTAAAGACATGGATGGATTAAGCACAACAAGCATAAAAAATCACTCTTACTGCTCATCCTCAAAAGAGGCACGGATCACTAGGAAACAAGCCGGACATATAGCATCGTGAACTACAACGGCTCAGACTTAGTGAAAATCACTAAGTCCCTGAAATCTGAAATCTCGGGTAGCCCTCTTCGCAAGCTTGCACAAGACAACACACACCTCCTAAAAATACATGGAAGGCACCTCTGGAAAGAAGGCAACATGCTTAACAATTCATCCCAAAGGGGCACAGGCATATCATGCACGGATTAAATATGGCAAAAATGACAAAAGTGCATGTTGAACTAACGGATCTGCAATTTAACTCAACATGCCTCCTCCCAACAGTATTTTGGGCAACCAGATGACCTCTAATGCAAATGATGCAATGGAATGAAATGATGTACTCGTCGAGACGAAGAATTTGACATATCATACGCCCAAATCGGAGCTACGGATGCAAAGTTATGGCAGGTCAAACATGCACATATGGAGTAAAAATCCTGGGACTTAGCAAAAAAAAAACAACCTCCCAGATCTAGGGTTTCGCACGGAAACCGAGGCACGGCGCGAGCACTGTTCATCGGCGAGTGGAGGTGGCCGGGGCCGGCGAGGACGGCGGGCGCTCCGGCGAGGGAGCTCGTCGGCGCCGAGGTGGCAGGAGGAGGACGGCGGGGCCGGCCGGATTCGGCGGTCGCCGGGGCGGCGTGGTCGAGGCGGCGGTGGCCGGCGTGGTGTGGCGGCGGTGGCCGGCCGGCGCGGGCTCCGGCGAGGCGCTCCGCGGCGGCGCGGTGGAGCTCCGGCCACCGGAGTGTGGAGAGGCGACGGGGGGGACGGGCGGCGCGGCTACGGGCTCGCGGGGGCCCGGCTTGGGCCTCCCGGGCCGCGGCGGCGGAGGCGACACGTGGCGGCCTGCCACAGGCTGCGGTGCGGCGGCGCGGCGTGTCCGGCGCGGGCGGACACGTCCGGCCGGGCGCGGGGCTCCGAGATCTTTTTTTTGGATTAGGGTTTCGAGGGGGAGAAGAAGAGATCCGAGAAGGAGGGGTATTTATAGACATAAGTGGAGCTAGGAGAGTCCAAATGAGGTGCGGTTTTCGCCCACACGATCGTGATCGAATGACCGAGACGATGGAGCTGAGTTTGGTGGTTTTTGGGCCAAAATGGAGGGGTGTTGGGCTGCACACACACGAGGCCTTTTCGGTCCCTCGGTTAACCGTTGGAGTACCAAACGAAGTCCAAATGACCCGAAACTTGACAGGCGGTCTACCGGTAGTAAACCAAGGCCGCATGGCAAGTCTCGGCCCAATTCGGAAATGTTTAATCCCCACACATGAAAGAAAGCTAGAAATGGCCACCGGAGGAGAACGAAGCGCCGGAATGCAAAACGGACAACAGGGAAAATGCTCGGATGCATGAGATGAACATGTATGCAAATGCAATGCACGTGATGACATGATATGAGATGCACGAAAACGAAAACAACACACGGAGGCAGAGACCCGAACCCGAGAATTAAATATAACTTAATGCCGGAAACGGCAAGAGTCGGAGTACAATTGGGGAAGGTTACATGTGGGGCGTTACAACACTCCACCACTACGAAAAGATCTCGTCCCGAGATCTAGGACTGAAAGAACTCCGGGTACTCAGAACGGAGGTGATCCTCGCGTTCCCAGGTAGCTTCACGGTCGGAATGGTGTGACCACTTGACTTTGAGAAACTTGATTGACTTGTTGCGAGTTTTGCGTTCAGTCTCTTCAAGGATTGCAACTGGGTGCTCACGGTAGGAGAGATCTTCTTGGAGCTCAATGTCCTCGAAGTTGACGGTGCGCTCAGGCGTCTTGAAGCACTTTCGGAGTTGCGAGACGTGAAACACATCGTGAACATTGGCAAAGGTTGCAGGAAGCTCGAGTTGATAGGCGAGGTCGCCTCTCTTGCTGACGATCTTGAAAGGCCCGACGTATCTTGGGGCAAGCTTCCCTTTGATACCGAAGCGACGAGTCCCTTTCATTGGAGAGACGCGGAGGTAGACATGATCTCCGATCTCGAAGGCCAAATCACGGTGCTTGCTGTCGTAGTAGCCCTTCTGACAAGACTGGGCTGCTTTGAGGTTATCACGAATGACCTTGCACATCTCTTCTGCTTCTATGATCAGGTCATTACCTAGCAGCTGACGTTCACCGGTTTCAGACCAGTTGAGAGGTGTACGGCACTTCCTACCATACAGAATTTCAAACGGGGCCTTGCCGGAACTTGCTTGGAAACTGTTGTTGTACGAGAATTCAGCATAAGGAAGGCAATCCTCCCACTTCATGCTGAAGGAGATAACACAAGCTCTGAGCATATCTTCAAGAATCTGGTTGACACGCTCGACTTGACCGCTTGTTTGAGGATGGAAAGCAGTGCTGAAGCGAATGCTGGTGCCCATGGCCTTCTGAAAAGAATCCCAGAACTTGGAGGTAAAGATGCTGCCACGGTCTGAAGATATCACTTGAAGAATACCGTGCAGAGAGACAATGCGAGAGGTGTAGAGCTCCGCCAATTGAGCTGCAGTGATTGACTCTTTGATAGGCAAGAAATGAGCCACTTTGGTCAGCTTGTCGATGACAACGAATATAGCATCATTGCCACGCTTGGACTTAGGAAATCCAGTCACGAAGTCCATTTCAATGTGGTCAAACTTCCATTCTGGAATGGCGAGAGGTTGGAGGAGACCTGCTGACCTTTGGTGTTCTGCTTTCACTCTTCTGCAGACATCACATTCATTCACGAATTGAGCGATCTCGCGCTTCATTCGAGTCCACCAATAAGTTTGCTTCAGGTCTTGATACATCTTCGTGCTCCCAGGGTGGATGGAGAGGAGAGAGTTGTGAGCCTCATTCATGATCACTTTACGAAGTTCACCTTTGGGCACAACAATTCGATCCTCGAAGAAGAGAGTGTCCTTGTCATCAAGCCGGTAGCACTTGTACTTGGACTGACTCTTTGCAATACCGATCTTCACCTTTTTCACCATAGCATCAAGAAGCTGGGCTTGGCGAATCTGGTCTTCCAAGGTAGGAGAAACTTGAAGGTTGGCGAGGAAACCTTGAGGAACAACTTGCAGATTAAGTTTACGGAAGGCTTCACAAAGCTCGGGTTGATAAGGCTTGAGAATCAGACTGTTGCAATATGCTTTTCTGCTCAAAGCGTCAGCAATCACATTAGCCTTGCCTGGGGTATACTCGATACTCGGATTGTACTCTTGAATCATTTCGACCCATCGAGTCTGCCTGAGGTTCAGATTAGGCTGAGTGAAGATGTACTTGAGACTCTTGTGATCAGTGAAAATATCCACTTTCCTTCCCAAGAGAAGATGTCTCCAAGTCAACAATGCGTGCACAACTGCCGCCAACTCGAGATCATGAGTGGGGTAGTTCTTCTCATTTGGCTTCAACTGGCGAGAGGTATAAGCAACAACTTTCTTCTCTTGCATCAGTACTGCACCGAGACCTTGGAGAGAGGCATCACAAAAGACCTCGTACGGCTTGGTTTCATCAGGCGGAGTTAGAACTGGAGCAGTGATCAATTTCTCTTTCAAAGCGTTGAAAGCAACATCACACTCCGGAGACCAAACGTACTTGACGTGCTTCTGAAGAAGATTTGAGAGAGGCTTCGCGATCTTGGAGAAGTTTTCGACGAATCTTCGGCAATAACTTGCAAGACCGAGGAAGCTACGGAGTTGCTTCACATTCTGAGGAGGTTCCCAATTAACAATTGCAGACACCTTCTCAGGATCCACGGAAATGCCCTTGGCGGAGATAATATGACCAAGATAAAGAACTTCATCGAGCCAAAACTCACACTTGGAGAACTTGGCATAGAATTGATGTTCTCTTAGCTTGTCAAGAACCAAACGCAAGTGTTTGGCATGATCTTCCTTGTTCTTCGAGAAAACCAGGATATCATCGAGATAGACCAAAACAAAGTCGTTGGTGTAGGGGTTGAAGATGAAGTTCATCATGCGAGAGAACGTCGGAGGGGCATTAGCGAGGCCAAAAGACATAACAGTGTATTCATATGACCCATAGCTTGTTCTGAACGCCGTCTTTGGAATATCTTGTTCACGAATGCGAATTTGATGATAACCCATACGGAGATCAAGCTTGGAGAATACTTGGGCACCCTTGAGTTGTTCGAATAGCTCATTAATGTTGGGAAGTGGATACTTGTTCTTGATGGTCTTCTTGTTCAATGGACGATAATCAACACAAAGTCGGTCCGTTCCATCCTTCTTCTTCACAAAAAGAACACCACAACCCCACGGAGAAGTACTAGGCCGAATGAGACCCATACTTTCTTGCTTATCGAGCTGTTTCTTCAACTCCTTCAACTCTTCGGGGCCGAGCTTGTAAGGCCGCTTGCACACCGGTTCCGTACCGGGCTCAAGTTCAATAACGAATTCAACAGGCCGGTTTGGAGGCATGCCTGGGAGTTCTTCAGGGAAGACATCTTGATACTCACAAACAACCGGAATCTGCGAAATAGCATCCAATTCACCCTTCTCATTGAGAGAGAATAACCGGATGGTATTATCCCGAGCAGCAAAGACAATCACTTCCTCAGACGAATGAGTCAGTTGAATCTGCTTGGCTGCGCAATCCAGCTGAGCTTTATGTTTAGAGAGCCAGTCCATCCCAAGAATGAGGTCGATATCGGAATTGCCAAGAACCGTTGGAGAAGCCAAGAACTTGAAGTCACCCAACTTGATAGAAATATCCGGAGCAATGGAGTTAGCCTGCATGCGTTTACCAGGAGAGACGACTGCTAATGGACTAGGCAGAATTTGCTGAGCCAAACCATGCCTAGATGTAAAAGGCCTTGAAATGAAACAATGCGATGCACCTGTGTCAAAAAGAACTTTTGCAGGAATACCATTAACAGGAAGGTTACCCATGATCACATCTGACGAATCCTCTGCTTGAGCTGCGTTCATCAAGTTGACCTTGGCGGACTTGGAATTATGCTTGACCACAGCTGTACTTGCCGATCTGACAGGAGGAGGAGGAGGAAGACGCCTCTGGTTAAAACACTTGTTGGCGTAGTGGCCCTTCTATTGGCACTTGTTGCACGTGACCTCTGAGAGCGGACGGTGATACGGAGCACTCGATCTTGGAGCTTGAGACGAAGTCTTGTTCTGAAAGCCTGGGTTGGGTGGGTGGGACGAACCACTGCCACCTTTGCTCTTCTGCTGATACGGCTGACGGAACGGAGGAGGAGGAAGCCAAAACTTCTGCTGCTTGGTCACTTGAGTAGAGGACGAAGACGAAGTGTCTCTGACTCGCTTCCTGGAAGCATCACACCTGAGCTGAGCAGCCTCTTGCTTCAGTGCCATGTTGTAGAACTCATCGTATCTCAGCGGCTCGAAGAGGACAAGAGCGAGCTGAATCTCTTCATGAAGACCACCCCTGAACTGATAGATCATGCTCTTCTCATCAGGAACATCCTGCTTGGCAAAACGGGCGAGCTTCTGGAACAACTTGTTGTAGTCATAGACAGACAAAGAGCCTTGCTTCAGATTGCGGAATTCTTCACGTTTGCTTTCAGTCACGCTTTGAGGAATGTGATGAGCGCGGAAATCATGACGGAAATCATCCCAAGTGATCAAACGTCCACCTCTGGAATCCCGGTACTGCTGAAACCACTCTGCGGCCTGATCCTTGAGCTGGAAAGACGCGAACTTGACGAAATCTTCAGGTCTGACGTTGCTACATTCAAAATGCTTGCCCAGATCGATTAACCAATCATCAGCATCGGTAGCCTCAACGCAGTTACTGAACGACTTTGGGCCATTAGCGAGGAACTGATGCAGAGTTGCAAACTGGTTCTGGTTGCTGCCTTGATTCGCTTGACTACTTTGATTCCGCTCTTGGATGATTTGCATGATCAGCTGAGTATTTGCATTAGTAGCAGCCATCACAGCCTGCCATGCTTCCGGAGGAGGCGGAGGTGGCGGAGGATCTGGGTTCGGAGTCGTGCGCGTTGGAGGAGCCATCCTGAAGAGGTTGACCACCATTAGCACACAATTAGAGAAATATTGAAGGTGAAACCAACGGAATGAAAAATTGCAACAAAATTCTTCACATCCGAACAAAATGAGCGAATGCACTTCTCTTGAAGTGGTCACATATTCCTAAATTGCGAAGCCACGAAGAATCATGTAGAAGAGGTATATCAACGAGGGATGGAATCAACATATGACGTCGGAGAAGAACGAATACCACAACTCGAAATAAAACCAAGGGTTGGCTTGCGGAATAAGCCGGAACAAACACATGATAGAAATTTCGTCCGAAGTGTTCGTGGTAGGACCTACACGGGCTCGACCGTACAGCACCATCATGTACAAGGCAGTGCACATGACATACGAAGCGTCCCCGAGTCAGCATAGCCAAGGACTCTTTAAGACACAACGAGGCCACTGTAAAATCAACCGTGAATAGGCGAACCACTAGACGTCGAACCCCAATTTCATATCACACGTCTGTTGAAAAGATATCCTAAGGCTACTTGAATTCCCACCTATGAAATTCCCGAAACTTTCCGGTTATGCCATCAGGTGTTGAGGATACAGGGGAAGCATAATATCTCACCCAAGCTAGCAAATCCTACATCCAGCTGCATCCATCCTTCAACACATAACCAAGAAACCTTCGGAAACCATCTATCTCAACCTTCGAAAAACATCCGTTATACAAGTTATGGCGATACTCCCGAACTCCCGCCCCAGTACTGGGTGGCGTCGAGATTATCTCACCAACGAACTGCATAAAGGAGATTTTCGATGTCGCGCACATATCTCAAGTATACCAGAATTGCAACGATAGAATTATGATGACAACACCTCAGAGCTCAACTCCCCGGGACACTTCCACTAAACCCCTGACAGGAGGCACCAAGACAGTATTCTCATCATAAGCCATCGGAACAAAACTAAGATACTCGCGTGATCCTAAAAAAAAATTTAGTGAAATTTGAGAAGAGAAGAGACAAAACTCTACGTCAGGATGCCTTACCAGAGCGATGAGGAGACTGGGAAGTAAAAAGAATTCCTAAGCTCTCCGATATATAATTCCTAAGGACTCAAAACATTTTTCTAGACACAACTCGGCTGCTAGAAACGATCAAGCAATGGGGCTCCTAAGGTCGGGGAAGGCTCTGATTACCAACTTGTAACACCCTCGATGCGACTATATCTCCCACGTGTCGAGGCACGACTTAGAGGCATAATCGCATTGAAGGCATAAGTCGCAAGTGAGGCAATCTTCACACAACCCATGTACATATAAATATGAAGGGGAAAAATAATAATAGTCGGCTTACACTCGCCACGTCACATCAAGGTACATAAATAGCATACATCATACAAACACTCATGGCCCGGCTACGGCGCCAAAATAGAAAAGAACCCCCAACATGCGACTAAACCCTGAATCGAACCCCGAGCAGGCACCACTACTGATCATCAGGAAAAGAAACATAATATCGCTGAGAGTCCTCGTCGTACTCCCACTTCAGCTCGAACGCGCCATCCGGAGGAGTATCATCGGTCCCTGCATCTGGTATAATAGTACTCTGTGAGCCACAAGGACTCAGCAATCTCGCACCCTCGCGATCAAGACTATTTAAGCTTAATAGGTTAGAAAGGGGTAATGTGAGTGGAGCTGCAGCAAGCGACTAGCAGATATGGTGGCTAACTTATACGCAAAAGAGAGCGAGAAGAGAAGGCAAAGCACGAGCGGTAACTAAGTAGAGCAGACTACGCAAGCATAACTCCAACGCCGTGTCCACTTCCCGGACTCCGCCGAGAAGAGGCCATCACGGCAACACACGCAGTTGATTCATTTTAATTAATTAAGTTCAAGTTATCTACAACCGGACATTAACAAATTCCCATCTGCCCATAACCGCGGGCACGGCTTTCGTAAGATCAATCCCCGCAGGGGGGTCCCAACTTAGCCCATAACAAGCTCTCACGGTCAACGAAGGAATAGACCTCCACCCAGGACCCACCGATCAGACTCGGTATCCCGGTACAACAAGATGATTCGACAGGTCAAAACTAGTCCAGCAACACCGCCCGAATGCGCCGACAAATCCCGATAGGAGCTGCACATATCTCTTTCTCAGGGCACACTCAGATTGTCTTAGGTACGGGTAGGCCAGCCTAGAGTTGCCCCTGGTGGCCACCGGCAGCTGACAGTTGGACCAACACTCAGAGGAGCACTGGCCCGGGGGGGTTAAAATAAAGATGACCCTCGGGCTCCGGAAACCCAAGGGAAAGAAAAGGGTAGGTGGAAAATGGTAAAACCAATGTTGGGCATTGCTGGAAAAAGCTTTAATCAAGGCGAACTATCAAGGGGTTCCCATTATAGCCCAACCGCGTAAGGGACGCAACAATCCGGGAACATAACACCGATATGACGGAAACTAGGGCGGCAAGAGTGGAACAAAACACTAGGCGAGAGGTCGAGCCTTCCACCCTTTACCAAGTATATAGATGAGTGAAGATAACATAGCAATATAGTGATATCCCAACAAGTAAATAAATGTTCCAACGAGGAACGGCTCCAATCTTCACCTGCAACTAACAACGCTATAAGAAGGGCTGAGCAAAGCGGTAACATAGCCAATCAATGGTTTGCTAGGACAAAGGTGGGTTAGAGGCTCAATCATGGCAATAGGGAGGCTGACAAGCAAGTGGTAGGCATCGTAGCATTGGCAAAGCAAAAGAGCGAGCAAACTAGCATAGCAAAGATAGTAGTGATTTCAAGGGTGTGGTCATCTTGCCTGCACAGTTGTCAGAATTGACTGGATCCTCAAAAGCAAACTCAACGGGCTCCTCGTTAGCGAACTCGTCTCCCGGCTCTACCCAACAACACAAACAAGCAACAAGGATACAATCAACCACGTGCAAGGGCAACCAATACGATGCAAAGATGATATGCTATGCGGGATGCGATGCGGGATGCAAGAATGCAACAAGTAACAGGAAATGCATGAACCTGGCCTCAACTTGGAAATCCAAGTGTGCCACTGGATAGAGGGGAAGAAATCCCCTGAAAACGATATAAAGATCATGGCAATCGGAGCTACGGTTAAGAAATGGCAAGCGTTTTACTAAACGAACCGATCTGCGATTTACAGCAACATGCCTCCTAAATGCAACAAAATGAACATGCTACAGCCACCCAACATGAAAACAAATTACATGGCAGTGATGTACTCATCAAGCTTATCACATCATCATGACTGAGGCATGGGCAAATTCATCCATTAAGGGCTTCAAACAAGCATGGCAAAACTGAATAAGCAAAACAGATTTCAGACTTAGCGAAATTAACGCTAGTCTGGAATTTCAGACCACGATGCCCTCTTCGGAGCAGCAAAACAACATGAAGGAAAACCTGAACATGGCAAGTAAGAGCATGGCATGGAGCTACTCAACAAGCTTAACAAAACACCCAAAATGACCTGGGGCCAAAAGGGTTCACAAAATACTCTACCGAGCACACGAACATCGATGAAACACAATCAGTTTTCAGACTTAGTGAAAACTGGGACATGCTGAAATAATAACTCACGGAGGCATATAAACGAGCTCGATGCTCTCACTACGGTGTAAGTCATGGCAAGCCAAGCATATATCCATTAATAAGGCACAAAATTCTAGCTAGACATGGCAAGAACAATGGCATAGCATGCATGGATCACTAGCAATCACTCCGGCAAAATCGCAAAAGAGTTAACAATCTGCCCAAAACAGCAACTATCCAAAAGTTGAGCTCGATTGAGTCAACCTGGAGTGCTCCAACATAACAAGTAAAGACATGGATGGATTAAGCACAACAAGCATAAAAAATCACTCTTACTGCTCATCCTCAAAAGAGGCACGGATCACTAGGAAACAAGCCGGACATATAGCATCGTGAACTACAACGGCTCAGACTTAGTGAAAATCACTAAGTCCCTGAAATCTGAAATCTCGGGTAGCCCTCTTCGCAAGCTTGCACAAGACAACACACACCTCCTAAAAATACATGGAAGGCACCTCTGGAAAGAAGGCAACATGCTTAACAATTCATCCCAAAGGGGCACAGGCATATCATGCACGGATTAAATATGGCAAAAATGACAAAAGTGCATGTTGAACTAACGGATCTGCAATTTAACTCAACATGCCTCCTCCCAACAGTATTTTGGGCAACCAGATGACCTCTAATGCAAATGATGCAATGGAATGAAATGATGTACTCGTCAAGACGAAGAATTTGACATATCATACGCCCAAATCGGAGCTACGGATGCAAAGTTATGGCAGGTCAAACATGCGCATATGGAGTAAAAACCCTGGGACTTAGCAAAAAAAAACAACCTCCCAGATCTAGGGTTTCGCACGGAAACCGAGGCACGGCGCGAGCACTGTTCACCGGCGAGTGGAGGTGGCCGGGGCCGGCGAGGACGGCGGGCGCTCCGACGAGGGAGCTCGTCGGCGCCGAGGTGGCAGGAGGAGGACGGCGGGGCCGGCCGGATCCGGCGGTCGCCGGGGCGGCGTGGTCGAGGCGGCGGTGGCCGGCGTGGTGTGGCGGCGGTGGCCGGCCGGCGCGGGCTCCGGCGAGGCGCTCCGCGGCGGCGCGGTGGAGCTCCGGCCACCGGAGTGTGGAGAGGCGACGGGGGGGACGGGCGGCGCGGCTACGGGCTCGCGGGGGCCCGGCTTGGGCCTCCCGGGCCGCGGCGGCGGAGGCGACACGTGGCGGCCTGCCACAGGCTGCGGTGCGGCGGCGCGGCGTGTCCGGCGCGGGCGGACACGTCCGGCCGGGCGCGGGGCTCCGAGATCTTTTTTTTTGGATTAGGGTTTCGAGGGGGAGAAGAAGAGATCCGAGAAGGAGGGGTATTTATAGACATAAGTGGAGCTAGGAGAGTCCAAATGAGGTGCGGTTTTCGCCCACACGATCGTGATCGAATGACCGAGACGATGAAGCTGAGTTTGGTGGTTTTTGGGCCAAAATGGAGGGGTGTTGGGCTGCACACACACGAGGCCTTTTCGGTCCCTCGGTTAACCGTTGGAGTACCAAACGAAGTCCAAATGACCCGAAACTTGACAGGCGGTCTACCGGTAGTAAACCAAGGCCGCATGGAAAGTCTCGGCCCAATTCGGAAATGTTTAATCCCCACACATGAAAGAAAGCTAGAAATGGCCACCGGAGGAGAACGAAGCGCCGGAATGCAAAACGGACAACAGGGAAAATGCTCGGATGCATGAGATGAACATGTATGCAAATGCAATGCACGTGATGACATGATATGAGATGCACGAACGAAAACAACACACGGAGGCAGAGACCCGAACCCGAGAATTAAATATAACTTAATGCCGGAAACGGCAAGAGTCGGAGTACAATTGGGGAAGGTTACATGTGGGGCGTTACAGTAAGCGTACGCGTAATGTCGGTCCGGGCCGCTTCATCCAATAATACCACCGAACCAAAGTGTGACATGCTGCTAAGCAGTATGACTTGTATCGTCCACAACTCACTTGTGTTCTACTCGTGCATATAACATCTACGCATAAAACCTGGCTCGGATGCCACTGTTGCGCAACGTAGTAATTTCAAAAAAAATCCTACGCACACGCAAGATCACGGTGATGCATAGCAATGAGAGGGGAGAGTATTGTCCATGTACCCTCGTAGACCATAAGCAGAAGCGTTATGAGAACGCGGTTGATGTAGTCGTACATCTTCACGATCCGACCGATCCAAGTACCGAACGTACGACACCTTCGAGTTCAGCACACGTTCAGCTCGATGACGTCCCACGAACTCCGATCCAGCAGAGCTTCACAGGAGAGTTCCGTCAGCACGACGGCGTGATGACGGTGATGATGTTGCTACCGACGCAGGGCTTCACCTAAGCACCGCTACAATATGATCGAGGTGGATTATGATGGAGGGGGGGCACCGCACACGGCTTGGAACAATCAACTTGTGTGTCCATGGGGTGCCCCTGCCCCCGTATATAAAGGAGCAAGGGGAGGCCAGCCGGCCTCTCTAGGCGCGCCAAAGGGGGGAGGAATCCTCCTCCTAGTAGGAGTAGGATTCCTCATTTCCTAGTCCTACTAGGAGGGGAAGGAAGAAGAAGGGGAGGAGAAGGAAAGAGGGGGCGCAGCCCCTACCCTAGTCCAATTCGGACTAGGCCCATGGGGGGCGCGCCTAGCCCTCGTGGCTTCTCCTCTTTTTCCCTTAAAGCCCACTAAGGCCCATATGTACGCTCGTATTCCCGTAACTCCCCCGGTACTCTGAAAAATACCCGGATCACTCAGAACCTTTCCGATGTCCGAATATAGTCGTCCAATATATTGATCTTTACGTCTCGACCATTTCGAGACTCCTCGTCATGTCCCCGATCTCATCTGGGACTCCTAACTACCTTCGGTACATCAAAACACATAAACTCATAATACCGATCGTCACCGAACTTTAAGCGTGCGGACCCTACGGGTTTGAGAACTATGTAGACATGACCGAGACATGTCTCCGCTCAATAACCAATAGCGGAACCTGGATGCTCATATTGGCTCCTACATATTCTACGAAGATCTTTATCGATCAAACCGCATAACAACATACGTTGTTCCCTTTATCATCGGTATGTTACTTGCCCGAGATTTGATCGTTCGTATGTCAATACCTACCTCAATATCATTACTGGAAAGTCTCTTTACTCGTTTCGTAATGCATCATCCCGCAACTAACTCATTAGTGCATTGCTTGCAAGGCTTATAGTGATGTGCATTACCGAGAGGGCCTAGAGATACCTCTCCGACAATCGGAGTGACAAATCCTAATCTTGATCTATGCCAACTCAACAAGTACCATCGGAGACACCTGTAGAGCACCTTTATAATCACCCAGTTACGTTGTGAGGTTTGGCAGCACACAAAGTCTTCCTCCGGTATTCGGGAGTTGCATAATCTCATAGTCATAGGAACATGTATAAGTCATGAAGAAAGCAATAGCAATATACTAAACGATCGAATGCTAAGCTAACGGAATGGGTCAAGTCAATCACATCATTCTCTAATGATGTGATCCCGTTAATCAAATGACAACTCATGTCTATGGCTAGGAAACTTAACCATCTTTGATTCAATGAGCTAGTCAAGTAGAGGCATACTAGTGACACTCTGTTTGTCTATGTATTCACACATGTACTAAGTTTCTGGTTAATACAATTCTAGCATGAATAATAAACATTTATCATGATATAAGGAAATATAAATAACAACTTTATTATTGCCTCTAGGGCATATTTCCTTCATTAAGATCCTCTCTATCTTTACAAGCAAGAAAGTCCCTAGCTACCTCTCCATCCATAACATAACCCTTAGGTATAACAGGCAATTCATATTAGGAGAGCTAGGTCTAGCAGGTGTTTTAAAGTGTTCAGTTTCAATAATTTCATCAGTTCCAAAGATATCATCAATTTCAACTCTCAATATCTTTAGCTCTAGCAAGTTGTTCATCAAGAAATTCACCCAGTGGCAAAGTATTATCAAGCAAAGTAGTAGTATCATCATAAGCATCATGCATAGCAGAAGTGGCATCATCAATTACTTGCAACATATCAAAATCAATAGCAGGTGTAGGTGTCGCAAGATTACTCAAAACTAAAGGTGAATCAAGTGTAGAGCTAGATGGCAGTTCCTTGCCGCCCCTCATCCTAGAGGGAAAAATATTGGTTTTGGTATCTTTCAAATTCTTCATAGTGATCAACAGATATAAATCCCAAGTGACTCAGAGAACAGAGCTATGCTCCCCGGCAACGGCGCCAGAAAAAGGTCTTGATAACCCACAAGTATAGGGGATCGCAACAGTTTTCGAGGGTAGAGTATTCAACCCAAATTTATTGATTCGATACAAGGGGAGCCAAAGAATATTCACGAGTATTAGTAGTTGAGTTGTGAATTCAACCACACCTGACAGATTTAATATCTGTAGGAAAGTATTTAGTAGCAAAGTAGTATGGAAGTAACGGTAACGATGGCAAAAGTAACAGTAGCAGTTTTGTAGTGATTGTAACAGCAATAGCAATGAAAGTAACTTAGCAAAGATCAATATGTGAAAATATCGTAGGCATTGGATCGGCAATGATAATTGTGTTGGATGATTCATCATGTAGCAGTCATAACCTAGGGTGACACAGAACTAGCTCCAATTCATCAATATAATGTAGGCATGTATTCCGTATATAGTCATACGTGCTTATGAAAAAGAACTTGAATGACATCTTTTGTCCAACCCTCCCGTGGCAGCGGGGTCCTAATGGAAACTGGGGGATATTAAGGCATCCTTTTAATAGAGAACTGGAACAAAGCATTAGCCCTTAGTGAATACATGAACTCCTCAAACTACAGTAATCACCGAAAAGAATCCCAATTATTGTCTCCTTGGAGCATGCGGATCATAATTCATAATATGTGTCTACAACTTGCAAGATAAGATCAAGAACATAAATATATTCATGAAAACATAATAGGTTTAGATCTGAAATCATGGCACTCGGGCCCTAGTGACAAGCATTAGGCATAGCAAAGTCATAGCAACATCAATCTCAGAACATAGTGGATACTAGGGATCAAACCCTAACAAAACTAACTCGATTACATGATAAATCTCATCCAACCCATCACCGTCCAGCAAGCCTACGATGGAATTACTCACGCACGGCGGTGAGCATCATGAAATTGGTGATGGAGAAGGTTGATGATGACGATGGCGACAAATCCCCCTCTCTGGAGCACCGAACGGACTCCAGATCAGCCCTCCCGATGAAGAACAGGAGGCGGCGGCTCCATATTGTAAAACAGGATGAATCCTTCTCTCTGATTTTTTTCTCCCCGAATAGGGTTATATAGGGTTGGAGTTAGGGTCAGAGGAGGTCTAGGGGGGCCATAAGCCCTCTAGGCGTGCCCCCAAGCTTGTGGCCTCTGGGTGGACCCCCTCTGGTTAATTCTTGCACCAGTATTTTTTATATATTCCACAAAAATTCTTCGTAAATTTTCAGGCCAATCCATGAACTTTTATTTCTACACAAAAATAACACCATGGCAATTCTGCTGAAAACAGTGTCAGTCCGGATTAGTTCCATTCAAATCATGCAAATTAGAGTCCAAAACAAGGGCAAAAGAGTTTGGAAAAGTAGATATGATGGAGACGTATCAATGCTCAACACCGAATAGGCTAGCAAATATGGATAGAGTAGAAGTGCATAAAAAGTTCCAACCGGAAAATACACATGAAAAACTCAAATTCTTATTACAAGTTTTATGGCATCAACAAAGAATGGGGGAGTACTTTAGCAGAATAAATCCTAAACCAAAGTCACATGCTTAGTTACAACTACCACTTCGATGTGGCTTGGCGCGAGCAGCATATTTCCCAACTTAGGTTGACTAATGAAAGACAAGCACCATGATCCACCATTAACAACACCTATCACTGATAAGCGCCAAATATTTACCAACATGTTCATCTATTATTACCTCATTATCTCAAAAGAATTGCAAAGAATCCAATTCTCAAGTTTATAACTTTTACAAATAGCTCACACAAGTTTTCATTTATACCACAATTGCATGCTTATCAATTTTAGTATCAACATATTAATCCATGCTGACAACCAATTACTATCCAACTCTCCAAAAAGATATAAGTGAAGCAAGAGGTTTCCATTTATTAATTGGATTCTGTCATGCTCTAACAAATATAAGTGAAGCAAAAGAGCAATTCTAAATACATAACCATGTAAAGCCCTCCATAGTAAATTTGTTTTGATGTGATGATTGTTTAATATCAGCAAGAAAAATCAAAAAAGAAAACAAAATGATGCTCCAACAGTAACAGATACCATGTGAACAAATAAAAATAGGTCCAACCGAGACAAACTGATAATTGTTGATGAAGAAGGGGGTGACTTGGGCCTCCCTAAGCTTAGATGCTTGAGAATTCTTGAATATTCCTGAATATCCCTTTGGTTGCCTTGAGCATCCCCAAGCTTTAGCGCTTCATCTCCTTATTCTTCTCATATCACTATCTCACCTAAGTCTTAAAAACTTCATCCACATTTCATAGAACTTGCCAGGAG
Organism: Triticum monococcum; assembly: GCA_034509565.1. NCBI lineage: Eukaryota > Viridiplantae > Streptophyta > Magnoliopsida > Poales > Poaceae > Triticum > Triticum monococcum. The sequence continues at coordinate 553,523,157 of CM067841.1, read as the reverse complement.
GGTTAGTATAAAAAACTTAATTCTTATGAAGATTTGTTGTAGATCCATAAAATAATTACAATTCAACCTTTTCCACCGTATGTTAACACCGTTTTAAAATTCTCACACCACTATAGGACCAATAGAATGCAAACATACACAGTTAAAGGAATCTATAGCAGGAATATGTCAAAATAGAGCTGTCAGAAAAGAAATATTTTTTTCATACATCTATAACTCAAAAATTCTTAAAATTAGCACTTAATAGAGAACTCATGCATGTGTACCGTGTTAAAATTTTGTAACTTTATCAACTATTGGTTGCTTTTTTTAGTAGCAGAAAAATTCCTGTTTCAGCACAACAACACACGAATGTGCAAACTTAACATGCTAAAGGCTATCCCTGGCACTTTATTGAAAACATACATAAAAAAGAGTGTTGCCACAGTAAGTAAAAACTTTATTAAGGATAATTATGGGTTGTCTCTCGCAAGCTCTTTCGTCATAGCCATTAAGATAGGCTTAATATTTTAATGATGCTCACATGAAAATATGATTGAAGCATAAAAGAGAGCATCAAAAAGCATATACCAATCATATTTAAGTCTAACACACTTCCTATGCATATGCATATTATAAGTAAACGAATTATTAGGACAAGCAATCCCTAGCATAGGCAAGAGAGAAGAGTGAAACTTTAAATCTTTCAACATAAAGAGAGGTTATTTATTTGTATGAAGATTTCTATGGTCATACTTCCCTCTCTCAGAGTAATTGCATGTGGGATCATAATCAAAGTCAATAATATAGCTATCACCTATGCAACTTTCCTAATTATCCACATTCATTTATCACTCTCCAAATAGTGGGATCAATAGTAACTAAAGTTATGACCTGTTCAAACCCAATTTTATTAATATTGCAACCATACTGAACACTCTCCAAATTAGTACGATCATCACTACCTAAAGGTATGACCTCTCCAAGCCCCTTTTAATGATATTTTTTATCAATTATAGATTCATCATAGGTCTCAAGTAAATTTTAAGGCCACAAGAGGTGTCATAATTTCCTCCCCAATCATGATCATTATACCAAGTAGAAGGCATAACATAATCATCCTCCATAGTGCCTACAAACATAGTGTCACTGTAAAATCATCAAATTTCCTCCATCATAAAATTCAACATCTTCATCACTAATCATAAAGTTTATCGTGTATATCCCAATTATACTTAGTATTTGCTGAGAACAACCCAATAAATTTTTCTTATTTATCTTTTTCATTATTAGCCATTGGTTCTAAGTATGTAAGATTTTTCAAAAGTTTGGAAGATAATTTTTATTTCCTTTATGTGCCAATAGAGTTGCTAACATGCTGAAATTTCGATATTTTTGGTATTTTTGAGTTATTTGGAAAGCAGAAAAGCAAACTTTTGATCATTCATGACATGATTGCATATAGGCATTACGTCCCTATATCTATAGACCATTATCCAATTGCATCTATAGCTAATACTTCTCCCCAAGACCGCTATCTAGTATGCATTTCAAAGTATTAAGTAAAACGGAGTATTACATTAAATTGATCTAGAGCATCTAAACATCGCATCTCATGAGATATTTGTATTAAAGAACTAGGGAGAGAAGATGCAGTATAGCTGTTACTATGGACCATAGTCCATGAAGGACAACTCAGACATGGTCATGGTGTCATCAGGGTTGATGAATGTAGCTCCGGTGATGGATTCCACCTCCGGCAGAGTACCATAACAAGCCTCCAGTTGGATCATGGTAGAACAGAGAGGTGCAACGGCAGAAAAAACCTTGATAAATTTGACAAGGGCTTTCAAAAAAATATGAAGGCACATGCACCCAGGTGTAGTGGGAAAGCGGTGGGGAGGGGGCTACCCATGCGGCCCTACCACGTGCCAACTGGCCATGCCAGCATGGCGTGTGGGGACAACAACCCCTAGGTGCGCTCAAGTGCCTTTGGGTTCGTCCTTACGTGAAACTTTACAACGTATTTTTGTTGATTTTTTTGTCCCTGGAAAATTGAGTTTCCTAGACAATAGAAAACAACAAATAGCTCTGGGCATTGAATTAATCTGTGCCAAATCTATGCAATTATGATATAAAAGTAGCATCAAATAAGCAAAAGTTATATATACATTTGAGACGTATCATGGCGTTCCTTTGAATTTCATCTTCTTCATCATGTTGGTGTGAAGGGCTCATGTTCTTGTTGTTGCCATCTCAACACCTAGGTCGAGGATCCCACCTCTCAAGGCTTCTATTTTGGCCAGGACTCTCAAACCATCCGCCTGGTCCAGGGTGACCTCAAGATGTGGGGCCCTTCATCCCTTCTTTCCTGGGCGGCGCATCCACTTTATGATTTTTCGCACTCCTCCAAAACCTTTCTAGATAACCAGCTGGTCCATTTCTGTGGCTACCAGTTGTCCCAACCCATGGGTATCATTCCCTAAGTCATGGGTCATAGATCCTACTTTTATCACTTCTAGCACAACCGATTTGACAAACTCAGGTGTCCCACTGAACTAGCATCTGGGGCCTCGAGCCCCTAGCCATAGAGCATGGATATGACTTTATCAAATCATCAAACATCCGATTGGGCCAACTTGGTCATTGAACCGAACAATTCTGAGTGTCTCGAACCCCTAGTATTAGATCATGGATCCGACTTTCATGATTTCGAGGATCATCCCTCCTAGCCAACATGGGAATTTGGACCAATCTGAATTCCAGAGTTGATCCCCTGTTCTTGTATCATGGATCCGATTCCATAATTCTGGGAATCATCTGCCACATCCAACATGTCATTTCGACCTTTCCAACTTCCGTGGTATCAAACCCCTGGTCTTGGCTCATGGATCCGACTATTCTCATTTCGTAGAAAACCGACCGGGCCAACTTGGTCATCCAACCGAACCAACATCAGGGATCTTGAATCCTTAGTCTTGGATCATGGATCCGATCCGCGCTTCAACTGTCCGCCAACATGGGCATTTCGACCTTTCCGACTTCCGGAGTATCAAATCCCTAGTCATGGATCATGGATCTAACTTTCATGATTCTGAGCATCATTCTTCCCGGCCAACATGGGCATTTTGACATTTCTTGCTTCGAGGGTAACGAACCCCTAGTCTTGGATCATGGATCCGACTTTCATGATTTCAAGTTTCATCGCTCCCACCCAACATGGTTTCGACCACCAACTCCTGGGGTATCAAACCCCTGGTGCTAGACTGGATTAAGCTGTTTATAACAGTATGTGGCAGTGACCGTAATTAGCGGAAATAAGCTTTGCTTGCAATTATTGACACCCAGTCAAGTATCGCCATCAAAGACTAGATAGAGACGGATACCACCCCTTTCGTTGCCGTGCAGCACTCAGGTTAAATATCGTTAAACCTTGTAACTAGTTGCACTAGCTACCAAATTAACACTGATCTGGGATTTGAATAAGATGCCACTTTTCGTTTCAGAAACAGTCACACTTCCTGTGACAAACTGGATGTGTGAAGAAAAGATAGGGCCAGGACCCACTAGGGTACTACAGACAACGAAAGGTGAGTCAGGTTGCTTGCATCCGTAAAGGCAAGCAAATCAAGCAACCCTTGCAGCTTCTCCCTTCCCTCCGGCTTCCTCTCACACCTGTAGATTTGATATGTACTCTTGTCCTGCTTCATCTTAGACTCCGACCACCCACCTCTCCGCCATCAAGCACCTCCCATGGTCTTGACATCCTTGACATCCCAGAGCACTTGTAGTAGTCAAGAGGAGTCGTAGCTGGTAGCTAGGAGCGTCATCTCATGGATCCAGCAAAGTACTGGATGATAACCAGGAGAAAGCAGGGTGATCAGAAGGCGCCTGCCGTCTTCAGCACGCCGCACATCACCGTCGGCAGCGGCGGCGGCACTTCCTCGGCCACCTACTACGAGTCGTGGGAGGAGCGCGCGTTCGCCCAGGACTCCGCGGGGAGCCTCGGGGGCTGCATCTGGCCGCCGAGATCCTACTCGTGCAGCTTCTGCGGCCGAGAGTTCCGGTCTGCGCAGGCCCTCGGTGGGCACATGAACGTCCACCGGAGGGACCGGGCCAGGCTCAAGCTCTCCGGGATGGTGGAGGAGGGGGGCGGCGTCGACGTCCATGCCATGCCTCTGCACCAAGGCTACATGATCCAGCCGCTGCCGTGCCCTCCTCCAAGACCTAGTGCTCCAAGCACAGAAGCTAACCCTAATTCAGTACGCAGTTTTCTTTCGGATCCAGGGAGATCGTTGGTGGATGCTGCGACTGCAAGAACCATTTGGGGCAAACAAGTCTTGGCCGCCCCTCTCGTGTCCCCATCAGACACCCAAGAACATGGTGAGAAAGAGGTGTTTCTTCACGATGCCGAGGTACGTTCAGAGCAAGAACTGCGTGTTGGGGGTGGCGAGCTGAAGCTGGGTCTTTTGGGCCGCCGAACAAGAAGTGTCTTTGAAGATGATAAAGAAGACGATGAAAGGATTGTTCATCTATGTCGCAAGAGGAGGAGGATTGATCTAGAGGCTACCGAGTTCGTTCTTTCTTCTTCCTCTAGTGAGCATCTGCAACGTGATGATCCTCGTGATGATGGCGACGATGATAATCGTCGTGTGAAGGTACTTAAGCTTTGTCCTAGCACCCCGGCCGAGGAACTAGATCTTGAGCTTAGGCTTTGAGACTATCCAAAACTATACTAGAGCCCGTGATTCCATCTGCCTGTTTATTTCTACAACATTGTACAAGCGCTTGTATTTAGTTATTTATTCTTCTTGCTCTGTAGAAACGTTGGCTTGAGCTATTTTACATTTTTTAATCTTATTTCGGTCGATTTAATTGATGTGGGCAAGTCAATTCTCTTTGCAAATGTCTAAAGGTGTACTCTAGAGGAAGCATCATCTCAACTGATTTGTCATATTTTGTATCAGGAGGTTGAACTCAAAATCAAGAGCTTACTTGCATACATGTGTGAAATTCAATGTCATTTTTCCTGTGTATGGCTTATATTTGTTCACCTAGTTGTTTCATCGGACTACCTTTATCTTCAAGCATTTTGCAAAAACGTCGCACTACTAGCGGTTGCACTTGCATGCAATCCCCTGCGTAAATGGCAGAAATGTTTCTGACTCTTGTCATCATCTTCGTTGGGTCAGCAGCTGCTTGGCATGGATCATCGTTGCTATTTTTTTTCCTTTCTTCTTTGTATTTTTCTTTCGTCTGCGCATAGCTTTGGTCTTGTATGATTTTGCTTTATGCCGACATAATCCTTTGTGTGTGTGCGTTGGTGTTAAATGTGTGCATCCTAATCGTGCAGAGATTGTGTGCCTACTTGATCATTTTATTTGTATCCCCTTGATGCTATATTACAAGTCAATAAAAATGCCCTTTATTGAAAGAATTTTTTTCAATATATGACTGTTGAACTAAGCTCACAACTAATTACTCCCTCATGCATGCTTCATAATAATAAGTCTATATATGGATAGGAAAAAACATGTAATTCATTTTTCATTAGCACCTATAGTGTACTAATGGAATTCCATATAGTAGCAAATATTGAGAATCTGTCGTGTAAAACGAATTAATCTGTAAGCATATGTACACTGGCGTCTTTATCTTAACTAAGATGCGGTGTGGTGTGGTAAAGTGGCAAAAAGTAAACGTGTAAAGAACTTTGTAGTGTTGGTCCTCAAATGGCTTAATTAGCCTATTTGTTGGATGAGTTAGTTCACATGCATATGGCGCATTCGTTGTGTGTTTCTGTGCGTGTGTGTGTGTCATTGCATGTCATCCTGATCAGCTTGTACTAGCAACAACGAGAGAGATATTATTAGGGAGGATCACAATGGAGTAGACACAAACTGACTCGACTGCATGGGAAGTGACGAGGAAGATGTCATCTTCCCGTCCCTGCCCACAAATTAAGCTGCCATGCACTGACACATTCCAGCAGTGGAACTAAAAATTAAACCACATGCGCGTGCATGTGATGCCAGCAGAACACCCTCTAGGATACACCATTGCCACTGCAGCTTGCACTGATATCGCCTGCAGCTAGCTAGCAGCTAGCAGGAGCGCAGGCAGCATGACTAGTATACTAGTTTGATTCCATTCTCCACAGCACACATATTCCCTTCTCTCTTCTCCATGCAGCTTTTTGTTTCCTTCCTAATACCTCTCCCAACCGTAACATACATACCCAAAGACTCTTGTAAAGTTGCAATCGTTCTCTCCTTTGTACTGGCCTGAATGATCACTCTTATAATCTATGATCGATTTGTTTCCATCCTTGGACTGCACTACCTTTGAATAAAGGCGCCAGAAGCCCATCCGGTGAGTTAACTTCTATGCAAGAGAAGTCATAGTCTCGCAATGAAACTAGCTGCAGAGCAGTTAGCTACATGAAGAGATATTGGTCACGTCCAGTTACCACCAGTATAGTGCACCATGCTCTGAGCAATACATGCACGAGGGAGTCAAGTAGGTAGAGCTAGCTAGATGTCAACGGTGACATTTACAGAGGAATTTATGAACATCTGCTTGGCATTGAGCAGCTGGCTGCTTGCCCCATTAGGCCAGGGCCAGAGGGTGCAAGGGGCCATAGAAGCTTTCTGCAATGGTGCAAGTGCATCTACTACTGCATGCCTTATTAGCTTGTGTACATGAACTGGTGCATCTTACTTACACATCCCTGGATAGGCAGCTGCATGCAGAACTTCGGATCGCTCAAAGCGTGTAATCTGCCCCGGATGTTTTTTTGTCCGAACAGTAGGACTCTACTCTAGCTACTGTATTTTTTTTTCTTGCAAAATTTGTGAAACGTATGCACATATAAGAAGGATGGAAAAAAACTATCTAAAGTTCTAAACCAAATTAAAGGAGCTCTGAGGTATAGCCCCAAAAGCTGCTAGAACCATTAAGAACAAAAAGAAAGCAACCAAGCTTGGAACCATCCGTGGATCGATGCAAGTTTCAATTGCACAGGACTGCATGATGCACTAGCTCAACTGTGTTTGTCTTGCCCGTGAGCTGGTTGCGCCCCCATGGACAAGTCTGGTCAGTGAGTCTAACAGCTACAAGTGTACTGAAGGGTTGTCCGCGAGCGAGCTATCTAGCTAATAAGCTAACTGGTCTGTTGAGTGGTCATGGAAATGATACTATAGTGCATGAAATATATGTTACGGATCGATGCACATGGTTAGAGGAATGTCGTCGTCTTTAGCTGCAGGATTTTGCTGTATATTATATGTGAGATGTGATATGCTTGCAAAGGGGATGGTTGTTGGCGAGAGCCGAGAGGAGATTCCATATCATAACATAAGGTTGCTGTACTGCGAGCACTATGTGCAGTACTGGGATGCGTGTTCAATAATCGGGTGGGAGAGAATATGGAATCAAACGCAGTGGTCGCCACATGTGTATTTAAATCCAACGATTGTACTGCTGGATGTAGTGTATATAGTATGTTAGTGATCAGCAAGACAAATATACCTTCAAGATGTGTGGAACGTCGCAAGGTTATATTTTATGACATCGATACATGCTCAAGCATTCACTCATAGCAGTATAATACTTCAGATGGAGCCTCACATGAAGACGCATATACGTACGAATGTAGTCAGGGTCTCGGGGCGTTTATTTATTTATTTTGAATAAAAAAAAATTGGGGGGGGGGGGGGGGGGGGGGGTCCTTATATGTAAATGTTAGTAGCCAGCCATGAAATCAAAATTCACAGCAAATGATCTATCACAGAAACACATATAATCATTTAATTCAGTTGCATCACATTACATTACATTACCAAATTTTTCATACTTCATATATTTATTGTTAGTATGATTTTTCAGTAGGCCTTCTTTGACGATTCAAGTTAGCAAGTAGAACCCTAGTGGCATATAAATGTGTATTCTCATATACAATGATAAGAAATGCTCAACCACATCGATGTTGTGGACAAAAAGACATGCTTTGCACCCCTTGCACCTCCTCCGTTTTCCAAAAATCCTGAAATCAATGCAAACACGTATTAGAGACTCGGGCACTTGTTTACTTCAAACTCAAAAGAAATCCTGAATTTTGGTACTACTTATACTTCCAAAACATTCCTGATACCACTTATTTTCCTAGCCGGTACTACCGACCCTATATAGAGTGAGTCCATGCCCAGCAAACCCAGTTTTCATAGGTCGGAACTGCCGCACATGTTTATAATGTTATATGTTGAGCCTTGTTTCCATTGAAACTCTTCTTGTTAGCTCCGGCGCCTTCAAGCATAACATTTTTCATGGCACTTTCGAGGCCTTTTCAGTTTGCCTTTGTATTAGGTCACAGTATAATTCTAGTACTTCCATGCAAATCCACCTGGTACTTAGGAGTTGTGACTTTGGCATTTCTGCATTTTTCTATTGAGAACTATGTGTTAAGAATAGTCTAGAATGAATCATCGAGATATTATTGTACGTTCGGTTTAAGTCAGAGATAAGGCTAAACCGAACCTGCCTAGCTGTTATATTTTGTAGTTATCTCGTGATCATCTTGTATTCCAAGTTTCCTTGTATATGCCGTGATCTAGGGCTTCTCTGATCCTATATAAACACGTAACCCGCGGCCTACTATGGTAGGTTGAAAACGCTTCCATCTTTACATGGTAATCAGAGCCTTCCTTCCAAATACATCTAGCTTTCCTTTTCCATAGCCATGGCCTCCTCATCCCACGCTGCAATCAACCCCCTCACCAGCCAAATCACGGAGAAACTTACCCGTGAAAACTACCTTCTGTGGAAGACCCAGTTTCTTCCTCAGGTCCGAGGAGCTAACCTCTATGGATACCTTGATGGATCCACTCCTGAACCAGAAAAATTTCTCGTCGACAAGGAGGGCAAGCCCACGGACGCGCCTGACCCGCTGCACGCGACCTGGGTCATCCAGGACCAGCAGGTGCTAGCGTATCTGCTGAACTCCGTCTCCAAGGAAGTCCTGACGCAGATGGTCTCTGTCGAGACGGCGCACTCGGACTGGACTGCGTTGAAGAACATGTTCTCCTCGCAGTCCCGCTCCCGCGTCAACAACCTTCGCATCGCCCTCGCCAACGCAGAAAAGGGCAACCAGTCCGTCCCCGTCTACTTCGCCCGCATGCGGTCGCTTGCCGATGAGCTTGCGGCTGCCGGGAGACCCATGCAAGACGATGAACTCATCTCTTTCATCCTGGCCGGCCTCGACCTCGACTATAATCCTCTGGTATCTGCTCTTGATGCTCGCCCTGAACCCATCACTCTTGATGGTTTGTACTCGCAGATGGCGAATTTTGATCAGAGGATGGAGCTGTTCCAAGGCTCCGGTGGCAGCGGTGGCTTTAAGTCCTCCGCTAATGCTGCTGCTCGCGGGCGCGGCTATCAGCGTGGACGTGGGGCGTCCCGTGGAAGAAGCGGCGGTCGTGGCACCAATGGCCAGGGCCGCGGCTACACCAACGGCAACGGTAGCGCCCCTCCCTCCTACACCAACAACAAGGGGGGGCGATCTGGTGCGCCAGGAGGACCGGGAGGACCAGGCGGCCCAGGACCAAACGGTGGTGGCTTCCGCAACGACAACCGCCCGCGCTGTCAGATCTGCAGCAAGCCGGGCCATATCGCCATGGAGTGCTGGTACCGCTTCACCGAGGACTACCTTCCAGAAGAGAAGGTGGGCGCATCTGCAACAACAAACTCCTACAGGATAGATACCAACTGGTATGCGGACAGTGGTGCTACCAACCACATCACCGGCGAGCTCGAGAAGCTCACCACCCGCGACAAGTATCGTGGTGGTGATCAAGTCTACACTGCTGAAGGTGCAGGTATGAGCATTAGCCATATTGGACATTCCATTGTCAAGTCCCAAGATCACAATTTTCATCTAAACAATATTCTGCATGTTCCCACCGCCTCACAAAACCTTCTTTCCGTTCATCGGTTTACTCTTGACAATCATGTTTACATTGAGTTTTGGCCTTATTTCTTTTTCATTAAGGATCAGGCCACGGGGAGGGTGCTGCATCGAGGCAGGTGTAGAGGAGGACTCTATCCATTGATCTCTTCTAGAACGTCGAATAAACATGCATACGGTGCCATCAAGATATCTTCATCACGGTGGCACGATCGACTTGGTCATCCATCCTCTTCAATAGTTCAACGTGTGCTTAGGGACAATAAACTCTCTCATCATGGGGAGCCAAATAATGAGTCGGTGTGTGACTCATGCCAACGTGCAAAAAGTCACCAATTACCTTATCCAGTTTCTACTAGTGTATCTACCAAACCTCTTGAGTTAATTTTTTCTGATGTATGGGGAGATGCCCCTCTTTCTGTTGGTAGATATAAATACTATGTTAGCTTCATCGATGATTATTCCAAATTTTCGTGGATTTATCTTGTTAAGAAAAAATCCGATGTCTTTGAAGTTTTCCAAAATTTCCAAGCACATGTTGAACGACAATTTAATGCAAAAATTCTCGCTGTCCAATCGGACTGGGGTGGCGAATACGAGAAACTAAACTCGTTTTTCCAGAAACTCGGCATTGCCCATCATGTTTCATGCCCATATGCTCATCAGCAGAATGGATCTGCTGAGAGAAAGCATCGCCATATTGTTGAAGTTGGACTTGCTTTGCTTGCCAACTCGTCCATGCCACTAAAATTTTGGGATGAAGCCTTTCTTGCTGCAACATATCTTATCAATCTCCTTCCAAGTAGTGCTATCAACTTTGAAACTCCCTATGAACGACTCTTCCAAAAAAAGCCCTCCTACTATTCTCTTCGAGTATTTGGTTGTGCTTGTTGGCCAAATCTTAGACCATATAACAATAGGAAACTCTCATTCCGCTCCAAACAATGTGTTTTCTTAGGATATAGTCCTCGTCACAAGGGAGACAAATGTCTTGATGTGTCCACCGGACGTATCTATATTTCCAGGGATGTTGTTTTTGATGAAAACATGTTCCCGTTCGCTTCTCTCCATCCAAACGCAGGAGCCCTTCTACGCAATGAAATTTTGCTCCTTCCTGATCATCTATCTCCCACACATTCTTTTGATCATGGGGATAACAATGGAGATGACCAAACTATGGCAGTGTCTCGTACTACTAATCCACCTTCTTCAGATGATGCAGGATTTCACGACAGTTACACAGGTGAAAATTTGGCACAAAATAGTGCACATATGGAGACACATAGCCCTATATCACATGCGGCGCTAGAGGACAGAGGCGTTTGGTCCGGAGCGGATCCGGGCGCCCGATCCCCTGTTGATTCTGGCGCTGGATCCCGTGCTGCTTCGCCTGCACCGGAGGCAGGGCACAACGGCGGGGGCAGTCAACACCAGCCCGCCACGTCGCCTGGGCCAGGGGCCTCGCCTCCGCACCAACACCAGCCCGCCACGTCCCCTGGGCCAAGGGCCTCACCCACGCGCCGCATGCTGTCGGGGGAGGCAGCGTCCACGCGCGACCTGCAGCCGCGGATCTCCTGCGAACCGGCCCATACACCAACCAACCGGGGGAGTCACCGCTCGGTTCCCACGTCGCCAGTTCCTGCGGTGGATTCGCGTCCAACGACAGGTTCTGTGGCTGATGGATTTTCTGCGGAAAATGATGACATTGAAGATCCAACGCCACCACCTCCTGTTCGAGGGCGTACACGGCTCCAGTCCGGCATTGCGAAGCCGCTTGTTCCGTCGGATGGTACGGTTAGGTATGGAAAAAAATTCAGAATTAAATATGGCTCGTTTTGCTCAACAGGTGAGCCACAAAGTGTTCAAGAGGCCTTGGATGATTCAAGATGGAGAAAAGCAATGGACGAGGAATACTTAGCGCTCATGAAAAACAAGACATGGCATCTTGTTCCTGCAAACAGCGGTAAAAATATTATAGACTGTAAGTGGGTATATAGAATTAAAAAGAAATCTGATGGCAGCATAGATAGGTATAAAGCTAGATTAGTAGCAAAAGGATTTAAGCAACGGTACGGCATAGACTACGAAGATACCTTTAGTCCCGTTGTTAAAGCTGCTACTATTAGACTTGTTTTATCTATTGCTGTATCCAGGGGTTGGAGCTTGAGACAGCTAGATGTACAGAACGCGTTCCTCCATGGTGTTCTGGAAGAAGAGGTCTATATGAGGCAACCACCAGGTTACGAGGATAAAAACTCACCCTTTCATGTGTGCAAATTAGACAAGGCTCTTTATGGACTCAAACAAGCTCCAAGGGCATGGTATTCTCGTCTGAACTCAAAGTTGCAACAACTTGGGTTTATTCCTTCAAAAGCTGACACCTCACTTTTCTTATTCAATAAGTCTGGGGTGACTATATTTGTTCTCATCTATGTTGATGATATTATTGTAACAAGTTCCTCTCAGCAAGCAATATCAGCATTATTGAAGGATTTGAGCTCAACCTTTGCCCTGAAGGACTTAGGAGATTTGCATTTCTTCCTTGGAATAGAGGTAAAGAAAATTAATGATGGTATTGTGCTAACACAAGAAAAGTATGCTTTTGATCTCTTAACCAAAGTGGGTATGAAAGACTGCAAGCCAGCACCCACTCCTTTGTCCAGCACTGAAAAATTGTCAGCTCATAATGGAGAGCCACTTGGGCTAGAGGATAGTACAAGGTATAGGAGTATTGTGGGTGCCTTACAATATTTGACTATTACAAGACCGGATATTTCTTTTTCGGTGAACAAAATATGTCAATATCTGCATGCACCAACAACAGTTCATTGGACTGCAGCAAAAAGAATTCTTAGATTTATAAAGCATACAATAAACTCAGGATTGGCATACAGAAAGTCCTCATCTACTTTGCTAAGTGCCTTCTCAGATGCAGACTGGCCAGGTGACATTGATGACATGAGATCAACAGGTGGTTTTGCAGTGTACTTTGGTCCAAATCTGATTTCCTGGAGTGCAAGGAAACAACCCACTGTGTCGAGATCTAGTACAGAAGCAGAGTACAAGTCTGTAGCCAATGCTACAGCAGAAATCATTTGGTTGCAATCACTGTTAAAGGAACTTCAAGTACCGACAAGAGATATTCCTTGCCTTTGGTGTGACAACCTTGGGGCAACCTATTTGTCAGCTAATCCTGTGTTCCATGCTCGTACTAAGCACATCGAGATTGACTATCATTTTGTCAGAGAAAGAGTTGCAAATAAACTTCTTGATATAAGGTTTATTTCCTCTAAAGATCAAATTGCAGATGGCTTTACAAAGGCACTACCTGTGAGAGACTTGGAGAACTTCAGACGCAATCTCACCTTGACCAAGGTGTGATTGAGGGGGGCTGTTAAGAATAGTCTAGAATGAATCATCGAGATATTATTGTACGTTCGGTTTAAGTCAGAGATAAGGCTAAACCGAACCTGCCTAGTTGTTATATTTTGTAGTTATCTCGTGATCATCTTGTATTCCAAGTTTCCTTGTATATGCCGTGATCTAGGGCTTCTCTGATCCTATATAAACACGTAACCCGCGGCCTACTATGGTAGGTTGAAAACGCTTCCATCTTTACACTATGTTCATTATGATACTACCGAGCATCTGGCTTTACCCGGTTCTTTCACGTCTATTCTATTCTTGTAGAAAAGAGCCACAATAGTCTTGTTGTTCGGAACCTTTGCTTTACTTTACCTCGTAACTTTATAGTACAATATTTTCTCTTACGTTTTTTATATATCCTCCGATCGTTCAACTATTGAACATGTCCAGTAGTTCCGAGAAGTTTTCTCTGATACTTTCGGGCTAGTTGCATTTTCAAGTAACGACAAGATTTTTGTGATCTCTATATATAGACTTGGACCTATGTTGTGTTAACCACCTCATTCCATCCCAACTCACACAAGTTCAAGTCTAGATAGTCTCAAGGCAACAAAGGATAAAAGGAAGTTGTTGGGTGATTCCAACAACACTTCCATGATTCTTTAAAGGTCAAGCTCCTCTCTTCTTCTTGAACCCCCACATCTAGTGTTCCTTTGTTCTTATACCACTCATATTGTGTGTGTGTGTGTGTGTCTATGTGTGTGTGTGTGATAGAGAGAGAGAGAGAGAGAGAGAGAGAGAGATCCTATGGGTACTTGAGAAAAGCTTTGCTTGAAGAGCTTTTGAGGAGTTCCACCGAGTGACTTTGCTTTGCTTGTTACTATTGGAGGGTGTGTTTGTAACGCCCCGAGGCCGATGTGCCAGGTGTCGTCCAGTTATTCGTTGTTGCTTGTGTGTCATGCATTGCATCATGTCATCATGCCATCATCTCATAAATCTTTTGTATCTCAACTAAATAAATTGCATGGATCTTCGGTCCATTTAAATCGAGGGAACTCACATGGTGGTTTCTCTTTATAACCTATCCTCCCGATAGTAGGGAGCTATATTCAATATTTTTTAATTTGATATTCACCATAACACACGTGCAAATAATACTCATGCCTTTTTCCTTCTCAACTCTTGGTCTCTAACTTTGTCATATATCTTTTCTTCATTTTTCCGGAGTTCCACCTAAATTCTCAACATTTTTGGGCACTTCGAAAAACCTATCCTAGTTCAAACCCATTTGAATTAAATTCAAATGAGTTTGAATTCTTTTCATTCGATCTTGGCTACTCCATTTTCCTTGGATCGTGCACATTTCTGCGAGTCCGGGTATGTTATCCGCGTGTCCAACTTCTTTCCCTAACCCCTCTTTCTTTTCTTTCGTTATATCTGTTTTTTTCTCTTTTCTTGTAGTAGTGCGAGAGAACAGCAGGCCGGCCTTTAGGCCATCTCTAGGCCCAGCCGCGCCCTGCCCACCTGGGCCTCTCCATCCCCACCGGCCTGCTAGACCTCCTCCCAACTGGGCCTCCCGCGCCGGCCCACCTATTCCTAACCTAACCATCTCCCTGGCCCGATCCCCATCTCTCTCGTCTCCCTGCTCGCGCCGCCAGAGACCAGCATCGCCCGACCCCATCTCCCCGATCCCATCTCCCCTCGATCCCTCTCCTCCTCTCGCTAGTCTTCTGCCGCCGCCACACCCTCTCGCTAACGCCCGATTCCCGCGGCCCCGACCTCGGCCTCGGCCATGGCGCCGCGCCGCCGACCACCAGCAGGACGCCGCCCATGGACGCGCCCGTCCCCGAGCATCAATCCGGCCCTCGTCGAGCCTCCGTGCAGCACCCGCCTCCCTGGATGCGTCTCTGGTGTCCTCCAGCCGCGCCCGAGAGAGCTCCCTGAAGCCGGCGCCGTGTTCCTCCAGCGCCACCACCACCAGGCTGCCCTCTCATCCCCTCCCCCCCCCCCCCGCGCAGGAGCTCGCAGCCACCACCATGGCGCGTCTTGCTACTCCCCCCAGCACCCAATCCTTTCCTTCTACTCCCTCAGTCATGGCACTTCGCCGCTCTTTTGCTCGCCGCCTTACCTCGCGCGACCTGCATGGCCGCCGGCCATGGATGCCATCGTGCTGGCCTGCAGCTTCGTGCGCTGTTGTGCCTTGCTGCTCCTGCTTCCTACGACAGCGGATGACCTCCGTCGAGCTCGCCCGGCCACCTTCGACCTCGGCGTGGCCCTGCCTCCACTAGCAGTCTCCTGCTGTCGGCCGTTTCCATGGGTTCGGGGAGCCCCAAGTCATGTCCGTGGCCTCCGCTGTTAACTTCCGTGGACGTCAAGTACCTCTTCCGGTGATCCGAACATCTACAAGCCGTGTATCACTACAGCTGGTGTGTTTTTCGCCAAGTCCACCGACCACTGAACAGGAACAGCGCCAAGTACCACGACAGACTGACAAGTACCCATGGACGCCAAGTACCACGATGTCGGTGCCCCTCAAGTTCGGCTACACGAAAACGCCAAGTACCCCTACGAACCGTGTACGACTACCGGCGCCGAAGTCCGCGAGTACCACTACGTTTGCGATGTACATCTACACCAAGACTGGACCGACAAGTACCGCGAGAACATTCGTACCTCTACCGTCGCCGTGGATCCGACAAGTACCCCTACAACAAGTGTACCTCTACCTCGTCTTCGGAATCGCTAAGAATATCAAGTACCCCTTCGAGATGACGAGGTCGGCAAGTTCGAATGACCCCAAGTACCTCTTCGAAACGATCAAGTACCTTTACCATCCGACGCTTGAACGACTACTTCCTCTACTTCCCACAACCCGTGAACAACTACTTCCCCTTCGACAAGTGTACCCCTACCACCGAACTCGATCCGTTCCGATAACACACGCTTCGAAGGTATAACCCCGAGTCGACGTCCTTGAACGAATGCATGTGTGATGTATGAAATGCTCGTGTTTGCTCCGTGTCGGAGTTGTTCGGTGCACGTTGCCCCTCTTTTGCCTTGCCACCATCTTGTGGGAACCCGGTATCCGGGATCACCCCACCTCCTATCGCGTGTCACGCTCCCGTCACTTTTCCTTTTGCGCTGGTATCTCCGCGAGTTACCGGAACCGATATGTTGCCGTGGCATCATCTTCGGATTCGTTGCCGTGGCACCCCTCTTCTTTCCACCACGGTGACAAATGCTTCATAATGCTCTTATCTACATTTTCTTAAAACTTGCATAAACTTGTTCATGTCATCCGCATCATGATAACAACAATTAAAATATTTAAAATGTTGTTTGCATTAATTTGCCCCTATGCCATGCTAAAACGGTTTAATTCATAACCAAATAACCGTAACTCCGATTTTAATAATCTTTATATGTAAATGGGGTAGAATTTTGCCTAGTTTATCATGGTGGCATCTCTTTGCATGTTTAATAACTCTAAAATTGTGTTTAGGACAGATCAGGACCAAACCTAATATTTGCACATGGGGATTTTCCGGACTTGTTGTTTTGTTGTTCCGGCCTCATTTAAACTTGACTAGATAGGTAGTTTTCGTTTGCTTCACCTCTTGCCATGTTAATCAACATTTAATATTGTTGGGTACATAACCGAGAGAGAACTAAATAATTGACGTGGTGTTTCGTCAATATGCATCCCGATGCATATTGAGCTCCACTTAATTTGTAGGATTGTTTGTGCTCCTTGCCATGCCATGCATATTTAAACCGGACATGCATCATACTCGATTGTGCATCATGCCATGTTGATGTCGTGGTTGTTTACTATGTTGTGTGCTTCTTTTCCGGTGATTGCTTCTTCGGGTTGGTTCCGATAACGTCGAGTTTGTGAGGACCCGTTCGTCTACGTTCGTTTGTCTTCTTCATGGACTCGTTCTTCTTCCTTGCGGGATTTCAGGCAAGATGATCATACCCTCGAAATCACTACTATCTTTGCTATGCTAGTTTGCTCGCTCTTTTGCTTTGCCAATGCTACGATGCCTACCACTTGCTTGTCAGCCTCCCAATTGCCATGATCGAGCCTCTAACCCACCTTTGTCCTAGCAAACCATTGATTGGCTATGTTACCGCTTTGCTCAGCCCTTCTTATAGCGTTGTTAGTTGCAGGTGAAGATTGGAGACCGTTCCTCGTTGGAACATTTATTTACTGCTTGGGATATCGCAATATATCTTATTTAATTAATGCATCTATATACTTGGTAAAGGGTGGAAGGCTCGGCCTTATGCCTGGTGTTTTGTTCCACTCTTGCCGTCCTAGTTTCCGTCATATCGGTGTTATGTTCCCGGATTTTGAGTCCCTTACGCGGTTGGGCTATAATGGGAACCCCTTGACAGTTCGCCTTAAGTAAAGCTTTGCCAGCAATGCCCAACATTTGTTTTACCATTTGCCACCTAGCCTTTTTTCCTTGGGAGTCGCGCATCCCGAGGGTCATCTTTATTTTAACCCCCCCGGGCCAGTGCTTGTCTAAGCGTTGGTCCAAACTAGAGCCACTTGCGGCGCCACCTCGGGGAAACTTGAGGGCTGGTTTTAGCTGTACGTAGTGTTCATCCGGTGTTGCCCTGAGAACAAGATATGTGCAGCTCCTTTCAGGATGTCGGCGCATCGGGCGGTGTTGCTGGTTTAGTTTTACCCTGTCAAAATGTCTTGTTGTACTGGGATACCGAGTCTGATCAGAATGTCTCGGGTGGTGGTCTATTCCTTCGTTGACCGTGAGAGCTTGTCATGGGCTAAGTTGGGACACCCTGCAGGGATTTGATCTTTCGAAAGCCGTGCCCGCGGTTATGGGCAGATGGGAATTTGTTAACGTCCGGTTGTAGAAAACCTGAAGTCGACCTTAATTAAAATGAATCAACCGCGTGTGTAACCGTGATGGTCTCTTTCCGGCGGAGTCCGGGAAGTGAACACGGTTGTTGGAGTTATGCTTGACGTAGGTAGTCCAGGATCACTTCTTGATCATACTTTTATCGACCGTGCTTTGCCTTCTCTTCTCGCTCTCATTTGCGAATAGGTTAGCCACCATATATGCTAGTCGCTTGCTGCAGCTCCACCTCATACCTTCGCCTTACCCATAAGCTTAAATAGTCTTGATCGCGAGGGTGCGAGATTGCTGAGTCCCTGTGGCTCACAGATTACTTCCAAAACCAGTTTGCAGGTGCCAATGAGTCCGTGCAGATGACGCAACCAAGCTCAGGAGGAGCTCGTTGAAGATCTTGTCCTTTGTGTTGTTCCGTTCTAGTTGATCAGTAGTGGAGCCCAGTTGGGGTCGATCGGGGACCTTTGTCGCATTTGGGGTTCTTCTTTTATTTTGGCTCCGTAGTCGGGCCCTGATTGTATTTGGATGTTGTAATGCTTTATTCATGTAATTGTGTGAAGTGGCGAGTGTAAGCCAACTATGTATCTCTTATTCCTTATTATATTACATGGGTTGTGTGAAGATTACCTCACTTGCGACATATGCCTTCAATGCGATTATGCCTCTAAGTCGTGCCTCGACACGTGGGAGATATAGTCGCATCGAGGGTGTTACAAGTTGGTAATCAGAGCCTTCCCCGACCTTAGGAGCCCCATTGCTTGATCGTTTTTAGCGGCCGAGTTGTGTCTAGAAAAATGTTTTGAGTCCTTAGGAATTATATATCGGAGAGCTTAGGAATTCTTTTTACTTCCCAGTCTCTTCATCGCTCTGGTAAGGCATCCTGACGTAGAGTTTTGACTCTTCTCTTCTCAAATTTCACTAAATTTTTTTTAGGATCACGCGAGTATCTTGGATTTGTTCCGATGACTTATGACGAGAATACTGTCTTGGTGCCTCCTGTCAGGGGTTTAGTGGAAGTGTCCCGGGGAGTTGAGCTCTGAGGTGTTGTCATCATAATTTTATCGTTGCAATTCTGGTATACTTGAGATATGTTCGCGACATCGAAAATCTCCTTTATGCAGTTCGTTGGTGAGATAACCTTGACGCCACCCAGTACTGGGGCGGGAGTTCGGGAGTACCGCCATAACTTGTATAACGGATGCTTTTCGAAGGTTGAGGTAGATGATTTCCGAAGGCTTCTTGGTTATGTGTTGAAGGATGGATACAGCTGGATGTAGGATTTGCTAGTTTGGGTGAGATAGTATGCTTCCCCTGTATCCCCAACACCTGATTGCATAACCGGAAAGTTTCGGGAGTTTCATAGGTGGGAATTCAAGTAGCTCTTAGGTTATCTTTCTGTCAGATGTATGATATGAAATTGGGGTTCGACGTCTAGTGGTTCGCCTATTCACGGTCGATTTTACAGTGGTCTCGTTGTGTCTTAAAGAGTCCTTGGCTATGCTGACTCGGGGACGCTTCGTATGTCATGTGCACTGCCTTGTACATGATGGTGCTGTACGATCGAGCCCGTGTAGGTCCCACCACGAAAACTTCGGACGAAATCTCTATCATATGTTTGTTCTGGCTTATTCTGCAAGCCAACCCTTTGTTTTTGTTTTGAGTTGTGGTATTCGAGTTGCTTCGAAGTCAAATGTTGATTCCATACCTTGTCTAAGCGGTGTTCTCATACTCCGATGTGGATACTAATCCTTCTTGATAATCGAGATTGTCTTGTCAATCCTTTTCACCGGTGTTTTTTTCTCTTCAAGTGGATCCGAACATTTCAACATCCGCTTGATCAAGTATCAGTTCTTCTCAACGGTTTCATCCGCTCCAAGTTGCCTTTGTTTTCCCCGCCCACCCACCCTGCTTCTTCAAGGACCCAGATTTCTTATTCAAGTATCCATCTTATTGGTGTGAAGTCTCTCCATTCTTTTCCGTCAATATTCTTATCCGGTGATTCTCATGAAGATTTTAACGGAGTTTCTAGTTCACCATTATTCATTTTTTTTTCTTCTCCGGTGGAACCAATTCAAGCTTTCGGTGTTGATCATATTCTTTTTCCGTATTTCAATGCTTTTCTCATGCCGGTGCTACTCATATTTATTCATTTCTTGCTATTCAATTGTTCCAGAGTGCTGAAGATATCTCAGAAGATTTGTGTCTCCATTATCAATCCGTCCAAAATATTTTGAGGTTGTTATCTCATTCAAGTCATTTAATTCAACCGGTGCTTTATCTCTTTTAAATCGTTCTACGGTGTTTCTTTTGAGTGGGCCCTAACCCACAGGTCTTTTCCCAGGATCTTACCTCACTCTTCTTATTTTCCCGGAGGTATTCTCAAATTCTTTTCGAAGTTTGACATAAGAATGATTTATCATCAGTCAGATGCTTTTCTCCAAGATATTTCAAAATCTTTTCATCGTTGGCTCAACCTCTTCAATTTGATTCTTCCGGAGTGTCTAAATAATTCATGGTGGTGTTTCTCGTCGTCATTCTCGGATTTTGAAGACCGAAGAAGAGTGTTACCTCCGTATCTTATCCGTTCTCTCAGAGATTCGTGGTTCTAGTTCAAGGCCATCCTCTCATAATTGTTTTGATCATGAGAATTCTTTTATCCATTCGGTGCAATTCAGGAGTCTTTTCAGTTTGATTCTCCGAAGGCCATTATTTCAGGATTTTTCATTCTCAGCTTTCAGTTATCATTCTCCAATTTTACCGGTGCATCAAGTGACCTCTAATCAGCTCGTGATCTATTTGCTCTCATGTATCCATATTCTCTCAAGCGTCTTCGTTCATTTGCTTAATTCTCCCGGTGTTCCTTTATCTTTTCTTTGTTCATTTTCAATTCATACGGTGGTCCATTCAAGATTTCTTCTTTTTCTTATCATATCAATTCATTTGTTGTTCCAATCCTATCGGTGGTTCGTTGAAGACGTTCTCAAGATTATGTTATATCTCTCTTAATCCTTGATACGAGAATAACTAATATGCCAGATCCGTTGATTGTCATCAATTTAAATTGGTGAAGGATAAGCATAATGTAATTCTTATTCTTGTTCATCCAAGTGATTAATTCTTTATTCCGGAGGCTCATCAAATTCTCGGTTTCATTTGTTTCATCTTCTCTTTTTCCCGGAGTCCAACCTCTTTCAATTATATTATCACGGAGATCTCTATCTAAATCATTGCGAGGCTTCAACCTTATTCTTTTCATCATTTAATTATCTTGGATCATTCTTTTATTACCGGAGTTCTTCTTGAAGGTTCTACATGATGGATTCATCAAGGATTTAATTCCTTCTCCAACTTTTTAATTGAGATTCTTTTCTAAGGAGCTCAAGCCTTCTTCATCTTGCTATCCGGAGTGCAATTCTTTCTACCACATTATTGGAGGTGGTATTATGTCATTCTTGATAATTTGAGTTCATATTTTCATGATTCACATGTTGTCAAGATTGGGATATTTTAAATCCATCAATCTCGTCATTGGAGTTATCTTGTGTTATACTTCACCTAAAGCTTCTCCTAAGGATTGTCGCTATTTATGTTGCTCATATATGATCCAAGTTCTTCATTTATCCTCCCGGTGAAATAAGTTTCTCGTCTCTTTGTTCTTATCAATCCAATTCTTTTCCAGTGAGTGGCAGGCTGTCACCTCATAATTGAGTTGTATTCCATAAGACCATATCAAGCTTATTCTTTTCTTTGTTGGTTTTCCGACAACTCCGTTCGACCCTTGTCCTAAAGATGCCTTTTCAAGCTCTTTTGTGGCAGAAGTTGGCATTTTCTTCTCTATTCTCCTATTTCAGTTATCTATCTTCTATTCTTTTGTTCCGGAGGCATTGTCATGTTGCTCTTTTCAACCCATCATCTCGTTTTTTCAAAGATCATTTTCTTTTCATGCCTATCCATTTAACCGGAGTGTCGTGTCCTCTGCTCAAGTTCTTTTCACCGTATCAAGTCTTGCATAACTTCTTAACCGGAGTGCTTTCAATATATATCTTGCCCTTCAACCTCAAGGTTTTTCGCAATGTTCTGTTTCCCTCCTTGCTAACGGAGTGCTTTCAACTTGTTCTTCCTCGTTGCATTCTTTCTTTCAATTTGTTCAACCTTTCAAGGTTCGTAGTTTCACTCGTTTGTCAAAGAAGCAACTTAGTTTTACCTCTTCTTTTCCCTTCCGTTGTTTCCCCGGTGCCATTCTGGATCTCGGGACGAGATCCTCTCGTAGTGGTGGAGTGTTGTAACGCCCCGAGACCGATGTGCCAGGTGTCGTCCAGTTATTCGTTGTTGCTTGCATGTCATGCATTGCATCATGTCATCATGCCATCATCTCATAAATCTTTTGCATCTCAACTAAATAAATTGCATGGATCTTCGGTCCATTTAAATCGAGGGAACTCACATGGTGGTTTCTCTTTATAACCTATCCTCCCGATAGTAGGGAGCTATATTCAATATTTCTTAATTTGATATTCACCATAACACACGTGCAAATAATCCTCATGCCTTTTTCCTTCTCAACTCTTGGTCTCTAACTTTGTCATATATCTTTTCTTCATTTTTCCGGAGTTCCACCTAAATTCTCAACATTTTTGGGCACTTCGAAAAACCTATCCTAGTTCAAACCCATTTGAATTAAATTCAAATGAGTTTGAATTCTTTTCATTCGATCTTGGCTACTCCATTTTCCTTGGATCGTGCACATTTCTGCGAGTCCGGGTATGTTATCCGCGTGTCCAACTTCTTTCCCTAACCCCTCTTTCTTTTCTTTCGTTATATCTGTTTTTTTTTCTCTTTTCTTGTAGTAGTGTGAGAGAACAGCAGGCCGGCCTTTAGGCCATCTCTAGGCCCAGCCGCGCTCCTGCCCACCTGGGCCTCTCCATCCCCACCGGCCTGCTAGACCTCCTCCCAACTGGGCCTCCCGCGCCGGCCCACCTATTCCTAACCTAACCCTCTCCCTGGCCCGATCCCCATCTCTCTCGTCTCCCTGCTCGCGCCGCCAGAGACCAGCATCGCCCGACCCCATCTCCCCGATCCCATCTCCCCTCGATCCCTCTCCTCCTCTCGCTAGTCTTCTGCCGCCGCCACACCCTCTCGCTAACGCCCGATTCCCGCGGCCCCGACCTCGGCCTCGGCCATGGCGCCGCGCCGCCGACCACCAGCAGGACGCCGCCCATGGACGCGCCCGTCCCCGAGCATCAATCCGGCCCTCGTCGAGCCTCCGTGCAGCACCCGCCTCCCTGGATGCGTCTCTGGTGTCCTCCAGCCGCGCCCGAGAGAGCTCCCTGAAGCCGGCGCCGTGTTCCTCCAGCGCCACCACCACCAGGCTGCCCTCTCATCCCCCCCCCCCCCCCCCCCGCGCAGGAGCTCGCAGCCACCACCATGGCGCGTCTTGCTACTCCCCCCAGCACCCAATCCTTTCCTTCTACTCCCTCAGTCATGGCACTTCGCCGCTCTTTTGCTCGCCGCCTTACCTCGCGCGACCTGCATGGCCGCCGGCCATGGATGCCATCGTGCTGGCCTGCAGCTTCGTGCGCTGTTGTGCCTTGCTGCTCCTGCTTCCTACGACAGCGGATGACCTCCGTCGAGCTCGCCCGTCCACCTTCGACCTCGGCGTGGCCCTGCCTCCACTAGCAGTCTCCTGCTGTCGGCCGTTTCCATGGGTTCGGGGAGCCCCAAGTCATGTCCGTGGCCTCCGCTGTTAACTTCCGTGGACGTCAAGTACCTCTTCCGGTGATCCGAACATCTACAAGCCGTGTATCACTACAGCCGGTGTGTTTTTCGCCAAGTCCACCGACCACTGAACAGGAACAGCGCCAAGTACCACGACAGACTGACAAGTACCCATGGACGCCAAGTACCACGATGTCGGTGCCCCTCAAGTTCGGCTACACGAAAACGCCAAGTACCCCTACGAACCGTGTACGACTACCGGCGCCGAAGTCCGCGAGTACCACTACGTTTGCGATGTACATCTACACCAAGACTGGACCGACAAGTACCGCGAGAACATTCGTACCTCTACCGTCGCCGTGGATCCGACAAGTACCCCTACAACAAGTGTACCTCTACCTCGTCTTCGGAATCGCTAAGAATATCAAGTACCCCTTTGAGATGACGAGATCGGCAAGTTCGAATGACCCCAAGTACCTCTTCGAAACGATCGAGTACCTTTACCATCCGATGCTTGAACGACTACTTCCTCTACTTCCCACGACGACCCGTGAACAACTACTTCCCCTTCGACAAGTGTACCCCTACCACCGAACTCGATCCGTTCCGATAACACACGCTTCGAAGGTATAACCCCGAGTCGACGTCCTTGAACGAATGCATGTGTGATGTATGAAATGCTCGTGTTTGCTCCGTGTCGGAGTTGTTCGGTGCACGTTGCCCCTCTTTTGCCTTGCCACCATCTTGTGGGAACCCGGTATCCGGGATCACCCCACCTCCTATCGCGTGTCACGCTCCCGTCACTTTTCCTTTTGCGCCGGTATCTCCGCGAGTTACCGGAACCGATATGTTGCCGTGGCATCATCTTCGGATTC
Source organism: Triticum monococcum (assembly GCA_034509565.1). Classification (NCBI taxonomy): domain Eukaryota; kingdom Viridiplantae; phylum Streptophyta; class Magnoliopsida; order Poales; family Poaceae; genus Triticum; species Triticum monococcum. The sequence continues at coordinate 553,498,381 of CM067841.1, read as the reverse complement.
GTTGCCGTGGAACCCCTCTTCTTTCCACCACGGTGACAAATGCTTCATAATGCTCTTATCTACATTTTCTTAAAACTTGCATAAACTTGTTCATGTCATCCGCATCATGATAACAACAATTAAAATATTTAAAATGTTGTTTGCATTAATTTGCCCCTATGCCATGCTAAAACGGTTTAATTCATAACCAAATAACCGTAACTCCGATTTTAATAATCTTTATATGTAAATGGGGTAGAATTTTGCCTAGTTTATCATGGTGGCATATCTTTGCATGTTTAATAACTCTAAAATTGTGTTTAGGACAGATCAGGACCAAACCTAATATTTGCACATGGGGATTTTCCGGACTTGTTGTTTTGTTGTTCCGGCCTCATTTAAACTTGACTAGATAGGTAGTTTTCGTTTGCTTCACCTATTGCCATGTTAATCAACATTTAATATTGTTGGGTACATAACCGAGAGAGAACTAAATAATTGACGTGGTGTTTCGTCAATATGCATCCCGATGCATATTGAGCTCCACTTAATTTGTAGGATTGTTTGTGCTCCTTGCCATGCCATGCATATTTAAACCGGACATGCATCATACTCGATTGTGCATCATGCCATGTTGATGTCATGGTTGTTTACTATGTTGTGTGCTTCTTTTCCGGTGATTGCTTCTTCGGGTTGGTTCCGATAACGTCGAGTTTGTGAGGACCCGTTCGTCTACGTTCGTTTGTCTTCTTCATGGACTCATTCTTCTTCCTTGCGGGATTTCAGGCAAGATGATCATACCCTCGAAATCACTACTATCTTTGCTATGCTAGTTTGCTCGCTCTTTTGCTTTGCCAATGCTATGATGCCTACCACTTGCTTGTCAGCCTCCCAATTGCCATGATCGAGCCTCTAACCCACCTTTGTCCTAGCAAACCATTGATTGGCTATGTTACCGCTTTGCTCAGCCCTTCTTATAGCGTTGTTAGTTGCAGGTGAAGATTGGAGACCGTTCCTTGTTGGAACATTTATTTACTGCTTGGGATATCACAATATATCTTATTTAATTAATGCATCTATATACTTGGTAAAGGGTGGAAGGCTCGGCCTTATGCCTGTTGTTTTGTTCCACTCTTGCCGCCCTAGTTTCCGTCATATCGGTGTTATGTTCCCGGATTTTGCGTCCCTTACGCGGTTGGGCTATAATGGGAACCCCTTGACAGTTCGCCTTAAGTAAAGCTTTGCCAGCAATGCCCAACATTGGTTTTACCATTTGCCACCTAGCCTTTTTCCCTTGGGAGTCGCGCATCTCGAGGGTCATCTTTATTTTAACCCCCCCCCCCCAGGCCAGTGCTTATCTAAGCGTTCGTCCAAACTAGAGCCACTTGCGGCGCCACCTCGGGGAAACTTGAGGGCTGGTTTTAGCTGTACGTAGTGTTCATCCGGTGTTGCCCTGAGAACGAGATATGTGCAGCTCCTTTCAGGATGTCGGCGCATCGGGCGGTGTTGCTGGTTTAGTTTTACCCTGTCGAAATGTCTTGTTGTACTGGGATACCGAGTCTAATCGGAATGTCTCGGGTGGAGGTCTATTCCTTCGTTGACCGTGAGAACTTGTCATAGGCTAAGTTGGGACACCCTGCAGGGATTTGATCTTTCGAAAGCCGTGCCCGCGGTTATGGGCAGATGGGAATTTGTTAACGTCCGGTTGTAGAAAACTTGAAGTCGACCTTAATTAAAATGAATCAACCGCGTGTGTAACCGTGATGGTCTCTTTCCGGCGGAGTCCGGGAAGTGAACACGGTTGTTGGAGTTATGCTTGACGTAGGTAGTCCAGGATCACTTCTTGATCATACTTTTATCGACCGTGCTTTGCCTTCTCTTCTCGCTCTCATTTGCGAATAGGTTAGCCACCATATATGCTAGTCGCTTGCTGCAGCTCCACCTCATACCTTCGCCTTACCCATAAGCTTAAATAGTCTTGATCGCGAGGGTGCGAGATTGCTGAGTCCCTGTGGCTCACAGATTACTTCCAAAACCAGTTTGCAGGTGCCGATGAGTCCGTGCAGATGACGCAACCAAGCTCAGGAGGAGCTCGTTGAAGATCTTGTCCTTTGTGTTGTTCCGTTCTAGTTGATCAGTAGAGGAGCCCAGTTGGGGTCGATCGGGGACCTTTGTCGCATTTGGGGTTCTTCTTTTATTTTGGCTCCGTAGTCGGGCCCTGATTGTATTTGGATGTTGTAATGCTTTATTCATGTAATTGTGTGAAGTGGCGAGTGTAAGCCAACTATGTATCTCTTATTCCTTATTATATTACATGGGTTGTGTGAAGATTACCTCACTTGCGACATATGCCTTCAATGCGATTATGCCTCTAAGTCGTGCCTCGACACGTGGGAGATATAGTCGCATCGAGGGTGTTACAGTGTTCCTCCTAGATGGTTAAGACTTAGGATTCACTTCAGATCCATTTTGAAGGAAATATGCCCTAGAGACAATAATAAAGTTGTTATTTATATTTCCTTATATCATGATAAATGTTTATTATTCATGCTAAAATTTTATTAACCGGAAAATTAGTACATGTGTGAATACATAGACAAACAAAGTGTAACTAGTATGCCTCTACTTGACTAGCTCGTTAATCAAAGATGGTTATGTTTCCTAACCATAGACATGAGTTGTCATTTGATTAACGGGATCACATCATTAGAGAATGATATGATTGACTTGACCCATCTGTTAGCTTAGCACTATGATCATTTAGTTTATTGATATTGCTTTCTTCATGACTTATACATGTTCCTATGACTATGAGATTATGCAACTCCCGAATACCGGAGGAACACTTAGTGTGCTATAAAATGTCACAACGTAACTGGGTGACTATAAAGATGCTCTACAGGTGTCTCCGATGGTGTTTGTTGAGTTGGCATAGATCGAGATTAGGATTTGTCACTCCGTGTATCGGAGAGGTATCTCTGGGCCCTCTCGGTAGTGCACATCACTATAAGCCTTGCAAGCAATGTGACTAATGAGTTAGTTACGGGATGTTGCATTACGAAACAAGTAAAGAGACTTGCCGGTAACGAGATTGAACTAGGCATTGAGATACCGATGATCGAATCTCGGGCAAGTAACATACCAATGACAAAGGGAACAATGTATGTTGTTATGCGGTTTGACCGATAAAGATCTTCGTAGAATATGTAGGAACCAATATGATCATCCAAGTTCCGCTATTGGTTATTTACCGGAGATGAGTCTCGGTCATGTCTACATAGTTCTCGAACCCGTAGGGTCCGCATGCTTAACGTTTGGTGACGATCGGTATTATGAGTTTATGTGTTTTGATGTACCAAAGGTTGTTCGGAGTCCCGGATGTGATCACGGGCATGACGATGAGTCTCTAAATGGTCGAGACATAAAGATTGATATATTTGAAGCATATGTTTGGACATCGTAATGGTTTTGGGTGAGTTCGGGAATATACCGGAGTACCGGGAGGTTACCGAAACCCCTCGGGAAGTATATGGGCCTTATTGGACCATAGTGGGAGAGAGGAGAAGGGAGCCTAGGAGGGGGCGCCCCCCCCCCAAGCCCAATCTTAATTGGGTGGGGGGCTGCCCCCCCCCCTTTCCTTTCCCCCTCTCTCCCCCTTCCTTCCTGTCCTAATCCAACTAGGGAGGGGGGGAATCCTACTCCCGGTGGGAGTAGGACTCCCTTGGGAGCGCCATAGAGGGTCGGCCCCTCCCCCTCCTCCACTCCTTTATACTCCCTCTGGTCCTTTTTAGTTCGCATATAAGATTTGACGGAAGTCAAGCCTCGTAAAGTTTGACCAACTTTATGGAAAAAAGTACCAACATTCACAATCTGAAATCAATATCAATAGATGTATCATGACTTAAAGTTTCATATTGTAAAACTTTAGCATGGCAGATGTTGATATTTTTCATATAAATACGGTCAAAATTTGTGAAGTTTGACTTCAGAGAATTCTAATATGCAGAGTAAAAAGGACCGAAGGGAGTATAAGGTGGAGGGGGCACCCCATAGACACACAAGTTGACAATTGTCTTAGCCGTGTGCGGTGCCCCCCTCCACCATAATCCACCTCGGTCATATCATTGCAGTGCTTAGGCGAAGCCCTGTTCCAGTAGCTTCATTATCACCGTCATCACGCCGTCATGCTGACGAAACTCTCCCTCGACACTCAGCTGGATCTAGAGTTCGCAGGACATCACTGAGCTGAACGTGTGCAGATCGCGGAGGTGTCGTACCTTCGGTGCTAGGATCGGTCGGATCGTGAAGACGTACGACTACATCAACTGCATTGTCATCACGCTTCCGCTTACGGTCTACAAGGGTACGTAGACAACACTCTTCCCCGCTCGTTGCTATGCATCACCTAGATGGATCTTGCGTGTGCGTAGGAATTTTTTTGAAATTACTACGTTCCCCAACAGTGGCATCCGAGCCAGGTCTATGTGTAGATGTTATATGCACGAGTAGAACACAAACGAGTTATGGACGTGGGTATATACATATTTCTTGCCGTCACTAGTTGATTCTTGATTCAGCGGTATTGTTGGATGAAGCGGCTCAGACCGACATTACGCGTACGCTTAAGCGAGACTGGTTCTACCGACATGCTTCGCACACAGGTGGCTAGTGGGTGTCTGTTTCTCCAACTTTAGTTGAATCGGTTTCAATGAACATGGTTCTTTCTGAAGATCAAAAAGCAATCACTATACTACGTTGTGGTTTTGATGCGTAGGTAAGAACGGTTCTTGCTAGAAGCCCATAGCAGCCACGTAAAACTTGCAACAACAAAGTAGAGGACGTCTAACTTGTTTTTGCAGGGCATGTTGTGATGTGATATGGTCAAGACGTGATGAGATATAAATTGTTGTATGAGATGATCATGTTTTGTTAAAGTTATCAGCAAATGGCAGGAGCCTTATGGTTGTCTCTTTATTGCATAAGATGCAAGCGCCATATAATTGCATTACTTTATCGCTATGCGATAGCAATAGTTGTAAAAGAAATAGATGGCGAGACGACCATGTGACGACACGTTGATAAAGATCAAGATGATGGAGATCATGGTGTCAAGCCAGTGACTATGGTGATCATGACGGTGCTTTGGAGATGGAGATCAAAGGCACAAGATGATGATGGCCATATCATATCACTTATATTTGATTGCGTGTGATGTTTATCCTTTATGCATCTTATTTTGCTTAGTTCGGCGGTAGCATTATAAGATGATCTCTCACTAAATTTCAAGGTACAAGTGTTCTCCCTGAGTATGCACCATTGTGACAGTTCTTCGTGCTGAGACACCACGTGATGATCGGGTGTGATAAGCTCTACGTTCACATACAATGGGTGCAAGCTAGTTTTGCACATGCAGAATACTCGGGTTAAACTTGACGAGCCTAGCATATGCAGATATGGCCTCGGAACACTAAGACCGAAAGGTCAAGCGTGAATCATATAGTAGATATGATCAACATAGTGATGTTCACCATTGAAAACTACTCCATCTCATGTGATGATCAGACATGGTTTAGTTGATATGGATCATTTGATCACTTAGATGATTGGAGGTATGTCTATCTAAGTGGGAGTTCTTAAGTAATATGATTAACTGAACTTAAATTTATCATGGACTTAGTCCTGATAGTATTTGCGTATCTATGTTGTAGAACAATTGCTCGCATATAACTTCCCCGTTTTATTTATGATATGTTCCTAGAGAAAACTATGTTGAAAGATGATAGTAGCAATGATGTGGATTGGATCTGTGATCTAAAGATTATCCTCGTTCCTGCACAGAAGAATTATGTCCTCGATGCACCGCTAGGTGACATAACTATTGCAGGAGCAAATGCAGACGTTGTGAATGTTTGACAAAGCTCGGTATGATGACTACTTAATAGTTTAGTGCACCATGCTTTACGGCTTAGAACCGGGACTTCAAAAATGTTTTTGAACGCCACAAAGCATATAAGATGTTCTAAGAGTTGAAATTGGTATTTCATACTCATGCCGGTGTTGAGAGGTAGGAGATGTAGGATCGAAAGTATGTCTAGAGGGGGTGATTAGACTACTTGACCAATTAAAAATCTATCCTTTTCCCAATTTTAGTCTTTGGCAGATTTTAGCAATCTTAGCACAAGTCAAGCAATCTTAACACAATTCAAGCAAGCATGCAAAGGGTCTATGAGCAGCGGAAAGTAAAGCATGCAACTTGCAAGAATGTAAAGGGAAGGGTTTGGAGAATTCAAACGCAATTGGAGACACGGATGTTTTTGTCGTGGTTCTGATAGGTGGTGCTATCGTACATCCATGTTGATGGAGACTTCAACCCACGAAGGGTAACGGTTGCGCGAGTCCACGGAGGGCTCCACCCACGAAGGGTCCACGAAGAAGCAACCTTGTCTATCCCATCATGGCCATCGCCCACGAAGGACTTGCCTCACTAGCGGTAGATCTTCACGAATTAGGCGATCTCCTTGCCCTTACAAACTCCTTGGTTCAACTCCACAATCTTGTCGGAGGCTCCCAAGTGACACCTAGCCAATCTAGGAGACACCACTCTCCAAGAAGTAACAAATGGTGTGTTGATGATGAACTCCTTGCTCTTGTGCTTCAAATGATAGTCTCCCCAACACTCAACTCTCTCTCACAGGATATGGATTTGGTGGAAAGAAGATTTGAGTGGAAAGCAACTTGGGGAAGGTTAGAGATCAAGATTCATATGGTGGGAATGGAATATCTTAGCCTCAACACATGAGTAGGTGGTTCTCTCTCAAAAATTGTGTATTGGAAGTGTAGGTATGTTCTGATGGCTCTCTCCACGAATGAAGAGTGGGTGGAGGGGTATATATAGCCTCCGCACAAAAACTAACCGTTACACACAATTTACCAATCTCGGTGAGACCGAATTGAGAAACTCGGTCGGACCGATTTAGCAAACCTAGTGACCGTTAGGATTTTCAGTGGGACTGAGATGCAACTCGATAGGACCGATATGGTTAGGGTTAGGGAATAACGTAATCTCGGTGTGACCGATTACACAAACTCGATGGGACCGATTTTGGTAATAAGCTAACCAGAGAGTTGGTCAGGTAAACTCGGTGGGACCGATTTGCTCATTTCGGTGGGACCGAAATGTTACAAAAGGGAAACAGAGAGTTTACATTGCAATCTCAGTGGGACCGATCGCTCATCTCGGCAGGACCAAAACGTTACGAAGGGAAACAGAGAGATTACAACCCCATCTCGGTGAGACCGAGATCCCTATCGGTGAGACCGATTTGCCTAGGGTTTGTGGCAGTGGCTATGACATCTGAACTCGGTGGCGCCGGATAGAAAGAATCGGTGGGGCCGAGTTTGACTTTTGGTTTAGGTCATATGTGGATGTGGGAAGGTAGTTGAGGGTTTTGGAGCATATCACTAAACACTATGAAGCAAGAACCTCATCAAGCAACACCTCATCCCTCCTTGATAGTATTGGCTTTTCCTATAGACTCAATGTGATTTTGGATCACTAAAATATAAAATGTAGAGTCTTGAGCTTTGAGCTTGAGCCAATCTTTTTGTCCTTAGTATTTTGAGGGGTCCACTTTCCTCATCCATGCCATGCCATTCATTGAGCTTTTCCTGAAATATTAATCTTGGAATAATGTTAGCTCAATGAGCTATATGTTGTTAGGAATTACCAAAACCACCCAGGGATAGTTGCACTTTCAATCTCCCCCTTTTTGGTAATTGATGACAACATATAGATCAAAGCTTCGACGAATGATAATAAGAGTGAAAAACATTGTCGCTTTGAGAAGTATGTGAAAAGCAAGAGCTCCCCCTAAATTTGTGCATAGTTTATGATTTGCTTTGGACTGCAAATGCATAAAGAGTTAGGCTCATGGGTTACTCTTCCATGTCACATACATCTTGGTGGAGCACTCAAAATGATAATAATTAAATACATGCACTCATCACCAAGCAAAGTGAATGATCATATAGGGATAAAATGATAATGTCATCCAACAAGCATTAATGTAGCATAAGATCAAACACACATGATCATCCAAGTATCACACAGACAGAAAGTATCTCAATCAAGCAAATAAAGTTCAACCACCAAAGCAAGAGAGAATAAAAAGCAACACTCTCTCTCTCGAAGCCTATGATCTATACATTTTTCTTCGCCTTTGGCAACAAGTTACCAAAAAGTTCATAGAAAATGCATAGCACTAAATCGTCTCTCAGGCTTGGTCTTCAGGTGGTGGTGTCCGGATAACTCCAAGAATGAATGCTTCAGTCGATGTAGATGGAGCTGATGGAGTAGGTGCTGGAGCTGGTGGCACTGAAGCTGTAGCTGGTGCAGATGAAGTTGCTCTGGTTTCTACAACAGGCACTGTAGCAGATCTCTGAGCTCTAGGCACTCTGGCAAATGCATCAGTGGTTGTCTTGTCCTTCCTCTCCTGCATATCATCCTAAAGTTGCTCCACAACAGACTGGATCTTTGTTACCTTCACATCCATGACATAGAACTTCTGCTCTATGATCCTTTCCAAGCTCTCCTAGTTTTGAGTTAGGGTGGCCATCCCTTTCTCAATCCTTAGAGTGGATGCAATCAAGTAGCCAAGCTGATCTTGCTTGCTCTTCAGAAGATACTGAGATGCCTCTTCCATGGTTGGCATCTTTGCAGCTTTCTCAGCCTTTGCCTTCTCCCTCTTTGCTTGAACATGCACAGAAGATGGTTCATCCTCATTTATAACCACTTGGTTGTCCTCAAAGTCTGGATAGATATGCATGTGCTCCTTGTCCAACAAGTATGTGCCAGTGCCCATCTTGGAGTTAATCAACTCATGGATCTGTGGTGCATACCCACAGCTTCTCTTTTGGTCAGCAGCTGTCCTCTTGATAGTTTCAACTATAAGACTCATGACCTTGAACTTTTGCGGCACATCAAATATATGTAGAAGATTGATGGAGTGGCCTCTGATCATTCTGTGATCACCAGACTTGGGCAGAAGAGTGTGCCTGAGAATTCAATTGATAGTAGGCAGTCCTGACAGCAGGTGTTTCACTGATCCAAATTGGTGAGTCTCAAGATCTGCATCAGGAATCTCCTTGTACATGCTAGCCATGGAGTTGTGATCCTTCTTCTTCTTGGCATAGACATCCAAGTCATCTTCATTCTCCTCGGGAGCATTGATCAATTGAGCCCATTCTGCTACTGTTGACTGGTATCTAGTGCCTTCAGACATCCAGACTATCTTGCCATCTGGGTAGAAGTGAGCTATGGAGTAGAACTGCATGATAAGCTCATCATTCCACTTTGTGAGCTTCTGAGCCACAAACTCGTTAACTTCACAAGCCTTGAAACTGTCATATACTCCTGGATAGTGTTCTTCATTCTCCTTGATGTACTCCCAGTTGACCCATCTCATGTCACATACTATTGGTTTCTTGTCAAGCAACACTGTCTCATAAAAATCCTGATGTTCTTTGGTATGGAACCTGTAGTCCACAGCAGTTCTCCTCCTGGTGGCATATGGATCTGACTCTCTCCATAGCCTCAATCCTGAGTCCTTCCTGATCTTCATGTTTTCTGCTACAGGATGAGCATCATTATGATCTGGAATTTTTGGCTTTAACTTCCTCAAAACATGTGTCTCATCATCTTCTTCTTCAGCAACAGTTTCAGGCACTGGGGCCTTGATTTTCTCAGAAGCTGGAATGTTCCTGGTACTCCTCTTTGGTGCAGTTTTGGGTTTTGGAGCAGCTGGCTTTGGAGCTTCTTTGGGCTTAGATGAAGCAGCCCCTGATCTTATGGCATCTCCCATAAGTTTCTGTGCCTTAGGTGCTGGTGCAGCATCCTCTTCCTCTTCCTCTTCTTCAGAGTCTTTCATGATTGAAGATCTCCCAAGAACTTTGGCAGTGGTCTTCTTGACCCTCTCTTTCCTTTTATTTTCTGCCACAACCTGCTCTTTGGGTCCCAAAGTCTCTTGAGTAGATGCTCTGGCTTTAGACATTGGTTGTCTTCCTGCTAGCCTCTTGGTCTTCAGACCTAGCTTAGTTGCAGTAGCAGTTCTATATTCCTTTTTAACCACTTTCTTCTTGGAAGTGGCCTCATCCTCAACTGCCACATAGTCTTCATCCTCAGATTCAGAAGTTTTCTTCTTTCTGGCCCTGGTGGCAGCTTTCGGCAAGTTTCTGGGTGTGCTCCTACTTCCATCATCTGAGCTACTAGAGGGACTAGTGCCCTCACTCGTGTGAACCTGCTCCTCTGACTTGTTCTGACTGTCACTTTGATCAGACATAATGCAATCTCTGACAGCTGACCCTGTGAATAGATTATAGATGAGGTAGAGTGGATGAGCATCACAAAATACAGAGGTTTTTGCAAAAGAATGAATCAAAAACTTACTTTTAGTTTTCCTCAGAAAGCATTTCGGATCAACTGATTTGTAAACTCGGTGATACCGAAACAGCTGTTGGAACCTAAACTAGTGAACTCGGTCAAACCGAGTCACAGTTCGGTGGCACCGAGACTGCTAGGGTTTCACAAAGTCCTGAACTCGGTCACACCGATTTGCAATTCTCGGTCAGACCGAGAATCACATGTGCAATGGCCTGAGCCGAATCGGTGGTACCGAGTTCCACAACTCGGTTGGTCCGAGATGGTTTCGGCGGAAACCTAACCCTAAATTTTCAAATCATCTCTAATCTACGGAGTGTGTTTGACTGGATAAGATAGTTTCAATCATGGCAAGATTCATGGCGAACACAATGTGCTAGGAATCAGATAAGGATAGCACAGTGATCAAGTTCATACCCTAATTCAGCGATGAACTCGCTACGGCGGCAACGGCGGGGATGATTCCGTTGACGGCGGCGGAAACCAGCGGCAGGAGGCAACTGGCGACGAGGAGGACGGTCCGGAGACCCTGGAGGCAGAGCGGGCTAAGCGCGGGCGAAAGAGTTCGGAGAAAATTTCCAAAATTTTGCCCGTGGGTATATATAGCCCGACCCTGTCGGTGTGACCGAGTGGAACAACTCGGTGGCACCGAGATGCATAACTGCAAGCAGTTGCTGCATCTCGGTGTGACTGAAAAGTTCAAATCGGTTGCATCGAGATTGAAAACCTAGATCGACTTAGTGATCTCGGTATGACCGAAATGGGTGAATCGGTCAAACCGAAACGCACAAAGAAGTTTTGGAAGTTTAAGTCTATGACGAATCGAGGACTCCGAGTGCTCCTCACACAGAGTGGTTTGAATCTGACTTGATCAAATTTTGTGATGCAGCATGAATAGAGTTTGAGACGAGAAAAGCATAGATAGCTAGAGAAGGTTCTTAGGCATTATTGTCCATCCACTTGGCAAGAGAAAAAGAAACCAATCAATCAAAACAACAAGTGGATGTCCTCGAATGAGTAAATTATGCAACCAACATGCTCACACAATAAAAATGACAAATGAAATATGTGGCAGAGCATGCACAAACAATTCTAGCATCTATCAAGCAATTAGCGATGACTAGGTCATCTATATATGAGTATATTGACTTAGGAGTCAAATGAGAACATTTGATCATAGGTCATACTCATCGTTTAAGCACAAGTGGGGTTACCACTTTTACATAAAGCGTTGTTTTTTTCACACCATTAGAGTTGCTTTACCTCAATTCTTAGAGTAAAGCTCCCCCTAGATGTGAGATCCCCCCTAAGAGGGATGAACTAACCTTGGGTTTTGTCAATGATGACTTCATGTAGATGTTGAAGATGTGGATGCTCAATGTTGATATAGATCATTTGGAGCTATCCTTTGGAGTGAGTTGCACTTTCAATACCTACACGGGTTAGTCCCACAAGGAACAAACAAGGATATCCATAGACATAGAGTGATGCACACACAAGATGATGTCTATGAGAGAATTAGGTTACCTTGTCCCTTGTCTTACCAACAAGAGGGTTTGTGACTCCTTGAACTAGTGCAAGATGTGGAAGTTGATTGCACTTGTTCTTGCCAAAATGATAAGAGTGAAGTATGTTGGCGGAGTCACCCTCAAGAACTCTCTAGTTCTTCTTCTTCGGGATCCAGACCATCTTGATGGGAATCCTCGGAGTTGTAGTTGTACTTGATGAAGTGGAACTTGATGTAGTCTTGGGAACCCACTTGACCAAGGCCTTAGGAGCTTCTACAAATGCATCAATTTCCTCTTGAAGCTTGTCCTTGCCTTTTTGCTTGTGGTCTTGTGGTGGAAGATCATCTTGAGCTTGTGTCCCTTTGGAAGAAGTAGGATCATACTTCTCTTGTTGAGGAACAAACTTTGTCTTGGGGTATTGATCTTCTTCCCACTCAACTCCATTGGCATTGAACTTTCGTTCAAAACCAATACCTTGATTCTTCCGGTGCCTTCCTTGCTTGCGTACAATTTCCTCGAATTGCTTACTCCCGGCAAGGCTCTTGTAAACACCTTTCTCTATGATTCCCTTCAATAAGCTATTTTCTTGCTCAAGTGTAACTTGGCTAAGAGAATCATTAGTGGAATCAAGAGAACTACTAGAAGCAACAACATTGGATTTAGCATGATTATTGTTACTACTAGAGGAAGAATCTTTCTTGTTCTTGTTACTAGACTTGACTTGAGGCATGTAAGTGGATAAGAGTAAACGCTTGGCAATGTAAGAAGAACTTTTCTTGCGAAGATCATCATTGATTGCCTTTAAGAACTCATGCTCTTGCTCAAGGTTGAGCTTTTCAAAACGTAATTTCTCATGAGTCCTTAAAAGTTCTCGATGATCTCCTAAGATAGTTTCATGAGCTAACTTAAGAGTGTTTAGTTCTTTAGTTAGAGACTCAATCTTCTCCTTATCATTGTCATCCGTTTCATCTTGATTAGCATGATTAATTGATGTTTCATCATAGTATTCATCACTATAGTTGTCAACAAGTAAATCATCATCACCTAACAAATCATCTTCATCACTATTGAAATCAACATACTCGGGGTGTGATACCTTTGGACCTTTGGCCATGAAGCATCTTCCAATTCCTTCATTTGGTGAATCAAATATGTCGTAGGAGTTGGTTGACACAAGTGCTAGACCGGCAACACCTTCATCTTGAGTATATTCGGAGTCAGAGTGATAGCTTCTCTCGGAGTCATTGTTGGAGTCGGAGCTGGATACCCATTCACCAACATGAGCTTGATGTCTTCGATTTGTGTAGCTCCTTGATGACTTGTCCTTCCTTTTCGAATCCTTGCTTCTCCAAGAGGGTCTTCGTTCATATCGATCATCCCTACTCCTTCTCTCCCTTGATGGTGATTCTTCTCTTCTACTTCTTCTTTTAGGAGAATCTTCTCTTCTCTTGTGGGGAGCCGTACACTCATCGGAGTAGTGTCCGGGTCTTCCACAATTGTAGCAGTTTCGCTCTCGACTAGAAGATCTTTTGCCATTGTAGGACCTTGACTTGGAACTTCTCTCTTTGCTTCTATTCTTGTAGAACTTGTTGAAGTTCTTCACCATTAGGCTCAATTCTTCATTGAAGGTTTGTTTCTCACTTGATTATGTGGGAGCTTCACATGAGGCTTTGTATGCACCACTTGACTTGTTATGGAGCTCCTCCTTATCCTTGAGTGACATCTCATGAGCAACAGTTCTTCCAATGACTTTCGTTGGCTTGAGATCTTTGTAATTGGGCATCATTTGAATCAATGTGCACACGGTATCATATTTTCCATCCAAGGCTCTTAGGATCTTCTTGATGATGAATCTGTCGGTCATCTCTTCACTTCCTAAGCCGGCAATCTCATTTGTGATAAGAGCAAGCCTAGAGTACATTTCAGCGACACCTTCACCATCCTTCATTTTGAACTTGTCAAGTTGACTTTGAAGCACATCCAACTTGGATTCCTTGACGGAGTCGGTACCTTCATGCATGTCAATCAAAGTATCCCAAATTTCCTTTGCATTCTCAAGACGGCTAATTTTGTTGAATTCTTCGGGGCACAATCCGTTGAAGAGGATATCACAAGCTTGAGCATTGTATTGCAGCATCTTCAACTCTTCTACGGTGGCTTCACGATTCGGTTCTCTCCCATCAAAGAATTCACCTTGCAAGCCAACACACACAATAGCCCAAACGGCAGGGTTATGTCCAAGAATATGCATTTTCATCTTATGCTTCCAACTAGCAAAATTAGTATCATCAAAGTAAGGACCTCTACAGTGATAATTTCCCTCGCTAGACGCCATATTCTCCTAGGTTGTGAAACCAAGGCTATGACCACCAAAATCTATGGAAATCAAAGCAAATGAAGACCAAAGCTCTGATACCACTTGTAGGATCGAAAGTATGTCTAGAGGGGGGTGATTAGACTGCTTGACCAATTAAAAATCTATACTTTTCCCAATTTTAGTCTTTGGCAGATTTTAGCAATCTTAGCACAAGTCAAGCAATCTTAACACAATTCAAGCAAGCATGCAAAGAGTCTATGAGTAGCGGAAAATAAAGCATGCAACTTGCAAGAATGTAACAGGAAGGGTTTGGAGAATTCAAACGCAATTGGAGACACGAATGTTTTTGTCGTGGTTCCGATAGGTGGTGCTATCGTACATCCACGTTGATGGAGACTTCAACCCACAAAGGGTAACGATTGCGCGAGTCCATGAAGGGTCCACCAAGAAGCAACCTTGTCTATCCCATCATGGCCATTGCCCTTGAAGGACTTGCCTCACTAGCGGTAGATCTTCACGAATTAGGCGATCTCCTTGCCCTTACAAACTCCTTTGTTCAACTCCACAATCTTGTCGGAGGCTCCCAAGTGACACCTAGCCAATCTAGGAGACACCACTCTCCAAGAAGTAACAAATGGTGTGTTGATGATGAACTCCTTGCTCTTGTGCTTCAAATGATAGTCTCCCCAACACTCAACTCTCTCTCACGGGATATGGATTTGGTGGAAAGAAGATTTGAGTGGAAACCTACTTGGGGAAGGCTAGAGATCAAGATTCCTATGGTGGGAATGGAATATCTTGGCCTCAACACATGAGTAGGTGATTCTCTCTCAGAAAATGTGTATTGGAAGTGTAGGTATGTTCTGATGGCTCTCTCCACGAATGAAGAGTGGGTGGAGGGGTATATATAGCCTCCACACAAAAACTAACCGTTACACACAATTTACCAATCTCGGTGAGACCGAATTGAGAAACTCGGTCGGACCGATTTAGCAAACCTAGTGACCGTTAGGATTTTCGATGGGACTGAGATGCAACTCGGTAGGACTGATATGGTTAGGGTTAGGGTACAACGTAATCTCGGTGTGACCGATTACACAAACTCGGTGGGACCGATTTTGGTAATAAGCTAACCAGAGAGTTGGTCAGGTAAACTCGGTGGGACCGATTTGCTCATTTCAATGGGACCGAAATGTTACAAAAGGGAAACAGAGAGTTTACATTGCAATCTCGGTGGGACCGATCACTCATCTCGGTAGGACCGAAATGTTACGAAGGGAAACAGAGAGATTACAACCCCATCTCGGTGAGACCGAGATCCCTATCGGTGAGACCAATTTGCCTAGGGTTTGTGGCAGTGGCTATGACATCTGAACTCGGTGGCGCCGGATAGAAAGAATCGGTGGGTCTAAGTTTGACTTTTGGTTTAGGTCATATGTGGATGTGGGAAGGTAGTTGAGGGTTTTGGAGCATATCACTAAACACTATGAAGCAAGAACCTCATCAAGCAACACCTCATCCCTCCTTGATAGTATTGGCTTTTCCTATAGACTCAATGTGATCTTGGATCACTAAAATATAAAATGTAGAGTCTTGAGCTTTGAGCTTGAGCCAATCTTTTTGTCCTTAGTATTTTGAGGGGTCCACTTTCCTCATCCATGCCATGCCATTCATTGAGCTTTTCCTGAAATATTAATCTTGGAATAATGTTAGCTCAATGAGCTATATGTTGTTAGGAATTACCAAAACCACCCAGGGATAGTTGCACTTTCAGGAGACCTCTGACAGTACTTGCCTACAAGATGGAGGATAATAGCTCAACCAGTGAGCATGTGCTCAGATTGTCTGGGTACTACAATTGCTTGAATCAAGTGGGAGTTAATCTTCCAGATAAGATAGTAATTGACAAAGTTCTCTAGACACTATCACCAAGTTACTAGAACTTGGTGATGAACTATAATATGCAAGGGATGACGAAAGTAATTCCCAAGCTCTTCACGATGTAGAAATCGGTGAAGGTAGAAATCAAGAAAAGCATCAAGTGTTGATGGTTGAAAAGACCACTAGTTTCAATTAAAAGGGCAAGGGAAAGAAATGGAACTTCAAGAAGAATGACAAGCAAGTTGCCACTCCCATGAAGAATCCCAAAGCTAGACCCAAGCCTGAAACTGAGTGCTTTTACTGCAAAGGAAATGGTCACTCGAAGCGGAACTGCCCCAAATACTTGGCGGATAAGAAGGATGTCAAAGTGAACAAAAGTATATATGATATACATGTTATTGATGTGTACTTTACTAGTGTTCATAGTAGCCCCTGGGTATTTGATACTGGTTCAGTTGCTATGATTAGTAACTTGAAACAGGAGTTACAAAATGAACAACGACTAGTTGAGGGCGAGGTGACGATATGTGTTGGAAGTGATTCCAAGGTTGATAAGATCACCATCGCACACTCCCTTTACCTTCGGGATTAGCGTTAAACCTAAAATAAATGTTATTTGGTGTTTACATTGAGCATAATATGACTGGATCATGTTTATTGCAATATGGTTATTCATTTAAGTCAAAGAATAATTGTTATTCTGTTTACATGAATAAAACCTTCTGTGGTCATACACCCGAGGTGAATGGTTTATTGAATCTCGATCGTAGTGATACACATATTCATAATATTGAAGCCAAAAGATGCAAAGTTAATAATGATAGTGCAACATATATGTGGCACTGCCGTTTAGGTCATATTGGTGTAAAGCGCATGAAGAAACTACATGCTGATAGGCTTTTGGAATCACTTGATTATGAATCATTTGATGCTTGCGAACCATGCCTCATGGGCAAGATGACTAAAACTCCGTTATCCGGAACAATGGAACAAGCAATTGACTTATTGGAAATAATACATACTGATGTATGCAATCCGATGAGTGTTGAGGCTTGCGGCGGGTATCGTTATTTTCTGACCTTCACAGATGATTTGAGTAGATATGGGTATATCTACTTGATGAAACATAAGTCTGGAACATTTGAAATGTTCAAAGAATTTTAGAGTGAAGTGAAAAATCATTGTAACAAGAAAATAAAGTTTCTGCGATCTGATCATGGAGGAGAATATCTGAGTAACGAGTTTGGTCTTCATTTGAAACAATGCGGAATAGTTTCGCAACTCACGCCGCCTGGAACACCACCGCGTAATGGTGTGTCCGAACGTCATAACCGTACTTTATTAGATATGGTGCGATCTATGATGTCTCTTACCGATTTATCACTATTGTTTTGGGGTTATGCATTAGAGACAGCTGCATTCACGTTCAATAGGGCACCATCTAAATCCGTTGAGACGACACCATATGAACTGTGGTTTCGCAAGAAACCTAAGCTGTCGTTTCTTAAAGTTTGGGGCTATGATGCTTATGTGAAAAAGTTTCAACCTAGTAAGCTCAAACCCAAATCGGAGAAATGTGTCTTCATAGGAAACCCAAAGGAAATTGTTGGGTACACCTTCTATCACAGATCCGAAGGCAAGCTATTCGTTGCTAAGAATGGATCCTTTCTAGAGAAGAAGTTTCTCTCGAAAGAAGTGAGTGGGAGGAATGTAGAACTTGATGAGGTAATTGTACCTTCTCCCAAATTGGAAAGTAGTTCATCACAGAAATCAGTTCTAGTGATTCCTACGCCAATTAGTGAGGAAGTTAATGATGATGATCATGACACTTCAGATCAAGTTACTACCGAACCTCGTAGGTCAACCAGAATACGTTCCGCACCAGAATGGTACAGTAATCCTGTTCTGGAGGTCATGTTACTTGACCATGACAAACCTACGAACTATGACGAAGCAATGATGAGCCCGGATTCCATGAAATGGCTTGAAGCCATGAAATCTGACATGGGATCCATGTATTAGAACAAAGTATGGACTTTGATTGACTTGCCCGATGATCGGTGAGCCACTAAGAATAAATGGATTTTCAAGAGGAAGACATACGCTGATAGTAGTGTTATTTATATTTCCTCATATCATGATAAATGTTTATTATTCATTCTAGAATTGTATTAACCGGAAACTTAGTACATGTGTGAATACATAGACAAACAAAGTGTCACTGGTATGCCTCTACTTGACTAGCTCGTTAATAAAAGATGGTTATGTTTCCTAACCATAGACATGAGTTGTCATTTGATTAACGGGATCACATCATTAGAGAATGATAATATTGACTTGACCCATCCGTTAACTTACCACTATGATCATTTAGTTTATTTCTATTGCTTTCTTCATGACATATACATGTTCCTATGACTATGAGATTATGCAACTCCCAAATACCGGAGGAACACTTAGTGTGCTATCAAACATCACAACGTAACTGAGTGACTATAAAGATGCTCTACAGGCAGTGGCGGAGCCAGAAAATTCAGACAAGGGGGGCCAACTACTGTTAAATCTTGTTAGGGAGGGCCAATCCATGAAAAAACACCAATTTTAGCAAAAGCAAATCACTGTTACTATTCATTATAGGCTTAAATCACTGATGTTAGGGGGGGCCAGGGCCCTGGCTGGCACCCCCCTGTCTCCGCCACTGTCTACAGGTGTATCCGATGGTGTTTGCTGAGTTGGCATAGATCGAGATTAGGATTTGTCTTCCGATAGAAGTAGACAAAAGAGGGGATGCCTTCCGGGGCATCCCCAAGCTTTGGCTTTTAGGTGTCCTTAGATTATCTTGGGGATGCCATAGGCATCCCAAAGCTTAGGCTCTTTCCACTCCTTGTTCCATAATCCATCAAATCTTTACCCAAAACTTGAAAACTTCACAACACAAAACTTAAAGTAGAAAATCTCGTGAGCTCCGTTAGCGAAAGAAAACAGAAGACCACTTCAAGGTACTGTAATGAACTCATTCTTTATTTATATGGGTGTTATATCTAATGTATTCCAACTTCTCTATGGTTCATAAACTATTTTACTAGCCATAGATTCATCAAAATAAGCAAACAACACACGAAAAACAGAATCTGTCAAAAACAGAACAGTCTGTAGTAATCTGTAGCTAGCGCAATATCTGGAACCCCAAAAATTCTAAAGTAAATTGATGGACGTGAGTAATTTATCTATTAATCATCTGCAAAAAGAATTAACTAAATAGAACTTTCCAAATAAAAATTACAGCAGTTCTCGTGAGCACTAAAGTTTCTGTTTTTTACAGCAAGTTCAACAAGACTTTCCCCAAGTCTTCCCAACGGTTCTACTTGGCACAAACACTAATTAAACACAAAAAACACAACCAAAACAGAGGCTAAATAATTTATTTATTACTAAACAGGAGCAAAAAGCAAGGAATAAAAATAAAATTGGGTTGCCTCCCAACAAGCGCTATCGTTTAACTCCCCTAGCTAGGCATAACAAGCAAGAATAGATCTAGGTATTGCATCTTTGGTAGGCAATTCATAAGTGGCTCTCATAATAGATTCATAAGGTAATTTAATTTTCTTTATAGGAAAGTGTTCCATGCCTTTCCTTAACGGAAATTGGAATCTAATATTTCCTTTCTTCATATCAATAATTGCACCAATCGTTCTAAGGAAAGGTCTACCAAGAATAATAGGACATGAAGGATTGCAATCTATGTCAAGAACAATAAAATCTACGGGCACATAATTCCTATTTGCAACAATAAGAACACCATTAATTCTTCCCATAGGTTTCTTAATAGTGGAATCCGCAAGGTGCAAGTTTAGAGAGCAATCATCAAAATCACGTAAACCTAACAAATCACACAAAGTCTTTGGAATCGTGGAAACACTAGCACCCAAATCACATAAAGCATAGCATTCATGATCTTTAATTTTAATTTTAATAGTTGGTTCCCACTCATCATAAAGTTTTCTAGGGATAGAAACTTCCAATTCAAGTTTTTCTTCATAAGATTGCATCAATGCATCAACGATATGTTTAGTAAACGCTTTATTTTGACTATAAGCGTGAGGAGAATTTAGCATAGATTGCAACAAGGAAATACAATCAATCAAAGAGCAATTTTCATAGTTAAATTCCTTGAAATCCATAATAGTGGGTTTAGCAACATCTAGGGTTTTAATTTCTTCAATCCCACTTTTATCAAATTTAGCATCAAGATCAAAAGATTCAGAATTCTTGGAAAGCCTTCTAGGTAAAGGTGGATTATATTCAGTCGCATCATTATCAAGATTCATATTGAAAAACAAAGATTTAATAGGGGACACATCAATAACTTTTAGATCTTCATCATTATTTTCATAGCAACTCGGTTTAGCGGCCATCTTATTAACTAGGGTAGCCTGCTTATCCAAAATTTCAGCAGTTAATTTCTCAAGATGAGAAAGTTGGGATCTTAAACCATCGAATTCTTTAGACATATCATCAAGCTCTTTATTCATAAAACTCATAAAACTTTTCTGTTCTTTAAGCTCGTTTCTGAAGAAACTATTGTGTTCAAATTGCAAAACCATGAAACTCCTAACATTATTTTCGATTTCTTCTAACCTTTTAAGGTGAAGGTCACCAAATTTAGGTAGAGCCATCGCGACAAGCAAGCAAACTAACACACAAGCAAACAAAAAGCAAGCAGACAAAAGGGGGCAAATAGAGAAAGAGAGGGAGGATAGAGAGAGAGAGAGAGAGAGAGAGGGCGAATAAAACGGCAAGGGTGAAGTGGGGGAGAGGAAAACGAGAGGCAAATGGCAAATAATGTAATGCGGGAGATAAGGGTATGTGATAGGTACTTGGTATGTTGACTTTTGCGTAGACCTCCCCGGCAACGGCGCCAGAAATCCTTCTTGCTACCTCTTTTAGCACTGTGTTGGTTTTCCCCGAAGAGGAAGGGATGATGCAGCAATGTAGCATAAGTATTTCCCTCAGTTTTTGAGAACCAAGGTATCAATCCAGTAGGAGGCTACGCGCGAGTCCCTCGTACCTGCACAAAACAAATGAATCCTCGCAACCAACGCAAATAGGGGTTGTCAATTCCTATAGGGCCACTTACGAGAGTGAGATCTGATAGATATGATAAAGATAATATTTTTGGTATTTTTATGATAAAGATGCAAAGTAAAATAAAGGCAAAGTAAATAGCAAAGTAAATAACTAAGTAGTAGGAGATTGATATGATAAAGATAAACCCGGGGGCCATAGGTTTCACTAGTGGCTTCTCTCGAGAGCATAAGTATTCTACGGTGGGTGAACAAATTACTGTTGAGCAATCGACAGAATTGAGCATAGTTATGAGAATATCTAGGTATGATCATGTATATAGGCATCACGTCCGAGACAAGTAGACCGACTCCTGCCTGCATCTACTACTATTACTCCACTCATCGACCGCTATCCAGCATGCATCTAGAGTATTAAGTTAAAAACAAAGTAACGCCTTAAGCAAGATGACATGATGTAGAGGGATAGACTCATGCAATATGAAGAAAACCCCATCGTGTTATCCTCGATGGCAACAATACAATACGTGCCTTGCTGCCCTTACTGTCACCAGGAAAGGACACCGCAAGATTGAACCCAAAGCTAAGCACTTCTCCCATTGTAAGAAAGATCAATCTAGTAGGCCAAACCAAACTGATAATTCTAAGAGACTTGCAAAGATAACCAATCATACATAAAAGAATTCAGAGAAGATTCAAATATTATTCATAGATAGACTTGATCATAAACCCACAATTCATCGGTCTCAACAAACACACCGCAAAAAGAAGATTACATCGAATAGATCTCCACAAGAGGGGGGGGGAGAACATTGTATTGAGATCCAAAAAGAGAGAAGAAGCCATCTAGCTACTAACTATGGACCCGTAGGTCTGAAGTAAACTACTCACACTTCATCGGAGAGGCTATGGTGTTGATATAGAAGCCCTCCGTGATCGATGCCCCCTCCGGCAGAGCTCCGGAATAGGCCCCAAGATGGGATCTCGTGGATACAGAAAGTTACGGCGGTGGAATTACGGTTTTGGCTCCTGTTCTGATTGTTTGGGGGTACGTGGATATATATATATAGGAGGAAGAAGTACGTCGGTGGAGCAACAGGGGGCCCACGAGGGTGGAGGGCGCGCCCCCCTACCTCGTGCCCCCCAGGCGCGCCCCCTACCTCTTGGCCTCCTGTTAATTGGCTTGGTGTAGGGTCCAAGTCTCCTGAGTTGTATTCATTGAGAAAATCACGTTCCCGAAGGTTTCATTCCGTTTGGACTCCGTTTGATATTCCTTTTCTTCGAAACCCTAAAACAGGCAAAAAAACAGCAATTCTGGGTTGGGCCTCTGGTTAATAGGTTAGTCCCAAAAATAATATAACAGTGGATAATAAAGCCCAATAATGTCCAAAACAGTAGATAATATAGCATGGAGCAATCAAAAATTATAGATATGTTGGAGACGTATCAGGTGCCCCCCTCCACCATAATCCACCTCGATCATATTGTTGCAGTGCTTAGGCGAAGCCCTGTTCCGGTAGCTTCATCATCATCGTCATCACGCCGTCGTGCTAACGAAACTCTCAATCGACACTCAGCTGGATCTAGAGTTCGCGGGACGTCACCGAGCTGAACGTGTGCAGATCGCGGAGGTGCCGTACCTTCGGTGCTAGCATCGGTCGGTCGTGAATAATACGTACGACTACATCAACCGTGTTGTCATAACGTTTCCGCTTATGGTCTACGAGGGTGCGTATACAACACTCTTCCCCGCTCGTTGCTATGCATTACCTAGATGGATCTTGCGTGTGCGTAGGATTTTTTTTTGAAATTACTGCGTTCCCCAACACATGTTTCATCTATATTGTGAAGTACTCAAGAGTTTCTGAGGTCTCAATGATTTCCTACTTCATGAGGATGTACCCCTTAGTGAGGCTTCTTGATGCACTCCACGGTACAATAGGTATCTTGTCCTTGGTAGGCCTCTTTGGTGGGCAACATATCTAGGATCCTTTTGATCCTAGAATCATTTGGTTCAAAGCTAGCCTCCATCAATGTCGAGTAGGATAGCGCCAACTATTCAAACCACGGGGAAAACAAGCCAAGCCATTTGCGTTTGCATTCCGTAAACTTAACTCTTACATTCTAGCAAGTTACCTTATTCTTCCACAATGCTCTTTCTAGCTTTGTTGTTAAAGTGCTCCAGGACCAACATAGAAGCTTGTTGCTTAAAACAACCAACTTGTAAAATAAGTGTGGTTTTATTTGTATATGACTATTCACCCTGCTTCCAATCCTTAAATATTCGATCCTAACAACCTTCAACCATGTCAGAGCCACACATGGAGATGGCCAGTGCAACCAAATCCACGTAGGGACAACTAGACTTGTCAAATCGAGTAACAGGTGGTGAGCACGGTCGGATGTGTGGTGGGCGGTGGGAAGAGGGTGTTGCCACCACAATAGCGACAGAAAGAGGAGAGTAGAAGGAGTGGGTTAGAGCTCAAAGAGTATACTTATACGGATGGACTTGGTGGGACTTTTGGGTGTGGTATTATTACAGCTGGTTGGAATGTCAGAACTGCTTAAGAATTGTTGGAAATATGCCCTAGAGGCAATAATAAAATGGTTATTATTATATTTCCTTGTTCATGACAATTGTCTATTGTTCATGCTATAATTGTATTAACCCGAAACCGTAATACATGTGTGAATACATAGATCACAACATGTCCCTAGTGAGCCTCTAGTTGACTAGCTCGTTGATCAACAGATGGTTGCGGTTTCCTGACCATGGACATTGGATGTCGTTGATAACGGGATCACATCATTAGGAGAATGATGTGATGGACAAGACCCAATCCTAAGAATAGCACAAGATCGTGTAGTTCGTTTGCTAGAGCTTCTCTAATGTCAAGTATCATTTCCTTAGACCATGAGATTGTGCAACTCCCGGATACCGTAGGAATGCTTTGGGTGTATCAAACGTCACAACGTAACTGGGTGACTATAAAGGTGCACTATAGGTATCTCCGAAAGTGTCTGTTGGGTTGGCATGAATCGAGACTGGGATTTGTCACTCTGTATGACGGAGAGGTATCTCTGGGCCCACTCGGTAATGCATCATCATAATGAGCTCAATGTAACTAAAGGAGTTAGCCACGGGATCATGTGTTACGGAACGAGTAAAGAGACTTGCCGGTAACGAGATTGAACGGGGTATGGGGATAGCGACGATCGAATCTTGGGCAAATAACATACCGATGGACAAAGGGAATTGTATACGGGATTGATTGAATCCCCGACATCGTGGTTCATCCGATGAGATCATCGTAGAACATGTGGTAGCCAATATGGGTATCCAAATCCCGCTATTGGTTATTGGCCGGAGAGGTGTCTCGGTCATGTCTGCATGGTTCCCGAACCCGTAGGGTCTACACACTTAAGGTTCGGTGACGCTAGAGTTGTAATGGGAAATTGTATGTGGTTACCTAAAGTTGTTCGGAGTCCCAGATGAGATCCCGGACGTCACGAGGAGTTCCGGAATGGTCCGAAGGTGAAGATTTATATATGGGAAGTCCAGTTTCAGTCGCCACAAAGTTTCGGGGGTTATCGGTATTGTACCGGGACCACCGAAAGGTGTCCGGGGGTCCCCCGGGTAGGGCCACCTGCCCCGTAGGGCTTAGTGGGCTGAATATGGGTGGGGACCAGCCCCTTAGTGGGCTGGTGCCCCCCCCCCAAGGGCCCAAGGCGCCTAGGGTTGGAAACCCTAGGGGGTGCGGGCGCCTCCCACCTACTTGGGGGCAAGTCTCCCCCCTTGGTCGTCCCCCCCCCCTCTAGATGCATCTAAGGGGACCGGGCCCCTCTTCCCTTCCCCCTATATATAGTGAGGGGGTGGGAGGGCAGCCGCACCCTTCCCCTGGCGCAGCCCTCCCCCCTCCAACTCCTCCTCCTCCGTAGTGCTTAGCGAAGCTCTGCCGGAGAACCACGAGCTCCACCACCACGTCGTCGTGCTGCCGGAGTTCTCCATCAACTTCTCCTCTCCCCCTGCTGGATCAAGAAGGAGGAGACGTCCCCGGGCTATACGTCTGTTGAACGTGGAGGCGCCGTCCGTTCGGCGCTTGGATTGGATCTTCCCCGATTTGAATCGCCGCGAGTACGACTCCATCAACCGCGTTCTTGTAACGCTTCCGCTTAGCGATCTTCAAGGGTATGAAGATGCACTCCCTCTCTCTCGTTGCTACCATCTCCTAGATTGATCTTGATGACACATAGGAATTTTTTTGAATTATCACTACGTTCCCCAACAAAAATGAATATGGTCGGTTGCCACAAAGCAACCGACTATAGAAAACTTATCCTAGTCAGTTTGAAATTTCGACCGGCTCAATGAATTCTCTGAGGCGGTTTTGATTTTTCAACCGACTACAATAATTTATTGTTGGATCAGGTTATTTCAATATAGTTCCCTAAACTTGTCGCGGGTGGACATTACTTATATACTCCCTCCGTTTTTATTTACTCCACATATTAGCTTTAGTCAAAGTCAAAGTTTATAGACAAAGATATTAACATATACAATAACAAATCAATACCATTAGCTTCATTATTGAATACACTTCACATCATACAGATTTGCTATTGTATATGTTCATATTTTTTCTATAAACTTAGTCAAACTTTATGAAGTTTGACTTCAATCATACCTAATATGCAGAGTAAATAAAAATGGAGGGAGTACTATTTTTCCTTCATGAATCATCTCTGTGGTCCAACTTAAAAGCTAGGATTTGCACTTCTGAGGTATTGGCACATGTGGAGGCAACCACCTTGTTGCTCGGTTTTTGAAAGACAAGTGATCATATGATGAGATTATAAATAATCATCTTGAGAGTGAGGGAGTGGCGCTGGTGTTCATTGCGAAAACCTTCGCGTTGCTAGCATCCCAAAATTTCCAAAGAAAATGAATAGAATCAAATGGTATACTAGGTCATATAGATGAGGGACTGAGATAAGTCCTAGAGAGTGTCGAGATAGATATCCCTGGAGAATGTCTATTAATTTCCAAATACCTGCGGAGAGTAGACAATGGAGGAAGATGTGGTCACGGTCTTCCACATGGTGATCACAAGGCATGCAAATATTATTGGGAGCAATGTAACTTTGTTAGGGACTCTGCTGCCCCAGACTAGCCTATCAATGGGGTTTCATCTTCTTTGTGGAGGATAATTTTGTATGTGCTCTTAGTGGGCAACGATAAGCCATGGATGAAGAACCAATCAGAGAATAAGAAATACTACAACAAAGACATCAATGCAAACAACTCTGCATAAGAAACTACGATATAAAGGGGTCAAATGGGGAAAGCAAATTTAAAAGTGTTAAATAAGGAATTCTTTCTATAAGTTTTATCATTTGAGTTGAAAGCTATATAATGGTGGTGTTGGGCGTGATATATGTTCAATTATTTTTTTAACGTTAAGTTGCCTGTGTATGTATTTGGTTCAGATGTTTGTTTTACTGCAAGTATTATACCAGCATTGCTGGTTTCACTTGCGGAGATGCATTTCAGACTTCACTATATGACGCAAGTCCCAGAGGCAATGTTCTCTAGATTTTGGCCATCTCAGAATCACAATCCGACCTTAGCTCAGTTGGTAGAGCGGAGGACTGTAGTATGTGCAGATAAATCCTTAGGTCACTGGTTCGAATCCGGTAGGTCGGATATTTCTTTTTTTAGTCGTGTACCA
Source organism: Triticum monococcum (assembly GCA_034509565.1). Lineage (NCBI taxonomy): Eukaryota > Viridiplantae > Streptophyta > Magnoliopsida > Poales > Poaceae > Triticum > Triticum monococcum. Next base: position 553,471,448 of record CM067841.1, on the reverse strand, counting down.
ACTCCTTTTTTTTACACAAAATTCTCCGTCGTACCCGCGAAAAAAGACGTTCTCAATGATGCTGTCGAAAGGAGCACAGCCATTTTAGCAGCTTGTTGAGCACCTGAGATGTTACTTAATGGAGAGGGGATCCCGCCGAGGCATTGAGAATCTACATGGGTGATAAACACAAAGTTAAAGAAGATAGACTTCAGAATCACCAGTCCTGTGAAATCACACCCTTTGGCTGCAATAGGCACTTATCTGGTTCCCATACAATATATATATGATCTCCCACACTGTGTTCTCCATATGTATCCCGGTTCTGGTGCCATGTCCACAAGGCATATGTCGAATTCACAACCTGTATGATCTCTTGTGTGAAAACTGGTACTACAAGAACATACACGTAACACATTCCCTTCCAGGTCACACGCATCGGGCGAGGAGGAGGAGAAGGTGAAGTGATTTAATTGCATCTAAAATGCCGTGGCCGAAACTGCTTCCCCTGAATGCGCTCCATTCCGGCTGTCGTTCCCAGCAAAATCTCCCCTTGGCAGGACCAGGACCAGAAGTGAAGTTCAGATGGCAGACTCCACCAAATTCAGGGTGGTTGTCACCTGGCGAGGGACACTTTCCAAGGTCATCTGCCTGATCACTGTCGATTTTCTCAGTGTTACCCTTGATAAACCGGCCCGCACGGATCGTGTGCTTTCTTCACACCCGGTTCATCCTTTTGTATGCGTGTACCTTGAGCAATCAAATAAACTAGACTTGTTCCAAAAGAAAAGAAAAAGGTATTAACAGCAGGAGCTGAGGGGAGTAGGATTGATTAATCTAGATGGGGGTGAAGAAAGCAAAGAAATCGAAGGAATTTAGTCTGAATCAAACCATTTACCAAACAATGTCCTGAGAAGACAATGTCGACCCCATATATTGGTAGAGGAGTCCTTCTATTTCTTGCCTCATGCACTCAAATTCCTGGTAGTGTGAGGAACAGTTATACCAGGGCGAGTGCCAAGAAGCGACATGACTCGTCAGTTCAACTTTCTGCAGATCCTTCTCTAACCACGAGTACTGAGCTCCTATGCATAATGATATAACTACCGCATGTTAGTTACTATTATCAGCCATTCAGCATGTACATGCAAAGTATAGTTGCTTGGCAAAATGTTGCAATTTATCAAGGGGGGAGCCCATTCATCTGGAATTCCAGATGAAACGTTGGTAAATTGGTTAACATATTACCTGCACGATTGTAGTCGACGTAGGCATCAAGCCATGATGAAGAGTTTTTTAGTGTCAACACCCCCTTTATTATAGGGGTAGGAGTAAAGGGATAAGCACCTAACATAACGTAAAGTGTGTTCATTGTAGGCAGATCAATTTGAAAATTCCCCCCTACCGACCTCGGTTAGCTTCAGGAATAGAACACCTCCATGGAGGCGATGGCCATGGACGGAAGTTCTTGTCAGGGTCAACTTTTTTAGCCGACGTTCACATTTAAAAAAAACGATGAACTTTTTGCAAATCAACAGGAATTTTTTTGAAACACGATGAACATTTTTTAAATATCCACTGAACATTTTTCAAATAAATGATGAATAATATGTTTAAACTCGATGGATATATTCTTAAGTAATAAATGCCAACTTTTATATACATGATGAACATTTTTCAAATGTACACTAAACCTTTTCTAAAAATATGATGAATTTTTTTGGTACCCTGACCTTTATTAGCCGACGTTCACATTTAAAAAAAACGATGAACTTTTTGCAAATCAACAGGAATTTTTTTGAAACACGATGAACATTTTTTTAAATATCCACTGAACATTTTTCAAATAAATGATGAATAATATGTTTAAACCTTTTCAAATGATGAACATTTTTATATACATGATGAACATTTTTCAAATGTACACTAAACCTTTTCACAACCTCTATGATCTCTTGTGTGAAAAACATACACGTAACACATTCCCTTCCAGGTCACACACATCGGGCGAGGAGGAGGAGAAGGTGAAGTGATTTAATTGTACCCTGACCTTTTTTAGCCGACGTGATGAAAAATATTTTTTAAATACACAATGCGTATTTTTAAACATGATGATCAGTTTTTAATTACAACCTGAAGATTTATTTAAATGAGCGATGACATTAATTAAATTCACAAAGAACCTTTTCAAAAACTGAAAAATTCCTTATGCATGATGTACATTTTTTAATTCATGATAAACATATTTTAAAACCATGCCAATAATTTTTTTAAATAAATTATGATCATTTTTTTATAAATGCGATGAAGATTTTTAAATACACCTTGAACCATTTTTTTAATATAGGCTGAATATTTTAAAATGCATGATGAAATTTTTTATACAAAATGAAAAATATTTTTAAATACACTTAGAATGTTTTCAAATACATGATGAACAATTTTTAAATACATGATGGCATTTTTCAAAATATTCATTGATCATTTTTTTTAAAATGCGTGATAATTCTGTTTCTGAAAAGCACTATGCATATTTTTAAAAAATAATGATAAAAGGAGGAAAAAATAAAAAAATAAAAAATAGGTATGAGAAGGCAAAGAAAAAACATTAAAAAGTTTCATCTCATTTTACAAAGACATATTTATTTAAAAATATATGTAATCAAATTAGAAAACTAAAAGAAACAAAAACACGAAAAGAACATGAAGAAAAATTATAGTGAGAAATAGAAAATGAAGAACATAAATAAAATTAGAAAACAGAAAAAAAGAAGAATAAAAATCAGACCAAAAACCAGATTAGAGAAACCATACACAAAACCTGAAAAAAAATCCGTAGAAACCGGTTCTGTTCATCTACTTCTGTGTCGGCCCTTGTCCCGTCGGCCTTGAGGCGAGCGCTAACGTGTCGTGACAGTAAGCGATAAATAGCTTTTGCATGGCATAGCATCGTGAGAGCTGTATCTAGCTTATTGCAAGACTAATAGACTACTCGCATATCTATTTCGGCCGGTGTAACGAGTGGTGGGTTTTGGGAACCTTCCATCCGGTTTTTGGAAGGTTCCAGTCGGGTTTTCTTCTTTTCACATTTATGTGTTATCGTTTTATTTTCTTTCGGTTGTTATGTTTATCTTTATTTTAAAATTTTCTATTTTCATTTTTCAATTTTGATTTTTCTTCTCCTGGTTTTCTTTTTCATTTACCATTTTAAAATACATGTTGAAATTTTGTTAATACATATTGAATTTTTTAAAGCATATTGAACAACTTTTAGATACACATTGAACATATTTCAATTACACGTTGTGAGATTCATAGTGAGCATGTTTTTTAAACACATAGAGAACATTTTTCATGTAGACGATAAACATTTGGAAATTATATTATGAACATTTTTCTAGAACATGTGAATATTTTTCAATACAAGATGAACAATTTTTTAATACATGGTACATTTTTTTTTTCTATGGATTTGGGTGTTGGTAAATTCTGTTTGGGTGGATTTTGAAGGGGAACTTTCTTTTTATCGAGGATCAGACAATACTAAGAGACTAACAGGATCACAGTAAATTACGAGATCATCTATAGTTCCATACCCTAGAACCTGCTGTGATAACTTTCTTGGGGCTCTAAAAATAATTCCTCTGAAACTGAATTACTCAGTCATACCTTCAGTTTTGTAAATAATGGCTCTGGAAGATGGGATCTCTCATCTTGGTTATCTTTACAAACTGCATTGCAAAACCAGAAGCTCAAGCTAGGCTAGGCTCACAGAATAAATAATGATGATGGTTACTTAGCTAAAAGCCTAAAATCTGAAACTCTGTACCCATTTGCTCTAGCTGACAGCAGCACAGCAAGAATAATGAACAACAAGCACTATGCCTGAGTGTGTCATGAATGTGTAATCATGTCCCATCTGAATATAATTTCATTGTGCATGCGTTGTGAAATCGATGCAGACGTGGGCATCCCAGTTTGATCCGGTCGCAGACAGATATGTCGAGCTGCATTTCTTCGTCGACCCCGTCCGTGGGCAACCAGCTGGATTAGATCCTGACCCTTGTGCTCTGAACCTGAACCTGACTGTTTGGTTCTGTAGATTTTTGAGCTGCTCGAAGGAAGGGATTCTGAAAGTATGCTTGGCCCGTGACTGCTATCTATTTTTGGGCGTGTGTGTAGTCAGTGCTCTTTGCTTGTCCACTCGCCGACGGACTGATGAGCCAACGTTTGCAAGGTGTCTCTTCTCGTTCAGGACGAATGGATATGTACAGTATTATAAGAGAAATGGATGTGTGTATAATGGGAAGCAGACTGTTAGTGCTACTAATTAGGGTGAGATTATACATTGTTACAAGTTGTTTAGTTTATACAGTGTGTGTGGCATGTCGACTGGGGACGGGCGAACCGGCGATAAATTCGGCATGGGGGCGATCGGGTTCCCGGCCACCGTCCTCAGGTCGCCACAGACGCCGTTTTTTGAAAAAGAAAATTGGGCAAACACGACACAAATTTGTCCAAACTAGACGATTTCATTGATATTTGTACAAAAAATTAAAAACACAAATTAAAGTAACTAAAAACGATAACTATGCCTAGCACTACTACGCCGCCGCCTCCCACCTTCTACATACCAAGGAGCCTGTAGAACCGGGTGTAGTGGCCGCCACCGTCGTCGTCGCCGTTGTCATCATCGTGATGCTCATGAAGCAATCTTCACGAACTCCACGGCACCGATTACCCTACACTCGCCACCCAAGAGGAAAAACGAAAGATGAACCTAAGAGCATCTCCAGCCGTTTGGCCCCCAGGGGCTTGAAATAGCGCTGGCTGGGGGCGAACCGGCGATAAATTTGGTGTGGGTGCGATCAGATTCCCAGCCACCGTCCCCAGGTCGTCCCCAGACGCCTTTTTGAAAAACAAAATCGGCCAAACACGACACAAATTCGTTCAAACTAGGCGATTTCATTGATATTTGTACAAAAACTTAAAAACACAAATTAAAGTAACTAAAAATGACAACTACGCCTAGCACTACTACGCCGCCACCGCCTCCCGCCTTCTACATGTCGAGCAGCCTGTAGAATCGGGTGTAGTCGCCGCCGCCGTCGTCATCGTCGCCACCATCCTGTGTGCTGCCCCCGTCCCTGCTGCCACCCCTAACCAGCGTCGCCGATGCGTGGGGGTGGATGGCCCGGACGCCTCCTAGTCGTCGCTGTCGAGGATGACAACGCCGCCCTCCTCGCGTCCGCGGCGCCGAGCGATGATATCCTCGAAGGCGCGGTCTTCGGCCTGACGAGGCGGGAAGAAGAAGGAGAGGGGCGGTCGCCCTCGTTGATGACGAGGGCGCCGCCGCGGGTGCGGCGCCCGAGCGGCGTTTCCCGTGGCTCCAGCTTGACGGGGCAGAGCGCCGGCGAACCGGAGGAAAGGGAGCCAGAGCCCGACGACAAGGAGCTCGTTGTCTCCATTCGCCGCTTCGTCCATGAGCTACCACGGCGGCAGGAGAAGGAGGGAGCGCCGTGTACTCCAGGCGAGGCGTGTTGCCGGCCTCGATGTGCTCAAGGACGGCTTCGAGGGTGTGGCCGGGGACGCCAAACCATTGCCCCCCTCCCCTCGGAGTTGAGGCGGTCGCGGGGCTCGACGCCGTTGGTGGAGGCGATCTGCTCCTCGTGGCGCCACTTGAAGTACGCCGTCCACATCGTGTTGCTGTCGGGGGCGTACCTCAGTTGGTTCCACGCCTCTTCTGGGAGCGAGGACCGGATGCACGCGATTTCGGCGCGCCAAGAAGCTATGGTGGGCGCGGGCGGCAGCAGGACGCCGCCGGCACTGAGCCTCTAGGTGCCCGGCACCCGCATGTCCGGGGGCGCCGGGTAGTCGGCCTCGTAGAGGAGGCGCGTCTCATCCTCGTGCAGATGGTGGCGGCCGAAGCCGTTCGCCGCCGCACCGTCGCCTGGGAAGCGCTCTGCCATTGCCGTCGACGGGGGAAAGAGTGGGAGAGAGGGGCATCGAAGGAATTGACGGTGAGAGGTTGAGAGAGGGGCGTCGGTGGCGAGGGCGTGTGCGTTCACCGGTGAGGGGGAGCGGCTTTTATAGCGTGGATGGGCGGTGGGAGGGCTGCCGCCGTGTGCCGCGTGGCGGGAGTGGGCGGGATGCGCGTCTCCGTGCTTTCACCGCGCCGCTCGTGAGGCATCAATGGAAGGCTGACCAGTGGGCAGCACGGCAACCTTGGCATTGATTCCCGTGGGAACCGAGACGATAAGGACGACGAAGGCGGTGAGTCACTGACTCAGTGGGCCCACTTCTTTTTGCGCCAAAAACGTTCCCCCGGTGCCCCCAGCGCGCCCGGTTCGGCCTGGGTCTGCCGGCGCCAAATTCGGCCCTAACCGGCGAAAATAGGGCTTCTGGGGGCACGACTGGGCCGAATTTTCGGCGCCGATGACGAAAAAGGGCCTTGGGGGGCTTGTTGGGGGCGCGGTTGGAGATGCTCTAACAAACTCCTCTTGCAGCTGAGGTGGGACTTATTCTGCATGACGATGTCCTTGGCACTAAGGCACCACCGTCTACGATGACAAATGAGAGGATTGGGTTCCTCTCGCTATTAAAGTGCAAGGAGAGAGAGGGGATCAACAACATCATCGGAGGAGTGGACGCGCCACCCACATGGCATTACTCGCACAGGGGAGGGGGCGGGGTGAAGGGTCGGACATGTCACATAATAGTTGGCCAAAGAGGCTGGCCGTGCCTGGGCCTCAAGGCGAGGCACGCGTGCCGGCTCGGCACGACCGCTTATATATGGGCCTGGCATGTCGTGCCATGCCCGACCCCTTTAAGGGTGGGCCATGTCGCCCCATTAGCTAGGTCGGGTCACAATGAATCAAGGGTAAATCAGTCAACTTCGGGTGGCAAAAGAGAAAGAAGAAGAAGATATGGTAAGAGCAACTCTAGTAGATCCGATAAAACCGTTCGTCTGCTATAATAACCGCAGATATAAGGGACTGGACGATTTTCCGCCCCACGCAGATCCGCTATATTTGGTCGTCCGCTAAATTTTTTGTGGGATTTTGTGAATTTTGGCCCGCGTCCGCCATATCTACAGTTTCCCCCCTCCTTTTGCCGGTTCCTCTATCCCACCCGCTCATTGCCGCGAAGGAAACTTCTGTCTTTTCCATTCCCACTTCCACTTGCCCGTCGTCACCGCCGTTCTCGTCGGCCCTTACCCTCTCTCCTCGCCGCGCCGCCAATCGCCGCTATGGAGTGCCCACAGCCACCGGGACCCAGCGGTGCCGCTCCCGCCTTCTGTGTGCCGAAGGCCGGCCGTGCATGCCGCCGCCGCGCCAACACCTTCCGCCGTCCGCTCCAAGCAAAAGCGGCAAGGGAATCACCTCATGTAAGGATGTGTGCCCACCGCTGTGTCGCCTTCTTCCAACACTGATGTGCTCCCTCCCGTCACGGGCGCTGGCTCAAGGAAGAGCGCCTCCTCCGGCCCCTCCATTGCGCGGGTAAAGTCGCAATCAAAGGGCCCGAGAAAGAAGGAAGCTATGGTTCGAGGCCGGGCTCCTCCTGCACCCCCTCCAGCCGGCCATGTCCTCCCCGATCCTGTTCACTCCCTTGTTCCTTTGCTCTGGTGATCTTTGGTTCAACTTTGGATCATTTCCTTATGTTTCGGCCATGGAATTTCGTAGCCAGAACATTCACTCAACATATGCTGAAATTTTGGAGGAGAATGCGGTGGACTTAAGTGCTCTGCATGATGAATTTGATTCGGCAAATCAAGCGGAGGTCGAAGCCGAGGTGGAACAAGGGAATGGCGGCGATGATGAAGTAGAGGAGCTTGAGGAGGCTGAGTTCGATGCTAGCCAAGACAAAATAAGGAACAGGTCCGGCAACTATAGAAAGGTGGAGGATGGTTGCTTGATTCGAGCATAGGAGAGCGTGTCACTTGATGCGGTGACCGACAAAGATCAAAGCGCAATGAAGTATTGGCAACAGATCTAGGAAGATGGAGCTTCAAAATCTTACGGCCGGTGGTGGTGGTTTTGGTAATATTGGTGGTGCAGGTTTCTGAGGTTGTGGTGGGGAGGTTTGGAGGTGGTTTTGCTTTCGGCAATGGTGGTGAGGGAGGGGTTGGAGGTGGTGTTGGCTTCAGTAATGGTGGTGGTGGATTTGGAGGTGGTGTTGGCTTCGGCACTGGTGGTGGTTGGTTTGGTGGTGGTGGTGGTGGTGGTGGTGCTCCCTATGGAGGTGGTGTTCCAGGTGGTGGTGCTCCCTGTGAAGGTGGTGTTCCCGGTGGTGGTGGGGATTTTGGAGGTAGTGAAGCTTTCGGCAATTGAGGTGGAGGTGGAGGTGGTGAAGCTTTCGGCAATGGTGGTGGTGGTGCTTCGGCAAATCAAGTTCATGTTGATGCTTCTGCCAATGAAGATAGTGGTGCTTATTCTTCGATCAATATGGATGAAGATGGTTATCGAGTTGCTATGGCCGGTGCTGGTGGCGATGATCTTCACAAGAATGATGATGTTGATTGATTTGTTTTATGGACGTGGTGATTCAACCACTTTCTGTTTTGTTTGATTGCGCATTTGTATGGCCAAACTTGCTACCTCGGATGTTGCGCATGATTTTGAATGTGAACTAGTGCGGCATGACTATGGCTATATAAATTTTGTGCATCTATATGAACTCTACTAAATGTCAATACTTGCTCGTAAAATTATTTGCGGTACCACTAGGCCTCCAGCACGAAACATATCTTGTAAACTCGTACTGCAAAGGATCTGTTCCGCCTGAGCCCTCTCTGTACCGCAAAAAAAAAATTACAGTCAGCTCTTATATTGATTCTGCCGGATGGGTTTTAGTAGATGTGCTAAATTGCCGACCCGCAAAAAAGTTGTAGGTTCACCCTAAAGCAATTTGCGAAAAGATCAACCCGGCGTAGAAAAGGTACCACAAACAATACGCTAAATTTTAAAACTTAAACATAGATTTGTTCTCGGTACATAGTTCAGTCTGGAACACGCCGGAATTCATCAACACAAACAAACTAAAACCACAGATAATAAAACAAACTAACACGGCGTCAGGCCGGCGGAGGGTCATGGCTTCACGTGGAGGTAGTACTGGCACGCCGAGCGGTAGAGGATGTAGACGAGCTCATAGTCCGCCTTCGCTGCCTCGAGGCATTCGACAACGCCCTCTTCACCGGCCACCAATGCAACCTTCGCGGCATGGTGCGTGATCTCCGCCTCCCGGAGCCTTTTCGTGGTCGGCCAGAGCTGCTCGCCGCTGCGGGAGAGGGCGCGCGTTGGCGCAGCCATAGCTTGACGGCAGGCCACCTGGAGCTGCCGGCCTCCGCGTCGTGGTGGCCGCGCTTGTGTGGTGGCGACCCATGGCGGCCCCACCTCCTCGACCTTCTCCCCGCCATGGATCTGCGCTTGACAGGGGAAAATGACCAAAATCGGTCACCAGAGGTACAAAAGGAAGGTGGCGGGAGGAAGTAGAACGCCCCGCTCCTGTAGATATAGCGGTGGAAGGGGCGGTTCCCAGGTCGCCTGTATGTGTTTTGACTTTTTTTTTAACATCAGTACAAACACAAGTGCTCATATACACGCGCATACACTCATCCCTATGAACGCACATACGTACATCCTACCCCTATGAGCACCTCCGAGAGACTGAGCCGGCATATCATCTTGAGATTTACGAAGTCACCGTAGGCGCCTCGTCGTCGACGGGAACGTCTCCTCCCACTGAAAGCGCATCGCCGGAAATTCTGAAATAAATCTAGGATTAATGCGAGCATCAGGATTTGAACCCTGATGGATTGGAAATACCACTATCCACCTAACCAACTCAACCACAGGTTAAAACAAACGCAAATATACGTCCCTTCACACAGGACACGCCCGACTGGGTCGGCTCGTCTGGGCTGAACAAGTGAACAGGAGCGAGCGGTCAGACGGAAAAATGCGCAAAAATAAGACGGCGCGTGCGATCAGGGATTCGAAGTTTCGGACCATGGATCTCCGGCTAGTACGCCTACAGAGTGTTGTTGACAAATGCATAGCGCGACGTATAAAGAACTACAAGCAGCGGCGTAAACTGAACATTACTTAAGAAACTGCAACAAAAAATTAAAATTTTGACCACTTATTGGAAATGACGGAATTTTGACAAACTCAAACAATTTTAAAATTTCGGAAAATCTTTTGAGACTGAAAAAGAAATTCAGAACTTCTCAAACATTTATCAGAAAAGCGAACACTTTTTTAATTTGCACAAAAAACTTGAAAAAGGTACATCTTTCAAAATTTGAAGCTATTGTTAAAACACGAACATTTTTTATATTTTGAGAACATTTTTTAAAACACAAATATTTCTTAAAATTCCAGAACATTTTTCTAAAAACACGATTTTTTAAATTGGTGAACAAAAAATGAAAACTGGAACAAAATTTGAAATCCCGAACATTTTTTTAAATGCAAACTTTTTTGAATTGGTGAAAAAAAATTAAAATGGAACAAATATTGAAATCCAGAACAAAATTTTGAAACTGGGAACAAATTGAATATCCCGAACAATTTTGAAACTTTAAACATTTTTTGAAAGAAATGTAAACAATTTTTGAAATAATGCACAAATTTTGAACATTTGATTTGATTTTCTAAATTTTACAACCAAAGGAAGCAAAAAAGAATCAAGTAAGAAAGAAACAGAAAAAACGAAAAAAAACAATAAAAGAAAAAAATGAAAAGGGAAAAACCGTTCAGGAACCTTCTAAATTTTCTCTAAACCAGTACGGCTGGGAACCTCTTTAAGGTTCCCAAAATCGGATGCGCTGCAGGAGATGGGCCGGCCTGATTTATCGCGCCCCTGTGCGTTTCTTCCACCTTTTGACGCAGAGAGCGTTAAATAGCGAAGGTCAGCTGCTAGAGGCAAATTTGCTAAAAAAAAAAAGCTGCTAGAGCCAAATCAGTCAGGTCTCTTCCACCCTTCCGCTTCCACCCCCAAACCCCAAAGCTCCCCCACTCCACGCACGGCACCAGTAACCCTCTCTCGCTCCTGCCGCCATGGACGGATGACGAGCTTGCTTGTCTCAGAGAGAAACCCAAATCCCCTCCTCGCCCGTACCACACTGTCGGATTCCCCACTCCGCGAGCTCCCCGTCGACCCCAGTCTCGTCCACACGCATTGATCTGCTCTGCTCTCGCTCCAGGGTCACTGCCACCACACGAAAGCGAGGGGGAAAAAGACCATCCGTCGTCTCCATGAGCGGCGGCGGTCCGGGGGCGGCGCCGCTTGAGTTCCCCTCCGCGGAGTGGCGCCGCGTCTACGACCGGCTCATGGGGTTGCTGCCGCAGGTCGAGGAGCTGGCCGCCGACCGCGCGCGCCTGGAGGAAATCAACAGGCTGTCGGAAGCCCGCGAGAAGAGCCTCCGTGCCCGCCTCCTCCAGGTGATTCGCTGGACCGCGAGTTCCCTCTAGGGTTTCTATCAATTTGGGATTTTTCATAGATAATCATGGCTTGTTCGCGCCTCATGCTGGTTCCTGTGCTTGCGATTGAAGGCGGAGGCGAGCAGGGAGAGGTGGAGGACGGCCTACTCAGAGCTGCCTCCCGGTGCTAATCCCAAGCTCGCCGGTAATCTCTCCTCTTCATGTTTCCACCACAAAAAGTTGCTTGTTTTGAATGATTTGGGCGAGAAAATTGGCATCATTTCCCCCTTTTGGCTCGACCCCTTTGGGTCAGGGAGTTACCTATGTACCTTTATGATGTGCTCAATAGCAATTTGGCTGTCCATTAGGAGATTTTAACTTCTAGTAGAAGAAAGCGACCAATTCTGGTGAATTATGCTGCTACTGATATCATTCCTTTTGTGTTCAATGTAGAACTTCAAAAGAGGGACTTGGTGGATTCCGAAGCCTGTGAAGCTCTCTCTGACCCCGATATCTCTCAGCGCAAGGTACTTACTGAAACATCAGTTCCACATCTGAAAAGCAATCTGTCCAGCTTCTGTATGCCATGATTTTCTTAGTCATTGATCTCTATCCATGGTTTTTTTATTAATTAATAATGCATGATACAACCTAAAGAAGGTTCCTGGAAACAAAAACCATTAATTATGGGTTAGGTTTGATTTCCATGATATCTGATGTCTACATAGGATAATCCTCTTCTGGGGGAGTGCTAATAGACCAGGGTCTGTTTTGTAGCAGGTGACTAGTGAGGATACTAATGAGATGGATCTTGAACAGTGCACGGTGAGTCTCTCTTTCAATCTCCTTTTCTCACGAACTGCTCCATCTTTGCCTGATCCATCCCAGATTCAGCATATGTGATACTTATCTCCTGAGATCTAGATGATTTTGCTGTAAGCAATTTTGCTGTGTCATCTTCTCTAGAAATCGAGTGGATCGAAGTGTTCATATTCCTTATAAGATAGCTGTTTCTTTCACTTTTGTCATCCGAGTGGATCCAATATTGCTGACAGACTCCCTGATGAATTAACCTTGCATGAGAACTGTGGTCGTGATCAGCCTTATATGATCATATAGCAACTTGAAGGTCTTCCCGCTCCTGTTCAGCACTTAACAAGTTAACATTGCCCCATACTTGTTTCTGGCCAGTCAATCATTTAATTTACACCATTGTGACATTTTGCTGGCCAAAGATATAAAGGTCAGTATCCTGAATCGTATACAGCTGTTGGTTTGGTCTCAGTCTCTAGTAGGGTCTACCTGCATATAACGTTTGATCTTGAATGCATTTGTCTGGTAGTTTTTTTTTGTATTTCCAATCCATGGATTAATTTGAAGGGTAATGCATCATAGATGGGGTTGATCTCATTAGACTTGTCAGATCTTATGACCGGTTAGATGGAGAATATCAAACTTGTTCTCGTTTGATTTATATTTAAAAGAAGGAAAAGGACTAATCTGTAGGATTCTCAAGTATTATGTACTATAATATCACAATATCTGTCAACTTTGTGTAAGATACTTGATTTTCTCAAAACATTGTTGTATATCTATGAATGACTGACAACATAGCCCAAAACAGTGCTGATGTTTATATTTATCAATAATTTGCTAGTCCTTCTGATCTTAACAAGATGTATTACCCTGTGCAACACCAACTATCATCATCGTGGAACTTGATGGTTTGTTGCGGTTAATGTGCAGATTTCTGTTTTTAGTTCTACTATCTGTTGGAATTGCTACTATTCTTTTCATTTACAGTTTGGTGTCTTTAATGGAAGCCTTGTGTCTAAGATGCTAATGTTTTGTGCGCTTGTTCAACAGATGCAGATCTTTGTCAAAATAAACTGTTCAAATTTTCGCAAAAAAAGGAAGATCCACTGTTTAAAGACTATCACTCTTGATGTCATGGGATCAGATACGATCTATGATGTCAAGGATAAGATTCGAGACAAGGAGGGCATCCCTGAAGGCCAGCAGAGACTCATGTTTGGCAGTGAGCTGCTGATGGACAGCGGCACCCTGGAGTACTACAACATCGAGGAAGAGTCCACGCTCACCCTTGACCTTGTCCCCCGAGGAATGCATATCTTTGTCAAGACACTGGCTAACAAGATCATGACTATTGAGGTTGGGGGAGAAGATAGCATATATATTGTGAAGGCAAAGGTTTACGATGAAACCGGCATTTGCCCAGGCAGACAGCGTCTCATCTTTGCTGGGAACGAGCTGGAGGATGGCTGCACCTTGGCTGACTACAACGTGCAAAATGAATCTACACTTCATATTGTGTTCCGCTTGGCGTGTCAGAGAGATGGGATGCACATTTTTGTCAAGACACTGACTGGCAAGATCATGGCTATTGATGTTGAGGGAGAAGATAGTCTATACAGGGTGAAGGCAAAGATTTTTGATGAAACCGGCATCCCCCCAGGCAGACAGCGTCTCATTTTTGCTGGGAAGCAGCTGGAGGATGGCCGCACCTTGGCTGACTACAATGTGCACAACGAATGTACCATTCATCTTGTGGTGTTTCACGGCCTCACGTGTCAGAGAAGTGGGATGCACATGCACATCATTATCAGGGGACTGACTGACAAGATCATGACTGCTGTTGCTGAGGGAGAAGATACCATATATAGTGTGAAGGTAAAGGTTTCCGCTGAAACCGGCGTTCCCCCAGACAGACAGACTCTCATCTTTGCTGGGAATGTGCTGGAGGATGGCCGCACCTTGGCTGACTACGACGTGCAACATGCATCTACCCTTCATGTTGTGTTGTGCGGCGTCACGAGGCAGAGAAGTGGGATGCGCATATTTGTCAGGACGGTGAATGGGAAGGAGGTCATTGATCGTGCGTTTATGCCCGGACAGACCATTGACGATATCAAAGCGTGGATCTACTCTGAGTTGTGCATTCTCCCGGACCATCAGCAGCTTTCTGACCAGGGCGGCGCCCCCCTGGCTGAAGAGATCTCTCGTTCGTGCACCCTTGTTCTGCAGATCCGTCCTCCTGGTGGTCAATGAGATGGATGTAAATCAGTCCTTGGCTGGTGGTGGTGTTAGTGAGAAGTCAGACTCGGTAGAGGTTGAGTTTGAAGTGCTAATTTAGCATGCGTGGGGTCATTTTGGTACAATGCAGGGTGTAAAATGAATGGACAGTTGTAGTTTCTGGGCTGGTAACAAGAGTCACTCGCAACCCTGTGTACGTAGGTGGGGTTTCTGTGAAGGTGTAAGCACTTGATGTCACCGTGAAGCTTATGGTGTCGTTAGCCTAACATGTTACTATGTTGAGTTTGGTATTAAGGAGAGAAGGATATATGTTCCCTTGATGCCCAGAAATTAACTGTTGATGAGCATTGTGCTACTCTATTTTGCCTAAATTTCCTTTTTGTTTCTTTTCAGAATCCCTAAACCATATACTAGATGCAGAGCAAAGATAGACAATGGAGATCTTCACCAATCACCAGGGCTGATCACTACAACTTTTGCTTGTCTCCTGCATCAAATTACTCAAGGAGAGCACATTGCACAAATTTTGGATGTAAGACTTCTGAGCTTGCACCCGTATAAATTTCGGAGTCGGTAAATTCTGCCTTCAATGGGGAATAAGAGGTATCAGCCAAAGTAACTAATTGCTCTGAAAACCGGCTTTGTTTTTGTGTAACTGAAGCTCATTAAACTACTACTAGATCATTCATACATACCCTAGGCCTAGAGCCTGTGGTGGTTACTTTCCTTTCCTGGCACTCTGAAAACAATTGGTCTGAAATTTGATCATTCGGTCGTACCTTGAGTTCAGTTAATAATAGCTCTCGAAGCTGGGATCTTTCATCTTAGTTACACCTAGTGCATTTCAAACCAGAAACTCCAGGCAGGCTCACGGGATGATGATGATTCCTTGACTGAAATCAGGAGACGCCGAATTCAACAACCCTGAAACTGAAACTCTACCCATCGCTGCTGTAGCTGGCAGCAAGAACACAATATACAGCAAGCACTATGCTCGACTTTGTCGCGATTGTCTAACCAAGTTCCATCTTAGTAAGATTTCATTGTGTTTGCCTTGTGAAACTGATGCAGATGTGGCCGAAATCACTGTTCTAACTTTGTGAGCAATCTTTGCTGTAAAATGAACTCGACATGAAAGTATTTCATGATCTGACCCTTTTAGCAACGCCAAAGCCCGCGGCGTTGCCGTCCGACATAGAAACGCCGAGCAAGCCCGCGTTTTCGCTCCATATAAAAACGCCGAGCTAGCTAGCGTTACTGCTCAGGCCAAGCTAGCATCGTTCGCTGACATGGCATGCTGGAAACGCAAGTATCATTGGCGTTTCTAGTTTGACTACAAACGCCAGGGGCCATGGGGTTTCTGGCCTTGATACGCTGCAAACCATAAGCCTTGTAGGCTAGGGTATAGGCTGGTGGACATGCATGCTTGCACGGACTGCTAAGAGCATGGTTAATAGTATAGCCAGTTGCTGGCTATAAGCCAGTGCTATGTCATCTATAGTCCATTTTATAGCTAACATGTATAATAGTAGATGAAAAGAGTATACTATTTTTTTGTTATGTGGCTCACTTTTCATTCTCACAAAATGCTTAGGAGCACGTGCTAGAGTTGGCTCTTCAGGAAGAGCCCGCTTACCTTCTCACTTCTCTTTTCTTTCCTCCAATTAAGCACAAATATATTACTAGTTTATTCCTTATAGACTGCTGACTCAGTTTTATTGTACTTGCTCTAACAATACACTGCACCATAATATAGTACTTCTTGCAAAGCTAAAGGCTGGTGGACATGCATGCTTGCACGGGCTGCTAAAAATGTGCCGCACCACAATCTACTTCTTGTAGGCTAGGCTATAGACTGGTAGACATGCATGCTTGCATGGGCTGCTACTGTTTGGAGTGGCAGAACTGGCATCATGCATATGCTTGCATGCAAAGCATCGAAAAAGGATCATGATCTAGGAAAATGCCCAATGGCCTAGCGGCAAGCATGCATGTCAAGGCTAGAAACGCCATGGCCCTGGCGTTTGTAGACAAGTTAGAAACGCCAACGGTCTTGGCGTATCCTACGTGTCATGTCAACAAGCGAAGCCAGTTCGGCATGGACAGCAACGCGAGCTATCTCGGCGTTTTCATGTCGAGCGAAAACGCGAGCTTGCTTAGCGTTTTCATGTGAAACAGAAACGTTACGGTCTCTGGCGTTGCTAAAAGGGTCAGATCGTGAAATACTTTCATTCAGAGTTTATTTCGTGCCATAGATTGCTAACGAGGTCAAAATAGTGATTTTGGCCTGCAGATGTCAGCATCAAGTTTCGTTCGGGCCGCGGAGAGATGCCTGAACCTGAATGACCTGGACTGGATCGGTCTGTAGGTTTTGAGCTGTTCAAAGGAGGGATGGTAGTCAGTGTTCTTTTGCCTGTCTAGTGCTGGGGTTATCGTTTGCTCGTGTCGAGATTGATTGGGCCCCACATGCAGTCTCACTCGCCGGCTGGCTGTTGAGTAAACGGTTGGAAATGCCTCTCTTCTTGTTCAGTACGAATGGATGTGTATAATGTTAGAAGAAAAAGGATGTGCGTAATGAAAAAAAATTACTGACAGGCGGAAGGAGACGGTCGCAGAGTGAGATTATTATGCTTCAAGTCGAAATTATTAGTTGCTACTCCCTCTGTTTTAGCTTCAAAATATTCTTATTATTATGGGATGGAGTAGTACAAAATAATAGTTGTACACCTAGTAGTACTATTTTGTGGAAAATAATGCTCCAGAAATTTAAGCAGTGACATAAAATCGTTGATAGTGCATCACATGAAGTGATTGAAGATGACCACCAATAACATGTGTTGAAAGTTTGTAGAAACCACCCAAGAAAAAGAAAAGAAACAACCAAGTCTACGGATGACCATCAATAACGTGAAGTGACGCTTTGATCGGGATTTTCGTCGGGATTCTTAGCTACTAGACCTGGCAACTGATCTTGGTTCTTAGATCCTAGATCCCCGCGCTCTGACCTTGTCCAAGGAATGTGCTTGATTCGCCTTTCATTGCTGCTTGCATAGTTTTGGCATAACCAACATCTATCGTCAACCAAGACAACAACCGTCGACAATACCCCTGAAGCAATCTTCACAAACTTCACCAAGATGCCGACAACCCCAGATCCATCGCCCAAGAGAAACAACAAAAGATAAACTCACCAAACTCCTCTCACGACTGCGGTGGGTCTAGCGCCAAGGCATCGTCGTTGCCATCGAAATAATGCCGCCACAGGACACATTGCAACCGATGGGAGAGGGGGGCAACAGCCTCACCAGGAGGAGTGGAGTTACCGCCCATAACATGTCATAGCGAATCAAGCATAGTTAAAAAAACGAATGGGACCGCAAGTCGGACTGAAAAACCGAAACAGGCGGCCCTGGCGGTTTTTCAAGCTCATAAGACCGTTCTGCAATTGGAGCAGAGAAAACCGATAAAATCGTCCGGTTTTCTAGAAAAAATGGTGAATAAACCAAAGAAAAACTGATTAATGCAGAATTTGGAAGAAGTAGGGTTCAATCCTAGGACGCGTGTGAGCAGGAATTACGTGCTCATGGCCCAATAACCAACTCGACCATGCTACTTTGTTTTCAATTATGAGGAAGTAATTTTATTTGCCCATTATTTAACACTATATTAGCATATATATATATATATACATATGAATATTACTGAATATATAGTATTATTATTATATGTAAAAACCGGGCGATGAACCGGGGAATCGGCGGTCCAACCAGTAAAAACCTGAAACGACAGGCTCACCGGTTCGACCTCCGGTTCGGTTTTTTAAACTATTGAATCAAAGGGCATAGGGCAAATCAGTCAATTTGTGGTGGCAAGAGGGAAAGAAGCGGTCTCTTCTCCACCCACCCCTTTTGCCACGGGGGCCTTTTTGATATTCAGAACTAACCAAATAGACCAGGATTTGTCCAAATTACCCCCATCCATACTGAATCGACCCAGCCACGGTGGATTGACAGATTTGAGATAGACTAGAGAAACAGAGAGGAGGCCGCGCAGCCGCCGCGCCGCGCCGCGCTCCTCCCCGGCCGCCGCTCCCGGCGCTCTCCCACGCCGCGACCGACCGCCAGATGCTTCGCAGCCACCGCCTCCTCCTCCCCGGCGGCGGCATCCCACCCGTATCGCCGGTCTCGTGCGGCCATCCCCCTCTCGCGCATTTCCTCAAACACCTGCTGGGCGGCCATGCCGGCGTCTCCCACGCCGCGGCGGACCCGTGCTCCCTCACGCTCCACTTCCTCCGCAGCTCCTGCGGCCTCTCGGAGCCCGCCGCCGCCAAGATCGCCGGGCGCGTCCACCTGCGCTCCACCAAGAGGGCGCACGCCGTCGTCGCCCTCTTCCGCGGCCTCGGCCTGGCGGGCGCCGACCTCGCCCGCGTCGTGGCCGCCGCCCCCGAGATGCTCAACTACCGCGCCGACGCCGTCCTCGCGCCCAAGCTCGACTTCTTCCGCCGGGACCTGGGCCTCACCGACGACCACATCCGCAAGACCATCCTCGCCAACCCGTACCGCTCCCTCTGCTACAGCCTCGAGGGCCGCCTCCGCCCCAACTACCTCCTCCTCCGGGAGCTCCTCGGCACCGACCAGAACGTGCGCTCCGCCGTCAAGCAGTCCTTTGAGCTCATCCACGGCAACGTCCGCTCCGACCTGCTCCCCAAGGTCAAGATCCTCCGCGACCATGGCGCCACGGACGCTGTCATCGTCAAGCTGGTCACCACGCACCCCAGGTCGCTCATTCACAGGTCCTCCTTCTTCAACGAGAGCCTGGCTGCCATGAAAGAGCTCGGGGTCAGCCCGTCCTCCGGCATCTTCCCTTACGCCTTTGGGCTGTTTGCCAGACTGAGCCCGGTGACCTGGAAGCGCAGGATCGACAATTATCTCAGCTTGGGGTGGACCGAGGAGCTGGTGAAGCTGGCCTTTGTCAGGCACCCCTACTGCATGTCTGTATCGGACGACAAAGTGAGGCGTATCTCGCACTTCTTTGCCGATAAGCTTGGCTGGAGCCCGGAGTATGTTTCGGCTAGCCCGATGCTTATCTCGCTCAGCTACGAGAAGCGGCTCCTACCAAGGTACCAGGTGCTGGACATATTGGTGTCAAGGGGTGTCATCCGGCGAATCCGAATAAGCCACTTGATACTGGGGGAGAAGAAGTTCATGGAGAAGTATGTCACTGGTTACCAGCAAACTATTCCTGAAGTTCTGGAAGCTTATAGAGGAGCTGGGACAGACAGTGCTGTGACTGTAAAGTAGCTGGAAGATTCTGCGGCGCTCTACCCTGCACAAAGGCACTGTTTTTCCCCTGGCCTCTACTGTTAATTTTGTTAAACTTACACTTTTCTCTTTCTGAAATCATGCCATGCAATGCACCTGGGATCAAAGAACTTTAACTTATATCCTGTTTGTTATGCCTATCCCTATTTTTCTGTGTAAATTCTGACTTTTGAAGTGGGAAGAAATGGCAGATGGATGAAACTGCCCGGAAATCGTAGGGATGCAAGCGGGCAGCCTGCGATGTTCCGTCTAGTGTAATGTTTCACTTGATCTTAGCATAAGATGCGGGCTTTGTGGGTTGCCTGCTTGCATCCCTTTTAAGCATATATGAGTACGATAAAATATCGGACCTAAAGCTACTGTACTCTCAAAATATAAGATATTCTTACAAATAAGCTCTGTAAAATGGCATGTTTGAAGTTTGCACCATGAATTCTAGGAAGTTCAGGATATCGAGAAGGTTTATGCAATGCAGCATGTTATAGCTGAACGACTTGGCATGACAAGCACATGATAAAGTTACATCTCTGGTCTAGGAACACATCCTTGTTATGTTGGGCCACACTTATTATATTCCACTGCAAGAAACCTAGGGGTCCGGC
Organism: Triticum monococcum; assembly: GCA_034509565.1. Taxonomy (NCBI): domain Eukaryota; kingdom Viridiplantae; phylum Streptophyta; class Magnoliopsida; order Poales; family Poaceae; genus Triticum; species Triticum monococcum. The sequence goes on along the minus strand of CM067841.1, from coordinate 553,451,066 downwards.
ACCATGATGTCCGCCTGGAGATCGGTTCGAGTCGGGCCAAATCAGGAGAATCACCTGATTGCTAGTCCATAGAGTGTGCACCGAGTTAGGAGTGGCACATAGGTGGTAGCATTGGTAGCTATCAGTTTATATTATAATCTAGTGTCATATCCAGTTTGTATTCAGCAAATAATCCCTAGTACATAAAGGAATTGAAGCTAATGGTTGCAACTTATGAAATCAAGCACCGCATATTTTTTTTCTATTTCGTATATGGTTTATGTCTCCAACTCCATATCCTTGTATCTCAACTCACTCGTGAAGTGCAGTGAGTGCAGTCCCAGCCCTCTTCAATATTTACCCCAAAACACCAAATGTGTTCTGAACATATTTCTGTTTCCTTATTTGTACAAGCTGTCCAAAATCTTCTAACCGTTTAAACTAAAAAAATCAGGAAGATACATGTCATGTTGCTTTGGGGGTATACTAATAGGCACCATATGTGTCCAATTAAACTTAGTATTAAAAGGAAGAGGTGCACAAGCTTATCTGGGTGATGATCAAATTAGTATGTTTCAGTCTATGATGTGTGCTTAACTGCTTATCCTTGGTAGGTCAGAGTTATTATATGCAATGTACAGTTTCGGTCATATGCAGGATAGATGACATAAGAATAAAATGTACGCAGTTGGTCGAGAGGAGGTTCTGTAAAAACAAAAAAGTTGCCAATGTCTTCTGTATGTTCTACAAATGTTGAAATTTGACGTCACTATGAGTGTTTTTGTTCATATGATTCCATTGACCCATTTAATCACTTGTAATTACAGCAAACATCCCCACTGTTCATATTGGAAATGTTTGCATGTAAACAAAATGCACTATGGTGTCTAAGGTTGCAGCTCTGCGTCACTTGTATCTCAAACTTCAGAACCATTCTAACATGTCACCGAAGCTGTAAACTGATTCATATGAACCCATTTGCTTATTCATAGCTTGAAATGCGACACAAAACATTGCCTAGCCTCCTACTAGCCGACACACGTTTTTCTTTCTTTCTATTCCGCGCTTTTGAATCCTACGAGTAGAACTGTACCGATTCTTACACTTGTTTTTTGCTTTGTAAAATGCGCTTGTGTTTATTCATATTGGACATACATCTTACTCTCCATTCCATTGTTCTCCGAAGCACTCTGTTTTTGCCACCTTTGAATCTCCTGGTGCTCGTGATGGTTGCACGGAACTGCAGGCCCTGTCAGAAAATAGCACGACGATCCATTTGTCCTAAGATTGTTGTCGCAGGTATGGTGGTCTAATCTAGTCAGCTGTTAGAATCGTATAATGTTTCCTCTTCCGAATGAGTTATGGAGTACTACTGTACTAGGCCGCACCAAGGTAAACACCATGTATAAAGTTATATCTGCACTACTTGATGCTTTGCAACGCGTTGATTCAGTACAAAGAGGCGATCGAGATCGCCTCAAGTGCATCCATCTGGCATAGGCTTGGCTGATGAAAAGTCCTTTCTTTGCTTTCTCTGTCAGCTCTGTAACCATTTTATACATGCGTTAGAACTTCTGTCGATTTTGTGCCTTGTTGTATGTAAACCTCCAGAAAGTGGTTGACAAATCACATTTTCTCGGCAAAATGTAAAAATATCAATATTGAAAATATCAGCGTTGACAAAATGAAAATATATTCAATGATGAACCTAATGATATTGATTTGGTATTACAAATATTGATATTTTCTTTTTAGACTTGGTCAAACTTTAGAAACTTTGACTTGTGACAATCTTCATATGTAAAGTAAAACAGAAATCCAATTCCGCTCTTGGGAGCATATGTTTCTGCCCATCAAAAATGTTTTTTTATAAATGTCACTTTTTTAAAAAAGAAAATAGATGTGTTCATCGTCACACCAAAATGCTACTTGAATTTTTTTCGGTAAAAGCTTAAGCATTTTGACCCGTGCGAAAAAACAAATCGAACACTAAATATTACCTCCAAATGTTACCCTTAATTTTGTTTTTTCACCAACGAAGCATTGCTATCCCGTTTCGCATGAAAATTGTCAAACACGCTTGTTCTAACATGAACGTTCACAATTTTTTTAGAATAATTGAAATTTATTTACTACTCCCTCCGTCCCAAAATTCTTGTCTTAGATTTGTTTAGATACATCCTTATCAAGACCTAAGACAAGAATTTTGAAACGAAGGGAGTATTTGTTTTGATTTTATTGTTCATCCCTAGAGCAAAAACGGCCTTCCAGTATACCGTAAAAAAGAACACAAATGGCACAAGGTAACACTGCTTAACGTTTTTATAACTAAAATTGCCATCCGAAAGAAACAAACCCCCAAAAAACTGGAACTTGCTATCCAAATAAAAAGTTGACATACTTCACAACTAAATTTGCCATCAAAAAACGTCAGGTCGGAATTGCTTCATGCCACACGTGTGGCACTTATCAGGATCCAAAAATATCTAAGTGTAAAGCCTAGAAGTTTCTTGCCCCTCCGCCGTCATTTTTTCCAACACTGTCGGGGCCGGGGGTAGGGTGGGGGGTGAATTGAAATTTAAATTTCATTTGTAGAGAGAAAAATAATTGTCGACCAAATTCATGTATTGGCCAGTTTGGTTGTGTAGGTGAAGTTGAGATGGTTGTCCTAAAAATAACAGTCCCACTGTGGTCACACGATGTGTGTCTACCCGGGCGGATGCTGCGAAGATTCCAAGCCCAGATCAGACGGAGAACAGGGGCCAGGGGGACACACACGGTCGCCATCGCCGTGATCGCCGGCGCCCCCTCCCCCACACACCCGCCCCAGCCGCCGTCCCGACCTCTCGCCAGCGATAAGCAAATCCCGCCCGCCTCCACGTCGTCCACAAAAGCCCCGTTCTTTACCACCCCCATCCCGACCTCGCTCCTCCTCTCCACCCGACCCTCCCTCCTGATCCCAGCCCCAGCCCCAATGGCGTCCACCGCCGCGCCGCCCGCCGCCCTCGTCGCCCGCCGCGCCGCGTCCGCGTCCGTCGCCGCGCCGCTCCGGCGCGCGGGGCTCGCGGCCGGGTGCCAGCCGGCGCGCTCGCTGGCGTTCGCGGCCGGCGCCGACCCGCGCCTCGCGGTCCACGTCGCGTCGCGCTGCCGGGCCGCGTCCGCCGCGCGCGGGACCCGCGCCGTCGCCACCATGGCCAAGAAGAGCGTCGGCGACCTCACCGCCGCCGACCTCGAGGGCAAGCGCGTGCTCGTGCGGGCCGACCTCAACGTGCCGCTCGACGACAACCAGAATATCACCGACGACACCCGCATCCGCGCCGCCATCCCCACCATCAAGTACCTCCTCAGCAACGGCGCCAAGGTCATCCTCACCAGCCACTTGGTAAGCCTCCCCGCCCCACCTCTCCCGCCCCTTTCCCCGCAAACTAATCAATGATCTCAGCCCCATATATGTATATACAATGTAGGAACACATCCCTTGCAGAATGTGAGTGTTGTCATAATCTGTTCGGAAAGCCTGATATATGAACACATAACACCCCAGCTCTATCTACTACAGTACTTGTCAGTTTGATTATAGCCTTGTGCGATTGACTGATGGTTAGCCTGTCCTAAAACGACCGATCATAGTTTCCAAGGAATTACTGAATACAATCTTTGACTCATTTTAATTCATCATCTGTTTATGATGACTTTATGTGTTCTGTAGTCCCAAAAAACATTAGCTGACTACTGCCGAGACAAATCGTTATGTGATCTCGCTATTGAATCATTACTTCTCTAGTTGTGAATTATCCTTTTGATTCTAATTGGTGATACTTTTGGATTCCCCATTTTATTTCCTAGCAAACCTTTATAAAGGATAATCCGATGCTAGTTTCACACAGAGTTGCTTATGATTGTTCATGTCATGGATATCAGATTCGTAACCCTTGTCTCCTATGGATTTGCAGGGTCGTCCTAAGGGTGTTACTCCTAAGTTTAGCTTGGCTCCCCTTGTGCCCCGATTATCCGAGCTTCTTGGCATTGAGGTATTCTTTTGTTCCACACCATCGAGGCTTCTAATCAAGCATATGCCGAAGTGATTGTAGTCTACTTATTTAAACACATTTTTGTTCGCAAATTAGGTGAAAAAAGCAGAAGATGTTATCGGCCCAGAAGTTGAGAAATTGGTGGCTGACCTGGCAAATGGTGCTGTTTTGCTCCTGGAAAACGTAAGATTTTACAAGGAAGAGGAGAAGAATGACCCAGAGTTTGCAAAGAAGCTTGCGTCACTGGCAGATCTGTTTGTAAACGATGCATTCGGAACAGCCCACAGAGCACATGCCTCGACTGAGGGAGTTACCAAGTTCTTGAAGCCTTCTGTTGCTGGATTCCTTTTGCAGAAGGTTAATACTTTCTTTTATTTCTGTTTCTGAAGTTTGATGCTTGAACTCAATTAATGCTATGCACCACACAATAAAAGGAAAAAGAATTTAGAGCAGAAGACTTAATGTCCATCCATTGGTTCCAGACAGAGTCTGAAGTGTTGAACCTGTTTTTAATTGCAGGAACTTGACTACCTGGATGGAGCTGTTTCAAACCCTAAGCGCCCATTCGCTGCCATAGTGGGTGGCTCAAAGGTGTCGTCCAAGATTGGGGTTATCGAATCCCTGTTGGAGAAGTGTGATATCCTTCTTTTGGGTGGTGGCATGATCTTCACATTTTACAAGGCACAAGGACTCTCAGTTGGTTCTTCCTTGGTTGAGGAAGATAAACTTGAGCTGGCAACATCTCTCCTTGCAAAGGCAAAGGCAAAGGGTGTCTCCCTTCTGTTGCCATCTGACGTTATCATTGCTGATAAGTTTGCTCCTGATGCTAACAGTCAGGTATATTACGTTTTTGTTTTCCTCATGCAAGCGTTGAAGATAATTATCAATATATCTTTTTTAGTCAAGCTGAAGCAGCTCACAAATATGTGAAGGCTATATACCTGATCTGGAATTTTTCTGTAGACCGTCCCTGCATCTGCAATTCCTGATGGCTGGATGGGGCTGGACATTGGCCCAGATTCAGTCAAAACATTTAATGACGCCCTGGACACAACCCAGACAATCATTTGGAATGGACCAATGGGTGTCTTTGAATTTGACAAATTTGCAGTAGGAACTGAGGTAATGCCCTGTGTAATTCATTTATTCAACTCTACTCCCTCCGTCCCATAATATAAGAGTGTTTTTGACACCAGTGTAGTGTCAAAAAACGCTCTTATATTATGGGACGGAGGGAGTATTATGGAACAAATTTGCACAGAAAGAAACTTAACTGTGATCCCTCTCCTGTAGTCTATTGCAAAGAAGTTGGCCGAGCTTAGCAAAAAGGGTGTTACAACTATTATTGGAGGCGGAGACTCCGTTGCGGCTGTTGAGAAGGTGGGAGTGGCTGATGTTATGAGCCACATCTCAACTGGTGGTGGCGCCAGCTTGGAGTTGTTGGAAGGAAAGGAGCTTCCTGGAGTCGTTGCACTTGATGAAGGTGTCATGACGAGGTCGGTGACCGTATGAGGCTAAGCTTCATTTGTTGCATCTTAATTCCTTTCATGTACCGTTACAAACCTGCCATGTTGTCCTCCCTCTTTTGCTCGTCTTCGACCACTCGAAATGTAAGAGACCAATGTTTTATAGAGAAATACTGGGAACTGTTTGAATAACACCCCCAGCAATTTGTGCTCACTTGAGTTGCCCTTTCTTAGCTCACATAATTAGCACCAGCAAATGTTTTATTTATAAGGCAAAGATGGAATGATGTTGGTTGAGGATGTTTGATTTTTGTCTTGTTTTGTTTTCCTTTCCAAAGCAAACTTTAGAGGTGTCGAAGATGCACTTTGTGGATGCCTGTTGCAATCAGCAGTAAAAAATTCGGTTCATGTCGAAGTTCACCATGGAACAAGCAGACATGCTCACCTTCCATTTCCAATTTCAGCATAAATTTGACGGACCAACAGAGTGCTGAAGCTGACCATTGAAAGCATCAGCGCATTTTGTTTGTTGTAAGAATGTCTTATTGGTGGAAATTCTTCAGAAACATTTCATTTGGGGTTTGGCCATGTCAGGCTTTACACACAAACTTACTGCATATATGGATTTCGACGATCGACAGTTCAGCATCATGAAGAGCGATATCACAATGGTGTTTCTTCATTGTGGGCACTTTCTGCCTCCATGCATGCCCAGTAATTCTCATATTTAACACCACACAAGAATGCAACCAACTCAGCGTGCAATTTTACCACCTGGCTCCATGATATCTCAAAATTTAGGTTTAGCTCATGAAAATATATCACGAATGATAGACAATACAAGCTCAAAGGGTATGTCATACATCACCCTAGACCAAGGTACAAGATGGCCACAATGTGCATAAAGAGTACCACAGATATCGCAGATCAAAATGTTTATATCTAGCCCAAAAGAAGCACTCTTAGATGCAGGAGAAATAAATTAAAAGGTGATAAATATATGTATACTGAGGAACACCAGCAATCCTAATGGTACAAAAGTTTATGCTGAAAGGAGGCACTGACAAAAGAGCTCACGTCACGTCTCATTAGACTCGTTAGAAGCCTCGGTGAAAGACGAGGCGAGGTATTCTGCCAGACTCAATCCTGATGTTGGATTTGATATTGTTCGGCCTTGATTAGGTGTCTCCTTTTTGCGTAATGACTCTGGAAGCCAGGACTTGGCGCCATCGATGGGTTTCAGTATGTTGCCAACGATAGGCTGCAAGCCCTGCCAAGGATCATCAACCATGGACTTCCTGTAGAAGTTCCTCTGATCTTGCGATCCAGAATGGTTCTGGAAGCCACCCCTTCCCCCTCTTCCTCCCGAACCTGGGCTGTGGTAGAAATTCTCACCCCTGCCTTGATTAGGTGTCTCCTTTTTGCGCAATGACTCTGGAAGCCAGGACTTGGCGCCATCGATGGGTAGTATGCTGCCAACGATAGGTTGCAAGCCCTGCCAAGGATCATCAACCATGGACTTCCTGTAGAAGTTCCTCTGATCTTGCGATCCAGAATGGTTCTGGAAGCCACCCCTTCCCCCTCTTCCTCTCGAACCTGGGCTCTGGTAGTAGTTCTCACCCCTGCCACGTCCGGAAGACGAGTGCGGGCTACCTCTTGGTACATAACTCCTCGGGCTTCCTCTTGGTTCGTAACTCATTGGGCTACCTCCTGGTCCGTAATTCATCGGGTTACCTCTTGGTCCGTAATTCATCGGGCTACCTCCTGGTCCATAATTCATCGGGCTGCCCCCTCGGCCAACATTAGGGCCTCTGAACCCAAAGTTGGGTGGATGTGGATACGGATCTTGAGCTGGAGAAGCAGAATGTGGGTTCCAGTGAGGTGGAGGTCCAGGAGGTGTTCCTCGGTATCCAGACATAGGAGTCTGGAACTGCATAGGACCTCTCCATGGACTATTCCCTGGTGCACCTTCCATCGGAGATTGGGCCATATGGTGCTGGTGTGGAGGAGGATAATTGTTGCCAGAGTTCCCTGATCCAGATAAACAAGCAAAGTGAGACCAATGATCAGGGTGAAACTTTGTAATGTTAGTTATTTATATGGCATCCTGCATGTAAACTGCAAATCTCAAACAGAGGCATGGCTTAAAACTGTAATAATTACTTAACTTGCTATCCTGACTAACCCAGTTCTCTGTAGGGCAATTTAGCTAAGATCAACGCAAAGAGTAAACAATACGTTAAGACAGTTATGTTTGGCTAGAAACATGATTGTAGTTTTCACATTTTGCAGGATGTGCAGAAGGCCAAAACAGTAGCTGGATTTCTTGCAGCACAGTACAGCTACAAGTAATCACTAAGCAGTCAAAATTTTGTACTAGCCAGTTTTTAAACCGGTATTTATTTAGAGTGTCAAAAGTGTTCTCTTAATCAACCTTCGGTGCCATGGTAGGTGATGTAAAATGTTCAAAATTACTCTCTTCAACCTAAAAGGACCACCAAAGATTCTTCAATCGACCAATACTCACATCATCCAGTTAGAAGTTACTAGCATCTACATACTTGTAACAGGGTGCTTTTGTTCAAGGTTAGCTTAAGCCCAGGAAAACTCTATTGTCTGGATAAATGGAACTGCTATGAATTATGACAACAATAATATAGATCCTACAAATATGAATCTTACAAAGGGAATCAACCTAGAAGCACAGGAGCGGAGTATACAATAAACATCAGGAAGAGAAGAGGAGAGGCAATAGCCTAGCAGGGTAAGGTACGGACCGTGAGGCGGGGCCGGGGCGGGATTGGGGCCCGGGGGGTCGGCGCTCTTGCGCTTCTGCGGGACGGCGGCGGCGGAGGAGAAGGCCGCGCCGGGGTTGGTGTAGAAGTCGAACCGCGAGCGCGGGCGCGGGGCGGAGGACGTGGGCGCCAGGTCGGGCTCCGGGAGATCCCACGCGGGCGGCGGCGGCGCGGCAGATGGCGAGGAGGAGGAGGAGGTGGAGGAAGCCGCGGCGGCGGCGGAGGAGCGGAGGGCGAGGAGGCGCTCCCGGCGGTTCGCCGATGACTCCTCCCCGGCTTGCTCGCCGGTGTCCATCTGGGATTGCTGCTTGCCTGCGACGGGGCCTCGGCCGCTTGGGTTCAGAGAAGAGTAACCCTTGCGTTTGTACTAGTATTTGTCATCGCACAAAATACGCAGGAGCAGGAACATGTAGCTTCAGAAAGTTCAGAAAACAGAGGAGTTCTCTTTTAACGGCCATGAAATCCTCTCACGACCTCTTTTTTTTTGACGCGAAACTTTAGGACTTTATTGCATCAGAAAGGTAGGGTTACAATCAGCCTCCAAGAGGCTGCTTTACAAGGAAGGAAGGACAGCTGTCCAACCAGCATTCTGACACTGCTAAAGTAGTACTCCCTCCGTCCCAAAATATAAAAGGGTGCTTGGATACGTTTTAGTCCCATGACTAAAAGTAGTGGGACTAAAATTTGCTAGCCTCATCCATACTTGAATCCAAATACTAAAGAGATTAAAATCAAATTACTGAGCATTTATTATCCTTCAAACCCTCTAATTCAAAACTCGCATGTGTTAAAGGAGATGAATTAAATGAGGAAAGAGAGAGCTTTTAGTAGGTTTCCTATGACTAAAATTTTTTAGCCTCAAGACTAGTCCTAGCCTCTCTTTAGTCAGGCATGCTTGGAACTTTAGCCTCTAAAAGAGACTATTTTTAGTCAGACTAAAAATAGTCCCTTGGATCTAAGTACCCTCTAAAAACGTTTCTAACACTAGCATAGTATCAAAAACGTTCTTATATTCTGGGACAGAGGAAGTAGCTCGTTTAGCACAAAGATCCGCAGGGCCATTAGCATCCCTGGAACTATGCTGAACCGTAAAAGAAGCGAAACTTAAAGCTTTGTCCCTAATTTCATCAAAGATAAGCGCCAACAATGATCTGGTGTTGTGACGCGAGAACCAAATGTTGACAACATCTAAACAATCAACCTCCATGACAACATGCGAGTACCCTCTGAGTTGGGCAAAAATCACACCCTCTCGCATTGCTTGCACTTCAGCGATAAAAGGGTCTGTAACCCCAGGCAAGGGTTTGCTCCATGCACCCATGAAAGAAAGATGGGAGCGAGCCATACCTCCCGCTCCTCCCACTTGTGCCTGAGTGTCAATAGCTCCATCGGTGTTGATTTTCACCCAGCCAGGATCAGGTGGACGCCAACACTGATTAACTCGGCCAACATGATGAGTTTTAGGTAGTTCTAACAAGATCAGATCATCTCCCGCTTGCTTGATTGCATGTGCAGGACTGTACCCTTTCTCATCATGGGTCCATCGGCTTCGTGAACTCCTGATTGTATGCATAATAGTTATTATTTTGCATCTATCTGATTCATTGAACATACTGTCAACAATAAGATCTCGTGTCCAAGTCTCCGGATGCAAACGGGGTAGTTTCAAACCCAAGATTTCCTTTGCCGCGTTCCAAAAACTTTTTGCATGGGAACAATGGACAAGAGCATGCATCAAATCCTCCTCTGTAGCTTTGCAACGGTCACAAAGAGAATTTGTTCTGATATGTCGATATCACATGGTAGCGTAGTCAGGGAGAATTCCCCTTAGTGCTCGCCACCAGAAGACCCGAACTTTTGGGATAACTTTGAGCTTCCAGAGAGCTGTCCATACTTGTTTCTTTATCGATGAAGTTTCCGCTATCGTCCCTTCCTCTAGAGCATGTTGACCTCTTTGATTTCCAGGACGTTCAAGACACATGCAACATACGAAAAATACAAAGGATTATAATCCTACGAAATTTCTGTGGAAATCCTTTAATCAAATGAGCCCCAACATGTTATCTCACGGCCCTCGGCTCCGCAATATCGGTTCATTGTCCTCTCCTACTTGATTTGAATGCAGAATTATGGATAGGGTGCAGATTTAAATTTGAATCTTTCTGGCCAAAAGCGGGAGGATTTCTAGACACGGTGGAGAGAGTGTGGGCCTCAGTCCCCAATGAGGTGCTGCTGGACAAGAAGTTGAGAGCCCACGACCAAAAGTTTGAGAAAATGGAGTGACCAGTGGATTGGGAATATAAAACTCCATATTGCAATCGCCCTTGAGGTCATATCGCAGCTTGATGCTGCAATGGACATCAGGGCCCTATCACAGCTAGTGGGAGAGCTACGCAAAATGCTGAAGATGAAGTTGCTTGGGCTTTGTTCTCTAGAACAAACAATAGCGTGTCAAAGACAGAGACTGCTAAGACTTAAGGAAGGAGACGACAACACCAGTTTCTTCCACCAATACGCGCGCCACCGCGAGCGGCGTAACATGATCACATCACTACGACATGCTAACACCATTGATACGGGACATGAGGAGCTTGCCAATATGGTGGACTCCTACTATGGCAGCCTCCTCGTTGTGGCGCCATCGAGAGATCACACCATTGACCTAAACAAGCTCGAGCTGCCATCCTTGGGCACGGCACATCTGGAAGCACCCTTCTCGGAGGTGAAAGTGGAAAAGGTGGTCAAGGACATGCCTTCGAACAAAGCTCCGGGCCCCGACGGGTTCACCGGTCGTTTCTTCGCCACTTGTTGGCACATTATAAAGGAAGACCTCATGTGAGCTTTTGACTTATTCCACCGAGGGGATATGAGTGGACTATCGGCGATCAACAAGGCAATCATCTCTCTACTACCAAAGATTGATGGAGCGGTGGAAGTGAAAGATTTCAGGCTTGTGAGCGTCATCCATGGGGTTTTCATTTTTTTGACAAAGTCTTGGCAAACAGCCTCGTGGCCGTGCTCCCCAAGCTAGTGGGCTCCCATCAATGTGCTTTCGTCAAGGGGAGATCTACTCATGACAACTTCATGTTGGTTCAAAGTACGACACATCGATTGCATGCTCTTAAAGAGCCAACAATGATGCTGAAGCTAGATATTTCAAAGGCTTTCAATACCATACAATGGCCTTTTCTACTCAAGGTTTTTAGGAGAACGGGCTTTGGTGCAAAGTGGATTGCTTGGATTTGTGGCCTCCTGGTAAATTCTTCTACGAGAGCAATGGTGAATGGATGCCCGGGAAAACCGATCTTCATCCGAAGAGGCATGAGACAAGGAGGTCCTTTGTCTCCTATGCTTTCCATACTCATCATGGAACCACTACACAAGACGATGGATTTTGCGGCAAGAAATGGACTACTTGCACCACTTGCTCGCACTGGCTTCCAACAGAGAGTATCAATGTCTGATGACGATGTCATGCTATTCATCAGACCGAGAGAGCTCGATCTACAATGCAAGTCTCCTCTACAATACTCCAACTATATGGAGAAGCCTCCAGACTTTGTGTCAACTTGATGAAGAGTGCTGCCCTGCCAATATGATGCAGTGAGGAGACGATGGAAAGGGTTAGCCAAGTTCTTGGATGTCCAGTGGGTATGTTCCATGTAAGTATCTTAGGCTGCCTCTAACCATCAGGAAGCAAAGCGCGACTCAGCTTATGGGGCTCATGGACCAACTTGCCAGTTGCTTGCCAAGATGGAAATCACCATCTATGCCCAAGAATGGATGAATGATCCTTGTACAGTCCGTGCTATGTGCGATTCCAATCCATGCAATGCTTGCTTGGACATCTCTCAGAAGATCATCAAGGCCATGAACAAGATATGCAGAGGTTTCCTTTGGTGTGCAAAAGATCAGGCTAACGGTGGGCAGTGTATGGTAGCTTGGGAGATAGCCTGCTCTCCAAAATGGGCGGGTGGCCTCGATATTCCTAATCTCAGGTGGAGGAACATCGTAGTGCATGCTAGGTGGCCATGGCTTCAACGAACTGATCAACAACGACCATGGGCAGATTTCGAGATCCCGGTGCCACAGGAGGCGACACAACTTTTCTAGAAGGCCACACGAGCGAATGTGGATGATGGCACTTCAACCCTATTCTAGGAGGATTTTTCAAAACTATGACGTATTTTATAGCAAATTCAGAAACTATTGCATGATGTGGATAAAAATCAAAACTAGCACCACGTCGGCCACGTGTGGCTGAAATGGGTGTTTTCGGCCACCACTAGGCCGAAATAGGCTTTTCGGCCTTGCCTTGGCCGAAAAGGTGGGGACCTGGCCGAAATGGCTGTTTTCGGCCACCACTTGGCCGAAATACACTTTTTGGTCAAGTGTAGGCCGAAGTTGCATGGCTCATACATTAGGCCGAAATGTATTTTCCCGCCACCCGTTTCCAGCCAACCCCTTCCCGCCACCCGTTTCCCACCATATTTTCTCGCCACCCGTTTCCCGCCAACCCCTTACTGCCACCCGTTTCCCGCCAACCCCTTCCCGCCAACCCTTTCCCGCCATACCGCAGTCATTCTTTCCCGCCATTTTCTCCTCTCTATCTATAAAACCCCCTTCAGGCGGAGGTGGATAAGCATTCTAGTGTAGTGTAGTCGAGATGTCCCATTATCCATTCGATCGTAGTTTTCACCCTGAGATGAGCAGGACTCTTCTGAGTCTAGCTGCCGATTTCAGGATGGACAATAGGATAGTTTCATGGGATGAACTCATCGGTAGTGACACCATAATGAATGAGTTGGCTCACGAATTACGTAGGTCTGGGTGGCCTGAAAGACCTATGAGGAGGTACGTAAAGAATTTCTTAGGTTGCATGAAAGGTGGAAGAAGGTAGTGGAGCCGAAGAGTGAAACTTTCAGAAGGACTGCAACAAAGAATACATTTTTATGGATTGAGGAGAGCGAGGACGAAGATGATATCTTCATGCCGCCGCTTCCGGGTGCTGCATCATCTAAGGGAAAGAGTTCTGCATCGTCCAAGGGCAAGAGTTCTGCATCCTCGAAGGGCAATAGTTCTGCATCGACCAAGGGTAAGAGTTCTGCATCGACGGAGGGCAAGAGGACCGCATCGTCGAAGGGCAAGAGGGCTGCATCAACGGAGGGTGACAATGATGACTTCATGTAGTATGTAAGATGTATTCCAGTTGTACAGTTTCATTCAGATGTACTTGCATTATTAGATTGTACTGTATTATTGTAGGGCATTATATTCTATCTGAATTTCATTTTGTAGTATGTAAGATGTATTCCACAAGTTCAGCTGCACTGTTTAATCCAGATGTACTTGTATCTTAATTATCGGTTGTAGTCTCTTTGGAAATGTAACTGGAATAAGAATGCGAATTAATAGTAATATGTCTCTCGCATACATAAAACAATATATGTCTCCTGATCAGATAGAAGCAAGTGCGATAGTAACACATACATGAAGCATGTCTCATACATAAATACTGACTCACAACTGCGAATAGTCTGAAACTAACATAGATATTAAGTCATACATAGATAGATAAGCATTTCACTGCGGGGGACGACGACGAGTCTGGGTATTCCTCGGGCGAGGACCGGAAGACGATAAGCGCTGAGGCGGTGGACGAGGCTCGCGATAACCACGGCCATAGTTAACCTCGTCTGTCACGGTCTGTGTCTCCTACGTCGGTGGTGGTGGTGGAGTGTGAAACACTGTCTGCGAGAAGCCATAAATGTTTGTAGCTTGGTCATCATCCTCACCGTCGCCCTCAAAGTACGAAGCACCACCACTAAGCATCGGTGACTGCACTGAATGCATGAACGGTTGCGACTGGTTGCCGCCTGCGGTAAAGTAAAACATGTAAAATTGATACAAATGCATGAACGAAGCACCACCAGTAAGCATTAGTGACTGCTGAGAATACATGAACGATTACTACACTATTGAAAAGAATGTAGTGAGTAGTGTTACCTAGTTCCATCTGCTGATGCCAGTAAGCGCTCCCTAGCTGTGAAGGAGGTGGCTGATGCCAGGAAGAGCTCCCTGGCTGTGAAGGAGGTGGCTGATGCCAGGAAGAGCTCCCTGGCTGTGAAGGAGGTGGCTGATGCCAGGAAGAGCTCCCTGGCAGTGAAGGGTGAGGTTCTACATGGTGCACAGAGGGTCGTCGTTCTGAATGGTGCACAGAGGGTTGTGGTTCTGAATGCTGTACAGAGGGACGTTTCAACACAGAGTGGGCGAAAGAGAAGAACACTCGTTTCAACACCTTGAAATCTGCTATACTCAGCAACCTCATGTGTTGTACGTTCACATAAGTGCCGGGATTCCTGTCCTTCAGTATGGCAAGGAGACGTACAACATTATCATATGAGTCAAAGAACGTCTCAAACCTTTCGTCCATAGCCTTCTGCTTAGCCCTCCAAGCCTTCCCATAAGGAATGATATAATTTCATCTGACCTTCACTGTTGTCTGGATGTGTTCTGCTTCCATATCTTTCTTCTCTACTATCTTAGTATACATGAGTTGCGCAATGAAACTTGAAGTCAGGTTCGGATGCTTCACCAGCAGGTTCTTCCTCACACAATTATGTGGGACGACAATGGCGACAACCCAGTGGACGTCATACTTCGGCACGTGCCCGTGCACCTTCCCAGGACAACCTGTTTCAACACATTTCACGGTATAGTTTGTTGGACTTGATATGTGTGTCCGGAAAACCCTTTGCGTAGACATAGCCCACTTTATCACTGCATACTTCAACTTTTTCTTTGTATCAAACATAGCCCCTATCTGTACCTGGTTCAGATTATACTGCCATGGAGTCTCATGGCCATAGTTGACCGTAAGGCCGGTGGATATGTCCTGCTCCCATGCAGAAGGAATCGGTACCTCTACTTCATCCTCAGAATTTTCAGAATCCAGTTCCTCCACCAATCCATCCTCGCCCTCTTCCTCCATCACCCTCTGCATTTCATCCCCTTCCTCATCCCCATCAGCAAAACCAGTACTAGCTACTATTATCGACTGGCTACTCTGCCCAGTATCAGGACCACAAACATTGTGTGGCACGTAGTTCGACTCTTTCTCAGGTTGGCTAGCATCCACATCTTGTGGTTGTGACCCGGATAAAACAATCTCGTTAGCCACTTCACTGCCTTGGCCGAGTTCATACCCCTTGTGGAGTTGTACGGTATTCTCCTCCTTTGGCACAGGTTGCACAAGTGCATATGGGTGGATTTTTCGATCTCGGCGGCGTCTTAACAGTGACAACCAATGTTGGATCCTATCTATCGGCATCAACTCCCATTTGACATTTTTACAAGATTTGGTCCACAATGCATGAATACTGACGAAACATACTTCAGGATCCAGCCTAAAACTAGTTGTCAACCAGTACTTCAACTGTCTAATGTCCAGTCTGTCCGGGTCTGCTAGTGTCATGACGCCATTTTTAAACTCGCTAAGATCAACCCCCAACTCATTATATCGAACATTACCAGCGCCGTAGTAAACATTCAGATTTACTAATTCAGACATTTTTCACCTGTCAGACATTGTCATCTTCTCATTAATCACAACGAACACTAATATTAACCGCTACACGAACTATGCGCTAAAATGCCTCCACAAATATATTAACACTAAAATTCGCAATATGACTTATATACACTAACTAAACTATACAATTTAGATAAAATTTATGATGACGTGGTTATACCTTCGAAGCGTGTGTCCCTAGCTTCTTGCTTCTCTCTTCGACTCAGCGGCACCGGCCACCTCGCGAAGTACTTGCACCACCGGACAACGACAACGCCGCCCCCTCGACGATCGGAGGTTCAACTCCGGTCAGCCCCCAAGCTCCTCCTCCTCCTCACCACCTCCTCCTCCACAGCTGCTGCTACTACTCACCACCACCTACTGCATGTCCTCCTCTCCACCATGGCTCCTCCTCCCCAAACGCATCAAAAACTATCCCATAGCAAAAATAACACCGTAGGCCGACGGGGATTGCTACGATCTACCGATTCTGTGGGTTGGATGTGCAAATGGGTGGCAAATGGAGGAGATCGGCGCGGGGTGGCGAGGTACAGAGAAGAACAAGAGAGAGAAAGGAAAATCAGAAAGGAAGAATAGAGGCAAGCGAGAGGAAGGAGACGATGCGGGCTTATCCGCACCTTTTTGGTCGACTGGTGGCCGAAAACCACTTCGGCCGGTGCCTGGCCGAAAAGGCCCACTTCGGTCGCGGGGTGGCCCATTTCGGCCGCTGACACGTCCATTTTGCATCATGCTTTTATATCGATATTTATTGCATTATGGGCTGTTATTACACATTATGTCACAATACTTATGCCTATTCTCTCTTATTTTACAAGGTTTACATAAGGAGGGAGAATGCCGGCAGCTGGAATTCTGGGCTGGAAAAGGAGCAAATATTGGAGACCTATTCTGCACAACTCTAAAAGTCCTGAAACTCCATGGAAGTTATTTTTGGAAATAATAAAAAATACTGAGCGAAGAAAATACCAGAGGGGGCCCACACCCTGGCCACGAGGGTAGGGGGAGCGCCCTACCCCCTGGGCGCCCCCCTGCCTCATGGGCCCCCTGTTGGCCCTCCGGTGCCCATCTTCTGCTATATGAAGTCTTTCGTCCGAAGAAAAATCAGAAGCAAGCTTTTGGGATGAGACTCCGCCGCCACGAGGCGGAACCTTGGCGGAACCAATCTAGGGCTCTAGCGGAGCTGTTCTGCCGGGGACACTTCCCTCCGGGAGGGGGAAATCATCGCCATCGTCATCACCAACGCTCCTCTCATCGGGAGGGGGCCAATCTCCATCAGCACCATCTCCTCTCAAACCCTAGTTCATCTCTTGTATCCAATTCTTGTCTCTAAGTCTGGGATTGGTACCTGTAGGTTGCTAGTAGTGTTGATTACTCCTTGTAGTTGATGCTAGTCGGTTTATTTGGTGGAAGATCATACATTCAGATCCTATATGCATATTAATACCCCTCTGATTATGAAAATGAATATGCTTTGTGAGTAGTTATGTTTGTTCCTGATGACATGGGAGAAGTCTTGCTATTAGTAGTCATGTGAATTTGGTATTCGTTCGATATTTTGATGAGATGTATGTTGTCTCTCCTCTAGTGGTGTTATGTGAACATCGACTACATGACACTTCACCATTATTTGGGCCTAGAGGAAGGCATTGGGAAGTAATAAGTAGATGATGGGTTGCTAGAGTGACAGAAGCTTAATCCCTAGTTTATGCGTTGCTTCGTAAGGGGCTGATTTGGATCCATATGTTTCATGCTATGGTTAGGTTTACCTTAATACTTCTTTTGTAGTTGCGGATGCTTGCAATAGGAGTTAATCATAAGTGGGATGCTTGTCCAAGTAAGGACAGCACCCAAGCACCGGTTCACCCACCTATCAAATTATCAAAGTACCGAACACGAATCATATGAACGTGATGAAAACTAGCTTGACGATAATTCCCATGTGGCCTCGGGAGCGCTTTCTTCTATATAAGAGTTTATCCAGGCTTTTCCTTTGCTACAAAAATGATTGGGCCACCTTGCTGCACTTTATTTACTTTTGTTACTTGTTGCTCGTTACAAACTATCTTATCACAAAACTATCTATTACCTATAATTCCAGTGCTTGCAGAGAATACCTTGCTGAAAACCGCTTATCATTTCCTTCTGCTCCTCGTTGGGTTCGACACTCTTACTTATCGAAAGGACTACGATAGATCCCCTATACTTGTGGGTCATCAAGACTCTTTTCTGGCACCATTGCCGGGGAGTGAAGCGCCTTTGGTAGGTGGAATTTGAAGGAAATATGCCCTAGAGGCAATAATAAAGTTCTTATTTATTTCCTTATATCATGATAAATGTTTATTATTCATGCTAGAATTGTATTAACCGGAAACATAATACATGTGTGAATACATAGACAAACAGAGTGTCACTAGTATGCCTCTACTTGACTAGCTCGTTAATCAAAGATGGTTATGTTTCCTAACCATGGACAAAAGAGTTGTTATTTGATTAACGAGGTCACATCATTAGTTGAATGATCTGATTGACATGACCCATTCCATTAGCTTAGCACACGATCGTTTAGTATGTTGCTATTGCTTTCTTCATGACTTATACATGTTCCTATGACTATGAGATTATGCAACTCCCGTTTGCCGGAGGAACACTTTGGGTGCTACCAAACGTCACAACGTAACTGGGTGATTATAAAGGAGCATTACAGGTGTCTCCAAAGGTATATGTTGGGTTGGCGTATTCCGAGATTAGGATTTGTCACTCCGATTGTCGGAGAGGTATCTCTGGGCCCTCTCGGTAATACACATCACATAAGCCTTGCAAGCATAATAACTAAGATGTTAGTTATGAGATGATGTATTACGGAACGAGTAAAGAGACTTGCCAGTAACGAGATTGAACTAGGTATTGGATACCGACGATCGAATCTCGGGCAAGTAACATACCGATGACAAAGGGAACAACATATGTTGTTATGCGGTCTGACCGATAAAGATCTTCGTAGAATATGTAGGAGCCAATATGGGAATCCAGGTCCCGCTATTGGTTATTGACCGGAGACGTGTCTCGGTCATGTCTACATTGTTCTCGAACCGTAGGGTCCGCACGCTTAACGTTACGATGACAGTTATTATGAGTTTATGCATTTTGATGTACCGAAGGTAGTTTGGAGTCCCGGATGTGATCACGGACATGACGAGGAGTCTCGAAATGGTTGAGACATAAAGATTGATATATTGGAAGCCTATGTTTGGACATCGGAAGTGTTCCGGGTGAAATCGGGATTTTACCGGAATACCGGGAGGGTTACCGGAACCCCCCGGGAGCCAAATGGGCCAACATGGGCCTTAGTGGAAAGGTGAGAGGGCTGCCCACATAGGGCTGCGCCTCCCCCCTCTCCCTAGTCCTATTAGGACTAGGAGAGGGGCCGGCCACCTCTCTCTCCCTCTCCCCCTTTAGGAATCCTATTAGGAATAGGATTGGGGGGGGGGGGGGGGAGTCCTACTCCCGATAGGAGTAGGACTCCTCCTGCGCCTCCCTCCTTTGGCCGGCCAGCCTCCCCCCTTCATCCTTTATATACGGGGGCAGGGGACACCCCAAGACACACAAGTTGATCCTTGAGATCGTTCCTTAGCCGTGTGCGGTGCCCTCTGCCACCAAATTCCACCTCGATCATACCGTTGTAGTGCTTAGGCGAAGCCCTGCGTCGGTAGTACATCAAGATCATCACCACGCCGTCGTGCTGACGGAACTCTTCCTCGACGCTTTGCTGGATCGGAGCCCGAGGATCGTCATCGAGCTGTACGTGTGCTAAGAACTCGGAGGTGCCGGAGTAACGGTGCTTGGATCGCTCGGATCAGGAAGAAGACGTACGACTACTTCCTCTACGTTGTGTGATCGCTTCCGCAGTCGGTCTGCGTTGGTACGTAGACAACACTCTCCCCTCTCGTTGCTATGCATCACCATGATCTTGCGTGTGCGTAGGAAAATTTTGAAATTACTACGTTCCCCAACAGTGGCATCAGAGCCTAGGTTTTATGGTTTGATGTTATTTGCACGAGTAGAACACAAGTGAGTTGTGGGCGATACAAGTCATACTGCCTACCAGCATGTCATACTTTGGTTCGGCGGTATTATTGGACGAGACGACCCGGACCAACCTTACGCTTACGCTTACGCGAGACCGGTTCCCTCGACGTGCTTTGCACATAGATGGCTTGCGGGCGACTGTCTCTCCAACTTTAGTTGAACCGAGTGTGGCTACGCCCGGTCCTTGAGAAGGTTAAAACGGAGTCTATTTGACGAACTATCGTTGTGGTTTTGATGCGTAGGTGAGATGAGTTCTTACTTAAGCCCGTAGCAGCCACGTAAAACTTGCAACAACAAAGTAGAGGACGTCTAACTTGTTTTTTCAGGGCATGTTGTGATGTGATATGGTCAAGGCATGATGCTGATTTTATTGTATGAGATGATCATGTTTTGTAACCAAGTTATCGGCAACTGGCAGGAGCCATATGGTTGTTGCTTTATTGTATGCAATGCAATCGCGATGTAATGCTTTACTTTATTACTAAGCGGTAGTGATAGTCATGGAAGCATAAGATTGGCGAGACGACAATGATGCTACGATGGAGATCAAGGTGTCACGCCGGTGACGATGGTGATCATGACGGTGCTTCGGAGATGGAGATCACAAGCACGAGATGATAATGACCATATCATATCACTTATATTGATTGCATGTGATGTTTATCTTTTATGCATCTTATCTTGCTTTGATTGACGGTAGCATTATAAGATGATCTCTCACTAAATTATCAAGAAGTGTTCTCCCTGAGTATGCACCGTTGCCAAAGTTCGTCGTGCCCAGACACCACGTGATGATCGGGTGTGATAAGCTCTACGTCCAAATACAACGGGTGCAAAACAGTTGCACACGCAGAATACTCAGGTTATACTTGACGAGCCAAGCATATACAGATATGGCCTCAGAACACGGAGACCGAAAGGTCGAGCGTGAATCATATAGTAGATATGATCAACATAACGATGTTCACCATTGAAAACTACTCCATCTCACGTGATGATCGGTTATGGTTTAGTTGATTTGGATCACGTGATCACTTAGAGGATTAGAGGGATATCTATCTAAGTGGGAGTTCTTAAGTAATATGATTAATTGAACTTAAATTTATCATGAACTTAGTCCTGGTAGTATTTTGCAAATTATGTTGTAGATCAATAGCTCGCGTTGTTGCTTCCCTGTGTTTATTTTGATATGTTCCTAGAGAAAATTGTGTTGAAAGATGTTAGTAGCAATGATGCGGATTGGATCCGTGATCTGAGGTTTATCCTCATTGCTGCACAGAAGAATTATGTCCTTGATGCACCGCTAGGTGACAGACCTATTGCAGGAGCAGATGCAGACGTTATGAACGATTGGCTAGCTCAATATGATGACTACTTGATAGTTTAGTGCACCATGCTTAATAGCTTAGAATCGGGACTTCAAAGACGTTTTGAACGTCATGGAACATATGAGATGTTCCAGGAGTTGAAGTTAATATTTCAAGCAAATACCCGAGTTGAGAGATATGAAGTCTCCAACAAGTTCTATAGCTAAAAGATGGAGGAGAATCACTCAACTAGTGAGCATGTGCCCAGATTGTCTGAGTACTACAATCGCTTGAATCAAGTGGGAGTTAATCTTCCAGATAAGATAGTGATTGACAGAATTCTCTAGTCACCATCACCAAGTTAGTAGAACTTTGTGATGAACTATAATATGCAAGGGATGACAAAAGTAATTCCTAAGCTCTTCGTGATGCTGAAATCAACGAAGGTAGAAATCAAGAAAAACATCAAGTGTTGATGGTTGACAAGACCACTAGTTTCAAGAAAAGGGCAAAGGGAAGAAGGGGAACTTAAAGAAGAACGGCAAGCAAGTTGCTGCTCAAGTGAAGAAGCCCAAGTCTGATCCTAAGCCTGAGACTAAGTGCTTATACTGCAAAGGGACTGATCACTGGAAGCGGAACTACCCCAAATGATTGGCGGATAAGAAGGATGGCAAAGTAAACATAAGTATATTTGATATACATGTTATTTATGTGTACTTTACTAGTGTTTATAGCAACTCCGTAGTATTTGATGCTAGTTCAGTAGCTAAGAGTAGTAACTCGAAACAGGAGTTGCAGAATAAACAGTGACTAGTTAAGGGTGAAGTGACGATGTGTGTTGGAAGTAGTTCCAAGATTGATATGATCATCATCGCACACTCCCTACACTTTCGGGATTAGTGTTGAACCTGAATAAGTGTTATTTGGTGTTTGCGTTGAGCATGAATATGATTTGATCATGTTTATTGTAATACAATTATTCATTTAAGTAAGAGAATAAATTGTTGTTCTATTTACATGAATAAAACCTTATATGGTTACACACCCAATGAAAATAGTTCATTGGATCTCGATCGTAGTGATACACATAATCATAATATTGAAATCAAAAGATGCAAAGTTAATAATGATAGTGCAACTTATTTGTAGCACTGCCGTTTAGGTCATATTGGTGTAAAGCGCATGAAGAAACTCCATGCTGATGGGCTTTTGGAATCACTTGATTATGAATCAGTTGATGCTTGCGAACCATGCCTCATGGGCAAGATGACTAAGACTCTGTTCTTCGGAACAATGGAGCGAGCAAAAGATTTGTTGGAAATCATACATACTGATGTATGTGGTCCGATGAATATTGAGGCTCGCGACAGGTATCATTATTTTCTGATCTTCACAGATGATTTGAGCAGATATGAGTATATCTACTTGATGAAACATAAGTCTGAAACATTTGAAAAGTTCAAAGAATTTCAGAGTGAAGTGAAAAATCATCGTGACAAGAAAATAAAGTTTCTACGATCTGATCGCGGAGACAAATATTTGAGTTACGAGTTTGGTCTTCAATTAAAACAATGTGGAATAGTTTCACAAACTCATGCCACATGGAACACCACAGCATAATGGTGTGTCCGAACGTCATAACTGTACTTTATTGGATATAGTGCAATCAATGATGTCTCTTACCGATCTACCACTATCGTTTTGGGGTTATGCATTAGAGACAGCTGCATTCACGTTAAAAGGGCACCATCTAAGTCCGTTGAGACGACACAATCTGAACTGTGGTTTAGCAAGAAACCAAAGTAGTCGTTTCTTAAAGTTTGGGGTTGTGATGCTTATGTGAAAAAGTTTCATCCTGATAAGTTCAAAACCAAATCGGAGAAATATGTCTTCATAGGATACCCAAAAGGAGACTGTTGGGTACACCTTCTATCACAGATCCTAAGGCAAGACATTCGTTGCTTATAATGGATACTTTCTAGAGAAGGAGTTTCTCTCGAAAGAAGTGAGTGGGAGGAAAGTAGAACTTGACGAGGTAACTGTACCCGCTCCCTTATTAGAAAGTAGTACATCACAGAAAACTGTTTCTGCGACACCTACACCAATAAGTGAGGAAGTTAATGATAATGATCATGAAACTTCAGAACAAGATACTACTGAACCTCGTAGATCAACCAGAGTAAGATCCGCGCCAGAGTGGTACGGTAATCCTGTTCTGGAAGTCATGCTACTAGATCATGATGATCCTACGAACTATGAAGAAGCGATGGTGAGCCCAGATTCCGCAAAGTGGCTTGAAGCCATGAAATCTGAGATATGATCCATGTATGAGAACAAAGTATGGACTTTGGTTGACTTGCCCGATGATCGGCAAGCCATAGAAAATAAATGGATCTTCGAGAGGAAGACGGACGCTGATAGTAGTGTTACTATCTACAAAGCTAGAATTGTCGCAAAAGGTTTTCGACAAGTTCAAGGTGTTGACTACGATGAGATTTTCTCACTCGTATCTATGCTTAAGTCTGTCCGAATCATGTTAGCAATTGCCGCACTTTATGAAATCTGGCAAATGGATAAACAAAACTGCATTCCTTAATGGATTTACTAAAGAAGAGTTGTATACGATGCAACCAGAAGGTTTTGTCAATCCTAAAGGTGCTAACAAAATATGCAAGCTCCAGCGATTCATCTATGGACTGGTGCAAGCATCTCAGAGTTGGAATACACGCTTTGATAAGTTGATCAAAGCATATAGTTTTATACAGACTTGCGGTGAAGCCTGTATTTACGAGAAAGTGAGTGGGAGCACTACAGCATTTCTGATAAGTATATGTGAATGACATATTGTTGATCGGAAATAATGTAGAATTATTCTGTAAAGCATAAAAGGAGTGTTTGAAAGGAGTTTTTCAAAGAAAGACTTCGGAAAAGCTGCTTACATATTGAGCTTCAAGATCTATAGAGATAGATCAAGACGCTTGATAAGTTTTTCAATAAGTACATACCTTGACAAGATTTTGAAGTAGTTCAAAATGGAACAGTCAAAGAAAAAGTTTCTTGCCTGTGTTACAAGGTGTGAAGTTGAGTAAAGACTCAAAGCCCGACCACGACAGAAGATAGAAAGAGAATGAAAGTCATTCCCTATGCCTCATTCATAGGTTCTATAAAGTATGCCATGCTGTGTACCAGATCTACTGTATACCCTGCACTGATTTGGCAATGGAGTACAATAGTGATCTAGGAGTAGATCACTGGACATCGGTCAGAATTATCCTTAGTGAAATAAGGATATGTTTCTCGATTATGGACGTGACAAAAAGGTTCGTCGTAAAGGGTTACGTCGATGCAAGTTTTTGACACTGATCCAGATGAATCTAAAGTCTCAATCTGGATACATATTTAAAGTGGGAGCAATTAGCTAGAGTAGCTCCATGCAGAGCATTATAGACATAGAATTTTGCAAAATACTTACGGATCTGAATGTGACAGACCCGTTGACTAAAATTATCTCACAAGCAAAACATGATCACACCTTAGTACTCTTTGGGTGTTAATCACATAGAGATGTGAACTAGATTACTGACTCTAGTAAACCCTTTGAGTGTTGGTCACATGACGATGTGAACTATGGGTGTTAATCACATGGTGATGTGAACTATTGCTACTAAATCACATGGTGATGTGAACTAGATTATTGACTCTAGTGCAAGTGGGAGACTGAAGGAAATATGCCCTAGAGGCAATAATAAAGTTATTATTTATTTCCTTATATCATGATAAATGTTTATTATTCATGCTAGAATTGTATTAACCGGAAACATAATACATGTGTGAATACATAGACAAACAGAGTGTCACTAGTATGCCTCTACTTGACTAGCTCGTTAATCAAAGATGGTTATGTTTCCTAACCATGGACAAAAGAGTTGTTATTTGATTAACGAGGTCACATCATTAGTTGAATGATCTGATTGACATGACCCATTCCATTAGCTTAGCACACGATCGTTTAGTATGTTGCTATTGCTTTCTTCATGACTTATACATGTTCCTATGACTATGAGATTATGCAACTCCCGTTTGACGGAGGAACACTTTGGGTGCTAGCAAACGTCACAACGTAACTGGGTGATTATAAAGGAGCATTACAGGTGTCTCCAAAGGTAGATGTTGGGTTGGCGTATTTCGAGATTAGGATTTGTCACTCCGATTGTCGGAGAGGTATCTCTGGGCCCTCTCGGTAATACACATCACATAAGCCTTGCAAGCATAATAACTAAGATGTTAGTTATGAGATGATGTATTACGGAACGAGTAAAGAGACTTGCCAGTAACGAGATTGAACTAGGTATTGGATACCGACGATCGAATCTCGGGCAAGTAACATACCGATGACAAAGGGAACAACGTATGTTGTTATGCGGTCTGACCGATAAAGATCTTTGTAGAATATGTGGGAGCCAATATGGGCATCCAGGTCCCGCTATTGGTTATTGACCGGAGACGTGTCTCGGTCATGTCTACATTGTTCTCGAACCGTAGGGTCCGCACGCTTAACGTTACGATGACAGTTATTATGAGTTTATGCATTTTGATGTACCGAAGGTAGTTCGGAGTCCCGGATGTGATCACGGACATGACGAGGAGTCTCGAAATGGTCGAGACATAAAGATTGATATATTGGAAGCCTATGTTTGGACATCGGAAGTGTTCCGGGTGAAATCGGGATTTTACCGGAATACCGGGAGGGTTACCGGAACCCCCCGGGAGCCAAATGGGCCAACATGGGCCTTAGTGGAAAGGTGAGAGGGCTGCCCACATAGGGCTGCGCCTCCCCCCTCTCCCTAGTCCTATTAGGACTAGGAGAGGGGCCGGCCACCTCTCTCTCCCTCCCCCCCTTTAGGAATCCTATTAGGAATAGGATTGGGGGGGGGGAGTCCTACTCCCGGTAGGAGTAGGACTCCTCCTGCGCCTCCCTCCTTTGGCCGGCCAGCCTCCCCCCTTCATCCTTTATATACGGGGGCAGGGGACACCCCAAGACACACAAGTTGATCCTTGAGATCGTTCCTTAGCCGTGTGCGGTGCCCCCTGCCACCAAATTCCACCTCGATCATACCGTTGTAGTGCTTAGGCGAAGCCCTGCGTTGGTAGTACATCAAGATCGTCACCACGCCGTCGTGCTGACGGAACTCTTCCTCGACGCTTTGCTGGATCGGAGCCCGAGGATCGTCATCGAGCTGTACGTGTGCTAAGAACTCGGAGGTGCCGGAGTAACGGTGCTTGGATCGGTCGGATCGGGAAGAAGACGTACGACTACTTCCTCTACGTTGTGTGATCGCTTCCGCAGTCGGTCTGCGTTGGTACGTAGACAACACTCTCCCCTCTCGTTGCTATGCATCACCATGATCTTGCGTGTGCGTAGGAAAAATTTGAAATTACTACGTTCCCCAACAGAATTTGGTAAGGAAAAAATTATATAGTGTGCTGAAATTTACTGTCACTTGTTACTATGGAAAGCAATCCTTTGAGGGGCTTGTTCGGGGTATATTCACCTCGACCAGTAGAGAAAATAGTTGCTCCTCAACCTACTCAACCTACTGAAAATGAAAATGTCTACTTTGAAATTCCTTCGGGTATGATAGAAAAACTGCTAGCTAATCCTTTTGCAGGAGATGGAACATTACATCCGGATGAGCACCTAATATATGTGGATGAAGTTTGTGAATTATTTAAGCTTGCAGGTATGCCCAATGATGTTATCAAGAAGAAGGTCTTCCCTTTATCTTTGAAGGAAGATGCATTGACATGGTATAGGCTATGTGATGATATGGGATCATGGAACTACAAATGGTTGAAATTGGAATTTCATCAAAAGTTTTATCCTATGCATCTTGTTCATCGTGATCGTAATTATATATATAATTTTTGGCCTCGCGAAGGAGAAAGCATCACTCAAGCTTGGGGGAGGCTTAAATCAATGTTATATTCATGCTCCAATCATGAGCTCTCAAGAGAAATGATTATCCCAAAATTTTATGCTCGGCTTTCTGATAACAATCGCACCATGCTCGATACTTCTTGTGCTAGCTCTTTTATGATGAAGACTATTGAATTCAAATGGGATTTATTGGAAAGAATTAAACGCAACTCTGAAGATTGGGATCTCGACGAAGGTAAGGAGTCAGGTATGACACCTAAGTTTGATTGTGTTAAATCTTTTATGGATACCGATGTTTTCCGTAAATTTGGCACTAAATATGGACTTGACTCTGAGATAGTAGCTTCTTTCTATGAATTTTTTGCTGCTCATGTTGATCTCCCTAAGGAGAAGTGGTTTAAATATCATCCTCCCATTGAATTAAAAGTAGCTGCACCTATTAAAGTTGAAGAAAAGACTATCACTTATAATGATCTTATTGTTCCTACTGCTTATGTTGAGAAAGCACCTTTTCCTGTTACGATAAAAGATCATGCTAAAGCTTCAACTGTGGTTCGTAAAAGCAATATTAGAACCTATACACCTCCTGAGCAAGTTAAAGTTGAACCTAATATTGCTATTGCTAAGGATCTGTTGGCTGATAATATTGATGGGCATGTTATTTATTTCTGTGATGAAACTGCTAGAATTGCTAAACCTTGTCCCAAAGATAAACATAGACATGTGGTAGGCATGCCCGTTATTTATGTTTAAATAGGAGATCATTCTTATCATGGCTTGTGTGATATGGGTGCTAGTGCTAGTGCAATACCTATTGACTTATACAAAGAAATTATGCATGATATTGCACCTGCCGAGTTAGAAGATATTGATGTCACAATTAAACTTGCCAATAGAGATACTATTTCACCAATTGGGATTGTTAGAGATGTTGAAGTCTTGTGTGGGAAAACTAAATATCCTGCTGATTTTCTTGTTCTTGGTTCCCCACAAGATAGCTTTTGTCCCATTATATTTGGTAGACCCTTCTTAAACACTGTTAATGCTAGGATAGACTACGAAAAGGATGTTGTTACTATTGGTTTAGGTGATATGTCTCATAAGTTCAACTTCTCTAAATTTCGTAGACAACACCGTGAAGAGGAACTGCCTAGTAAAGATGAAATTATTGGTCTTGCTTCTATTGCCGTACCTCCTAGTGATCCTTTAGAACAATATTTGCTAGACCATGAAAATGATATGTTTATGAATGAAAGAAGGGAAATAGATGAAGTGTTCTTTAAACAGGGACCTATTCTGAAACACAACTTGCCTGTTGAAATCTTAGGGGATCCTCCTCCACCCAAGGGTGATCCCGTGTTTGAGCTTAAACCACTGCCTGATACTCTTAAATATGCTTATCTTGATGAAAAGAAGATATATCCTGTCATTATTAGTGCTAACCTTTCAGAGAAGGAGGAAGAAAAAATATTGAAAACTCTGAAGAAGCATCGTGCTTCTATTGGATATACTCTTGATGATCTTAAGGGCATTAGTCCCACTCTATGTCAACACAAAATAAATTTGGAGAAAGATGCCAAACCAGTTATTGATCACCAACGACGGCTGAATCCTAAGATGAAAGAAGTGGTAAGAAAAGAAATACTAAAGCTCCTTGAGGCAGGTATAATTTATCCCGTTGCTGATAGTCAGTGGGTAAGTCCTGTCCATTGTGTTTCTAAGAAGGGAGGTATTACTGTCGTTCCTAATGATAAAGATGAATTGATTCCGCAAAGAATTATTACAGGTTATAGGATGGTAATTGATTTCCGCAAATTAAATAAGGCTACTAAAAAGATCATTACCCCTTACCTTTCATTGATCAAATGCTAGAAAGATTATCCAAACATACACATTTTTGCTTTCTAGATGGTTATTCTGGTTTCTCTCAAATACATGTGTCAGCTGATGATCAATCAAAGACCACTTTTACTTGCCCTTTCGGTACTTTTGCTTATAGACGTATGCCTTTTGGTTTATGTAATGCACCTGCTACCTTTCAAAGATGCATGATGGCTATATTCTCTGATTTTTGTGAAAAGACTTGTGAGGTTTTCATGGATGATTTCTCCGTCTATGGATCCTCTTTTGATGATTGCTTAAGCAACCTTGATCGAGTTTTGCAGAGATGTGAAGAAACTAACCTTGTCTTGAATTGGGAGAAGTGCCACTTTATGGTTAATGAAGGTATTGTCTTGGGGAATAAAATTTCTGAAAGGGGCATTGAGGTTGATAAAGCTAAAGTTGATGCTATCAAAAAGATGCCGTGTCCCAAGGACATCAAAGGTATAAGAAGTTTCCTTGGCCATGCCGGCTTTTATAGGAGGTTCATTAAGGACTTCTCAAAAATTTCTCGGCCTCTGACTAATTTATTACAAAAAGATATACCATTCGTCTTTGATGATGATTGTGTAGAAGCATTTGAAATACTTAAGAAAGCATTAATCTCTGCACCTATCGTTCAGCCACCTAATTGGAATTTACCTTTTGAAATTATGTGTGATGCTAGCGATTATGCTGTAGGTGCTGTTCTAGGGAAAAGAGTCAATAAGAAATTAAATGTTATTCAATATGCTAGTAAAACTCTAGACAATGCCCAGAGAAATTATGCCACTACTGAAAAAGAATTTTTAGCAGTTGTATTTGTTTGTGATAAGTTCAGACCTTATATTGTTGATTCTAAAGTAACTATTCACACTGATCATGCTGCTATTAAATATCTTATGGAAAATAAAGATGCTAAACCTAGACTTATTATATGGGTTCTCTTGCTACAAGAATTTGATTTGCATATTATTGATAGAAAGGGAGCTGAGAACCCCGTTGTAGATAACTTGTCTAGGTTAGAAAATGTTCTTGATGACCCATTACCTATTGATGATAGCTTTCCTGGCGAACAATTAAATGTCATAAATGCTTCTCATAATGATCCATGGTATGCTAATTATGCTAATTACATTGTTGCTAAATTAATACCACCTAGTTTCACATACCAGCAAAAGAAAAAGTTTTTCTATGATTTAAGACATTACTTTTGGGATGACCCACATCTTTATAAAGAAGGAGTAGATGGTGTTATTAGGCGTTGTGTACCTGAGCATGAACAGGAAAAGATCCTACGCAAGTGTCACTCCGAAGCTTATGGAGGACACCACGCTGGAGATAGAACTGCACATAAGGTATTGCAATCCGGTTTTTATTGGCCTACTCTCTTCTAGGATGCCCATAAGTTTGTCTTATCTTGTGATGAATGTCAAAGAATTGGTAATATTAGTAGACGTCAAGAAATGCCTATGAATTATTCACTTGTTATTGAACCATTTAATGTTTGGGGCTTTGATTATATGGGACCGTTTCCTGCCTCTAATGGATATACACATATTTTAGTTGCTGTTGATTACGTTACTAAGTGGGTAGAAGCTATTCCAACTAGTAGTGCTGATCATAACACCTCTATTAAGATGCTTAAAGAAGTTATTTTTCCGAGGTTTGGAGTCCCTAGATATTTAATGACTGATGGTGGTTCACATTTTATTCATGGTGCTTTCCGTAAAATGCTTGCTAAGTATGATGTTAATCATAGAATTGCATCTCCTTATCACCCACAGTCTAGTGGTCAAGTAGAATTGAGTAATAGAGAACTCAAATTAATTTTGCAAAAGACTGTTAATAGATCTAGAAAGAATTGGTCGAAGAAACTTGATGATGCATTATGGGCCTATAGAACTGCATATAAAAATCATATGGGTATGTCCCCGTATAAAATGGTTTGTGGAAAAGCATGTAACTTACCTCTCGAACTAGAACATAAGGCATATTGGGCTATTAAAGAGCTCAACTATGATTTCAAACTTGCTGGTGAGAAGAGTTTATTTGACATTAGCTCACTTGATGAATGGAGAACCTAAGCCTATGAGAATGCCAAGTTGTTTAAAGAAAAAAGTTAAAAGATGGCATGACAAAAGGATACAAAAGCGTGAGTTTAATGTAGGTGATTATGTATTGTTATGCAACTCTCGCTTAAGATTTTTTGCAGGAAAACTTCTCTCTAAATGGGAAGGTCCTTACGTTATCGAGGAGGTCTATCGTTCCGGCACCATAAAAATCAACAAATTCGAAGGCACAAATCCGAAGGTGGTGAACGGTCAAAGAATCAAACATTATATCTTAGGTAATCCTATAAATGTTGAAACCAATGTTATTGAAACCGTAACCCTGGAGGAATACATAAGGGACACTTTCCAGAATGTTTCAGACTCCGAAAAGGAAGAGGTATGTGGTACGGTGAGTAAACCGACTCCAAAATAGTTCTAATGGCAATTTTTCTCCGTTATGGAATATTTAGAAAAATAGAAAAATAAGAAGCAGTCCAGGAAGGACACGAGGGCTCCACGAGGGTGGAGGGTGCGCCCCCTACCTCGTGCGCACCTCGTGTGCTCTCCGGACTCCGTCTTCTTGTACGATGCGTATTTTGGTCGGTGAAATTCATTATATAATCTCCCGTAGGTTTTGACTCCTGTATCACACAAATATCCTATGTTTTTGTTTCGAGCTGTTTCTGTAGCAGATTTGGAGCAAGATGTTATCTCAGGATTCCGATGGAGAGAGCTATGTCTCACACCTCATTGCTGACCCAAAGAGCTATGGGGATCTATCTCCTTGTGGTCGACCTACGGATGATGAGGAGGATTCTCATCCGATGAGGATCAATGATTCAAGTTCGGAGGAAGAGGATGTCCCTCTACCTCAACCTGGGGATATGCATGTGAAGTTCAAGAAATCTAGTCTCCCTAAGAGGGCTAAACTATCTAACAACTGATCTATTCCTTCTCGTTTTCAGCAGAAAAGAAAAGGAGATTTATGTGACAAGATCATGAAGCTGGAGTCGGAGGTCGATGATTTAAAGGAGGAAATTGTTCTCCTCAATTACAATATGAAGAAGCTGAAAGCACAATTTACATCATCAACAACTCCATCATCACCACCTCCGAAGAAAGAGATATAATCACATGGGTATGGGCACTCCCCTTGGCAACTGCCATGCTTGGGGGAGGTGCCCCGGTATCATATCACCATCACATCTCTATCTTAATCGTTTTTCTTAGTTCGATCCTTTTAGTAATATCTTGATCTAGTAGAATAAAGTTTTTGGTATGATCTAGTTTTGAGTTTTGCTTTATGATCCCTCTATGTAATCGAGTCCGTGAGCTATATAATAAAGATTAGTGTTGAGTCAAGGGCTTGATTATCTTGCTATGATCTTGAGTGAATAAAAGAAAAAGAAAGGATAAAAAGAAATAAAAAGAGATATTATTGATCTTATGAAGAGTAATGTCTTCACATAGAAAGAGTATGATGATTAAAAGTTGTTGAGAGTTGACAAACATAGCTTTGGTCATCGTTGCAATTAATAGGAAGTAATAAAGAAAGAGAGGTTTCACATATAAATATACTATCTTGGACATCTTTTATGATTGTGAGCACTCATTAAAATATGACATGCTAAAGAGTTGATGTTGGACAAGGAAGACAACGTAATGGGTTATGTTTTCTTATATCTGAAATAAAGTATATTGTCATGGATCATCCAACATGTTGAGCTTGCTTTTCCCCCTCATGCTAGCCAAATTCTTTGCACCGAGTAGAGATACTACTTGTGCTTCCAAATACCCTTAAACCCAGTTTTTCCATGAGAGTCCACCATATCTACCTATGGATTGAGTAAGATCCTTCAAGTAAGTTGTCATCGGTGCAAGCAATAAAAATTGCTCTCTAAATATGTATGATTGATTGGTGTGGAGGAAATAAGCTTTATACGATCTTGTGATGTGGAAGAAATAAAAGCAACAGACTGCATAATAAAGGTCTATATCACAAGTGCCAATATAAAATGACGTTCTTTCGCATTAAGATTTTGTGCCAACCCTGAAAGCGCATGACAACCTCTGCTTCCCTCTGCAAAGGGCCTATCTTTTAATTTTATCTCCTACCTTATGCAAAAGTCATGGTGATCTTCACCTTTCCTTTTTACATTTTATCCTCTGGCAAGCGCAGTGTGTTGGAAAGATCCTGATATATATATCTAATTGGATGTAAGTTAGCATGAGCTATTATTGTTGACATTACCCTAGAGGTAAAAGGTTGGGAGGCAAAACTATAAGCCCCTATCTTTCTCTGTGTCCGATTAAAACTCCGTAACCACAAGTATTGCGTGAGTGTTAGCAATTGTGAAAGACTACATGATAGTTGAGTATGTGGGCTTGCTGAAAAGCTCTGACATAGACTCTTTCCGATGTTATGATAAATTGCAATTGCTTCAATGACTGAGATTATAGTTTGTTAGTTCTCAATAAAGTTTCTGATTCATACTTTGCATTGTGAATAGATTATTACTTTTTTTGACCAGTGAAAATAGCAGGAGAGCCTCCTACTGTTGTTTCTTCTTTATTGCTTTAAGATGTTAACCATTGGTTAACATTACAGATAGGTATTGATTTACATGGCTTTAACTAGAATAGAAGAAGTGGAACTAGCCTATGTATACCAGGTGTCACAGAGACAAAGAGTTTGTAAATATTTCCAAAAAAGTTAAACTTTGAGGGTTGATCCTATAGCCCAGGATCACAAAATCTTCCTTGAGCTTCCTCAGCCACTCAGCATGCGTGGCTACCTCTCCATCAAAGATCTCTTTATTGCGTTGCTTCCAAATATTCCAGGAGGTTAAAATAGTTATTTCTTTGAACAAAGGTCCTCACCACCTCGCTCTAGCTCTCTCATACCTGTGTTGTATGTCTGGATCATTTCCCCAATCAATGCCAACGACATCCCAACATTTGGCTGCAAAAGAACACTCATAAAATAGATGTGCATTTGTTTCTACAACTCCCATGTTGCACATTGGGCAATTATGATCTTCTCCAATATTAAAGTGTCTTCTCAGCAGCAGATCTCTTGTATTGACCCTGTCATTTATCATCAACCATGCAAACACTTTATGTCTCATGATACATTTTGTCTTCCAAATGGAGGTGATGCATTGGGGAGCCAATATATTCCTGAACATGTACTTGTAAAACTTCTTTGGTTTAAAATCAACATCCCCCCAGCAAAGGATCCACTCATCAGTCCCCATAGCTTCCAGGTTGATTCCTTCCATGATTTCTTGCAGATTATCCAGTTCGGTTCTGGCTTCCATTGACAGAGGAAGCATAAAGTTGTCCGCGTGATCATTGTTGTTGTAGTACTGTGCCAACGAGATGTATTCATCGTTAGCAAAAGAAAAAAGATGATCATGGGAGTCCATCAGGGGTCTTTCGTCTATCCAAACATATTTCCAAAGAAGAATCGTGTCTCCTGCGGCCGGTATACATGACGTAATCCCACGGTAAATATCCATCAAAGAGCAAACATCCCACCACCAAAAGGAGCCACAGGGTGGCTTTGCGTGGGGGGCGTATCATCATAGTGGGCATTCCAAACTAACATTACCCAAGGGACATCCTGCTTATGAATAAATTTATGCAAGTACTTGAGCAGTAGGGCATTGTTTTGGATTTGTAGGTTTAAGATTCCAAGACCCCCTTTTTTTGGTTGACAAACCATATCCCAAGCAGCCAAGGAGTGGGTTTTAGCATCCCTATCCACTTCTTTTCTCCATAGACAGTGTCTCCTTGCTCTGTCGAAGATTTCAATCAACTTGAGTGGTAGTTTGAGCACACACATAGTAAAGGACAATAGCGACGAAAGCGCGGAATTAATCAGTTGTACTCTCTCTCCATATGATAACCAAATAGCTGTTCCAGTCAACCTTCTCTCAATTCTGTCGACCAAAGGCATTAACTCTCTAACAGTGGGTCTCGTTGTGCCCAGAGGCAAACCTAGGTAAGTGAATGGCATCGCCCCAACTTGACATCCAAGAGCATTGGCCAGATCTAGAGTTTTTTGAGCATTTACATTGATTGGCATTAATTGAGACTTAGCGTAATTAATTTTGAGACCAGTTGCCCGGGCATAAGAATCTAGAATGCCTTTAATTATCTGTAGCTCTTGTTGACTTGCTGGAAGAATGATTAGTGTATCGTCGACATATTGTATGACTGGATAGTCTTCCAAAGCAGGTTGATTAATTGGTAATGAAATCAGACCATCCATCCAGGCTTTGTTAATTAAAGACTGCAATAGATCCGCCGCTAGCACAAATAGTAGTGGGGAAATTGGGCCCCCCTGTCTCACCCCCTGCTTACACTGGAACTCAATACCAGGTATACCATTCATGAGAATTGATGAAGTTCCAGATTGCAGCAACATCTTAATCCACATACACCACCTGTCATCAAAGCCCTTGCATTCCAACATTTTCAAAATGAAAGAATGTTCCATCGTGTCAAACTCCTTCTCGAAATCCAGTTTTAGAATTACAATTTCCTTGCCTGACTGTTTGCATTGGTGCAAATATTCAAAGGCCCAACCGAGGCAATCTTGAATTGTCCTAGTTTTAATGAAACCATACTAGTTCCGGTGAACTACCTTTAAAATCCAGCGTTGAAGTCTTTCAGAGAGAATCTTTATTATGACTTTGAGCACACAGTTTAACAAGGATATTGGTCTATAATCATTGATAGACTCAGGTGATAGCTTCTTCGGTATTAGTGTGATTAATGACGTGTTCAAACATTGCAAATTTATTGTCCCTTGCCAGAAGTCCTCACAACGAGTGTAGAAGTCTTCTTTTATTATATCCGAACAAACTTTAAGAAATATCCCATTGAAACCGTCCGACCCTGGTGCACGATCAGTCAGAATGATTTTGATCACATTGTCAATTTCTTCTTTCGTAAATGGTATTGAAAGTTCTTCCAAACCCTGACATTTTTGGATTAAATCTGCAAGCTCAAAATCATAAACAGGCTGAGATGACACTCCCATTCTCTTCTTGAAGCAATCGTAAAACGTTGCTGCTTTTTCATCATGATTTTCTATCAAGCGTCCATCAGGCAATACCAGATTGGTGATGGCATTTCTCCGTAGTCTTTCTGTTGCACGCGCTTGAAAATATTTGGTATTTTCTTCACCTTTTACAGCCCATCGAAACGTGCAGCGTTTTTTCTAGTACTCACTTTGATATTTAAGCTACCGTAGGAGATGTGCTTTTAGAATTTTTCTAAAATTAGCTTCAAGGATATAAAGCTGTCTCAGATCCTCAAGGTTGTCTAATTGGAGCAAAATTCTATTACAGTTTTCAATTAACAATTTTAAATTCGAGATCGATTTGCTCCATTTTTTAAGGCATACCTCAACCTCTTTAATTTTGCAGATATTCTTGTGGCACTGGAGGAAGCCTTTATGGGAGCATTCCATGAGGATCTCACCACTTCCAAGAAACCAGGGTGTGAAGGCCAAAAATTCTCAAATCTGAAAAGTTTAGATCTTGGGATCGAAGTTTCAACAGATAGAATACAGGGCACATGATCTGAGATTGGACGGGCAAGAGGTTTTGCATTTGTATTGGGGAATTTCAAAATCCATTCCGGAGATGAAAAAAACCAGTCTAATTGCTCGAGTAGAGGAGTTTCTTGCATGTTACTCCAAGTGTACGTCCTTCCCTTAATTGGAATTTCCAGCAAACCAAGATGACTGATAATCTCATTAACCTTAATCACATCATCCAAATTTCCACCTGGCAGGTTCCTGTTTTCCAGAGAGCACATGAAGTTGAAATCACCCATGAAAAGCCAAAGATCTTCTGGTTCGATATTTAAACTATCCATCCAATCAGTGAACATAATCCTCTCAGGTCCATCGCACGGCCCATAGATGTTTGAGAGGAACCAACTTTCATTTGTTTGAACCGAGGTCATTTTGATAGTTATTGCAAATGCAAATTGATGAATTATTTGGCCCAAAAATTGGCTGCTACACCATATAATAACTAAGACACTTAAGGCGCCATCAGACGGGGTAAACTCAAACTTATCAAAACATCTCGGGCAACACTTCCTAATAAAAGAATGATCAAAGTCCGGCTTCTTAGTTTCCTGTAGACATACAATCGAGCAGTTGGATTCATCAATCTTATTACAAAATGCATCGCATTTGGAACTAGCATTGAGACCACGAATATTCCAGCACAAAGTATTCCACATAACAGTAGCCATTTAGGTTTTGCACACACTAGGGAAATCAAATAAATAAGTTCAGGAGGCTTGTAAGAAATTGCACAAACTTAGTGAAATAAAAGTGCTTAGGCCTCGTCCTTCTCCAATCCTTTGAGAGGCTCCAGAAGCTTCTCCTTAGTGAGCTCTGCCTGTGGAATGGCACATTGAGTTGTCCCCAAATATTGCAGAGTTTCAATGGTAGTGGGGGGAGGGACCTGAGTAGAGGCCGAAGTTTCATCTGTTTTCTTGCCATGCTGCATCTCCAACATATCCGGGTTCCTCCTTGGTTTGACATGTGAGGGTTTGCGTTTATTGTCTGCCAGAGAGGGCGGCTTAAAGCCTTGGTATCTAGTAGCGCGTACACTGCGTCTGACTTCAGAAATGTCGAGAGGTGTAGTCATTCGACGCTTTCTCTTGTTCGTGATCCCCTCCATGTCCATCATCTCATTTTGTGACTCAACGAGAGGGGAGCTAATCTCTTCACATTTTTCTTCCACAGCCATGGGATCATCACCAATCAGTTGACAAGCTCTATGCATTTGATCAGCAACAAAGTCACAGCAGATCAACTAAGCCTCTTAAGGAACACATATAACATTTGTGCCCGGCGCAAAAGGTGAAAATGGGAAGTAAGAGGAGCAAGCCATACCCATAAGATCCCGCAGAGTAGTCTGTAAACCCTCACCAAATTTAAACCAAACATTGGTCTCATTTTCTGCCTCAGGGACCCAGCCAAGTCGAGGGGTGAACACAGTACAATAAAAGCGGATCATGAAAGAAATCCAGTTCTCCTCTTCACCAGGAACTTCTACAACCACTTGATGAGCATTCATCTGCTGAAAAGAAAGAGCACCAGTAGGGCTGCCTTGAACAAAATGGTCTGCCACATCTTCAATCATTGCGACATGTTCATTCCAAAGGCGCAATCCATCGTCAAAACCAAAATCAGCAGTTTGAATCCCATCCATCATAGAGGGCCCCTCATAACCAGTGTAGCTTCTGTAACTAAATCCTTGATACACATGTGGAGCTGGAGGAAGCACTGGCCATTCACCCCAGCCCCGTTGCGGCGGAGGGGGTTGCGGAGCAGCCTCCCATGCATTGGCCGCATTCTGGAGCTGCCAGACTTGTGCCTCATGCTGTTGCTATTGCATAGCAGTTAGAAACGGGAGATGTTCAGGATGGGGTGAAACACCCAAAGGCGGCGGTGCTTCCTCATTCCCCACAAGCCCCTGACTAGGATTTCTGCCATTGAGTACATACACAGGGACTGTCCAAGATGTGCCGAGCCCACTGATGTCTGTAAATCTCTTAACCACAAGGCTGAAAGGCACTTGAGCAAGCTCATTTATTAGAACACGAACTAACACGCATGACTTACGGTGCCCAGGTCTGTGCCAATACATACACCTCCCAAAACATGACACTACCTTAATGATGTAATGCTCTGTTTGATAGTTCAGGGGAAAGCCAAGCAACATGACCCACGCATCTCTTTCAATGACAGGTCTACGCATATTTGGTCCCTCATCGTGGTGCAACAGATAAAAGTTTGAGTGCTCATCTAGAGGCTGCTCCCCTCTACTAATCATTGTATCTCTAACAAGACTGTCATTGAAACGGATTAAACCCAGGCAGAAAGGATATATCTCACCCTCAACAGTAGGCGCGCCATGATCATCTCGAAGAACTCGCCGAACCTCAGCAAGCACAGCTTCACGTTGCAGATCTCCAGGAGGCGGCACCACCATCACAAGCGCATGCTGCGAGTGATCCAACGGCGGATCGTCTACAATGACCATGTTGCGCTGCAGTCTTCCTTCCGGACCATGCTGGATGTCCATCTCCCCCGGCACAAACTGGTAGGGCAGCACTGGCAGGTTCGCCATAGGAGATTCAAGGGTTCTGGTGTAGGAGAGTTCGAGGAGAGGGGAGGGGGAGGACGCAGGGGCGCAAGGTGACGGGTGAAACAGAGCAGAAGCCGTGGCCTCGGGAGTCTGGAAGTTGTTGATAGGTTGGTAAGGAGGCGAAACGTCCGGGGTATTTTCGGTAAGACTAACAGAAGAATCTGCCCTCTCCCTCCCAATACGCTTGACAACCCAAATTTTCCTCTTATCCCTTTTTTGTTGGGCCGGATTCCCTGATTTTCTGCGCCAAATCTTTTTTCCCTTAACAAATATTGGAGAGTTACTGCCCTTCCCCACAATCCGTTCTTTCCTTCTCCAAGCAACCCATTTGAACGAACTTGCACGTGACAAGCAATTCCAATGGGTGTGCCCGCTCACACCACAAATTTTGCAGCATCGATTATCAATAGAGCACCTATGAGAAACATGATCCATGGTCCTGCAATTTTTGCACCAAGCTAATTTTCGCATGTGTGATGTATCAACATTTTGTTTAGGGGTCTGCTTATTGGGCAAATTCACATCAGCACAATGCTCGGCTAAGTGACCATGCTTCCCACATCTCAAACAAATATGGAGCTTGTTGAATATGAATTCCTTAGTAGGAAGAGAAGAGATGTCGAGTACCGATTGAATAGTATCATTGGAATAACCAACTTGCCTTAAATCAAGAATTTCCTCAAGCTTTGCAGTTGCGATTAGATCCCAAGATAAAGTCATAAAATTGCGTCCAAAGAAACATTTACCAATAATCTGAAAGTTGTCCCGATTGATACATACATGGAGTTTCCCAAAAACTAGCTTATCCAAGGATCCTTCCGGAATGAGTGCTTCATTAGAAGATTGAGATCGCCACAAATTATGGTTATCCAAATCTTGCCGACGTATAGACGCCCTGCTGAAATCCGGAGGCACAAGATTGAATTTGGCCAATTCCATTCTGGATGAAGTATCTCCCTGCGCATTTTTACGTAAAACCCTAAAGGACTTCTGATAGCCATAGGCGATCGCGCAGAAACCTCCGGAATCACCTCATCAAGATGCCAATCAGATCCATTACACGCATAATCCACTGTTGCTTTGAACAAATGGAAATGACACACAAAATTTGGCCAGACACGATCCTTCAGACCATAGATGTAATGCCCAACACGATTAGAAGCCACAGAGAACCTAAAGGATCGATCACCCAATTGTTTGACGTTGAAACCTTTGGCCCAACCTCCAATACAACATTGCAAAACCACTCCAACAACCTCTACAGAGAGAGGGAAGGAGGTCGAAGAGAACGAGATAACCAAGAAGAATTCCTTGGTTCTGAAGAACTTTCAAAATGCACCGTAGATCTAAACTTGTCACGTACCTTCTGCTCCACCTTGAGTCCCGGGGAAAAATCCCAATGGATGAGACTAGCCATTGGATCACAAGTGGATCACTACTCACCATGGAAGATCTAGAGGGAAAGGAGGTGGGAGGTGGGAGGTGGGAGTCGCCATGGGAGGTGGGAGTCGCCATAATAGATTATTACTTGAGCATAAGAGATCATATGACATTATCCATATATGTTGCTGTTTTAAGAATGATCATGATGCCCTCATGTCCGTATTTTATTTTATCGACACCTCTACCTCTGGTCATATTTATCGTTATCGGCTTCCGCTTGACGACAAGCGAGGTCTAAGATTGGGGGAGTTGATATGTCCATTTTGCATCATGCTTTTATATCGATATTTATTGCATTATGGATCGTTATTACACATTATGTCACAATACTTATGCCTATTCTCTCTTATTTTACAAGGTTTACATAAGGAGGGAGAATGCCGACAGCTGGAATTCTGGGCTGGAAAAGGAGCAAATATTAGAGACCTATTCTGCACAACTCCAAAAGTCCTGAAACTCCATAGAAGTTATTTTTGGAAATAATAAAAAATACTGAGCAAAGAAAATACCAGAGGGGTCCCACACCCTGGCCATGAGGGTGGGGGCGCGCCCTACCCCCTGGGCGCGCCCCTGCCTCGTGGGCCCCCGTTGGCCCTCTGATGCCCATCTTCTGCAATATGAAGTCTTTCGTCCGAAAAAAAATCAGAAGCAAGCTTTCGGGATGAGACTCCGCCGCCACGAGGCGGAACCTTGGCGGAACCAATCTAGGGCTCTGGCGGAGCTATTCTGCCGGGGACACTTCCCTCCGGGAGGGGAAAATCATCGCCATCGTCATCACCAACGCTCCTCTCATCGGGAGGGGGCCAATCTCGATCAACATCTTCACTAGCACCATCTCCTTTCAAACCCTAGTTCATCTCTTGTATCCAATTCTTGTCTCTAAGTCTGGATTGGTACCTGTAGGTTGCTAGTAGTGTTGATTACTCCTTGTAGTTGATGCTAGTCGGTTTATTTGGTGGAAGATCATACATTCAGATCCTATATGCATATTAATACCCCTCTGATTATGAAAATGAATATGCTTTGTGAGTAGTTACGTTTGTTCCTGATGACATGGGAGAAGTCTTGCTATTAGTAGTCATGTGAATTTGGTATTCGTTCGATATTTTGATGAGATGTATGTTGTCTCTTGATAGCACATTTATGCATACAGTATTTTAAACCTTTTTGCATCTCAAGTTGAACATTTGACCACAATAATTACTTATAAAATATTCATTCCTACAGAAATGTTCCTATTATGATATTTCTTACAACACTTCTTCATATTATGCAGAATTGGTGCGTTTAGGCACCCAAACTTCATCGAAAGTGCTTTCAACACTAAAGCAGGGATCAACTTGGAGAAGAGTTCAGTTCTAAAGGGGGCAAAACCTAAAAGAACCAGAGGAAGCATCCGGTGGCATGCGTGACAGGAGCTGGGGGCTGGCATGACCGACCAGACGGCCTGTCTCTTGCCACGCGCGGCTGGTTCTTCTTGCTACTGACCCACCACACCATATCGAGGGGAGAGAGAGAGGGCATCAACCAGATCCACCGTAACGAAGAAAAATAGGGGAGGAAAACTCCTTTCTCTCGCTGCTCACCAGCGCGCTGCTCACCTACCACCAGATCAAACTAGGGAAGAAAAGGGGGATCGCGGGAAGGGAGAAGAAGAGGAGATCGGAGGCCGTTCCACCTTGCTGCCACCCTTGACCGCCGACCTGTTGCCGCCCCTGATCGCCGACCTGCTGCTCTCCCCTCCAACGACAACGCTGACCTGCTGCTCTTCAACGCTGACGCTCACTGCTGTTCGTCTCTGATACGTCCATTTTGCATCATGCTTTTATATCGATATTTATTGCATTATGGACTGTTATTTCACTTTATGTCACAATACTTATGTCTATTCTCTCTTATTTTACAAGGTTTACATAAGGAGGGAGAATGCCGACAGCTGGAATTCTGGGCTGGAAAAGGAGCAAATATTAGAGACCTATTCTGCACAACTCCAAAAGTCCTGAAACTCCACGGAACATATTAAAATAAATAAAGAAAAATCCTCGCCAAAGATGAAGGCTAGGGGGCCCACACCCTGCTCACGAGGGTGGGGGGCGTGCCCCCCCTCCTAGGGCGCGCCCCTACCTCGTGGGCCCCCTGGTGGCTCTCCGACGTCCATCTTCTCCTATATGAAGTCTTTCGATGAGAAAAAATAGGAAGGAACTTTTCAGGATGAGACTCCGCCGCCACGAGGCGGAACCTTGGCGGAACCAATCTAGAGCTCCGGCGGAGCTGTTCTGCCAGGGATACTTCTCTCCGGGAGGGGGAAATCATCACCATTGTCATCACCAACGCTCCTCTCATCGGGAGAGGGCAATCTCCATCAACATCTTCACCAGCACCATCTCATCTCCAAACCCTAGTTCATCTCTTGTATCCAATTCTTGTCTCAAAGTCCGAGATTGGTGCTAGTAGGTTGCTAGTAGTGTTGATTACTCCTTGTAGTTGATGCTAGTTGGTTTATTTGGTGGAAGATATATGTTCAGATCCTATATGCATATTATTACCCCTCTGATTATGAACATGAATATGCTTTGT
Organism: Triticum monococcum; assembly: GCA_034509565.1. Classification (NCBI taxonomy): domain Eukaryota; kingdom Viridiplantae; phylum Streptophyta; class Magnoliopsida; order Poales; family Poaceae; genus Triticum; species Triticum monococcum. The sequence continues at coordinate 553,407,753 of CM067841.1, read as the reverse complement.
GAGTAATTACATTTGTTCCCAAGGACAAGGGATAAGTCCTGCTATTAGTAGTCATGTAAATTTGGTATTCGTTTGATATTTTGATAAGATGTATGTTGTCTAGCCTCTAGTGGTGTTATGTGAACGTCGACTACATAACACTTCACCATTATTTGGGCCTAGAGGAAGGCATTGGGAAGTAATAAATAGATGATGGGTTGCTAGAGTGACAGAAGCTTAAACCCTAGTTTATGCGTTGCTTCGTAAGGGGCTAATTTGGATCCATATGTTTCATGCTATGGTTAGGTTTACCTTAATACTTTTATTGTAGTTGCGGATGCTTGCAATAGAGGTTAATCATAAGTGGGATGCTTGTTCAAGTAAGAACATCACCCAAGCACCGGTCCACCCACATATCAAATTATCAAAGTATCGAACGCGAATCATATGAACGTGATGAAAACTAGCTTGACGATATTCCCATGTGTCCTCGGGAGCGCTTTTCCTTATATAAGAGTTTGTTCCGGCTTGTCCTTTGCTACAAAAAGGATTTTGCCACCTTGCTGCACTTTATTTACTTTTGTTACTTGTTGCTCGTTACAATTTACCTTATCACAAAACTATCTGTTACCACTTGTTTTAGTACTTGCAGAGAATACCTTGCTGAAAACCGCTTATCATTTCCTTCTGCTCCTTGTTGGGTTCGACACTCTTACTTATCAAAAGGACTACAATAAATCCCCTATACTTGTGGGTCATCAAGACTCTTTTCTGGTGCCGTTGCCGGGGAGTGTAGCGCCTTTGGTAGGTGGAATTTGGTAAGGAAAAATTTATATAGTGTGCTGAAATTTACTGTCACTTGTTACTATGGAAAGTAATTCTCTGAGGGGCTTGTTCGGGGTATCTTCACCCCGTCCAGTAGAGCAAAGAGTTGCTCATCAACCTACTGAACCTATTGAAAATGAAACTCCTTTTGAATTTCCTTCGGGTATGATGGAAAAACTGCTAGCTAACCCTTTACAGGAGATGGAACAAAGCATCCTGATGAGCACTTAATATATGTGGATGAAGTTTGTGGATTATTTGAGCTGGTAGGTATACCCGATGATGTTGCTAAGAAGAAGGTCTTCCCTTTATCTTTGAAGGGAGATGCATTGATATGGTATAGGCTATGTGATGATATGAGATCATGGAACTATAAAAGATTGAAGTTGGAATTTCATCAAAAGTATTACCCTATGCATCTTGTTCATCGTGATCGCAATTATATATATAATTTCTGGCCTCGCGAAGGAGAAAGCATCGCTCAAGCTTGGGGGATGCTTAAATCAATGTTATATTCATGCCCCAATCATGAGCTCTCGAGAGAAATAATTATGCAAAGTTTTTATGCTCGGATTTCTCATAATAATCAAACCATGCTCGATACTTCTTGTGCTGGCTCTTTTATGATGAAGACTATTGAATTTAGATGGAATTTATTGGATAGAATTAAACGCAACTCTGAAGATTGGGACCTCGGCAAAGGTAAGGAGTCTGGTATGACACCTAAGTTTGATTGTGTTAATTCTTTTATGGATACCGATATTTTCCGTAAGTTTAGCACTAAATATGGACTTGACTCTGAGATAGTAGCTTCTTTCTGTGAATCTTTTGCTACTTATGTTGATCTCCCTAAGGAGAAGTGGTTTAAATATCATCCTCCCATAGAAGTAAAAGTAGCTGCACCTATTAAAGTTGAAGAAAAGACTGTCACTTATAATGATCCTATTGTTCCTACTTCTTATGTTGAGAAACCACCTTTCCCTATTAGAGTAAAGGATCATGCTAAAGCTTCAACTGTTGTTTGTAAAAGCAATATTATAACTTATACACCCCCTGAGCAAGTTAAAGTAGAACCTAATATTGCTATTATTAAAGATCTCTTGTCTGATAATATTGATGGGCATGTTATTCAGTTCAAAGGTGAAACTACTAGAATTGCTAAACCTTGTGTTAAAGATAAACATAGACCTGTGGTAGGCGTGCCTGTTATTTCTGTTAAAATAGGAGATCATTGTTATCATGGCTTATGTGATATGGGTGCGAGTGCTAGTGTTATAGCGCATACTTTATCGAAAGAAATTAAGAATGAAATTGCACTTGCTGAGTTAGAAGGTATTGATGTCACAATTAAACTTGCCAATAGAGATACTATTTCACCAATTGGAATTGTTAGAGATGTTGAAGTCTTGTGTGGGAAAACTAAATATCCTGCTGATTTTCTTGTTCTTACTTCTCCGCAAGATAGCTTTTGTCCCGTTATATTTGGTAGACCCTTCTTGAACACTGTTAATGCTAGGATAGATTGCGAAAAGAATGTTGTTAATATTGGCTTGGATGATATGGTTCATGAGTTTAATTTCTCTAAATTTAGTAAACAACATCGCGAGGAAGAATTACCTAGTAAGGATGAAATTATTGGTCTTGCTTCTATTGCCGTACCTCCTAGTGATCCTTTAGAACACTATTTGCTAGACCATGAAAATGATATGTTCATGAATGAAAAAGGGAAATAGATGAAGTATTCTTTAAACAGGAACCTTTTCTGCAACACAATTTTCCTGTTGAAATTTTAGGGGATCCTCCTCCACCCAAGGGTGATCCCGTGTTTGAGCTTAAACCATTGCCTAATAATCTTAAATATGCTTATCTTGATGAAAAGAAGATATATCCTGTTATTATTAGTGCTAACCTTTCAAAGCATGAAGAAGAAAGATTATTGAAAACTCTGAGGAAGCATTGTGCTGCTATTGGATATACTCTTGATGATCTTAAGGGCATTAGTCCCACTCTATGTCAACATAAAATAAATTTGGAAGCAGATGCCAAACCAGTTCGTGATCCTCAACGACGTTTGAATCCTAAAATGAAAGAAGTGGTAAGAAAAGAAATACTCAAGCTTCTGGAGGCAGGTATAATTTATCTCGTTGCTGATAGTCAGTGGGTAAGTCCTGTCCATTGTGTCCCTAAGAAGGGAGGTATTACTGTTGTTCCTAATGATAAAGATGAATTGATTCCACAAAGAATTATCACAGGTTATAGGATGGTAATTGATTTCCGCAAATTAAATAAAGCTACTAAGAAAGATCATTACCCCTTACCTTTTCTTGATCAAATGCTAGAAAGATTATGCAAACATACACACTACTGCTTTCTAGATGGTTATTATGAGACTCTCAAATACCTGTGTCGGCTAGAGATCAATCAAAGACTACTTTGACATGCCCTTTTGGTACTTTTGCTTATAGTCGTAAGCCTTTTGGTCTATGTAATGCACCTGCTACCTTTCAAAGATGCATGATGGCTATATTCTCTGACTTTTGTGAAAAGATTTGTGAGTTTTTCATGGACGATTTTTCCGTCTATGGTTCCTCTTTTGATGATTGCTTGAGCAATCTTGATCAAGTTTTGCAGAGATGTGAAGAAACTAATCTTGTCTTGAATTGGGAAAAGTGCCACTTTATGGTTAATGAAGGTATTGTCTTGGGGCATAAAGTTTCTGAAAGAGGTATTGAAGTTGATAAACCCAAGGTCGATGCTATTGAAAAGATGCCATGTCCCAAGGACATCAAAGGTATCAGAAGTTTCCTTGGTCACGCCGGATTTTATAGGAGGTTCATTAAGGACTTCTCAAAAATTTCTCGGCCTCTGACTAATTTATTGCAAAAAGATATACCATTTGTCTTTGATGATAATTGTGTAGAAGCATTTGAAATACTTAAGAAAGCATTAGTCTCTACACCTGTTGTTCAGCCACCTGATTGGAATTTACCCTTTGAAATTATGTGTGATGCTAGTGATTATGCTGTAGGTGCTGTTCTAGGGCAAAGAGTTGATAAGAAATTAAATGTTATTCATTATGCTAGTAAGACTCTAGACAATGCTCAAAGAAATTATGTTACTACTGAAAAAGAGCTTTTAGCAGTTGTATTTGCTTGTGATAAGTTCAGACCTTATATTGTTGATTCTAAAGTAACTATTCACACTGATCATGCTGCTATTAGATACCTTATGGAAAAGAAAGATGCTAAACCTAGACTTATTAGATGGGATCTCTTGCTACAAGAATTTGATTTGCATATTGTTGATAGAAAGGGAGCTGAGAACCCCGTTGCAGACAACTTGTCTAGGTTAGAGAATGTTCTTGATGACCCACTACCTATTGATGATAGCTTTCCTAATGAACAATTAAATGTTATAAGTACTTCTCGTAGTACTCCTTGGTATGCTGATTATGCTAATTATATTGTTGCTAAATTTATACCACCTAGCTTCACATACCAGCAAAAGAAAAAGTTTTTCTATGACTTGAGACATTACTTTTGGGATGACCCACATCTTTATAAAGAAGGAGTAGATGGTGTTATTAGACATTGTGTACCTGAGCATGAATAGGAACAGATCCTACGCAAGTGTCATTCCGAGGCTTATGGAGGACACCACCCTGGAGATAGAACTGCACATAAGGTATTGCAATCTGGTTTTTATTGGCCTACTCTCTTTAAGGATGCCCGTAAGTTTGTCTTGTCTTGTGATGAATGTCAAAGAATTGGTAATATTAGAAGATGTCAAGAAATGCCTATGAATTATTCTCTTGTTATTGAACCGTTTGATGTTTGGGGCTTTGATTATATGGGACCTTTTCCTGCCTCTAATGGATACACACATATTTTAGTGGCTGTTGATTATGTTACTAAGTGGGTAGAAGCTATTCCAACTAGTAGTGCTGATCATAACACTTCTATTAAAATGCTTAAGGAAGTTATTTTTCCGAGGTTTGGAGTCCCTAGATATTTAATGACTGATGGTGGTTCACACTTTATTCATGGTGCTTTCCGTAAAATGCTTGCTAAGTATGATGTTAATCATAGAATTGCATCTCCTTATCACCCATAGTCTAGTGGTCAAGTTGTTGGGGAACGTAGTAATTTCAAAAATTTTCCTACGCACACGCAAGATCATGCTGATGCACAGCAACGAGAGGGGAGAGTGTTGTCCACGTACCCACGCAGACCGACTGCGGAAGCATTGACACAACGTAGAGGAAGTAGTCATACGTCTTCCCGATCCGACCGATCCAAGCACCGTTAATCCGGCACCTCCGAGTTTTTAGCACACGTACAGCTCGATGACGATCCCCGGACTCCGATCCAGCAAAGCGTCGGGGAGGAGTTCTGTCAGCACGATGGCGTGGTGACGATCTTGATGTTCTACTGATGTAGGGCTTCGCCTAAGCACTACAACGATATGATCGAGGTGGAATATGGTGGTAGGGGGCACCGCACACGGCTAAGGAACGATCTCAATGATCAACTTGTGTGTCTAGAGGTGCCCCTGCCTCCGTATATAAAGGAGCCAAGGGGGAGGGGGCCGCCGGCCAGGAGGAGGGCGCAGGAGGAGTCCTGCTCCTACCGGGAGTAGGACTCCCCCCAATCCTAGTTGGACTAGGATTCCCCGAGGGGGAAAGAGAGAGAGGGGGGCCAGCCACCTCTCCTAGTCCTAATAGGACTAGGGGAGGGGGGAGGCGCGCAGCCACCTTGGGCTGCCCCTTTCTCCTTTCCACTAAAGCCCATTAAGGCCCATATGGCTCCCGGGGGTTTCCGGTAACCTCCCGGTACTCCGGTAAAATCCCGATTTCACCCGGAACACTTCCGATATCCAAATATAGGCTTCCAATATATCAATATTTATGTCTCGACCATTTCGAGACTCCTTGTCATGTCCGTGATCACATCCGGAACTCCGAACTAACTTCGGTACATCAAAATGCATAAACTCATAATAACTGTCATCGTAACGTTAAGCGTGCAGACCCTACGGTTCGAGAACAATGTAGACATGACTGAGACACATCTCCAGTCAATAACCAATAGTGGGACCTGGATGCCCATATTGGCTCCTACATATTCTACGAAGATCTTTATCGGTCAGACCGCATAACAACATACGTTGTTCCCTTTGTCATCGGTATGTTACTTGCTCGAGATTCGATCGTTGGTATCCAATACCTAGTTCAATCTCGTTACTGGTAAGTCTCTTTACTCATTCCGTAATACATCATCTCGCAACTAACTCATTAGTTGCAATGCTTGCAAGGCTTATGTGATGTGCATTACCGAGAGGGCCCAGAGATACCTCTCCGACAATCGGAGTGACAAATCCTAATCTCGAAATACGCCAACCCAACATGTACCTTTGGAGACACCTGTAGAGCTCCTTTATAATCACCCAGTTACGTTGTGACGTTTGGTAGCACACAAAGTGTTCCTCCGGCAAACGGGAGTTGCATAATCTCATAGTCATAGGAACATGTATAAGTCATGAAGAAAGCAATAGCAACATACTAAACGATCGGGTGTTAAGCTAATGGAATGGGTCATGTCAATCAGATCATTCATCTAATGATGTGATCCCGTTAATCAAATAACAACTCTTTGTCCATGGTTAGGAAACATAACCATCTTTGATTAACGAGCTAGTCAAGTAGAGGCATACTAGTGACACTCTATTTGTCTATGCATTCACACATGTATTATGTTTCCGGTTAATACAATTCTAGCATGAATAATAAACATTTATCATGATATAAGGAAATAAATAATAACTTTATTATTGCCTCTAGGGCATATTTCCTTCAGTCTCCCACTTGCACTAGAGTCAATAATCTAGATCACATCACCATGTGATTAACATCGATAGTTCACATCATCATGTGATTAACACCCATAGTTCACATTTCCATGTGACCAATACCCAAAGGGTTTACTAGATTCAGTAATCTAGTTCACATCGCTATGTGATTAACACCCAAAGAGTACTAAGGTGTGATTATGTTTTGCTTGTGAGAGAATCTTAGTCAACGCGTCTGCCACATTCAGATCCACATGTATTTTGCAAATTTCTATGTCAACAATGCTCTGCATGGAGCTACTCTAGCTAATTGCTCCCACTTTCAATATGTATCTAGACCGAGACTTAGAGTCATCTAGATTAGTGTCAAAACTTGCATCGGCGTAACCCTTTATGACGAACCTTTTGTCACGTCCATAATCGAGAAACATATCCTTATTTCACTAAGGATAATTCTGACCGCTGTCCAGTGATCTACTCCTAGATCACTATTGTACTCCCTTGCCAAATCAGTGCAGGGTATACAATAGGTCTGGTATACAGCATGACATACTTTATAGAACCTATGGCCAAGGAATAGGGAATGACTTTTATTCTCTTTCTATCTTCTGCCGTGGTCGGGCTTTGAGTCTTACTCAACTTCACACCTTGTAATACAGGCAAGAAACTTTTTCTTTGACTGTTCCATTTTGAACTACTTCAAAATCTTGTCAAGGTATGTACTCATTGAAAAAACTTATCAAGCGTCTTTATCTATCTCTATAGATCTTGAAGCTCAACATGTAAGCAGCTTCACCGAGGTCTTTCTTTGAAAAACTCCTTTCAAACACTCCTTTATGCTTTGCAGAATAATTCTACATTATTTCCGATCAACAATATGTCATCCACATATACTTATCAGAAATGTTGTAGTGCTCCCACTCACTTTCTTGTAAATACAGGCTTCACCGCAAGTCTGTATAAAACTATATGCTTTGATCAACTTATCAAAGCGTATATTCCAACTCTGAGATGCTTGCACCAGTCCACAGATGAATCGCTGGAGCTTGCATATTTCGTTAGCACCTTTAGTATTGAAAAAACCTACTGGTTGCATCATATACAACTCTTCTTTAAGAAATCCATTAAGGAATGCAGTTTTGTTTATCCATTTGCCAGATTTCATAAAATGCGGCAATTGCTAACATGATTCGGACAGACTTAAGCATAGATACGAGTGAGAAACTCTCATCGTAGTCAACACTTTGAACTTGTCGAAAACCTTTTGCGGCAATTCTAGCTTTGTAGATAGTAACACTACTATCAATGTCCGTCTTCCTCTTGAAGATCCATTTATTTTCTATGGCTTGTCGATCATCGGGCAAGTCAACCAAAGTCCAAACTTTGTTCTCGTACATGGATCATATCTCAGATTTCATGGCTTCAAACCATTTCGCGGAATCTGGGCTCATCATTGCTTCCTCATAGTTTGCAAGTTCGTCATGGTCTAGTAACATGACTTCCAGAACAGGATTACTGTACCACTCTGGTGCGGATCTCACTCTGGTTTACCTACGAGATTCGGTAGTAACTTGATCTGAAGTTTTATGATCATCATCATTAGCTTCCTCACTAATTGGTGTAGTAGTCACAGGAACAGATTTCTGTGATGAACTACTTTCCAATAAGGGAGAAGGTACAATTACCTTATCAAGTTCTACTTTCCTCCCACTCACTTCTTTCGAGAGAAACTCCTTCTCTAGAAAGGATCCATTATAAGCAATGAATGTCTTTCCTTAGGATCTGTGATAGAAGGTGTACCCAACAGTCTCCTTTTGGGTATCCTATGAAGGAAATATGCCCTAGAGGCAATAATAAAGTTATTATTTATTTCCTTATATCATGATAAATGTTTATTATTCACGCTAGAATTGTATTAACCGGAAACATAATACATGTGTGAATACATAGACCAACAGAGTGTCACTAGTATGCCTCTACTTGACTAGCTCATTAATCAAAGATGGTTATGTTTCCTAACCATGAACAAAGAGTTGTTATTTGATTAACGAGGTCACATCATTAGTTGAATGATATGATTGACATGACCCATTCCATTAGCTTAGCACCCGATCGTTTAGTATGTTGCTATTGCTTTCTTCATGACTTATACATGTTCCTATAACTATGAGATTATGCAACTCCCGTTTACCAGAGGAACACTTTGGGTACTACCAAACGTCACAACGTAACTGGGTGATTATAAAGGAGTACTACAGGTGTCTCCAATGGTGGATGTTGGGTTGGCGTATTTCGAGATTAGGGTTTGTCACTCCGAGTGTCGGAGAGGTATCTCTGGGCCCTCTCGGTAATGCACATCACATAAGCCTTGCAAGCACTGCAACTAATATGTTAGTTGTGAGATGATGTATTACGGAACGAGTAAAGAGACTTGCCGTTAACGAGATTGAACTAGGTATTGGATACCGACGATCGAATCTCGGGCAAGTAACATACCGATGACAAAGGGAACAACGTATGTTGTTATGCGGTCTGACCGATAAAGATCTTCATAGAATATGTAGGAGCCAATATGGGCATCCAGGTCCCGCTATTGGTTATTGACCGGAGACATGTCTCGGTCATGTCTACATTGTTCTCGAACCGTAGGGTCCGCACGCTTAACGTTACGATGACAGTTATTATGAGTTTATGCATTTTGATGTACCGAAGGTTGTTCGGAGTCCCGGATGTGATCACGGACATGACGAGGAGTCTCGAAATGGTCGAGACGTAAAGATTGATATATTGGAAGCCTATGTTTGGACACCGGAAGTGTTCCGGGTGAAATCGGGATTTTACCGGAATACCGGGAGGGTTACCGGAACCCCCCGGGAGGCAAATGGGCCTATTGGGCCTTAGTGGAAAAGAGAAAAGGGGCAGCCCATAGCTGGCCGCGCCCCCCCTTCCCCAAGTCCTATTAGGACTAGGAGAAGGGGCCGGCCCCCCTCTCTCTCCTTTCCCCCTTGGGAGTCCTAGTTGGAATAGGATTGAGGGGGGGAGTCCTACTCCCGGTAGGAGTAGGACTCCTCCCGCGCCCTCTCCCTAGCCGGCCGAACCCCTCCCCCTGCTCCTTTATATACGGGGGCAGGGGGCACCCCATAGACACACAAGTTGATCATTGTTGATCGTTCCTTAGCCGTGTGCGGTGCCCCCTGCCACCAAATTCCACCTCGATCATACCATTGTAGTGCTTAGGCGAAGCCCTGCGTCGGTAGTACATCAAGATCATCAACAAGCCGTCGTGCTGACGGAACTCTTCCTCGACGCTTTGCTGGATCGGAGCCCGAGGATCGTCATCGAGCTGAACGTGTGCTAAGAACTCGGAGGTGCCGGAGTAACGGTGCTTGGATCGGTTGGATCGGGAAGAAGACGTACGACTACTTCCTCTATGTTGTGTGATCGCTTCTGCAGTCGGTCTGCGTTGGTACGTAGACAACACTCTCCCCCTCGTTGCTATGCATCATCATGATCTTGCGTGTGCGTAGGAAAATTTTCGAAATTACTACGTTACCCAATAGTGGTATCAGAGCCTAGGTTTTTATGGTTTGATGTTATTTGCACGAGTAGAACACAAGTGAGTTGTGGGCAATACAAGTCATACTGCCTACCAGCATGTCATACTTTGGTTCGGCGGTATTGTTGGACGAGACGATCCGGACCAACCTTACGCGTACTCTTACGTGAGACCGGTTCCCTCGACGTGCTATGCACACAGATGGCTTGCGGAAGACTGTCTCTCCAACTTTAGTTGAACCAAGTGTGACTACGCCCGGTCCTTGAGAAGGTTAAAACGGAGTCTATTTGACGAACTATCGTTGTGGTTTTGATGCGTAGGTGAGATGAGTTCTTACTTAAGCCTGTAGCAGCCACGTAAAACTTGCAACAACAAAGTAGAGGACGTCTAACTTGTTTTTGCAGGGCATGTTGTGATATGATATGGTCAAGGCATGATGCTGATTTTATTGTATGAGATGATCATGTTTTGTAACCGAGTTATCGGCAACTGGCAGGAGCCATATGGTTGTCGCTTTATTGTATGCAATGCAATCGCGATGTAATGCTTTACTTTATTACTAAGCGGTAGTGATAGTCGTGGAAGCATAAGATTGGCGAGACGACAACGATGCTACGATGGAGATCAAGGTGTCGCACCGGTGACGATGGTGATCATGACGGTGCTTCGGAGATGGAGATCACAAGCACAAGAAGATGATGGCCATATCATATCACTTATATTGATTGCATGTGATGTTTATCCTTTTATGCATCTTATCTTGCTTTGATTGACGATAGCATTATAAGATGATCTCTCACTAAATTATCAAGAAGTGTTCTCCCTGAGTATGCACCGTTGCCAAAGTTCGTCGTGCCCAGACACCACGTGATGATCGGGTGTGATAAGCTCTACGTCCATCTACAACGGGTGCAAGCCAGTTTTGCACACGCAGAATACTCAGGTTAAACTTGACGAGCCTAGCATATGCAGATATGGCCTCGGAACACAGAGACCGAAAGGTCGAGCGTGAATCATATAGTAGATATGATCAACATGACGATGTTCACCATTGAAAACTACTCCATCTCACGTGATGATCGGTTATGGTTTAGTTGATTTGGATCACGTGATCACTTAGAGGATTAGAGGGATGTCTATCTAAGTGGGAGTTCCTAAGTAATTTGATTAACTGAACTTAAAACTTATCATGAACTTAGTACCTGATAGTATCTTGCTTGTTATGTTGATTGTAGATAGATGGCTCGTGCTGTTGTTCCGTTGAATTTTAATGCGTTCCTTGAGAAAGCAAAGTTGAAAGATGATGGTAGCAATTACACGGACTGGGTCCGTAACCTGAGGATTATCCTCATTGCTGAACAGAAGAATTACGTCCTGGAAGCACCGCTAGGTGCCAGGCCTGCTGCTGAAGCAACACCAGATGTTATGAACGTCTGGCAGAGCAAAGCTGATGACTACTCGATAGTTCAGTGTGCCATGCTTTACGGCTTAGAATCGGGACTTCAACGACGTTTTGAACGTCATGGAGCATATGAGATGTTCCAGGAGTTGAAGTTAATATTTCAAGCAAATGCCCGAATTGAGAGATATGAAGTCTCCAATAAGTTCTATAGCTGCAAGATGGAGGAGAACAGTTCTGTCAGTGAGCATATACTCAAAATGTCTGGGTATAATAATCACTTGATTCAGATGGGAGTTAATCTTCCAGATGATTGCGTCATTGACAGAATTCTCCAATCACTGCCACCAAGCTACAAGAGCTTCGTGATGAACTATAATATGCAAGGGATGAACAAGACTATTCCCGAGCTCTTCGCAATGCTGAAAGCTGCGGAGGTAGAAATCAAGAAGGAGCATCAAGTGTTGATGGTTAACAAAACCACTAGTTTCAAGAAAAAGGGCAAAGGGAAAAAGAAGGGGAACTTCAAGAAGAACAGCAAGCAAGTTGCTGCTCAGGAGAAGAAACCCAAGTCTGGACCTAAGCCTGAAACTGAGTGCTTCTACTGCAAGCAGACTGGTCACTGGAAGCGGAACTGCCCCAAGTATTTGGCGGATAAGAAGGATGGCAAGGTGAACAAAGGTATATGTGATATACATGTTATTGATGTGTACCTTACTAGAGCTCGCAGTAGCACCTGGGTATTTGATACTGGTTCTGTTGCTAATATTTGCAACTCGAAACAGGGACTACGGAATAAGCGGACGCTAGCAAAGGACGAGGTGACGATGCGCGTGGGAAACGGTTCCAAAGTCGATGTGATCGCGGTCGGCACGCTACCTCTACATCTACCTTCGGGATTAATATTAGACCTAAATAATTGTTATTTGGTGCCAGCGTTGAGCATGAACATTATATCTGGATCTTGTTTAATGCGAGACGGTTATTCATTTAAATCAGAGAATAATGGTTGTTCTATTTATATGAGTAATATCTTTTATGGTCATGCACCTTTGAAGAGTGGTCTATTCTTGTTGAATCTCGATAGTAGTGATACACATATTCATAATGTAGAAGCCAAAAGATGCAGAGTTGATAATGATAGTGCAACTTATTTGTGGCACTGCCGTTTAGGTCATATCGGTGTAAAGCGCATGAAGAAATTCCATACTGATGGGCTTTTGGAACCACTTGATTATGAATCACTTGGTACTTGCGAACCGTGCCTCATAGGCAAGATGACCAAAACACCGTTCTCCGGTACTATGGAGAGAGCAACAGATTTATTGGAAATCATACATACCGATGTATGTGGTCCGATGAATATTGAGGCTCGTGGCAGATATCGTTATTTTCTCACCTTCATAGATGATTTAAGCAGATATGGGTATATCTACTTAATGAAACATAAGTCTGAAACATTTGAAAAGTTCAAGGAATTTCAGAGTGAAGTAGAAAATCATCGTAACAAGAAAATAAAATTTCTACGATCTGATCGTGGAGGAGAATATTTGAGTTACGAGTTTGGTGTACATTTGAAAAATTGTGGAATAGTTTCGCAACTCACGCCACCCGGAACACCACAGCGTAATGGTGTGTCCGAACGTCGTAATCGTACTTTACTAGATATGGTGCGATCTATGATGTCTCTTACTGATTTACCGCTATCGTTTTGGGGTTATGCTTTAGAGACGGCCGCATTCACGTTAAATAGGGCACCATCAAAATCCGTTGAGACGACGCCTTATGAACTATGGTTTGGCAAGAAACCAAAGTTGTCGTTTCTTAAAGTTTGGGGCTGCGATGCTTATGTGAAAAAGCTTCAACCTGATAAGCTCGAACCCAAAGCGGAGAAATGTGTCTTCATAGGATACCCAAAGGAAACTGTTGGGTATATCTTCTATCACAGATCCGAAGGCAAGACATTCGTTGCTAAGAATGGATCATTTCTAGAGAAGGAGTTTCTCTCGAAAGAAGTGAGTGGGAGGAAAGTAGAACTTGACGAGGTAACTATACCTGCTCCCTTATTGGAAAATAGTACATCACAGAAAACTGTTTCTGCGACACCTATACCAATTAGTGAGGAAGCTAATGATGATGATCATGAAGCTTCAGGACAAGATACTACTGAACCACGTAGATCCACCAGAGTGAGATCCGCACCAGAGTGGTACGGTAATCCAGTTCTGGAAGTCATGCTACTAGATCATGATGAACCTACGAACTATGAAGAAGCAATGGTGAGCCCAGATTCCGCAAAGTGGCTTGAGGCCATGAAATCTGAGATGGGATCCATGTATGAGAACAAAGTATGGACTTTGGTTGACTTGCCCGATGATCGGCAAGCAATTGAGAATAAATGGATCTTCAAGAAAAAGACTGACGCTGACGGTAATATTACTGTCTATAAAGCTCGACTTGTCGCAAAAGGTTTTCGACAAGTTCAAGGGGTTGACTACGATGAGACCTTCTCACCCGTAGCGATGCTTAAGTCCGTCAGAATCATGTTAGCAATCGCCGCATTTTATGATTATGAAATATGGCAAATGGATGTCAAAACTGCGTTCCTGAATGGATTTCTGGAAGAAGAGTTGTATATGATGCAACAAGAAGGTTTTGTCGATCCGAAGGAAGCTAACAAAGTGTGCAAACTCCAGCGATCCATTTATGGACTGGTGCAAGCATCTCGGAGTTGGAATAAACGCTTTGATAGTGTGATCAAAGCATTTGGCTTTATACAGACTTTTGGAGAAGCCTATATTTACAAGAAAGTGAGTGGGAGCTCTGTAGCATTTCTGATATTATATGTGGATGACATATTGCTGATTGGAAATGATATAGAATTTCTGGATAGCATAAAGGGATACTTGAATAAAAGTTTTTCGATGAAAGACCTCGGGGAAGCTGCTTACATATTAGGCATAAAGATCTATAGAGATAGATCAAGACGCTTAATTGGACTTTCACAAAGCACATACCTTGACAAGATTTTGAAGAAGTTCAAAATGGATCAAGCAAAGAAAGGGTTCTTGCCTGTGTTGCAAGGTGTGAAGTTGAGTCAGACTCAATGCCCGACCACTGCAGAAGATAGAGAGAAAATGAAAGATGTTCCCTATGCTTCAGCCATAGGCTCTATCATGTATGCAATGCTGTGTACCAGACCTGATGTGTGCCTTGCTATAAGTTTAGCAGGGAGGTACCAAAGTAATCCAGGAGTGGATCACTGGACAGCGGTCAAGAACATCCTGAAATACCTGAAAAGGACTAGGGATATGTTTCTCGTATATGGAGGTGACAAAGAGCTCACCGTAAGAGGTTACGTTGATGCAAGCTTTGACACTGATCCGGACGATTCTAAATCGCAAACCGGATATGTGTTTACTTTAAACGGTGGAGCTGTCAGTTGGTGCCGTTCTAAACAAAGCGTCATAGCGGGATCTACATGTGAAGTGGAGTACATAGCTGCTTCGGAAGCAGCGAACGAAGGAGTCTGGATGAAGGAGTTCATATCCGATCTAGGTGTCATACCTAGTGCGTCGGGTCCAATGAAAATCTTTTGTGACAATACTGGTGCAATTGCTTTGGCAAAGGAATCCAGATTTCACAAAAGGACCAAACACATCAAGAGACGCTTCAACTCCATCCGGGATTTAGTCCAGGTGAGAGACATAGAGATTTGCAAGATACATACGGATCTGAATGTTGCAGACCCGTTGACTAAGCCTCTTCCACGAGCAAAACATGATCAGCACCAAGGCTCCATGGGTGTTAGAATCATTACTGTGTAATCTAGATTATTGACTCTAGTGCAAGTGGGAGACTGAAGGAAATATGCCCTAGAGGCAATAATAAAGTTATTATTTATTTCCTTATATCATGATAAATGTTTATTATTCATGCTAGAATTGTATTAACCGGAAACATAATACATGTGTGAATACATAGACCAACAGAGTGTCACTAGTATGCCTCTACTTGACTAGCTCATTAATCAAAGATGGTTATGCTTCCTAACCATGAACAAAGAGTTGTTATTTGATTAACGAGGTCACATCATTAGTTGAATGATCTGATTGACATGACCCATTCCATTAGCTTAGCACCCGATCGTTTAGTATGTTGCTATTGCTTTTCTTCATGACTTATACATGTTCCTATAACTATGAGATTATGCAACTCCCGTTTACCAGAGGAACACTTTGGGTACTACCAAACGTCACAACGTAACTGGGTGATTATAAAGGAGTACTACAGGTGTCTCAAATGGTGGATGTTGGGTTGGCGTATTTCGAGATTAGGGTTTGTCACTCCGAGTGTCGGAGAGGTATCTCTGGGCCCTCTCGGTAATGCACATCACATAAGCCTTGCAAGCACTGCAACTAATATGTTAGTTGTGAGATGATGTATTATGGAACGAGTAAAGAGACTTGCCGGTAACGAGATTGAACTAGGTATTGGATACCGACGATCGAATCTCGGGCAAGTAACATACCGATGACAAAGGGAACAACATATGTTGTTATGCGGTCTGACCGATAAAGATCTTCGTAGAATATGTAGGAGCCAGTATGGGCATCCAGGTCCCGCTATTGGTTATTGACCGGAGACATGTCTCGGTCATGTCTACATTGTTCTCGAACCGTAGGGTCCGCACGCTTAACGTTACGATGACAGTTATTATGAGTTTATGCATTTTGATGTACCGAAGGTTGTTCGGTGTCCCGGATGTGATCACGGACATGACGAGGAGTCTCGAAATGGTCGAGACGTAAAGATTGATATATTGGAAGCCTATGTTTGGACACCGGAAGTGTTCCGGGTGAAATCGGGATTTTACCGGAATACCGGGAGGGTTACCGAAACCCCCCGGGAGGCAAATGGGCCTATTGGGCCTTAGTGGAAAAGAGAAAAGGGGGAGCCCATAGCTGGCCGCGCCCCCCCTTCCCCAAGTCCTATTAGGACTAGGAGAAGGGGCCGGCCCCCCTCTCTCTCCTTTCCCCCTTGGGAGTCCTAGTTGGAATAGGATTGAGGGGGGGAGTCCTACTCCTGGTAGGAGTAGGACTCCTCCCGCGCCCTCTCCCTAGCCGGCTGAACCCCTCCCCCAGCTCCTTTATATACGGGGGCAGGGGGCACCCCATAGACACACAAGTTGATCATTGTTGATCGTTCCTTAGCCGTGTGCGGTGCCCCCTGCCACCAAAATCCACCTCGATCATACCGTTGTAGTGCTTAGGCGAAGCCCTGCGTCGGTAGTACATCAAGATCGTCAAGACGCCGTCGTGCTGACGGAACTCTTCCTCGACACTTTGCTGGATCGGAGCCCAAGGATCGTCATCGAGCTGAACGTGTGCTAAGAACTCAGAGGTGCCGGAGTAACGGTGCTTGGATCGGTTGGATCGGGAAGAAGACGTACGACTACTTCCTCTACGTTGTGTGATCGCTTCCGCAGTCGGTCTGCGTTGGTACGTAGACAACACTCTCCCCCTCGTTGCTATGCATCACCATGATCTTGCGTGTGCGTAGGAAAATTTTCGAAATTACTACGTTACCCAACAGCCAGCCACCTCTCCTAGTCCTAATAGGACTAGGGGAGGGGGGAGGCGCGCGGCCACCTTGGGCTGCCCCTTTCTCCTTTCCACTAAAGCCCATTAAGGCCCATATGGCTCCCGGGGGGTTCCGGTAACCTCCCGGTACTCCGGTAAAATCCCGATTTCACCCGGAACACTTCCGATATCCAAATATAGGCTTCCAATATATCAATCTTTATGTCTCGACCATTTCGAGACTCCTCGTCATGTCCGTGATCACATCCGGGACTCCGAACTAACTTCGGTACATCAAAATGCATAAACTCATAATAACTGTCATCGTAACGTTAAGCGTGCGGACCCTACGGTTCGAGAACAATGTAGACATGACTGAGACACATCTCCGGTCAATAACCAATAGCGGGACCTGGATGCCCATATTGGCTCCTACATATTCTACGAAGATCTTTATCGGTCAGACCGCATAACAACATACGTTGTTCCCTTTGTCATCGGTATGTTACTTGCCCGAGATTCGATCGTCGGTATCCAATACCTAGTTCAATCTCGTTATCGGTAAGTCTCTTTACTCATTTCGTAATACATCATCTCGCAACTAACTCATTAGTTGCAATGCTTGCAAGGCTTATGTGATGTGCATTACCGAGAGGGCCCAGAGATACCTCTCCAACAATCTGAGTGACAAATCCTAATCTCGAAATACGCCAACCCAACATGTACCTTTGGAGACACCTGTAGAGCTCCTTTATAATCACCCAGTTACGTTGTGATGTTTGGTAGCACACAAAGTGTTCCTCCGGCAAACGGGAGTTGCATAATCTCATAGTCATACGAACATGTATAAGTCATGAAGAAAGCAATAGCAACATACTAAACGATCGGGTGCTAAGCTAATGGAATGGGTCATGTCAATCAGATCATTCATCTAATGATGTGATCCCGTTAATCAAATAACAACTCTTTGTCCATGGTTAGGAAACATAACCATCTTTGATTAACGAGCTAGTCAAGTAGAGGCATACTAGTGAAACTCTGTTTGTCTATGCATTCACACATGTATTATGTTTCCGGTTAATACAATTCTAGCATGAATAATAAACATTTATCATGATATAAGGAAATAAATAATAACTTTATTATTGCCTCTAGGGCATATTTCCTTCACAAGTAGAATTGAGCAATAGAGAGCTCAAATTAATTTTGCAAAAGACTGTTAATAGGTCTAGAAAGAATTGGTCTAAGAAACTTGATGATGCATTATGGGCTTATAGAACTGCATATAAAAATACTATGGGTATGTCTCCGTATAAAACGGTTTATGGAAAAGCATGTCACTTACCTCTCGAACTAGAACATAAGGCATATTGGGCTATTAAAGAGCTCAACTATGATTTTAAACTTGCCGGTGAGAAGAGGTTATTTGATATTAGCTCACTTGATGAATGGAGAACCCAAGCTTATGAAAATGCCAAGTTGTTTAAAGAAAAAGTTAAAAGATGGCATGACAAAAGGATACAAAAGCGCGAGTTTAATGTAGGTGATTATGTATTGCTATACAACTCTCGTTTAAGATTTTTTGCAGGAAAACTCCTCTCTAAATGGGAAGGCCCCTATGTTATCGAAGAGGTCTATCGTTCCGGTGCCATAAAAATCAACAACTTCGAGGGCACAAATCTGAAGGTGGTAAACGGTCAAAGAATCAAACATTATTTCTCAGGTAATCCCATAAATGTTGAAACCAATATTATTGAAACCGTAACCCTAGAGGAATACATAAGGGACACCTTCCAGACCATTTCAGACTTCGAAAAGGAATAGGTATGTGGTACGGTAAGTAAACCGACTCCAAATTTTTTTAAGGCAATATTTCTCCGTTTTGGAATATTTAGAAAAATAGAAAAATAAGTAGCAGTCCGGGAAGGACACGAGGGCCCCACGAGGGTGGTGGGCGCGCCCCTACCTCGTGAGCACCTCGTGTGCCTTACGGACTCCGTTTTCTTGCATATTACGTATTTTGGTCGGTAAAAATTCATTATATAACCTCCCAAAGGTTTTGACTCCCGTATCATGCAAATCTCCTCTGTTCTTGTTTCGAGCTATTTTTCTGACAGATCTAGGTTATCATGACGGCCCCAAGCGCCTCCAAGGACAAGTTCTTCGAGAAGGTCATCAACCCTTACCTCGCGGAGGTGCTGCGACACCCTCAAACCATTGAGTTGCGTGATGGGTTGCTGCACATCCGCGATGAAGAGGGACCAAAGGGGACTGAAAGCATGGAGACGAGGCTCGAAGTAGTGGAGCAACAAATTTTCAAGTGCCAAGGGATGGTGGAACGTGGACTCATCTAACCACATGATGATCGCGGAGTTCACTAGCAACCACAAGTTGGATGCTGACAACATCGGGGAGACTATCTTCAAGCTTCATGAGAAGATCGAGCACCTCCAAGCCCAAATCTATGACCTGCAAAACCAAAACTGTGAGTATGAATATAGATTCAAAAGGATGAGTTTGGCTGCAGATTTGAGGATCCCGGAGACTCGATCATCTTTCTATGATGGAGAACCTATGCCTTGGAAGATGGACGCAAGACCCGCATCATCTACAACACCTCCACCTTCTTCACCGACAAAGGAGATATAATCACATGGGTATGGGCACTCCCCTTGGCAACTGCCAAGCTTGGGGGAGGTGCCCCGGTATCGTATCACAATCACAACTCCTATATTTATTGTTTTTTCTTAGTTCGATCCTATTAGTAGTATCTTGATCTAGTAGAATAAAGTTTATGGCATGATCTAGTTTTGAGTTTGCTTTATGATCTCTCTTTGTAATCGAGTCCGTGAGCTATATATAATAAAGATTATTGTTGAGTCAAGGGCTTGATTATTTTGCCATGATCTTGGGCGAATAAAAGAAAAGAGAAAAAGAATAAAAAGAAACAAAGAGTTCATATTGATCTTATTGAGAGTAATGACTTCACATAGAAAGAGTATGATGATTAAAAGTTGTTGGGAGTTGGCAGACATAGCTTTGGTCATCGTTGCAATTAATAGGAAGTAATAAGGAAAGAGAGGTTTTCACATATAGATATATTATCATTGACATCTTTTATGATTGGGAGCACTCATTAAAATATGACATGCTAAAGGGTTGATGTTGGACAAGGAAGACAACGTAATGAGTTATGTCTTTCTTATATCTGAGATAAAGTATGTTGTCATGGATCCTCTAACTTGTTGAACTTGCCTTTCCCCCTCATGCTAGCCAAATTCTTAGCACCAAGTAGAAATACTACTTGTGCTTCCAAATACCCTTAAACCAGTTTTGCCATGAGAGTCCACCATATCTACCTATGGATTGAGTAAGATCCTTCAAGTAAGTTGTCATCGGTGCAAAGCAATAAAAATTGCTCTAAATATGTATGATTGACTGGTGTGGGAGAAATAATCTTTATACGATCTTGTGATGTGGAAGTAATAAAAGCGACAGACTGCATAATAAAGGTTCATATCACAAGGGGCAATATAAAGTGACGTTCTTTTGCATTGATATTTTGTGCATCCAACTATAAAAGCGCATGGCAACCTCTGCTTCCCTCAGCGAAGGGCCTATCTTTTATTATTATCTTCTACCTTATGCAAGAGTCACGGTGATCTTCACCTTTCCTTTTTCATTTTATCCTTTGGCAAGCTCAGCATGTTGGAAAGAATATGATATATATATATATATATATATATATATCTAATTGGATATAGGGGAGCATGAATTATTATTGTTGATATTACCCTTGAGGTAAAAGGTTGTGGGGAAAAACTATAAGCCCCTATATTTCTCTGTGTCTGATTAAAACTTCGTAACCACAAGTATTGCGTGAGTGTTAGCAATTATGAAGGACTAAATGATAGTTGAGCATGTGGACTTGCTTTTTAGCTCTGACATAGACTCTTTTCGATGTTATGATAAATTGCAATTGCTTCAATGACTGAGATTATAGTTTGTCGGAGCCCAATAAGGTTTATGATTTATACTTTTGCATTGTGAATAGATCATCACTTGAACATAAGTAATCATATGACAAAATCTATATATGTTGCTGTTATGAGAATAATCATGTTGCCTTCATGTTCGTATTTAATTTTTATCGACGCCTCTACCTCTAAACACGAGGACATATTTATTGTTATCGGCTTTTCACTTGAGGACAAGGGAGGTCTAAGCTTGGGGGAGTTGATACGTCCATTTTGCATCATGCTTTTATATCGATATTTATTGCATTATGCACTGTTATTTCTCTTTATGTCACAATACTTATGGCTATTCTCTCTTATTTTACAAGGTTTACATAAGGAGGGAGAATGCCGACAGCTGGAATTCTGGGCTGGAAAAGGAGCAAATATTAGACACCTATTCTGCGCAACTCCAAAAGTCCTGAAACTCCATGGAACATCTTAAAATAAATAAAGAAAAATCCTCGCCAAAGATAAGGCCAGGGGGCCCACACCCTGCTCACGAGGGTGGGGGCGCCCCCCCCTCCTAGGGCGCGCCTCCTACCTCGTGGGCCCCCTGGTGGCTCTGCGACGTCCATCTTCTCCTATGTGAAGTCTTTCAATGAGAAAAAAATAGGAAGGAACTTTTCGGGACGAGACTCCGCTGCCACGAGGCGGAACCTTGGCGGAACCAATCTAGAGCTCCGGCAGAGCTGTTCTGCCAGGGATACTTCCCTCCAGGAGGGGGAAATCATCACCATCGTCATCACCAATGCTCCTCTCATCGGGAGAGGGCAATCTCCATCAACATCTTCACCAGCACCATCTCATCTCCAAACCCTAGTTCATCTCTTGTATCCAATTCTTGTCTCAAAGTCTGGGATTGGTGCTAGTAGGTTGCTAGTAGTGTTGATTACTCCTTGTAGTTGATGCTAGTTGGTTTATTTGGTGGAAGATCATGTGTTCAGATCCTATGTACATATTATTACCCCTCTGATTATGAACATGAATATGCTTTGTGAGTAATTACGTTTGTTCCTGAGGACAAGGGAGAAGTCTTGCTATTAGTAGTCATGTAAATTTGGTATTCGTTTGATATTTTGATAAGATGTATGTTGTCTAGCCTCTAGTGGTGTTATGTGAACGTCGACTACATAACACTTCACCATTATTTGGGCCTAGAGGAAGGCATTGGGAAGTAATAAATAGATGATGGGTTGCTAGAGTGATAGAAGCTTAAACCCTAGTTTATGCGTTGCTTCGTAAGGGGCTGATTTGGATCCATATGTTTCATGCTATGGTTATGTTTACCTTAATACTTTTGTTGTAGTTGCGGATGCTTGCAATAGAGGTTAATCATAAATGGGATGCTTGTTCAAGTAAGAACAGCACCCAAGCACCGGTCCACCCACATATCAAATTATCAAAGTATCGAACGCGAATCATATGAACGTGATGAAAACTAGCTTGACGATATTCCCATGTGTCCTCGGGAGCGCTTTTCCTTATATAAGAGTTTGTTCCGGCTTGTCCTTTTCTACAAAAAGGATTGGGCCACCTTGCTGCACTTTATTTACTTTTGTTACTTGTTGCTCGTTACAATTTACCTTATCACAAAACTATCTGTTACCACTTATTTCAGTACTTGCAGAGAAAACCTTGCTGAAAACCGCTTATCATTTCCTTCTGCTCCTCGTTGGGTTCGACACTCTTACTTATCGAAAGGACTATGATAGATCCCCTATACTTGTGGGTCATCAGTCTCCAACTCCGACGATCGCCGCCGCGACACCAACAGCGGGACGCTGGACTCCTGGTGTTGCTCTGCTCTGGGTGGTCGGCTGACCTCCCGCGAAGGCCGCCACGACTCCTTTCCAAGGCCGGATTCTCTGCTGCTGATCTTCACCAAGTCTTCTTCACCTTGCTGCAGCTTTACCCCAAGGATCCTCTGCTACTACTCTTCTTCGACTGCAACTTCTATAACTTCGAATCAAAGATCATCAAGACCCATAGGCTCTGAACCTCTCTCTTCTCTTGTTCCTGTTCTCTGAATATATGCACTGTTGGATCTGAAAATTACTCTGTTACCTGTGTACCCATGCTGAAATCTCATGTATTCTTGCTGAATTGTTGTGACACTTGCTGGATATCAAGTTAGTAGTTATTCTCCTGTGAGCTGCTGTCACTTTAATTGGTTGCATAAGTTGTGTGTGATGTCTGAACCATCTTCCATGTGCTAGTTTACTTGTCTGTTTGATTGCAAGAAAACCACTAAAAAGAGATAGTCCTTTTTCTGAACCCTTTACCTTTGCTGCATATTGTTTGGTTTTACCTTGTTCTAGTGGCTGCTTGTTATCATTACTATTTGATTCATCTGTTCAGTTGTTCTGAATGTTTTGAATGTGTGTTTAGAAGTTCTAGATCCTTGTGGAGAACACGACATCCGTAGTTTGGGCGTAAAAACCCTGCTATATTACACTTGATCATTTTGGCGCCGTTGCGGGGGATCGAATCCGGGCCACCCGCGTGACAGGCGGGAATACTTACCACTATATGAATGTCGACTACATGACACTTCACCATTATTTCGGCCTAGAGGAAGGCATTGGGAAGGACTAAGTAGATGATGGGTTGCTAGAGTGACAGAAGCTTAAACCCTAGTTTATGCGTTGCTTCGTAAGGGGCTGATTTGTATCCATATGTTTCATGCTATGGTTAGGTTTACCTTAATACTTCTTTTGTAGTTGCGGATGCTTGCAATAGGAGTTAATCATAAGTGGGATGCTTGTCCAAGTAAGGACAACACCCAAGCACCGGTTCACCCACATATCAAATTATCAAAGTACCAAACGCGAATCATATGAACGTGATGAAAACTAGCTTGACGATAATTCCCATGTGTCCTCGGGAGCGCTTTATTCTATATAAGAGTTTGTCCAGGCTTGTCCTTTGCTACAAAAAGGATTGGGCCACCTTGCTGCACTTTATTTACTTTAGTTACTTGTTGCTCGTTACAAATTATCTTATCACAAAACTATCTATTACCTATAATTTCAGTGCTTGCAGAGAATACCTTGATGAAAACCGCTTATCATTTCCTTCTACTCCTCGTTGGGTTCGACACTCTTACTTATCGAAAGGACTACGATAGATCCCCTATACTTGTGGGTCATCAGCCGCCGGGAGGCCGAAGCTACTATTTTCGGCCGAACCCTCACCGACACCTACTTTTCGGCCCATGTATGCATGTCTTCGGCCAAAGCGCGGCCGAAAAGCCCTCTTCGGCCTTAGCCTGGCCGAAAACTACCTTTTCGGCCCACACGAGGCCGACAGGGTCATAGTTTTGCAGTTTTTCATTCTGTGCTATAGTTTCCGAAATTGCTACAAAAAACGTGATAGTTTTGCAAAAAAATCAAGTGGTTCAATGGATTCCGGATACAAGAGGTTGCACCGGCCCTATACGACAGAGTCAGCAATGGTGTCAAGAGATTGTGCACAGTGCACCCGACAGTGATTGGCGGCAACTGGATCATGGACATCGGGCCGAAGATGTCGGCCCTTGAGATTCAGGAGTACCTTAACCTATGGACTACAGTGGAGCAAGTAGAGCTCAACCAAGACATCCTAGATTCCATAGTTTGGGCTTGGGAAAAGGATGGTGTCTTCTCAGCTCGATCGGCCCATGCAGCCAAGTTTTGGGGAAGAGAGGTCATCCCCATGGCTGATTTCACTTGGAACTCTAAGGCACCACTACAATGCCATTTTTTTGCGTGGCTAGCACTTCAAAACAGGTGTTGGACATCTGACAGGCTTGCGAGGCATGGACTAGAGCATCAGGAGGCTTTCCCTTTCTGCGGGTAAGAGCAAGAAACCATTGACCACATCCTCCTCACTTGCGTTTTTGCGAGACAAATTTGGACCATTGTATGCACCGGCCTAAACAAACGAGACTGGATCCCTCATCATTAGTCCAACTTGTCACAATGGTGTGCCAACAAGCATGGTGCTATGACATGCACGAAGGATGTGCGAGCAATGTTGCTATTGGTCCTATGGAGCTTTGGAAGCATCGAAACTCCATCTTGTTCGATGCGGACTCTCCCTCTATGCACCAGTTAGTTATGAAGACTGAACAAGAAGCCACAAGATGGAAGCAAGCGGGAATATTCAAGGGAGAGATGGAGCCGATGCTGCATGCATTAGCTACGTGGGCAAACGTGAGAAGTTGGATATGTATTAGGTGGATTCCGAGTAGAGTTGGTGTACGTGTAATATGTAATATCCAACATGGAGGGGCTTCTTCTCCCCATCCTCTCTTTAATACATAGTACGCACACTCGTGCATATTCGAGAAAAAAGCCCCTAGGAAACCACATGGACTTCGATCAAAGAACACCGTTCTCATTCGAATTTAATTAGACCATCATGTTGCTCCTTCACCACTATTATGTTATGTTCTTCTCTGCATAGAGTATTGATTAGAGTATAAAGGAAAATAACTACATTATGTGTGTACTTCCTATGTAAAGAAATATAGTGATCTAAATGCTCTTATATTTCTTTACGAAGGGAGTAACTAATTTAATGACAACTTCTTGTGAAAGTGGGTGTCAACTACATACACTCACTAGTTGCGTGTGAGACATGCAAACCACTTTCATCAACCTATTTTCTCTTCTCCCCTTTCGTAAATTTCAAAACTATAGGCCAGGAAAAACTCAAATGAAAAACATGAATTTTGTGTAGGATAAATTAAAGTAAAACAAATTGAAAACCTAAAGCAGGTTTTTCTCTTGGAACTGTGTTGAACATGTGTACACGTTGAGTTACAACTAGACCTCTAATTAGCATAGGTTCATAAATTCACCTAGGTTACACATAGCACAACACTAGACTTCTAGTTATCTGAAACAAAATCTAATTCTTTAGGATTGCTAGCACCAATACAAGTCGTACACATGGAGTTATGGCTATTGAGGCGGTAAAATCAACAACACCCGGCCCATAAATGTAGTGTTGAATAGCTACTTTGCACCTGTCTGCATGGTCCTGACGAGTATATAGTTGAACACTCAAGATTGCACAACCAAAATGTAAGCTCACCCATCAAGTTTATAGCTATCACATTGCCATTGGGCGAACACATAAAAAGTGCTAGTTTGGTCTTCGAGGATGATGAACAAAGCTAGGCCTGGGAGGCACCAGGAAATTTCTCCAAGTTTCCCTTGGTTGATTCAACTGTGCAAACTACAAATCAAACACATAAGAATCAATCAATTAGATGGGATAAAACCACTGAAAAAGGACCTTTATCACTTGATCACACCTTGGTGCTGATCTCTGCCCCATAAATCTCCAGTGTTCCCCTCTTTTTTGAGTGTGTTGCGCCGATTCCGTGGGTGTACTTGATGTACCAGTCCTTGACGCGGTGCTCTCTCTCTCTCCTGTGGGAGTCCGACAAGCCACTACTGTATATAGGATCTATACCCGACCCGAATATTGATAGAAATCCCAAGAATATATATTAAATATTGATAAGGTATTATCAATTATATGGGCAGGGAAGACCCCCTGAAAAAAATAAGCAATGCTGAATATTTAAGCAGCCTTGGCATGTGTGTACGCATACACTGGCACATGGATTCTTGAAGGCAGTAGAAGCTCTGAAGGCTAAGCGCATGATGATCTGTATAGCTGAGGATCAAAGACTGGTACACAGAAGCCAGCCAATTATTCACCGAGGGACAATGCCACGTGAAGAAAGTAGAGATTCCTGAAGATTGAAGCTTGTCGGCACTCTCTCGCACTTTTCTATATTATTAGAAGGACACGCATGTACCCTAGTAGGACACGCGTGCATACTATGGTGCACTTTTCTATATTATTAGAAGGACACGCATTTACCCTAGAGGGACACGCGTGCATGCTATCATGTGTAAAATAAGTAAAGAAAGGCTCCTGAAGGCGTTCCTCGCGGCTATATAAGGAGACGCTGGGCTCAAGAACGGAACACAGAAGTAACACCCACAAGACGGGAGAGCACGAAGTACTCAGAGCATCGAGACTCTCCACCAGAGCACCACTTCCTTTGTAGTTTAGCCACCACCACTACTAGTAGAATAGCCAAGAAGGCGATTCAATCGTCAAGAATTTGAAGGTAATTTCCTAGTTGTGTGTAATCCCTTCGGGGCCTCCCGAAAGGGAAAACCATATGTAAATTATGTTGTTGAAATGATGTAGTTTCTTGGTTTCACTTAGTGCTTTTATTTATGAATTTATGGGACGAGTTCTTATGCTAGGGATCCTATAGGAGAAACCTCTGCGTGTGTAGTTCTCTGTGTAGCCCAGAGTGGCGTTTGAATGAGAACCTTGTGGCCGTAGAGAAGTGTTCCCTTCGGGTGGAATTGCCTGGGAAGACGATAGGAATTTACCCCATAAATTTGCAATTAAAACTTCTAAGTGAACATAATTAGCTACATCTGATGCAACATAATGATAAATATGGTGAGTACTGAGTAGGATTTTACACCTCTGCGCACATCGTAGGACGAATTGTTGGCCTCGCCAGCCCAGAATAGATCCTGCAACAAATACATAATCAAGTTAGAACGTGAAGGTAATCATATTGAATTAAATATTGCTATGAATAGTGAAAGTACTATTCCAAATAGTGTTTTAAATAGTAAAGCACTTTAGTGAATAGTGCCCTACCTAGTGAATAGTAAATACTATTCAAGATAAAAAGCATACCTGTCTACCACCTTCACCTAATCCCATATTAACCTAATCAAAATCTTAATTAATATTGATTAGAAAATATTTAGTAAAAATTTATTTCCCTATATTGTTGGTATCAGGTCCAGCGTTTAATCATTGAAAGGTTAAAATATTTAAACTTAGAAGTTAGCGCAGGTAAAGTAATAAATACTAAAGAAAATCTAAATTTAAGGTGTAGAGTAAATCCCTCTAAAGGGCATATCTGGCATACATCTCATAGTCAGTTAAATACAGTCGTCGACTTGATATATAACTTTTACATATCTTGGGGGAAAAGACAAGATAATTTAGACCAAAAATTTGAAAGTTTATTCAAAGAATACCAAAAGCTTACTGATAAGTTTCAGGGTTGAATAATAAAATTGATCTAGCTTTACATAAGCTAGAGGAAGCAAAAGCAAGATAGAATACAGTTTGCAAGAATAACGATTATATTAAAGAAGAAGTGCTATCAATAGGCCGTTACTTAAGTAAAGGCAAAGAGTCGCTCCCACGCACGGAATCAAGACAAGATATACTTGAAATAAAGAAGTTGGTGCAAGAGGTTAAAACTTTGATTATCTCATAATTATATGACTGAATATACTCAATCATTAAACGAAGTAGCAAAATACCTGTCCCCTCCTGTCGGATTCTCCGATCACGACTCCCCAAAGAAGATTCCAAAGTAATAATAAGACAAAATAACACAATCATTCAACTATTAATTCAAGTATTAGATAAGCTAAAAAGTGTTCAAAGCAACAAAGAAATTGTGCTAGCATCATCTGGAATAGTTTCCTCTACTAGAAATATTAATTCAGAAAAATGGACGTATCTAAAGGCTTCCTTAGAAGAGACAAAACTCTCCAATTAGTAAGGCAAGATTCAAGACCTCTAGCCATGAAGCATAGATTATCATGCAAAGCTGATGATATTGATAGTATTGAAGAAGTTATAGATATACAAAGGGATCTAGAAAGATATCAGAAAGATACCCTAAGAAAAATAAAACCACAACAAGTATATCACATGGGTATGATTGAAAGTAAAAGTGGTCTATACAGAATATCTCGAGAAGTAGAATTAAGTGTGTTAACACATCCAGTAGATTTAAGAATTGTAAGCAAAAATATTGAAAATGAATTAAACTATTGTGGTTACAAATATATTCATCAAGGCATGTATATCATAGGAGTAAAAGGTATGACAAGGAAGAAATTAGGTGCAAAGGTTTTGATAACCTTATTAGACAGAAGATGGGAATCTGTGGACAAAGCAGCATTAGGATTTTTGGAAGGAGACATGAATGAAAATAGACTAATAACCTATATAGCTCCAGGCCTAATGATGCCCGTAAAAGAATTTATTGAAAAAATGAGTTTTGGTTTCCAAACTAAAGGTTATGAAGATTTTAAAGGAACAAATTTGCTAGTAAGCATAGAATTTATAGGAAGGCTCACTAATAGAAGTAGCTCCAGATATAGAGTAAATGTGAATGACGTAATTGATAGTATGCAATCAAAAGGTATAAAGTTTATGAATCCTCTTAAAATTAGTTCTGAAGAAAGAGCTGGAGAAGAATGGAAGATAGGTGAATTAATAGAGAAAAAAGAATTAAAACAACCTGAAAACTACATAAGCTATCAAAATTGTGAAGGAAGTAGCAGCATTCAATTTATGAACTATAAAGCTGCATCAATAGAAGACTCTGAATCTTTTATGTCAGAATCAGAAATTAATGATGAGAAAAATAAAGGTATATCTGAATGCATGGAAAAGGCTGATTTAGATGATGAAATAATTCATTGGGAAAAGAAACTAAAACATATTTGGAATATAGTCATTCTATGACAAAGGATTGGCCTAAAATTAGAGAAGGAGAACTATTTATCATTAGAGAAATTGCAAGGTTGAAGAAACTAAAAAATGATAAAAAGTTTGCCACTAGTAGTTTAACCATGGAAGATAAAATTATAGCATCCGCAGAAAGAAAAGCAAATGCTATTATTAATAAAAATGCTATCATTAATAATGATAATAATAATAATAATAAGGATAAGAATATTGTTCAAAATGAAGAAGTTATTAGTGAAGAAGAGCAATGGGATATCAATAATAAGTTATTATTAGAAAGTTATGAGGAAGAGGAAGAATTAATAAAAGAAATGTGGTTAGAAGATGAAAGATATGATGATTCAGAACAAAATAGTGATTTCTACAATTCACTAGATAATGTGGGACTTCATAATTTAGACAATGCAATGGAAGCCATGGAAGTAGAAAATAGTGGTAAAAGGAGAAGAGGATATGGAGAATCGTCTGTAAAAAGAGAAGGAGAAAGAGAAAGACCTACCAGATCAGCTGGACAATGGCCTCCAGAAAAAGATGACTATCAACCTACATATATCCCAGGGCAATATAGATATATGGGTACTAAAAGAAGAGATTTTGAAAAACCAGTGCAATTTCAGAATTATAAGAATGATGGCGCTATATTAAACCTAGCAGCTCATGATCCAATAGATTGGCCAAATATAATCAGCATATGGAAAGGTTTAATAGTGCAAAAATATATACAAAATCAGTATAATATAGGCACCAAGGTAGAAGATATGCTAACATATCTTGAAACATTTTTAGGAGAATTTGTAAAAGTTCTATGGGAACAATGGGTAGAATCATACCCTAGTCAATATGAAGAATTAAAAAGGGCAGGAAGTAACCCTAATAATTTTGCGAATGTTATTTCAAATATGATCATAGCAGAAGATCCAGAATTAGGATATACCTCATTACAAAATGAAAGGTTAAGAGAAATAGAAAAATTAACATTAACAAGCTGGAAAGGTATAAAAGAATTTTCACAGCATTATTTGTATAATGCTACCACTGCTAAACAAGGTTTTAATGTAGGTGTAGTAGAAAGATATTTTAATAAGTTGCCTGATCCTCTAGGTTCCATAATATTTGAGGAGTATAAAAAAGAAACAGGAGGAAATGTGGTAAATATATCCCAAGCCATAACATTTGTTTTCAAACAATTAAGAAAGGTGTGTACTAGCATTCAAGCCCAAAGATCTATGAAGAAATCCGATTACAATTTTTGCAATAACATTGTTCAAATACCACTAACATATGGAGAAGAAAGGCATAGAAAAAACAAATATTATAAACCACAAAGGAGAGATAATAGAAATTTTAGAACAAAGAAAAGATATTTCTTAAGAAGGTCAGACAATAGAGCCCCATTCTTGCATAAAAGAAATGTAAGAAGATATAATCCTAAGAAAACCTATGATAAAACATGCAGGTGTTTCATATGTAACTCTCCTGATCATTTAAGTAGAACTTGTCCTAATAAAGACCAGAAAAGATACTCTAGCAAATATGAAGAACAAGAAAGAGTATTAATTATAGATAGCGTTAATGAGAATATATTAGTATGTGATGATGAAATAAAAGACGATGAGTCAATATATTCAATTATAGAGATAGATGAAGTAGAAAATGAGGCTCCAGAATATGAATCAAGTGAAGATGAAATAGACCTGATAGATGAATTAGCCGGTTTAAAAATTGAAATGATGAACCAAGTAGATTGTGAACATGATTGGATTAGAGGAAAAGGTGATTATAACATAAAATGTGCTTTCTGTATATATTACCCAAGCCAAGATAATAGGTTCACATGTAGCTTGTGTTTAAAACAAGCATGTGCCTCATGTCTAAGAGCCAATAATCAGAAGTGGAGACAAGAAATAGAATTAGAACCAGAAGAACGAATAGTATCCAGTAGGGTTAGAAATTTAGAAAATAGAATAAATAAGCTAGAAGCGGAACTAGAAACACTTAAAGATGAGTTAAAAAATAGTAATAAGCAAGACAATAATGTTGCTGAAATCACGGAAATGAAAGAGCAAATGGTAACAGTAAGGGATAAAAAAGGAGACAAATTAATACAACTGAAAGATGCAATTACTAGCTTTGGGAATAAATATATTGTTCGATTACCATTCAAAGAAGTGTTAGGAATAAGGATCCCAGTTAGGATTGTTCTTAAGCCAAATATTTCATATAAACTACTAGCACTATTAGATACTGGTTGCACTAAGAACATCATCCATGATAAATATTTTATGAGATGTCCCGAAATAGTTGAAACTATAGATGATAATAAAGCTGAAGTATCGACTGATATGTCAGGAATAAAGAAGATCCATAATCAGCTAGCATATAATATTGAAGCTTACATAAATGGCAAAAAATATATAATAGATGAAATTACAATAAGAGATTTGTCAGTAATAAATGATGACATGATAATAGGGTTAAGATTTTTACAACAATCTTTACAAACCACAATCATACATGAAGAAGGGGTAACATTTATCCCTTATCAAGATAATGTTCCATACATATCTAAAGTAAGAAAACAAAGAAAGTCCTTGCAAAATGTAGAAATATCTAATTTAGATGGTGAATATAGCGCAAGTCTGGATCCCCTTGAATTCTGTAAAGACGAAGAACTTAGTGAGACCATAGAAGAATACCATATAGAAAATACATGTACAAAATGCATTGGGTTACAATCATTTTCTCCAAATTGGTATAGAGATATAAAATCTAGAAAGGATATAGATAAGATTGTGCAAAGACTAGAAAGCATACAAATTATCGGAGAAATACCAATGAAACATTGGGAGAAGAACTCTATAGTTTGCAAAATAAATATCATAAATCCAGATTATATAATTAAGTCAGGACCAATAGAAGCTACTCCAAAGGATATTGAAGAATTCAAAATGCATATTGAAGAGTTATTAAAGTTAAAAGCTATAAGAGAAAGTAGAAGTCCTCATAGATCTGCTGCTTTTATAGTTAGAAATCATGCTGAAGAAGTTAGAGGAAAATCTAGAATGGTAATTAATTTTAAAAGGCTTAATGATAATACAGTTGATGATGCATATAATATACCTAATAAGCAGGAATGGATTAATAGAATACAAGGAAGTAAATATTTCTCTAAATTTGACTTAAAGGCAGGATTTTGGCAAGTAAAAATGGCTGAAGAATCTATTCCCTGGACAGCATTTACTTGTCCACAAGGCCATTATGAATGGCTAGTAATGCCATTAGGTCTAAAGAATGCACCTGCACTATTTCAAAGAAAAATGCAAAATATATTTAATGAGAATCAAGCATTTATATTGGTATATGTAGATGATTTGTTAGTTTTCTCAAAATCATACAAAGAGCATATAGCCCATCTTGAAGTGTTCTTTCGAAAGGTAGAACAAAATGGACTCATACTATCCAAAAAGAAGATGGAAATTTGCAAAGAAAAAATAAATTTCCTTGGTCATGAAATAGGAGAAGGAAAGATATATCTACAAGAACATATTGCAAAGAAAATATTAGACTTTCCTGATAATATGAGTGATAAAAAGGTTTTACAGTAGTTCTTAGGAATTGTAAACTATGCGCGAAACTATATAGACAACTTAGCAAAGTTAGCAGGACCTTTATATGCTAAATTAAGGAAAAATGGTCAAAAATACTTCAATTCCGAAGATATAAAATTAGTAAAGGCCATCAAGGAAAAGGTCAAGAATTTAAAACCCCTAGAATTACCTCTAGAAGACAATTATTTTGTAATTGAGACGGATGCATCTAAGGTAGGATGGGGTGCGATACTAAAACAAAAGCC
Source organism: Triticum monococcum (assembly GCA_034509565.1). Taxonomy (NCBI): domain Eukaryota; kingdom Viridiplantae; phylum Streptophyta; class Magnoliopsida; order Poales; family Poaceae; genus Triticum; species Triticum monococcum. Next base: position 553,374,104 of record CM067841.1, on the reverse strand, counting down.
CAATAAATACTCTCCAAAGGCAGATGAAAAAATATGCAGATATGCGTCTGGAAGTTACAAATTAAAGACAGTAAATAATATTGATAGGGAAATCCTTGCAGTTGTAAATGCAATAAATGCATTTAGGCTATATTTAGGATTTAAAGAATTTACAGTGCGAACAGACTGTGAAGCCATATGTCGGTATTACAATAAAATTAATAGTAAGAAAAGCTCAACCAGAAGATGGGTCTTATTTGAAGACACCATAGCTGGGAATGGTTATAAAGTGATTTTTGAGCATATTAAGGGAAAGGATAATACCTTACCTGATATATTTTCTCGTGCATCAAACTTGCAGATATGAGGAAAGGATTATTCCACACCAAGGAGGAATATATCTTCTTTGGAGAAGAAAATAGGCTGAAAGTATTTCAGCCAAATACATTCAATTTCAAGCCAAAGGCTCATATCAAGCTTGATGAAGTTCAACGCTGCATATTGGATAATTTCTGGTTCCAATATACCACCAAAAGAGAGGAACTGGGTTATATGTTATCAATTCTGAATAGCTTGGCAGAATATTTTAGCGAACTAAACAAAAAATTGCCAAAGCCAGAAAAGACCGAAATACCAAAAGGTGAAACACTATATCTTATATTTGATGGAAGTAAACCCGGTATATATTTGGAATGGGAAAATATAATGATTGAAAAATTAGATGCAAAAAGAAAAGGACAAGATTTAACATTCAAAAAATATTATAATATAGATGGTGCCTTACTTTGGGCAAGAAAGGTATTTGGACCAGATTATTATATTGACCCAAAGGCGAAAGACTATATCCAAATGAAAAGAGGCATACCTGCTTCACCAACTCCCACAAAGGGGGAGGCATCAAGCTCTAAAAATATAACGAAGGAAGAGCCTCCAAAATATAAGACATATCAAGAATGCCTTCTAAAGGGGCTTGACCCTTTAGACAGTGAATACATAGATCAAGAAATGGATAAAAGGTTTGAAGAATTTTCGAAGATAATAAAGAAAGAATTAAAAGAGGAAATATTAAAAGAATTAAAGCAAGAAATGGATGAAAAATTTTAAGAAATAAAGAAAGAATGTGATGAAAAATATGATTTCAATCTCTTAAATGATGATGATCATATGGACATAGCAGGGCATGGGCAGCGGCCTGAATAAAGCCCAAACCGCATATATTGATATTGCTATCAATTATTCGGGCGCGGAGGATCTATACCCGACCCGAATATTGATAGAAATCCCAAGAATATATATTAAATATTGATAAGGTATTATCAATTATATGGGCAGGGAAGACCCCCTGAAAAAAAATAAAAAAAAATAAGCTATGCTGAATATTTAAGCAGCCTTGGCATGTGTGTACGCATACACTGGCACATGGATTCTTGAAGGCAGTAGAAGCTCTGAAGGCTAAGCGCATGATGATCTGTATAGCTGAGGATCAAAGACTGGTACACAGAAGCCAGCCAATTATTCACCGAGGGACAATGCCACGTGAAGAAAGCAGAGATTCCTGAAGATTGAAGCTTGTCGGCACTCTCTCGCACTTTTCTATATTATTAGAAGGACACGCATGTACCCTAGTAGGACACGCGTGCATACTATGGTGTACTTTTCTATATTATTAGAAGGACACGCATTTACCCTAGAGGGACACGCGTGAATGCTATCATGTGTAAAATAAGTAAAGGAAGGCTCCTGAAGGCGTTCCTCGCGGCTACATAAGGAGACGCTGGGCTCAAGAATGGAACACACAAGAAACACACACAAGACGGGAGAGCACGAAGCACTCAGAGCATCGAGACTCTCCACCAGAGCACCACTTCCTTTGTAGTTTAGCCACCACCACTACTAGTAGAATAGCCAAGAAGGCGATTCAATCGTCAACAATTTGAAGGTAATTTCCTAGTTGTGTGTAATCCCTTCGGGGCCTCCCGAAAGGGAAAACCATATGTAAATTATGTTGTTGAAATGATGTAGTTTCTTCGTTTCACTTAGTGCTTTTATTTATGAATTTATGGGACGAGTTCTTATGCTAGGGATCCTATAGGAGAAACCTCTGCGTGTGTAGTTCTCTGTGTAGCCCAGAGTGGCGTTTGAATGAGAACCTTGTGGCCGTAGAGAAGTGTTCCCTTCGGGTGGAACTGCCTGGGAAGATGATAGGAATTTACCCCATAAATTTGCAATTAAAACTTCTAAGTGAACGTAATTAGCTACATCTGATGCAACATAATGATAAATATGGTGAGTACTGAGTAGGATTTTACACCTTTGCGCACACCGTAGGACGAATTGTTGGCCTCGCCAGCCCAGAATAGATCCTGCAACAAATACATAATCAAGTTAGAACATGAAGGTAATCATATTGAATTAAATATTGCTATGAATAGTGAAAGTACTATTCCAAATAGTGTTTTAAATAGTAAAGCACTTTAGTGAATAGTGCCCTACCTAGTGAATAGTAAATACTATTCAAGATAAAAAGCATACCTGTCTACCACCTTCACCTAATCCCATATTAACCTAATCAAAATCTTAATTAATATTGATTAGAAAATATTTAGTAAAAATTTATTTCCCTATATTGTAAGCACCATGCAATTAATGCCCCATGCGATTGATCTCTTTCCAAATATTGGTGCATGATATACCTGTCATAAAATGCACGTCATTATAATAGCATACAATTTATTTCCATATATGATGACATCCTAGTTTCTTTTAAATCTTTATTTATAATATATGCACTATAATACCTTGCGTACAATTTCTTGCTTTTGCCTTGCATTCTTTATCGGAATAAAATACTCATAAACATATGATGCACCCATCTCTTTTTGCTATTAAAAATAAAAAATACTTTCATGTATGTAGTAAGAATTTGTCCTATGTACCCATATACCTAACACAAAGAATTTATACACATATAATAATACATCTATAACAGAAACCTAGAAATGATATGTACATACCCTGACTTGCCCCGCAAAAAAATACCCTGACTTGAAATTTATGTGTACATACCCTGTATTAAAATTTACGTGTACATATTCGTAAATATATATACCCAACGTGAAATTTATGTGTAGATACTCATAAATATACTTACCCCGTGTGAAATTTATATGCACGTACACATAAATGTACATAACCCAAAATAAAATTTATGCAATTGCAAAAAAACATAAAACTTATGCGTACATACCTTGACATTATTTTTCTCTCTATACATACCCATAAAAATGTACATACCCCAACGTTAAATTTATGTATACATGCACCGACATATACTTATGTGTACATACTCTGATGAGAAATATATGTGTATATACCTGAACGTAAAATTTGGAAGATTTAATCCATTTATGACTATCTATTAATTTAAACATAAATGGTTGTCATGCATGCATACACGCTTACCATACTTATTAATTACTACCATATATAATCACATTAATTATTTACCATATCAACACAAACGTCATACATCAACTCACCATCTAACGGCTACGAGATAAGGTGTCCAGGCACCTAGGTGTCCCAAACTGCCATCCTATATACATATATATATATATATATATATATATATATATATATATATGTATGTATATGTTGGCTTTTTCTAGCCTTTTGAGACGAAATTCTGGTGGGCCGCCGCCCACCATTGTTCTAGCTAAAAAACTCGGAAAAAGGCCATGGTGTAACGGATTAAGCATAGAGTAAAAGAAACAAGTAAAGGTTGTACCCATTGCCGATGAAGAAATGAAGTGCAGAAGATTCAAGAACTCACTTCTTCTCGCTTATCCAGGCAATAAAGCAAATCCTTATTTTCTTCTGTCTGTTAATCTAAACCTATGTGTGGCTTTGTGATGTTGCCAGGGAAATATATGGTCCACTAGGGCATTTGGTGATATCCACACACCCGATTTACATAACAGTTTTACGAATGTTAAACATTCTGAAAAATATTATGCTGTAGTAGCCAAAAAAACATCATGCTACCGAATTTCAGATCCAAATTCAAAACATGGTATGAGAAAAAATGAAGAAAATTCATTGTCGATGAATAAATGGTTCAAATTCAAGGGCTAGTTTACATTAGCTAGTATCCACACCATGGTTTGTCAGTTTCTAGTTTTGAACTTTGAACTTAGATCTAAAAGTTATACCATGGTCAATATGTATTATAGTTACATCCTCACAAAATTTCACAACTTTTTTTATGTTTCCGAAGGAAGTTGTGGTGACCGGGACACCAGTAGCACCAAATGCTCAAGTGTGCTCAAGTGCACCAGATATGTTCCCTGCTGATGCCGTCGGTTGGATCACCATGTGTTCATCGAAAGAGAGGCAATGTGGCATTGCGCTGCTTCTTTTGAGGAGGAGGATGTGGCAGAGCGAAGGGCGAGAAGGTGCTCCCAATGATTGGCTAGTGACTCCTCCTGGGCTTGCTGGGATTATGCCCGCCCCCATTGACCAAGTCGGCTACAACTTTACTGCTTTGGAGGCCATGGGACCCCAACCGCTTGGCTATTGTTTAGACTTCAAAGAAGACAGAACCCATGTGTTTGTATATGTCATTGTAGAAAATACATGAAGAAGTCGTTCCAGCGAAAAAAGGAATTTTACTCTCAATAAAATACAAATGATTTTTGTTTATGATTGTACATGAAATTCTCTCAAGCGGGGTACTTCCATACTACCACTCAGCCGAAGAGTTTATCCACTTTTAGAGATTTTAGAGTATTTCAATGGGTTTCTTGTGTCTACAACATTTATTTCATTGTTTGTCCAAAAATATCTATTTGCTTTTAATTATTTATTTTTAGAGTAGTGTTTTCAAATTTGGGAGTACCATGAAGCTTGCAAGTATTGTGAGCATCCTCATCGACTATTCTCTACTATCTTGAAATGAAATTCATGGTGGTGGTGAGTTCAATCACCCCTCCCCACCACTTAATTAGAATACCCATCGTCCATGCAAGACCCATCAGATCCTTTCCTAGGTTGAAAGTAAAACATGAACTAAGCAGTTAGAAATAAATGCAGTTGGGGAGTCTCAAACCTCACACCTTTCTCTACACACAACTCGATCAAACTAGCAAGCCACCACGTCACTCATGTTTTGCTTGGGAAAGTAGTTTACAAGTAAGTAGCACACAATCTATTTTACTACATGAACCAGCCAGTCAACCACGCCGCTTCTCCCCAATCCCTCCGGACGCTACTCCTCCAGTCTCCATCATCCCAATTTATAAATTTCAAAATCTATACATGGCTCTTTCGCTTCAAATATCACAAAAGTGCTCCCATGCCGCTATAGTTGGCAAGTGGAGTGCTAGTTGCCTGCTTGCTTTCTTGAGTTTTTCTTCACATTGAGGAGCATAGCAAGTGTTGGTATAGTTGCTTCAAGTATTGGTATCTCATAAAAGAAGCCTTGCGATGCCTATGGCGACATGAAGAATGTGGTGTTGTGTGATGCGGCATGGTTGTGTGAAGCGGCAAGGCATGTGAAGGATGGATCCAGACGGGCTGGACGATCAGTTTGTGCGAAGAGAGTCGGTGAGTTAGTAAGTTTGTTTGCATGTTTGCCGAGTCATGTGTTAGAGAGTCTTGTATTACTATGGTTGTTTCACACGACCTGAATGGGAGCATAGGAAATGGATCATGGTGCTAGTTGTTGTATATATGCATTGCACTGAACAATAGAAAACGTGCTGGCAGGAGAAACAATGTAGGCACAGTGATCACTGAAGAAGCGTCTCTCGGCAAAGCCATTGTGTTCTTCTTCAGTACATCTGTTTTTTTTTAAGCATCAGTACAGACACAAGCGCTCATATACACGCGCATACACTCACCCTTATGAAGGCACACACGCACACGCTACCCCTATAAGCACCTCCGAAAGACTGAGCCGGCACATCATCTTGAGATTTACGAAGTCACCGTAGGCACCTCGTCGTCGACGGGAACGTCTCCTTCCACTGAAAACGCATCGCCGGAAATTCTGAAATAAATCCAGAAATAATGCGAGCACCAGGATTTGAACCCTGGTGGGTTGGGGATACCACTATCCACCTAACCATCTCAACCACAGGTTGATTCGCCTTCAGTACATCTGTTGGGGGGTTATTGAGAGGCATTACTGTGAGGAAGAAGGTAGCGTAAAATCTCAGGGAGGAGCATAAAATCCTCTTGGAGCGTAAATTCCTTGTCGGGCATAAAATTCAGTTTAGCGACAAGGGAGAAGAGATGGTTTGGCTAGGAGCAGCTCCAACTGAAACTGTCCTAGCCTATGAGCGAGATGACCATCCTCATGTGGGTGCATAGCATGTTCAATCTTGTGACATGCAGTCAACTTGCTTACAACTAGACATGGAAAGCCGATTAGAACTAGATGACTATTGAAGGCAGATTGTTTCTGAATTATGCTAGCTAAAAGACCATTTGCCAATGTGGTGCAAATTTCCGATGCATCCCATTCTCAACACATGACGCCAATAAACTTGTGATGTCGTTCATTGCCATCTTACACACTCTCTTTGTCTTTCATGTTCTCCCTATACATAAAGGAGATGGGCATGATAGAGTTGCTTCAAGTGTTGGTATCTTATAGAGAGAAGCCGTGTTGTAACTTAGGACTTTAGTATCTCACCTGGAAGCCTGTACGATTTGTGTATCTCAAGAATGAATTCCGTAGTTATTTGTAGGAAGGTACTACGTATGATAGGGCTCACAAGAAACAAACAAAGTATGACCATTTGTTTAGGAGGGGTAATAATACTATTACTAACATTGTTCTGAATTTGGAACATAGCTTGTGCATGTTGATGATATTGGCAAATCATATACTTATAGACATGGATTTTGATTCCCAAATAAAGTGTTGCTCCCATTCACCCCATCTCAAATACGGAAACTTGACGATTTCATGACTATGAGTCCGTAAACCTAAATGGATCAGAATTCATAAAACAGTCTATTTCTTCCAAGAAATCTCGATTTGTAGAGTACATTTTTTGGACTGGAAGTAGGTCGAATACCTTAAGCTTGCGTTTGCTATGAGCACCTTCATTGAATATTAAGTGAGAAACGTCCAAAGCAGTGTATCCCCTTTCCTCCCTTACTCTTTCCATGAAGTTCAAAATTCAAGTTTGAAAAAAAAAATTAAAGTAAACATTTGAATACTGAGTGCCCGAATGAGGTAAACTAAAGCAAAACAGAGGTTAAAAAACATAGGATAAAACTAAGATTTCGATCATTGGTTGTAGGCAACCCAAATGGGCTTGTGCGATCTGCACAAGCACTCTTATTCCTGGCTGGACAAGGGTAGAAAGCTAAAGGTAGGACCAACATGCCAGTGTGGGAAGGAGTAAATAGCATAAAACTACTAGTTTACAGGCTAGGGTTCCAAAAAATATCGGATTTTAATTTTTCTCAAAACACTACCAAACGCGTGGTCGGCTGTTTTAAAAAACCCAAAACCTTAGTCACTAGCGTTTTAACTGTTTTCCCGACGTGCTCGACCCACCGGTCAGGCCACGTGGCCACGCGCGCTTACGGCGCATCCATTGACGGCCGTTAGCCCGACCGGTTCGGTCGGGTCGCACTCCCTCTCACTCTCCCACGCAGTGACCTAGGTGGGCGATGGCGGCGCCGCAGCCAAATGCCGTCGGCGGCGAGCTTTTGAGCCAAGGCGTGATTGGCCAGGAGGGCGGTGGACAAATAAGTCAAGCATTTCCTCTAATGCCTCCTCACTGTCCAGGACCTCCACCCCCTCCAAGCCCTTTCCCTCTTCCTTTACATAAGTCAGAAAAGCATCCATTCAATACCCCTCCAACTCAACCAATGCTAATATGGTCAGATAACTGATATCTGAAAAAACCGAATACTTTCTCTCCATATTATCTATTCCTTGAAAATGTAGCCTCATGTCCCAAATCTCATCATCTAAGAGCATCTCCAGCCGCGCCCCCAACAGGCCCTCCCTAGGCATTTATGCCGCGCCGGCGCCCAAAATTCGGTCCAGTCGCGCCTCCAGTAGCCTTTTTTTGCTGGCTCGGGCCAAAACTGGTGCCGGCGGACCCGAGCCGAACCCGGCGCGCTGGGGCGCGCCTGGGGGCACTGGCACAAGAGAAAAGGGGCGTGGGGCCGCTCTGTCGGCAAGTCAAGAGCCTCTTCCCGCCCTCGCCCCCCACTTCCCTCTCATTCTCTCCTTTCCTCCCACCAATCTCCCTCCCGCTCGCCTCCCAGACGATGCCATGCCGCCGAAGAAGTACGTGATCCCCCATGCTGCGACCACCGCGACCGCCTCCGTCGCCTAGCCGAAGTAGAGGAAGCCGAGGGCGCCACCTTCCAAGCCACCGGGCATGACAAACGCCGAGTGGAGGGTGGAAGTTCAGCGATGGGAGGCTGTCACCGCCGACCGTTGGAAAGTCGTCTGCCTCGACCCGACCACCGGCACGAACTAGAGCATCGACACGTACTGGGAGCGCATCAGGGCCGAGTTCGACGAGCACAAGCTCGTCGATCCCTACTTCAAAGGCGTCTGTTTGCAGCGCGGGGCGAAGGCAATGGCGAACCATTGGGGGCTCATCCAGGCGGCGTTCAACAAATGACATGGGGTCGTCGAGGAGGTCGCGGCTCGCCCGGAGAGTGGCGCCAGCGTTGAGGATCAAGTATGGCACGCCGGTCTCCCGCTTCTCTTCGCCGTGTGCGCCCGCCAACTGTTTGTTCCTCCGCGCAGCTAGTGCGCATGTTCACCTTGTATCGCCTAGGCAACCGAGACCAAGAATTCAAGTACCTCCACGTTTACAAGTGCATTGACAAGTGCGAGAAGTGGGCGAAAATCCGGCGCACCCTCGACAAGGCCAAGGAAACCTACAAGCTGGATGCGCCGACGCCGGGCGCGTCAAAGGGGTGGCCGGACGGCAACATGAAGGAAATATGCCCTAGAGGCAATAATGAAGTTATTATTTGTTTCCTTATATTATGATAAATGTTTATTATTCATGCTAGAATTGTATTAACCGGAAACATGATACAGTGTGAATACATAGACAAACAGAGTGTCACTAGTATGCCTCTACTTGACTAGCTCGTTGATCAAAGATGGTTATGTTTCCTAGCCATAGACATGAGTTGTCATTTGATTATCAGGATCACATCATTGGGAGAATGATGTGATTGACTTGACCCATTTCGTTAGCTTAGCACTTGATCGTTTAATATGTTGCTATTGCTTTCTTCATGACTTATACATGTTCCCATGACTATGAGATTATGCAACTCCCGTTTACCAGAGGAACACTTTGTGTGCTACCAAACGTCACAACGTAACTGGGTGATTATAAAGGTGCTCTACAGGTGTCTCCGAAGGTAATTGTTGAGTTGGCGTATTTCGAGATTAGGATTTGTCACTCCGATTGTCGAAGAGGTATGTCTGGGCCCACTCAATAATGCACATCACTATAAGCCTTGCAAGCATTGTAACTAATGAGTTAGTTGCGGGATGATGTATTACGGAACAAGTAAAGAGACTTGCCGGTAACGAGTTTGAACTAGGTATTGAGATACCGACGATCGAATCTCGGGCAAGTAACATACCGATGACAAAGGGAACAACGTATCCTGTTATGCGGTTTGACCGATAAAGATCTTCATAGAATATGTGGGAGCCAATATGAGCATCCAGGTTCCACTATTGGTTATTGATCGGAGACATGTCTCGGTCATGTCTACATAGTTGTCGAACCCGTAGGGTCCGCACGCTTAAAGTTCGGTGACGATCGGTATTATGAGTTTCTGTGTTTTGACGTACCGAAGGTAGTTCGGAGTACCGGATATGATCACGGACATGACAAGGAGTCTCGAAATGGTTGAGACATAAAGATCGATATATTGGACGACTATGTTCGGACACAGGTGTAAGGGCATATTTATCCCTAAGTGTTTTGGTGATTGATGACAACGCATTTGCGGACTAATCGTGTGCCTTGAGTATTCCAGACACTTCATTGCTAGGCACAAGATGGTTGGGTGCCCCTCGAAGACTGATGAAGACGGCGTCTTTTCTATGTTTCTTGTTGGTGGATTTGAGTCGTAGGAAAGCCGTACTATTAAGAGGGGGTCCGCGTTGGAAAGGTTTGGGTGGAATCATCACGTACACGTCTCCTTCTTGTCCCCTCCTTTTTCCTTGGAGCTTCCTCCATTTTCTTGCCTCCCTTGTCTGGTTGCTGTGGTTGGTCGCGGTAGTACTGCTCCCAGGAAAACGGTAGTACCGTAGGCTTCCGCGGTAGTACCTCACGGTGGCGCGGTAGTACCGCAGGTGCCCATGGTAGTACCGCTCCCCTAGAGCCGCACTACCGCTGCCCACCAGGCTAGTGCCGCCCCTTTGTGGTAGTAGGGGCGGATGTAATTTTTTACATCCGCACCTACCGCGGTAGTACCGCGCTATGCAGCCATGCAGTAGTACCGCCCCTCGGCGGTACTATTGTGTCGGGTGTTTGCTACTTCCGTTTCTTTGCGGAAGTAGGCACGGAAGTTCCCTTCCCCCTAGCTGGGGTTTTTTGCCTTACGGTAGTACCACATGGGGGGCGCGGTAGTACCGCGCGTGCGGAAGTACCGCCCCCAGCTCCTGCGCGTCTGTTTATCTTTACTGTCACTGGGGTTGCGGCAGTACCGTGGGTCGGTATGGTAGTACCGCACATTCGTGCGGTAGTACCACTTGGTTGCAAGCAGTAGTACTGCGCGGCCTTGCGGTAGTACCGCTGGCCAGGCGCGGTAGTACCGCTGGCCACGGGCTGGTTGGTGGGTAACGGTTGGATCCTTGTCCCACACTATATAAGGGGTCCCCTTCTTCCCCGTTGACTTACCTCTTCCACCCCTAAGCTCCATTATTGCTCTAAGCTCCATTTTCGCCCGATCTCACTCCCTAGCCGACCAAACTTGTTGATTTGCTCGGGAGTGGTTGAGAAGGCCTCGATCTACACTTCCACCAAGATATATTTGATTCCCCCCACTAATCCCTTGCGGATCTTGTTACTCTTGGGTGTTTGAGCATCCTGGACGGTTGAGGTCACGGCGAAGCCATAGTCCATTGTGGTGAAGCTTCGTGGTGTCGTTGGGAGCCTCCAATTGAGTTGTGGAGATTGCCCAACCTAGTTTGTAAAGGTTCGGTCGCCGCCTCCAAGGGCACCAATAGTGGAATCACTGCATCTCGCATTGTGTGAGGGCGTGAGGAGAATACGGTGGCCCTAGTGGCTTCTTGGGGAGCATTGTGCCTCCACACCGCTCCAACGGAGACATACTTCCTCTTAAAGGGAAGGAACTTCGGCAACACATCCTCGTCTCCACCGTCTCCACTCTTGGTTATCTCGTGCCTTTACTTGTGCAAGTTTATTTGTTTCATATATCTTGCTTGCTTGTGTTCCTATCCTTGTTGCATCATATAGGTTGCTCAGCTAGTTGCATATCTAGACAACCTACTTTGATGCAAAGTTTAAATTGTTAAAGAAAAGCTAAAAATTGTTAGTTGCCTATTCACCCCCCCTCTAGTCAACCATATCGATCCTTTCAATTGGTATTAGAGCCTCGTCTCTTTATTAAGGACTTTACCGTCCGAAGAGTATGGTTGATACCCTAGACGGTGTGGAGGAACACTCCGGTGTGAATCCGACCTTGTCTACGGGTGATGGGGGAACCTCGGTCTCTCATGAGGAGTTCAATGTGGCCTTGGAGACATTGAAAACCTCCATGACTACCGAGGTTGAAAGCATGTTTACTAAATTCCTTGAGGGGCTTAAACTATCCACCGCACCATTGAAAGTGGGTGATCCCACCAGCAAGGTGACGGATGCTATCTCCGATAAGGGGGAAGCTAGTAGTGAAAAGGCTCCTTCTTCTAGTGGTAAAAATGGCACCGACATCTTTGCTCATGTGGAACCACTGCTTGTTTATGGTGGACCGGTTCCTTCCACTCATTTGAATCATGCCGGTCCTCCCCCTAAGATTGTGAAAAATGAGGACTTTGATTCTTGGGTTTACCGCTTTAAACGTCATTTAAATCATGTGAACACTAACCTTTGGAGAATCATTGAAGAAGGTTTCTATCCGCATGATCCAAGCAACTTCACTCCTCGAGAAGCCGCGGATAATCAATTCAATGAGAATGCTCTCTTCATCATTCAAGATGCAATTCCACCTGAAGACCTACCTCATCTTCGTCCCTTCGCCTTGGCCAAAGATGCATGGCATTGTGTTGTCTCTCTCTACCGGGGAAGCGCAAGCATTCAACGCTCCAACTATGAAGTGGTGCAAGATGAGGCCGATGAGTTTGCAATGAAAGAAGATGAAGAACCTCGTGAGCTTTATCGGAGAGTAACCAAACTCGCGGTCTCACTACGAGATCACGGGAGCAAGGACACAAATGACGATTGGATCAAACGCAAATTCCTCAAGGCAATGATGCCCTACCACAAGGTCATGTCCTCCGTCATTCGTCAAAGACCGGACTTCCACACTTTGACCTCAAGCGAAGTGTTGGATAAGTTTGTGGCCATGAACATTTTGGACAAGACCGCCGACAATGCGGTGCTTCGTTCTCAAAGGGCAAAGAAGCCTAACCTTGCATTGAAGGCCAAGCTCACCGTTGAAGAAGAAGAAGAGGAAGAAGAGGAGAGCAACCCCGAAGATACGAAGTATGCATATCATGAACACATGGCACTTGCTTCAAGGCAATTTTGGAGCAAGAAAAACTCGAGGCCAAACTTTAGCAAAAACAGCTCAAGTGGCATGAAGAGCAAGCAACGTGTAAGGACTTGCTACAATTGTGGCAACGTCAGTCATTTTGTTGCGGAGTGCCTGTATGAGAAGAGGGAAGACAATGGTGGCAAGCTCATCCGAAAGGACAAGGCAAAATCGTTCCCCAACAAGAGCACCTTCACCAAGAAGACTCCTCCCAAGGCATTGGTGGTACAAGAAGAGTACAATGAGGATGATGATGATGATGAAGGTGGCGAGTCGGTTGCCATGGCCTCCGTTGCCATTGCAATGACTCCACGGGTGTCTCTCTTCGACTCACCTAATGAGAGCATCACCGCCAAGTGCCTCATGGCTAAAGCCACCAACAAGGTAACCCCCAACATCAAAACTACCATCATTAATTATCCTTCTCCGACAGATAGCATTAATGAACTTGAGGAAGCTAATGTGGAGGCAAATGAGTTTGAGGCCTTTATGGGCAAACTCAAGGGAAAATCCAAGAAGCACTTTGTTGCTCTCTTGGAACAACTTGGTGAAGCCAATGACATGATCGAGGCTCACGAAGACACCATCACTAAGATGGAAGGGCATAGTCGCGACTATGCCGATGAGATTTCGGATCTTTCCAATGCTCTTGAGGAAGAGCGTGGTCTTCGTTTGGCTCTTGAGGAGTCACACAACGTTGATCATGCTAAGTTAAAGAAAGATTATGATCATGTCCTCATTGTTTCTCATGGGCTAAACTCCGAGAAGGCCGAACTTGAGGTTGATCTTGCTAAACCCAAAGAGGAGTTTGTTTTACTTGACAAGGCTCACAAGGTCTTGAAGGGTTCTCATGCTAGCCTCAAAGAGTCTCATGATCAACTTCAAGTAAAGCTAACCAAGGAAAAAGCCACTTTTCCTCGTATGATGTTAATTGATAATGCAAATGCTACTAACCCGTGTTGTGAGCATGTGCATCTCGTTGAGGAGAATGCTAAGCTAAAGGGGCATCTTGAGAGAGGTCTTGCGACTTGCATACAAGGAAAGAAGAACCTCAACGATTTTTTGATCAACCAAAAGGGAGTTGTAGCCAAGGAAGGGGTTGAGTACGTGCCCGACTCCAAGAACAAGAAGAAGAATGATAGGACCAAACGACCTCCTCCTCTCATGCAAACCTTTGTAAAGGAGGGAGAAAGTGCCTCCGAGGAGAAGAAGAAGAACAACGCGAAGGGTGGCATTGTCAAAAGGGACAATGTCACTCCTCGCAACAAAGCCATCGACTTTAATCCTTCTTATGTGTTATGCCGTGCTAGTGATGGGCATGTCTATGCCAAATTCGTTGGTTCTCTTCATGAATATATTGAATGGTCTATTTGGGTTCCAAAGACCCTTGTTACTAACATCAAAGGACCCATTAAAAATGGGTACCTAAAACCAAGCATTAACCTCTTGTAGGTGTTTGCTTCCGGTGGGGGATCATGGTTGCTCGATAGCGGAGCTACGAATCATATGTCCGGAAGCAAGGAATTGGTGGTGGACGTGCACAAGATTCCATCTATGCCCACCAATGTCGAGTGGGGTGATGCCTCATCCTCCAAGGTATTGGGACTTGGCAAGGTGGTCATCTCTCATGATCTCATGATCGAGAAGGTCATGCTTGTTGAGTCCCTTGCATACAATTTACTTTCCGTTTGTTAACTTGCAATCATGGGCTTTGCCACTTTCTTTGATATCAATACCGTGGCCCTCTTGTGGAGCAAGACTCTTAAAGTAGCCTTTGTTGGGCATGTCGAGAACGGTCTATATGTGATTAACTTTTCGGAGCGACCCACTAAGACCGCGACATGCCTAATGGCTAAAGTTGATGTGGGATGGCTTTGGCATCGCCGTTTAGCCCATGTCAATATGAGATCTTTGCAAAGTCTCCTCAAGGGGGACCATGTCCATGGACTAACGAATGTGAGTTTTGCTAAAGATCATGCTTGCAGTGCCTATATCGAAGGAAAGCTACATGAGAAGGCTCACCCTCCCACGACTATAATTTACTCAAAGAGGCCTTTGGAGCTCCTTCACATGGATCTCTTTGGGCCTCCATCCTTCGATAGTCTTGGGGGTAGGAAGCATTGCTTGGTGATTGTGGATGACTACTCAAGATACACTTGGGTGTATTTCTTCAAGAGGAAGAGCGAGACCCAACAAACCGTCATTGACTTTGCAAATGAAGCACAACGTCAACACAATGCAAAGATCTTGACAATAAGAAGTGACAACGGCACCGAGTTCAAGAACTACACCTTGGATGAGTTTCTTAGTGATGAGGGGATCAAGCATCAATACTCCACACCTTACACCCCTCAACAAAACAGTGTTGCGGAGAGGAAGAACCGGACGTTGATGGATGCGGCAAGGACCATGATGGAGGAGTTCAAGTCTCCGTACAACTTTTGGGCCGAAGCCATCAACACCGCATGTCATGCATCCAATCGGCTCTACCTCCCCAAGGGCTTGAACAAGACTCCATATGAGATACTCACTGGTAACAAGCCCAACCTCAAGTACTTCCGGGTGTTCGGGTGTAAGTGTTTCATTCTCAAGAAAGGTGTTCGGTTGTCTAAATTTGAGGCTAGAGCTTATGAGGGCATATTTGTTGGTTATGCTACAAACTCTCATGCTTACCGTGTCCTCAATAAATCCACGAGACTTATTGAGGAGACGTGTAACGTGGAGTTTGATGAGAATAACGGCTCCCAAGTGGAGCAAAGTGGCACTTGTGATGTAGGTGATGAAATTCCTCCCCAAGCCATAAGAAGAATGGGTGTTGGCTTTATCCTACCCATTGAGGAACCCCTTGTGGCCGAAGGAGAAGGACAAAGCTCCACTCAAGCGGAGCCATCACCAACCCAAGGCCCACACGCTTCCGAAGAACAACATGAAGGCCCTCATCCTCAAGAACATGACCAAGGGCAAGATCACGCTCAAGACGGTGTTGACACATCAAGTGATGCCCAAGGTCAAGTTCTCTCCTCCGAGCAAGTTCAAGAACATTAACAAGCTCAAGACGACGCTCAAGATGATCAAGTGACCACTCCTCGTCTCACCCCCGAGGAGGAATTAGAGCGTCGTGCCGCCAAGGTTGCTTCCAAGCTCTCCACCAAGGATCATCTCATGACGAATGTGCTTGGAAGCTTACCAAAGGGGGTAAGCACTTGTAGACAATTAGCAAATTATTGTGAGCATCACGTGTTTGTCTCTTGTGTGGAACCCCACAAGGTCTATGAGGCGCTAGAAGATCCGGATTGGCTCAATGCCATGCATGAAGAACTCAACAACTTCGAGCGCAACAAAGTGTGGAGATTGGTGCCAAGACCGACGGGTAACCACAATGTCATCGGAACCAAGTGGATATTTAAGAACAAGCAAGATGCCCATGGGATTATCATTCGCAACAAGGCTCGTTTGGTAGCACAAGGCTACTCCCAAGTCGAGGGTATTGACTACGGTGAAACCTTTGCTCCCATTGCTCCTCTTGAATCTATTCGCATGTTGATTGCCTATGCTTCTCATCATAACTTTAAATTACAACAAATGGATGTGAAGAGTGCTTTTCTTAATGGTCCCATTAATGAATTGGTTTATGTCAAGCAACCCCCCGGGTTCGAGGATCCCTACTTTCCCGATCATGTGTATCAACTTGATAAGGCACTCTATGGCCTTAAACAAGCCCCACGTGTGTGGTATGACCACCTTACCGAGTTGTTACAAGACCGTGGTTTTGAAGTTGGGATAATCGACCCCACACTTTTTACTAAGAAGGTCAAAGGGGAGTTGTTTGTGTGCCAATTATATGTTGATGATATTATCTTTGGTTCCCCTAACAAATCTTTCAATGAGGAATTTGCTGCTCTCATGACCTCAAAGTTCGAGATGTCTTCCATGGGAGAGTTGAAGTTCTTTCTAGGGTTCGAAGTGAAGCAAAGAAGAGAAGGAACCTTCATCAATCAAGCCAAATATACTCAAGACATGCTCAAAAGATTCAAGCTAAGTGATGTCAAGCCGGCTTCCACTCCCATGCCCACCAAGTGCCAACTTGACATAGATCCCAATGGTAAAGCGGTGGATCAAAAGGTATATCGCTCCATGATAGGTTCCTTGCTTTACCTTTGTGCATCTAGACCGGATATCATGTTGAGTGTGGGAATTTGTGCATGTTTTCAAGCCGCACCTAAGGAAAGTCACTATGTGGCGGTCAAACGAATCTTTCGATATTTGGCTCATACCCCAAACTTTGGCCTATGGTACCCAAGAGGAGCAAACTTCAAGCTTGTAGGGTATTCGGACTCCGATTGGGCGGGAGACAAAGTGGATAGGAAGTCCACTTCCGGAGGGTGCCAATTTCTTGGTTGCTCTTTAGTAAGTTGGTCTTCCAAAAAGCAAAGTTGTGTGTCTCTCTCGTCCACCGAAGCGGAGTATGTGGCGGCCGGTAGTTGTTGTGCACAACTCTTATGGATGAGGAAAACTTTAAAGGATTACAGTGTCATTTGTGACAAAGTGCCTCTTTGGTGTGACAATGAAAGTGCCATCAAGATCTCTCTCAACCCAGTGCAACACTTCAAGATGAAGCATATTGAGATCCGGTATCACTTCATCCGGGATCACATTAGGCGAGGAGAGATCGAGCTCAACTATGTCAACACTCATGATAACCTTGCAGACATCTTCACGAAGCCCTTGGATGAAGCAAGATTCCGCGAGTTAAGGCATGAGCTAAATATCATTGATTCAAGCAATGTTGCTTGAACCCTTGCACACCCCACCATTCTCAACGTGTTGTCCTGTTTAGATGTAGGCATGGACATAGGGGGAGTGATGTTCTCTCAATGAACTCTCCCTCCCCCCATTTTGCATAAATCGATCAAGTCTTTCACATTAGCCATGTTTGATGGTACTTGTGCTTCAAAGACGAGTTTTGGTCATGGACCCAAGGATAATTCTTCGCGGTGCCATACCAATTGACTCAAACATAGGTGGCCACGGCCACCGCCCTATCTTTGGAGAGGTGGTGTCTCGTGGTTGTTTCATTTGTCGTGTGCCTTTCTGGCTTTGTGTGTTGCGTGGTCTTGTGGTGTCGTGTTGGCTGGAGTGTTTGTGCAAAGACCCCATTTTTCGTGTGCTCGAAACGTGCATCTTCTTGAGCCCACGGTACTACCACGGCTGGCCGCGGTACTACCGCTTTGGGAGGCACGGTACTACCGCGCCACAACACGGTACTACCGCTCAGGTGCGGTACTTCGGAAGTACCGCGCCGGGCGGTACTACCGCGTTGGGGCACGGTACTACCGCGCCGTCGAGGCAGCATGGGGGTTATGACTCGGGCATGGGAGTTCCAACTCCCCATACCCTTTCATTTGTCCCTCTCCCCACGTCTCTCTCTCTCTTGCTCAAGAACGGCGCCGGAGGCCCTCGCCGGATCTCCCTCTCCGACCACTCTCCTCGGATTCCGACCGGTGGGATCGTTCCCCACCACTTCCTCTTGCCATGGACCAAGGTTTTTCCCCAAATCCCTCTTTTTCTTGGTTGTTCTCTTGCTTCTAGGTTTTTGGGGAGAAACTTGTTATTCTTGAGATTTTAGGCCAAATCTATGCAAGAGTAGGATGTAGGAGAGTCGTGATGCGTAGGAATCATACTTGATATGCTGTCTTGTGGTAACTTTGTCCAACCGTAGTACCCCCGCGGTTTCACGGGCTTTTCTCATATTTGAACTCGTTTAGATCTGACGTGGTGCGGTACTACCGTGTCTGATCTGCGGTACTACCGCCCGACAGGTGCGGTACTACCATGCTAGCTTGTGCGGTACTACCGCTCAGCGGACGCGGTACTACCGCGCTAGCTGAGGCGCTAAGGTCGTACTACCGCTCCTAGACCCGGTACTATCGTGACCTTGCACGGTACTACCGCGTCTGAGAGCAGTACTACTATCTTAGCTTCACAACACTTGGCAGTACTACCGTAGGGATCAAATCTCTCTCTAGGCATTTATCATGTGTGCTTTCTGCTTGTTTCTCTTGCTTGGTTGTGGTCTTTGCATTAATCCCTCTTGGTTGTTGTGGGTGTTTTGCGTTTTTGTGTCTCAGGTGGTGGCTCTCGCCGTTCCAATCCCAGTCGTGACACTGGCTCCAAGCGTCTGCGCAACCCCCAAGATGAAGCCCCAGAGGGCTCCAATGCCCCCAAGCGCAATGTCAAGACCACTGCCAGCAAGCAAAAGGAACCTGCTAAGGGCATGGACGAGATTTCTGTCTTTGAGTATGTCGAACGCCGTAGGATCAATCCCTATGTGACTCCTCGGGCTGTGCTTAGAGGCACCGAGGTGTTCTGGAACAAGCAACAAGTTCTCATCTATCTGGAGGTGATCAAGAGCAAGCAGAATACCTTCGTGGATGTCAAGTGGATAGACATGCATCACATGCGGAAGGACAAGTTTCGTGACTACTTTGGAGAGGCTCTGGACTTGGTGGAGTAGTTTGCTATTGAGCCAGTGATCTCCTTTCACCTTGACTATGACCCTGAGCTCATCTGTCAGTTCTTTGCCTCAGTGTACTTTCATCCCGGGGAGGAGCGGAGGATGACCTGGATGACCAACGGCCGTCAGCTGTCTGCTACATGGAAAGAGTTCATGGATCTGCTGCACATTCCTGATGACGGGCTTCACACCCCCGTTGGCGTTCACCCCCATGCCAACTCCGAGTCTGCCAACAAGAACCTGCTTCAGCCTTTCCTTGTTGAGAAGGTGCTCCCCAATGGCAAGTCAACTTGGGTGTTAAACTCCTTTCTGGATATCATGTGTCGCATCTTCCGCAACACTCTGTTCCCACGCATTGGCGACAAGGACAAGTTCCATGCATATCTAGTGGACATGTTGCTCCTGTGTGCAGAGGCACGTTCTTCTCAGACTCAACCACTTGATGTCTCACACATCATGTGGTGTGACCTTTGGTTTGCGGTGTTCACTCGCAAGGTACCTATCTATGGACCGTACCTGTTTCGGCTGCTCTTCACCACTTGGGAGAAGATGTACCCTGGTGATGAGTTCCTTGCTCCAGACTGGATTCGCCATGAGTCCATCAGCCTCCGCGTCAAGCCCAACTCGGCCAACACAACTACCCGTGCTGATGCCTCTTCTGCTAGGAGGGCTGCTGGTGAGGAGGAGGCTGTTGCTGAGAATGTTGCTGAGGACCGTGTTGCTAGGTCCACCACTCCTTCCTCTGAGCCGTCATGGGCCAAGAAGCTAAAGGACAAGATGAAGACTCTCTTCTGCATGCAGGCAAAGGGACATTATAGGGCTCACGTGGCAGACAAGGAGAGTCGCCGCCGTGACAAGAAGGTTATGAGGCTCTTTGGAGAGGATGTGTCTGGCGGGTCTGAGGACGTCATCACACCTGAGGCTGCCTGGATGTCAAAGCAGGGATACAAGTGGACCAGTTCAGAGGATGACTTCGAGGAGACTATCCCTGCCGCTGAGTCTGACGAGGAGCACGAGGAGCAGTGGGACGACTTCTTTGCTTGAGCCACCCCGTGTGTGTAGGTGTCCTCTCTGCCTTTTTGGCGTCTCGATGCCAAAGGGGGAGAGAGAGTGTAGGGATTTGCGTTGTGTCGTGCTTGGTGCGTTTATTTGCTTTGTCTTTTGGACCTCGTTTGTGCTTGTTTGCTCTTGTTTGGGTTGTGCTTTCGAGACCTTTCCTCATATGGTGTAAGACATATGCACTTTATCTATCGTAGTTAACTTATGTTTGAGCTTTCTTGTCTAGTGATAGATATGCCTTGTCTCTATAATATAGGGGGAGCTTTGATCCTAGTATTCGTGTGCCGTGCAGTCCAAAGCACTCGTCCAGGTGGCACACATCTAGGGGGAGCCCGTCTATATTCTAGAGAGGAGGGGTTTGCACTTACTTAATATTATTTTCCTTATGCAAATCCCGTATTGTCATCAATCCACCAAAAAGGGGGAGATTGTAAGGGCATATTTATCCCTAAGTGTTTTGGTGATTGATTACAACGCATTTGCGGACTAATCGTGTGCCTTGAGTATTCCAGACACTTCATTGCTAGGCACAAGACGGTTGGGTGCCCCTCGAAGACTGATGAAGACGGCGTCTTTTCTACGTTTCTTTTTGGTGGATTTGAGTCGTAGGAAAGCCGTACTATTAAGAGGGGTCCGCGTTGGAAAGGTTCGGGTGGAATCATCACGTACACGTCTCCTTCTTGTCCCCTCCTTTTTCCTTGGAGCTTCCTCCGTTTTCTTGCCTCCCTTGTCTGGCTGCTGTGGTTGGTCGCGGTAGTACTGCTCCCAGGAAAATGGTAGTACCGTAGGCATCCGCGGTAGTACCGCAGGTGCCCATGGTGGTACCACTCCCCTGGAGCCGCACTACCGCTGCCCACCAGGCTAGTGCCGCCCCTTTGCGGTAGTAGGGGCGGATGTAATTTTTTACATCCGCACCTACCGCGGTAGTACCGTTTTCGCCGAGCGGTAGTACCGCGCTATGCAGCCAGGCAGTAGTACCGCCCCTCGGTGGTACTACTATGTCGAGTTTTTGCTACTTCCGTTTCTTTGCGGAAGTAGGCATGGAAGTTCCCTTCCCCCTGGCTGGGTTTTTTTGCCTTGCGGTAGTACCGCATGGGGGGCGCGGTAGTACCGCGCGTGCGGAGGTACCGCCCCCAGCTCCTACGCGTTTGTTTATCTTTACTGTCGCTGGGGTTGCGGCACTACCGTGGGTCAGTACGGTAGTACCGCACAGCCATGCGGTAGTACCGCTTGGTTGCAAGCAGTAGTACCGCGCGACCTTGTGGTAGTACCGCTGGCCAGGCGCGCACTACTAGGAAAAGGGCTATAGATGAAATGGATACTAATGGCACACCATGTATGTGATGCGCCACTGCTATATAGCAATGGTGCACCAGATATGGGTGCGCCATTAGTGGCCATATTACTAATGGCGCACCTGGTGTGTGGTGCGCCATTACTAGTTTTGTTCTGACCCCACACCCCTCCCCAGACTTAGCAGTGGCGCACCAAGAGAAAATGCGCCATTAGTAGTTTTAACTAGTAATGGCGCATCAGTAAGAGATGCGCCATTGCTATCTATACCTATGGCGCACCCCTACCAGTGCGCCATTGCTATCACCCCTTATCCCCTCCCTCTAGTCACGTTCTCTCCCCTCCCCTTCCTCCTGACACACCCACCCACCTCCCTAGACATCGATCTAGATCGGGAAGCCCCGGCCGCCCACCTCTTCCTCCCCCTCCCTCACACCAGATCTAGGGCAAAGGCAAAGCGAAGAGGGCGGCTCCTTCAGTCACGGCCTCTCCTTCCTCGAAGCCCACGACCGAGAGCAGATGGAGGAGAGGAGAGAAAAGAAAGCTCTCGTGCTCGCGCGACGATGACGACGACGACCTCCGCCGCGGCGACGATGAGCCCCCTCCGCACCCTCCTCGTCCTCGCCGTCGTCCTCGCGGCGTGCCTCGGCCCCGCGGCGGCGGATCATCCTGGGTAAGTGCCCCTCGTCCCGGCTCGTTTTCCCTCCCCGATCCGACCGATCGGGAGGCTGTATCTGACCCCCTCTCTCGCCTCGCCTTGTGGGTGCAGATCCGTTGAGGGATACACCATCGCCGGCCGCATCAAGATCGACGGTCAGTGCCCTCTCCCCCGTGGTTCGAACTAGACGCATCTGGTAACTTCTGCGTGTGTGGGTAGGCAGGCAGGATCCAGCTTCGTGATCTGCTCGAACCTGACCAATTTGGTGGAATTATCTCTGGGGTGCATGATCCAAGTAGGGCCAAGTGTGTCGATGCTACTGATCTCCCTGCTGTACCACTATGCATCGCCGTTGCTTAGGCAACATGCTTACAGGCACATCACAACAACTAATTTTATCCAGCTTCATCTTTGAAATCTGAGCTGCGTTGGAGCTGTGCTGTGGCTACTGTTTGTTCATATGCTGCATCCTTTTGTTCTGAGTATCTGAATCAATCAACAGATGTAGGAACATGTTTATTTGTTCATATGCCATGCTTTTGGGTTAATTTGTCCTTCAAATTTATCCGTTGGCCCGCTTGGTTCAATTTATCTGATGCCACAAGTGGTGTCATTTTTATTCTGTATGGACTGTCATTATAATGTACGTACATGCCACTGAACATTCAGTCTTTACTTGTGTGTAAGACCGGACTTTCTTCCGTTGTCAACGCAACTCGACGCAAGATCAGTGCCTTGGTCGCTTGCTCCGGTGTGGTGCAGCCGAGCTAGGCCAACGACCATGCCGTGTACGAGGGCAAACTCCCCTCCGACAAGACGGCTCCTAGCTCGGGTAAGCAGCAGCACCCCCATGGTCGTTTTAGTTTTCAGAGAGCCCTTTTTTGTGTGTCAGCTGATGATGCCTTCATTCTCTTGTCCATTGAGGATCCTCAACAGGCAAGAACAAGTTCCACCGCCGGTCAGAAACTCGTCCCAACTGGGCAAGGGATTCTCTCACTACCTTCTAATTAAGTGAGTAGTCAACATCTTCAGGGCCCTTTACTCTGCTTTCTTTCTACTTCAAGCAAGGAGATGATTTATATGCATCTAAACAAGTAGTTGTCGCTGCACTGCTATAACAATATATGAACCCAGAAAATTTTAGAACTTCTCTGTAAAAATTGGTTGCTAGCTCTGTATCTCAGCCCCTTCTCATTTGTTTGTTTGATTTGGATGGAGGAGTCATCCATGGACGACATCGACGATGAGGTCTTGGTCTTGTATGATGCGTGTGTGGACAGTGTTGGTCACTTACTAGCTATGGTTCTTTTGCTGCTGGAAAGTGTTATTTCAATTTGTACCCCATCTAATCCCCTCACTGTTTTCGTTACCTAATTGCTACTGGATGCAGAGAATGTGTAAGCTTTATATGCCAACAGGTTATGCATTTACTCATGAAGCATTTCTTGCAAATGGAAGATTTTGGTGTCCATGATTAGTGACGATCCTCAAGTAGGATGAATCTTTAGTTTTGATGGGTCTCAGATTTACTTTTGTTAAGTTGTGATGATATAGTGCTTAATCTGAGCATGTTCCACGTAATGCAATGGACTGTTCCAAGGGCGAGGCGCTGTTGCAAGGCCCATCTTTATCTTTGCTCTTGCGCATGATGGATGGTCAAGGACTAGTTAAGTAGGTCATTTTGCGATCAAATGAATGGTCTTCCAGTTTGGTATCTCTAAATGATGATTACATATTAGCGCGTTCTTAGGTTTGGGATATACATTTATGTGTAATAGTGAATTATGTCTTGGAAGGCATGTTACTTATTTCCTGTTGATTCATTGGACATCGCATGACAATCTCTAAGAAGGTTGTCCATTTACTGATCAATCATTTCTTGCACGATTTTGTTGTCGATGATTAGTGTTGAACCTCATATGTCCTCTGCAATTCATTTCCATTATAATCTTACTCATACAATATTCACACCATGTAATTCTGGAAATATATGCTCATATCTAGTTCTGCATAAAAAATGACAGTATTGACATGTTATAGATAGTTTGTTTGTGTTTCTATTTATTTTGTTACATTTTGCAGGGATAAAGTGAAGAAAAAGAAAAAAAATTACTAGAAGATTAGTTTTAGGATTTTCTTTTATTTCCTTGCAATTTTCCTTTTATTGGAAACTTGTAAAGACATTGTAATATTCTTACTATAATAAAAATTATGATTCTATTTCACTTTTTGTTTTTAAATTATTTTTCCTTATAGGTTGTTTTCTGTAAATTTAGATTTTTTTTTTGTTTTCCAAATACATTACTAGTGGCGCATTTGAGCCCTTATTAGTGGCGCACCTTCCTTTATTACCAGTGGCGCACCTATAAGGTTATTAGTGGCGCACCTGGAGGGAATACCAGTGGAGCACCGAATGGTATACTAATGGCGCACCACAGGTGCGCTATTAGTATCTGGTATACTAATGGTGCACCTGTGGTGCGCCATTAGTAAAAAATACTAGTGGCGTGATACTAATGGCGCACCGGTGGTGCGCCATTAGTAGGCAAAACCGGTGCGCCATTAGTAGGCCTTTTTCTAGTAGTGGCGGTAGTACCGCTGGCCGCGGGCTGGTTGGTGGGTAACGGTTGGATCCTTGTCCCACACTATATAAGGGGTCCCCTTCTTCCCCGTTGACTTACCTCTTCCACCCCTAAGCTCCATTATTGCTCTAAGCTCCATTTTCGCCCGATCTCACTCCCTAGCCGACCAAACTTGTTGATTTGCTCGGGAGTGGTTGAGAAGGCCTCGATCTACACTTCCACCAAGAGATATTTAATTCCCCCACCAATCCCTTGCGGATCTTGTTACTCTTGGGTGTTTGAGCATCCTAGACGGTTGAGGTCACCGCGAAGCCATAGTCCATTGTGGTGAAGCTTCGTGGTGTCGTTGGGAGCCTCCAATTGAGTTGTGGAGATTGCCCCAACCTAGTTTGTAAAGGTTCGGCCGCCGCCTCCAAGGGCACCAATAGTGGAATCATGGCATCTCGCATTGTGTGAGGGCGTGAGGAGAATACGGTGGCCCTAGTGGCTTCTTGGGGAGCATTGTGCGACGTACTTCCTCTCAAAGGGAAGGAACTTCGGCAACACATCCTCGTCTCCACCGTCTCCACTCTTGGTTATCTCGTGCCTTTACTTGTGCAAGCTTATTTGTTTCATATATCTTGCTGGCTTGTGTTCCTATCCTTGTTGCATCATATAGGTTGCTCACCTAGTTGCATATCTAGACAACCTACTTTGATGCAAAGTTTAAATTGTTAAAGAAAAGCTAAAAATTGTTAGTTGCCTATTCACCCCCCCTCTAGTCAACCACATCGATCCTTTCAACAGGAAAGGTTTCGGAAGGTTTCAGACATATACCGAGGTACCGGGGGGTTACCGGAACCCCCCGGGGGCTTTAGTGGAAATAGAGGGTAGCAAGGGGAGTGTGGGGCGCGCGCCCCAAGGCTCAAACTGAATTGATTTAGGGCAAGGGGGGCAGTCCCCCTCTTTCCTTCTCCTCCTTTCCCTTTCCTTCCTCCTCTCCTACTCCTACTAGGAAAAGGAGGAGTCCTACTCCTAGTGGGAGTAGGACTCCCCTCTTGGCGTGCCTCTCCCTGGCCGGCCGCCTCCTCCCCCTTGCTCCTTTATATACGGGGGCAGGGGGCACCCCATCGACACAACAATTGATCATTGATCTCTTAGCCGTGTGCGGTGCCCCCCTCCACCATAATCCACCTTGATCATATCATAGCGGTGCTTAGGCGAAGCCCTGCGTTGGTAGCATCACCATCACCGTCACCACGCCGTCGTGCTGACGAAACTCTCTGTGAAGCTTTGCTGGATCAGAGCTCACGGGACGTCATCGAGTTGAACGTGTGCTAAACTCGGAGGTGCCGTGCGTTCGGTACTTGGATTGGTCGGATCGTGAAGACGTACGACTACATCAACCGCGTTGTGTTAATGCTTCCACATTCGGTCTACGAGGGTATGTGGACACACTCTCCCTCTCATTGTTATGCATCACCATGATCCTGTGTGTGTGTAGGATTTTTTTTGAAATTACTACGTTCCCCAGCAGTGGTATCCGAGCCAGGTTATTGCGTAGATGTTATATGCACGAGTAGAACACAAGTGAGTTGTGGGCGATACAAGTCATACTGCTTACCAGCATGTCATACTTTGGTTCGGCGGTATTGTTGGATGAAGCGGCCCGGACTGACATTACGCGTACGCTTACGCGAGACTTGTTCTACCGATGTGCTTTGCACACAGGTGGCTGGCGGGTGTCAGTTTCTCCAACTTTAGTTGAACCGAGTGTGGCTATGCCTGGTCCTTGCGTAGGTTAAAATATCACTAACTTGAAAAACTATCGTTGTGGTTTTGATGCGTAGGTAAGAATGGTTCTTGTCCAGCCCGTAGCAGCCACGTAAAACTTGCAACAACAAAGTAGAGGACGTCTAACTTGTTTTTGCAGGGCATGTTGTGATGTGATATGGTCAAGACATGATGCTATATTTATTGTATGAGATGATCATGTTTTGTAACGGAGTTATCGGCAACTGGCAGGAGCCATATGATTGTCGCTTTATTGTATGCAATGCAATCGCCCTGTAATTGCTTTACTTTATCACTAAGCGGTAGCGATAGTCGTAGAAGCAATAGTTGGCGAGACGGCAACGATGCTACGATGGAGATCAAGGTGTCGCGCCGGTGATGATGGTGATCATGACGGTGCTTTGGAGATGGAGATCAAAGGCACAAGATGATGATGGCCATATCATATCACTTATATTGATTGCATGTGATGTTTATCCTTATACATCTTATTCTGCTTTGTTTGACGGTAGCATTATAAGATGATCTCTCACTAAATTTCAAGGTAAAAGTGTTCTCCCTGAGTATGCATCATTGCCAAAGTTCGTCGTGCCGAGACAACACGTGATGATCGGGTGTGATAAGCTCAAGTTCATCTACAACGGGTGTAAGACAGTTTTACATACGCAGAATACTCGGGTTAAACTTGACGAGCCTAGCATATGCAGATATGGCCTCAGAACACTGAGACCGAAAGGTCGAGCGTGAATCATATAGTAGATATGATCAACATAGTGATGTTCGCCATTGAAAACTACTCCATTTCACGTGATGATCGGTTATGGTTTAGTTGATACGGATCATGTGATCTCTTAGATGATTAGAGGGATGTCTATCTAAGTGGGAGTTCTTAAGTAATATTAATTGAACTTAAATTTATCACGAACTTAGTACCTGATAGTATTTTTCTTGTCTAGGTTATTGTAGATAGATGGCCCGTGCTGTTGTTCCGTTGAATTTTAATGCGTTCCTTGAGAAAGCAAAGTTGAAAGATGATGATAGCAATTACACGGACTGGGTCCGTAACTTGAGGAGTATCCTCATTGCTGCATAGAACAAATTACGTCCTGGAAGCACCGCTGGGTGCCAGGCCTGCTGCACATGCTGCTGATGACGTTAAGAATGTCTGGCAAAATAAAGCTGATGACTACTTGATAGTTCAGTGTTCCATGCTTTACGGCTTAGAACTGGCACTTCAACGACATTTTGAACATCATGGAGCATATGAGATGTTCCAGGAGTTGAATTTAATATTTCAAGCAAATGCCTGGATTGATAGATATGAAGTCTCCAATAAGTTCTATAGCTGTAAGATGGAGGAGAATAGTTCTGTCAGTGAACATATACTCAAAATGTCTGGGTATCATAACCACTTGACTCAACTGGGAGTTAACCTTCCTGTTGATAGTGTCATTGAAAGAGTTCTTCAATCACTGCCACCAAGCTACAAGAGCTTCGTGAAGAACTATAATATGCACGGGATGAATAAGACAATTCCCGAGCTCTTCGCAATGCTAAAGGCAACGGAGGTAGAAATCAAGAAGGAGTATCAAGTGTTGATGGTCAACAAGACCACCAGTTACAAGAAAAAGGGTAAAGGGAAGAAGAAGGGGAACTTCAAGAAGAACGACAAGCAAGTTGCTGCTCAGGAGAAGAAACCCAAGTCTGAACCTAAACCTGAGACTGAGCGCTTCTACTGCAAATAGACTGGTCACTGGAAGCGGAACTGCCCCAAGTATTTGGCGGATAAGAAGGATGGCAAGGTGAAAAAAGGTATATGTGATATACATGTTATTAATGTGTACCTTACTAGAGCTCACAGTAGCACCTGGGTATTTGATACTGGTTCTGTTGCTAATATTTGCAACTCGAAACAGGGACTACAGATTAAGCGAAGACTGGCTAAGGACGAGGTGACGATGCGCGTGGGAAATGGTTCCAAAGTCAATGTGATCGCCGTCGGCACGCTACCTCTACATCTACCTTCAGGATTAGTTTTAGACCTGAATAATTGTTATTTGGTGCCAGCGTTGAGCATGAACATTATATCTGGATCTTGTTTGATGCGAGACGGTTATTCATTTAAATCTGAGAATAATGGTTGTTCTATTTATATGAGTAATATCTTTTATGGTCATGCACCCTTGAAGAGTGGTCTATTTGTGTTAAATCTCGATAGTAGTGACACACATATTCATAATGTTGAAGCCAGAAGATGCAGAGTTGATAATGATAGTGCAACTTATTTGTGGCACTGTCGTTTAGGTCATATTGGTGTAAAGCGCATGTAGAAACTCCATACTGATGGACTTCTGGAATCACTTGATTATGGATCACTTGGTACTTGTGAACCATGCCTCATAGGCAAGATGACTAAAACGCTGTTCTCCGGAACAATGGAGCGAGCAACAGACTTGTTGGTAATCATACATACTGATGTATGTGGTCCGATGAATATTGAGGCTCGCGGCGGGTATCGTTATTTCCTCACCTTCACAGATGATTTGAGCAGATATGGGTATATCTACTTAATGAAACATAAGTCTGAAACATTTGAAAAGTTCAAAGAATTTCAGAGTGAAGTGGAAAATCATCATAACAAGAAAATAAAGTTTCTATGATCTGATCGTGGAGGAGAATACTTGAGTTACGAGTTTGGTCTACATTTGAAACGATGTGGAATAGTTTCGCAACTCACGCTACCCGGAACACCACAACGTAATGGTCTGTCCGAACATTGTAATCATACTTTACTAGATATGGTGCTATCTATGATGTCTCTTACTGATTTACCGCTATCATTTTTGGGTTATGCTTTAGAGACGGATGCATTCACGTTAAATAGGGCACCATCTAAATCCGTTGAGACGACTCCTTATGAACTGTGCTTTGGCAAGAAACCAAAGTTGTCGTTTCTTAAAGTTTAGGGCTGCGATGCTTATGTGAAAAAGCTTCAACCTGATAAGCTCGAACCCAAGTCAGAAAAATGTGTCTTCATAGGATACCCAAAAGAAACAATTGGGTACACCTTCTATCACAGATCCGAAGGCAAGACTTTTGTTGCTAAGAATGGATCCTTTCTAGAGAGGGAGTTTCTCTCGAAAGAAGTGAGTGGGATGAAAGTAGAACTTGATGAGGTAACTGTACCTGCTCCCTTATTGGAAAGTAGTTCATCACAGAAACCGGTTCCTGTGGCACCTACACCAATTAGTGAGGAAGCTAATGATGATGATCATGAAACTTCAGATCAAGTTACTACTGAACCTCATAGGTCAACCAGAGTAAGATCCGCACCAGAGTGGTATGGTAATCCTGTTCTGGAGGTCATGTTGCTAGACTATGACAAATCTATGAACTACGAGGAAGCGATGATGAGCCCAGATTCCGCAAAATGGCTTGAGGCCATGAAATCTGAGATGGGATCCATGTAGGAGAACAAAGTGTGGACTTTGGTTGACTTGCCCGATGATCGGCAAGCCATCGTGAATAAATGGATCTTCAAGAAGAAGACAGACGCTGATGGTAATGTTACTGTCTACAAATTTGGACTTGTTGCGAAAGGTTTTCGACAAGTTCAAGGAGTTGACTATGATGAGACCTTCTCACCCGTAGCGATGCTTAAGTCCGTCTGAATCATGTTAGCTATTGCCACATTTTATGATTATGAAATTTGGCAAATGGATAAAGACTGCATTCCTGAATGGATTTCTGGAAGAAGAGTTGTATATGATGCAACCTGAAGGTTTTATCGATCCAAAAGGTGCTAACAAAGTGTGCAAGCTCCAGCAATCCATTTATGAACTGGTGCAAGCCTCTCAGAGTTGGAATAAACGTTTTGATAGTGTGATCAAAGCATATGGTTTTATACAGACTTTTGGAGAAGCCTGTATTTATAAGAAAGTGAGTGGGAGCTCTGTAGCATTTCTAATATTATATATGGATGACATGTTGTTGATTGAAAATGATATAGAATTTCTGGATAGCATAAAAAGATACTTGAATAAGAGTTTTTCTATGAAATACCTCGGTGAAGCTGCTTACATATTGGGCATCAAGATCTATAGAGATAGATCAAGACGCTTAATTGGACTTTCACAAAGCACATACCTTGAGAAAGTTTTGAAGAAGTTCAGAATGGATCAGGCAAAGAAAGGGTCCTTGCCTGTGTTACAAGGTGTGAAGTTGAGTAAGACTCAATGCCCGACCACTGCAGAAGGTAGAGAGAAAATGAAAGATGTTCCCTATGCTTCAACCATAGGCTCTATCATGTATGCAATGCTGTGTACCAGACATGATGTGTGCCTTGCTATTAGTTTAGCAGGGAGGTACCAAAGTAATCCAGGAGTGGATCACTGGACAACGGTTAAGAACATCCTGAAGTACCTGAAAGGACTAAGGATATGTTTCTCGTTTATGGAGGTGACAAAGAGCTCGTCGTAAATGGTTATGTTGATGCAAGCTTTGACATTGATCCGGACAATTCTAAATCGCAAACCGGATACGTGTTTATATTGAACGGTGGAGCTGTCAGTTGGAGTAGTTCTAAACAGAGCGTCGTGGCGGGATCTACATGTGATGCGGAGTACATTGTTGCTTCCGGAGCAGCAAATGAAGGAGTCTGGATGAAGGAGTCCATATCCGATCTAGGTGTCATACCTAATGCATCGGGTCCAATGAAAATCTTTTGTGACAATACTGGTGCAATTGCCTTAGCAAAGGAATCCAGATTTCACAAGAGAACCAAGCACATCAAGAGACGCTTCAACTCCATCCAGTACCAAGTCCAGGTGGGAGACATAAAGATTAGCAAGATACATACGGATCTGAATGTTGCAGGCCCGTTGACTAAGCCTCTTCCACGAGCAAAACATGATTAACACCAAGGCTCCATGGGTGTTAGAATCATTACTGTCTAATCTAGATTATTGACTCTAGTGCAAGTAGGAGACTGAAGGAAATATGCTCTAGAGGCAATAATAAAGTTATTATTTATTTCCTTATATCATGATAAATGTTTATTATTCATGCTAGAATTGTATTAACCGGAAACATGATACATGTGTGAATACGTAGACAAACAGAGTGTCACTAGTATGCCTCTACTTGACTAGCTCGTTGATCAAAGATGGTTATGTTTCCTAGCCATAGAAATGAGTTGTCATTTGATTAACGGGATCACATCATTAGGAGAATGATGTCATTGACTTGACCCATTCCGTTAGCTTAGCACTTGATCGTTTAGTATGTTGCTATTGCTTTCTTCACGACTTATACATATTCCCATGACTATGAGATTATGCAACTCCCGTTTACCAGAGAAACACTTTGTGTGCTACCAAACGTCACAACATAATTGGGTGATTATAAAGGTTCTCTACAGGTGTCTCCGAAGGTACTTGTTGAGTTGGCGTATTTCGAGATTAGGATTTGTCACTCCGATTGTCGGAGAGGTATCTCTGGGCCCACTCAGTAATGCACATCACTATAAGCATTGTAACTAATGAGTAAGTTGCGGGATGATGTATTATGGAACGAGTAAAGAGACTTGCCGGTAACGAGATTGAACTAGGTATTGAGATACCGACGATCGAATCTCGGGCAAGTAACATACCGATGACAAAGGGAACAACGTATGTTGTTATGCGGTTTGACCGATAAAGATCTTCGTAGAATATGTGAGAGCCAATATGAGCATCCAAGTACCGCTATTGGTTATTGACCGGAGACGTGTCTCGGTCATGTCTACATAGTTCTCGAACCCGTAGGGTCCGCACGCTTAAAGTTCGGTGACGATCGGTATTATGAGTTTTTGTGTTTTGATGTACCCAAGGTAGTTCGGAGTCCTAGATATGATCACAGACATGACGAGGAGTCTCGAAATGGTCGAGATGTAAAGATCGATATATTGTACGACTATGTTCGGACACCAGAAAGGTTCCGGAAGGTTTCGGACATATACCGGAGTACCGGGGGGAGGGGGGGTTACCGGAACCCCCCGGGGGCTTAATGGGCCTACATGGGCCTTAGTGGAAATAGAGGACAGCAAGGGGAGTGTGCGGCGCGCCCCCAAGGCCCAAACCGAATTGGTTTAGGGCAAGGGGGGCCGACCCCCTCTTTCCTTCTCCTCCTCTCTCTTTCCTTCCCCCTCTCCTACTCCTACCAGGAAAAGGAGGAGTCCTACTCCTAGTGGGAGTAGGACTCCCCCTCTTGGCGCGCCTCTCCCTGGCCGGCCGCCTCCTCCCCCTTGCTCCTTTATATACGGGGGCAGGGGGCACCCCATAGACACAACAATTGATCATTGATCTCTTAGCCGTGTGCGGTGCCCCCCTCCACCATAATCCACCTCGTTCATATCATAGCGGCGCTTAGGCGAAGCCCTGTGTCGGTAGCATCATCATCACCATCACCACGCCATCATGCTGATGAAACTCTCGTGTGAAGCTTTGCTGGATCGGAGCTCGCGGGACGTCATCAAGTTGAACGTGTGCTGAACTCGGAGGTGTCATGCATTCGGTACTTCGATCGGTCGGATCGTGAAGACGTACGACTACATCAACCGCGTTGTGCTAATGTTTCCGCATTCGGTCTTCGAGGGTTCGTGGACACACTCTCCCCTCTCGTTGCTATTTATCACCATGATCCTGTGTGTCAGTAGGATTTTTTTTGAAATTACTACGTTCCCCAACACAACAAAGGGGCCAAGAAGGCGAAACACGTCGACGCGGCTACTGCGCGAGTGCAGGAGTCCATCGAGCATTGCCTCGCCGACGTACAGGCCCGTGCCATCCTACATGAAGAGAAGACCGAGGCGCGGTGGTCGGCGTTGATGACGAGAAGCGTCGTCAAGCTCGACCTACTCCGGGACAACGTCGCCGCGAAGAAGAGGAACACCGACCTGGCTTTCCTGCTGGGCGGGGCGGACATGCTCCAGAGCAACGACGAGGTGGTCAAGGCGTGGTACTTGGCAGAGCGTGGTCTCATCCTGAACCAGGTGCCAGCGATGGTGCCGCCAACCCCCACGCCCACGCCGACGCCGCCGCCAAGCCCGAGCGATGATGACTTCACGACTCCCCGTAGTACAGAAGCCACGCCGACGCCCCCAGCACAGAAGAAGCTCCGACCCCGCCAAGTCCGCGCACGACCCCGCTAAGCCCACGCACGCCGACTCCGCCGATGCCGGAGGCCGACCTCGCCGTCTGATGCGCTGCACGCGCGTCCTTTCTTTTTGTATGCCGAACTTTTCATTCGATCGCCGAACTGTGGCCGCATGATCGCCGGATTTATGGCGTCTATTTTGTGAGCGGGAATGACTACGTTTGAATTTGTCGCGGGTTGGGGGGTGCCTGGGGGCGTGGCTGGGAGCTAGGTCGGCCCA
This sequence comes from Triticum monococcum, assembly GCA_034509565.1. Taxonomy (NCBI): domain Eukaryota; kingdom Viridiplantae; phylum Streptophyta; class Magnoliopsida; order Poales; family Poaceae; genus Triticum; species Triticum monococcum. The sequence continues at coordinate 553,340,043 of CM067841.1, read as the reverse complement.
GGAGCCGATCTAGCGCCGGTTCGCCCCCAGGCTGCTCTTTTTCGGCTCCCTGGGGGGCTGAACGGCTGGAGATGCTCTAAGCTGTAGGAGATTAAATTGACAAACAATTATTTTTTAAATAACTGAAACTTAAAGCAATGACCAAATACACTAAACATTACTAAAAAGGTACTAATCACAGTGATATAACTAAAAAAATGCAGTAGCATGCCAACAAACAATTACACTGCTCATTCGCAATACTGCACTATATCTTCTAACCCTAATTAAAGTACTTGTTTCCTAACAAAAACTATCATCTTCTAACCCTAATTTGTAATTTTGAACTAAAAGTATGAATGGTACTGAAGTTTCTTACCTCACTCCACCAAACGACGACGCCCACCTGTGGCCGCCATCTGGATCCGTGTGGATGCACTTCGCCACTGCCCTAGCCGCGCGGACTGCCGGATCTGAGCTCGCCGGATCAACATGAGCCTCGGGCGGTGATGGCCGCGGCGATCGCTGCGTCGGGAAGCTCGAGCTGCCTAGCCATTTGTCAACCTCTGAATGTCCACCGGCCTCCTGGCCGGTCACGCCTTGGCTCAAAAGCTCGCCGCCGACGGCATTTGGCTGCGGCGCCGCCATCGCCCACCTAGGTCACTGCGGGGGAGAGGAGGGGGAGAGTGAGAGGGAGTGCGACCTGACCGACTCCTGTGGTTCCGACCGGACAGGTCGTGCTAATGGCCGTCAACGGCTACGCCGTGAGCGTGCGTGGCCACGTGGCCCGACCGGTGGGTCCAACACGTCAGGAAAACGGTTAAAACGCTAGTGACTGAGGTTTTGGGTTTTATGAAACAACCGACCGCATGTTTGATAGTTTTTTTGAGAAAAATTAAAATCCGGTGGTTTTTTGAAACCCTAGCCTGTAAATTAGTAGTTTTATACTATTTACTCAGTGGGAAGTGTTGTACAAGGGTTGGGTAGGCTGGTGATAGCCGGACTACTCTATGTGGAGTTTACTTTTTTTTTTCTGCATTGATTGGATTTTTGAATGGATTACTAGAATAGACCAGTTTTTTTATACAGTTATTAGGATGATGCTACTTTTTTTAGTTGAAGATGGTGCTATTCTACTCTTATATTTTAGGTGTGTCAATTGACATGCTTGCGATTACTTTTGAATTTGTGGAAAATGGGTTTCATTTTTTCATAAAAAATCTCCATTTTTGCACTAGCCCATGGTCCTCCTCCATGTACAAAGGTCGCAAGCTGGATGCAACAATGACCTTGATGAGGCAAAGCCAATGATGGCGAGGCTCAAAGCGAGCCCGACGTTATGGTTAGCATTAAGCATTTCATTGGAGCTAGGTGGATTTGTAGGAATGGCCTTATCCAGCGACCACATCCATTAATTGGAAGCACCAAGGCTGGAGGTAGAGGGTGCGTGAGTATCTAAACACAACAAAATATACTTAAAAGATCATCTAACAAAATAAGATAGAACGACAAACCGATTCTCTATATAAAAAAAGAATGACAAGCCAATTTGTGATACTATGATCAAACTTGGTCTTGAGCACCCGTAGTTTGCTACAACACTGATAGCCGGCCCTCAAAACAGATGAGAACCAAACGATCTTTTTACCTGGATTGTGTATCAAAAATACACTAGCTACAACAAGAGGACCCCATCTGGTGCAAGTTTTTGACACATCTCATTCCCCGAAAAGTTTGCCACTAAGCCACCTATTCTATTCATAACCGTCACCGCCGACTACCCAGTCCCCTTTCCTGTTCTCCCCACTACCAAATGAAGGAGATGAACATGATAAAGTTGTTTTAGGTGTTGGTATGATGTACTTGTAGAAGGCCGCGCCGGGTTGGTTTAGAAGTCGAACCGCGCGCGCGGGCGCAGGGCGGAGGAGGTGGGCGCCAGGTCGGGCTCCGAAAGATTCCACGCGGGCGGCGGCGGCGGAGGAGGAGGAGCGGAGGGCGAGGAGGAGCTCCCGGCGGTTCGCCAACAACCCCACCCCGGCTTGCTCGCCGGCGTCCATCTAGGATTGCGGCACTCTCGTTCGCTACGGATTTGCCTGTGACGGGGCCTCGGCCGCTTGGCTACGTACGGGACTTCAGAGAAGAGTCCTCCCTTGCGTTTGTAACAATACGAAGGAACATGTAAGAGCATCTCCACTCGTTCGGCCCCCAGCACATAGGCCGGCGCTATTTTGAGTGCCCGTCTGACGCTTTTTAGGTTTTGGGGACGATCTAGCTCCCAGCCACGCCCTCAGGCGTCGCCCCCCAAGGCGATACAAATTCAAACTTGGTTGTTCCCGCTCCCAAAAAAAGGCCGCAAGTCCGGCGATCAGCGGCCCAGTTCGACCATCACCTTGCCACAGTTCGACGATCAAATAAAAAGTTTGGCATATGAAAAAAAAGAAAGGACGCTTGGGGAGGATGCGTAGGCCGGCGGTGAGTAGGTGTATGGAGGGTACTTCACACCGGTGAAGGCGGCCGAGGGCGTGCGCTGGGCCGGGTGACCATGAGGGAAGGTGATGTTGGGGTTGAACCCGCCGTGCGCGTCACTGTCGGGTAGCCGGGCGACGGCGTGGAGCCCCAGGGCTGCGGCGACGACGAGAAGCCGGCCGGAGAACGGACGCTTTGCTGTCTCCAGGGCGCGTACAGGGCATGGCCGCCGGATGGATTCATCATCCCCGCACGAGCCGCCTCGGCTTGTTCGGCCGAGCGGTCCGCCTGCTCCGCCGCCGCCGCCGCAGCCGCGATGTCCCGGGCCTTCTTGGAGTTGGCCCTGTTCCGCCGGTCGGTGGTGACAGCCTCCCGGTGTTGAACTTCCGCCCTCCAACCGGCGTTCGACATGCCCGGAGGCTTGGACGGCGGCGCCCTCGGCTTCCTCTGCTTCGGCCGTGCGACGGCGGCGGTGGCACCCGTCGCGGCGGTGGGACCACATACTTCTTCGACGGCATGGCGACCGGCTGGGAGGGGAGGAGGAGGAGGAGATTGGCGGGAGGAATGGAGAATGAGAGGGAAGCCGAGGGGGGGGGGGAAAGCAGGAAGAAAAGACCCTCCTCTCGCCGACGGAGCGGCCCAACGTCCCTTTTCGCTTGTGCCGGCGCCCCCAGGCGCCCCCCAGCGCGGGTTCGGTTTGGGTGCGCCGGCTGTTATTTCGGCCTAAACCGACGCTAAATGAGATCGTGGGGCGTGACTGGGCCGATTTTCGTCCGCCGGCGCTAAAAAATCGCCTGGAAAGAGCCTGTTGAGGGCGCGGCTGGAGATGCTCTAAGTTTCAGAAAATTCAGAAAAAGAGAAGTTTTTTCTACCGGTCATGAAATCCTCTCAGGTCCTCTTTGATTCGCAGGAATTTCAAAATACACGAATGAATAGGGTAATATACATGATTAGAGTGCCATGTCTTTTTTTTATTCCTATATAGGATTAGGTCCTCTTCGATTCGCAGGATTATAAAACCGCATGTAGAAATGAAAAAGTATAGAATTGCGATGTCATATGCTCATTTGATGAACAACACTAGGTGCCGGTCGACCGGCCCAAATTAGAGTTATGATCAGATCGGCGGCGAGGTCAGTTGGAGTGAGCCGAGAGATACGGAGGACATGCCGAAAAGTAAGTTAAACGTGGATGCTTGATTCACGAGAGGTTAGAAAATGAAGCATTTCCCAAGACTAGTAGAATGCCCGTGCGTTGCTATGAGCGAGCTATGGGCGAAATGTAGGAACATGAGTGAAGTCCTTCGCCTTCTATCATTTTTAGTGGAAACTACAAGAGCAACTATGCATCAGTCGTCTATTTTTGTCGGTTGTAAAATTCTTTGAACAGTTTCTTCTTCCTCCTCTCCGCCTTCCTTCTTCCGACCCCACAGCCCATCCTCTGACATTGGTCGCGGTCAGTGTCGATGTCGTGCACCACCCTACCCGAGCTGCCTTCTCCATCGGTTCACGTTGCCCGACATTGGTCACGGCCGATGTGGATGCCACCCTGCCCGAGCTACCTTCTCAGTTGGTTCACTGTTGCCCCTGGTCCACCCTCCGACACTGGTCATGATCGATGTCGATGTCGCGCGCCTCCCTGCCCGAGCCGTCTTCTCCGTAGGTCCACCGTTGCCCGTGACCACCCCTCTATCCCCACCCCTTCTTCTAAAATTCCATGGTAATTGTCAATTTCTTGCTTTCGTCCCCATGACCCACCTTTTGATCGTGGTTGCAACCGGTGCCAATGTCGGGTGCTGCCCTGCCCGAGCCGCCTTCTCTGATGGTCCATCGTTGCCCCCGACCTTACATCTACCCCCCCCCCCCCCCCCCCCTCTACGGTACTGGTGAGCACCCACACTGCATGATTGGTAAGGATACATTTTTTGTTGTCAACTTCTCAAGGAAAAAACATAAGCATTTTGACTTGTGCACAAAAATAAGTCGAACGCCAAATGCTACACTTAATTTTATTTTTTTCACCGACAAAGCATTGCTACCCCGTATCGCATGAAAATTGTCAATTACACTTGCTACACTAACGTGAACATCTACAAAGGAATATCAGAAGTTTGAATTTTTATTTACTATTTATTTTGATTTTACTGTTTATTAGGGACCATATGCTCCCCTTAGCCAAAATTCCGCGTCCAGAAAGTGCCAAAAATGTCAATCCCATATTACCGCATTGGTGTTCTTAATCCAAAAAAGAAAAAAACGGACACATACTTGTACATGCAGTCACCTAAGATATGATTATAGGTGGTACTAAAATCTGTCTTCTTGCAAAAAATAGTAAACAAACGTTAGAAAGAGGTCATTATACATGAAAAATGTTCTGTACATTACAATAAATCATCGTATATGAAAAATGTTTAGTGAAAGTAATTGGGAATCACATTATGATATGCTAAATTTTGAATGACTAAGGGCATCTCCAGCCGTTGCCCCCCCTCTGGACGCATAAAAATCACCCCCTGGGGACGAGCCGGCGATACAATCGGCGTTGGGGGCGGTTTTGCGCCCAGTCGTCGCCCCCAGCTCGCCCCCAGGCGCCGAAATTGGCCCACTTTGCAGCTCACTTTCGGCGAATAAAGGGCTCATATGTGCGAGAATAGGCCCATATTCGGCGTGGTTTCGCCGTGTCTCGGCGTTCAATTATCAACACAATTATTTCTTATCACATATTTCATCACAGAAAAATCAAATACTTCAACAAAATAGTACAACAACAAATAGTTCAATACAAATTATATAGTTCAACAAATAAAAACTCGCATTTCATCACATGGCGTCCCCCTTGAGCCTCCATAGGTGCTCAATCAGATCTTTCTGCAGTTGATGATGCACCTGTGGGTCTCGGATCTCCTGACGCATACTGAGATAGGCAGTCCAAGTTGCCGGTAGATGGTGATCAACTTCGGCTAGAGGACCCTGCCTGTAGTATGGTTCAGTGTCAAACACTAGGTCTTCTTGCTCGCTCTCGATGATCATGTTGTGCAAGATGGCACAGCAAGTCATAATCTCCCACATTTGATCTTTGGACCAGGTCTGAGCGGGGTACCGAACAACAGTGAATCGAGATTGGAGCACACCAAATGCCCGCTCGACATCCTTCCTGCAAGCCTCCTGAACTTTCGCAAACCAGGCGTTCTTACCTCCTGCCGCAGGGTTTGAGATCGTCTTCACAAATGTCGACCATCTCGGATAGATGCCATCTGCTAGGTAGTACCCCTTGTTGTATTGGTGCCCATTGATCTCGAAGTTCACCGGAGGAGAATGGCCCTCAGCGAGCTTGGCAAAAACAGGAGAGCACTGCAGCACGTTGATGTCATTGTGAGTTCCTAGCATACCAAAGAAGGAGTGCCAAATCCAGAGGTCATGTGTGGCTACCGCCTCAAGCACCACACTGCAACCGCCTTTGGCGCCTTTGTACATCCCCTGCCAACCAAATGGGCAATTCTTCCATTTCCAATGCATGCAGTCGATGCTTTCAAGCATCCCAGGAAATCCTCTTGCTGCATTATGGGCTAGGATCCGAGCAGTGTCTTCCGCATTGGGTGTTCTCAAGTATTGTGGCCCAAACACTGCCACCACTGCCCGACAGAACTTGTAGAAATACTCTATGCTGGAGGACTCGGCCATGCGCCCATAGTCGTCGAGTGAATCACTGGGAGCTCCATATGCAAGCATCCTCATTGCTGTCGTGCACTTCTGGATGGAGGTGAATCCAAGAGCGCCAGTGCAATCCATCTTGCACTTGAAGTAGTTGTCGAACTCCCGGATGGAATTCACAATCCCGAGGAAGAGCTTTCGGCTCATTCGATAACGGCGCCGAAATATTCTCTTGCCATGAAGTGGAGCATCGGCGAAGTACTCGGAGTAGAGCATGCAGTAGCCTTTGAGACGATGCCGGTTCTTTGCTTTCACCCGCCCCGGCGCCGAGCCACCTCGCCAGCAGCTAGGCGAGGGCGGCGAGCACCATGAGATGCTCTTCTTCATGGACGTCGGCCGCGGCTTCCCCCTCCAGCAGCGCGGCGAGCTCTTCCTCGTCATCCGAGTCCATCACCGAGTCAGGCAAAACGCCGAACACCTTGCGCTCGGTGGGCGTGTACCCGCCGCTAAACCGCGCCTTCGCGGCCGGAAACGCCCAGCTGCTGTGGGAGGGGCTGTCGCGGCGAAGCGCTGCTATTTTCCGGCGGGGAATGGCTATCTAGCGGAGTAGGGCGGCGGCTGTCGCTAGGATATAGCTAGTGGTGGCCAAGGGCGCGGGGGGTGCGAGGCGAGTCGGGGGAAGAAAACTTTGACTTTTCCCCTGTCGCTGTGGGCCAGGCGTGCTTTTCCCTAGCGCTGGAGCCCCCAACTGCTCCCCAGCGTGCCGGGTTCAGCCTGTGACCGCCGGGCGGAAAAAAGGTCCGAACCGACGATTTTCGGCGTCCTGGGGGCGCGACTGGGCCGTTTTTTCAGCGTCGGCGCCGAAAAAGTGGCCTGGGGAGACCTGTTGGGGGCGCGGCTGGAGATGCCCTAACCATGATATGTCGTGAGAATTTGGACCATCACATCGCTCTGTACTCTGCAAGCTTGAACTGAAACATAACATGCTACACACAGACTGAAAGAATCGGACCACTTGCATCAAAATTGGGACATGAAATAACATGACCAAAGCTCAAACAAAACTGGTTGTCTCTAGTAAGTTTTACTACAACACACGATGTAAACTCCTCTACAATTGAGGCGTCAAAAGAAAAATGCTCCCAAGATCTAATCAGATCCAGCGAAACCAAGAACCGTCTGCATCTCAGTTCAGGGGTCAGGGTATTAACCTCACCTAATAAAAAGATGAGCGTAATGCCCAAGTAAAATTCCTCCAATTCATTTCCCTAGAAAAAAAACTTTCATTTGAACAATGGGCCTGATATCATACAAACTGATTAGTTATCACGAAATTAATACAAAAATATTACTTACCAACAAAACTTAAAGAGTACTTCTCAAAAACCAAAACCATGGTCTGAAACAATCAGAAAGTTTCCTACTCATAGCTGTATAAAATTATATCTCCTCCTCGACAAGTTCAGAATAGAATGTACTCAAGTATAGTGATTGTTTACTAAGCAGAACACGAACTCACTACCTCAAACCATGCCTCAAACAGGGACATACCAATCGTTGTAAACTTGTCATACTAATTCCATGGAAATTCAACAATTAACTCAGCATATCATGGAAACATTTGACGATTTGGAGGTAGTATTTCAGAATTTTTGCCAAAACTACCCAGGAGAACTTGGAAATCTGGTATTCATGAGACGATGGGAAATTGTGTTCGTGAGTTCCCTAGATTGGGTGGTTCTTTACGGATGCATCCTACCGGCCCGGTCATTGGATTTTGCTCACCTCTTGGCCATGGTGGGTAGAGACAAGCTCTACCGGGATTGGCAGGCAGTCGCCCGCGTTGGATCAGCCAAGCGGAGGTGCACGGGGATGCTGATCGGAAAGGCTAGGGCAGGCCGGCTCCACGGCGTGTGAGGTTGTGAGCACAGCAGGAATAGCTGCAGCGGTGCTTGTCGTGAATGGTTAATTATGCAGTCCTCGTCATCGCTGCCGCCACACCTCCACGCAGCCCGCAACCTGTACGTGAGACAACCAGAGGCAGAAGTGCAGCACAAAACAAATAAGGACAACTGTGAGTTGCTAGAGCGGCGTCCATGAAGTTGAGCACGATAAGCGCTAGGCCGGCACTCCAGGTCATGTTCAGGCAGAGCAGCAGCGCTGCAAGCATGCTGAAAGTCCTTACTCAAGAATCATGAGTTGTACAAAAGTACAAATAGCAAAAAAACGCCGCTTCCCTCGGCCAAACCCATCCTACTCTTCATGGTTTTTTCCAGCGCCGTGATGTTGAGTTTTCTCGACGAACATACCTTTGCCCGCAACAACCCATCTAAGGTTTTGGAATTGATCACCTGGCTCGTCCTGAAAAAGCATCCCTTGGTCTCCCTTCTCCGTCAAGATGAGCCCCCCAGTCCCAGCCTTGCTGCGTGGCATGCATCCTCCTCCTCCGAGCCTTGCCAAGTGGTCTGCATCCTCCTCCTCCGCGTCATATCTCATGAGGATCGGGACACCCTCCATAGGGGATACATTATCTTGTGCATCGCCATTGCCCCCCATGCGACAGCCAAGCAAGAGCGAGACGACCAACACACGATCTGGCCAGCCAATGGATCACGCCGTCGCAATCCTTACGGCTGCCAGCAAGAAACCATCCCCGTGAGCGAAACCCTAGCAGCCGTGAGCGCCTCCCGATCGCACGTGTAACGCCTTGACCTGGTGCACGTTGGCTTGGTCTAGCGACAGTTGGGGATCGTGAGTTCGTGAGGCGTGTGTGGGGTAGGGCTGTTTAGTTTTGTGGTTTTTTTCTGTAAACCGGAGGTGGAAGTGGGACACACCGTGAAAGAAAATCAGTGGCGTGGGGCGATCGATAGAAGGAGGTGGTCGTAGGAAGGGAGGTGGGGATCGAACGAGGTCGAACCATCACGATGTTCGATTCTCCTTTAATAGTAGAGATGATATTACTAGCCACGGAGTTGTGTTGATTTGCCGTAGGTCGAGTTCCGCTGTGGCCGTGATCGGAACTGGTTTATCATCTCCGCTAGTGCTACGGCAGACAGGCTTGATGGCTATCTGGCCCCATCCTTCCTGGTTTCTTGCCTACGTCCCATCGCCGCACTTTTCTGTTATTTCACACTGCGGCACGGGCCAGCGATGCACCTCCAACCATGTAGCAAGATGGCAGCTTTGCTACTAGCTACCACAGGTACGTAGCGGCTCATGATGGTCTCGCAACAAGTCGGTACTCCAGCGATGTACACATAGGTACTTGGTTACACATTGACATCGCTTGTTTACCTGTTTGGGTAGCTAGTTTTTCAGCATTTTCTTTGGCGCTTGTTTCTGATGTATCTCATTCCCAACATATTTTGTCGCCACTAAATCATCGATGCTGTCCATCACAGTCGACCTATGCCTCCTCGCTTGTTCTATTCATAGCGAATGAAGGAGACATATATTTCAAGGTTTCTTCACGTGTTGGTGTCATATAAAAGGAGTGGCCTAGTGGCCAGGCACTTCAGTGTCTCACCAACAAGGCAACAAGCAAGGACGGACGATTGTTTATCTCGTCAATGATGAATCTTGAAGGTCCGTTGTACTCCGTAGGAAATGGGAAAAGATTTTTTTTATTTTTGCAAATAAGATCAAAACAAATCTAGCTATTTATTTAGCAGGCGCAACATGAAGGCATGTCATTCAGAAATATATCAGATCAGCTACGTACAAAACTGAATTCCGGGTCTCGATTCAGCAAGATCTTTATTAAAAAATAAAACATGAAGTCAGTTCCCCTGCCGATCTTGCAGGTGACCTCATTCAACGTAGACTAGATAGGAAGTGCGGCTTGCCGCACCCGGCAGCACCGCTGCCGGGTAAAAGTCATATCCAATCCAGTAACGATAATACAGTGACCAAAGCATTGCAAATATACACAATAGCATGATATTGGACCGCCACAAGTTCAATCCCTAACTTAATACTGTGAGTAACCCTATTAGGACCTACTTGATAACCCTATGAATAACATGCCAAAGAACCTAAGTAAGCGTGCTATAACTTAATACTCCTTAACATGATGTATGAACCTGTCAGAATTATACAACATGAGTATGACCATGTAAATACTCACCGGGGCAAGTAGAAATCAGAGTAATCACCGAAAATCACCAGTGTAATATAGCAAGATTATAACAGAAGCACAACATTGATATAAATATGTTCATTACATAGAAACTGGTCCAAGCAACAACAAAAGGTAGTGGAATCAGGTGTGCCAAAAGCAAGGCAACAACTTCAGGCCAAAAGCAAGCCAAGACGATCCATCAAAACAAAACAAAAATAATAATTGGGCCACAACATGGATCGAGCCACGTTCACAACGAGCGGAATCACAAGTAAAAATAAACGGCAAAAGTACGTGCCCGTGGGTAACTACCCTGAAGGGAGTCTGGTGGTGCGAGAGCGGCCTGTCCGTCATCGCGGCTGCTTGCCTGGTTTGGAGCAGAAGGAAATGAAAAACATTAGGTCAGATGGTACCAAAATGAATTATATAATGGTAAAGTGAGATGCGGGCTTTCTACTATGCTTAGTTGGGCCTCTGGTATTTTCCAGAACTGCTCATCATTTTACAATTCTTTTGCAGGGTCAAAGGAAAACACACATATGGACCGTCAAATATATTTGTAAAATGTTTTGTAGACCAAACTGCTCTGTATTTTGTAGGCATACCTTCCATGGTCATATAGCATAATGTATACACAGGATAATTGATACAAATGTCAATTGCCTGTGAAACTGGACCATCAAATCTACAGTCGGTTGACATTGTGACATATTTTGTATGCTACCATATTGACCGATCACGATCGTCTCTGTAGCCCAATTGACGAAGAAGAACCTATTCTGGCTAGCCATGGTTGGATCTGCTGCTATTCTATCAAAGCCAACTGGAAGTTGTGTTTTTCAGTTTTCGTTCCGAATGGAGCTATCTGATTTCCTCTAAGAATTTGTAGCTCAATTCCTATTTACTTTTTAACATTTGGCATCGGGCTTACTCACATGACATAAGCAGCCATGAAAGCTCTCGTCAGCCAAAAAAATAGAAGCATAAAAATCAAACATGAGAAGAGTGAACGCAGGTAAAGTAACATGAGAAGAGTGAACGCGGGTAAAGTGCAGATACAACTACTTTAATAGTAGTTGTAACCTAAGACAAGATTTCTAAATGTATAAACAAAAAGATAGAGAGTTGCGACAGAAGAACTGGCAGGTAAGTAATTTGATGATGCCAAAATAACATTGATAAACATGTGACCCGCTATCAATCTCACATCGCTCATTAAAAATCAAGCAAACCAAGGACCGACATGCGGGGTAAAGACGTAAAGTCATACATGTCGTCCACCCTAACAGGAGAAATTGGCTCGTGTGTACCAGACAAACACGCCTCAGCTGCCGGCACCTGCTCCTCATTGTTATTGATCTTCACAAAGTGAATAATCTGTGCATAGAAAGGTAAGCAGGGGTACATCGGTCAGGATTCACTTTCAGGACTTACAAATTTTTCGATCGCACAGAGACACTAATTAATCAAGCTAGTATTCCTAAAGCAGAAAGATAATTATTCATCCATTGAACAGTTAATGGAGAAAAGGGAGTAAAAATGTTCTGCACACTTCTACCACTTAAGAAGCACTTCTATGAAGAGCGAGTAAACTGGATTCTATATAAGGTATCATCATATCATCCTACAAATTAGCTTTGATGTCTTTTGATAAAGTAGATGTTTCCTCTAGAGAACCAGTAAGTTTTATGAATAACTCATCTACATGGCATACATGCTACTACTGAAAAATAAAAAAGCTAATAGATCAAGTGTGAGGTGAACTGGTAGCTTTCTATGAGTCTATTCATTTGTTGAGTTCCTCTGCTGGATTGCATTCCATGTACCTACATTCTAATCCCCATATATTATTTAGTGTTCTTTGTAGCTGATCAACACTAATAGTGTATCTGGGACGGAATAAAGGTTGATGTAACATTAGGCACTCTCCAGATTCTCATTAACTATTCCACACCAAATTCGACATCCTCGCGGACAATATATATTTTCAGTGAGGACCAACTAAATAGATAAACAAATAGTGTGCAAGCATTAGGTGCGCGAGAACAGAACTAAATATTTCAGCCAGTGTCGGTGACGGCCAATTGAAAAGGAATTGTAAATATCAGGAAAGAGAAAGGGACTCATAGTTGTATATAATTTTCACAAGCAACATCCCCTATGCGGAACTTACCTAGGGACTCGTAGTTTTATATAATTTTCACAAGCAGCATCCCCTATCCGAAACTTACCTTCGGTGACAAAGCTATATAAACTATCTGATGGACAAAAAAGAAGCTCTTGACAACCTGCATATCAACTACTCCTACTACAATGTGACAAAGCTCAAGAGTTCCATTTTTTCAGTTTTATCCCGACTCTCCGATGATTATGTACACTAGCTCTTTCACCCGTTGTTATGTAATACATTTTAAGTTCAAAAGACACCAAGTATAAGGTTGTACACTAAGGAAACAAAGGTAAGAACATGCATAAGATATATCTAACCAGGCTGGAGTACATACTCAAATAGATCCTATTAGTAAGCAGAGGTGTATACTTCCATGTATCAGGCGGTTTTAGCATCAAGAAATCCGTGAAGAACAATGAATGTATATGTGCTGATAATTAACTTGTAAAATCATGTGCTACATCGCTATATGTTTTGACTTTTTTTGTGAACTACAGTTTAAAATGGTATTTGATAATCCAACATTAGTAACAACTTGCTCCTAAAACATAACAGTGGCATGATCTTTAATATCACAGTCCAGTTCCACTGAAATACAAAAAAGACCACCATATGACACAAGAAAGAATACATAAGTGAAACTCAGAAAGATGTTCAACAAAGCAATGTCCAATGTTATTACAACCAATGTACTCATATATTGGTTGGTATAACATCTTATATTATGGGACGGAGGGAGTAGATTTCATAGGTTGACAGCATGTTTACATAAGATGACAGTTGGTACGACAGAATATGTTAGTGAGAATAGCCCTTGCCAAAATATGACATGAGTATGGAAGCGCGGTGCACAAAATGTATGTGACCCAGTCCAACAACAGATTGGCTTTAGTAGTTCATATGGTTACAGGAAAGAGGACTATGCGCACTTGGAGAGAACTGGTCTTCTCCATTGATTTAAAAAATGCAAGGTTGGACAAAACAGTAGAATTAAGACGTAACTTGCCCGCCCACAAAAAAGATGTAACTTGCCAATATAGTCAATTATGTACCTCGGAACGTGGATCTTCAAAGTTCAATAAGGCAATAGGTTTCTCATATTTGTGATTACATAGGCAGGTAAAAGGAAGTGAAGGTGCATTATCAGTGAGAGTGAAGGACCGTGTATATGTGAAGCGATTAACTTTATCGGCATGAAGTTGAGGTCTCACCTCTGTTTTAATTTCTTCTTGGGGGTGGGCTGTCCTAATGTGAATTGAGCACCTTCCAGCAATATGTAGCCTCTAGCACTTGCACACCATACGAAAGCTCCTGCCTAATATGTGGCCTCTAGCACCTGCCAGCAACTCGTTTAGATCAGAGAATCTATTATAACTCTTAATCTTTTGTAGGTAAATCGATGAACAAAAACTTGGCTTTAAGGCTTGGCAAGTCGGAATATGTAGCCTCTAGTATGTATCCTCTAGTATTGCCCAATATGTAGCCTCTAGTATGTATCCGGAAATATATATTATCATGACAGAAAGCTTTCTGTTATGATTTAGGACTAATTCAAAAGAGCTGCAAGATTGTCAATGCTAGCATACCTAGATTTTCATACCTTTTAACCTGTAACAAAATATAGATGTGAAGAGAAGGAAACTTCCAATCATCTCAATACTGCTCTTGTGGTGCTGAAACTAAGAGGGACATAGGGCAGCATACTAAGTTGCATCTAAGTATGTTGTGACAGTAGCAACTGTTTTAACTTCTAGCAAAATCCGCAAAAGTGGGGCTCCAATATGTTGAGACAGGAATGTTCTTGCTGGGGTTTTGCTTCCTCTACTCTAGGCTCATGTTTGTATCAGGACAGAATGGCAACTAATAACACAGCTGAAGTGATACCTTGGCATATAGCAGCGTGGGCATGTATAGTATTCCCTTCTGCTTGACTTTCTTCGAACTCTTGAACCATCAGCCAGTCGTAGACACTACATTGGTAACTCAAATCCTGAATTTGAGTCACTCATTTGGATCTTCAATTTTTGTCCCTCTACCTTCAGCAGTACGTCAAAATTATAAATTTGTGAATTTGTCGCATATGTGCTGCAGAAAAGTATCTAATGAAAAATGGACATACCCAGAAAGGTAAAATGGAGGAAGAAACAATAGTCAAGAGAAGTACAATATGTGCATTTTCTGCTTAAAATTTCTCAGTCAGCAAACCAAAACTCGTGGAAGAAATCGAAACAGAGGATGTACCCACCTTGCGAGAGGAAGAATCAATCACACCAGATCCATTCCCTTGCAAGCCGAACACGAGGACGACGCGGCAACCTGAGACCAAAGGCCAACCTTAACCCTAATCAAAATGTATTTCACAAAACCAAGCAAAAAATCAAGAAACCAACTGATGGACAACCATTTCTCATTTTTGAGACTTCACAACAGTTGGCCACATCGTTAATTCATAAAACGGAAGAAATCTCCTTAACATTTTAGTTCATGACATAATAGAACTACAAGCAAGTTACTGACACTTGACTAATGACTGCACCTTAGAGATATATGATTCCACCATTATATTAACGAATAAAATTGAACTCCCTACATGTTATCTGGTTGAGCTAAGCCTAGAACATGGAATTGCAACTTTTGCGCACACAAATTGAGCAGAACATAAGATGACGTCTGGGTGATGGACATAAAAAAAGTTTAAAAGCTAACAATGCTAAGGTACCAGATACATGAACTATGCTCTAACAAACGTTCTGAAAACACCTAGTAAGTGTGAACGGTAAGCAAAGAACACTCCTATCAAAATAGTGTACCAAAATTTGCAATAAATCAAATGTGTTCAAGCAACCAGAGGACGATCTTAATTGTATAAACATGGTGTCAAGACTCACCAGGGGGAACATGTGGCGTCAATCGAGGTGAAGAAAGAAACATCACCAGTTCAGTTAGCATGAGCCGTAAGAGTAGAGCACTCATCTTGGCTGTTAGAGACGACAAAATAGAGAGGTTAACTATAAGTAGAGGAAACAATTATGTAGCATAAGAACCTGCTTTCTTTGATATTCCAACTCTGTTTTTTGTGGCAATACAATTATAAGGACGTAAATAAAAAATATTATACTATTGTCTGGTCAGTTTAAGATCTATGTTGAATAGGTTGAAGTTCTGTCCTTACTACAAATCTCCACTTTTTGGGAAGCAGCAAACTTGGAATCAACAATGAAGATTCAAACAGGAAGACAACTGCATATTTGACTTTCATAAAAGCACTTCCGTATTTTGACCATTTATATATATCAAGTATATACACCATCGACTCAATTTCAGTCTTCTTTAATATCTAACTGAAGCAAATAACAGAAGCTTAAGCTTAAGCATCTACACACAGAAAATATATAAAAGTTTTGTTCCTGTCATTTATAGTTGAAATAGAGTTCTGCTCTAGAGAGTTTTGTATGGTGGCTCAGTAATAAAAGAATATGAAGAAGACAACAATATATTCTCTAAAGTTCTATAAATACAATTCTGCTCCATTTATAAATACATAGGGTTAGGTTTTATCTACTGGAAACACCAATAAACATCACAAATAGTTAGACAAGATTAAACGTTCA
Source organism: Triticum monococcum (assembly GCA_034509565.1). Classification (NCBI taxonomy): domain Eukaryota; kingdom Viridiplantae; phylum Streptophyta; class Magnoliopsida; order Poales; family Poaceae; genus Triticum; species Triticum monococcum. The sequence continues at coordinate 553,324,044 of CM067841.1, read as the reverse complement.
AAAATTCAGTTAACTGGAGATTCCAGTTTTCAGCATTTCAGCATTTCTAGTTCTCAGATATCAAATAGTGTTAATGAACGACCTGCAATTCCACGATGATAGGTGGAGCAGAGAGAGAGAGAGAGAGAGAGAGAGAGAGAGAGAGAGGAGATTGACTATAGCAGAACTGCAGCCGAGCCCCTCCTGCCAATGAAGGACGAAGAACGACCGGGGAACACCTACAGCGGTCGCAGAAGGACTGACAGGGGAGCGCCGCATCGAGCACCTGCGGCTGGCGACCCTCGGCCGCGCAAGGCGCAACTGGTGGCAACGGCGTGCACTGCCCAGTAATACAATATTGGAGCACTGCCCGGTGGCTTCATTATGAGAAACAAAAGGAATATGATAATCCAGAAAAGCAAAATTTGTACTCAGAAGTAGCCGCCAGTTACTACCATCTCCTGATTTTGTTCTGCACACCCTAGAAAAGAAAATGAATCTGCACTACTAAGACCTACGGCTAGACAGTTAACTACCTTATCTAACAGTTCCATTACAGAATACAGCAGAAGCAGCAAGAAGAAAGCATCAAGGTTCAGGTCACACCACTACCAAATGTGATCCTATGGAACAAAGAGTAAATTATCTACACAACGAAGCCTGTAAATATAAATAAACGAGCACTGTAGGCTTTTATTTATCACATTTTCAGGCTGGTGGGGCAACATAATTCTAGCTCATATCAAAAGCTAACATTGTATCCATATCAAGATGGCATATGACAGAACAGAACATTGTGTAATTTGTATCTTCAAGCCACTCAAACTCAAAGCATCTAATAACCAAGAAGCGGCAGAATGAGATACAAAAAGATCAAGTAGTATACAGAAAAGGGAGTGCAGCAACAACGGAAAGAAACGCTAAAAGGGAACATAGAGCAGAAAACCAACCCAAAATGCAAGCAAGAATTTTTAAAAAGGAACATAGAGCAGCATGAGCATGAGGCATAGAAAAATGGGGTCACCTTAAGATCAAGAATCAATGGCCCTCTCAGAGTTCAAATCACAAGGAAAGAATGACTATTATTGATTATAGTTTTTTTAATTAGGCAAAGCACTACAACACTGGATCCTAAGCTACAGTTAAGGCATACAAAACTATAAGTGTCTGTTCTTTTCATATATAAACAACCTTTAGTATCTCAACCAGAACCAAAGCAAAACAAAAAACATGGTTAAGTAACCAACAAAAGAAGAATGAACCTTTTGGAATTTTAAAGTAGCAAGACATGAAAAGTTCTTTTTTTCCTTCAATATTACACACATTAGGGGAGGTAGCTGCAGTTTTATTGCATAGTGGGCTCAGATTTTCCTTTCCTCGATCATATAACCTACCCCCATCATCTCTTATTACCAGATCGATCTGTTTATACAGTAGAGCTGCCCTGGTTATCACTCAACAAGAATGACCATCCAAGGACAACAACAAGTATCACATGATCAAAAAGGATTCTAGAGACAAGAGGGAGGATCCAACTTGATACCCACTGGTGCCTCGATTGCTCAAAGGCACACTAATTCCAGCCAAGGTAATCATCACCGCTGTAGCACGAACACCACTTGAGCATAAATAAGCAACAACTTTAAATACAAATAAAAAATGGTTCAGGATTCATTGCATAGCCAGCACGGACACCATTGCCGGCGCCGCTGATATGCCGCCCTCCTCCATGGCCGCTGCCGCCATCGCCATGGGAACCACCTGCGTGGGAGGGAGGGAGGGAGCTGCAAGAGCGAGTGAGAGAGGAGGCGGCAGCTAGGTTTTCATCGCAGGAAGCCGCGGTCATTTTATACCCCCCCCCCCAAGCAAAATGACCCAGATGCCCTGGTGGGGGCATGATATTTACATTCTGTTGCCATTGGAATTTTATCCGACGACCGAAGTTGATCGGTAAATATCCAACGACCCACAGCGATTTAGATCGAGATCCGACGGCCTGTATCGCGAGGAGATTTCGATCCGACGGTCCAGAATCCAAACGCACGGGAGAGCTCCATTTCGGTTCAGACTCTAACAAAGGGAAACGCACGGGAGAGCTCCATTTCGGTTCAGACTCTAACAAGGGGATGCATAGCGGGCTCAGATTCACCTTTCCTCGATCATATAACCTACCCCCGTCATCTCTTATCACCAGATCAATCTGTTCATACAGTGGAGCTGCCCTGGTTATCACTCAACAAGAATGACCATCCAAGGACAACAACAAGTATCACAGGATCAAAAAGGATTCTAGAGACAAGAGGGAGGATCCAACCTGATACGCACAGGTGCCACGATTGCTCAAAGGCACACTTATTTCAGCCACAATTAATCATCATCGCCCTAGCACGAATGCCACTGATCAATCTAGCAAATCCAGGAGCATAGCTATAGGACCAGGGCATCCACATGTAAACCAGAGCATCGCATTAGCTCCTATTATAGCAACTAAACATGAACAACAGCCCGCAAACCCTAAAATGGCATGGATCCACAAGTACAGAGCTCAAGTAGGAACCGATGCATGAGTAGGGCATAGAGCATCAACCAGACAAGCACCACATCAATATAGCCATGGCAATGTCCCATACAGTAGCCGAAGCAGAGGAGCGGGAGGAAGATGGACCTCACCGAGGGAGGCTGTAGCCGAGGCAGTACTCAGTGCGCGCCGGGGTTGCGCCTGAACGCCGTCCAACCGGCGAGGAACCGCGTCGGAGTTGTGCCTTGCACCGTCCCGCCGACGAGCAGGAACGCATCAAACAACCTGTGTAAGGAAGGCATCGTTGTTTATCAGAAACAATTAGTTAGGAATTACTATTTAACAGAAATGCATTTTTTAGCACAAAGATATGCACAGGAAAAATACAGAGCTCAAGTAGTAAATAAAATGTCATGCAAAAGATATAAAGGTCCAATGTCCAATAACAACTCAACCTTATTTTTTCAGAATCCTTTGATACACACTATAAGTTGCCGACCAAAATCTTTGAGCATGCACATCTGGCATAAAAATTTGATATGAGAACTCATAGCATTTTTTGTCGGTTTAAAACCTTGGATCTACAATCAGAAGTATCATATTACTATTACTCTTACATACATGTTGGCATACACAATATATCTCTACTCTGCCATAGTGTATAGAAAAATAACAGGACTATTAACTCTACATGAGAAGTGAACTCATGGGTATAGGGGATCAATCTTACCTTGAATGTCTTAGCACCAAGGCATCCAGCTACCAAGGCAAGATCTCAAACACAGAACATCTATCTTAGAACACCAGTGTTTCCCTTCATAGTCCACCATTCCTACAATATTCTGGTAACAACAGAAATCTCCCGTTAGTTTATATAGCATGCAATTTGCGCTCAAACTGAAATAAGAACAACATTTTGTCAGTTTTGTCAGTAACATTTGGTTAATTGGGCACCAACAAAATCTCCTATATGATTTGGCGATTAAAGAATAGTAACAAATGATATAAAATAAACAGTGACATCAACTCTAACTACACAATATCTAGGGAAACAACATGAATCTCCAATTGGTTCACAAAGTATGCAACTTTTCTCTCAACTGAAATAAGAACAACATTTTGTCAGTGATATTTAGTTAATGGAGCACCAACAAATCTCCTATTTCATTTAGAAGAATAAGAATAAATAAAGGATATAAAATAACCAGTGGCACATTTAACTCTAACTACAACTTGGCAAAGAAATTACATTAGTTGATTAATGATTATTTGTAGCTAAATCCTATATTCAATACACAAGACGAAGGAATTCATATATTAGAAATCATATGCACACCAATCAATCAATTAAACAGCAAGAATCACAAATAAAAAGAAATTACATTGGCAGTTCATATCAGTCTCCTACCTTGAAAGTGAAAGGTTTCAGTAAACCCACTTCATTAGTAATGTGATGCATCGATTTTCTTTTAGCAAAATGATGAGTTGCAAGAACTGAAATTACTGAAACAATTATACCTGTCGAAATAGTGCCGTGTAAAGCAAAAGTTGAGAAACGGGTAGCAGTGTAGTGATGCACCCACCAGTCCTTGCTTGCTCCCCCGTCATCTACCAGCGACCTCCTCTTTTTTCCCTCCCAAGCTGTTGCACACAAACTAAACTATAAGTATTGATCTTTAGAAAAAGGGATCTAAACCTGAGGAGGGGGGAGGGGGGGAGGGAGGGAGGGAGAGAGAAAGACAGAGAGAGAGAGGACCTGGAGCAGCAGTAGAAGGCAGCGCCCCTCTTGGCGATGAAGGAGAAGGAGGAGCAACAGGGGAGCACCGCATCGAGCGCCTGTAGCAGATGCAGAAGAGGAGCGACGGGGGAGCGCCGCATGGAGCACCTGCTTCTGCCTCTGCTACGATGTCTCCGTGGCGTTGAGCCACTGGAGCATGTCGGCGTCGCCGAGGCCGCAGCCGGTGGCGACGGTGCGCTCCGCTTGGCTTCCTCCCGTCGACGGCGGCGGCGTAGAGGAGAGGAGGAGGACGGGCGGCGGCGGCTCAGAGGAGAGGAGGAGATAGGGTTAGGGGAGGACGGAGCGGGAGTGCGCTTGTGCTGCGCCGCCTTGGCCTGCTGCTGCTGCTCCCCTCCGCTGCCGCTGTCGTGCTCCCCGTCCTCCCTCCGCTGCTGCTCATCGTCGTTGGGAAGGGTGGGGGGGCTCTGTTGCAGCGGATCTGGCCGCCGACGGCGCGGTTCGAGGCGGTGGGTGGCGGCAGCGGCGATGTGGGTGGGAGGAAAGAGGCGCGTGGGAGGGGAGGGGAGAGGAGGCGCGCGGGAGGGGAGAGCAGGAGGCGGCGCGGGGGAGGCGCGAGTGCGGGAGGGAGGATGCGGCTAGGTCATCCCACGACAGCGGTCCCTTTTTATACCCTCCCCACGTGAAATGACCAAAATGCCCTGGTGGGGGCATGGATATTACATTCTGATGCCATTGGAATTTTATCCGACGGCCGAGGTTGATCCGGTAAATATCCGATGGCTCACATGGATCTAGCCTGAGATCCGACGGTTGTGACGCGCCAAGAAAACGAGATGGACGGTCGGATGTTTCAAATCGCTGAGAGAGCTCGGTGATCCATCCTGTTCTTATTTCTGGATGGGACATATATTTTATTGGCATAGATTCCAACTTCAAAACAACCGTCTACCACATGCACCTGTTCATCCCCACGTTTATTTTTCGAAAAGGGGATGTATCCCAGCCTCTGCATCAGAAAGATGCATACGGCTCATATTATTAAAAAAATAATCCACCCCACGTAAGAAATGAAAACTTGCAGACCATGCATGCTGCTCTGAGTTCTTCAACCCAAATAAATCAGAGTGATAAAATTGACATACATCTTTATTAAAATATTTTTGATAACTGAAAAATGAATTTGTCTCAACTTCTACATCATTGGACACACATAACCATAATTTTATTCTAAAAATAAAAGCCACCCTCTCTTAACTGATCGATTTCATTCAAGGAGACAAACTTCTAGTACCTTATTTGTAGCCTATTGGTTTGGCCGTAAATTTTGCTACGGTGTCTTCATGTTTTACATGTAACCAACTTTGTTGTAGAGTCTACTCATTTGTGGCGTGCCTAACTTCATATCCAACCCAACCGTAGCGGCCGCTCGCTAGGCACAAGCACATGGACGAGTGTGAAGCACTCGGCAATGGTCTACAAGAGTTGGACCTGTGTCTAGCGTCTTCTGCTTAGCCTACTTGATGCCACCTATCTTTTTTTTCTTTGGACTTATGCGTAATGATCTATATAAATCACATAATAAAGGTACATAACCACAAGGAGCAACTTTATCTTTAGCCATCTTCGTATCACCACTCACTCAATAATCCTTTTTTCCCGATAAACACATAAGCTTTGAATCTTGAGTGGAGCGATACAAACTTATGATCCTATAGTGAGCACCAAATGAACCATGGGAATTACCTATCAAGTAATAGCTAAATGATTAAGATGATCTCACATGTCCGTATTAATAGTATGCCACAGTCTTGTTTTTGGATGCTTGAGGCCTCCATAGCTCCTGCTTTCCTGTCATTGTTAGTGCAAAGTATATCACGGCGGCAGACACGTCAGCATCTTGGTGCCTAGCTTGCGACCCCATGCTTCTGGGCTTCTCACCTACGGCTCACCACTGAATCCTCGAGGTCAGTAGTTATGTTAGGTCACAAAGTTGCATCCTACATGAGCCAATGGTTCTCCTAGCAAGCGATCAACTTTGCTACCAGCCATCACAACTACGTATGAGCACTGCGTGTATGGCAGCAAGTTGGTACTCAAAGCCAACGCAGAGTGGGACCGTAAGACACTTCTAGACGACGTGTTTATCTATTTGTCTAGCTGTGAGTTGAAGATTATCTTTGGCGCAAATTTTTGACGTATCTCATTCCCAAGATTTGTCGCCACTAAATCATCAATGCTGCCCATCACCGCTGATCAATCCTGTCTCACATGTTCTCTCTGTAGCAAAATAAGAGACATACATGTCAAAGTTTTGCTTCAAGTGTTTGTCTCATATAAAAGGAGTGGCACGGTGGGGTGGCTATTTATTCTCTCACCTACAAACAAGGACAATTATTTATCTCATCCATTAATCAATTTTGAAGTTAAGCTAGTTGTACTTTCTAGGAAGGGGGCAAAGATCAAATGAAATCGAGAATGGCGTTTTGGCGCCCAGGCTCAGATGCATGTGATATCTTGGTCGTTGATTGTTACACCGGGATTCATGAAATAGGACGTAATGTGACAGGCCTGGCGCGTGGAAAATTCAGATACTAGGCGCCAACATGTGTGAATAGTGCGTTACGGAGGATCTGTCGTCCAGCACAGGCGTTAGATTCAAACGAGGGGTGGACGGCGCCGTCCGTGGAGATAGATGTCATGGAGGGCTTGATCAGCGATGAAGCGACGAAATCTATTCATCGTGTGGTAGTGAGCCCTGTTCAAAAATTCATCCGATTAAATAGTTAACTTGCCGATTAATTTCTACTCGTAGGGTTATCGAGTAGCCGATAAACTGAAAAATCGTTTGATTAATTGATTAAAAGGTCGATTAACTTGCCCATTCACCGATTAATCCCCTACTCGCCAGCCAACCGAGCAGCTATCAGTTAACGATTTCCTCAACAATGATAGTGAGGCGAGTGTTATTTTTGTCCGCGGCCAAGGCAATCACGTTGAAGTCACCGTCAACGAGCCAAGGGCCGGCCATATTGGACCACGGGTCCTAGATCTCAAAGATAAACTCCAACTTCTCATCGTCTCCCTGTGGGCCGTAGACGCGAATAATGCACCAAGGGTTAGCACCCAAAGTCCAAACTGTCTGAAACGATGGCTGAGACATGGTGATCATCGATAGTGGGGTTGGATAGGGATACAGAAGAACGACGCCATGCCAACAAAATTCCTCCTCGAGTGCCATTCGCGGGGAGAAAGTAGAAGTCTTCAAATTGGATGTTGAGGATTTCAAAGACAATAGCAGACGAGACTAGAGCCAATTTGGTTTCTTGAAAGCAAACAATACAAGGTGAAGTAGAGGAGGTGACGCTTCGAACAACGGTGTGCTTGGCCCTACAATTTAGGCCGCGCATGTTCCAGAATATGATCTTTGTTAGAATAAAACCGAGGCATACCGTCGATCATCCGAGGACCAAGCAATCACACGAGGTACGACACTGAGATTTGTTAACGAGTTTCACCGATATGACTACATCCCCGGGGCTTGACTATGGGCGCCCCTCCCCATGACACCGCTACAATACCGCATCTGGTCGCCCTGGACACCGGCACATGTCGCTGGCTTCCCCTGCGTTTCGGTGCTATTATGTTGGCATAGGTTGCATCATGTTCTACCCCCAATATATATGAGAGGCATAGGATACAAGTGTCCTATTATGACAACTCCTACCCTGTCTACACACAGTCCAAAATCAAATCCAATTATAACCTACCTTGTACAATAATATTCGACACAACTCTAACAATCTTTAGGTTGTCATCCATGGGAAATGAATAGTAGGTGTTGACAACATGCAGAGCAATGCTCATGCCACGGCCAGGCAATCTTGGGCCGGAAGGGAGGTGCCAACCATAAAAGTCAGCAAAGGCAAGCAGGACATCCGCAGCGAGTGGTCTTTCAAATAGCTTGTTGTACTTGTCCAGGACGGAAGCAGAGATGTAGGAGGACACGCTTCACCTTGGTTGGTACAGTACCTTTTTTTAGCATATTAGTTTGTTAGTAAATATTGTTGCGGTGCCTGCATATTTACATGTAACTAACTTTCAAGTAGAGCGAACTCACTTTTGTCGTACCTCCAACTTCGTATCTAACCAGCAGTGGCGGCCACTCACTATACGCAAGTACTACATGGACGAGTTTGAAGCACTTGACACTGGTTTATACTAGGAGCTGGCCAAGCGTCTAGCGTAGTCGGCTTAGAGCTGGACGTAGTCGGCTTAGAGCATCTTTAGTAGACCCCGTAAAATCCCAATCCGCATAAGTGTTTTGCAGTTTGTGGAAAAGTGTATATGCAGGCCGGCGCGGATGAGGTCAGACTCAGACCCCGTATAATCAACCCGTAATAAAGAATTTTCTTTGAATATACCAAACAAACCGACAACTTGCTTTTTTTTAGTCGTCCTCTTCCTCGCGTAAATCCAGCGGACAGGCGAACGAGGAAAAACGCAAGACAAGCGCGGCGCGGGCGGAGGCCAGGGCGGCCGGGGAGAGCGCGGCGCAGGCGGAGGCCAGGGCTGCCGGGGCGGCGCGAGCGGCGGCCGGATTGAACCGCCGTCGCATCGAGCTAGCTAGCTAGCTCTTCGAATCGATTGAGCTGTTAGCGAGATAGCTCAGTTCGAATGGATTGTGATAGCTAGCTAGCTCCGTTCGAGAGCCGCGGAGCCGCGGGCGAGCGCGGTGGCCGAGATGAAGGGCCGGCCGGCTATCGAACGGCCGGTGGACGGGGCGGACGACCGCGGCGGCCGGGTGGCTGGGCAGTGGACGGGCGCGGTAGCCGGGCGGTGGAGGGGCGCGGCGGCCGGGTGAGTTTCATGGCGTTGACGGGAGCAAAGATTTCTTAACCGTCAACGTTGGCCGGTATGCAAGGCTATGGTAAAGTTGCCCTCAAAACTGTAAATATGAGGGTTTCGCATTTGCGCTTGCAGGGCCCCTTAAATTTTTTTAAGGGTTAGACGATTTTAAGGGGTCTGTTTGGGCTCGTTTTTTTGAGTGGAACTACGAAAAACGGTTATTTTACAGGTTTGATCACTTATACGGGGTGTGCTAGAGATGCTCTTAACCTACTTGCTTTCACTTGTCTTCTTTTTCTTTGGTCTATTTGTAATGATCTATATAAAATCTCATAATGAAGTACAAGAACACAAGGAGCAACTTTATGGTTTTGCGATCTTAATTTGTCACCGCACACTCTGTATTCCCTTTATCATTTAGCAACCTTAACTTTTCACTACACACTTTATGATTCTTTTTCGATAAAGAGAGATGTTATTGATTGTTGACACGGGGGCGATACAAACATCGACACTTTACACCTGACCATCGTGTGAGACTGATCCGTAATCCTAGTGAGGATTAAGCAAACCATGGGAATTACCTACCAAGTCATATCTCAATGGTTAAGGTGATATTACCGGGCACAGAGCAGTGTTGATGTGTGGCCACTAGTTCCGCACTGGCCAAGATCGCTCCTTGTTTATTGTCTCCGCAGCGCTAGGACAGACACATTACAGTTTTCATGCCTAGCTGGCCCCATACTTCTTGCCTTGTTGTTTTTTCACATACAGTCCGTCACGAGGTCGCCAAATCAGCTGGTATGTTTGTACAGCCGCGTCAGTCATGGGTGCACCTCCAACCTAGCTACCAGCGGTCAACTTTGCTACCAGCTATCACAGCTACATAGGAGCACAAAGTGGTATCGCAGCCACTCGGTACTCCAATAGAGTTCATAATACCCAAGCATCTATTCCAGAGAGAGTTTTCGCTCTACTATTGTTCCACTTGGATGAAAAAGACGTATGGGTAAATTTGAATGAGACACGTGCATTTTTTTGGTACACGGGTGTGTACAAATGAGTTGTGCGTCAAGAGGTTTGTTTCAAAATTTTTGAACTGCTGTGATGGTTCGTTTGGTGGCTTTAGCGTTTTTTATTGGACGTGGGGTACTGTGTGCTTCCTTCTTCCATTGGCCGTGGGAATTTGTTTGTGTATATGCCGGGTCAGCTGCTGGTCCTGTCGCTTTCTTCTGCCTGGCCGCTCTTGGTCAGCTCGTGGTGTCGCTATCGCTGCTTTTGTTGGCCGCTGTTGGCCAATTAGTGGTGTTGCTATCGCCACTCTTGTTCATGTCTGTCGGGACTGGTATGTATGCGGTGCCGTTCTTGGTTGTCAGGGAGGAGCAGGTGTTTGCAACTGTTTATATACTGTGCTAGCTCTGCCGCTGTCGAGGCTGCTTCCGGAGGTTGAGATTTTTCAGGCTCTCTTGTGCTTTCCGGAGAGACTTTTCGATTCTTTTTCTGCTTTACTCGGTGTTGTGCGAGGCTATAAATAGCTTCTTCTTCTTCCTTCAGTGGTACTTGTGGTCTCCAGCTGCGTATTGTACGTGCGTTCATTTCATGGTGTGTTGTAATGGTCCGCGTCGTCCTGGCCGGCCTTCTCGCTCACGGGTGGCTACTGTTGGTCGGCGAGGTGGTTCGGGGCGTGCTGGTGCTCCGGCTGTTTCGGTGGATGGGTCTATCCTTTTGCGAGGTGTTTCAGCTTCTCATCTTCGCTCGCCTTCTCGGTTTGGTCGCTCTATGCGTTGTTCGTCTTCTGTGTGTGGTTCTTGTGGGCGATCTCCTGTTTCGGTGGACCTCGCGGCGCAATCTGGTTTGGGTCCTTTTTTTCTTTCCGTTTATTTGTGTTTTGCCTGTTTCTTTGGACTAATTGCTATGTTTTGTTGTTGGATTTAGGTGGTGACGATTCTGCTCGGATACGTAGGGAGGAGATCCGGCTTGGCAAGCGGCCCATTGATTCTACTCTCGGTTTGTGCATTTGGTTTGGCTGAATTGGATCGGTGCTTGCTGTTTGTTCGTGTTCTTATTTGTGCGGTTTTGTTTTACGTTGGCAGAGGTCCCTTTTTGCGTGGTGGAGTTGGGTGGGTGTGATGTTCCTGCTATTGGCTATTTGACTGATGCATGGCCTGGTATTCCATCGTTGCGATTTCTGCACTGTGATGAGATGGACGTATGGCATGCGGCAGCGATTGGTTGCATGGGCCATGCATGTTGGTTGACTTTCCTATCAGGAAAGCAATCAAGAAAAAAAAGAAAAAAAGCTGTTTCAAGCTCCTCTTCCAATGCTGCCCCATTGACATGGTATGCATCTGTTCTACGTTTTCAACTTAAATTAAAACCTCATGCAAAGTAATGCAGTCACTAACTTTAATCCATTTGCAGAACGACGACTTGATGGTGTATATACCAAGGCGCATCATTCTGCAAATTGTCGGCTTGGCTATAAGGCAGGAAGTGCAAGGATACCTTCACTGCACGTACCTCGACGGAACTATACAGGCATCCGTCCATATGGGAGCCACACATTCCACAGGGAGCATCAATGAAAACCCTTTGGTTTTCAAAGGAGAACCCGTAGCGACACAAGACAAGGCGGAAGAAGGGGCTGCCCAGGCAGCACTAAACTACATTTGTGAAAACTACGCGATCACAATCAACGGTTATAATTACCCTATGTTGCAGGCAACAAAGCAGAAGCTCCTATCAGCTCAAGAGAAAGCACGCTCAAAGCATTGTGAACTTAACATGGCTAAACGTGAAGTTGCTGCTTGCCAAGCCGAGTCCGTGACACAAACACAGATGTTGGCACATATATGCAACGATTTCTCTGATGCCGTGCCTCTCTGCATGCATCCACAGCGTCCATTCATGGAAGACCGCATCATCAGCTACACTGGTAGTTGTCCACCCATCACACGACTCGAGCACTTCGCAAAAGTGCTATATCATTTCATTGTTGGCACTAACCGCAGAGAAGAGTGTTCCAAAATGACTTGATTTCGAGCATTAAAGTCATTTGTAGTCGTATTTGTCTTCTATGCAAGTATCGATCGTTTTAGTTTCCTTCAGTTGTTTTAATCCATGTTTACCAAGTTGTGTCCAGTTGTAATAAAATAAGCTCCTCCATGTTTTAATAGTATTTAAGCATGTATTATATGTAAGTTAATTATGAATGTAACTTTCTATCTTTAGTTACCTTCTGCGACGATTGCAACCCAATATTGGTTTCTAACTAACATATGAAAAAAAACAAGTGGTCACGTAAAATAAACCAGTACGTAGAACAAAAGCTTAACATGTAAACTTTTCTATTGACCAGTTTACAGCTTATGGTTCCTCATGTGCACAACGAAAACCAACCTTCGGCATTCAAGGAATGCTTCATCTTGGAGGATTACGCTGAACGGTTAGAGAGGGTGTTAACAATCTGAAGCTTGCCGAAATTAGATGTTGTCGTTGCACCGAGGAGATTATGTCGTATTTCGTAGATTCCCATGTGTAAAAATATCTGTATTTGTACTTCTATGTCATGTATGTTGGTTGTGGTCTACTAACTAAGGTCATGTGTGTTTCCTTTTATGTGTTTGATTTTGTATTTATTTATTGCCTGTGCAGTTCGATTTCATTTTACTTTCTTGCCGTCGAAAAAAACATGTGCAACCTTTAGCTATGTACAATTTGTGAAACACCAAGTTCTAATCCGCCGCATATGCAAACGATTTACTGACTATTAAACAATTATTGGTTCACCTTGGTGTGCTATCTATCGGTCATGCTCTCCAAAAAGTATATAATCAAACGATTTACTGACTACTAAACAATTATTGGTTCACCTTGGTGTGCTATCTATCGGTCATGCTTTCCAAAAAGTATATAATCGCCAAGGAGAACAACAACAGATCTATATTGCATAATACCTTTAACATGTGACAAGGTCAACAAGCATAAACACTAGTAGAAAACAGGGCTATGGTCCAGGCCGCATCAGCCCATTAGTCCCGGTTCAGTCTAGAACCGGGACCAATGTGGGCATTGGTCCCGGTTCGTGAGCCCAGGGGCCGGCCGGGCCACGTGGGCCATTGGTCCCGGTTCATCTGGACCTTTTGGTCCCGGTTGGTGGGATGAACCGGGACCAAAGGGCCTCCCTCCTCCTGGCCCACCACCATTGGTCCCGGTTGGTGGCTTGAACCGGGACCAAAGGCTCCCCTTTAGTCCCGGCTCATGTCACCAACCGGGACCAATGAGGTGCCTATATATACCCCTCGCCCGCGAGCAGACCACCCCAGTGCTCTGTTTTTCTCTGGCCGAGGGGGAGAGGGCTTGGTGGTGCTCTAGCTCACCTCCTATGCACATGAGGTGTTCGATGGAATGCCCGAGCCACACTACTTAAGCTTTCTCCTCTCGAAGCTCGACCTCCAACCTCCATTTTCCTCGAGATTTGTCTAGATTTAGCGGTCCGTCACGCCCCGTCCCCGTCTTCACTGCCGTCGATCACCCGCGCCGATCTCATCACCGACACCACCGTGGTGAGCCTCTTGTTCTTATCTTTTTTCTGAAAAGAAAAATATTCTTACTTGTATGTTTAGATAGATACTTGTATCATTTTCTTACATTTTTATTGCATCTTATATAGTGCGATGGTTTTGGTATCCGCCCCCGTCGGCCCTCGTCCTGTCTATGATTCGGATTTGGTATGTATATTATCTTTATAACTATTGGTTCATTTATTGTTTATGAAAATTATGCCGACCAACGTGACATAGATTTTATTTATCTAGGATGTATGTGAATCGGAAATGCCAACCGACCTTGTCGAGAGGTTAAATTTAGTTGAAGAAGAAAACAATTTGTTGAAGGAAAAAATAAAAAAAAATTGAGGAGGAGAAGATGATATTGGAGTTGCATGTTGCGGATGTCGTCGATGATCACAAGATCAAGATGGATGCAATGCGCTTGAAGATTAGAAAGATTAGAAAATATGCTATTCATACCGAGGCTTGGTATCATTATGCCGTTGGATCAATTGTTACCTTGGTTGCGATTATAATCGCATTTGTTTTCGCATTGAAATGTTTTACATAGTTTCAATGTATGGTTTAATTAATTAGATGCTCTGGAGAGCTATATGTTGTTAGATGAGAACTATGTATGCACTTTGGTTTTAATGTGATGATGAACTTTTATTAATTTATACACTTAATTATATATAATGCACGCAGATGAACCGACAATGGATGTACGGTGACAGACACACCCGCGAGTACATTAAGGGCGTGCATGAGGTTCTCGATGCGGCTGAGGCAAACAAGCAGAATGGTTTTATGTGTTGTCCATGCACTGAATGTGGGAATACGAGGTCTTACTCTAACCGGAAAATCCTTCACTCCCACCTGCTTTACAAGGGTTTCATGCCACACTATAATGTTTGGACGAGGCACGGAGAAATAGGGGTTATGATGGAAGACGGCGAAGAAGAAGAGTACGATGACAACTATGTGCCCCCTGAATATGGTGATGCTGCAACGGGGGGAGCTGGTGAAGATCAAGAGGAACCAGACGATGATGTGCCCAATGATGCTGCCACGGGTGAAGCTGCTGAAGATCAAGAGGAACCAGACGATGTGCCCGATGATGATGATCTCCGTCGGGTCATTGTCGATGCAAGGACGCAATGCATTAGTCAAAAGGAGAAGCTGAAGTTCGATCGCATGTTAGAGGATCACAAAAAAGGGTTATACCCCAATTGCGAAGATGGCAACACAAAGCTCGGTACCGTACTGGAATTGCTGCAGTGGAAGGCAGAGAATGCTGTGGCTGACAAAGGATTTGAGAAGCTACTGAAAATATTGAAGAAGAAGCTTCCAAAGGATAACGAATTGCCCGACAGTACATACGCAGCAAAGAAGGTCGTATGCCCTCTAGGATTGGAGGTGGAGAAGATACATGCATGCCCTAATGACTGCATCCTCTACCGCGGTGCATACAAGGATCTGAACGCATGCCCGGTATGCGGTGCGTTGCGGTATAAGATCAGACGAGATGACCCCGGTGATGTTGACGGCGAGCCCCTCAGGAAGAGGGTTCCTGCGAAGGTGATGTGGTATGCTCCTATAATACCACGGTTGAAACGTCTGTTCAGAAACGAAGAGCATGCCAAGTTGATGCGATGGCACAATGAGAACCGAAAAAAAGATGGGAAGTTGAGAGCACCCGCTGACGGGTCGCAGTGGAGAAAAATCGAGAGAAAGTACTGGGATGAGTTTGCAAAGGACCCAAGGAATGTATGGTTTGCTTTAAGCGCGGATGGCATTAATCCTTTCGGGGAGCAGAGCAGTAATCACAGCACCTGGCCCGTGACTCTATGTATGTATAACCTTCCTCCTTGGATGTGCATGAAGCGGAAGTTCATTATGATGCCAGTTCTCATCCAAGGCCCTAAGCAACCCGGCAACGAAATTGATGTGTACCTAAGGCCATTAGTTGAAGAACTTTTACAGCTGTGGAATGGAAACGGTGTACGTACGTGGGATGAGCACAGACAGGAGGAATTTAACCTGAAGGCGTTGCTGTTCGTGACCATCAACGATTGGCCCGCTCTCAGTAACCTTTCAGGACAGACAAACAAAGGATACCACGCATGCACGCACTGTTTAGATGACACTGAAAGTATATACCTGGACAAATGCAGGAAGAATGTGTACCTGGGCCATCGTCGATTTCTTCCGACCAACCATCAATGTCGAAAGAAAGGCAAGCATTTCAAAGGCGAGGCAGATCACCGGAAGAAGCCCGCCATGCGCACCGGTGATCACGTGCTTGCTATGGTCAATGATTTACCCTACGTCATCTTTGGAAAGGGTCCCGATGGACTAGCTGTTCCGAATGACGCTGAGGGACACGCACCCATGTGGAAGAAGAAATCTATATTTTGGGACCTACCCTACTGGAAAGACCTAGAGGTCCGCTCCTCAATCGACGTGATGCACGTGATGAAGAACCTTTGCGTGAACCTGCTAGGCTTCTTGGGCGTGTATGGGAAGACAAAAGATACACCTGAGGCACGGGAGGACCTGCAACGTTTGCACGAAAAAGACGACTTGCCTCCGAAGCAGTATAAAGGTCCTGCCAGCTACGCTCTTACGAAAGAAGAGAAAGAAATCTTCTTTGAATGCCTCCTCAGTATGAAGGTCACGACTGGCTTCTCGTCAAATATAAAGGGAATAATAAATATGCCAGAGAAAAAGTTTCAGAACCTAAAGTCTCATGACTGCCACGTGATTATGACGCAACTGCTTCCGGTTGCATTGAGGGGGCTTTTACCGGAAAACATCCGATTAGCCATTGTGAAGCTATGTGCATTCCTCAATGCAATCTCTCAGAAGGTGATCGATCCAGAAATCGTACCAAGGCTAAGGAGTGATGTGGCGCAATGTCTTGTCAGTTTCGAGCTGGTGTTCCCACCATCCTTCTTCAATATCATGACGCACGTCCTAGTTCATCTAGTCGACGAGATTGTCATCCTGGGGCCCGTATTTCTACACAATATGTTCCCCTTTGAGAGGTTCATGGGAGTCCTAAAGAAATATGTCCGTAACCGCGCTAGGTCAGAAGGAAGTATCTCCATGGGCCATCAAACAGAGGATGTTATCGGGTTTTGTGTTGACTTCATTCCTGGCCTTAACAAGATAGGTCTCCCTAAATCGCGGTATGAGGGGAGACTGACTGGAAAAGGCACTCTTGGAAGAGACTGAATAATATGCAGGGACGGATATTTTTGGTCTCAAGCACACTACACGGTTCTGCAGAACTCTACCTTGGTGACCCCGTATGTCGATGAACACAAGAACAGTCTGCGCTCCAAACACCCGGAGCAATGCGATGACTGGATTACATGTGAACACATCAGGACTTTCAGCAGTTGGTTGGAAACACGTCTCAGAGGTGACAACACTGTTTGTGATGAGTTGTACTTGTTGTCCAGGGGACCATCTTTGACTGTATTGACTTACGAAGGATACGAGATAAATGGGAATACATTTTACACGATCGCCCAAGATCAAAAGAGCACCAACCAAAACAGCGGTGTCCGCTTTGATGCAGCAACCGAGAGCGGAAAGGACACATATTATGGTTACATAGTGGACATATGGGAACTTGACTACGGACCTGATTTTAAGGTCCTTTGTTTAAGTGCAAATGGGTCAATCTGTTAGGCGGCGGGGTACAGCAGGTAGACCCACAGTACGGAATGAAAACAGTGGATCTGAAAAATCTTGGGTACACTGACGAACCGTTCGTCCTAGCCAATGATGTGGCACAGGTTATCTATGTGAAGGACATGTCTACCAAACCGAGAAAAAAGAAAAGATAAGGAAGCGAATACATCATACGATGAGCCAAAGCACCACATAGTTCTTTCAGGAAAAAGGGACATCCTCGGAGTGGACGGCAAGACAGACATGTCTGAAGATTATGAAAAGTTTCATGAAATTCCTCCCTTCAATGCCAAGGCTGACCCAAGCATCCTGATAAACAATGAAGATTATCCATGGATACGGCGCAATAAGCAAATGACACAAGCGAAGAAAAAGTGAAGACTTTCTCCCGCAATAAGCAAATGCTATGTGGGTGAAATTATGATACCATCCCAACTTTCAACTTTTTCAGAGTTCATTTGAAATGCTTTCATGTCTTATGGTTTGAAACTTTGATACTTCGAAAGTGATCGTCCATTTTGTACATGAAGTGCATCAAGTTTTTGTCGTAACCCTCTCTACTTTTTGGAACATGCTATGTGGGTGAAATGATGATACCATGCCAACTTTCAACCTTTTCAGAGTTCATTTTGAAGTGCTTTCCAATTTCATAGTCATTTAGCTCAAAGAATGAATTAATAGCAAACAGAATGAACTACAAAATTTTTATGAAAATAAAAACAATCAATTAAAATATTATGTTATGATCAACTAAAATAAAACTATAATATTCTTCAATAGCAAAAAGAATATAATTTGTGTGACCTAAAATCAAACTATAAGTATTTAATTGTAAGTGTAAATAAAAAATAAATAGCAACGAAGAAAAAACTGTAAGTATTTAGTTGTAAGTAGAAATAAAAAATAAATAGAAAAAAAATTCTAATTTTATAGTAAAGTTATTCATAAACTAGTGATTCACACAAATTTTTAAAAATTCAAATTTAAACTATTTAAAATTTAAAACTAATGGCACTAACAGAAAGTTTATAATTTTTGTGACCTAAGAGCAAAAAGAAATCACTAAAAATACTGTAAGTATTTAGTTTTATGTAGAAACAAAAAAATAAAAAACCAAAAAAATGTAGAAATAGAAAAGAAAAAACCAAAAAAAATGCCACCTACTAGGCCTCCACGGCCTGAATACGACTAGAAACCCTACATGGGCCAGGATTCAGGCCCGCAGAAGGCCCAATAGGCCCACAGGCAAAGCATTGTCAAATTAGGCCCATAGGCCTGCAGTTCAGAGGAGTTCAAGAGGGAGGAGACAGCAGAGCTTATAAACTGGTGTTGGGCGCTCTCAACTAGCGATGTGGGACTAAACTTTTGGGCGCGGGGCGCACAAGGGCATTGGTCCCGGTTGGTGGCACCAACCGGGACTAAAGGGAGCATTGGTCACGGTTCGTGGCACCAACCGTGACCAATGCCCCCCTTTAGTCCCGGCTGGTGCCACCAACCGGGACCAAAGGCCGCCGCTTCCCGCCCTTTGGGCTGCCGAAAATTGGCCTTTGGTCTCGGTTCGTGGCACCAACCGGGACTAATGCCAACCTTTAGTCCTGGTTGCTGCCACGAACCGGGACTAAAGCCTCTGCTATATAAGGCCACACTTTGGAATTTTTCATTCTCATCTTGCAGTTGCCCCGACGCCGCCCCCCTCCATCGTCGTCGTCGCCCGCGCCCATCGTCGCCGTCGCCCGCGCCGCGCGCCGCCCCGGCCCGCCCCGTCGCCATCGCCCTCGTCCCTGCCCCGACGCCGCCCGCCCCCATCGTCGCCGTCTCCCGCGCCCATCGTCGCCGTCGCCCGCGCCGCGTGCCGCCCCGCCGTCGCCGTCGCCATCGCCCGCCCGCCCCCATCGTCGCCGTCGCCGTCGCCCGCCCGCCCCCATCGTCGCCATCGCCCGCCCGCCCCCATCGTCGCCGTCGCCCGCCCGCCCCCATCGTCGCCGTCTCCCGCGCCCATCGTCACCGTCGCCCGCGCCACGCGCCGCCCCGCCGTCGCCGTCGCCCGCCCGCCCCCATCATCGCCGTCGCCGTCGCTCGCCCGCCCCCATCGTCGCCGTCGCCGTCGCTCGCGTCGCCGTCGCCGTCGCCCGACTCCGCGGTCCTCCTCTGGTCCGGCCGCGGCGCCCTAGCTAGCTTTTTTTTCTGTTATATGCTTTTTTTTCTGTTATATGCTTTTTTTCTGTTATATGCTTTTTTTCTGTTATATGATTTTTTTCATGTATATATGCTAGAAAAATTAGGATTTTTTTTTCTGTTCATAGATTTTTTTCCACATATATGCTTGTTTTTTATATATATGTATATATATGTTCATGTATATATGCAAAAAATAGTTGTTTAGAAAAATTAGGATTTTTTCTGTTCATAGATTTTTTTGGGTGATATTAATTATTGTAAATATGAAAATGTTTGTATATTCATATGAACAAATGAATTAGAAGAGGGAGAAGAAGAGGGGGTCGAGAGGGGGTCTAGGGTCGCCGAGGGGTCGAGGGTCGTCGAGCATGAGAGGAAGAAGAGGATAAAAAAGAAGAGGAATAAGAAAAGAAAAAAGAGGAGAAGAAAGAATAGAGGAGATCTTCTCCTCTATTCTTTCTTCTCCTCTTTTTTTCTTCTTCTTCCTCTTTTTTTTATCGGGAACGAGGGTCGTCGAGGGTCGCCGAGCGATAGAGGAAGAAGAGGATAAAATAGAAGAGGAAGAAAAAAAAAGAGAGGGGTCGATGGTCGCCTAGGGGTCGAGGGTCGAGAGGGGGTCTAGGGTCGCCGAGAGGGGAGAGGAAGACGAGGAGAAATAAATAAGAAGAAAAAGAAGAGGAGAAGAAGAAAGGAATAGAGGAGAAGAAGAGAAAAATATAATATATATTCTATTTTCTCTTTTCTCCTCTATTCCTTTCTTCTTCTCCTCTTTTTTTTCTTCTTTTTTTTCTTTGACATGTGGGGGGGCGGTCGAGAACGCCGGACATTCATGAGAGAGGCGAGGAAGAAGGGGAAGAAGAGGAGAGGAAGAAGAGGAAGTCTTCTCCTCTATTCTTTCTTCTCTTCTTTTTTCTTCTTCTTCTTCCTCTTTATTTTATTGGGAACGAGGGTCGTCGAGAGGGTCGCCGAGCGGCAGAGGAGAAACCCTAAATAGAAAGTATCGTCGGTGTGAGATACATGTACCGTCGGTGTCGGACACTACATCCACATCCCACAAGTGGCGCGGGCTTTGACGCCCACGTCACTTGTGGGACGTGGATGTAGTGTCTGACACCGAAGGCCACATGTATCTCACACCCACGATACTTGCTAGCTATTTAGGGTTTCCTTTGACACTAGGCAACCTCCCGACCCCTCGGCGATCCTCTCGAACATGAGAGGAAGAAGAGGATTGTCTAGGGGTCGAGGGTTCCAGGGTCGTCGAGGGTTCAAGGGGTCGAGAGAGGTTTCCTAGTGTCAAAGTATTGAAGAAATCCATGCCTTCATCATTAGCCGGAAGTAACCAGGGCATGTTGGTACGAAGTTCTGCAAAGTTGTTCTGGAATGGAGTCCCGGATAGAATAATTCGCCTTTTGGTACGAATTCAGCAAAGGCCTTCCAAATAGCGATATTCGGAAGGCTCTTTCTGAACTTTGTACCAAAAACCGAATTATCCTATCTGGGACTCCGTTCCAGAACAACTTTGAAGAGCTTCGTACCATCATGCACATGTTACTTTCGCCTAATGATGAAGACATGGTTTTGTTGAATCCTTTGACACTAGGCAACCTCCCGACCCCTCGGCGATCCTCTCGAACATGAGAGGAAGAAGAGGATCGTCGAGGGGTCGAGGGTTCCAGGGTTGTCGAGGGTTCGAGGGGTCGAGGATCGCCGAGGGGTCGAGAGAGGTTTCCTAGTGTCAAAGTATTGAAGAAATCCATGCCTTCATCATTAGCCGGAAGTAACCAGGGCATGTTGGTACGAAGTTCTGCAAAGTTGTTCTCGAATGGAGTCCCGGATAGAATAATCCGCCTTTTGGTACCAATTCAGCAAAGGCCTTCCAAATAGCGATATTCGGAAGGCTCTTGCTGAACTTTGTACCAAAAAGTGAATTATCCTATCTGGGACTCCATTCCAGAACAACTTTGAAGAGCTTCGTACCATCATGCACATGTTACTTTCGCCTAATGATGAAGACATGGTTTTGTTGAATCCTTTGACACTAGGCAACCTCCCGACCCCTCGGCGATCCTCTCGAACATGAGAGGAAGAAGAGGGTCGTCTAGGGGTCGAGGGTTCGAGGGTCCTTCTCCTCTATTCTTTCTTCTCCTCTTTTTTTCTTCTTCTTCCTCTTTTTTTATCGGGAACAAGGGTCGTCGAGGGACATATATAGATGTAGTGTCGTCATTGTCGATATATACCCCCTCCCGATAGCTTACTATGATTAGGTAGCTAGTTCTACGTTTGGCACTAATATATCCATCTGTCATGTTTGAATAATAATTGCCATGTTGTAAATATTTGTAGAAACTATGGACACCACCCTAGACGAAGCAACAAAAGAAGCGTTGTTGAGGGAGATAATCGCACAAGGAAGTGATGCCGTCTCGTACTATCTCAACGAAACCGATGGTCTGGAAGGAGAGGGTGAACAAGCTGGCTACGGTGACCTAATGCCGGTGCAAGAAGAAGAACATGAGGACGGCTCCGGTGAACCAATGCCGGTGCAAGAAGGAGACCGTGATGACGGCTCCGGTGACCGAACCGAGTCCGGCCAGGTATATATATTAGTTAAGCCTATGCTGACTAGATGATTGATGCATTCATTGTTTTGGTATGTACACATATTAATTAAGTCTTTGTTCTTTTTTCTAGCCCTCCGGATCGAGCACAACTTCGGTAAAGAGACGAGGCCCGAAGAAAAAGTTGAGCTCGGATGAAAAGCTTGAGATCACAGCAATCGCGCCCGACGGCCAACCTATTGAACCCCTCCGGACAAAGAGCGCATTTGTTGCTTAGTGCGGGGTTCTGGTTAGGGACAAGATCCCGATAAGCATCCAGCAATGGTTTAAGCCGGCTAAAGAAGACCCTGAGGTGTCTTATGTCAATGATATGCAGAAAAATGATCTTTGGACTGAGCTAAAGTCAAATTTCACCCTACCGCCAGAGGATAATCCAGAGAACCCAATTAAAGAGAAATTAATCAAGTCTTTTGCTCTGAAGAGGATGGCAGATCTATTCAGGAGGTGGAAGAAAGAGCTGAATAGGTTTGTCGATAAAAAAGAGACACCAGAATTCAAGGGCAGATATGAGAAGATCAGAGATCACTGGCCCGCATTTGTGGCCCACAAGACATCGGAAAAGAGTAAGAAGATGTCGGCGAAAAACAAGCAAAATGCTGCGAAGAAGAAGCTTCACCATCGCACGGGGTCAGGTGGCTACCTCGTAGCCCGGCCTAAGTGGTCCAAGGCTGAGAATGATCTGCTTAATAAAGGGATCGAACCAGAGACAATGAACTGGCCAGACCGTTGCCGGACTTGGTTCTTCGGGGCTGGCGGAACCTTGGACCCTGAAACAGGGAAATGCATTTGGAAGAACGAACAAATGGACATACCAGTCAGTAAGCTTAAGCAGTATATCGAAGCAGCGCAGGAAGGGACGTTCTTTCCAGACAGAGAGCACGACGAGCTCACAATGGCCCTCGGGAATCCTGAGCACCCTGGACGGACACGAGGCACGCCAGGCTCCGTTCCGTGGAAGGTTGGGTTTCCGGACGCAGGCGGTTACAAATCCCATGAGAGGAGGAAAAAAGTGCAGCAGACCGAACTGCAGGCGCTGCACGCAAGGGTACAAGCGATAGAGGAACGAGAAGCAAATCGCAGCAAACGTACTACCGAAGCCTCCCCCGAAGCTACCCCGCCATCTCAGCGCAGAAGCAGCGTGGCTTCCACCGAGCTGCTTCAGCCGGAGCATGCCTTGACGGCTCCTGCCAGCTATCCTGTGGATGCTATAACGGAGTCTCAAAATTGCCACCTTATGACGCAATGGATGAATTTGAAGGTCAAGGCGGCTGTTGGCTCTGTTTATCCTACTGAACCCGGCGCAACTTTTCACTGCCGCCCGTTCCAGAAGGATATGCTAGGGTGATGGTGGATGAGATAACGGAGGGATTTGAGGACCTCCAGCTTGACCACCCTACCGGTGAAGGGGAGACTCGGCTGGGGTCTGCTCTGAAGACTCCATGCCTATGGCGGAAGGAACTCATCAACCTTCCGAACTGGACGCCTCCGCCTCCTCCTCCTCCTCCGGCGAGTCAGGGCACTCCGCCTCCTCCACCGCCTCCTCCTCCGGCGAGTGACGATCAGGGCCCTCGGCCGGCTCCTTCTCCGGCGCGTGGCGGCACTCCGCCTCCGTCTCCGCCTGCGCCGACGCGCCCGAGCAGCCAACCTCCTCCTTCTCCGCCTCGTCAGCAAGGGCAGAAGAGACCTGCCGCCGCTCCAGCTGCTCCGGCGGGTCGTAGTCCTTCTCCTCCGCCTCTTAAGCAAGTAAAGAAGACAACCGCTTCGTCTGCTTGGTCGGCGTCTAGCAGTACAACCAGAGGCGGGAGGACATACAGATTCGGTCCTTCTCTGAAGACTCCAGAGAAGTTACCATACGAGAGGACCCAGGAGGAGAACGCCGAGATCGCGCGAGAAGAAGTGAGGAAATTCTTTGAAGGGGTGAAAGCAAAGAAACATCCACCTCCGGAGGAGAAGGTAGATCGGGTGAAAGTGAAGCGCACTCTGGCTGCCCTGACAAAACCACCAAAGTCTGATCCGCCGAAAGGAAACTATGACCGCATTATTGGAAAGGAATTTGCCGAAGCGGAGCGGTCGGGAAGTACTGTCAGTGATGAAAGGCCGAAAAAACGACGAGCTGGGAAACAAATTGCCCAGCTCGGCAAACAAGCGAAGCAATCATGCCCCCCGCTCAAGGTGCCTAGCCACAACGTCGCTAATGATCCGAGGATGGTGCCCGGTTATAATAATCTTGCAGATTACCTGCCCGATGAAGTACATTATGAACCTATGGACATGCAGATGCAAAGATACGAGCACGGGAAGCCTCTCGTCAAAGATGAAAGATCTCTATCAATGATGATGCGAAGATTGCATGATTGGTACTTGAAAATCTGCAGAGACTCTGGGGGGAGGAGTACTTTGTATGTGAGAGTTAAAAAGGAGCATGACCTCGTTGGAATTGATCTGTTGCCTGTTCTATTTGAGGAGTTCTATCAGTTTTTCAATCAATTGGCCCTCGATAAAACAACGGTCGCCTGCTACAGTATGTAAGTAGTACTACTTCTGTCATTAAGTTTCTCTATATAGCTTAGCTCTTTCATTGCATGTATTTATAATCATCCTCACTATATTATGCAGATTGAAGATTGTCGAATTGAAGAAAAGACAAGTCGGTGATATTGGGTTCATTAACACATATCTCATAGATGCAACTCAGGTTAAATTTCATGCCGCAGAAACCGAGGCCAGCATGCTACAATCGTTGATAATAAATCAAAACAAAGATATAATACTCTTTCCTTACAACTTAAAGTGAGTGTTACTGTCTTGTGCGTATTCGGTTTCCCTTATATATTAGTCAAGGTTATAGTAATGTAATTGATGAGTTATGCATGCGTGTGCAGTTACCACTATATTCTCCTACATATTAAGCTTGAGCAGGGACTAGTAACCGTCTTAGACTCAAGACGAAAAGATCCCAAGGACTATGCAGACATGACTCAAATACTCGAGAAGTAAGTTAAATCGATCATTATCCACCATATCAGCAACTTTGTTCATTTCCTGATATATCAAGTAATTGTTTTCTTTGTCCGGCAGGGTTTGAAGAAAATTCACCAGAAAAGCTCCGGGACTGCCGAAGGAGCTGCAATTTAGACACCCGAAAGTAAGTAGTAGCTATAGTAGCATTTTAAGCGCATCTACTAGTCATTCAAGCGCTAGTTTCATCAATACCATTTGGCATTCTTTCTTATCAGTTTGATTAACCTCTATTTCTTGTAAAGTGGTTGTGGCAGGAACAAGGGAATGATTTCTGTGGATACTATGTTTGCGAGTCCATCCGCCGCACGACCTGTGAGCGGGGCTACACTGAGGAACAATATGAAGTACGTAAATAACAACATTCACAATTTTATTTTATTACCATCATTTGTGTTGAGTTTCATTCATTCATATATATATGTATTGACCCCCTTCTTTAAATTAGATGTTTCGGAAGCGGGATGAACTCCTAGCACCAGCTCGCATGCGAGGAATTCAAGAGGAATTGGCGGCATTCTTTCTTGACCACGTGATCCCTGAAGACGGAGAATTCTATGTTAAACCTGAGTCCGTATGATTATATTTGTAAGAGATAATTACTGTATATATGTAGCCGATAGTGTCAGATAGATATACGAGAACTTGTTGTTCGACCAATCTCTCGGAGTAGGAGAGGTGGTCGATATCACTTCTCTCGGTATGCATATATGTTCATGACGATCTTCTTTTTCCTTCGTTTGCTTACTAGCTAGCCAGCGTGTCCAGTCCTCTCTATACGTATGTATAGTACGTAGCGTCGACCAAGCACGGACATAAGAGAGGACACTTCTCTATATTAATTATAGCTAGCTAACACAATATATGAAACACCTAAATTAACCCCCCCTCCCCCAAAACCCCCAACCCTCCCCCCTTTAAAAAAAAAACTAAAACCCCAGCCACAGAAATGCTGACGTGTGGATGCCTATTGGTCCCGGTTGGTGCCACTAACCGGGACCAAAGGGTCTCCTGCCTGGGCTCTGTGCACTGCCCACGTGGAGGGGCTTTAGTCCCGGTTCTGGATTGAACCGGGACTAAAGGGGGGAGGTATTAGTACCGACACTTTAGTCCCGGTTCAGGAACCGGGACTAAAGGCCCTTACAAACCGGGACTGTAGGCCCTTTTTCTACCAGTGAAAGAAGAAAGACCATGAAACCGGCAATATGAGACCACCCAAAGAAGAAATAAAAATAAAAATAAATGAAGGAGAGCAATATGATATCTCCTTGATAGCACAAGTAGAACACTACCAAGCATATCTGCCTCCAGTGGCGAAAGGCTAAAAAAAGGAAGGACAGCAATATGATATCTCCTACGTAGCTCAGGTAGAGCACTACCAAGCATATTTCCCTCCAGTGGCAGGGCCACCAGTGCCTCGAAGAGCCACCGCTCGGGCAGCAGCGTCATGGCGATCATCTAGGATCATTGCACACAGAAGCATAGAGAAGCCAAGCAATGCTGCTAGTAGGCCAACTATGAGAACTAGGATCAACTCTGAGCTCACGTCCTCCATTGGGGGCATCCTCTCGATCTTTTGTCACCGAGGAAGAAAAGAGATGAAAATTAGGGAGAAGGAATGAGGTACGTTGTGGAATGGAGAAAAAGAAGAGAGTATGTGGTTATTTTTATAGCTCGAACTCGGTGTACGATGGGCGAAGTTCACCAGCACCGCTCGCCGGTGTTCAGGAGGCGAATCTGCGAGCAGTGCCGAAAAGGTACTGGTCCCTGAGGTGACTGCTCGCTGTATCGGTAGCGAGCACGCCCCACCACGGTACGGCCCTAGATGCTCTATGCCCTAGATGGTAAAAGTGGGAGACGTGCGGGAAAGCACGCGAGGCCGGTCTTCAGGAGGCGAATCTGTGAGCAGTGCCGAAAAGGTACTGGTTCGTGAGGTGACTGCTCGCTATATCGGTAGCGAGCATGCCTCACACTACCACGGTACTGCCCTAGATAGTCTACGTGCTAGATGGCACAAGTGGGAGACGTGCGAGAAAGCGCGCGAGGGAGAAATAGATAAGACCTGGTGAAGAAGTTCATCGCCCCTTAAAATCTGAAATTTATTTACATTCAAGATTAAAAAGACTTGTGCCTGACCCGATTCTTTTTTGAACTTTATTATGTGAGATTGTTATAGCTATTTATACTAAACTTTAGTACTTATTTGTTCGTATTTTGCCAAATCACGATCATAGATATTATATTGTGGGCAATTCAAATTGTTTATGTAATAAACTTTGTTTTTTCAAACATACATCTTAAAACATATTTAAACCAAACTCAAATAAATATGAGAAAATAAGAAAATGGGAAAATACATGTTTACTTGGATTACATGGTGACAGTGCTTTAATGATGTATTTGTATATGTGTGTTCTTAAATATCTTGGTATAGATCTGTATAGTGTATGGCATACAAAATATCTTCATAGTGGTGTCTTTATAATTACATATACATAACTAGAAAGATGTACATTGTACAAGATGTTTCAGAGGTAGATTCACTCCAATTTTTATATCATTTGAACGTCTGAGCAGCTCTCAGCAAAACAAGACAAATTGGATTATAACGGTGCATAGTAGTAAGTTTTTCGATGCTCGATCGTCGGTGCTCAGAAGCGAATCTGCAACCATTGCCGAAAAGGTATCGGTCCGTGAGGTGAGTGCTCACTGCACCTAGCACGTCTTGCACTATCGCGGTACTGCTCTAGATGCTCCACGTGCTACACGCGACAAGTGGGGGACTTGTGGGAAAGTTCGCGAGAGAGAAGTAGATGAGGACTGGTGAAAACTTGTGCTTGACCCAATTCTTTTCTGGATTTTGACATGTGTAATTGTTATATGTATGTATCTTTCTGATTTTTGAGTTGATCATCGGAGGAGGCGGTGCATAGTAATAGGTTTTCCGGTGCTCGATCATCGGTGTTCAGGAGGCGAACCTATGAGAAATGTAGCGAAGACACCTCGCACTACCGTGGTACTGCCTTAGATGCTCTATGCGTTAGACGCCACAAGTGGGGGACCTGCCGAAAGCGTGCCACAGAGAAGACAGATCAGACACGAGAAAGAAGAAGCGACTGACAATAAATCTTAGGTTCACCCTATCAACCCAAGGGAGAGCTGCTCGGTGGAGTGTAGCAAGCAAAGATTTAGAATCTGAAAAAAATCGCTCTTTTTGCATTTTTTGAGGATCTAGATAGCAATTATTCAGTTGCCTTTGCCCATAAGCATGAATACTAATTAATTTTGTTATTAAAAAGAGGATGAGCATGGAGTATATATGGTCATTACAAGGAATACAGTGTGTCAAAGAGTTGTTCGGCGTTTGTACTTACACTCAAATTTAAAGAGGTTTGCTCTGTTTTAATTCTCTTCTACGTATTAAACTATATTCCCGATTTACTACCTAATTTTTCATTCATAGTAATTAGTTGAATTTAGGCTGGACCAAAACATAATATATATGTGTATTTGCAACCTGATTTGTTTTTTACTTCCAGACTATATGGTTGAGTTTTTCTTTTTTTAAAGCATTTTCTGTTTACTATAGTTTACAGATTCGACCAGCCCATCTGGCTTCAATCAGCCCATCTGGTTTCAACCAGCCCATTTTACTTCAAGCTTCCGTCCGCTTAATATTTAACATTCTGATACAGCCCATACGGTCAACTTTCGTTGGCCCATATACACCATGCATGTACTCGAGTGATAGACTATGTCGTGATTTTTTTTTTGCCACCTAGCAATTTATATGATTATACTAGCTTACACTGTTTATCTTAGCAATTGTCTACACTCCAATATATAGTACAAAGCTGTAGACGGGAGCGGCATGCCGCCGCTGGAGGTTCGCTAGTAGTACTGAGTTGCGCAGGTACACCGCTTGTTTGTCTGTTTGGATAGCCATGCCATGATCATTTCCTTTGGCGCAAGTTTCCGATGTATCCCATTCCCAACTTTGTCTTCCACTAAACCATCGATGCTGCCCATGCATCACCATCGGCAACCGCTCCTCACCTGTTCTATCCATAGCCAAAAAGGGACATACATGTCATAGTTGCTTGACGTGTTCGTCGCATATAAAGGAATGACATAAAAAAGGAATGGTGTAGTGGTCTGGCGCTTTACTGTCTCACCAACGAGCAATGACGGTTCTTTCATCTCGTCTAGTTAATGAATTTTGAAGTTACCATGCATGTACTTTGCAGGTGGAGGCAAAGATTGAAGAGAAATCTCTCTATTTATTAAGCACACGCAATAAGAAGACATAACATTTAAAATATATTCCATCAGGTACATCCAAAACTGAATTTCCAGTTTTGATTCAGCAACATCTTCAACACACGAAGCCCGTGTCTACCAATCTTGTGAGTGGATCTCATTGAATCACTGGTAGAAAAAGGGTCTTTAGTCCCGGTTCAATCCAGAACCGGAACTAAAGGCCCTCCACGTGGCCAAGGCTCGGTTCAATCCAGAACCGGGACTAAAGGCCCTTCACGTGGCCAAGGCTCGGTTCAATCCAGAACCGGGACTAAAGGCCCTTCACGTGGCCGGTCCACCTTTAGTCCCGGTTGGTAACACCAACCGGTACTAAAGGAAATTTCCTGATTTTTTTTGAAAATTTTTTTGAATTTTTTTTATTTTTAAATTTCTGAATTATTTTAACCTCTAATCTCTAATCACCCCTCATCACTGCTCAATTTAATCTCTAATCACCCCTCATCATTCCAAATCATCTCACTTCCCGAACGGTCACCCATCCTCTCACTACTCCAGCCTGAGCACGCTTAACTTCCGGGTTCTATTCTCCCTCGTTTCCAAGTCTGCACTTGTTGTTTTCCTGACAATAGTAAGATGTCAGTCCTATTAACCCTCAGGAATTTAGCTTGAGCATGAAGTCACATATTTCACTGTTTGAGTTTAAAACTATTGTTCTAAAAAACAATAATTTTTTAATAACACTAATATTTTTGAATAAGTAGTTTGACCATTGTTTGACCAAGTTTGACCATAGTTTGACCAGATTTGACCAAAATTCAAAGAAGGTGAAATAATTATTTAATAACACTAATATTCTGGAATAATTATTTAGTAACACTAATACTTCTTGAATAAGTATTTAAAAAACTGAAAATTAAAAAAACTGAAATTTGAGCATAACTTTTTTTCCTTTTGGAATTTGAGGATTCTAGAAATTTGCAAACAGGCCGTAGGCCGTCTCCATCGGATGTAACTTTTCGAGTAGATGATTTTTCATATAAAAAACTTTTTCATCCGAGTTCGTATGCAAAAGTTATGCGCATTTTATAAATTCCAGAGAGATTTTGTAAATAAAGTCGAAATTCATATTTGTAAATTTTCCCAACAACTAGACCACATATCACATGTGAAACTTATTTTCTTTTATTTTTTTGACATTTCCATCATTTTCTTTTATTTTTTTAAAAACTGAAAAGGCGATCCACGGGGGGGGGGGGGGGGGGTAGAGTTTGAAAATGGGACCTTTAGTACCGGTTCGTGCCACGAACCGGGACTAAAGGTCTCATCCCCATTAGTCCCGGTTCGTGCCTCAAACCGGGACTAAAGGTCTAATCTTTAGTCCCGGTTTGTGGCACGAACCGGGACCAATATTTGTGGGCCAGGAGCGAGGCCCATTGGTCCCGGTTCATCCCACCAACCGGGACCAAAAGGTCTAGATGAACCGGGACTAATGCCTTAGCCGCACGAACCGGGACCAATGCTCACATTAGTCCCGGTTCTAGACTGAACCGGGACTAATGGGCTGAGCCGGCCTGGACCATAGCCCTGTTTTCTACTAGTGAATGTATATGTGACCCGTAACTATTGGCACATAGACTTCGTGCCCGATGTGGTCCACTGGACATATAGGGGAGAGGTATTCCCGCTCGACATAGAGTTCGAGGACACTGAGTTGTTTGTTGAGGAGGTTAATGGAAATGATGTTGATATGCACGAGGGTGACGGCAGTGCAGGAGCCAAGGGAGCACTGACCGATTTCACACGAGAGGGGTCTAGCGGTTCTCGCCCAGATGCTCAGTTGCCCGGGGATGGGACCGGGGTTGAGCCGGCACCCTCACCTTCGGTGCCTATGACTTCATTGCGTTTTGGGTCCTTTGAGCCAGCCTCAGCGCCTCCCAGACTTTGGAGTGATCGGGTGGAGACTGACGATGTGTTTGAACACACGCTCCCTTTGTTGGAGTTTGAGGGTGCTGGAGTTGGGGAAGTGGAGCCGGAGGTCGCTTCTCTTTCCCTGGCTCCACCTGTTGTCGAGGCTCCGGTGATGTTATCTACGTTCGAGGTGGGGCTTGGGGGAGAGGGCTCGGGGCAGGTGGCCTTGACTTCTTCACTCCTCATCTCGACGCCGGTGACGCCGGTCACGTCGGGGTCGGCCAACGCTGGGAGAGGGAGTCCGAGGCAGGCGGCCTCGGCTCTTACTCTTCCGGTCGTGGCGGTGGCACCCGCGCCTCCAGTAGCGTTGGGGGAGGGGGGTTGGGGCAGGCGGCCCTACATCCCCCTTCTTCATCTGCGGTCAGGAGGACCGCGCCTCCTACGACGTCGGCACTTCACTCTGAGCCGGTGGGTGGGGCGGGAGGAGGGATCGGGCAGGCGCCCCCAGTTATCCACTCTCCTGTCTTACCCGTGGGGCATTTGTCTGAGGGGCATGGGAGCCCACAGCCGCCTCCTCCGGTAGCCGTGGTTGACCCGTTGCGGGACTCACCGCGAGGCTTTACTAGGGAGGAGGTTGTTGCCTTTGGCGGGATCCTGGACCCGGACGTATGAGTGCTCGCATTCAGGAGCTTCCGGAGGTTGATGATATGCAGCAGCGGTGCGCTATGAGGGCGGCCAAGCTTCACGATGTTGCGATCTCTTCTGGTATGTCCGTCAACATATCTAATTCTTTATTGCATTTTTCTAATGAGGAGATTATCAATAATGCAAACCAATTGGGAGTTACACTAGGTATTACTGATAGTGAGATCTCCAATTCGGTGAATGATATGTTACATTTGGAGGTGGAGCGTGCCTTAGAGACTATTCATAATCTTGCAGCGGTTAAACCCATGAATGATGATGAGATTGATGCGTTAGGGGTCAGAGTGCTCGATAATTTGTGTGCGGATCTAGCACCTTCTAATCATGAGTCTGATCTGTTGGGGAACGCAGTAATTTCAAAATTTTCCTACGCACACGCAAGATCATGGTGATGCACAGCAACGAGAGGGGAGAGTGTTGTCTACGTACCAACGCAGACCGACTGCGGAAGCGATCACACAACATAGAGGAAGTAGTCGTACGTCTTCTTCCCGATCCGACCGATCCAAGCACCGTTACTCCGGCACCTCCGAGTTCTTAGCACACGTTCAGCTCGATGACGATCCTCGGGCTCCGATCCAGCAAAGCTTCGGGGAGGAGTTCCGTCAGCACGACGGCGTGGTGACGATCTTGATGTACTACCGACGCAGGGCTTCGCCTAAGCACTACAACGGTACGATCGAGGTGGAATTTGGTGGCAGGGGGCACCGCACACGGCTAAGGAGCGATCTCAAGGATCAAGTTGTGTGTCTATGGGGTGCCCCCTGCCCCCGTATATAAAGGCCAGGGGCAAGGGGTTCGGCCGGCTAGGAGGGAGGCGCAGGGAGGAGTCCCACTCCTACCGGGAGTAGGACTCCTTCCCTCAAATCCTATTCCTAATAGGACTCTTCGGGAGAAAGAGAAGAGAGGGGGGCCGGCCCCTTCTCCTAGTCCTAATAGGACTAGGGAAGGGGGGTTCGGCCGGCTAGCCTGTGGGCTGCCCCTTCTCTCTTTTCCACTAAGGCCCAATAGGCCCATTTGCCTCCCGGGGGGTTCCGGTAACCCTCCCGGTAATCCGGTAAAATCCCGATTTCACCCGGAACACTTCCGGTGCCCAAACATAGGCTTCCAATATATCAATCTTTATGTCTTGACCATTTCGAGACTCCTCGTCATGTCCGTGATCTCATCCAGGACTCCGAACAACCTTCGGTACATCAAAATGCATAAACTCATAATAACTGTCATCGTAACGTTAAGCGTGCGGACCCTACGGTTCGAGAACAATGTAGACATGACCGAGACACGTCTCCGGTCAATAACCAATAGCGGGACCTGGATGCCCATATTGGCTCCTACATATTCTACGAAGATCTTTATCGGTCAGACCGCATAACAACATACGTTGTTCCCTTTGTCATCGGTATGTTACTTGCCCGAGATTCGATCGTCGGTATCCAATACCTAGTTCAATCTCGTTACCGGCAAGTCTCTTTACTCGTTCCGTAATACATCATCTCACAACTAACTTATTAGTTGCAGTGCTTGCAAGGCTTATGTGATGTGCATTACCGAGAGGGCCCAGAGATACCTCTCCGACAATTGGAGTGACAAACCCTAATCTCGAAATACGCCAACCCAACATCTACCATTGGAGACACCTGTAGTACTCCTTTATAATCACCCAGTTACGTTGTGACGTTTGGTAGTACCCAAAGTGTTCCTCCGGTAAACGGGAGTTGCATAATCTCATAGTTATAGGAACATGTATAAGTCATGAAGAAAGCAATAGCAACATACTAAACGATCGGGTGCTAAGCTAATGGAATGGGTCATGTCAATCAGATCATTCTACTAATGATGTGACCTCGTTAATCAAATAACAACTCCTTGTTCATGGTTAGGAAACATAACCATCTTTGATTAACGAGCTAGTCAAGTAGAGGCATACTAGTGACACTCTGTTGGTCTATGTATTCACACATGTATTATGTTTCCGGTTAATACAATTCTAGCATGAATAATAAACATTTATCATGATGTAAGGAAATAAATAATAACTTTATTATTGCCTCTAGGGCATATTTCCTTCAGTCTCCCACTTGCACTAGAGTCAATAATCTAGATTACACTGTAATGATTCTAACACCCATGGAGCCTTGGTGCTGATCATGTTTTGCTCGTGGAAGAGGCTTAGTCAACGGGTCTGCAACATTCAGATCCGTATGTATCTTGCAAATCTCTATGTCTCCCACCTGGACTAAATCCCGGATGGAGTTGAAGCGTCTCTTGATGTGTTTGGTTCTTTTGAGAAATCTGGATTCCTTTGCCAAGGCAATTGCACCAGTATTGTCACAGAAGATTTTCATTGGACCCGATGCACTAGGTATGACACCTAGATCGGATATGAACTCCTTCATCCAGACTCCTTCGTTTGCTGCTTCCGAAGCAGCTATGTACTCCGCTTCACATGTAGATCCCGCTACGACGCTTTGTTTAGAACTGCACCAACTGACAGCTCCACCGTTTAAAGTAAACACGTATCCGGTTTGCGATTTAGAATCGTCCGGATCAGTGTCAAAGCTTGCATCAACGTAACCTCTTACGGTGAGCTCTTTGTCACCTCCATATATGAGAAACATATCCTTAGTCCTTTTCAGGTATTTCAGGATGTTCTTGACCGCTGTCCAGTGATCCATTCCAGGATTACTTTGGTACCTCCCTGCTAAACTTATAGCAAGGCACACATCAGGTCTGGTACACAGCATTGCATACATGATAGAGCCTATGGCTGAAGCATAGGGAACATCTTTCATTTTCTCTCTATCTTCTGCAGTGGTCGGGCATTGAGTCTTACTCAACTTCACACCTTGTAGCACAGGCAAGAACCCTTTCTTTGCTTGATCCATCTTGAACTTCTTCAAAATTTTGTCAAGGTATGTGCATTGTGAAAGTCCAATTAAGCGTTTTGATCTATCTCTATAGATCTTTATGCCTAATATGTATGCAGCTTCCCCGAGGTCTTTCATCGAAAAACTTTTATTCAAGTATCCCTTTATGCTATCCAGAAATTCTATATCATTTCCAATTAGCAATATGTCATCCACATATAATATCAGAAATGCTACAGAGCTCCCACTCACTTTCTTGTAAATACAGGCTTCTCCAAAAGTCTGTATAAAGCCAAATGCTTTGATCACACTATCAAAGCGTTTATTCCAACTCCGAGATGCTTGCACCAGTCCATAAATGGATCGCTGGAGTTTGCATACTTTGTTAGCTCCTTTTGGATCGACAAAACCTTCTGGTTGTACCATATACAACTCTTCTTCCAGAAATCCATTCAGGAATGCAGTTTTGACATCCATTTGCCATATTTCATAATCATAAAATGCGGCAATTGCTAACATAATTCTGACGGACTTAAGCATCGCTACGGGTGAGAAGGTCTCATCGTAGTCAACCCCTTGAACTTGTCGAAAACCTTTTACGACAAGTCGAGCTTTATAGACAGTAACATTACCATCAACGTCAGTCTTTTTCTTGAAGATCCATTTATTCTCAATTGCTTGCCGATCATCGGGCAAGTCAACCAAAGTCCATACTTTGTTCTCATACATGGATCCCATCTCAGATTTCATGGCCTCAAGCCACTTTGCGGAATCTGGGCTCACCATCGCTTCTTCATAGTTCGTAGGTTCATCATGATCTAGCATCATGACTTCCAGAACTGGATTACCGTACCACTCTGGTGCGGATCTCACTCTGGTTGATCTACGTGGTTCAGTAGAATCTTGATCTGAAGCTTCATGATCATCATCATTAGCTTCCTCACTGATTGGCATAGGTGTCGCAGAAACAGTTTTCTGTGATGTACTATTTTCCAATAAGGGAGCAGGTACAGTTACCTCGTCAAGTTCTACTTTCCTCCCACTCACTTCTTTCGAGAGAAACTCCTTCTCTAGAAATGATCCATTCTTAGCAACGAATGTCTTGCCTTCGGATCTGTGATAGAAGGTATACCCAACAGTTTCCTTTGGGTATCCTATGAAGACACATTTCTCCGCTTTGGGTTCGAGCTTATCAGGTTGAAGCTTTTTCACATAAGCATCGCAGCCCCAAACTTTAAGAAACGACAACTTTGGTTTCTTGCCAAACCATAGTTCATAAGGCGTCGTCTCAACGGATTTTGATGGTGCCCTATTTAACGTGAATGCGGCCGTCTCTAAAGCATAACCCCAAAACGATAGCGGTAAATCAGTAAGAGACATCATAGATCGCACCATATCTAGTAAAGTACGATTACGACGTTCGGACACACCATTACGCTGTGGTGTTCCGGGTGGCGTGAGTTGCGAAACTATTCCACAATTTTTCAAATGTACACCAAACTCGTAACTCAAATATTCTCCTCCACGATCAGATCGTAGAAATTTTATTTTCTTGTTACGATGATTTTCAACTTCACTCTGAAATTCCTTGAAATTTTCAAATGTTTCAGACTTATGTTTCATTAAGTAGATATACCCATATCTGTTTAAATCATCTGTGAAGGTGAGAAAATAACGATATCCGCCGCGAGCCTCAATATTCATCGGACCACATACATCGGTATGTATGATTTCCAACAAATCTGTTGCTCTCTCCATAGTACCGGAGAACGGTGTCTTAGTCATCTTGCCTATGAGGCACGGTTCGCAAGTACCAAGTGATTCATAATCAAGTGGTTCTAAAAGCCCATCAGTGTGGAGTTTCTTCATGCGCTTTACACCAATATGACCTAAACGGCAGTGCCACAAATAAGTTGCACTATCATTATTAACTTTGCATCTTTTGGCTTCTACATTATGAATATGTGTATTACTATCTTCGAGATTCAACAAGAATAGACCACTCTTCAAAGGTGCATGACCATAAAAGATATTATTCATATAAATAGAACAACCATTATTCTCTGTTTTAAATGAATAACCGTCTCGCATTAAACAAGATCCAGATATAATGTTCATGCTCAACGCTGGCACCAAATAACAATTATTTAGGTCTAATATTAATCCCGAAGGTAGATGTAGAGGTAGCGTGCCGACCGCGATCACATCGACTTTGGAACCGTTTCCCACGCGCATCGTCACCTCGTCCTTTGCTAGTGTCCGCTTATTCCGTAGTCCCTGTTTCGAGTTGCAAATATTAGCAACAGAACCAGTATCAAATACCCAGGTGCTACTGCGAGCTCTAGTAAGGTACACATCAATAACATGTATATCACATATACCTTTGCTCACTTTGCCATCCTTCTTATCCGCCAAATACTTGGGGCAGTTCCGCTTCCAATGACCAGTCTGCTTGCAGTAGAAGCACTCAGTTTCAGGCTTAGGTCCAGACTTGGGTTTCTTCTCCTGAGCAGCAACTTGCTTGCTGTTCTTCTTGAAGTTTCCCTTCTTCTTCCCTTTGCCCTTTTTCTTGAAACTAGTGGTTTTGCTAACCATCAACACTTGATGTTCCTTCTTGATTTCTACCTCCGCAGCTTTCAGCATTGCGAAGAGCTCGGGAATAGTCTTGTTCATCCCTTGCATATTATAGTTCATCACGAAGCTCTTGTAGCTTGGTGGCAGTGATTGGAGAATTCTGTCAATGACGCAATCATCTGGAAGATTAACTCCCATCTGAATTAAGTGATTATTATACCCAGACATTTTGAGTATATGCTCACTGACAGAACTGTTCTCCTCCATCTTGCAGCTATAGAACTTATTGGAGACTTCATATCTCTCAATTCGGGCATTTGCTTGAAATATTAACTTCAACTCCTGGAACATCTCATATGCTCCATGACGTTCAAAACGTCGTTGAAGTCCCGATTCTAAGCTGTAAAGCATGGCACACTGAACTATCGAGTAGTCATCAGCTTTGCTCTGCCAGACGTTCATAACATCTGGCGTTGCTCCAGCAGCAGGCCTGTCACCCAGCGGTGCTTCCAGGACGTAATTCTTCTGTGCAGCAATGAGGATAATCCTCAGGTTACGGACCCAGTCCGTGTAATTGCTACCATCATCTTTCAACTTTGCTTTCTCAAGGAACGCATTAAAATTCAACGGAACAATAGCACGAGCCATCTATCTACAAGCAACATAAACAAGCAAGATACTATCAGGTACTAAGTTCATGATAAGTTTAAGTTCAGTTAATCAAATTACTTAGGAACTCCCACTTAGATAGACATCCCTCTAATCCTCTAAGTGATCACGTGATCCAAATCAACTAAACCATAACCGATCATCACGTGAGATGGAGTAGTTTTCAATGGTGAACATCGTCATGTTTATCATATCTACTATATGATTCACGCTCGACCTTTCGGTCTCTGTGTTCCGAGGCCATATCTGCATATGCTAGGCTCGTCAAGTATAACCTGAGTATTCTGCGTGTGCAAAACTGGCTTGCACCCGTTGTAGATGGACGTAGAGCTTATCACACCCGATCATCACGTGGTGTCTGGGCACGACGAACTTTGGCAACGGTGTATACTCAGGGAGAACACTTCTTGATAATTTAGTGAGAGATCATCTTATAATGCTACCGTCAATCAAAGCAAGATAAGATGCATAAAAGGATAAACATCACATGCAATCAATATAAGTGATATGATATGGCCATCATCATCTTGTGCTTGTGATCTCCATCTCCGAAGCACCGTCATGATCACCATCGTCACCGGCTCGCCACCTTGATCTCCATCGTAGCAACGTTGTCGTCTCGCCAATCTTATGCTTCCACGACTATCACTACCGCTTAGTAATAAAGTAAAGCATTACATCGCGATTGCATTGCATACAATAAAGCGACAACCATATGGCTCCTGCCAGTTGCCGATAACTCGGTTACAAAACATGATCATCTCATACAATAAAATCAGCATCATGCCTTGACCATATCACATCACAACATACCCTGCAAAAACAAGTTAGACGTCCTCTACTTTGTTGTTGCAAGTTTTACGTGGCTGCTACGGGCTTAAGTAAGAACTTATCTCACCTACGCATCAAAACCACAACGATAGTTCGTCAAATAGACTCCGTTTTAACCTTCTCAAGGACCGGGCGTAGTCAAACTTGGTTCAACTAAAGTTGGAGAGACAGTCTTCCGCAATCCATCTATGTGCAAAGCACGTCGAGGGAACCGGTCTCGCGTAAGAGTACGCGTAAGGTTGGTCCGGATCGTCTCAATCAACAATACCGCCGAACCAAAGTATGACATGCTGGTAAGCAGTATAACTTGTATCGCCCACAACTCACTTGTGTTCTACTCGTGCATATAACATCAAACCAAAAAACCTAGGCTCGGATGCCACTGTTGGGGAACGCAATAATTTCAAAATTTTCCTACGCACACGCAAGATCATGGTGATGCACAGCAACGAGAGGGGAGAGTGTTGTCTACGTACCAACGCAGACCAACTGCGGAAGCGATCACGCAACATAGAGGAAGTAGTCGTACGTCTTCTTCCCGATCCGACCGATCCAAGCACCGTTACTCCGGCACCTCCGAGTTCTTAGCACACGTTCAGCTCGATGACGATCCCCGGGCTCCGATCCAGCAAAGCTTCGGGGAGGAGTTCCGTCAGCACGACGGCGTGGTGACGATCTTGATGTACTACCGACGCAGGGCTTCGCCTAAGCACTACAACGGTACGATCGAGGTGGAATTTGGTGGCAGGGGGCACTGCACACGGCTAAGGAGCGATCTCAAGGATCAAGTTGTGTGTCTATGGGGTGCCCCCTGCCCCCGTATATAAAGGCCAGGGGCAAGGGGTTCGGCCGGCTAGGAGGGAGGCGCAGGGAGGAGTCCCACTCCTACCGGGAGTAGGACTCCTTCCCTCAAATCCTATTCCTAATAGGACTCTTCGGGAGAAAGAGAAGAGAGGGGGGCCGGCCCCTTCTCCTAGTCCTAATAGGACTAGGGAAGGGGGGTTCGGCCGGCTAGCCTGTGGGCTGCCCCTTCTCTCTTTTCCACTAAGGCCCAATAGGCCCATTTGCCTCCCGGGGGGTTCCGGTAACCCTCCCGGTAATCCGGTAAAATCCCGATTTCACCCGGAACACTTCCGGTGCCCAAACATAGGCTTCCAATATATCAATCTTCATGTCTTGACCATTTCGAGACTCCTCGTCATGTCCGTGATCTCATCCGGGACTCCGAACAACCTTCGGTACATCAAAATGCATAAACTCATAATAACTGTCATCGTAACGTTAAGCGTGCGGACCCTACGGTTCAAGAACAATGTAGACATGACCGAGACACGTCTCCGGTCAATAACCAATAGCGGGACCTGGATGCCCATATTGGCTCCTACATATTCTACGAAGATCTTTATCGGTCAGACCGCATAACAACATACGTTGTTCCCTTTGTCATCGGTATGTTACTTGCCCGAGATTCGATCGTCGGTATCCAATACCTAGTTCAATCTCGTTACCGGCAAGTCTCTTTACTCGTTCCGTAATACATCATCTCACAACTAACTTATTAGTTGCAGTGCTTGCAAGGCTTATGTGATGTGCATTACCGAGAGGGCCCAGAGATACCTCTCCGACAATTGGAGTGACAAACCCTAATCTCGAAATACGCCAACCCAACATCTACCATTGGAGACACCTGTAGTACTCCTTTATAATCACCCAGTTACGTTGTGACGTTTGGTAGTACCCAAAGTGTTCCTCCGGTAAACGGGAGTTGCATAATCTCATAGTTATAGGAACATGTATAAGTCATGAAGAAAGCAATAGCAACATACTAAACGATCGGGTGCTAAGCTAATGGAATGGGTCATGTCAATCAGATCATTCTACTAATGATGTGACCTCGTTAATCAAATAACAACTCCTTGTTCATGGTTAGGAAACATAACCATCTTTGATTAACGAGCTAGTCAAGTAGAGGCATACTAGTGACACTTTATTGGTCTATGTATTCACACATGTATTATGTTTCCGGTTAATACAATTCTAGCATGAATAATAAACATTTATCATGATGTAAGGAAATAAATAATAACTTTATTATTGCCTCTAGGGCATATTTCCTTCATGATCATGATGATGTGCCCCTAGAGATTGCCGCTGTTAGTTCCGTTGAGCCCGGTTATGAGGACCGGGCGACAGAGCCTAGTAAACCAAAGCGTAAGTGGAAACGGAAGATTTATCCCGATTCTGTAGTTCGTAGGAGTGCTAGGATTCGGATTACTAAAAAATTCCATGACGAAATATGAAAGGAATCTTTTGGAATAGCAGAGGTCTGAAAAACTTGGCTAAAAGAAGGTTTCTTGCTGAGGCTTCTCTGGAACATCGGTTAGATTTTATTGCTCTATCGGAAACCGGTAGAGATAATTTTGCGCCTCAGTTTCTATCCTCTCTTGCGAGTGGCGTTGATTTCGATTGGCATTGCCTCCCTCCGTGAGGAAGATCGGGTGGTATCTTGCTGGGTGTGAGATGCGATTCGCTTGAAGTCCGAAGTTTGGTGATGGGCGACTTCGTGGTAAAGTTTCGAGTTGGGTCTAAAGTTGATGGTTTCAACTGGAATTTTGTGGCAGTTTATGGTGCCGCATAGCCCGAGCTTAAACCGGAGTTTCTGGCGGACCTTGTTCGAATCTGTGGATCCGAGCAGCTTCCAATTTTGGTCGGGGTGATTTCAATATCATTAGGAGGAGAGAGGAGAAAAATAATGATAACTTTGACGGTAGATGGTTGTTTATGTTCAATACCATTATTGAAAGCTTAGATATGAGGGAGATAGAGCTGCTGGTAGAAAGTTTACCTGGGCTAATGCTTTGCCGAACCCGACATACGAAAAGCTTGATCGAGTTCTTGCGAGCGTGGAGTGGGAACAGAAATTCCCTCTTGTCACGGTGCAAGCTCTCTCCCGGGGAATATCCGATCACACACCCCTGTTCGTGGACTCAGGGGAGACGAACCACGTGGGAAACAAAAAAACCTTCTCATTCGAGATGTCCTAGTTTGAACGTGAGGGGTTCTTAGACCTGATTGCCAGGGAATGGGCTAAGTGTGTAGGTGGTAGGACGGCGGTCGAGCATTGGCAGAATAAGATTAGGCAGTTGAGAAGTTTCTTGCGGTGTTGGGCTAAGCACCTCAGTGGGGTGTATAAGATTAAGAAGGATAGGCTCCTTTCTCTTATACAAGCCTTGGACATAAAAGCCGAATCCGCGATTTTGCTGCCAGCTGAGCTCCAGGTTAAAGCTGAGGCGGAGAAGAGGTTGAAAGAACTTCTCCGCGAAGAAGAGTTGAAGTGGGCTTTGCGAGCTAAGGTCCGCAAAGTGGTCCAAGGGGACGCGAGTACTCAATTCTTTCACTTGATTGCCAATGGTAAGCACAAAAAGAAGCGAATCTTTCAACTTGAACAAGATGAGGGCACTATTTTAGGACAGGATAATCTAAAAACATATATTACCGAGTATCATAGGCAGTTATTTGGACCTCCGGAGGATAATTGTGTCTCCCTCGATGAGTCCAGGACTGGGGATGTGCCTCAATTGTCTGCTGCCGATAATGATATCCTGGTTGCCCCGTTCTCTGAGAAGGAGGTGTTTGATGCTATTGCACAAATGAAAAACAATAAGGCTCCCGGACCGGATGGGTTCCCGGTAGAGTTCTATAAAAAGTGTTGGCACATTATTAAGGGGGATTTGTTACCTATGTTTCATGATCTGTTCGCTGGACAGCTTCAATTATTTCACTTGAATTTTGGAACTATCACATTGCTCCCTAAGAAAACGGATGCTGTGAGAATTGAGCAGTTCAGGCCGATCTACCTCCTCAATGTTAGTTTCAAAAATCTTCACCAAGGTCGGGACTAATAGGCTCACACAGATTGTGCATTCTGTGGTGCAACAATCCCAAACTGCTTTCATGTCGGACAGAAACATCCTTGAAGGGGTGGTTGTCCTTCATGAAACGCTCCATGAAATCCACTCCAAAAAATTAGATAGAGTAATTTTTAAGGTGGATTTCAAGAAAGCATACGATAAGGTCAAATGGCCATTTCTCCAACAGGCATTGCGTATGAAAGGTTTTGATGAAGCCTGGCGCCGGCAGATCGAGTCATTTACGCAAAAAGGGAGTGTGGGAATTAAAATGAATGACGATATAGGTCATTATTTCCAGACACATAAAGGCCTAAGACAAGGAGATCCGATGTCCCCTATCCTGTTTAACATTGTGGTGGATATGTTAGCAATTTTGATAGGAAGGGCTAAGGACAATGGTCAAGTGGGTGGCTTGGTACCTCATCTTGTTGATGGAGGTGTATACATCCTTTAGTACGCTGATGATACAATCATATTTATGGAGCATGACTTGGCCAAGGCGAGAAATATGAAGCTGGTGTTATGCCTCTTTGAACAATTGACCGGGTTAAAGATTAACTTTCATAAGAGCGAGTTGTTCTGCTTTGGTAGAGCCAAAGACGAACAGGAGTCTTATAGGCAATTGTTTGGGTGCGAGTTGGGGATTTTACCCTTCTCCTACCTAGGTATTCCGATACACCATCGTCGGCTAACAAACAGCGAATGGAAATGCATTGAGGATCGATTTGAGAAAAAACTGAGCTGTTCGAAGGGTAAGCTCATGTCATATGGAGGCCGTTTGATATTGATTAATTCGGTGCTCACGAGTATGCCTATGTTCCTCTTATCGTTCTTTGAGGTCCCAGTTGGTGTTAGGAAAAGACTAGACTTCTATCGATCGCGTTTCTTTTGGCAGGATGATGAACTTAAAAGAAAATACCGGCTTGCTAAATGGGATATCATCTGTCGACCGAAAGACCAAGGGGGTCTTGGTATTGAGAATCTTGCAGTTAAGAACAGATGCCTTCTTAGTAAGTGGCCGTGGAAGCTCTCATCCGGGACTGAGGCCATGTGGGCGCAGATCCTTCGCAGCAAGTACCTCCAGACTAAAACATTGTCCCAGGTCACGGTCAGGCCGACTGACTCGCCTTTCTGGAAAGGACTAATAAAAGTCAAACAATCAATGTTCAATAGGACGAGGTTTGTTATTGGAAACGGTGCTAGTACACGTTTCTCGGAGGATACTTGGCTTGGCGACTCACCCTTGGCCATTCAATATCCGTCTCTATATCGTATTGCTCAATGACATGAGGTGTTCGTTGCAACGGTATTTCAATCTATCCCCCTTAATATTCAATTTAGACGATCGCTAGCGGGCAATCATTGGGAAGTATGGCTCCATCTAGTTAGGAGACTCATGGAGGTTCAATTTTCTGACCAACCCGATGAATTACGCTGGAAACTGACTAGGTCTGAAGTATTTACAGTTAAATCAATGTACATTGATGTTATTAATTCAAACTCCATTCCAACTTCCAAGAATGTCTGGGATGTCAAAGTTCCTTTGAAAATAAAAGTGTTTATGTGCTTTGTCCATAAACAAGTTATTTTAACAAAAGACAACTTGATAAAGCGTAATTGGACAGGACCTACGAGGTGTAGTTTCT
This sequence comes from Triticum monococcum, assembly GCA_034509565.1. Taxonomy (NCBI): domain Eukaryota; kingdom Viridiplantae; phylum Streptophyta; class Magnoliopsida; order Poales; family Poaceae; genus Triticum; species Triticum monococcum. The sequence goes on along the minus strand of CM067841.1, from coordinate 553,279,518 downwards.
GTGATCGGGATGAGACGATTAAGCATCTCTTCCTTGATTGCCCGTTGGCCAAAGTCCTTTGGCGGACGGTCCACATTGCTTTTAATACCACTCCACCGAATTCTGTCAACGCTTTATTTGGGACATGGCTTAATGGGATTGAGCCTGACTTAGCAAGACATATTTGGGTTGGAGTTTGCGCTTTGCTGTGGACTATCTGGAATTGCAGAAATGATTTGGTTTTTAACAGAACATCACGTATTCATTTTTTGCAAGTTATTTTCCGAGTCACGGCAGTGATCCGTTCGTGGTCGCTACTCACTCTGATAGAGGCCAGGGAGCATTTGGTTACTGGATCTATCCGCTGAGAGATGGTAGCTCGGGATATTTTCAACCGGTTTGGATGGCGGTCATGTAATAGGATAGGCAATTAGTTTACCTATCTATTTTTAGCCAGCCGGTTGTGGCGTCTTATCTTGGCTAGTTTGTGTCGCTAGCCTTTTAGTCTCTGTGTGAGCTGTCTTTTATTTTTAAGGTTGGAGACTTTGAAACCTTGTTGGCACATTTTGATTTCTTGGTTAATAAAATGACCGTATGCATCACTCTGATGCAAAGGCCGGGGAGTCCCCTTTTCGAAAAAAAAGACTCCAACTCCCAAACAATCAAGTGCATCCCCTCGTAAGAACTCATAACTCGCAGACCAGGTGGCTCTGAGTCCTTCAACCCAAATAAATAAAAAGAACAAAACCAATGTAGTGCATCTTTCCCTGTAGTATTTTAGATAATAGAAAAGGCATGCCAGGCTTCTGCATCATACATCATAATTTTATCATAAAAATAAAATCCATTATCTCTTAATTGATTAATTTTATCAACCAAACAAACTTATAGTATCTTTTTTGTAGCCACTAGTTTGACAGTAAATAATGTTACACGTATGCGGTGAGGTCTCGACTACATGTAAGCAACTTTGAGGTAGAGCCTGTTTACTTCTATCTTACCTCCAACTTTATATCCTACCTAACAATGGCGATCGCTCACTAGACGCAAGGATACGGATGAGCTTGATGCCCTACGCAACGGTCTACAGGAGGTGACCTAACACCATTTGTTTAGCTTGCTTGCTGCTACGTACTTTATTTTATCTTTGGGCTTATCTGTGTTGTTTCCCTCATTGATATTTGTTTTTACCCTTTTTATACTGATTCTTGTCTGTGCTAGTACTTTGGCATTATTTATAAAGTAGGGTGATATACCATTTTCTGAGTAAACTATGAACTATGAGTATTGATTCTGACAATCATAGTGGACTTGTCATATAGGTGAATGCATAAGCTACATTGTATTGTACAATCAAAAGAGTGTCTAATATATGATATTTATCAAGTAAAGCAATGGCCGGTACAAAACAAGGATGACTTGACAACTAACGACCTCGAATAATAATGCCAGTCTTCTTCCTATGATTGTTCACCACCTACCAATGTTTGAAAATTGCACTAAATATCTCATTCGGATTTTCGGATTTTACAAAGCAGAAATGTAGAAAAGCACATAAACTGGTCACCTTGGGACGGATATTACAGGAGTGGAAAAGGCCTAGTTGAAGAAAACCCATCACCAGGTGCCAGTACGGACCGTGGGCTCCCAGCAGGGAGCTGCTTGTTTTTTTTAGAAGGACACGAAAAAGATGGCGTTCCTAGCAGGGAAGCTCCCAGCTGGTGACTGAGAAGGCACGAAGCGCAACCATCGGACCGCGGGCTCCCAGCCGCCGACCGGCCCTCGATCCGCCATTCCACACAACCTCGGACCGAAATCGCACCGCCGCCCAGGACGGGAAAACAGCCCCAAAACAACAGCGGCGCAGGCGCCCCCAGTTTCCACCCTCCCTATACGACACTCCGTGACTGGAGCACGGACGACACGATTCATGCTGGCTGAGCCAAGGCGGTTTGCACTGGGTTAAGGCAGACCACCATAACAGGATTGCTGATGATGCTTCTTCTTTCGGGAGCTTAGTATCTCTAACTGATTGGTGAATATCCAACAGCCCGTCCAGCAGTGGGTTCTAACCACAGCTCAAAGTCCCAATACTTCCTATTCCCATATGGTCCTTTCCTCGGAATTGAAGTGTCCTGGCCACTCCACTTGCTCATTTCCATCCTCCCTCCAAATTTCCCTCCTAGCAAACTAGCTCGCTATGAGTGTTGGTTCCCATGTATACACGCTAAAGTTGAGCTGTTATTTATAGGCATGTACGCGTAGTCTTACATCCAGACGCACAAGTGACTCTTATGGTTGTACTGTAGTTAATATCTCACGGTACTATCCCAACTATATATTCAATATACCATCTAGCTCCTGCATATATGGAACTATGCCTATCCTAACTAGTTTTGCTGCAGCCACCGCGGTCGTTCGACCATGTCAAAATCATATCTGAAATTGTAAATGCATGAAAGGAAGCAAATATCATCTGCCACTAATTATAAATAAACGAGCACAATTTTGACAATATGAAATAGCCATAGTTTGATTCAATAATGCAATTTCCAAATATAAAATTGCATGCCATTGCCATGTTACACATACACCAGTACAGAAAACAGTCTAACTAACGGTAAGTCGAGTGCTTGAGCTGATCTCATGAGTCCTTTACATAAAGCCTCTCTTTGCTTCATGCCTAAAAAAGTCTCTCTTTGCTTCAAGACTTGTACCCTGCTGGGCCCAAATCTCAAAGGGGATGGGACAAAATTTGACGTTAAGGATACAAATACAAGACTGAATACACAACTATGTTCATTAACAGTGTTACTATTTTATTGATTCGTAATAAAGGGACGTCAGATGATAACGTAAATCAAATCAAATCGGATTAGATTGCAATCGAACTTGAAGGGCTTTATATGGAAGCCTAGGCCACTATCCTTCATTCTGAACTGAAATCAAATTGAAATGCATCATCATCTTTTTCTTAGAAGTGCTGCTCACTACCAATGCCGTGATGTTCCCTTCCCTCATAATTGCCACTAGTCTATGCTCCTTCATTCCATACAATCCTGGTGCACCACTTCTGCCACTCCATCGAACAACCCCTTTGGCTGCGGTCACTTTTCCTTTGTACATAATTTTCTATCTTATAATTAATGAAAATGATTGACATTTTGCCATCGTTTGAAAAAAAACCCAGAAAAACATCCCCATCGGCCCTGCTCCATAGCAGTTAGAAAAAATAGCTGTCGATCCCTAGATTCCACCATTCATGGCGTAATTCACATGTAAAAAGAAAGGGTAAGAGGGAGCATGTTAAAATTTACCTATTTTCAGTATACGTAATAGCAAATCAACAACATGTTGTACCAGAGTTACATGAACAATGTAATGGCACCTGACATATCATGAGTTTGGTACAGTTTGACATTTAGAACATTGTTGGACACATGCAAACAAGGTTTATGGTGGTTATGTAGATGCATCTATGGAACATTAATATAGCGGTGTTTTTTTTTCACCTAGTGAAAAGATGGCATCTGGTTTCAAAACTTACTCAATTTTTTTTTACATCCCCATACTGGCATCTTGTCGCCTAGTTGAAAGGTGCCTCTACAGGTACACACGGCTGCCAATTGAGGGAGGGAGCGTGAGAGGACAAAAGAGAGTAAAACGTCAGTAAAAAATATGTTAAAAAGAATCTCACACAAAGATACATAAACACAAGGAATTAATCTTGTGTGGACGTAGCCACTGGCGCCGCCTCCTCTCCAAGAAAAAGCTTAGGGTTCTTCGGCCAACCGCCAGTGCCATCACCGGTCCGCCTCGGTTCCGGTGGCCTTAGAGCCATGGAGGCACTGTGGACTCCGGCCTTTGCCGGCGGGAAGGATCTTACTCGTTTTTTTGTGAGTTCGTTTAGGGTTTGTGTCCTGCTGAAGAAGACGAGGCGATGACGGCTCCCTGGAGTGGAATAAGGTTCTCCTCTCCTAGCCGAGGTTCCGACGATGCGCCTAACATGGTCGGATGGCGTGTGGAGGTATGTCTCCGGCGGATCTCGCGGGATTCGTTCAATGCTTGTCTTTGATGGATCTGCTTGGATCTAATCTTTGTTTGTATTTATTTATTATGTGTCTATGGGTCGGATCCTTTCGATCTATACATCTCTTCATCGAGAAAGATTGTTGTTCTGGTGCGTTGGTCCTGTGGGGCCTTAGCACAACAACTTTCCGACTGTCTACTGCAACAAGTTTGAATATCTACAATGAGGGACGGGAGATGACGGCAGCACACCTTCGCCTTGCACCAATGCTTGTACTCGTAGGTATGTGGTATACGGATATGAATGCATTTTTGTTATTTCTGGTGTTTTTGTGAATGCCAGGGATCTGACTCCTCCAGCGCCATGCGGAGCGCCTTTGCTTCTTTGTGGCGATGACGTCGGGCGTCCGTCTTCACGGACGTGTATGAGCGGCGGGTGGCGGTGCGGAGGTCCTCATCGTTGCCGCTGGCCGGGGAAAGTGGCTGTGGTGCGGATCTGCTCAATCCTCCCTTGTATCCACGGTTGTTAGCCACATCTGTCGCCCGCTTCTTTGCGAGCTGATACGCACGGCCCACGGACTCCGACTGTGGTTCCGCCGGCAACACCAGCCAGCCACCGCCCCCTCGGAAGAGGAGCTGCCGCCCCGATCCAGCAGCGAGCGGCGAAGGGCAATTCGGAGCGCTAGCTCCTCCTCGTCGTGCGCGGACGAGCCATCGGAAATCCCCGGCGGCCTTGAGCCACTCCACTAGGTCGGATTCACTATCAGACATGGCAGGCGAGGGAAGACGAAGTGGATTTGGGAGAGAAGTGGAGAGATCGGGAGAGCACAGATTGAGTTTGACTAGGGTTTGCTCGTTGATCGTCATATATTTGTGGGGGCTGGAGTGGGGTCACTGAGGGCCATAGCGGACCAGACCGATGTGGCGGGTGCGTCCGAGCGCCCTTATATCCGTCCCATATTTGGGCTGGATATGAGGGGTGCCGGTCAGGGCGGGCGTCTGAGCCCCGTTTGAGACGCTCATCTAGGTTAATTTTTGTGACCGATCAGTGATCGGCGGGCCGCCCGGCTGTACATACTCTTACACAGGGACACCGCTTGTTTCTGTTTGGGTAGCTAGGTGATGTTCATCGACTTTGGCGCAAATTTCTGATGTATCTCATCCCCAACATTTGTCTTCCTCTAAATCATCGATGCTGCCAATGCATCACCGTCGGCTACCTCTCCTAACCTATTCTGTCCATAGCAAAAATAGGAGACATGCATGTCAAAGTTGCTTCAAGTGTTGGTCGCATATAAATGCAGTGGCATGTAAAATGAGTGGGGTAGTGGCCTGAAGCTTTACATTCTGACCAACAAGCAAGGACGATTGTTTATCTCGTCAGTGAATGAATTTTGATGTTACCATGGACGTATGTACTTTGAGGGGCAAAGATCAAAAATGAATCTCGCTATTTATTAAGCAGATGCAATAAAAACAGATAACATTCAAAATATATCAGATCAGCTAAGTACAAAACTGAATTTCCGGTTTTGATTTAGCATGATCTTGAACACATGAAACCAGTGTCTGTTGATCTTGCCAGTGGACATCATTCAACGTAGATGTGACCTGTAACTATCGACTGCATCCCCTCGTAAGAACTGAAAGCTCGTAGACCAGGGCGCTCTGAGTGCTTCAGATCGAATAAATCGAAACAACAATAGCAACACACTACGTTTCCTATAATATTATAGATAATAGAAAAATGTGTCAGAATTCTGCAATATAGGATGCATACGATCATAATTTATTATAAAAATAAAATCCATTTTCTATTAACTAATCAATTTTATTTTTTTAAAGGAGGATGACCCCGGCCTCTGCATTAGGGTGATGCATGCAGCTATTTTATTAATTATTCATTAAGATCTTACAAAGTAATAGTATATTAATAAGTCTGAAGTCACCATCTCGATAATGTTTGTGGCTACTCCTATCAACTTGATGAAGGGGTGCAGATTGTCTGAGCCGCATATCCACACAACACACCAAAGCGCAACATCTAAAATCAGAGGGCGCAACCAAGCCGCATTGCCGGGTCTGGGGCACACATCACCCGGCGCACTCTCAGTGGTCACCGCATGCGCGTGCTGCAGAGGCTGCCACCACCGTCTTCCCTCGATCCATCTTCAAAGCATGTACTGATGCATCGACCTTGCTAGGCCCGCCGTCGACACCACCATGATGCCAGACAACGCCACCTCCCTACGAGCGTCCATCATCACACAACCGTCATCGAGACCCTGCTGCGCCACGCTGCCGAGACTCCAAATCGTTGATGTGTCACATGAAACGCCGTTCCACCGCTAGAAACATCCATTGGTCCCTCGAGGCAATGTACACCTCCAAGAATGACGCCCCAAGGGGGGAACGCCATAAGAGCGCCGTCGTCATCCAGTCGACTGATCTAGGGTTTCCCCTGGAGGTAGCGGATAAAACTCTGGAGCTTCTCCACAGCGATGCCTTCAAGAAGGGGGCGACGCAGAAGAACGCCGCCATCGCTAGCCTTGGCAACTAGCCGAGAGTAGGGTTTTCACCTGGATCTACTCGACGAGCCTCAGTCCAGCATCTTGTGCACCAGATCGCTAGTCGCGGTGTTGCCACCCCCCATGCCGCACACCCAGATCCAGATTAGATCCAGACAAGGATGTACCGTCGTCGTCGAACTGCCGAACTGTTGGCCACCGCGGCCATGGCCGCCATGACTGCACTGACGCCCCGAGCAGCCACTAAGGCACCCAAAGGCCCTGACTGCACTGAACTGGCATGAGGCCCAGCCAGCCGTCAGCGCCACAGCCAAGTCCTGGCTAGCCCATCCCTCCGTGATCCGAACAAGCGTTCAAACCCATCCAGGCACCGCCGCGCCATCACCCAACTGCCGTCCCGCGCCGCGCGGCTCGATCATGGAGAGGAGCAAGCCTCGTCGCCGCCCGCACCAACCGGGCTTTGCCCGGCTATGCTCACTGGCGGTGGCAAGGGAGGAGACGCGTGAAGTGACCTAGTCCTAATGGCTAGGGTTCGCTCCTCGGTCGCTCGTGGGAGCGACGTGAGGGGGATGCGAGAGCGATGAGGGGTGAGGTGGGCGTGGGAGGAGGGATCTTGGTGGCGCTGGGCGACGACGGCAGCGCTAGATCACCTTTCATAGTGGTAGCGCTTGGTCGCGAGCTGCCAGCCTTTCGCGAGCTCGAATTTGTTTCATTAATTTCATAAGCCAAACAAACTTGTTGTACCTTTTCCATACCCACTAATTTGACAGTAAGTAATGTTACACGTATGTGGTGGAGTCATGACAACATATGTAACCAACTTCGAGGTAGAGCCAGTGAGCTTCTACCATGCCTCCAACTTCATATCCTACCCAACGGTGATGGCTGCCCACTAGACGCAAGGATAGGGAAGAGGTTGATTGTAGCGACCCGACCTCAAACGGTCAAGCCTCTGTGTTTCCTTGCCATCCCTGGATCGGTATGCTGGCACACACAGTACATCAATGTATATATCAAAGTGCAATCACATGTATAAATAACGTAAAACTGATATATACCTCATAAGTCTCAGCGGAAACAGACATAAGGGTGTGGAGTCCATCAACGCCAACGGCAAGTTGAGTGTAGACCGTAACCCCACAACGTAACTCTTACTCGTCGTAGAAAATTCCTGCAACATAAGACGTTGCAGCCCTGTAGGTCAGTACATTGAATGTACTGGCAAGTCACATCATAAGAATAATGAACCTATTGTACATGCAATTTGGCTGGTGGAAAGCTCTAAGTTTAGTTTTGTTGCATAAAGCTAGTTTTTCCCTAGAATAAAAGATATTATTCTATCTCTATTGTATAGCATAGGATGAGTTGGTAAACCCAACTTAATCCATTCCCAAAGTTTCATTTAAAACCCCAACTGTTTAATTAAGAGTGATGAGATCTTCCAGCATTTCCACTACTAGATGCTCAAGTTGTCCATAACCGGGGACACGGCTAATCGATTAGGTTTTAACACTCTGCAGAGGTTTGCGCACTTTTCCCCACAAGACCCGATCGCCTCCCTTGAAGTTCTCGCACTGCCTGGCGTTTGAGAACAGGATGACCGAGACATAGTCTTTCGAAAATGTTCCCCCTTAACCCACGGATAGGCCGGTACACCTACATCATTCTACATCTGCTAGCCCATCCCGGAAGGGTTCACACTAACTACTCAACTAAGCCAGAGCCCATATTGACTTGTGGCTGCACACGTAAGCTTCTAGACATGAGAATACGATTGATCTCTTTGAGCCTGGGCGGCCGACCACTAGTGGTGCACCACCATGGATTAACCATGCATGCTCCCACTGTACTTCGCCACCATTCAAACCAAATACCGCCCAGGTAGTTCATTTACAAGTCTTGGTCCTGATTACTACTCTGTCACTCACGTCTCGCCATGAACACTTCCCAATCCACGTCAAAATTTGCGAGGCATAAATAAACTTACACGATGGTGACAAGGATGTATAGATCAGGCCTACCTTAAATGAACTACTAGGTAACGGCATAGCCATCTGGCAATAATAAGTCCTACTATGCAATCCTACCACAAAAGGACTAAGTGCATAATATAAAACATAGGTAATTGAAGGAATGATCAAATGTGAACTTGCCTTGGTAATAGTTGATGAAGATTATATCACTCTCAGAAATTTACTTAATACAACTATTCGTCACTCTCCGATGAAAATCTATAAAGTCAAACATTGCATTCACATAAGCAATCATTTCAGAGAACCAAATAACATGCAACATGAAAAGACTCAGAAAATCAAAATGAACACACAACACACTTAACTAGCGTGGAAATATTCTAAGTGCAAAACAACATGTGACATAGAGTGTAAAGATGTGATGTGTACTAAAGTGCATACATGGCATAATAGTAAACCTATCATAGACAGACCATTTTTGTGTGGAAAATGTGTGTCAATGGTCCAAGTGGTAGGGTTTGGCAATGGTGACACGGTGCAAAAAGAATCACATCAATCGGAGCTACGGTTTAGGAGATATGGCCAATTGAAGTTTGAATTCAAATCTGAATAAAGTTCAAATTTGAATTTGGCCAAAAGTTTTCAAAGTTGGTTTTCTGGATAAAGCTATTCGATACGAACATTTTGCCGCTGGTTTCGTCGAATTTCGAGTTACGGTTAAAAAGATACAACCATTTGAAGTTTAGGGGCTAAACTGAAATTTACAGGGACTTGACTGTGAAAATTTTATTTGCGACCAGGTCCCTGGCCACATGGCGGTTTCCTACTGGCCGAGCAGCATTCGCTGCGGAAGCTATTCGGCGAACGGCCGCTACCTAAGCAAAACAGCTACCGCGGCAAAAAAAAATGAAAACCGGAGACCGGGTTTTTTTAACTAAACCGCACGGTTTATTTAAAACCGTGGTTAACCGAACTAAAACAAAACCGAGCTAATAAAAAAAACTAAACGAATGGGAAAAAGCGGGCGGCTTACAGCGAGCGAGGACGGCGAACAAGGGCGGCGGCGCTGGCGTCAGGCAGCGGACGGGCGGTGGCGGCGGTGCTCCTCGGCGGCGGGGGATGAGACGAACGGGACGGGCACGACGTGGGCAGTCCGGTGGTGGCGACGGTGCGCATCGGGGTGACCCGGACGGGCGGAGCGAAGTGCGGCGTCTCCGTGCTCCGGCGAGGACACAGGTCGTGGGGACAGCGTCTCTGGCGAACCTAGGGGCAAAATGAGATGTCAACTAGGTGCGGAAGAACATGGGGAGTAGTTTGACGGAGTTTGAGGCCCCGGGGTGGCTTACGGTCGTCAAGCTCCTTCGGCGAACGGAGCTCCGGCCGGCGAGATCCAACTGACGTAGGCGGCGCCTGTGATGTGTGCGAGGACGAGCGAATTGGCAGAACGGAGAGAGGGGGTCTTGGGGGTTTTATAGGCGCTGTCAGGAGCTCGAGGAGCGAGGGATAAGCTCTATCCCTAGAGCTTCGGCCGGTAGGTTCGGGCGTGCGTGTGCTCATCCAGCGGGTCTGCGGGAGGTTAGGGACGATGGGCGGGCCCCATGCGTCAGCGGCAGTAGCAGGTAGCGAGCGAATGGAGGAGCTGGCGGCTCGTGCGTGCAGCCCTAGGGCGCTTGCCACTGGCTGCCCTAGCGCTACAGCTGGGCCTTGGCCGAGCTGCCCTGTGGCTGGGCCGGTCGGTGCGCCCCTGGGCCGAAGTGGCCTCGGTCCAGGTAGTGCGGCGTGCGTGCGTGTTTTTTTTTGTTACAGAAAACGTGGTGAGGTCAAAAACAACTCCAACGAATTCATAAAAATTCCATAGTAATTCCTAAAATCACTATTGATAATATATAGAATAATGAACATTAATCCCAGCACATATAATTTTGAATTTTTTTATCTAATGCAGTAAATGCACTTTTTGCCAAGAAAATAAATACCAAATAAACTCCAAAAAACCAAATAATATTATAATGAATTCTCCAGCTCCTTTGTGTTTGAGGAAATCATTCTATCCTCTCTCCTTTATTTCTCTTGAGTGGAAAATAATATTTGAATATCCCAGAAAACTCCAAAATGCAATAAATCATGAGATGCAAATGATTTCAAATATTGTTAAAATAACTTCTATTGGTTTCATAATCCATTTCCATATTTTCTTTTTGATATTTGAAGGAGTCCTATTTCCTTCTCTCTTTATTTTATTTGAATGAATGGAAATGTTTTTGAAACTCAAAACGAAAAACTTTCCAAAAGTGAACCAAATGAAATTCAAAAGTGCTCGTCATCACTCCCCACTCTATTTCATATATTTTAAAGAAGTCATATTATCTTCTCTCATGAAAATCCTTGAGTGGCATAGTCTCTGAGTTGGACTATTGTTCAAATGGAATTCAAATCTACTTCAAAACCCCTTTTTCATTTCTTCAAATGGAAGAAGTCATACTATCTCCACTCTAGGGTTTTGTGATGAAAAGAATTTGAATTCATGGAGATCAAAATTCAAAATGAAACGTTTTGGGAAAGTCCTTTTATTCCCTCTCATTCAACTTTCAAAAAGTTTCATTTCCACTCAGTTTCACACAATCAATCACACAAAAATCAAACAAACAATCAAAATTATTTATTTAATATAACATTCCAAAATTTAGAATTTTGGGATGTTACAAACTACCACCCTTAAAATGAATCTCGTCCTCGAGATTCGGAGAGGCTAGAAGGAAGGTTAGGTTTGGGGGGTCTCCTTGAAAATCCATTCATCAACACATGGTATGGGGTGCTACCACCCTTAGAAGCATGGTCACGGTTCCAACAACACTCATGTACTCCATCTTTTGTGTTGACGGTGTCAGTCTTCTCATATTCTCCGAGATAACTCCTTCACTTTTGCTCTTCTGGTAAGGGCATGGCCTTTTCCTCAAAATCAGGAGTCCTTGCATCAAAATATGATCCTTCCGAGGTTGGATCTTCTTAGCTGACATGTCTGTCGCCAATGGTAAACAACTATCGTAAGTCTCATGGTGGTCAACAATTACTGGTTCCTCCTGCAGGAAATGGGTCTGGGATGAACCTCACAGCATAACCTATGATTGGCAACAGGTGCATGTACAGGGTTTCCATCATCCTGCCATTCTAAGGCTTTTGGCTTGTCGTGTCGACACTCTTTTAGGGTTTCAAGTCTCTCTGATTTTCCCATCAACATATGATAGCTCATGATAGAAGTCTTCGGTATGGGGGCCAATCCATCCCGTACTTGAATCATTACCACATACGCAAATAGTGAATCACGTATTCTAACACTTGGGCATCCTCACAAGCATTGGAGAACTTCTCTTCTCCACGAACTGGGTTCGGGTAAATCCATTTGTTCTGCAAGCCAAACAAAATCTCTATCACTTCTTCACAACTCTCGGGTTTACGTAACCTCCTATGGAACGTCTACTGATGAAATCACAGTTTCCTTTAGAATTCTTTTCTTCAACAAGATTGTGCTTGTTTCCTTATCAAATCCTGGGTCCTGTGGTTTATGGCCCACTTCAACACTTGTATAACTTTAACTCATCCTTGGAGCTACTATTGTTCCATATTCCAACATTACATCTCCTTTAAATCCAATATCACTTCATTCCTGCCTACTCTTGGGGCAACCATCATAACTAAAACAAAACTCCAACTCATTTGTCCAAACTCCAACTTTATATGGAACAACATTTTCCTTTCCATCGGTCAATTGTTCACACAGACAAGTATAGCCAAAAATGCACTGGTTCATACATAATTCATATTCTCTTCATATCAAATCCTTTATTACATCCTTAACCACTACTCAAAACTCAAATTTCAAAAGTACTCTATTACAAAAGCTGCCACCCACATAGTTTGGTATGGTCAAGCATTACTTCCATCTTTATTCATTTGTCCTACTTGAAGATACTTCAGTCCCACTAAAATTGGGCGATGTGATCCTTCAAATCATCGATGTTTTTCTTCATTGTGGTGGCCATGAGCTTCATCTCCATCATCTTTGCATGGACCTTCCTCAAGTATTCCTGAGTGTGACAGAGTCTTGCTTCTAGTATTTCTCCAATCTGACGTATGGCTTCCATAGCAGCTTCACGAACAGAGTCGAAGAATGTTGCTCGTGGTACTCGAGAAATGAAAAAGTATTGCCCCATAGTCTTTGGGCAAACTCCCTTCACACGGTGGAGGTGTACCTCCACGTACCAAAGTTCAACTCCATTCTCCATGAAAGGATAACCCTTGTAGACTGCATCTCCTTCAAGATGAATATGCTTCATCATGTCCTTCAGGATTTTTTTTTGGGTAATCCTGATCACTAGTCAGGGTCATGATCGTTTCCGGGCCCTTGAGAAAAGACACGTAAAGGGTTATCATCTGCAGGTATAAGATAGAAGGGGTACTCAGGATACTGTATGTATTTCCTTGGGTGAAATGTGATTGTTTTCTGAAAAAGTTTGGGGTCAGCTTGTCCATGGGTTCAAGGTTTTAGTCTGGGTGAGATAATGGGAGAGGCACTCACATTCAACAAACAACTCATAACATTTCATATGAGATCCCAAACAACTCAACTTTTATTGCTTTACGAACTATTACAATTTCCATTTCATAACTCAACTCAACATCCCCAACGAAAATACAAGTGTGTTCCAACTTTATTACATGCCTTATTCCAATATCAAGGTCTCAACTACTCTGCTCAAGCTCTCCTTGGGTCTGGACATTCTCTGGCAAAATGTCCTGCTCCTTTGCAGCATAAACAAATGACTTCAGACAAATCCAGGGGCTTCCTGGTGGTTATCTTGGCTCCTTGGGTTCTTGGCTTCCTTGCTGGGCATTTGCTAGCATAATGACCTAAATCCTTGCACCTATAACAACTGATTTGACTCAGGTCCTTATCTGCAGAAATTGGGTTGTTCTCGGGATACATGCTCTTTCTCTTCCTCGACTTCTTTGTTCCGATCAATTCTTCTATCTCATGTGGATGAAACTCCACTTCTTCAGTAGGAAAGTTTCCCAGATACTCTTGGCTTTCCTTCATGCAATACTGTGAAAAATGTCCTTCTCCACATGAATAGCAAGCATTGGAGTAAAATCTGTTTAGGCTTTCTCCATCAGGGTCGTCAACATCTTCTTTCATCACCGGTTTTCTTAAACTTTCCTCGAGGGCTTCTTTCACTGCTTCCTTCTGCTGCTTGGTAATTTCTTGTACCTTGGGATAAATATGACACTGGGCAGGGTAGTGTGTAGTTCCTTCACACAAGAAACAAGTAACCTGCCTAGTTGGGCATTCTCCAGCTCGGTGATTTGCTTCACAATGAGGGCATCCATCCTTGTGTTCCTCATGGGTATGTCCTATCTCACCGCAAATCTTGCATGCACAAGGTTTCCTCATTTTATTGCCATAGGGCTTCTGAATAAGACGAGACCTCAGTAGAGTCATCTTGAATTCCTCCCAAGTTTTTGCTCCGTTACACCCTTGTATGGCCTGATGCATTTTCCACCAGGTTGCAGCACTTTTTGTAAAGTACTGAAGAGCGTATTGAACCTCATACTCCCTTGCAACCAAATTGCTCCTGAAGTGATTCTCCATGCTTTGAATCCATAGTTCTGCCTCCAATTGAGTGATCGGTTCAGAGAATGCAAGTCCATCTTCATTCATCGCCTATTGGGTCCAAGGGTTTCGGGATGAGATAAGAGGGATACACACAATACACACAATATAGTTTTGAAAATAAGTTTTATTTGTGGCTGTCGGGAAAAACATCAAACAATGACAGCTCACAAACATCGCATCTAACGTAAGTATACAACAGGGGTTTGGTCCTCTAAAGTTCATATAAATCTTGGAATTCTTCCATGTCTTCAAATTCTTCAATTCTTCGGAGGCTTCGACTATTGTAGCTTCAACTCTCCTAGTGTATGGTGAAGTATGATATCTTGTCGTTCTCGGAGTGGCTTCAGTTCATCCTCCGTGTGGTCCAAAGGGAACGGGGTTTGTCTAACTATTTGAGGTAAAAGAAAACATTTGATAAAGCTCGGAAAAGAAGAGAGGTAAAGGATCTTTTTTAAAAATAAAGTTTTAGAGAAATCCTTTCCTAAGAGCTTTCCAGTTTCTAGGGTTACGCCCTACAGTCAACATGTGCTCTGATACCATCTCTGTAGCAACCCGACCTCAAACGGTCAAGCCTCTGTGTTTCCGTGCCATCCCTGGATCGGTATGCTGGCACACATAGTACATCAATGTATATAGCAAAGTGCAATCACATGTATAAATAATGTAAAACTGATATATACCTCATAAGTCTCAGTGAAAACAGACATAAGGGTGTGGAGTCCATCAACGCCAATGGCAAGTTGAGTGTAGACCGTAACCCTACAACGTAACTCTTACTCGTCGTAGAAAATTCCTGCAACATAAGATGTTGCAGCCCTGTAGGTCAGTACATTGAATGTACTGGCAAGTCACATCATAAGAATAATGGACCTATTGTACATGCAATTTGGCTGGTGGAAAGCTCTAAGTTTAGTTTTGTTGCATAAAGCTAGTTTTTCCCTAGAATAAAAGATATTATTCTACCTCTATTGTATAGCATAGGATGAGTTGGTAAACCCAACTTAATCCATTCCTAAAGTTTCATTTAAAACCCCAACTGTTTAATTAAGAGTGATGAGATCTCCCAGCATTTCCACTACTAGATGCTCAAGTTGTCCATAACCGGGGACACGGCTAATCGATTAGGTTTTAACACTCTGCAGAGGTTTGCGCACTTTTCCCCACAAGACCCGATCGCCTCCCTTGAAGTTCTCGCACTGCCTGGCGTTTGAGAACAGGATGAGCGAGACATAGTCTTTCGAAAATGTTCCCCCTTAACCCACGGATAGGCCGGTACACCTACATCATTCTACATCTGCTAGCCCATCCCGGAAGGGTTCACACTAACTACTCAACTAAGCCAGAGCCCATATTGACTTGTGGCTGCACACGTAAGCTTCTAGACATGAGAATACGATTGATCTCTTTGAGCCTGGGCGGCCGACCACTAGTGGTGCACCACCATGGATTAACCATGCATGCTCCCACTGTACTTCGCCACCATTCAAACCAAATACCGCCCAGGTAGTTCATTTACAAGTCTTGGTCCTGATTACTACTCTGTCACTCACGTCTCGCCATGAACACTTCCCAATCCACGTCTAAATTTGCGAGGCATAAATAAACTTACACGATGGTGACAATGATGTATAGATCAGGCCTACCTTAAATGAACTACTAGGTAACGGCATAGCCATCTGGCAATAATAAGTCCTACTATGCAATCCTACCACAAAAGGACTAAGTGCATAATATAAAACATAGGTAATTGAAGGTATGATCAAATGTGAACTTGCCCTGGTAATAGTTGATGAAGATTATATCACTCTCAGAAATTTACTTAATACAACTATTCGTCACTCTCCGATGAAAATCTATAAAGTCAAACATTGCATTCACATAAGCAATCATTTCAGAGAACCAAATAACATGCAACATGAAAAGACTCGGAAAATCCAAATGAACACACAACACACTTAACTAGCATGGAAATATTCTAAGTGCAAAACAACATGTGACATAGAGTGTAAAGATGTGATGTGTACTAAAGTGCATACATGGCATAATAGTAAACCTATCATAGACAGACCATTTTTGTGTGGAAAATGTGTGTCAATGGTCCAAGTGGTAGGGTTTGGCAACGGTGACACAGTGCAAAAAGAATCACATCAATCGGAGCTACGGTTTAGGAGATATGGCCAATTGAAGTTTGAATTCAAATCTGAATAAAGTTCAAATTTGAGTTTGGCCAAAAGTTTTCAAAGTTGGTTTTCTGGATAAAGCTATTCGAGACGAACATTTTGCCGCTGGTTTCGTCGAATTTCGAGTTACGGTTAAAAAGATACAACCATTTGAAGTTTAGGGGCTAAACTGAAATTTACAGGGACTTGACTGTGAAAATTTTATTCGCGACCAGGTCCCTGGCCACATGGCGGCTTCCTACTGGCCGAGCAGCATTCGCTGCGGAAGCTATTCAGCGAACGGCCGCTACCTAAGCAAAACAGCTACCGCGGCAAAAAAATGAAAACCGGAGACCGGGTTTTTTTAACTAAACCGCACGGTTTATTTAAAACCGTGGTTAACCGAACTAAAACAAAACCAAGCTAATAAAAAAACTAAACGAATGGGAAAAAGCGGGCGGCTTACAGCGAGCGAGGACGGCGAACAGGGGCGGCGGCGCTGGCGTCAGGCAGCGGACGGGCGGTGGCGGCGGTGCTCCTCGGCGGCGGGGGATGAGACGAACGGGACGGGCACGACGTGGGCAGTCCGGTGGTGGCGACGGTGCGCATCGGGGTGACCCGGACGGGCGGAGCGAAGTGCGGCGTCTCCGTGCTCCGGCGGGGACACAGGTCGTGGGGACAGCGTCTCTGGCGAACCTAGGGGCAAAATGAGATGTCAGCTAGGTGCGGAAGAACATGGGGAGTAGTTTGACGGAGTTTGAGGCCTCGGGGTGGCTTACGGTCGTCGAGCTCCTCCGGCGAACGGAGCTACGGCCGACGAGATCCAACTGACGAAGGCGGCGCCTGTGATGTGCGCGAGGACGAGCGAATTGGCAGAACGGAGAGAGGGGGTCTTGGGGGTTTTATAGGCGCGGTCAGGAGCTCGAGGAGCGAGGGATAAGCTCTATCCCTAGAGCTTCGGCCGGTAGGTTCGGGCGTGCGTGTGCTCATCCAGCGGGGTCTGCGGGAGGTTAGGGACGATGGGCGGGCCCCATGCGTCAGCGGCAGTAGCAGGTAGCGAGCGAATGGAGGAGCTGGCGGCTCGTGCGTGCAGCCCTAGGGCGCTTGCCACTGGCTGCCCTAGCGCTACAGCTGGGCCTTGGCCGAGCTGCCCTGTGGCTGGGCCGGTCGGTGCGCCCCTGGGCCGAAGTGGCCTCGGTCCAGGTAGTGCGGCGTGCATGCGTGTTTTTTTTTGTTACAGAAAACATGGTGAGGTCAAAAACAACTCCAACGAATTCATAAAAATTCCATAGTAATTCCTAAAATCACTATTGATAATATATAGAATAATGAACATTAATCCCAGCACATATAATTTTGAATTTTTTTATCTAATGCAGTAAATGCACTTTTTGCCAAGAAAATAAATACCAAATAAACTCCAAAAAACCAAATAATATTATAATGAATTCTCTAGCTCCTTTGTGTTTGAGGAAGTCATTCTATCCTCTCTCCTTTATTTCTCTTGAGTGGAAAATAATATTTGAATATCCCAGAAAACTCCAAAATGCAATAAATCATGAGATGCAAATGATTTCAAATATTGTTAAAATAACTTCTATTGATTTCATAATCCATTTCCATATTTTCTTTTTGATATTTGAAGGAGTCCTTTTTTCCTTCTCTCTTTATTTTATTTGAATGAATGGAAATGTTTTTGAAACTCAAAACGAAAAACTTTCCAAAAGTGAACCAAATGAAATTCAAAAGTGCTCCTCATCACTTCCCACTCTATTTCATATATTTTAAAGAAGTCATACTATCTTCTCTCATGAAAATCCTTGAGTGGCATAGTCTCTGAGTTGGACTATTGTTCAAATGGAATTCAAATCTACTTCAAAACCCCTTTTTCATTTCTTCAAATGGAAGAAGTCATACTATCTCCACTCTAGGGTTTTGTGATGAAAAGAATTTGAATTCATGGAGATCAAAATTCAAAATGAAATGTTTTGGGAAAGTCCTTTTATTCCCTCTCATTCAACTTTCAAAAAGTTTCACTTCCACTCAGTTTCACACAATCAATCACACAAAAATCAAACAAACAATCAAAATTATTTATTTAATATAACATTCCAAAATTTAGAATTTTGGGATGTTACATTGATGCCCCCTAAGCAGGTCTTCAGGAAGTGGCCCAATGCCATCTGTTTAGCTTACGTGCTGCTACTTATATTTGTTTTTTCTTTGGGCTTATCTATTGTTGTTGCCCTCATTGACCGTTGTCAACCCTTTTTATTGATTCTTGTTTGTGCTATTAGTTCGGTTTTACCTTTTTTTGAGTAAACTATTACACTCTGAATATTGATTTTGATGCTCTCAGTATACTTGTCGTATACGTGAATCCATAAGTTTTAAGTTATGTATGGATAAATAGACCAAAAAGAGTGTCTAATATATGATATATATCAAGTAACATTGTAGCTGGTACAAAAGAAGGACAATTTGATAAATGGCAACTTCTAATAGTAATTACACGGACTAGTAGAACGCCCATGCGATGCTACATGCTACAATGCATTAAATACATTACATAAATGCTTAAGCTCGTCTTCAAGGGCGAAGCTCATTTCTCCCTCATACGTGAGGGCGTGTTCGGACATCAAACAGGTGTCCAGCGGGCTCCCAAAGCCCAACCGTGCGGATAGTCTGGGCTCCCCCAAGTCTAACCCATATGTTGGGGAGAAATGTGATTGTCCACACTATCCTCCATGTTACCTCTAACACGCGGTCCCAACACAAAAAATCCATCTCATGACGCACCCTTCCTTTTTTTGTCAGATCCTTCCCTTTCGGCTCAGTTTCCTGCCGTAGCGGGACATTTCTTGCTAAAGTCCTCTCCTTTAAACCGAATGACGCCCACCTCACCTTCGCCATGGTGTCCTCTCTCCTTCACATCATACTACCTCACGGACCGCCGAGGATGAGTCTCCTGCCAAATGCCTTGCTCTCCGCCCTGATCCCCTTCCTTGTGTTAGTGTCGATCCACCACCCATGATGACCCCTAGCCAAGAAGACAAATCAGATGTCTCCCGAGCCATTGTCATGTTGTAACATGCAGCTGAATGTCATGCATTACCACGAAACAAAAATACGATGTCCATTGTTGGGCATGTAACTAATACGCCATCGTGTCCGTTATTAACTCTTGAAGCTACCAACCAATGCATTTAGCTTTCTATCTTGCAATTCGTTGCAAGGCCATCTCTAATGAAATGCAATTTTCCACATTTTATAAAGTAGGAAAATTATTCCACTCATACAGTCGTAACTAAATAGACCAACCCCAACCCCTATTTCTGCTCACTCTCAACCCTCACTCTTATCACAAAATCCACTAACTCGTGTTCTAAGTGAGCCAGTGGTTGATGCCGCCGTGGCAGGCCAGCAGCAAGAGAGAAGGGCGGCAACCACATTCCTATGTTAGTGCTAGTGCCTCTTGGTTTAATACTAGAACCACCCTACAACCCAGGCTCTACCACTATGGCACCACGCTCATGCGTTGCCATGGAAAAATAAAGATATGAATAGAAATGTTCGTCCAAAGCATGAAAAATATCAACGTTCTCTCCTCTTCCCTCCCTCGCGTGCACATGCCTGATTCATGGTACAAATTTATGCCCCTCACTTTCTATATGCTATACCTCGAACTGCTGTTAGATCACCAAATTATCACTTCTATGCTCCACTAAACCAAATGAAAGAGAGGGCATATCAAGCTAGAACCTTGAGTTTCCGTTCAAAAGTTGGACCCATGAGCTAAATACGATAACCCAAAGAGATAACAAGGGGGAAATAGTTTGCTCGGAAAATTGCCCATGCCCCATTTTACTAATAAAGGCAAAGTACCTGCACAAATAAGGTTCGATACAAAAAAAAGGTAAAACAAAGGTCAATGGGGGCAACCGGACAATTTAGCCCAAAAAACAACAACGATAAGTAGCAGCAAGCAAGCGAAACAGACGAGGCTATACGTCAGGCCACCTCCTATGATCATTGCTTAGGGCATCAAGCTCGACCCCATCCTTGCGTCTAGTGAGCGGGCGCTATTGCTAGGTAGGATATAAAGTTGGAGGTATGATAGAAGTGCTCTACCTTAAGGTTGGTTACATGTACATGAAGTCACCACATATGTGTGACTGTATTATTTGTCAAACGATTGGTTACGGATACGGTACTACAAGCTTTTTTTGTTCATGGCTTCTATTTTTGTAATAAAAATATGATTTTGTTCATCCTATGATGCAGAAGTCTGACACACTTTTTCCTATTATCTAAAGTATTATAGGAAATGATGGATGTTGGTTTATTTAGGTTGAAACCCCCGGAGTCGCATGGTCCAGGAGGAACTTCTGCAACACACGATTGTTTGGGAGTTGGAACCTATGCCAACAATTACATGTAATATCTACATATAATGGGTCCCACCGCAAGATCGACGGACATTGGCCTCATGTGCGGAAGATCTTGTTGAACCAGAACCAGAAAAAATCAGTTTGTACCATAGATGATCCGATATATTTTGAATGATATGTCTTCCGGTTGTGTCTTCTTAATAAATAGTCAGATTTATTTTCTACATTTGCCCCCTTCCCATGACCTACAACATAGCTTCAAAACTCATTAATTGACGAGATAAAGAACCATCCTTACTTGTTGGTCACACAATAGAGTGCCAGTTCATTATGACACTTCTTTTATATAAGACCAATAGGTGAAGCAACTTCCGTATGTATGTCTCCTTCATTTATATGGATAGAACATGTGAGGAGGGGTTGACCGATGGAGATGGGAAGCGTCGATGATTTAGGGGTTGTTTGGTTCTCAGCCTAAGGTTGTCACGCCTAACCTTAGTCATGCCACAACATCTTAGGCATGTGTTTGGTTCATTGCCACACTTGTGGCTTGCCACACTTTTCTAGTTATATGGCCCACAAGTCATAAACTCAATTTTTTACCAAATCTTGCCACACTTGTGGTGACCATTTTGTTAGCCACACTTTCTGTTGCTGCCACGCTTTGCTTAAGGTTAATTGTGGCAAAGTTAGTCATGAATCAAACAGGCCCTTAGTGACAACAAATGATGGGAATGAGATACATCCGAAACGTACGCGAGAGAACATCGTCGACATCACGCTACCCAAACAGATAAGGAGCGTCGTGGCTATATACACATGTACGTACTTGTGATGTCTTCGATTACCGATCGACTTGTTGCGGTACCAGTATGTGTAAGAGGATCATAGAAAGATTATCATTCAGGGATGCATTCCCCCTGAACTTTGCATGTCTTGAAGTCAGTTCATACCAATTCCATTGATATGCTTCTCTTCTGATGCTTTTTCAGATCCAGATGAATTTCAGTTGCCGGCAATCACCTTCTCTTGATATATCTTGCATTTTAAGATAGAAAAGACATTTAAGATAATTTATAGGAGAAAATAATGATGCAAAATGAACGTATCATAGCCAGGTACCCTCCCCGTGTCGACGACGTCCATGGTGTTCGGTCAAATACCATTGAGCTTATTTTCGAACTTCATGTTGTTTTTTAGAGTAGGAAGGATGGCAGGGTACTCGATCATAGAGGATAAGTTGTTGTGCGATGCGTGGTTGGGTGTATCCCGGGTTTCGTAGGCAGGGGCAGAAGGGGGCTCTTTTAGTAGCATGTGCGTGGTTTGTTTCACGCACGAAAGCACATTACGCCCTACGACATGCACGTCATCCATGAACCCAATATGAAGTCGTTAGTGTATCGATGGTACACCATCCAGACGACCATCGTCAACTTTTGTAAAGCGGTTGATCGGCTGGAAACAATGTGGCCATTGCGCGCGACAACCGTGAAGATCGTAAGTTTTGCTTATTCTTGCTCAACTTGTTGATTGATTTATTAATTCCTCGATATTTTTTTGAAGATAAAAGGAGGCGCGGGACCGCCCTTATATTTCAAAACAGGTTGTGGCCTGAGTAACAGAACATGAGGTTAGTAAGGTGCACCGTGGTGCAACTTCATGAAAAGAGAGGAAAGAGGGTAGGGAAGGGGGGGGGGGGGGCAGAGATTACAACACAAGGAAAAAAGGACTATCCAACTAGTAAATTGCACCAGAGGCGTAGTAGCTCCGCGGCGTAGAACCTTACATAGGAGTCCGTCCACGAGCGTGAATTGAAGATACGATCATTTCGTGTGTGCCAGAGGGTGATAGCACACGCAGCAAAGGCTACACTCCTTTTCGGTTGATCTCTAGCGGAGAGGTAGCTTGTTGAACAAAGGATAAGATGTTGGCCAATCGGCATGCCAAAGGGGCCAGGAGCAACCGATGCCAGAGGGCCGACGCCGCCCGGCAATGCAATATTATGCGATGGATTAATTCTAAAGCGGGGCAGAGATCACAATCTGCATTTGGATCGATGGTCACCCAGAGTTTCTTGACCATATTATTTTTGGTGTTGAGTCTATCCCAAAAAGCCAGCCAGAGGAAGGCTTTATGCTTTAGAGGGATCAGCGCGTCCCATACCCAATGATGGAAAGCACAGCGGACTTCCCGGAAAGAGAGTAGCTGGTAAAATATCTTGCGCTGATCTACTTGGCAAGCATGGAAGGAGTGCGCACATCCTGTCGTGCAACGTCAGGGGCTGCAGCCTCAAGCAGCTGGTCCATCAAGACAAGCTCGTGCTCAGCAAAGTGAGATAGGTTTGGATGTAGCTGCACAGACCAGGATCCATCAGAAAATTGCGATCAGACCGAGCAACAACGATTCCTGGCAAAGGAGTAGAGGACCGGGAACAACAGGTATAGCCTGCCATCCGGAAGCCATTGGTCATGCCAAAAGGATATGAGATTGCTGGAGCCCAAGGGACATGCCGAGGAGTTGAGAACCAAAGGGATATGATCTTTAAAGCCTCTCCACATAGTTGTATCTCTGGAATTAGCACCAAAAGTGATTGCCTTCTTGAGGTATTGTGAAGAAAAACACTGGTAGCACGGTATATTGGAGGTCTGCAGAATCTTGGAAAGGAACTTGCACAACATTTCCTGGTTGTGAATTTGCAGGTTCCTCACACCCAAACCACCATTTTCTCGGTCAAGCGTGACCTTGTCCCAAGCCACAAGGCACTGGCCACCTTTAATCTTATTTTTGCCTTGCCATAGGAAAGCGCGCAGGAGGCTGTCGGGTAGGTCGATAGACTCCTTAGGCCAAGGGAAACATGACATGAAATAACCAGGTATGCCAGCGAGCACCGACTTGACAAGAGTGAGCCTTCCTCCCAACGTTAAGAACATAGCCAACCAACCCAATAGTCTGCGATCCACCTTATGTATAACTGGCACTAGCAACCCGTGCGTGATCTTGTTCAGAGATAAAGGAAACCCGAGGTATGTGCAAGGAAAAGAGGACAGGGGCAGCCAAAAAGCTCGGCGATCTCAACAGTCACAGTTGCATCCATAGAGATTGGCACTAGCGTGCTCTTATGGAAATTGATGGTCAGACCCGAGAAAGCTGTGAGGATGTTCTTGATCACCGTGGCCTATTCAAAAGTCCCCTTGAAAATGACCAGTGTATTGTCCGCATACTGCAGCATTGGAAATAAGTTGTCTGAGCCCAGCGGGTGCTGCAGGGACCCCTCCTGCAAATGTAAGCAACAAAGTCTTTGCAGCACGTCTGCTACCATAATGAAGAGATACGGGGACAGAGAATCGCCCCGCCGAAAGCCCCTCTTGGAAAGTATAGGAGGCCCTAACTCACCATTAACCATGACTCTCGAGCGGCCAGTAGAAAGTAAGTTAGAAACCCATTGTCTCCTAAGCGGAGGAAAACCTCATGCATCTAAGACATGGTGGAGGCAGTCCCAACTAACACTATCAAAAGCCTTGTGAAAATCTAGCTTCAAAGCAATGACTGGCAACTTCCTCTTGTGAGCACACTAGACTAGTTCAGCAGCTAGAGCAAAGTTCTCGATGATGGAGTGCCCCTTCAAAAAACTGGACTGCAGAGAATGTATTAAGGCAGGAATCTGTCGCTGCAATCTATTGGTCATGACCTTGGAAGCAAGCTTGGGTGTGCTGTGAACCAGGGAAATGGGCCTATAATCCTTCATCTCCAAAGGGGTGTCCTTTTTGGGCAGTAAGGTGATGAAGGCAGTGTTAACGCCGTCGAGATTAACACTATTGCTATGTAGATCACTGAAGAATCTGAGCAGATTATCCTTTAACAGAAACTTAAAGGCTTTGTAGAATTCATTGGTAAAACCGTCCGGCCCTGGGCTTCTGTTATTCGGAGCCTTGTTTATGGCCTCAACAATCTCAGCCTAGGAGAAAGGCTCAACCAGCCCAGAAAGATCTAAAGGCGTGTATAAAGAGCTGAGGTCAACAGTAGACATGGAAGGAGCTGACTGCCCTAAAATCTCAGCAAAGTAACTAGTGGCAATGCCAAGTTTTTGGCTGTTCTGGTGGTGCTCAACTCCATTGTGGACAATCACTTTGACCTTATTGCGACGGGGTTGACAGTTAGCTGTTTGCATGGAAGAACTTGTAGTTTTCATCCCTAGATATACACCACCTCACTTTTGCCCTGCGGCGCCAAAGCGTCGTCTGCCACAGAATTAACTGCTCTGCCTTGGCTGAAGCTGCCTCTCTCAGAACAGCTTCCAGGACAGATAGGTGCCGCCTCTCCTCCACAACATTGAGGAAGCAGACGACATGCTTATTGCTGTTAATCAGTGCCTGCAGGCTAGTCTTGCGTTTACTCCACTGCTGGAGTGCGGTCCACAACCGCCTCATTTTGAAGTTGATGAGGGAGGCAGAAGAGGAGATGTGCCTGAGCCCTCTATTCCAACAGCTGGTAATGATCTCCCTGGGCTCGGCCATGTCCAACCAGTGATTCTCCATGCGAAAAATTCTGCTCCTCGGAGTGTCAGCAGAAAATTGAAGCAAGTTGGTGCATGATCGGAAGTCGTTGTGGGCACACATGAGGCAGAAGTTTGCAAAAAACCAAGATTCCAAGCAGCATTAATCAGAACACGGTCGAGCCGGACTAAGGTTGGTGTGCTTCTTTTGTTAGACCAAGTGTATAATCTGTTTTCAATCTAAATGTCATCCAGCCCATGCTCTGTAATCCAAGAGTTGAAGCTTTCCATCATGTTCCAACATATCCGACCTCTTGACTTCTCATGCATGAACCTGTACATGTTGAAATCCCCCATAACAGCCCAAGGCGTATCAACATTGGCTGCAGCATCATAAACAGCCTCAAAAAAGACAGGGCGCTCGCTAATCAGACAAGGCGCATAGACGACAGTGAGCAGGAAGGAGCAGTTGTTCACAGCAAACGACAACTTGACTGTAATGTGATATTTGTGTGTTGCAATGATTTGACCAGAGACACTTGACGAATCCCATGCCACTAGAATTCCTCCCGAGGTGCCTTCAGAGTGAGTGACAACATAATCTTTGAAATTTGCCGGCAGAAAGGATCTTAGTTTGAACGAGGAGAGGGAAGCCAACTTGGTTTCCTGCAAACAAACGACACTCGGACAACAAGATGTTATAGCATCACGGACCAACAAGCACTTATCGTCATCACCGAGTCCGCGGACATTCCAGCTTAGTATCTTCATAGAGAAACAATGAGCATACAACCCGAACAGGAGAGCAAAGGAAACATAAGCATGTAGGGTGCGACATTGATCATGATTAACATATGAAAGCTCTTGTTGGGAAGGAAACAAACTCGGTACAAACTAGGGGTGCAGCACAGACTGATACAATAAGTGACACCTATGACATAAGCAGAAGATGAACCACTACGACTGGGCTGCAAGCCAGGATCCATAGGATTAAAGTAGCTAACATGCAAACTTAACAATGAAGGAATAAAGGTAAACTTGGGCACCGACACCCTGACGCGACTGACATCAGAGGAATTACACATGGGGGGGGGGGTCGAGGATGCGCACAGAAGATGCAGAAGAGGAGCTAGCAACAGGGGAGGAAGCTCTGTTCGAAGCAGAGGTGGCCGCGCATGCCCTGGCTTGATTGAGGATGGCCGAAGCGTTGAGGTCGTAGCCTTGGGCAATCAACTTGAGCTTGCTTCTAGTGAGCGGTGTCGGGGTCGCAAGCAGGGGCAGTTCCAGGATGCTGGCCACTACTGTTGCCGTGGCCTTCGCCTTCCTGCAACGCGAGGAGGAACCAGAGCGTCGGGAGGGACCGCTGCTGGAGCCGGAGTCGGCCGCCGCCGCCGCCTTGCGCTTGGCGGCATGTTCCACTAGGCTCATCCGTACGCCGTCGTAGGCGCGCCGGATGCGTGGGCTACGCCGCGGGGACGGAGCGGAAGGCACCGCCACCTCCAGGGAAGTAGCAGTCGAGCGAGGGGCCCCGTTATCATCCACCAGCGGCGAAACCGACGCCGCCATATCCAAGTTGAGATCCAGCATGCTCCGGAAGCCTGGGGAGGGAGCCGCAGATCCAGCAGGGGAAGGAAAGAGGTGCAGCATGGGCTTGGAAGCGATGAGGTCGGCGACGGCGGGCTCGCGCGGCGGCTCGCGGCAGCTGCAGAAGACGGAGGGCACATGCGGGGGAAGCGCCGCACAGGCTCCATGCTTGAGATCGGTGGCAACCACGGGAGAGAGCTGGTCAGTGAGGAGAATCCCAGGCTCTGGTCGAGGGATGCGGTGGGGGGGGGGGTGCAGATGGGTCTAGGATGTTGTTCTACAAGTTGGAGGGGGGAGGGGGGACGGGTGCAGATGGGGGGGGGGGGTGTAGATGTATTCCTCGATATTGTTCTACAAGTTGTGTAGCTTGCTGCCGTTATGTGCCACGGGGCGGAGGGCAGACCATTTACGCACATATAATGTTAGATGAAGGTCAAGGGGCAGTATGTGTGGGACAACATGATCCATTGTGAAAAACTTGTTGAACATCCGGTTAATCCCGTTGATTTGAATTATTGTTGTACTAAACTTTTTTGCATACTATGTATGGATAATTTGTGCCATTTCCTATCGGAACTTTGATAAATTCCATTGTGTTTGATGAATTTTGTCCAGTTACCTGAAATGTGGTTCGAAATGTATGTGGATAATTTTGGATGGCTGACTCCTGATCTGTATCCGCGGATAAGTCCCTGTCTTCGAAGGGAGGCGGTGTGCGGTTTGTGGGTTAGCGCGAGAGATGCTGTAACGCATTAATCATGTAAATACGAGTATATGTCATTCAATCGTCAATATTGAATTTATGCTCTAGCTAACTCATCCAAAGTCACATAGTACAAGACCACAATACTGAGGAGGTGAGGGACCTCAAATGAATCTGTGCAATCTTATGTCAGCCAGCAACAACTACACCGGTGGCAGAGCCGGCTCTGGCGGCAACGGCGACATTTTGCCAGCCTTCTGCGGCTCCACATGGCACCGGCAGACCGGGCAGGTCGCATGAGAGTGGAACCACGTGTCGATGCACCCGACGTGGAACGTGTGCGCGCACACCGGTAGCCGCCGCACATTCTCCCCACCGGACAGAGCCTCCAGGCACACCGCCCACTGGGCCTCGCGGTCGCCGGCACCGGCCGAAGCTACGGCGCCGTACACGAACACTGGCATGGCCGTAATGGACGCCTGTGGTAGGCCGCCCCGCTCGACGGCCGCCGTGGCCTTGTCGTGCAGGACCACCACCGGCCCGGCGAGCAAGCGGCCAGTGCAGGAGATCACGAACAAGATCTCGCGGTAGAGCGCGAGCGCGATCCCCACACGTACCTGACGAACGCGGAGAGTAGGACGAGGAGCAGGAGCACCTGGTACGATGCGAGCACCAGCACGCTCCCCTGCCCGACGTTGAAGACACCGCTGCCGCGCGCCTGCCACTGGAGCCTCGAAGGCTTCGTGCGTGCAATGCTTGCGACTTGTGTGCAAGTGCAATGCATATATGGCGCCGTCGGCGATAGTTTTGTCGGCTGAGGATTAAAGCCTCTGGAAGAACCGGATAATGCCTTCCGTTGACGACGTAGGCAGCTGCATCTAAGGCAGGGCGGATTTGAGTTTGATTTATTGAGCAAGCAGCGTCGCCTCTGGCATTTGAATTTAGTCCTAGACTAGATATTGTGATCTTGGATAATATATAATGATCGAATGCCAATTAGGGCCGCCGGTTCTTCTTTTAGCACGGAGGCTCCATGGATAGACGACAAAATGCAGGGTATATGCCATGGTTTAGTATATGATCATGTCATGAGCTGTCTGGCATTTTTCTCATTTTGTATCAGGCTTAAGCTTATCGTGTTCGAGCCACCGCGTGCAGGTACCCCGGGTGAAACTAGTCCAAGATATTTCTTCCATAGTCGATGTGATCCACGACCCAGTCGCCAAGACTCTCAAGGAGGAAAGAGGCAAAGGATGAACGGATTATACAATCTAAATGTGTGGTATATTTGGTTTGGTACGTTGCATTCTGATTGTTGAACATATGGTTTATGCATGTATATTGTATATCTCGGCCCACTTCCTAGACATTGTATAGTTGAGGTTGTGGCCTATTTTGTACTTCATATATACGTGTGTTATGCACCGATCAATATATCGTGTAGCATTACCAATACTTTCGTTTCCAACATGGTATCATACCTCCGATCCTAAATCCTAACCCTCTGCCGCCGCACCATGCCGCCACTGCGGCCGCGTCTCTACGCCGCCGCGCCGCCGCCCGTGTGTCCAGCCGCCACCTCCTCCCCACGCTTCCGCCCTCCCTACCCTAACCCTAACCGCACCGCCGCCCCAAGCCGTGCCGCCTCTCCCTCGCCGCACAGCCCTCCCTGTGTGCCGCCGCACCACCTCCCCTATATCGTGTAGCATTGCCAAAACTCTCGTCTCCAACACGGATGAAGAAGCCAGCCGAAAGGGACACTTATTATATGACACGACATTTCAGTAAGTTCAAAAACAAGTAATACTTCGTGGACGAAGTGTAAGGAACTAGTTGTAGTCCCGCTGGTGATCTCTCTCTTAGGAACAAGTCGGTACTCCAACATGGTACCTATAGGTACTTGGTTACACATCGATATCGCTGGTTGACCTGTTTGGGTAGCTACTTCTTCAGCAATTTCTTAGGCGCAAGTTTCCAATGCCTCTCATTCCCAACATATTTCTTGCCACTAAATCAACGATGCTGCCCATCACCGTTGATCAACCCCTCCTTGCTGTTCTATCCATAGCAAATGAAGGAGACATACATTTCAAAGTTGCTTCACGTATTGGTCTCATGAAAGGAGTGGTGTAGTGAACTGGCACTTTAGTGTCTCACCAACAAGCAAGGACGATTGTTTATCTGGTTAATTGATGAATTTTGAAGTTACGTTGTACTTGTAGGAAGTGGGCAAAGATCAAAACAAATCTAGCTATTTATTTAGCAGGCGCAACATGAGTACATATCATTCAGAAAGATATCAGATCAGCTACGTAGAAAACTGAATTTCGGGTCTCGATTCAGCAAGATCATTAAAACATGAAGTCGGTGCCCCTGCCGGTCCTGGCATAGATTCTAGCTTCAAAACAACCATCTACCGCATGCACCCATCCATCCCGACGTAAGATATGGAAACTTGCAGACCATGAACTCTGAGTTCTTCAGCCCAAATAAAATCAGAACGACAAAATTGACATACATCATTTGTTAAAATACTTTTGATAACGAAAAATAAATTTGTCTCTACATTATAGGACACACATAATAACCATAATTTTGTTATCCTAGTGAGGACTAAACGAACCATGGGAATAATCTAACCAACCTATTGTTGGATGGTTAAATAGACAATGGTATATCTCAGCCAACTAGGGTTCAAATCTTGGTTCTTGCATTTATCCTAGATTTGTTTCAGCAATTCCGACGACACGCATTCAGTGGGAGGAGACACTAGTAGAAAAATGTTCATTTGTCCAGGTTCTGGAACCGAGACTAAAGGGTCGGCACTAAAGCCCCCCCCCCCCCCCCTTTAGTCTCGGTTCTGTTACGAACCGGGACTAAAGGTTGTCTGGAGGTCCACCTTTAGTCACCCATCCTCTCACTACTCCAGCCTGAGCACGCTTAACTTCCGAGTTCCATTCCCCCTCGTTTCCAAGTTTGCACTTGTTGTTTTCCTGAGAATATTAAGATGTCAATCCTATTAACCCTCAGGAGTTTAGCTTGGGCTTGAAGTCACACGTTTCAGTGTTTGAGTTTGAAGTTATTCTAAAAAACAATAATTATTTAGTAACACTAATATTTCTTGAATAAATAGTTTGACCAGATTTGACCAAAATACAAAAAACTAAAATAATCATTTAGTAACACTAATATTCTAGAATAATTATTTAGTAACACTAATACTTCTTGAATAAGTAGTTTGACCATAGTTTGACCAGATTTAATGAAAATTCGAAAAAACTGAAATTTGAGCATAACTTTTTTTCCTTTTAGAATTTGAGGATTCTAAAAATTTGTAAACAGGCCTATGGCCATCAAAATCGGATGCGGATTTTTGTGCTGAACATTTTGATATATTGTACATTTTTTTCCGATATCGTATGCAAAAGTTATAGCCGTTTTATTTTTTCATAACATTTTTTTTTTGCAAAACATGTCCAATTTTAAGTTTTTTAATTTTTCTAACTAGTAGATGCAGTAATATAACTACATTTCAGAGGATTTTATTTTTTAAAGTTTTTATCATTTTTTTTTCAAAACTGAAATGACGATAACGAGGGGGGTGGGGGGGGGGGGGGGGTAGAGTTTGAGACACGAACCCCTTTAGTCCCAATTTGAGACACGAACCGAAACTAAAGGGTGTCATCACACCCTTTAGTCCCGATTCGTGTCTTAAACCGGGACTAAAGGTCTCATTTGAACCAAGACTAATGCCTTTAGCCGCTCGAATCGAGACTAACATTAGTCCCGGTTCGTAATGCAACCGGGACTAATGTGTATATTGAGTTGTAACCAAAGCCCTGTTTTCTATTAGTGAGACGTTTCGGTCGACTACGAAGCGCCTACGGTGACTTTGTAAAATCTCAAGATGATATGCCGGCTCAGTCTCTCAGAGATGCTTATAAGGATAGGGTGTGCGTGTGCGCGTATATATGGGCGCTTTGCGTCTGTACCGTGTTTAAAAAAAGTAATAGCTAAATGATTAAGATGATCTCACATGTCCGAAATTACTAGTATGCATCAGTTTTGCTTTTGGAAGCTCTAGGCTGCAATAGCTCTTGGTTTCTCGTCATTGCTAGTGCAAAGTATACCACTACGGCAGACACGCCACCACATCTTGGTGCCTAGCTTGCGGCCCATGCTTCTGGTCTTCTCTCCTATGGCTCACCACCTGAATTCTCGAGGTCAGTAGTCATGTTAGCTCGCACAGTTGCATCCTGCATGAGCCAACGGTGCTCCTTGCACATGATACCGTGCTTCACTGACGACGCCGTGCGTTGTAAGTCCGCTTTATGCTATGACGCGTTATTTAAAATGTTTGTTCATACATTTGAACCAAAGTCCATCAGTGCATGACCTCTTCTAAACATTATAGTATGCGATAACGAAGGTATAGCACGCTATTTAAAACCATGCGGCAAACACTCACAAAACCTACCGGATAATCCAGAGGGTAAGGAAGAGGGATGGAATAATGTACCGGTGGACCAGCTAATTGACGGAGGAAGATATAGAGAGATCATAGCACAAACCACCAGCGGACGAAGCCTACGAGACAACCAGCAAACCTTCTTCAGCTGCAAGTACAGGAGCCGATGATGCCCGTCGCCCACTGAAGCCAAAGGCGGCGCTAGTTCGTTGTCTCAAACTCAAAGCCGCCCTTCCTCTCTCACCAGGAGCATAGCAGAAGCTAAAGCGACATGAATAGATGAGAATCCCAGATGACCGACACGTGAAACACAGGACCGGACCCGCCATAACCCACACCACCTCACAAAGCACAAGCCTAGTCAAAATCGCGAGCAAAATCTAGAATTGGACACTTCAATTGACTGTGAGAGCTTCGAACTTATCTAAAGATTCCCTACTATCACGATGCATCTCAGTCCGAGGCGATCACACGCTCAATACTGTGGTGGACTATGGGGAACCATGAGAGTTATTTATCAAGTTATTAGCTAACAAATTGATTAATACAATTTTTGTTACTTTTTTTTCGAAAAGGAGGAATACCCCCGGCCTCTGCATCTGGACGATGGATACGGCCACTTTATTAATTATAACACAAGACCTTACAGACCAAAGCCACCATCTTCGCAACCTCTGTCGCTACTCCTATCTAACTGATGAAGGGGCGCTGATGGTCTGGGCCTAATACCAAACAGACCTCGCAGCCAAACCTAACATCTGAGACCTGAGGTCCCAACCAGGACTCCTTTCGGGTATGCGCACCCACCAGTCCGGCGTGCTCTTCAACCAAGCCCCCTGCCGGGTATGAGGCCGCCGCAGCCACGTACCATCAATCCATCTTCAGAGCTGTACTGTTGCATGAACCGTGCCAGGCCTCTCTGCCATCGACACCACCACGACGCCAGACAGTGCCACCATCCTGCGCTCGTCCATCATCACATGCCCACCGGCGATACCCCTACTGCTCCATGCCGCCGAGACTCGCTGTTGTCGACGTACCAGATGCCACGCCGCTCCTCCGACGCGAACACCAAAAACAGGAAACGCCCTAAAGATACAAGGGGCACTCTGCACAACATGAAAGCCGCCGCGAGCAGCTGCAGAAATCCAGCCGGCAGCCAAAGCCCCCACCTTCATGAGCCCACACCCGAATCCTAACTCCCCAGGCAACGCCTCCAAGGAGGGGATGACGCCCATGGCGCCACCGCTGCCCAATCCAGACCGGATTTTGGGTTTTCACCCGGGAGAGGACCGGAGGTGACAAGAATAAGGACCACGACACCGCCTTCAGGAAGGATGCGTCGCCCGAAGCCGACGCCGCTGTCGAGCCGAACCAGCCGGCCTAGGGTTTCCCCCGGTCCCAATCTGCACCACCATCCCCAGAAACACCGGAACCAGCAGCATCCACCGGCCACAAGCGCAAAGAGGAAGAAGCGGGAAGGAGGGAGTAGCAGGCCTCCAGATCTGGCGAG
Source organism: Triticum monococcum (assembly GCA_034509565.1). Taxonomy (NCBI): domain Eukaryota; kingdom Viridiplantae; phylum Streptophyta; class Magnoliopsida; order Poales; family Poaceae; genus Triticum; species Triticum monococcum. Next base: position 553,246,028 of record CM067841.1, on the reverse strand, counting down.
GACGAAGGCCCCCGAACTGCCGCCGCCAAGCGTCGACTCCCCACCACCCGAGCGGTCGAGGACGCCGGGCAGAGTCCCCGCGCACACCGTCCAGAGCGCGAATGATGGCGCCGAACCAGCAGGGGCCGCCGCCCCGTGGATCCAGATCTCCGGCGGCGGCTAGGGTTAGCCGCCCATGTCGCCCCTATTGGAGCGACGCGGGGGCGGTCTTCTAAAAATATAATGGAATTACTCCCCCTGTTACTTAAGAAGTATTATTTACACATGCTAGCACTTGGCAATCTGAAGATCTCAGGAGGCCATTGATATATGTCTGCAGGAAAACCATTGGCAGAAGAAAGGAAATGCCGTGCATGATTACAAGTTACTTTGACAACATTCGTCAGGGAACGGACGATCTACCTACATGCCAACCTGAGTATGTGGCAACAATCCATTGTTGACTGGGAAAGACACTGGGCTATCAAGTACAACGGCATTATGGCCAGTTTCATCATCTAGGTAGGCCACGACTCAAATTACCAATGCTTCTCATCCCTAGTACGTAGATCTTTACATCTTACGTTTGGTGCCACTCAACATATGCATTCCTCTTATCATTGTTCGCCTCAACCCTCATTCTCCCTCTAGAAAATAAACAAGATGACCTAGCGTGCCTATTTCTATGTATTGCACATCCTCGAAACATAACACTCGAGCCTATGCTCGTTCTCTACGTAGTATTGATTGCTCAGCTGCTACGTCAGTTCCCGAAGCCGCGCGCATCGGCAGTGCCCGTCCAACCTCGCGGCAAGCGGCCAAGCTTGCTACTACCAATTGTCGTAGCTACGTACAAGCAGGTGGTGGTGTCGCAGTAAGTCGGTACCCCAGTTGATAATGGATCAGCACCAGGTTACACTGGGATGGCGCTTGTTTATCTTTTTGGATAGCTAGAGCATCGGCGTTTCCTTTGGCTTAAGTTTCTGATGTATCTCATTCCTAACATTTGTCTTCCACTAAATCATCATCGATGTTGCCCATGCATCACCGTCTGCAACCCCTCCTCACCCCTGTTATATCCATAGCAAAAGGAGGTGACATACATGTCACGTGTTGGTCGCATATAAGATGAATGAATTTTAGGTGACGTACATGTCACGTGTTGGTCACTTTAGTGTCTCACCAACAAGCAAGTCTCGTCAGTCAATGAATTTTGCAGTTACCCTGTACTTTGTAGGACGGCGCAAAGATCGAAAAGAAACCTCGATATTTATTAAGTAGGCGCAATAAAAAGACATCATTTAAAATATATCGGATCAGCTAAGTACATAATTGAATTTTTTTTATTTTGATTTAGAAAGATCTTCAACACATGTAGCCAGTGTCCGTACCTGTCGATCTTGCCAGTGGACCTCTTTCAACGTAGACGTGACCTGTAACTACGGACATTGATTCCAACTCCCAAATGTGTGCATCCTCTCCTAAGAGCATCTACAACCGCAATACCCAAAATCTGGCCCCTAAACATCCACAGACGTGTCTACAAACAGTGACCTGACAACACATAAAAAGTTGATTCCACAACCAAAACACCATTTTCAAATCACCAAATTCATATTATTACATGCAATGTAAAACCCATTCTAAGCAGACCTTCTCTAGCTCCGCCATGCCCATGTCCTGCAGCTGGTTGCGCCCCTCAAAAGTGTTGGTCCAGTGGCCGGCGAGGTAAAGTTAGAACTGCAGATCTCGATTGTGCTACAGTTATTTTGAACATTCTGTCCCCTGCAACCCCTCTTGCTGCTTGGAGAGAGCATTATATTGTGATTAGGGATCTTATTCAAGATAGGTCAAACATTATCTTTCGAAAGATTGGGAGAGATGGCAACAAAGTTGCTCATGAGTTAGCCAGACTAACCTAGAGCAGTGGTAGGGGGGCTGTCCATATGGGCCAACTACCACTGGTTTTGGCGTTGCTGGTGCAATCTGATTGTAATGACTGTGATGATATTTTAATATAATTGCAATCTTTCCCCTAAAAAAAAAAGAACTGCAGATCTCATATTTGTATGTGATACGAGAAGAAGCATGTACACTTGCTTATGCTTTTTGACAACCTGAAGATGCACTTGTGTACCCTGAAGATCTACCTGTTGTTGACTGACATGTAAACAGGAAAATATTATTATGAATGTGCACTCTCTTTGTTGACTGGCATGTAAACAGGAAGATGCACTTTTTGAAAAACTTCAATGGTAAACAGAAAACTGGCATGAACTAACCAATTTGTGTAAGCATGTATCATATTGAATAGCATGAGAAAGTCTAGGCTGTCATATTAGCATCTTCTAAATATCTGAGAGTAAATAAGAATATGAGAGAAATGCAAGGAGCAAGTTACCTGTGAAATAATGTAGCCAATCCGATCAACAAAAGACCTACACGCTCTGCATCTTTTCATCCGTAGCATAGCCTGAGAACTTGGAAAGCATAATAGTGTCTTGAGGATAGAAAAATACAGAGGGCTGAAAATAGGGAGTGCGCACCTACTAGGGCAGAAGTCGGTTCCCAATCCTGGATGTCAGCAGGTGTTCGTGGTCGATGAGTATGGCAGTACAGAGACATTTTAAGCATAGTTTTCTCCGCATTTGCAGGGCAATTGAGCCAAAGATAGTGAGGGACATAAATTGAGTGGCGTGAGGCTGTTTCATGAGCATTGGTGGTGGAGGTGGAAGAGAATGCGACATAAAAGCAAGGAAGACGAACACTAGTAGAAAAAGGGGCTATGGTCCAGGCCGCCTCAGCCCATTAGTCCCGGTTCATTCTTGAACCGGGACCAATGTGGGCATTGGTCCCGGTTCGTGAGCCCAGGGGGCCGGCCGGGCCACGTGGGCCATTGGTCCCGGTTTGTATGGACCTTTTGGTCCCGGTTGGTGGGATGAACCGGGACCAAAGGGCCTCCCTCCTGGCCCACCACCATTGGTCTCGGTTGGTGGCATGAACCGAGACCAAAGGCTCCCCTTTAGTCCCGGTTCATGCCACAAACCAGGACCAATGAATTGCCTATATATACCCCCTCGCGCAAGAGCAGAGCACAGTGCTCTGTTTTTTCTGGCCGAGGGGGAGAGGTCTTTGTGGTGCTCTAGCTCACCTCCTATGCACATGAGGTGTTCGATGGAATGCCCGAGCCACACTACTTAAGCTTTCTCCTCTCGAAGCTCGACCTCCAAGCTCCATTTTCCTCGAGATTTGTCTAGATTTAGCGGTCCGTCACGCCCCGTCCCCGTCTTCACCGCCGTCGATCACCCGCGCCGATCTCATCACCGACACCACCGTGGTGAGCCTCTTGTTCTTATCTTCTTTCTGAAAGAAAAAATATTCTTACTTGTATGTTTAGATAGATACTTGTATCATTTTCTTACATTTATTATTGCATCTTATATAGTGCGATGGTTTTGGTATCCGCCCCCGTCGGCCCTCGTCCAGTCTATGATTCGGATGTGGTATGTATATTATCTTTATAACTATTGGTTCATTTATTGTTTATGAAAATTATGCCGACCAACGTGACATAGATTTTATTTATCTAGGATGTATGTGAATCGGAAATGCCAATCGACCCTATTGTCGAGAGGTTAAATTTAGTTGAAGAAGAAAACAATTTGTTGAAGGAAAAAATAAAAAAAATTGAGGAGGAGAAGATGATATTGGAGTTGCATGTTGCGGATGTCGTCGATGATCACAAGATCAAGATGGATGCAATGCGCTTGAAGATTAGAAAGATTAGAAAATATGCCATTCATACCGAGGCTTGGTATCATTATGCCGTTGGATCAATTGTTACCTTGGTTGCGATTATGATCGCATTTGTTTTCGCATTGAAATGTTTTACATAGTTTCAATGTATGGTTTAATTAATTAGATGCTCTGGAGAGCTATATGTTGTTAGATGAGAACTATGTATGTACTTTGGTTTTAATGTGATGATGAACTTCTGTTAATTTGGACACTTAATTATATATAATACACGCAGATGAACCGGCAATGGATGTACGGTGACAGACACACCCGCGAGTACATTAAGGGCGTGCATGAGTTTCTCGATGCGGCTGAGGCAAACAAGCAGAATGGTTTTATGTGTTGTCCATGCATTGAATGTGGGAATACGAGGTCTTACTCTAACCGGAAAATCCTTCACTCCCACCTGCTTTACAAGGGTTTCATGCCACACTATAATGTTTGGACGAGGCACGGAGAAATAGGGGTTATGATGGAAGACGGCGAAGAAGAAGAGTACGATGACAACTATGTGCCCCCTGAATACGGTGATGCTGCAACGGGGGGAGCTGGTGAAGATCAAGAGGAACCAGACGATGTGCCCAATGATGCTGCCACGGGTGAAGCTGCTGAAGATCAAGAGGAACCAGACGATGTGCCCGATGATGATGATCTCCGCCGGGTCATTATCGATGCAAGGACGCAATGCATTAGTTAAAAGGAGAAGCTGAAGTTCGATCGCATGTTAGAGGATCACAAAAAAGGGTTATACCCCAATTGCGAAGATGGCAACACAAAGCTCGGTACCATACTGGAATTGCTGCAGTGGAAGGCAGAGAATGTTGTGGCTGACAAAGGATTTGAGAAGCTACTGAAAATATTGAAGAAGAAGCTTCCAAAGGATAACGAATTGCCCGACAGTACATACACAGCAAAGAAGGTCGTATGCCCTCTAGGATTGGAGGTGGAGAAGATACATGCATGCCCTAATGACTGCATCCTCTACCGCGGTGCATACAAGGATCTGAACGCATGCCCGATATGCGGTACGTTGCGGTATAAGATCAGACGAGATGACCCCGGTGATGTTGACGGCGAGCCCCTCAGGAAGAGGGTCCCTGCAAAGGTGATGTGGTATGCTCCTATAATACCACGGTTGAAACGTCTATTCAGAAACGAAGAGCATGCCAAGTTGATGTGATGGCACAGTGAGAACCGAAAGAAAGATGGGAAGTTGAGAGCACCCGCTGATGGGTCGCAGTGGAGAAAAATCGAGAGAAAGTACTGGGATGAGTTTGCAAAGGACCCAAGGAATGTATGGTTTGCTTTAAGCGCGGATGGCATTAATCCTTTCGGGGAGCAGAGCAGTAATCACAGCACCTGGCCCGTGACTCTATGTATGTATAACCTTCCTCCTTGGATGTGCATGAAGCGGAAGTTCATTATGATGTCAGTTCTCATCCAAGGCCCTAAGCAACCCGGCAACGAAATTGATGTGTACCTAAGGCCATTAGTTGAAGAACTTTTACAGCTGTGGAATGGAGACGGTGTACGTACGTGGGATGAGCACAGACAGGAGGAATTTAACCTTAAGGCGTTGCTGTTCGTGACCATCAACGATTGGCCCGCTCTCAGTAACCTTTCAGGACAGACAAACAAAGGATACCACGCATGCACGCACTGTTTAGATGACACTGAAAGTATATACCTGGACAAATGCAGGAAGAATGTGTACCTGGGCCATCATCGATTTCTTCCGACCAACCATCAATGTCGAAAGAAAGGCAAGCATTTCAAAGGCGAGGCAGATCACCGGAAGAAGCCCGCCATGCGCACCGGTAATCACGTGCTTGCTATGGTCAATGATTTACCCTACGTCATCTTTGGAAAGGGTCCCGGTGGACTAGCTGTTCCGAATGACGCTGAGGGACACGCACCCATGTGGAAGAAGAAATCTATATTTTGGGACCTACCCTACTGGAAAGACCTAGAGGTCCGCTCCTCAATCGACGTGATGCACGTGACGAAGAACCTTTGCGTGAACCTGCTAGGCTTCTTGGGCGTGTATGGGAAGACAAAAGATACGCCGGAGGCATGGGAGGACCTGCAACGTTTGCACGAAAAAGACGACATGCCTCCGAAGCAGTATAAAGGTCCTGCCAGCTACGCTCTTACGAAAGAAGAGAAAGAAATCTTCTTTGAATGCCTGCTTAGTATGAAGGTCACGACTGGCTTCTCATCGAATATAAAGGGAATAATAAATATGTCAGAGAAAAAGTTTCAGAACCTAAAGTCTCATGACTGCCACGTGATTATGAAGCAACTGCTTCCGGTTGCATTGAGGGGGCTTTTACCGGAAAACGTCCGATTAGCCATTGTGAAGCTATGTGCATTCTTCAATGCAATCTCTCAGAAGGTGATCGATCCAGAAATGGTACCAAGGCTAAGGAGTGATGTGGCGCAATGTCTTGTCAGTTTCGAGCTGGTGTTCCCACCATCCTTCTTCAATATCATGACGCACGTCCTAGTTCATCTAGTCGACGAGATTGTCATCCTGGGGCCCGTATTTCTACACAATATGTTCCCCTTTGAGAGGTTCATGGGAGTCCTAAAGAAATATGTCCGTAACCGCGCTAGGCCAGAAGGAAGCATCTCCATGGGCCATCAAACAGAGGATGTTATCGGGTTTTGTGTTGACTTCATTCCTGGCCTTAACAAGATAGGTCTCCCTAAATCGCGGTATGAGGGGAGACTGACTGGAAAAGGCACTCTTGGAAGAGACTCAATAATATGCAGGGACGGATATTCTTGATCTCAAGCACACTACACAGTTCTACAGAACTCTACCTTGGTGACCCCGTATGTCGCTGAACACAAGAACAGTCTGCGCTCCAAACACACGGAGCAATGCGACGACTGGATTACATGTGAACACATCAGGACTTTCAGCAGTTGGTTGGAAACACGTCTCAGAGGTGACAACATTGTTTGTGATGAGTTGTACTTGTTGTCCAGGGGACCATCTTTGACTGTATTGACTTACAAAGGATACGAGATAAATGGGAATACATTTTACACGATCGCCCAAGATCAATAGAGCACCAACCAAAACAGCGGTGTCCGCTTTGATGCGGCAACCGAGAGCGGAAAGGACACATATTATGGTTACATAGTGGACATATGGGAACTTGACTACGGACCTGATTTTAAGGTCCCTTTGTTTAAGTGCAAATGGGTCATTCTGTTTGGCGGCGGGGTACAAGTAGACCCACAGTACGGAATGACAACAGTGGATCTGAAAAATCTTGGGTACACTGATGAACCGTTCGTCCTAGCCAATGATGTGGCACAGGTTATCTATGTGAAGGACATGTCTACTAAACCGAGAAAAAGAAAAGATAAGGAAGCGAATACATCATACGATGAGCCAAAGCGCCAAATAGTTCTTTCAGGAAAAAGGGACATCCTGGGAGTGGACGGCAAGACAGACATGTCTGAAGATTATGAAAAGTTTCATGAAATTCCTCCCTTCAATGTCAAGGCTGACCCAAGCATCCTGATAAACAATGAAGATTATCCATGGTTACGGCGCAATAAGCAAATGACACAAGCGAAGAAAAAGTGAAGACTTTCTCCCGCAATAAGAAAATGCTATGTGGGTGAAATTATGATACCATGCATCCCAACTTTCAACTTTTTCAGAGTTCATTTGAAATGCTTTCATGTCTTATGGTTTGAAACTTTGATACTTCGAAAGTGATTGTCCATTTTGTACACGAAGTGCATCAAGTTTTTGTCGTAACCCTCTCTACTTTTTGGAACATGCTATGTGGGTGAAATGATGATACCATGCCAACTTTCAACCTTTTCAGAGTTCATTTTGAAATGCTTTCCAATTTCAGAGTCATTTAGCTCAAAGAATGAATTAATAGCAAACAGAATGAACTACAAAACTTTTATGAAAATAAAAACAATCAATTAAAATATTATGTTATGATCAACTAAAATAAAACTATAATATTCTTCAATAGCAAAAAGAATATAATTTGTGTGACCTAAAAGCAAATTCTAATTTTATAGTAAAGTTATTCATAAACTAGTGATTCACACAAATTTTTAAAAATTCAAATTTAAACTATTTAAAATTTAAAACTAATGGCACTAACAGAAAGTTTATAATTTTTGTGACCTAAAAGCAAAAAGAAATCACTAAAAAACTGTAAGTATTTAGTTGTAAGTAGAAATAAAAAATAAATAGAAAAAAAATTCTAATTTTATAGTAAAGTTATTCATAAACTAGTGATTCACACAAATTTTTAAAAATTCAAATTTAAACTATTTAAAATTTAAAACTAATGGCACTAACAGAAAGTTTATAATTTTTGTGACCTAAAAGCAAAAAGAAATCACTAAAAAACTGTAAGTATTTAGTTGTAAGTAGAAATAAAAAATAAATAAATAAAAATTCTAATTTTATAGTAAAGTTATTCATAAACTAGTGATTCACACAAATTTTTAAAAATTCAAATTTAAACTATTTAAAATTTAAAACTAATGGCACTAATAGAAAGTTTATAATTTTTGTGACCTAAAAGCAAAAAATAAAAAACCAAAAAAATGTAGAAATAAAAAAGAAAAAACAAAAAAATGCCACCTATTGGGCCTCCACGGCCTGAATATGACTAGAAACCCTACATGGGCCAGGATTCAGGCCCGCAGAAGGCCCAATAGGTCCACAGGCAAAGCAGTGTCAAATTAGGCCCATAGGCCTTCAGTTCGGAGGAGTTCGAGAGGGAGGAGGCAGCAGACCTTATAAACTGGTCTCGGGCGCTCTCAACTAGCGATGTGGGACTAAACTTTTGGACGCGGGGCGCACAAGGGCATTGGTCCCGGTTGGTGGCACCAACCGGGACTAAAGGGGGCATTGGTCACGGTTCGTGGCACCAACCGTGACCATTTCCCCCCTTTAGTCCCGGTTGGTGCCACCAACCGGGACCAAAGGCCGCAACCGGGACCAAAGGCCGCCGCTTCCCGCCCTTTGGGCTGCCAAAAATTGGCCTTTGGTCCCGGTTCGTGGCACCAACCGGGACTAAAGGGGGGCATTGGTCACGGTTGGTGCCACGAACCGTGACCAATGCTCTGGCTATATAAGCCTACACTTGTGAAAATTTTGGATCAGTTCTTCAACCCGCCCCAACGCCGCCGCCAGGCTGCCCCTCTGCTCGCCTCGCCGTCGCCGCCGTTGCCCCTGCCCCGCCCCCCGAGCGCGCCCTGCCTCGCCGTCGTCCGCGGCCGCCCGTCCACCTCCCCTGAGCACCCCCTGCGCCGCCGAGCACCCTCTGCGCCTTGCCCTCGACGCTGTTGTCCCTGCCCCGCCCCGAGCACGCCCTACCCCGCCGTCGTCGCCGGCCGCCCGTCCACCGCCCCCGAGCACCCACTGCGCCCCCGAGCCCGTCCGCCGCCGCCGAGCGCGCCCCGCCGTCGCCCTCGCCCTCGCCGACCCCGAGCCCGTCCTCGTCGCCGTCGCCCCCGACGCCGGCCGCCCGCGTCTCCTCCCCGATCCCTCCGGGAGAGGTAGCTACCGCCTCCTACCCCCTTCCTTCCTTCCCTGCTCCTGAATTTGCAGATGTATATATGTATATATGATGAATTTTGATATTTGTTCATATATATATATACTGTAGATGTATGTATGTATGATGAATTTTGATATTTTTTGTTCATATATACTGTTCATATATACTGTAGATGTATGTATGATGAATTTTGATATTTTTTGTTCATATATACTGTTCATATATACTGTAGATGTATGTATGATGAATTTTGATATTTTTTGTTCATATATAATGTAGATGTATATGTATGTATGGAATGATATCGATGGATGTATGTATATAGAACATTCGTAGAAAATATAATGAGAGGAAGAAGAGGATAAAAAAGAAGAGGAATAAGAAAAGAAAAAAGAGGAGAAGAAAGAATAGAGGAGACTTCTCCTCTATTCTTTCTTCTCCTCTTTTTTTTTCTTCTTCTTCCTCTTTTTTTATCGGGAACGAGGGTCGTCGAGGGTCGCCGAGCGGTAGAGGAAGAAGAGGATAAAATAGAAGAGGAAGAAAAAAAAAAGAGGGGTCGACGGTCGCCTAGGGGTCGAGGGTCGAGAGGGGGTCTAGGGTCGCCGAGAGGGGAGAGGAAGACGGTCGATGTGTTTCCGGAAGAACTGCCAGGTGTTCCACCTGACCGGGATGTCGAGTTTGTGATAGACCTTGTTCCAGGAACCGTTCCAATTGCTAGAAGACCCTACAAGATGGCACCCTTAGAACTAGCCGAGCTTAAGAACCAACTCGATGAGTCCTTGAACAAAGGGTTCATCCGTCCTAGCTCCTCTCCTTGGGCTTGCCCCGTCCTCTTCGTCAAGAAGAAGGATGGAACGGATCGAATGGTTGTGGATTACCGACCTGTCAATCTGGTCACCATCAAGAACAAATACCCGCTTCCCAGGATCAACGACCTGTATGATCAGCTCGCTGGATCCTCAGTCTTCTCCACGATGGATTTGAGGTTGGGCTACCATCAAATCAAAATCAGAAACGGGGACATTCCCAAAACGGCTTTTGTTACTCGTTATGGCCAATACGAGTACACCGTCATGTCCTTCGGTTTAACCAATGCCCCGGCCACTTTCTCCCGGTTAATGAACTCGGTTTTCATGGAGTACTTGGACAAATTCGTCGTAGTATACCTCGATGACATACTCATCTACTCCAAGAATGAAGAGGAACATGCCGAACATCTAAGGCTGGTATTGATGAAACTTCGAGAGCATCGCCTTTATGCAAAATTCTCCAAGTGTGAATTTTGGTTGTCAGAAGTGACCTATCTAGGCCACGTAATCTCTGGTAAGGGTATTGCTATCAATCCCGAGCGAGTTCAAGCCGTCCTTGATTGGACTCCACCTGTTTCGGTCAAGCAAGTTCGGAGTTTCCTTGGCCTAGCGAGCTATTGCCGCCGCTTCGTCGAGAATTTCTCCAAGGTTGCTAAACCTCTAACTGAACTCCTCAAGAAAGATAAAAAGTTCGAGTGGACTCCACAGTGCGAGTTCAGTTTTCAGGAACTGAAAAGACGCCTGACATCTGCTCCCGTACTGGTACCACCAGATTTCTCCAAGGACTTTATTATCTATTGCGACGCCTCGCGACAAGGACTAGGTTGCATACTCATGCAAGATCGTCAGGTAATTGCCTATGCTTCACGGCAATTACACCCACATGAGGAAAATTATCCCACACATGATCTAGAGCTTGCAGCTGTAGTCCATGCACTCAAAACCTGGCGACATTACCTCCTCGGTAATCGTTGCGAGATCTTCACCGATCACCAAAGCTTGAAATATATCTTCACCCAACCAGATTTGAATCTCAGGCAAAGATGTTGGGTCGAGTTGATCTCGGATTACGACTTAGGAATAACCTACACCCCTGGCAAGGCCAATGTCATGGCCGATGCATTAAGTCGTAAGTCCTACTGTAACAACCTGATGTTACAACAAAGTCAACCACTTCTCCATGAGGAATTTCGCAAGCTTAATCTTCACATTGTTCCTCAAGGATTCCTATCCACCCTGGTAGCAGAACCTACCCTTACGGATCAGGTCATCAAGGCGCAGAAGATAGATCCGGGAATTTCCCGTATCAAGAGAAACGTTAGAAAAGGAATCGTGAATTGTTTCTCCATTGATGACCAAGGTGTTGTATACTTTGGGAATCGCCTAGTGGTTCCGAAGGCGCGAAACCTGAGGCGACTGATCCTTAAGGAAGCTCATGAATCCCCTCTCACCATTCATCCCGGTAGTACCAAAATGTATCAAGACCTACGCCAGAGGTTTTGGTGGACTAGGATGAAGAGAGAAATCGCTCAATACGTTGCTAATTGCGACGTTTGTCGTCGTGTTAAAGCAGAGCATCAACGGCCTGCTGGCACCCTTCAACCTTTGGCTATTCCTGAATGGAAATGGGACAAAATCAGTATGGATTTCATCACTGGGTTTCCCAGGACCAAGAAGGGAAATAATGCCATCTTCGTCGTGATCGACCGTCTTTCCAAAGTAGCCCATTTCCTACCTGTTCGTGAGAGTATCACCGCTAGCCAGCTAGCTGACTTATACATCTCCCGAATAGTGTCTCTTCATGGTGTCCCATTGGAAATTAACTCAGACCGTGGAAGTCTCTTCACCTCTCGATTTTGGGAAAGTTTCCAAAATGCTATGGGAACTCATCTCTCCTTTAGCACCGCCTTCCATCCTCAATCAAGTGGTCAAGTAGAGCGAGTAAATCAAATTCTGGAAGATATGCTCCGAGCTTCTGTTATCTCGTTCGGAATGAGTTGGGAGAAATGCCTTCCATTCGCGGAGTTTGCATATAACAATAGCTATCAAGCTAGTTTGGGCAAGGCTCCCTTCGAAGTTCTCTATGGACAAAAATGTCGAACGCCTCTTAACTGGTCAGAAACCGGGGAAAGACAACTCTTTGGCCCGGGTATGATTCAGGAAGCAGAAGAGCAGGTTCGCGTTATTCGTGAGAAATTGAAAACAGCCCAATCTCGCCAAAAGAGTCAATATGATCGTAAGCATAAGCCTATGACATTTGAAATTGACGAGAAAGCTTACCTTCGGGTTACCCCGTTAAAGGGAACCCATCGCTTCGGTATCAAAGGCAAATTGGCTCCTCGTTACATTGGACCCTTTCGCATTATTGCCAAACGAGGAGAAGTTGCCTACCAATTGGAACTACCTCCGCATCTTAACAGAGTTCACGACGTCTTCCACATTTCGCAACTCAGGCGTTGCTTCGCGGATCCTATCCGTGGAGTGGACCACGAAACGCTTGATTTACAAGATAACCTTTCTTATCGGGAATACCCCGTTCGTATCCTTGATCAAGCCGAGCGTACCACTCGACGTCATAATATCAAGTTTCTCAAGGTTCAATGGTCACACCATTCCGAGGAAGAAGCCACTTGGGAAAGGGAGGATCGCCTTCGACTCGAGTACCCCGCCTTCTTCCCAGATGATCCTAAATCTCGCGACGAGATTCTATTGAGTGGGGGTGAGTTGTTCTGGAATGGAGTCCCGGATAGAATAATCCGCCTTTTGGTACGAATTCAGCAAAGGCCTTCCAAATAGCGATATTCGGAAGGCTCTTGCTGAACTTTGTACCAAAAAGCGAATTATCCTATCTGGGACTCCGTTCCAGAACTACTTTGAAGAGCTTCCTACCATCATGCACATGTTACTTTCGCCTAATGATGAAGACATGGTTTTGTTGAATCCTTTGACACTAGGCAACCTCCCGACCCCAAGGCGATCCTCTCGAACATGAGAGGAAGAAGAGGATAAAAAATGAAGAGGAAGAAGAAGAAAAAAGAGGAGAAGAAAGAATAGAGGAGTTCTTCTCCTCTATTCTTTCTTCTCCTCTTTTTTTCTTCTTCTTCCTCTTTTTTTATCGGGAACGAGGGTCATCGAGGGACATATATAGATGTAGTGTCGTCGTTGTCGATATATACCCCCTCCCGATAGCTTACTATGATTAGGTAGCTAGTTATACGTTTGGCACTAATATATCCATCTGTCATGTTTGAATAACAATTGCCATGTTGTAAATATTTGTAGAAACTATGGACACCGCCCTAGACAAAGCAAGAAAAGAAGCGTTGTTGAGGGAGATAATCGCACAAGGAAGTGATACCGTCTCGTACTATCTCAACGATATCATCGATGGTCCGGAAGGAGAGGGTGAACAAGATGGCTACGGTGACCTAATGCCGGTGCAAGAAGAAGAACATGAGTACGGCGCCGGTGACCCAATGCCGGTGCAAGAAGGAGACCGTGATGACGGCTTCGGTGACCGAACCGAGTCCAGCCAGGTATATATATTAGTTAAGCCTATGCTGACTAGCTGATTGATGCATTCATTGTTTTGGTATGTACACATATTAATTAAGTCTTTGTTCTTTTTTCTAGCCCTCCGGATCGAGCACAACTTCGGTAAAGAGACGAGGCCCGAAGAAAAAGTTGAGCTCGGATGAAAAGCTTGAGATCACAGCAATCGCGCCCGACGGCCAACCTATTGAACCCCTCCGGACAAAGAGGGCATTTGTTGCTCAGTGCGGGGTTCTGGTTAGGGACAAGATCCCGATAAGCATCCAGCAATGGTTTAAGCCGGCTACAGAAGACCCTGAGGTGTCTTATGTCAATGATATGCAGAAAAATGATCTTTGGACTGAGCTGAAGTCAAATTTCACCCTACCGCCAGAGGATAATCCAGAGAACCCAATTAAAGAGAAATTAATCAAGTCTTTTGCTCTGAAGAGGATGGCAGATCTATTCAGGAGGTGGAAGAAAGAGCTGAATAGGTTTGTCGATAAAAAAGAGACACCAGAATTCAAGGGCAGATATGAGAAGATCAGAGATCACTGGCCCGCATTTGTGGCCTACAAGACATTGGAAAAGAGTAAGAAGATGTCGGCGACAAACAAGCAGAATGCCGCGAAGAAGAAGCTTCACCATCGCACGGGGTCAGGTGGCTACCTCGTAGCCCGGCCTAAGTGGTCCAAGGTTGAGAATGATCTGGTTCATAAAGGGATCAGACCAGAGACAAATAACTGGCCAGACCGTTGCCGGACTTGGTTCTTCGGGGCTGGCGGAACCTTGGACCCTGAAATAGAGGAATGCATTTGGACGAACGAACAAATGGACATACCAGTCAGTAAGCTTAAGCACTATATCGACGCAGCGCAGGAAGGGACGTTCGTTCCAGACAGAGAGCACGACGAGCTCACAATGGCCCTCGGGAATCCTGAGCACCCTGGACGGACACGAGGCACGCCAGGCTCCGTTTCGTGGAAGGTTGGGTTTCCGGACGCAGGCGGTTACAAATCCCATGAGAGGAGGAAAAAAGTGCAGCAGACCGAACTGCAGGCGCTGCACGCAAGGGTACAAGCGATAGAGGAACGAGAAGCAAATCGCAGCAAACGTACTGCCGAAGCCTCCCCCGAAGCTACCCCGCCATCTCAGCGCAGAAGCAGCGTGTCACACCCTAGCTAGGTTATGCATTAGAGTGTGCATCATGTTTACTTTCATCAGAAATGGAAATGGGGAAAGCAGAACCCCCAGCACCCCCCCTGAAATCAACTAGGGTTTACTAAAAATAAATTCAATGAACCTGAAATGCCCTTCAGATATGTTCACCCTCTTTGCCTTGGGTTAGAACCCTTGGGAAAAATGGTGCATATATTTTTAGGTCAACAAAAGGGGCATTGACTTAATTCATAAATATTTGAATTTGGGCATTTAAATACTATTAAATAATTCAAATGCTCAAATAATGTTGGAATTATTTTTGGGCCACTGAAATATTTCAGAAAGTGTCCATAAATATTTTCAGGATTTTATAAAATGATTTAGTATTTAAACTAAATCAAAACAGAATAGCAAAAATAGAAAACAGAATAAAATTTGAGAGAGAGAGAGAGAGTAGGCTAGTGGGCCACTTACCTGGCGCCACCAACCGGCGCAGCACGGCCCAGCCCACCAGGCGACGCTAGTCGTCTCCTTCCTTTGCCAGGAGGACGACGGCGTGGCGCGCGCACAGGAGGCGAAGCCACCTCCTGCTTCCACCTCCTGCTTCCCCCGGCCCTCCTAGCGACGCCACGGCGATGTCCCGTGTCCCCTCACTCCTCTCCCTCACTCGCTCCACTCTCTCTCGCTCCCCTGACCCCCTTCCCCGAGCTCATCCGAGAGTCGCCGTCGCCGTCGCTTGTCGTTACCGTGGCCACCAGCACCCCCCACGCCGGCCAGTGCCCCCATGAGCTTCGCCTCGACGCCGTAGAGCCGTACGCCAAGGCACGTGACCCCGGGAGGCCAGCAACATCGCCATCACCGTCGTCTTCCACCTCGGGCTCCGGCCACCTTCATCATCGATTCGCCGCACGCAGGACGCCCCCGAGCCCGCTAACCATCCCTACGGCACCGCGGTGAGCTCCGCAACCGTTTCCCCCTCTTCCCCGCTCCAATTGATCGCCGTAGCCGTCACCCCCATGATGACCGAAGTGCGCCGCCGCCCGAGCTCGCCGTCGACGATGCTCCGGTGACCAAATGGTCACCCTGGAGTGTCGAACCTACTCCCCGTGATGCGTAGCACCCTCCTAGCCCCCTTGCCCCGCTCTTCTACGCACAGAAACGCGACCCCCCGCGCAACCGAACTCCGGCGGCCGCCAAAGAGCTCGCCGCCGTCAACTCCGGCCATCCTAGCTGCTGCTGCTGCCACCACTAGATCCGCGAGAGCGCCAGCAAGCCATAGCAACAAACCACGCTCAAAATGGAGCCCTATAGCGCATTTCCGAGCCGCTCCGCCGTCTCTGTCGTCGCCGGCGACGAGCCGTGGACCAAGTCCGGCAGGTTTGACCCCGCTGACTGCTGACTGGGTGGGCCCAGTTGACCCCCTGGGTCACTGACGCGTGGGCGCCAGGCCACTAATGAACCAGGATTAGGATTAACTTAAATTAGTTAAACTAATGACCCTGACAGGCGGGACCCACTAGTTAGCCTCTCTCCCTGCCCTGTTACACTGACCAGTGGACCCCACTGGTCAGGTTTGACCTGGAGGCAACCCTGTTGACCAGCTGACGTCACCCTGACGTCAAGCTGACACAGTAAATCATTTTCTAGTTTAAAAATAATTCAGGAAATTCCAGAAAATACCCAAAACTTCAAAAATTCATAGAAATTCAACCATAACTCCAAATGAGACAAATTATATATGTAAAATTATCAGAAAAATTCAAGGAATCCATCTGTACCCTTTTCATGCATGTTTGAACAATGTTTGTCCCCTGTTTTGAACAAAACAAATAAAGGGCATTTAAATAATCATATGTGGGGTTGGAATTTGAATCTTGTACTCAAACCAACTCCATTTAAATTATAGCTAGTTGCATTAGCTCAAGACACATCCATATTGCCATGTCATAGCATGCATCATATTGTTGCATATCGTCATGTGTTGATTGTGCTCGGTTGTGTTCTTCGTTGAAGGTTCTGCCTCCGAGGATATTC
The DNA here is from genome assembly GCA_034509565.1 of Triticum monococcum. Taxonomy (NCBI): domain Eukaryota; kingdom Viridiplantae; phylum Streptophyta; class Magnoliopsida; order Poales; family Poaceae; genus Triticum; species Triticum monococcum. The sequence continues at coordinate 553,229,161 of CM067841.1, read as the reverse complement.
ACGAGTATCCAACTGAAGGGCAGTATCCCGTCACCACTCCATCAGGCAAGCAACCATTGATCATTCCGATACAACCCATGTTCTCGCTCCTGCTCTTGTTTACTGCATTAAGACAACACGATTCAAACTGTTGTGTGCTACGGTAGTTGAACCCTTATCCTCTGCATGACCTGTCATTGCCACAGTAACTAGATGAAACCCACTAGCATGTGTAGGAGTTGATTGAGCCATGTTTTGGGATTCCTACCTTGCTATGCCTGCTATGCTTAGAGTTGTGTCAGGTCTGGTTCATCTGGGTGATGGGCTAGAGTGAAATGCTTGTGCCAGTAATATGAGGGATGTGTTGAACATGTTTTGGTAAAGGTATCGATGAGAGGCCATGTAGGAGTACATGGTGGGTTGTTTCATTGAGGCCGTCCATAAGAACTGAGATCTGTATGTGTGATTTAAGATGCAGTTACTACCGTACATTGGGCCCGAAACCAATGGACCCTCTCGGCTTCTTAGCCACCCTAGTACTCTGTCCAGGAGTTGCAATTAGTTTCTGGTGTTTGTAGGATATGTGTTGGCGGCCGTGCGTAGCGCTGACCCTAGGGGTGGGCTATGTTACGGTAGATACACCGTGGCACGGTGTACCGAGTCACCCGTTTGGTGTCTCGGGAACCCTGCTCACATCGTTCGGGGCCGTATGTGGAAACCTCGGCCGGACTCCCTGTGGATGGAACCTGGATAGGCGATAACCTGGACTAGGGGCTTAGGTGTTTAGGTAGGCCGTGGCCGACACCCTCGCTGGGCTTCCGCTTGAAGGTTGCCGAGTACATGTCGTGTAGACGACGGTAAGCGGTGAAAGCGTGTATGACGAAGTACACCCCTGCAGGGTATAAAACTATTCGAATAGCCGCGTCCGCGGTAAAGGACTACTTGGTTGCCTATACAGTTCATAGACAAGTTAATGGATACTACTAAAAGACTCAAGATAAGTGTGAGTACCGAGGATGGCCCCCTCGCAGGTTACGAGGGAGGATCCACGGTGGAGTATTGTGATGGTGAGTAGTGGACTCGTGTGCGAAAACTATTTTGCTAAAAGATTCCGTAGGATAGCTTAGCCAAGAGTAAAAGCTGGCTTGCTGCATAAACCCCACCACCTTCTTGAGAATGAGCATGTACAGTAGGTTCTGATGTAAGACTTGCTGAGTACCTTTGTACTCATGTTTGCTTATTTATTGCTTCCAGACGACAACACTGCCCCCTCCGATGGGTTTTACGTAGACCTTGACGTCGACGAGTGACTAGCCACCCAGGTGGTGATCCAGGCCATGGAGGGCCTATGTAGATAGACAGGCTTCGAGAAGCCTTCTTTTCTTTCTAGAGTCTGTACTCAGACTAGTTGCTTCCGCATGTGCTTGTATGACTGTATGACTTGAGTGTCGGGTCATGTGACCCCTACCTGTATGGATATGTTATGTATGGCTCCCTGGAGCCTTTAAATAAAGTACTTGAGTTGTAGGGTTTTGTTGTGATGCCATGTTGTATGTACTCATATCGAGCATATTGTATGTATGATTGAAATGCTTGGTATGAGTGGGATCCGACAATCTAGTTGTTTGTCCTTCGCAGCCTTTCTTATGGGGAAATGTAGTCTAGTGTTCCTCGAGCCATAGTAGTCCGCTACAGCCCGGTTCACCGGAGTCCTGCTAGCCCAGCACTACTGTTCAGGACGCTTGACTGGCCGGCATGTGTTTCACTTCGTCCCTATGTCTGTCCCTTCGGGGAAATGTCACGCGGTGATCTCCGGAGTCCTGTCTAGCCTGCTACAGCCCGGGATTTCCCGGAGTCCTGTTAGCCCAGTGCTACAGCCCGGAATCACTCGTTGATGACCGACATGTTCGTTGTGATTCATGTATGCCTGTCTCCATAGGTCTGTGCCGCTTTGGGTTCACGACTAGCCATGTCGGCCCGGGTTCTCGGTCATATGGATGCTAGCGACATTGTCATATACGCGAGCCAAAAGGCGCAAACGGTCCCGGGCCATGGTAAGGCGACACCCGTGGGATACCGTGCGTGAGGCCGCAAAGTGATATGAGGTGTTACCGGCTAGATCGATGTGGCTTAGAATTGGGGTCCTGACAGCGTTGGCATCAGAGCCGGACTGCCTGTAGGTTCGTTCAGCCAAACTGGTCGATGTCGAGTCTAGAAATGCTTTAGTTATATGTAAGGGAATTGATTGTGGGAGGGAACGTAAGGTTCTTTTATTCCTTTACCCTATGCTTCTGATCTGAGTCATTCTCTTCTCATTCAACGTGGGTTAAGGACTAGGCTCTCTTCTTCTATCAGGTTCACGTGTTACTGATCCGTAGTAGTTCATAGGATTATTGCTACGAGTTCCAGTCCAGTTTCTACTATTTTAGTACGTTGCTATGTGAATCAGAACCTTGATATGATGCTGTTGAGCGGTATTGTGAACTGTTGTGGATGTCTCAAATCTTTTTCTGAGCATTTACAGCCGTTATGCTGCCCAAATTTCCCTAGGAATTCTGATGTCTTTATCTTGTGGTTGTGCTTTCAGATGGCCAATCAGTCTCAAAATCAAGTGGTTCGCCTGACCAGGTGCCTCGACGTGCCCGGTCATACTGCTATGTTGGTCCGGGTCATGATCGAGACAGGATACCGTTGGTATCCCGAATACACTGTTGAAGAGCAGTTCCGCGACTTTAATCAAAGCCAGTATTTATGCACCGTCAGGATATTTCCTTCCTATCCTGGATCTACCGAGCCCCTTCACTGTTCCTATGGACTCGGAGTTACCATTGAGATGGCTGTGCAGGATGCTGCCTATTCCATGATGACCATCTTGCGAGTCCGGACTGGCCTGCTTCAGAACACTGACTTCCGTTACATGCCAGCTTCACTTCCGGGAGCACAGGGGTATCTTCAGGCTATCTATGCTGACTCCACTCAGGAGGACTCATTAACTCGTACCACCGCTGAGATGCTCGAAGATAAGGACCGAGAGAATCGGGCCTTGAGGCTGGAGCTCTTCAATACCCGTGCTGATCATTGGGCCACATTGACTCGGTTTGCACCCGCGGTGCAAGCTGGATGTATGGATACCAGGGATCTGTATCCTGTGAGAGCAGCTCTGCCAGACATGGTGGATTGGCGTGATGTGGAGGCATCACCCCACCCCTTGGTCCCCGCAGGCCACCGTTTGTTGGTCCAAGACCTTATCCTAGCCCCTATGGTCCACAGGCTCCTCAGGACCGTCTGTTTCCGGATGATCACGTTGAACTTCCAGGCTATGGAGGTGACTTCTATGAGGACTACTACGGAGCTATCTGAGTTAGTAGTAGTACCACTAGTATTGTAGTAGTTGTATCTCCACTGTCCTGTGTGACTTGTGGAATACGACTTGGTGTGTAATCGATTCCGGAGGTGTAGACAAATAATGTATAGGGACTCGGAATGCCTCCGATGAGATGTAACGTCTACCTTCATAGTTGTACTGTAGCATGGGCTTGTACTAAACTATGTATGACGAGTATGACCGTTGGTGTATATATGGCAGTTTTATATTACCATGGCATACGAATGAGCATCTCTGCATTCCGCGTTATCCTTTACATTCTGCACTTCCCTGTTAAGTTTGAGCCATCCTTGTCTAAACCGTTGTCTTGTTTTCCTCCTAGGATGGTCAACACCCGCGGAAACCCTGCTGCCCCAGCGCAGGGGGAAGCCAATGCAGCTAGAGGTGAAAATTTGCCTCACCCGCCTTCCCTGGCCGAAGTGATGCTGGAGGCGGAAAGGAACAAGCGTGAGACCAACCGCCTGCTGGAGCGGATTGAGCAGAACACTGCATGCCACCCACGAAATGCCTTGGTGTCAATCAACGACTTCATCAAGCTGTACCCACCAAAGTTTAACCATTCCGTCGAGCCCCTCGATGCAGATGATTGGCTTCGCAGCATCACCCACAAGCTACGTTCTGCCAACGTAGCTGAAGCCGACAAGGTTACCTATGCTGCTTATCATCTTGAGGGCCCCGCTAGCCATTGGTGGGAAAACTACGAAGCTATGCGCCCGGTCGGCCAAATCACTACCTGGGCTGAGTTCAGCGAGGCTTTCCGTGAGCATCACATTCCGGAAGGTCTCATGGATCGCAAGAGGGAGGAGTTCTGCAACTTCACCCAAGGAAGGCTGACTGTGGATGCATATAGCCGAGAATTTGAGAACCTGGCACGCTATGCTCCTGAAGAGGTTTCTACTGACGCCAAGAAGCAGGCAAGGTTCCGTAAGGGACTTAGCCCTGAGCTTCGCCGTGATCTCCGTCTGCACGAGTGCACATCCTTCCAGAAGTTGGTCAATAAAGCTATCAGTGCTGAGACAGGCCAGACTGATTATGACGCTTCACGCAAGCACTCCCGTGATTTTGGGTCTTCATCCGGCTCTGGAGCTCAGAAGCGCCGGGTGTGGATTCCAAGCACCGCACTGCCACCCAGATTCACCCCGAGGCCATCCTTTGAGGCGCCTCGTCCCAACCAGCAAATTGCACCATCCAAGCCCTATGGTGGCCCCGCTGCTAATGTTGCTCCACGCCCCACTGTGGTAACATGCTTCAAGTGTGGAGAACCGGGTCACTATAGTCGAGAGTGTCCCCAGAACAACCCCAATCAAGCTGGAAAGTCCGTTGGCCGTGGTAAGCCCGCGGGAAAGACTTTCTACGCCAAGCCGGCCACTACTGCACGTGGCCATGTCAACTATGTTTCAGCCGAAGAGGCTCATGAGGATCCCAACGTCGTCCTTGGTACGCTCCTTGTTAACTGCCATCCGGCATCTGTTCTTTTCGATACTGGAGCATCTCATTCATTCATATCCGAGAATTATGCTCGGTTGCATAACACGACATTCTGTGACATGCCCACTTCCATGGTAATTCAAACTCCGGGTTCCAAATGGCAAACTTCTAGGGTAAGCCATGGGAACGAAATTCTTGTCGATAGGCTTGTCTTCCTTGCATCTTTAATAGCTCTCAAGTCCTCCGACATAAACATCATCTTGGGTATGGACTGGATGTCGGCTCATTACGCCAAGATCGATTGTGCCACTAGAACCGTTCAACTTACTCATCCCTCGGGCAAGACAGTTAATGTCTTAACTCGAGTGGCCAAGCGCCAACTTTACTCTCTCAATGCCAACCCCCTTCCAGACCTTGAGGACGTTCTGGTAGTCCGAGACTTCCCGGATGTGTTTCTGGAAGAACTGCCAGGTGTTCCACCTGACCGGGATGTCGAGTTTGTGATAGACCTTGTTCCAGGAACCGTTCCAATTGCTAGAAGACCCTACAAGATGGCACCCTTAGAACTAGCCGAGCTTAAGAACCAACTCGATGAGTCCTTGAACAAAGGGTTCATCCGTCCTAGCTCCTCTCCTTGGGCTTGCCCCGTCCTCTTCGTCAAGAAGAAGGATGGAACGGATCGAATGGTTGTGGATTACCGACCTGTCAATCTGGTCACCATCAAGAACAAATACCCGCTTCCCAGGATCAACGACCTGTATGATCAGCTCGCTGGATCCTCAGTCTTCTCCACGATGGATTTGAGGTTGGGCTACCATCAAATCAAAATCAGAAACGGGGACATTCCCAAAACGGCTTTTGTTACTCGTTATGGCCAATACGAGTACACCGTCATGTCCTTCGGTTTAACCAATGCCCCGGCCACTTTCTCCCGGTTAATGAACTCGGTTTTCATGGAGTACTTGGACAAATTCGTCGTAGTATACCTCGATGACATACTCATCTACTCCAAGAATGAAGAGGAACATGCCGAACATCTAAGGCTGGTATTGATGAAACTTCGAGAGCATCGCCTTTATGCAAAATTCTCCAAGTGTGAATTTTGGTTGTCAGAAGTGACCTATCTAGGCCACGTAATCTCTGGTAAGGGTATTGCTATCAATCCCGAGCGAGTTCAAGCCGTCCTTGATTGGACTCCACCTGTTTCGGTCAAGCAAGTTCGGAGTTTCCTTGGCCTAGCGAGCTATTGCCGCCGCTTCGTCGAGAATTTCTCCAAGGTTGCTAAACCTCTAACTGAACTCCTCAAGAAAGATAAAAAGTTCGAGTGGACTCCACAGTGCGAGTTCAGTTTTCAGGAACTGAAAAGACGCCTGACATCTGCTCCCGTACTGGTACCACCAGATTTCTCCAAGGACTTTATTATCTATTGCGACGCCTCGCGACAAGGACTAGGTTGCATACTCATGCAAGATCGTCAGGTAATTGCCTATGCTTCACGGCAATTACACCCACATGAGGAAAATTATCCCACACATGATCTAGAGCTTGCAGCTGTAGTCCATGCACTCAAAACCTGGCGACATTACCTCCTCGGTAATCGTTGCGAGATCTTCACCGATCACCAAAGCTTGAAATATATCTTCACCCAACCAGATTTGAATCTCAGGCAAAGATGTTGGGTCGAGTTGATCTCGGATTACGACTTAGGAATAACCTACACCCCTGGCAAGGCCAATGTCATGGCCGATGCATTAAGTCGTAAGTCCTACTGTAACAACCTGATGTTACAACAAAGTCAACCACTTCTCCATGAGGAATTTCGCAAGCTTAATCTTCACATTGTTCCTCAAGGATTCCTATCCACCCTGGTAGCAGAACCTACCCTTACGGATCAGGTCATCAAGGCGCAGAAGATAGATCCGGGAATTTCCCGTATCAAGAGAAACGTTAGAAAAGGAATCGTGAATTGTTTCTCCATTGATGACCAAGGTGTTGTATACTTTGGGAATCGCCTAGTGGTTCCGAAGGCGCGAAACCTGAGGCGACTGATCCTTAAGGAAGCTCATGAATCCCCTCTCACCATTCATCCCGGTAGTACCAAAATGTATCAAGACCTACGCCAGAGGTTTTGGTGGACTAGGATGAAGAGAGAAATCGCTCAATACGTTGCTAATTGCGACGTTTGTCGTCGTGTTAAAGCAGAGCATCAACGGCCTGCTGGCACCCTTCAACCTTTGGCTATTCCTGAATGGAAATGGGACAAAATCAGTATGGATTTCATCACTGGGTTTCCCAGGACCAAGAAGGGAAATAATGCCATCTTCGTCGTGATCGACCGTCTTTCCAAAGTAGCCCATTTCCTACCTGTTCGTGAGAGTATCACCGCTAGCCAGCTAGCTGACTTATACATCTCCCGAATAGTGTCTCTTCATGGTGTCCCATTGGAAATTAACTCAGACCGTGGAAGTCTCTTCACCTCTCGATTTTGGGAAAGTTTCCAAAATGCTATGGGAACTCATCTCTCCTTTAGCACCGCCTTCCATCCTCAATCAAGTGGTCAAGTAGAGCGAGTAAATCAAATTCTGGAAGATATGCTCCGAGCTTCTGTTATCTCGTTCGGAATGAGTAGGGAGAAATGCCTTCCATTTGCGGAGTTTGCATATAACAATAGCTATCAAGCTAGTTTGGGCAAGGCTCCCTTCGAAGTTCTCTATGGACGAAAATGTCGAACGCCTCTTAACTGGTCAGAAACCGGGGAAAGACAACTCTTTGGCCCGGGTATGATTCAGGAAGCAGAAGAGCAGGTTCGCGTTATTCGTGAGAAATTGAAAACAGCCCAATCTCGCCAAAAGAGTCAATATGATCGTAAGCATAAGCCTATGACATTTGAAATTGACGAGAAAGCTTACCTTCGGGTTACCCCGTTAAAGGGAACCCATCGCTTCGGTATCAAAGGCAAATTGGCTCCTCGTTACATTGGACCCTTTCGCATTATTGCCAAACGAGGAGAAGTTGCCTACCAATTGGAACTACCTCCGCATCTTAACAGAGTTCACGACGTCTTCCACGTTTCGCAACTCAGGCGTTGCTTCGCGGATCCTATCCGTGGAGTGGACCACGAAACGCTTGATTTACAAGATAACCTTTCTTATCGGGTATACCCCGTTCGTATCCTTGATCAAGCCGAGCGTACCACTCGACGTCATAATATCAAGTTTCTCAAGGTTCAATGGTCACACCATTCCGAGGAAGAAGCCACTTGGGAAAGGGAGGATCGCCTTCGACTCGAGTACCCCGCCTTCTTCCCAGATGATCCTAAATCTCGCGACGAGATTCTATTGAGTGGGGGTGAGTTGTTCTGGAATGGAGTCCCGGATAGAATAATCCGCCTTTTGGTACGAATTCAGCAAAGGCCTTCCAAATAGCGATATTCGGAAGGCTCTTGCTGAACTTTGTACCAAAAAGCGAATTATCCTATCTGGGACTCCGTTCCAGAACTACTTTGAAGAGCTTCCTACCATCATGCACATGTTACTTTCGCCTAATGATGAAGACATGGTTTTGTTGAATCCTTTGACACTAGGCAACCTCCCGACCCCAAGGCGATCCTCTCGAACATGAGAGGAAGAAGAGGATAAAAAATGAAGAGGAAGAAGAAGAAAAAAGAGGAGAAGAAAGAATAGAGGAGTTCTTCTCCTCTATTCTTTCTTCTCCTCTTTTTTTCTTCTTCTTCCTCTTTTTTTATCGGGAACGAGGGTCATCGAGGGACATATATAGATGTAGTGTCGTCGTTGTCGATATATACCCCCTCCCGATAGCTTACTATGATTAGGTAGCTAGTTCTACGTTTGGCACTAATATATCCATCTGTCATGTTTGAATAATAATTGCCATGTTGTAAATATTTGTAGAAACTATGGACACCGCCCTAGACAAAGCAAGAAAAGAAGCGTTGTTGAGGGAGATAATCGCACAAGGAAGTGATACCGTCTCGTACTATCTCAACGATATCATCGATGGTCCGGAAGGAGAGGGTGAACAAGATGGCTACGGTGACCTAATGCCGGTGCAAGAAGAAGAACATGAGTACGGCGCCGGTGACCCAATGCCGGTGCAAGAAGGAGACCGTGATGACGGCTTCGGTGACCGAACCGAGTCCAGCTAGGTATATATATTAGTTAAGCCTATGCTGACTAGCTGATTGATGCATTCATTGTTTTGGTATGTACACATATTAATTAAGTCTTTGTTCTTTTTTCTAGCCCTCCGGATCGAGCACAACTTCGGTAAAGAGACGAGGCCCGAAGAAAAAGTTGAGCTCGGATGAAAAGCTTGAGATCACAGCAATCGCGCCCGACGGCCAACCTATTGAACCCCTCCGGACAAAGAGGGCATTTGTTGCTCAGTGCGGGGTTCTGGTTAGGGACAAGATCCCGATAAGCATCCAGCAATGGTTTAAGCCGGCTACAGAAGACCCTGAGGTGTCTTATGTCAATGATATGCAGAAAAATGATCTTTGGACTGAGCTGAAGTCAAATTTCACCCTACCGCCAGAGGATAATCCAGAGAACCCAATTAAAGAGAAATTAATCAAGTCTTTTGCTCTGAAGAGGATGGCAGATCTATTCAGGAGGTGGAAGAAAGAGCTGAATAGGTTTGTCGATAAAAAAGAGACACCAGAATTCAAGGGCAGATATGAGAAGATCAGAGATCACTGGCCCGCATTTGTGGCCTACAAGACATTGGAAAAGAGTAAGAAGATGTCGGCGACAAACAAGCAGAATGCCGCGAAGAAGAAGCTTCACCATCACACGGGGTCAGGTGGCTACCTCGTAGCCCGGCCTAAGTGGTCCAAGGTTGAGAATGATCTGGTTCATAAAGGGATCAGACCAGAGACAAATAACTGGCCAGACTGTTGCCGGACTTGGTTCTTCGGGGCTGGCGGAACCTTGGACCCTGAAACAGAGGAATGCATTTGGACGTACGAACAAATGGACATACCAGTCAGTAAGCTTAAGCACTATATCGACGCAGCGCAGGAAGGGACGTTCGTTCCAGACAGAGAGCACGACGAGCTCACAATGGCCCTCGGGAATCCTGAGCACCCTGGACGGACACGAGGCACGCCAGGCTCCGTTTCGTGGAAGGTTGGGTTTCCGGACGCAGGCGGTTACAAATCCCATGAGAGGAGGAAAAAAGTGCAGCAGACCGAACTGCAGGCGCTGCACGCAAGGGTACAAGCGATAGAGGAACGAGAAGCAAATCGCAGCAAACGTACTGCCGAAGCCTCCCCCGAAGCTACCCCGCCATCTCAGCGCAGAAGCAGCGTGTCACACCCTAGCTAGGTTATGCATTAGAGTGTGCATCATGTTTACTTTCATCAGAAATGGAAATGGGGAAAGCAGAACCCCCAGCACCCCCCCCTGAAATCAACTAGGGTTTACTAAAAATAAATTCAATGAACCTGAAATGCCCTTCAGATATGTTCACCCTCTTTGCCTTGGGTTAGAACCCTTGGGAAAAATGGTGCATATATTTTTAGGTCAACAAAAGGGGCATTGACTTAATTCATAAATATTTGAATTTGGGCATTTAAATACTATTAAATAATTCAAATGCTCAAATAATGTTGGAATTATTTTTGGGCCACTGAAATATTTCAGAAAGTGTCCATAAATATTTTCAGGATTTTATAAAATGATTTAGTATTTAAACTAAATCAAAACAGAATAGCAAAAATAGAAAACAGAATAAAATTTGAGAGAGAGAGAGAGTAGGCCAGTGGGCCACTTACCTGGCGCCACCAACCGGCGCAGCACGGCCCAGCCCACCAGGCGACGCTAGTCGTCTCCTTCCTTTGCCAGGAGGACGACGGCGTGGCGCGCGCACAGGAGGCGAAGCCACCTCCTGCTTCCACCTCCTGCTTCCCCCGGCCCTCCTAGCGACGCCACGGCGATGTCTCGTGTCCCCTCGCTCCTCTCCCTCACTCGCTCCACTCTCTCTCGCTCCCCTGACCCCCTTCCCCGAGCTCATCCGAGAGTCGCCGTCGCCGTCGCTTGTCGTTACCGTGGCCACCAGCACCCCCCACGCCGGCCAGCGCCCCCATGAGCTTCGCCTCGACGCCGTAGAGCCGTACGCCAAGGCACGTGACCCCGGGAGGCCAGCAACATCGCCATCACCGTCGTCTTCCACCTCGGGCTCCGGCCACCTTCATCATCGATTCGCCGCACGCAGGACGCCCCCGAGCCCGCTAACCATCCCTACGGCACCGCGGTGAGCTCCGCAACCGTTTCCCCCTCTTCCCCGCTCCAATTGATCGCCGTAGCCGTCACCCCCATGATGACCGAAGTGCGCCGCCGCCCGAGCTCGCCGTCGATGATGCTCCGGTGACCAAATGGTCATCCTGGAGTGTCGAACCTACTCCCCGCGATGCGTAGCACCCTCCTAGCCCCCTTGCCCCGCTCTTCTACGCACAGAAACGCGACCCCGCGCGCAACCGAACTCCGGCGGCCGCCAAAGAGCTCGCCGCCGTCAACTCCGGCCATCCTAGCTGCTGCTGCTGCCACCACTAGATCCGCGAGAGCGCCAGCAAGCCGTAGCAACAAACCACGCTCAAAATGGAGCCCTATAGCGCATTTCCGAGCCGCTCCGCCGTCTCTGTCGTCGCCGGCGACGAGCCGTGGACCAAGTCCGGCAGGTTTGACCCCGCTGACTGCTGACTGGGTGGGCCCAGTTGACCCCCTGGGTCACTGACGCGTGGGCCCCAGGCCACTAATGAACCAGGATTAGGATTAACTTAAATTAGTTAAACTAATGACCCTGACAGGCGGGACCCACTAGTCAGCCTCTCTCCCTGCCCTGTTACACTGACCAGTGGACCCCACTGGTCAGGTTTGACCTGGAGGCAACCCTGTTGACCAGCTGACGTCACCCTGACGTCAAGCTGACACAGTAAATCATTTTCTAGTTTAAAAATAATTCAGGAAATTCCAGAAAATACCCAAGACTTCAAAAATTCATAGAAATTCAACCATAACTCCAAATGAGACAAATTATATATGTAAAATTATCAGAAAAATTCAAGGAATCCATCTGTACCCTTTTCATGCATGTTTGAACAATGTTTGTCCCCTGTTTTGAACAAAACAAATAAAGGGCATTTAAATAATCATATGTGGGGTTGGAATTTGAATCTTGTACTCAAACCAACTCCATTTAAATTATAGCTAGTTGCATTAGCTCAAGACACATCCATATTGCCATGTCATAGCATGCATCATATTGTTGCATATCGTCATGTGTTGATTGTGCTCGGTTGTGTTCTTCGTTGAAGGTTCTGCCTCCGAGGATATTCACGAGTATCCAACTGAAGGGCAGTATCCCGTCACCACTCCATCAGGCAAGCAACCATTGATCATTCCGATACAACCCATGTTCTCGCTCCTGCTCTTGTTTACTGCATTAAGACAACACGATTCAAACTGTTGTGTGCTACGGTAGTTGAACCCTTATCCTCTGCATGACCTGTCATTGCCACAGTAACTAGATGAAACCCACTAGCATGTGTAGGAGTTGATTGAGCCATGTTTTGGGATTCCTACCTTGCTATGCCTGCTATGCTTAGAGTTGTGTCAGGTCTGGTTCATCTGGGTGATGGGCTAGAGTGAAATGCTTGTGCCAGTAATATGAGGGATGTGTTGAACATGTTTTGGTAAAGGTATCGATGAGAGGCCATGTAGGAGTACATGGTGGGTTGTTTCATTGAGGCCGTCCATAAGAACTGAGATCTGTATGTGTGATTTAAGATGCAGTTACTACCGTACATTGGGCCCGAAACCAATGGACCCTCTCGGCTTCTTAGCCACCCTAGTACTCTGTCCAGGAGTTGCAATTAGTTTCTGGTGTTTGTAGGATATGTGTTGGCGGCCGTGCGTAGTGCTGACCCTAGGGGTGGGCTATGTTGCGGTAGATACACCGTGGCACGGTGTACCGAGTCACCCGTTTGGTGTCTCGGGAACCCTGCTCACATCGTTCGGGGCCGTATGTGGAAACCTCGGCCGGACTCCCTGCGGATGGAACCTGGATAGGCGATAACCTGGACTAGGGGCTTAGGTGTTTAGGTAGGCCGTGGCCGACACCCTCGCTGGGCTTCCGCTTGAAGGTTGCCGAGTACATGTCGTGTAGACGACGGTAAGCGGTGAAAGCGTGTATGACGAAGTACACCCCTGCAGGGTATAAAACTATTCGAATAGCCGCGTCCGCGGTAAAGGACTACTTGGTTGCCTATACAGTTCATAGACAAGTTAATGGATACTACTAAAAGACTCAAGATAAGTGTGAGTACCGAGGATGGCCCCTCGCAGGTTACGAGGGAGGATCCACGGTGGAGTATTGTGATGGTGAGTAGTGGACTCGTGTGCGAAAACTATTTTGCTAAAAGATTCCGTAGGATAGCTTAGCCAAGAGTAAAAGCTGGCTTGCTGCATAAACCCCACCACCTTCTTGAGAATGAGCATGTACAGTAGGTTCTGATGTAAGACTTGCTGAGTACCTTTGTACTCATGTTTGCTTATTTATTGCTTCCAGACGACAACACTGCCCCCTCCGATGGGTTTTACGTAGACCTTGACGTCGACGAGTGACTAGCCACCCAGGTGGTGATCCAGGCCATGGAGGGCCTATGTAGATAGACAGGCTTCGAGAAGCCTTCTTTTCTTTCTAGAGTCTGTACTCAGACTAGTTGCTTCCGCATGTGCTTGTATGACTGTATGACTTGAGTGTCGGGTCATGTGACCCCTACCTGTATGGATATGTTATGTATGGCTCCCTGGAGCCTTTAAATAAAGTACTTGAGTTGTAGGGTTTTGTTGTGATGCCATGTTGTATGTACTCATATCGAGCATATTGTATGTATGATTGAAATGCTTGGTATGAGTGGGATCCGACAATCTAGTTGTTTGTCCTTCGCAGCCTTTCTTATGGGGAAATGTAGTCTAGTGTTCCTCGAGCCATAGTAGTCCGCTACAGCCCGGTTCACCGGAGTCCTGCTAGCCCAGCACTACTGTTCAGGACACTTGACTGGCCGGCATGTGTTTCACTTCGTCCCTATGTCTGTCCCTTCGGGGAAATATCACGCGGTGATCTCCGGAGTCCTGTCTAGCCTGCTACAGCCCGGGATTTCCCGGAGTCCTGTTAGCCCAGTGCTACAGCCCGGAATCACTCGTTGATGACCGACATGTTCGTTGTGATTCATGTATGCCTGTCTCCATAGGTCTGTGCCGCTTTGGGTTCACGACTAGCCATGTCGGCCCGGGTTCTCGGTCATATGGATGCTAGCGACATTGTCATATACGCGAGCCAAAAGGCGCAAACGGTCCCGGGCCATGGTAAGGCGACACCCGTGGGATACCGTGCGTGAGGCCGCAAAGTGATATGAGGTGTTACCGGCTAGATCGATGTGGCTTAGAATCGGGGTCCTGACACAGCGTGGCTTCCACCGAGCAGCTTCAGCTGCAGCATGCCTTGACGGCTCCTGCCAGCTATCCTGTGGATGCTATAACGGAGTCTCAAAATTGCCACCTTATGACGCAATGGATGAATTTGAAGGTCAAGGCGGCTGTTGGCACTGTGTTATCCTACTGCACCCGGCGCAACTTTTCACTGCATGCCGATTCCAGAAGGATATGCTAGGGTGATGGTGGATGAGATAACAGAGGGATTTGAGGACCTCCAGCTTGACCACCCTACCGGTGAAGCGGAGACTCGGCTGGGGTCTGCTCTGAAGACTCCATGCCTATGGCGGAAGGACCTCATCAACCTTCCGAACTGGACGCCTCCGCCCCCTCCTCCTCCTCCGGCGAGTCAGGGCACTCCGCCTCCTCCACCGCCTCCTCCTCCGGCGAGTGACGATCAGGGCCCTCGGCCGGCTCCTTCTCCGGCGCGTGGCGGCACTCCGCCTCCGTCTCCGCCTGCGCCGACGCGCCCGAGCAGCCAACCTCCTCCTTCTCCGCCTCGTCAACAAGGGCAGAAGAGACCTGCCGCCGCTCCAGCTGCTCCGGCGGGTCGTAGTCCTTCTCCTCCGCCTCTTAAGCAAGTAAAGAAGACAACCGCTTCGTCTGCTCGGTCGGCGTCTAGCAGTACAACCAGAGGCGGGAGGACATACAGATTCGGTCCTTCTCTGAAGACTCCAGAGAAGTTACCATACGAGAGGACCCAGGAGGAGAACGCCGAGATCGCGCGAGAAGAAGTGAGGAAATTCTTGTTGGGGAACGTAATAATTTCAAAATTTTCCTACGCACACGCAAGATCATGGTGATGCATAGCAACGAGAGGGGAGAGTGTTGTCTACGTACCAACGCAGACCGACTGCGGAAGCGATCACACAACGTAGAGGAAGTAGTCGTACGTCTTCTTCCTGATCCGACCGATCCAAGCACCGTTACTCCGGCACCTCCGAGTTCTTAGCACACGTTCAGCTCGATGATGTTCCTCGGGCTCCGATCCAGCAAAGCGTCAAGGAAGAGTTCCATCAGCACGACGGCGTGGTGACGATTTTGATGTACTACCGACGCAGGGCTTTGCCTAAGACCCGTAACGGTATGATCGAGGTGGAATTTGGTGGCAGGGGGCACCGCACACGGCTAAGGAACGATCTCAAGGATCAACTTGTGTGTCTATGGGGTGTCCCCTACCCCCGTATATAAAGGTTGGAGGGAGGGGGGCTGGCCGGCCAGAGAGAGGGAGGCGCAGGAGGAGTCCTACTCCTACCGGGAGTAGGACTCCCCCCTCCAATCCTAGTCCAACTAGGAATCCTTTAAAGGAGAGAGATAGAGAGGTGGCCGGCCCCTCTCCTAGTCCTAATAGGACTAGGGAGAGGGGGGAGGCGCAGCCCTATGTGGGCTGCCCTCTCACCTTTCCACTAAGGCCCATGTTGGCCCATTTGGCTCCCGGGGGGTTCCGGTAACCCTCCCGGTAATCCGGTAAAATCTCGATTTCACCCGGAACACGTCCGATGTCCAAACATAGGCTTCCAATATATCAATCTTTACGTCTCGACCATTTCGAGACTCCTCGTCATGTCCGTGATCTCATCCGGGACTCCGAACAACCTTCGGTACATCAAAATGCATGAACTCATAATAACTGTCATCGTAACGTTAAGCGTGCGGACCCTACGGTTTGAGAACAATGTAGACATGACCGAGACATGTCTCCGGTCAATAACCAATAGCGGGACCTGGATGCCCATATTGGCTCCTACATATTCTATGAAGATCTTTATCGGTCAGACCGCATAACAACATACGTTGTTCCCTTTGTCATCGGTATGTTACTTGCCCGAGATTCGATCGTCGGTATCCAATACCTAGTTCAATCTCGTTACTGGCAAGTCTCTTTACTCATTCCGTAATACATCATCTCACAACTAACATCTTAGTTATAATGCTTGCAAGGCTTATGTGATGTGTATTACCGAGAGGGCCCAGAGATACCTCTCCGACAATCGGAGTGACAAACCCTAATCTCGAAATACGCCAACCCAACATCTACCATTGGAGACACCTGTAGTACTCCTTTATAATCACCCAGTTATGTTGTGACGTTTGGTAGTACCCAAAGTGTTCCTCCGGTAAACGGGAGTTGCATAATCTCATAGTTATAGGAACATGTATAAGTCATGAAGAAAGCAATAGCAACATACTAAACGATCGGGTGCTAAGCTAATGGAATGGGTCATGTCAATCAGATCATTCAACTAATGATGTGACCTCGTTAATCAAATAACAACTCTTTGTTCATGGCTAGGAAACATAACCATCTTTGATTAACGAGCTAGTCAAGTAGAGGCATACTAGTGACACTCTGTTTGTCTATGTATTCACACATGTATTATGTTTCTGGTTAATACAATTCTAGCATGAATAATAAACATTTATCATGATATAAGGAAATAAATAATAACTTTATTATTGCCTCTAGGGCATATTTCCTTCAGTCTCCCACTTGCACTAGAGTCAATAATCTAGTTCACATCACCATGTGATTTAGCAGCAATAGTTCACATCACCATGTGATTAACACCCATAGTTCACATCGTCATGTGACCAACACTCAAAAGGTTTACTAGAGTCAGTAATCTAGTTCACATATCTATGTGATTAACACCCAAAGAGTACTAAGGTGTGATCATGTTTTGCTTGTGAGATAATTTTAGTCAACGGGTCTGTCACATTCAGATCCGTAAGTATTTTGCAAGTTCTATGTCTACAATGCTCTATACGGAGCTACTCTAGCTAATTGCTCCCACTTTCAATATGTATCCAGATTGAGACTTTAGATTCATCTGGATCAGTGTCAAAAACTTGCATCGATGTAACCCTTTACGACGAACCTTTTTGTCACGTCCATAATCGAGAAACATATCCTTATTTCACTAAGGATAATTCTGACCGCTGTCCAGTGATCTATTCCTAGATCACTATTGTATTCCCTTGCCAAATCAGTGCAGGGTATACAATAGATCTGGTATACAGCATGACATACTTTATAGAACCTATGGCCAAGGCATAGGGAATGGCGTTCATTCTCTTTCTATCTTCTATCGTGGTCGGGCTTTGAGTCTTACTCAACTTCACACCTTGTAATACAGGCAAGAACTCTTTCTTTGATTGTTCCATTTTGAACTACTTCAAAATCTTGTCAAGGTATGTACTCATTGAAAAAACTTATCAAGCGTCTTGATCTATCTCTATAGATCTTGGGGCTCAATATGTAAGCAGCTTCACCGAGGTATTTCTTTGAAAAACTCCTTTCAAACACTCCTTTATGCTTTACAGAATAATTCTACATTATTTCCGATCAACAATATGTCATTCACATATACTTATCAGAAATGCTGTAGTGCTCCCACTCACTTTCTTGTAAATACAGGCTTCACCGCAAGTCTGTATAAAACTATATGCTTTGATCAACTCATCAAAGCGTATATTCCAACTCCGAGATGCTTGCACCAGTCCACAGGTGGATCGCTGGGGCTTGCACATTTTGTTAGCACCTTTCGGATTGTCAAAATCTTCTAGTTGCATCACATACAACTCTTCTTTAATAAATCCATTAAAGAATGCAGTTTTGTTTATCCATTTGCCAGATTTCATAAAATGCGGCAATTGCTAACATGATTCAGACAGACTTAAGCATAGATACGAGTGAGAAAAAATCATCGTAGTCAAACCTTGAACTTGTCGAAAAACTTTTTCGACAATTCTAGCTTTGTAGATAGTAACACTACTATCAGCGTCCGTCTTCCTCTTGAAGATCTATTTATTTTCTATGGTTTTCCGATCATCGGGCAAATCCATCAAAGTCCATACTTTGTTCTCATACATGGATCATATCTCAGATTTCATGGCTTCAAGCCACTTTGCGGAATCTGGGCTCACCATCGCTTCTTCATAGTTCGTAGGATCATCATGATCTAGTAGCATGACTTCCAGAACAGGATTACCGTACCACTCTGGCGCGGATCTTACTCTAGTTGATCTACGAGGTTCAGTAGTGTCTTATTCTGAAGTTTCATGATCATCATCATTAGCTTCCTCACTAACTGGTGTAGGTGTCACAGAAACATTTTTCTGTGATGTACTACTTTCCAATAAGGGAGCAGGTACAGTTACCTCGTCAAGTTCTACTTTCCTCCCACTCACTTCTTTCGAGAGAAACTCCTTCTCCAGAAAGTTTCCGAATTTAGCAACAAAAGTCTTGCCTTCGGATCTGTGATAGAAGGTGTATCCAACAGTTTCCTTTGGATATCCTATGAAGATGCACTTCTCCGATTTGAGTTTTGAGCTTATCAGGATGAAACTTTTTCATATAAGCATCGCAACCCCAAACTTTAAGAAACGACAACTTTGGTTTCTTGCCAAACCATAGTTCATAAGGTGTTGTCTCGACGGATATAGATGGTGCCCCTTTTTAACGTGAATGCAGCTGTCTCTAATGCATGACCCCAAAAACAATAGTGTTAAATCGGTAAGAGACATCATAGATCGCACTATATCCAATAAAGTACGGTTATGACGTTCGGACACACCATTATGATGTGGTGTTCTAGGTGGCGTGAGTAGTGAAACTATTTCACATTGTTTTAACTGAAGACCAAACTCGTAACTCAAATATTTGTCTCCGTGATCAGATCATAGAAACTTTATTTTCTTGTCACGATGTTTTTCACTTCACTCTGAAATTCTTTGAACTTTTCAAATGTTTCAGACTTATGTTTCATCAAGTAGATATACTCATATCTGCTCAAATCATTTGTGAAGATCAGAAAATAATGATACCTGTCGCGAGCCTCAATATTCATCGGACCACATACATCAGTATGTATGATTTCCAACAAATCTTTTCTCGCTCCATTGTTCCGGAGAACAGCGTTTTAGTCATCTTGCCCAAAAGGCATGGTTCGCAAGCATCAAGTGATTCATAATCAAGTGATTTCAAAATCCCATCAGCATGGAGTTTCTTCATGCGCTTTACACCAATATGACCTAAACGGCAGTGCTACAAATAATTTGCACTTTCATTATTAACTTTGCATCTTTTGGTTTCAATATTATGATTATGTGTATCACCATGATCGAGATCCAACGAACTATTTTCATTGGGTGTGTAACCATATAAGGTTTTATTCATGTAAACAGAACAACAATTTATTCTCTTACTTTATGAATAACCGTATTGCAATAAACATGATCAAATCATATTCATGCTCAACGCAAAAACCAAATAACACTTATTTAAGTTCAACACTAATCCCGAAAGTATAGGGGAGTATGCGATGATGATCATATCAATCTTGGAACTACTTCCAACACACATCGTCACTTTACCCTTAACTAGTCTCTATTTATTCTGCAACTCCCGTTTTGAGTTACTACTCTTAGCAACTGAACTAGTATCAAATACTGAGGGTTTGCTATAAACACTAGTAAAGTACACATCAATAACATGTATATCAAATATACTTATGTTTCACTTTGCCATCCTTCTTATCCGCCAATCACTTGGGGTAGTTCCGCTTCCAGTAACCAGTCCCTTTGTAGTAGAAGCACTTTGTCTCAGGCTTAGTACCAGACTTGGGCTTCTTCACATGAGTAGCAACTTGCTTGCCGTTCTTTTGAAGTTCCCCTTCTTCCCTTTGCCCTTTTCTTGAAACTAGTGGCCTTGTCAACCATCAACACTTGATGTTTTTCTTGATTTCTACCTTCGTTGATTTCAGCATCACGAAGAGCTTGGGAGTTGTGTTGTTCATCCCTTGCATATTATAGTTCATCACGAAGTTCTACTAACTTGGTGATGGTGACTAGAGAATTCTGTCAATCACTATTTTATCTGGAAGATTAACTCCCACTTGATTCAAGCGATTGTAGTACTCAGACAATCTGGGCACATGCTCACTAGTTGAGCGATTCTCCTCCATCTTTCAGCTATAGAACTTGTTGGAGACTTCATATCTCTCAACTCGGGTATTTACTTGAAATATTAACTTCAACTCCTGGAACATCTCATATGGTCCATGACGTTCAAAACGTCTTTGAAGTCCCGATTCTAAGCCATTAAGCATGGTGCACTAAACTATCAAGTAGTCATCATATTGAGCTAGCCAAACGTTCATAACGTCTGCATCTGCTCCTGCAATAGGTCTGTCACCTAGCGGTGCATCAAGGACATAATTCTTCTGTGCAGCAAATGAGGATAAACCTCAGATCACGGATCCAATCCGCATCATTGCTACTAACGTCTTTCAACACAATTTTCTCTAGGAACATATCAAAAATAAACACAGGGAAGCAACAACGCGAGCTATTGGTCTACAACATAATTTGCAAAATACTACCAGGACTAAGTTCATGATAAATTTAAGTTCAATTAATCATATTACTTAAGAAATCCCACTTAGATAGACATCCCTCTAATCCTCTAAGTGATCACGTGATCCAAATCAACTAAACCATAACCGATCATCACGTGAGATGGAGTAGTTTTCAATGGTGAACATCGTTATGTTGATCATATCTACTATATGATTCACGCTCGACCTTTTGGTCTCCGTGTTCCGAGGCCATATCTGTATATGCTTGGCTCGTCAAGTATAACCTGAGTATTCTGCGTGTGCAACTGTTTTGCACCCGTTGTATTTGGACGTAGAGCTTATCACACCCGATCATCACGTGGTGTCTGGGCACGACGAACTTTGGCAACGGTGCATACTCAGGGAGAACACTTCTTGATAATTTTAGTGAGAGATCATCTTATAATGCTACCGTCAATCAAAGCAAGATAAGATGCATAAAAAGGGATAAACATCACATGCAATCAATATAAGTGATATGATATGGCCATCATCATCTTGTGCTTGTGATCTCCATCTCCGAAGCACCGTCATGATCACCATCGTCACCGGCGCGACACCTTGATCTCCATCGTAGCATCGTTGTCGTCTCGCCAATCTTATGCTTCCACGACTATCACTACCGTTTAGTAATAAAGTAAAGCATTACATCGCGATTGCATTGCATACAATAAAGCGACAACCATATGGCTCCTGCCAGTTGCCGATAACTTGGTTACAAAACATGATCATCTCATACAATAAAATCAGCATCATGCCTTGACCATATCACATCACAACATACCCTGCAAAAACAAGTTAGACGTCCTCTACTTTGTTGTTGCAAGTTTTACGTGGCTGCTACGGGCTTAAGTAAGAACTCATCTCACCTACGCATCAAAACCACAACAATAGTTCGTCAAATAGACTCCGTTTTAACCTTCTCAAGGACCGGGCGTAGTCACACTTGGTTCAACTAAAGTTGGAGAGACAGTCTTCCGCAAGCCATCTATGTGCAAAGCCCGTCGAGGGAACCGATCTCGCGTAAGAGTACGCGTAATGTTGGTCCGGATCGTCTCACCCAACAATACCGCCGAACCAAAGTATGACATGCTGGTAGGCAGTATGACTTGTATCGCCCACAACTCACTTGTGTTCTACTCGTGCATATAACATCAAACCATAAAACCTAGGCTCGGATGCCACTGTTGGGGAACGTAGTAATTTCAAAATTTTCCTACGCACACGCAAGATCATGGTGATGCATAGCAACGAGAGGGGAGAGTGTTGTCTACGTACCAACGCAGATCGACTGCGGAAGCGATCACACAACGTAGAGGAAGTAGTCGTACGTCTTCTTCCCGATCTGACCGATCCAAGCACCGTTACTTCGGCACCTCCGAGTTCTTAGCACACGTTCAACTCGATGACGTTCCTCGGGCTCCGATCCAGCAAAGCGTCAAGGAAGAGTTCCGTCAGCACGACGGCGTGGTGACGATCTTGATGTACTACCGACGCAGGGCTTCGCCTAAGCACTGTAACGGTATGATCGAGGTGGAATTTGGTGGCAGGGGGCACCGCACATGGCTAAGGAACGATCTCAAGGATCAACTTGTGTGTCTATGGGGTGTCCCCTGCCCCCATATATAAAGGTTGGAGGGAGGGGGGCTGGCCGGCCAGAGAGAGGGAGGCGCAGGAGGAGTCCTACTCCTACCGGGAGTAGGACTCCCCCCTCCAATCCTAGTCCAACTAGGAATCCTTTAAAGGAGAGAGAGAGAGAGGTGGCCGGCCCCTCTCCTAGTCCTAATAGGACTAGGGAGAGGGGGGGGAGGAGCAGCCTGAAGGAAATATGCCCTAGAGGCAATAATAAAGTTATTATTTATTTCCTTATATCATGATAAATGTTTATTATTCATGCTAGAATTGTATTAACCGGAAACATAATACATGTGTGAATACATAGACCAACAGAGTGTCACTAGTATGCCTCTACTTGACTAGCTCGTTAATCAAAGATGGTTATGTTTCCTAACCATGAACAAAGAGTTGTTATTTGATTAACGAGGTCACATCATTAGTTGAATGATCTGATTGACATGACCCATTCCATTAGCTTAGCACCCGATCGTTTAGTATGTTGCTATTGCTTTCTTCATGACTTATACATGTTCCTATAACTATGAGATTATGCAACTCCCGTTTACCGGAGGAACACTTTGGGTACTACCAAACGTCACAACGTAACTGGGTGATTATAAAGGAGTACTACAGGTGTCTCCAATGGTAGATGTTGGGTTGGCCTATTTCAAGATTAGGGTTTGTCACTCCGATTGTCGGAGAGGTATCTCTGGGCCCTCTCGGTAATACACATCACATAAGCCTTGCAAGCATAATAACTAAGATGTTAGTTATGAGATGATGTATTACGGAACGAGTAAAGAGACTTGCCGGTAACGAGATTGAACTAGGTATTGGATACCGACGATCGAATCTCGGGCAAGTAACATACCGATGACAAAGGGAACAACGTATGATGTTATGCGGTCTGACCGATAAAGATCTTCGTAGAATATGTAGGAGCCAATATGGGCATCCAGGTCCCGCTATTGGTTATTGACCGGAGACGTGTCTCGGTCATGTCTACATTGTTCTCGAACCGTAGGGTCCGCTCGCTTAACGTTACGATGACAGTTATTATGAGTTTATACATTTTGATGTACCGAAGGTTGTTCAGAGTCCCGGATGAGATCACGGACATGACGAGGAGTCTGGAAATGGTCGAGACGTAAAGATTGATATATTGGAAGCCTATGTTTGGACACCGGAAGTGTTCCGGGTGAAATCGGGATTTTACCAGAATACCGGGAGGGTTACCGGAACACCCCGGGAGGCTAATGGGCCTATTGGGCCTTAGTGGAAAAGAGAAAAGAGGCAGCCCACAAGCTGGCCGGCGCCCCCCCCCCCCTTCCCCAAGTCCTAGTAGGACTAGGAGAAGTGGGCCGGCCCCCTCTCTTCTCTTTCCCCCTTGAGTCCTAATTGGAATAGGATTGAGGGGGGGAGTCCTACTCCCGGTGGGAGTAGGACTCCTCCTGCGCCCTCTCCCCCTAGCCGGCCGAACCCCCTGCCCCTGGCCTTTATATACGGGGGCAGGGGGCACCACAAGACACACAAGTTAATCGTTCCTTAGCCGTGTGCGGTGCCCCCTGCCACCAAATTCCACCTCGATCATACCGTTACAGTGCTTAGGCGAAGCCCTGCGTCGGTAGTACATCAAGATCGTCACCACGCCGTCGTGCTGACGGAACTCTTCCTCGATGCTTTGCTGGATCGGAGCCCGAGGAACGTCATCGAGCTGAACGTGTGCTAAGAACTCGGAGGTGCCGGAGTAATGGTGCTTGGATCGGTTGGATCGGGAAGAAGACGTACGACTACTTCCTCTACGTTGTGTGATCGCTTCCGCAGTCGGTCTGCGTTGGTACGTAGACAACACTCTCCCCTCTCGTTGCTGTGCATCACCATGATCTTGCGTGTGCGTAGGAAAATTTTTGAAATTACTGCGTTCCCCAACAGTGGCATCCGAGCCTAGGTTTTATGGTTTGATGTTATATGCACGAGTAGAACACAAGTGAGTTGTGGGCGATACAAGTCATACTGCCTACCAGCATGTCATACTTTGGTTCGGCGGTATTGTTGGTTGAGACGATCTGGACCAACCTTACGCGTACTCTTACGCGAGACCGGTTCCCTCGACGTGCTTTGCACATAGATGGCTTGCGGAAGACTGTCTCTCCAACTTTAGTTGAACCAAGTGTGACTACGCCCGGTCCTTGAGAAGGTTAAAACGGAGTCTATTTGACGAACTATCGTTGTGGTTTTGATGCGTAGGTGAGATGAGTTCTTACTTAAGCCCGTAGCAGCCACGTAAAACTTGCAACAACAAAGTAGAGGACGTCTAACTTGTTTTTGCAGGGTATGTTGTGATGTGATATGGTCAAGGCATGATACTAATTTTATTGTATGAGATGATCATGTTTTGTAACTAAGTTATCGGCAACTGGCAGGAGCCATATGGTTGTCGCTTTATTGTATGCAATGCAATCGCGATGTAATGCTTTACTAGATTACTAAACGGTAGTAATAGTCGTGGAAGCATAAGATTGGCGAGACGACAAACGATGCTACGATGGAGATCAAGGTGTCGCGCCGGTGACGATGGTGATCATGACGGTGCTTCGGAGATGGAGATCACAAGCACAAGATGATGATGGCCATATCATATCACTTATATTGATTGCATGTGATGTTTATCCTTTTATGCATCTTATCTTGCTTTGATCGACGGTAGCATTATAAGATGATCTCTCACTAAATTATCAAGAAGTGTTCTCCCTGAGTATGCACCGTTGCCAAAGTTCGTCGTGCCCAGACACCACGTGATGATCGGGTGTGATAAGCTCTACGTCCATCTACAACGGGTGCAAGCCAGTTTTGCACACGCAGAATACTCAGGTTAAACTTGACGAGCCTAGCATATGCAGATATGGCCTCGGAACACGGAGACCGAAAGGTCGAGCGTGAATCATATAGTAGATATGATCAACATAACGATGTTCACCATTGAAAACTACTCCATCTCACGTGATGATCGGTTATGGTTTAGTTGATTTGGATCACGTGATCACTTAGAGGATTAGAGGGATGTCTATCTAAGTGGGAGTTCTTAAGTAATATGATTAAATTGAACTTAAATTTATCATGAACTTAGTCCTGGTAGTATTTTGCAAATCATGTTGTAGATCAATAGCTCGCGTTGTTGCTTCCCTGTGTTTATTTTGATATGTTCCTAGAGAAAATTGTGTTGAAAGATGTTAGTAGCAATGATGCGGATTGGATCCGTGATATGAGGTTTATCCTCATTGCTGCACAGAAGAATTATGTCCTTGATGCACCGCTAGGTGACAGACCTATTGCAGGAGCAGATGCAGACGTTATGAACGTTTGGCTAGCTCAATATGATGACTACTTGATAGTTTAGTGCACCATGCTTAACGGCTTAGAATCGGGACTTCAAAGACGTTTTGAACGTCATGGACCATATGAGATGTTCCAGGAGTTGAAGTTAATATTTCAAGCAAATACCCGAGTTGAGAGACATGAAGTCTCCAGCAAGTTCTATAGCTAAAAGATGGAGGAGAATCGCTCAACTAGTGAGCATGTGCTCAGATCGTCTGGGTACTACAATCGCTTGAATCAAGTGGGAGTTAATCTTCCAGATAAGATAGTGATTGACAGAATTCTCTAGTCACCATCACCAAGTTAGTAGAACTTCGCGATGAACTATAATATGCAAGGGATAACAGAAACAACTCCCAAGCTCTTCGTGATGCTGAAATCAACGAAGGTAGAAATCAAGAAAAACATCAAGTGTTGATGGTTGACAAGACCACTAGTTTCAAGAAAAGGGCAAAGGTAAGAAGGGGAACTTCAAGAAGAACGGCAAGCAAGTTGCTGCTCAAGTGAAGAAGCCCAAGTCTGATCCTAAGCCTGAGACTAAGTGCTTCTACTGCAAAGGGACTGGTCACTGGAAGCGGAACTACCCCAAGTGATTGGTGGATAAGAAGGATGGCAAAGTGAACATAAGTATATTTGATATACATGTTATTGATGTGTACTTTACTAGTGTTTATAGCAAACCCTTAGTATTTGATACTAGTTCAGTTGCTAAGTTTAGTAACTCGAAACGGGAGTTGCAGAATAAACAGAGACTAGTTAAGGGTAAAGTGACGATGTGTGTTGGAAGTGGTTCCAAGATTGATATGATCATCATCGCACACTCCCTATACTTTCGGGATTAGTGTTGAACCTAAATAAGTGTTATTTGGTTTTTTGCGTTGAGCATGAATATGATTTGATCATGTTTATTGTAATACGGTTATTCATTTAAGTAAAAGAATAAATTGTTGTTCTCTTTACATGAATAAAACCTTATATGGTTACACACCCAATGAAAATAGTTCATTGGATCTTGATCTTAATAATACACATATTCATAATATTGAAACCAAAAGATGCAAAGTTAATAATGATAGTGCAACTTATTTGTGGCACTGCTGTTTAGGTCATATTGGTATAAAGCGCATGAAGAAACTCCATGCTGATGGGCTTTCGGAATCACTTGATTATGAATCACTTGATGCTTGCGGACCATGCCTTTTGGGCAAGATGACTAAAACGCCGTTCTTCGGAACAATGGAGCGAGCAACAGATTTGTTGGAAATCATACATACTGATGTATGTGGTCCGATGAATATTGAGGCTCGCGACAGGTATCATTATTTTCTGATCTTCACAGATGATTTGAGCAGATATGAGTATATCTACTTGATGAAACATAAGTCTGAAACATTTGAAAAGTTCAAAGAATTTCAGAGTGAAGTGAAAAATCATCGTAACAAGAAAATAAAGTTTCTAC
The DNA here is from genome assembly GCA_034509565.1 of Triticum monococcum. Lineage (NCBI taxonomy): Eukaryota > Viridiplantae > Streptophyta > Magnoliopsida > Poales > Poaceae > Triticum > Triticum monococcum. The sequence continues at coordinate 553,202,008 of CM067841.1, read as the reverse complement.
GATCTGATCGCAGAGACAAATATTTGAGTTACAAGTTTGGTCTTCAGTTAAAACAATGTGAAATAGTTTCACTACTCACGCCACCTGGAACACCACAGCATAATGGTGTGTCCGAACGTCGTGATCGTACTTTACTAGATATGGTGCGATCTATGATGTCTCTTACCGATCTACCACTATCGTTTTGGGGTTATGCATTAGCGACAGCTGCATTCACGTTAAATAGGGCACCATCTAAATCCGTTGAGACGACACCGTGTGAACTATGGTTTGGCAAGAAACCTAAGCTGTCGTTTCTTAAAATTTGGGGTTGCGGTGCTTATATGAAAAAGTTTCATCCTGATAAGCTCAAACTCAAATCGGAGAAATACGTCTTCATAGGATATCCAAAGGAAACTATTGGATACACCTTCTATCACAGATCCGAAGGCAAGACTTTTGTTGCTGAAATTCGGAAACTTTCTGGAGAAGGAGTTTCTCTCGAAAGAAGTGAGTGGGAGGAAAGTAGAACTTGACGAGGTAACTGTACCTGCTCCCTTATTGGAAAATAGTACATCACAGAAAACTGTTTCTGCGACACCTATACCAATTAGTGAGGAAGCTAATGATGATGATCATGAAACTTCAGGGCAAGATACTACTGAACCACGTAGATCAACCAGAGTGAGATCCGCACCAGAGTGGTACGGTAATCCAGTTCTGGAAGTCATGCTACTAGATCATGATGAACCTACGAACTATAAAGAAGCGATGGTGAGCCCAGATTCCACAAAGTGGCTTGAGGCCATGAAATCTGAGATATGATCCATGTATGAGAACAAAGTATGGACTTTGGTTGACTTGCCCGATGATCGGCAAGCCATAGAAAATAAATGGATCTTCAAGAGGAAGACGGACGCTGATAGTAGTGTTACTATCTACAAAGCTAGAATTGTCGCAAAAGGTTTTCGACAAGTTCAAGGTGTTGACTACGATGAGATTTTCTCACTCGTATCTATGCTTAAGTCTGTCCGAATCATGTTAGCAATTGCCGCATTTTATGAAATCTGGCAAATGGATAAACAAAACTGCATTCCTTAATGAATTTATTAAAGAAGAGTTGTATGTGATGCAACTAGAAGGTTTTGTCAATCCAAAAGGTGCTAACAAAAATGTGCAAGCACCAGCGATCCATCTGTGGACTGGTGCAAGCATCTCGGAGTTGGAATATACGCTTTGATAAGTTGATCAAAGCATATAGTTTTATACAGACTTGCGGTAAAGCCTGTATTTACAAGAAAGTGAGTGGGAGCACTACAACATTTCTGATAAGTATATGTGAATGACATATTGTTGATCGGAAATAATGTAGAATTATTCTGTAAAGCATAAAGGAGTGTTTGAAAGGAGTTTTTCAAAGAAAGACTTCGGTGAAGCTGCTTACATATTGAGCCTCAAGATCTATAGAGATAGATCAAAGATGCTTGATAAGTTCTTTCAATGAGTACATACCTTGACAAAGATTTTGAAGTAGTTCAAAATGGAGCAGTCAAAGAAAGAGTTCTTGCCTGTATCATAAGGTGTGAAGTTGAGTAAGACTCAAAGCCTGACCACGGCAGAAGATAGAAAGAGAATGAAAGTCATTCCCTATGCCTTGGCCATAGGTTCTATAAAGTATGTCATGCTGTATACCAGATCTATTGTATACCCTGCACTGATTTGGCAAGGGAGTACAATAGTGATCTAGGAGTAGATCACTGGACAGCGGTCAGAATTATCCTTAGTGAAATAAGGATATGTTTCTCGATTATGGACGTGACAAAAAGGTTCGTCGTAAAGGGTTACGTCGATGCAAGTTTTTGACACTAATCCAGATGAATCTATAAGTCTCAATCTGGATACATATTGAAAGTGGGAGCAATTAGCTAGAGTAGCTCCGTGCAGAGCATTATAGACAAAGAATTTTGCAAAATACTTACGGATCTGAATGTGACAGACCCGTTGACTAAAATTATCTCACAAGCAAAACATGATCACACCTTAGTACTCTTTGGGTGTTAATCACATAGATATGTGAACTAGATTACTGACTCTAGTAAACCCTTTGAGTGTTGGTCACATGACGATGTGAACTATGGGTGTTAGTCACATGGTGATGTGAACTATTGCTGTTAAATCACATGGCGATGTGAACTAGATTATTGACTCTAGTGCAAGTGGGAGACTGAAGGAAATATGCCCTAGAGGCAATAATAAAGTTATTATTTATTTCCTTATATCATGATAAATGTTTATTATTCATGCTAGAATTGTATTAACCGGAAACATAATACATGTGTGAATACATAGACCAACAGAGTGTCACTAGTATGCCTCTACTTGACTAGCTCGTTAATCAAAGATGGTTATGTTTCCTAACCATGAACAAAGAGTTGTTGTTTGATTAACGAGGTCACATCATTAGTAGAATGATCTGATTGACATGACCCATTCCATTAGCTTAGCACCCGATCGTTTAGTATGTTGCTATTGCTTTCTTCATGACTTATACATGTTCCTATAACTATGAGATTATGCAACTCCCGTTTACCGGAGGAACACTTTGGGTACTACCAAACGTCACAATGTAACTGGGTGATTATAAAGGAGTACTACAGGTGTCTCCAAAGGTATATGTTGGGTTGGCGTATTTCGAGATTAGGGTTTGTCACTCCGATTGTCGGAGAGGTATCTCTGGGCCCTCTCGGTAATGCACATCACATAAGCCTTGCAAGCACTGCAACTAATATGTTAGTTGTGAGATGATGTATTACGGAACGAGTAAAGAGACTTGCCGGTAACGAGATTGAACTAGGTATTGGATACCGACGATCGAATCTCGGGCAAGTAACATACCGATGACAAAGGGAACAACGTATGTTGTTATGCGGTCTGACCGATAAAGATCTTCGTAGAATATGTAGGAGCCAATATGGGCATCCAGGTCCCGCTATTGGTTATTGACCGGAGACGTGTCTCGGTCATGTCTACATTGTTCTCGAACCGTAGGGTCCGCACGCTTAACGTTACGATGACAGTTATTATGAGTTTATGCATTTTGATGTACCGAAGGTTGTTCGGAGTCCCGGATGAGATCACGGACATGACGAGGAGTCTCGAAATGGTCGAGACGTAAAGATTGATATATTGGAAGCCTATGTTTGGACATAGAAAGTGTTCCGGGTGAAATCGGGATTTTACCGGAATACCGGGAGGGTTACCGGAACCCCCCGGGAGACTAATGGGCCTATTGGGCCTTAGTGGAAAAGAGAGAAGGGGCAGCCCACAGCCTAGCCGCGCGCCCCCCTCTCTCTCCTTTCCCCCCGAGAGTCCTAATTGGATTAGGATTGGAGGGAGGAGTCCTACTCCCGGTGGGAGTAGGACTCCCCTGCGCCTCCCTCTCCCTGGCCGGCCGGCCCCCTTCCTCCAACCTTTATATACGGGGGCAGGGGACACCCCAAGGACACACAAGTTGATCCTTGAGATCGTTCCTTAGCCGTGTGCGGTGCCCCCTGCCACCAAATTCCACCTCGATCGTACCGTTACAGTGCTTAGGCGAAGCCCTGCGTCGGTAGTACATCAAGATCGTCACCACGGCGTCGTGCTGACGAAACTCTTCCTCGACGCTTTGCTGGATCGGAGCCCGAGGAACGTCATCGAGCTGAACGTGTGCTAAGAACTCGGAGGTGCCGGAGTAACGGTGCTTGGATCGGTCGGATCGGGAAGAAGACGTACGACTACTTCCTCTACGTTGTGTGATCGCTTCCGCAGTCGGTCTGCGTTGGTACGTAGACAACACTCTCCCCTCTCGTTGCTATGCATCACCATGATCTTGCGTGTGCGTAGGAAAATTTTCGAAATTACTACGTTCCCCAACAGTGGCATCCGAGCCTAGGTTTTATGGTTTGATGTTATTTGCACGAGTAGAACACAAGTGAGTTGTGGGCGATACAAGTCATACTGCCTACCAGCATGTCATACTTTGGTTCGGCGGTATTGTTGGGTGAGACGATCCGGACCAACCTTACGCGTACTCTTACGCGAGACCGGTTCCCTCGACGTGCTTTGCACACAGATGGCTTGCGGAAGACTGTCTCTCCAACTTTAGTTGAACCAAGTGTGACTACGCCCGGTCTTTGAGAAGGTTAAAACGGAGTCTATTTGACGAACTATCATTGTGGTTTTGATGCGTAGGTGAGATGAGTTCTTACTTAAGCCCGTAGCAGCCACGTAAAACTTGCAACAACAAAGTAGAGGACGTCTAACTTGTTTTTGCAGGGTATGTTGTGATGTGATATGGTCAAGGCATGATGCTGATTTTATTGTATGAGATGATCATGTTTTGTAACCGAGTTATCGGCAACTGGCAGGAGCCATATGGTTGTCGCTTTATTGTATGCAATGCAATCGCGATGTAATGCTTTACTTTATTATTAAACGGTAGTGATAGTCGTGGAAGCATGAGATTGGCGAGACGACAACGATGCTACGATGGAGATCAAGGTGTCGCGCCGGTGACGATGGTGATCATGACGGTGCTTCGGAGATGGAGATCACAAGCACAAGATGATGATGGCCATATCATATCACTTATATTGATTGCATGTGATGTTTATCCCTTTTATGCATCTTATCTTGCTTTGATTGACAGTAGCATTATAAGATGATCTCTCACTAAAATTATCAAGAAGTGTTCTCCCTGAGTATGCACCGTTGCCAAAGTTCGTCGTGCCCAGACACCACGTGATGATCGGGTGTGATAAGCTCTACGTCCAAATACAACGGGTGCAAAACAGTTGCACACGCAGAATACTCAGGTTATACTTGACGAGCCAAGCATATACAGATATGGCCTCGGAACACGGAGACCGAAAGGTCGAGCGTGAATCATATAGTAGATATGATCAACATAACGATGTTCACCATTGAAAACTACTCCATCTCACGTGATGATCGGTTATGGCTTAGTTGATTTGGATCACGTGATCACTTAGAAGATTAGAGGGATGTCTATCTAAGTGGGAGTTCCTAAGTAATTTGATTAACTGAACTTAAACTTATCATGAACTTAGTACCTGATAGTATCTTGCCTGTTTATGTTGATTGTAGATAGATGGCTCGTGCTATTGTTCCGTTGAATTTTAATGCGTTCCTTGAGAAAGCAAAGTTGAAAGATGATGGTAGCAATTACACGGACTGGGTCCGTAACCTGAGGATTATCCTCATTGCTGCACAGAAGAATTACGTCCTGGAAGCACCGCTGGGTGACAGGCCTGCTGCTGGAGCAACGCCAGATGTTATGAACGTCTGGCAGAGCAAAGCTGATGACTACTCGATAGTTCAGTGTGCCATGCTTTACGGCTTAGAATCGGGACTTCAACGACGTTTTGAACGTCATGGTGCATATGAGATGTTCCAGGAGTTGAAGTTAATATTTCAAGCAAATGCCCGAATTGAGAGATATGAAGTCTCCAATAAGTTCTATAGCTGCAAGATGGAGGAGAACAGTTCTGTCAGTGAGCATATACTCAAAATGTCTGGGTATAATAATCACTTGATTCAGATGGGAGTTAATCTTCCAGATGATTGCGTCATTGACAGAATTCTCCAATCACTGCCACCAAGCTACAAGAGCTTCGTGATGAACTATAATATGCAAGGGATGAACAAGACTATTCCCGAGCTCTTCGCAATGCTGAAAGCTGCGGAGGTAGAAATCAAGAAGGAGCATCAAGTGTTGATGGTTAGCAAAACCACTAGTTTCAAGAAAAAGGGCAAAGGGAAGAAGAAGGGAAACTTCAAGAAGAACAGCAAGCAAGTTGCTGCTCAGGAGAAGAAACCCAAGTCTGCACCTAAGCTTGAAACTGAGTGCTTCTACTTCAAGCAGACTGGTCACTGGAAGCGGAACTGCCCCAAGTATTTGGCGGATAAGAAGGATGGCAAAGTGAGCAAAGGTATATGTGATATACATGTTATTGATGTGTACCTTACTAGAGCTCGCAGTAGCACCTGGGTATTTGATACTGGTTCTGTTGCTAATATTTGCAACTCGAAACAGGGACTACGGAATAAGCGGACGCTAGCAAAGGACGAGGTGACGATGCGCGTGGGAAACGGTTCCAAAGTCGATGTGATCGCGGTCGGCACGCTACCTCTACATCTACCTTCGGGATTAATATTAGACCTAAATAATTGTTATTTGGTGTCAGCGTTGAGCATGAACATTATATCTGGATCTTGTTTAATGCGAGACGGTTATTCATGTAAATCAGAGAATAATGGTTGTTCTATTTATATGAATAATATCTTTTATGGTCATGCACCTTTGAAGAGTGGTCTATTCTTGTTGAATCTCGAAGATAGTGATACACATATTCATAATGTAGAAGCCAAAAGATGCAAAGTTAATAATGATAGTGCAACTTATTTGTGGCACTGCCGTTTAGGTCATATCAGTATAAAGCGCATGAAGAAACTCCATACTGATGGGCTTTTGGAACCACTTGATTATGAATCACTTGGTACTTGCGAACCGTGCCTCATAGGCAAGATGACTAAAACACCGTTCTCCGGTACTATGGAGAGAGCAACAGATTTATTGGAAATCATACATACCGATGTATGGGGTCCGATGAATATTGAGGCTCGTGGCGGATATCGTTATTTTCTCACCTTCACAGATGATTTAAGCAGATATGGATATATCTACTTAATGAAACATAAGTCTGAAACATTTGAAAAGTTCAAAGAATTTCAGAGTGAGGTTGAAAATCATCGTAACAAGAAAATAAAGTTTCTACGATCTGATCGTGGAGGAGAATATTTGAGTTACGAGTTTGGTGTACATTTGAAAAATTGTGGAATAGTTTCGCAACTCACGCCACCCGGAACACCACAGCGTAATGGTGTGTCCGAACGTCGTAATCGTACTTTACTAGATATGGTGCGATCTATGATGTCTCTTACTGATTTACCGCTATCGTTTTGGGGTTATGCTTTAGAGACGGCCGCATTCACGTTAAACAGGGCACCATCAAAATCCGTTGAGACGACACCTTATGAACTATGGTTTGGCAAGAAACCAAAGTTGTCGTTTCTTAAAGTTTGGGGCTGCGATGCTTATGTGAAAAAGCTTCAACCTGATAAGCTCGAACCCAAATCGGAGAAATGTGTCTTCATAGGATATCCAAAGGAAACTATTGGATACACCTTCTATCACAGATCCGAAGGCAAGACTTTTGTTGCTAAATTCGGAAACTTTCTAGAGAAGGAGTTTCTCTCGAAAGAAGTGAGTGGGAGGAAAGTAGAACTTGACGAGGTAACTGTACCTGCTCCCTTATTGGAAAATATTACATCACAGAAAACTGTTTCTGCGACACCTATACCAATCAGTGAGGAAGCTAATGATGATGATCATGAAGCTTCAGAACAAGATACTACTGAATCACGTAGATCAACCAGAGTGAGATCCGCACCAGAGTGGTACGGTAATCCAGTTTTGGAAGTCACGATGCTAGATCATGATGAACCTACGAACTATGAAGAAGCGATGGTGAGCCCAGATTCCGCAAAGTGGCTTGAGGCCATGAAATCTGAGATGGGATCCATGTATGAAAACAAAGTATGGACTTTGGTTGACTTGCCCGATGATCGGCAAGCAATTGAGAATAAATGGATCTTCAAGAAAAAGACTGACGCTGACGGTAATATTACTGTCTATAAAGCTCGACTTGTCGCGAAAGGTTTTCGACAAGTTCAAGGAGTTGACTACGATGAGACCTTCTCACCCGTAGCGATGCTTAAGTCCGTCAGAATTATGTTAGCAATTGCCGCATTTTATGATTATGAAATATGGCAGATGGATGTCAAAACTGCATTCCTGAATGGATTTCTGGAAGAAGAGTTGTATATGATACAACCAGAAGGTTTTGTCGATCCAAAGGGAGCTAACAAAGTATGCAAACTCCAGCGATCCATCTATGGACTGGTGCAAGCATCTCGGAGTTGGAATAAACGCTTTGATAGTGTGATCAAAGCATTTGGCTTTATACAAACTTTTGGAGAAGCCTGTATTTACAAGAAAGTGAGTGGGAGCTCTGTAGCATTTCTAATATTATATGTGGATGACATATTGCTGATTGGAAATGATATAGAATTTCTGGATAGCATAAAGGGATACTTGAATAAAAGTTTTTCGATGAAAGATCTCGGGGAAGCTGCTTACATATTAGGCATAAAGATCTATAGAGATAGATCAAAACGCTTAATTGGACTTTCACAAAGCACATACCTTGACAAGATTTTGAAGAAGTTCAAAATGGATCAAGCAAAGAAAGGGTTCTAGCCTGTGTTACAAGGTATGAAGTTGAGTCAGACTCAATGCCCGACCACTGCAGAAGATAAAGAGAAAATGAAAGATGTTCCCTATGCTTCAGCCATAGGCTCTATCATGTATGCAATGCTGTGTACCAGACCTGATGTGTGCCTTGCTATAAGTTTAGCAGGGAGGTACCAAAGTAATCCAGGAATGGATCACTGGACAGCGGTCAAGAACATCCTGAAATACCTGAAAAGGACTAAGGATATGTTTCTCGTATATGGAGGTGACAAAGAGCTCACCGTAAGAGGTTACGTTGATGCAAGCTTTGACACTGATCCGGACGATTCTAAATCGCAAACCGGATACGTGTTTACTTTAAACGGTGGAGCTGTCAGTCGGTGCAGTTCTAAACAAAGTGTCGTAGCGGGATCTACATGTGAAGCGGAGTACATAGCTGCTTCGGAAGCAGCGAACGAAGGAGTCTGGATGAAGGAGTTCATATCCGATCTAGGTGTCATACCTAGTGCATCGGGTCCAATGAAAATCTTCTGTGACAATACTGGTGCAATTGCCTTGGCAAAGGAATCCAGATTTCACAAAAGAACCAAACACATCAAGAGACGCTTCAACTCCATCCGGGATTTAGTCCAGGTGGGAGACATAGAGATTTGCAAGATACATACGGATCTGAACGTTGCAGACCCGTTGACTAAGCCTCTTCCACGAGCAAAACATGATCAGCACCAAGGCTCCATGGGTGTTAGAATCATTACAGTGTAATCTAGATTATTGACTCTAGTGCAAGTGGGAGACTGAAGGAAATATGCCCTAGAGGCAATAATAAAGTTATTATTTATTTCCTTATATCATGATAAATGTTTATTATTCATGCTAGAATTGTATTAACCGGAAACATAATACATGTGTGAATACATAGACCAACAGAGTGTCACTAGTATGCCTCTACTTGAGTAGCTCGTTAATCAAAGATGGTTATGTTTCCTAACCATGAACAAAGAGTTGTTGTTTGATTAACGAGGTCACATCATTAGTAGAATGATCTGATTGACATGACCCATTCCATTAGCTTAGCACCCGATCGTTTAGTATGTTGCTATTGCTTTCTTCATGACTTATACATGTTCCTATAACTATGAGATTATGCAACTCCCGTTTACCGGAGGAACACTTTGGGTACTACCAAACGTCACAACGTAACTGGGTGATTATAAAGGAGTACTACAGGTGTCTCCAAAGGTATATGTTGGGTTGGCGTATTTCGAGATTAGGGTTTGTCACTCCGATTGTCAGAGAGGTATCTCTGGGCCCTCTCGGTAATGCACATCACATAAGCCTTGCAAGCACTGCAACTAATATGTTAGTTGTGAGATGATGTATTACGGAACGAGTAAAGAGACTTGCCGGTAACGAGATTGAACTAGGTATTGGATACCGACGATCGAATCTCGGGCAAGTAACATACCGATGACAAAGGGAACAACGTATGTTGTTATGCGGTCTGACCGATAAAGATCTTCGTAGAATATGTAGGAGCCAATATGGGCATCCAGGTCCCGCTATTGGTTATTGACCGGAGACGTGTCTCGGTCATGTCTACATTGTTCTCGAACCGTAGGGTCCGCACGCTTAACGTTACGATGACAGTTATTATGAGTTTATGCATTTTGATGTACCGAAGGTTGTTCGGAGTCCCGGATGAGATCACGGACATGACGAGGAGTCTCGAAATGGTCGAGACGTAAAGATTGATATATTGGAAGCCTATGTTTGGACATAGAAAGTGTTCCGGGTGAAATCGGGATTTTACCGGAATACCGGGAGGGTTACCGGAACCCCCCGGGAGACTAATGGGCCTATTGGGCCTTAGTGGAAAAGAGAGAAGGGGCAGCCCACAGCCTAGCCGCGCCCCCCCCCCCCTTCCCCAAGTCCTAGTAGGACTAGGAGAAGGGGCCGGCCTCCCCTCTCTCTCCTTTCCCCCCGAGAGTCCTAATTGGATTAGGATTGGAGGGAGGAGTCCTACTCCCGGTGGGAGTAGGCCTCCCCTGCGCCTCCCTCTCCCTGGCCGGCCGGCCCCCTTCCTCCAACCTTTATATACGGGGGCAGGGGACACCCCAAGGACACACAAGTTGATCCTTGAGATCGTTCCTTAGCCGTGTGCGGTGCCCCCTGCCACCAAATTCCACCTCGATCGTACCATTACAGTGCTTAGGCGAAGCCCTGCGTCGGTAGTACATCAAGATCGTCACCACGCCGTCGTGCTGACGGAACTCTTCCTCGACGCTTTGCTGGATCGGAGCCCGAGGAACGTCATCGAGCTGAACGTGTGCTAAGAACTCGGAGGTGCCGGAGTAACGGTGCTTGGATCGGTCGGATCGGGAAGAAGACGTACGACTACTTCCTCTACGTTGTGTGATCGCTTCCGCAGTCGGTCTGCGTTGGTACGTAGACAACACTCTCCCCTCTCGTTGCTATGCATCACCATGATCTTGCGTGTGCGTAGGAAAATTTTCGAAATTACTACGTTCCCCAACATGCCCATATTGGCTCCTACATATTCTACGAAGATCTTTATCGGTCAGACCGCATAACAACATACGTTGTTCCCTTTGTCATCGGTATGTTACTTGCCCGAGATTCGATCGTCGGTATCCAATACCTAGTTCAATCTCGTTACTGGCAAGTCTCTTTAATCGTTCCGTAATACATCATCTCACAACTAACATCTTAGTTATAATGCTTGCAAGGCTTATGTGATGTGTATTACCGAGAGGGCCCAGAGATACCTCTCCGACAATCGGAGTGACAAACCCTAATCTCGAAATACGCCAACCCAACATCTACCATTGGAGACACCTGTAGTACTCCTTTATAATCACCCAGTTACGTTGTGACGTTTGGTAGTACCCAAAGTGTTCCTCCGGTAAACGGGAGTTGCATAATCTCATAGTTATAGGAACATGTATAAGTCATGAAGAAAGCAATAGCAACATACTAAACGTTCGGGTGCTAAGCTAATGGAATGGGTCATGTCAATCAGATCATTCAACTAATGATGTGACCTCGTTAATCAAATAACAACTCTTTGTTCATGGTTAGGAAACATAACCATCTTTGATTAACGAGCTAGTCAAGTAGAAGCATACTAGTGACACTCTGTTTGTCTATGTATTCACACATGTATTATGTTTCCGGTTAATACAATTCTAGCATGAATAATAAACATTTATCATGATATAAGGAAATAAATAATAACTTTATTATTGCCTCTAGGGCATATTTCCTTCAATTCTTTGAAGGGGTGAAAGCAAAGAAACATCCACCTCCGGAGGAGAAGGTAGATGGGGTGAAAGTGAAGCGCACTCTGGCTGCCCTGACAAAACCACCAAAGTCTGATCCGCCGAAAGGAAACTATGACCGCATTATTGGAAAGGAATTTGCCGAAGCGGAGCGGTCGGGAACTACTGTCAGTGATGAAAGGCTGAAAAAACAACGAGCTGGGAAACAAATTGCCCAGCTCGGCAAACAAGCGAAGCAATCATGCCCCCCGCTCAAGGTGCCTAGCCACAACGTCGCTAATGATCCGAGGATGGTGCCCGGTTATAATAATCTTGCAGATTACCTGCCCGACGAAGTACATTATGAACCCATGGACATGCAGATGCAAAGATACGAGTACGGGAAGCCTCTCGTGAAAGATGAAAGACCTCTATCAACGATGATGCGAAGATTGCATGATTGGTACTTGAAAATCTGCAGAGACTCTGGGGGGAGGAGTACTTTGTATGTGAGAGTTAAAAAGGAGCATGACCTCGTTGGAATTGATCTGTTGCCTGTTCCATTTGAGGAGTTCTATCAGTTTTTCAATCAATTGGCCCTCGATAAAACAACGGTCGCCTGCTACTGTCTGTAAGTAGTACTACTTCTGTCATTAAGTTTCTCTATATAGCTTAGCTCTTTCATTGCATGTATTTATAATCATCCTCACTATATTATGCAGATTGAAGATTGTCGAATTGAAGAAAAGACAAGTCGGTGATATTGGGTTCATTAACACATATCTCATAGATGCAACTCAGGTTAAATTTCATGCCGCAGAAACCGAGGCCAGCATGCTACAATCGTTGATAATAAATCAAAACAAAGATATAATACTCTTTCCTTACAACTTCAAGTGAGTGTTACTGTCTTGTGCGTATTCGGTTTCCCTTATATATTAGTCAAGGTTATAGTAATGTAATTGATGAGTTATGCATGCGTGTGCAGTTACCACTATATTCTCCTACATATTAAGCTTGAGCAGGGACTAGTAACCGTCTTAGACTCAAGACGAAAAGGCTCTGCACACTGCCCACGTGGATGGGCTTTAGTCCCGGTTCTGGATTGAACCGGGACTAAAGGTGGGAGGTATTAGTACCGACACTTTAGTCCCGGTTTAGGAACCGGGACTAAAGGCCCTTACGAACCGGAACTATAGGCCCTTTTTCTACCAGTGGAAGGAATTTGCTGGAGTTAATGCTCATCTATGGATCGGCGGAAGGGCTAGCGGCGGTCATTGGCAGGGGGCCCGTTGGGCGTGGCGGTGTAGGGTCGCCTGTGGTGGCTGGCTGAGAGGAGCATGTGCCCTGGCGGTGGAATCAACGGTGGCACCGGCTGGATTAAGCATCTCTGGATCACACATCTCTGCATTGCCGGTGGTGGAGAGCGGGAGGGTTAACAGGGTCGGCTGGTTGGAGGTAAGCATGGTTGGTGGTGACTGGTGGGAGAGCATGAGGTGTGGCAGCAGCTGGCCGGTGAAGGGTGGGTGCTCGCACAGTCGCCGGAAGGAATGTTGGCAGCGACGGCTCGGCCGAGGAAAGGGTTGGTCGTGGTAAGGGGATCCTATACGGCGCGTACCGCGTACCCCCCTCGCTCGCTGCTGTTAACATGGGCCGACCCATTTCGGGGTTTCACCCCCAACCGGTTTTGGGAAGGTTCTAGAACCTTCCCTGAATCGGGTTTTTCATTTTTTTTTCTTTTTTTCCCTGTTTTCTTTTCATTTTTTCTTTACTTATATGTTTTCATTTTTACTCTTTTTTCCAATTTCTGAAAATCTATCAGTTTGTGATTTATTTTTTAAGTCGTTAACTTTTTTTTGAAATGATGAACATTTTTTCAAAACCGTGGTTCTATTTTTAATAATTCGTGTACATTCTCCAAAATCACGAACATTTTTTGTAACCGTGAGCACTTCTGATAACTCATGAACATTTTTCGAAATTGTGAACATTTTCTTACAATTTTGAACATTTTTTAGAAATTTGTGAACATTCTCTTAAGTCATGAACATGTTTTTGAATTCATGAACAGTTTTTTTTATAAATAATGAACATTTTAAAATTATAGACTAAATTTTCAAAATCTCGTACGTTTTTTTTCCAAATTTGTGAACATTTTTTGAATTAGTGAACATTTTTCTGGAATCATGAACATTGTTTTTCAAATTCGTGAACATTTTTCGAATTAGTGAACATTTTTTCGAGCCGTGAACATTTCTTTTCAAATTTGTGAATGCTTTTCGAATTACCGATCATTTTCTTGAATCGCAAACATTTTTTTCAAATTCACAAACATTTTTCGAATTAGCGAACAATTTTTTGAATTGCGAACATTTTTCTCAAATTCGTGAATATTTTTAGAATTAGCAATTTTTTTTGAATCGTGAACATTTTTTTCAAATTCACAAACATTTTTTTAATTAGTGAACATTTTTTCAAATTCGTGAACATATTTTACATTAGCGACCATTTTTTTAATCATGAACATTTTTTCAAATCCACAAACCTTTTTTGAATTAACGAACATTTTTTTGAATCATGACTTTTTTCAGAATCATGAACATTTTTGAGTTTGTGGACATCTTCGTGAACAGTTTTTGATTTCCTGAGCATTTTTCTCTAATCATGAATACATTTCGAAATCGTGATTGTTTTATTAAAATTAGCAACTTTTTCTGAAATTTTAGAACTTTTTGATATCCCGAATTACTGAAAAAAAGGAAAAAACAAAAACAAACAAGTCGGCGTCCCGGCCCGCACATGGTAGGCTGGGAACGATCGACATTTTCAGCAGCAAAGTATTCAAGTTCTGAGAAATATTTGAATTTTATTTGCAACACCAACAATTTATAGATATACTCAAGCATATATCGAACATAAATTCACACTAATTTTCTATTTAACAAGACACATATATAGGTAAAAAAATTCATTACCCAGCAATTCAACATACACATGAAGCAAAAATCATAAAAAATTAGATGCTGCTGCTATACTAATTAATCCAACATGCGCACCAAGCAATTCCTATACTGCTGCTATACTTGTCTTTGTACTAGGCGATGGCGCTCTTTGTTGCTGCTGCTCCGTTGCCTGCTAGCTACTTCTTGCCCAGGTTCTGCTACTCTACTCCTCCACGGCCGCCGCCGCCGCCGAAGGAAGCCAGGGAATCAATCCGCCGCAAGTCGCTGCTGCTGACGAACGCCACCAGAAATCCATCTGCCGCAAGCTAGGGAATCAATCAGCAACAGGGAGACAAGGGATGAGCCTGGGATGGCCAGATCAGGGACCGGAGGTGGAGCAGCGCTGCAGATCGAGAGAGGCGGAGTTGGCCGACGGTGAGGGAAGGAATCGGGGCGGGGCGGTTGCGGCGCAGATCGAGGGAGTGAGAGACGAGGGGGAGGCGGCGCACCAGGGAGGAGAGGCGATAGGACTGGGAGTGCGAGGGGAGAGCCAGTTCCGCGTCGTCCACTTGTTTTGGAGGTCTCACTTGGTTCCGCATCTGGGGCGAATATTCGGCCCATGGGAACGAGGTGGTGATACTCCATCTGCCAACTAAACACGAGAACTAGGCCCGGAAATGGGTCGGACCCGTGACATTCCAGTTCGTTCCAGCAACTAAACACACCCATAAAAGATGGGGCAGGAACGGCACTATTCATGTTGGCTGGGCCACGGCGTTTCACATTGGGTTAAGGCAGACAAATGGGGGCCAAAACGAAACCACAACAGGATCACTGATGAAACCACAACAGGATCACGTGGGCGAATATCCAACAGCCCGCCCGGTTCTAACCACAGCACAAAGTCCCAATACTTCCTATTCCCATATGGTTCTTTCCTCGGAATTGAAGCGTCCTCGCCACTCCACTTGCTCATTTCCATCCTCCCTCCAAATTTCCCTCCTAGCAAACTAGCTCGCTATGAGTGTTGGTTCCCATATATACACGCCAAAGTCAATCTGTTATTTATAGGCATGTACGCGTAGTCTTACATCCAGGACCGGACCACAGATTTAGGAGGCCCTGGGGCAAGACATCAACAAGGGGCCCTTTTTGACTCGAAAGCTTAAAATATTTTCTATTTGAAAAGCAAAGTAAATATCTAGTGCATAGCATAGACGATGATCTTTGGACTTTAAAACTGAGAGTACAATTTATTTATTGATAAGGTGAACTACACCATGATAGTAATGAAACAATGTAGTTCCACATTAACTCGCTTTCCTTAATTTGAACAACGGAGACTTTATTTTGTTCTGCAAAACATATAACCTTGTCCAAACTGGTTGCTACTTAAAAAAAATTGTGCTACCATCAGATAAGAAGTTAGCACATGTACGTACATTTGTTTCTGAATCTTTCCCAATCCGCCATGTTCTTCACTCCCAAGAAATTTACGCAGGTAATAACTCAATTCTTTCAACTTCGTTGTTGTGGATTTGAAAAGCTTACTCAACTTTCTGGAATTATAAGTTTGTGAAAAATGTCTAGAATTAATATCTGGAGGGACCACAATATCATTATGTCTAAAATTACTGTCTCAACTAAAAAAACCCTAGCCTTATCATTCAGATTGTCGTAATTTGGCGGATCAAAAACATTAACAGTGCATCATTGCTGTTCATCGACACTCGGTGGTCTTTTTATCATATAAACACTTTCTAGACGACATGACAGTAAACAAGAACAGTTAGCACAAAATAATTAATACAGGAATAAACACACCTAAATATGTATTGATGTGGATGTAGGTTGCCAGATCCGCAGGTTGCCGTAGTCAGCACAAACGAGAAGACCACACTAAGAACTGAATAATTTCCCCCATTCTGCAGTTCTTCTAATCTCTTGACTCCCGAGGACTCTCTCACACTTAGATCCAGTTAATATCCGAATAACACCTATGCAGGTAGATGCGGATTCGTCAGAGCAGGAGGGCAAAGCGATTTAATTGAGGAACGGGATTATGGAAAGGAAGAAAAGAAGAACACCTACCGTCTCTACATCTCCAACATCTAGTTGATGGGGAACGAGAAGGACACTAAGAAAGGAAGGAGAGCCGATTTGGGAACGGATTTTCGCCTTCCATCTCCATTAATGGCCGACGGCGACCTTGGAATCGGTAAGGCACGGGAGCGGCGGCGCTGTTATGGGAGTCAGGACCTTGCGAAGTGGAGGGGTCGAGGAGAAAGATTGAGGATGGGTTTTGCCCCACGGTTGAATCAGCCCTCTCCTTTCTAGATATATTTCTTGGGCTTCTTACAGGTATGAAGGAATACTACCTCTCGGGCTGGGGCCCCTGCCTTCCGGGGGCCCAGGGCGGGCGCCTCGTTTGCCCGGCCTATGGGCCGGGCCTGCTTACATCCAGATGCACAAGTGACTCGTATGGTCGTACCATTGTTAATATCTCACGGTACTATCCCAACTCTATATTCAGTATACCATCTAGCTGCTGCATATATGGAATTATGCATATCCTAACTAGTTTTGCTGCAGCCACCGCGGTCGATCGAGCACAATTATAAATAAACGAGCACAATTTTGATAATATTAAATAGCCATAGTTTGAGTGAATAATGCAATTTCGAAATATTAAATTGCACGCCATCACCATGTTACACATACACCAGTACATAAAACAGTCTAACTAACGGTAAGTCGAGTGCTTGAGCTCTCATGAGTCCTTTATATAAGCTAGTACGCTGCTGGTCCCCAATCTCAAAGGTGATGGGATAAAATTTGACATTAAGGCTACAAATACAAGACTGAATACACATTCATTAACAATGCTATTTTATTAATTCATAATAAAGGGATGTCTCATGATAATGTAAATCAAATTAAATCCAATTAGATTGCAATTGAACTTGAAGAGCTTTATCTAGACTAGAACAATGCCCATGCGTTGCAACCGGATATAAATATTCTAGTACGTTAGCTTGTGATTTACCTGCCTATAATAATGCAATTGTGTAAATAAATGTTTATCAAATTCTGTCTGTGAATTACCTTGTATTTTGATTAGAAATGTGATAAGTAAATTAAAGTGAAAATGGTCCAGAAGGTAAGTAAATTAAGGTGATTAATTATTATATACATGAAAGGTTGGACGAAAATATGGTGGAAAGAAAAGTGAAATGGGAACCTTATGTTCTTTTTAACTAGTATATAGTAGAGAAAGATAGGCCAGTATCCTTCATTCTGAATTGAAATCAAAATGAAATGCATCATCATCTTTTTCTTACAAGTGGTGCAGAACTTTCAGTTGTATGCGTGTCTTGCATTTCATTGGCATTTATACTCAGTTTCTTTTGACACAGATCAGCTACTTGAAAGTGAAGATGACAATTTCCTGCAAGAAAAAAGAAAGTGAAGATGACAATAGCAAGCGAGTCAGTATGCTGAAAATCCGAATCAACTAATTTAGGCCTCTTTTGTCAGATAGAATTATCCGACCGAACTACCAATGCCGTGATGCTCCCTTCCCTCATAACTGCCACTAGTATATGCTCCTTCATTTCCTACAACCCTGGTTCACCACTTTTGCCACTACATCAAACAATCCCATCGGCCGCGGTCACTTTTCTTTATTCAGACTTTTCTATCTTAATTAATGAAAAGGACAAGGATTTTGCCGTTGTTTGAAAAATACACACAGGCAAAACATCCCACGGCCTGTACATTGGCCACATTTTTTTTCATGAATACGCTAGGCGCGCATCTTTGCTTTGATAGAAGGCGAAAAGAATACAACAGTCGGGCAATCCCCCACACCATACACAGTCAGGTGGTGATTAGGGTGCCGATGAGCAGAGGGGAGAGGGGGTGCTCAGCCCCAAGTACACAAGCTCAGGTTACAGGTAAGATGTTGTCTAAGTCAGTGACGCGGGCGCTTGCCCAACGCCTTGCCTCCTCATTGACAGCCTCGGCGATCAGGTGAGCGAGGGCGTCTCACCGTCGAAGATGCAGGCATTTCGATGCTTCTAGATTAGCCAGGCTGAGATGGTGATGAGGGAGCCCAGTCCATGCCGGAGGCTCGGGGTGTAGGTCACGGCTGCCGTGGTCCACCAATCGAAGAAGCTAGTGGAGCTGTCGGGCGGCAGCAGAGGTAGTCGCGCCTAGGAAATCCGCGAAATCCTGCAGCCAACAAGAAGTTGTTGTAGGGTTTGGTCCTCCTGAGAACAGATGATGGAAGAGGGCTCGTGATCGACGCCGTGTCGGATCAGCCAATCGACGGCACAACATCGGTTTTGGGAGCCCAGCCAGAGGAAGAATTTGACGTTTAGAGGGGCCCAGTGTTTCCAGATAAGGCCCCAGACGGAGCTTTACGTGGAGCCGTGCAATGAGTGGAGGCAGGCGGACTCGGCGATGTAAGTGCCAGAGGTAGTCCATCGCCACATGTTCGTGTTCGGGCGTGGGGCGAGGTTGATCCCCTGAATCCGGCGCCAAAGCTCACCGTACTCGATAGTGGCTTGGGGACCTAGAGCACCGTGGATGTTGCCGATCCAAGTGTGCTGGTGGAGGCCCTCGCAGACGAGCTGGTGGCATCTGCATCGCCATGGGACAAGTGTCACAAGCTAGGACGCGAGGTCAACGATAAAAAAGCCATCCAGCCAATGGTCCTCCCAGAAGAGGCAGGTCTTGTCGTCGCCAAGAACCCAGGTAGTAGAGTCCCGGAAGAAGGCCATGACCTCACGCTCGCAGGGAAGGTGAAGGTGGCGGCATGGTCGCGAGGTGTCGGAGTAATTGGACACGGATACCCCGAAGACGGCGAGACAAGAATTCAAGACATCGGGGCTAGCAAAGCCTCTCAGTCCAACTACCTGGTTGGCGGCTGACTGCTGGCTGCCGACTGCTGGCTGCCGACTGCTCCACCAGGCCGACTGCTGGCTGCCGACTGCTCCACCAGGCCGACTGCTGGCTTCCGACTGCTGGCTGCCGACTCCTTCACCAGGCCGACTGCTGGCTGCCGACTACTCCACCAGGACAACTGCTGGCTGCCGACTCCTCCACCAGGCCGACTGCTGGCTGCCGACTCCTCCGCCAGGCCGACTGCCCAAAGTCAACTGCAGCCTGACGAGACACCGATGAGACGACCATACCGCAACGTCATCTACAGTGTACTGTGTCCCCTGGGTACTGATTTATAAAGTACCCCAGGGGACAAGCATGACATGCACCATGCCACTAGCCATGCCTACATAGCTTATCTTGTAAGCTACCCAAGGTAGCTTATAACCAAAGCCACTACCACCCATGCCAACTCCTATATATATATATATGCACACATCCATCCATCAGGGGACACACTCGTGCACACACACAAGCTAGCTAGCTAGCAATCCATCCATCCACTCCTACGGGCAAGCATGCCCAAGCACACCCATTCGGCCAAGAGCAACGGCCACCATGCCACATGCATATACGAGGCCAGATGCCTATGGCACTGACCTCGAATACAGCTCCAGGAGCACTCTGTACCAGATATACCAGATATACTCAGACATGCAGGAGTAGGGGTGTTATCTCTTCGGAGAGCCCCGAACCTGGGTAAACTAGCGCGTGATACTCGCATACCCGTCCCTGGATATTCCGGCAGCAGTCTTGCCCTCACACGAAGCCACCTTGTGGCATATGTCATCTTGCACCCCCCCCCCCCCCCGTGAGAATACCATGACATTTGGCGCCCACCGTGGGGCGGTACTATGCTACCGCGCTGCTACTGGTTTCGCAGTCCGGGCGGGACCATCTTCGTCATCTCCGCCATGGCGTCACGCCGTCTCTCCGGTAGCGCTCGGGGGATCGACTTTGACCCGCCCCCGGAGCGGCCGTGCGGGACGGCGCGTCCTCGCCGTCGGCTTCGCCATCTTCGTCATCACCAATGCAGCGCCGACTGTCCGTCCGTCCGTGCGCGCGCCGCGTGCGGGGCCTCGTTTCGGTCGGCCGTGGCCATCCACGTGCCGCTCACATCTGCTCCACTCCGCGTTGTGCCTTGCTCCTGCCGAAGCGCACATTTTCCACTCCATATCTCATATATGCAACCTAACTAAATACAAGTCAAACCATGGTCAAACACTATCCATACACTACCCAGACAACGGTTATACATTAACCAGATACTAGTTGGGTGGAGTCCGTACATCGATCAGATAATATCCAGACAATGGCCAGATAGTGGCCATACACCAAGCTCGAGCTCGGCTCCACTCGTGGCCGTTGCTCGTCGTCCTGCGCCAGCCGCCTCGCTTCACCCACGCGCCCTGGCTGCTGCTAGAGCTGCTCTGCCCCGGCCTGCTGCTGCCGCCAACCGCTACCGCGTCGCCGCGCCCGCGATGTCCAGCCCCGCCTGGCTCCCTGCTTGTGGTGGCCCTGCCTTCGCTCCGTCGCGGCCGGCTCCGGCCCGGCCGCTCCGCCTTGCTCCGCGCGCGCCAACACCAGATGCTGCTCCGAGACGGCTTCCCCCGCGCATGCGCATCTCTGAGCTGAGGCCCCGGCGACACCCCTTCTGCTCTGCACCGTCCGCGCGGCCTGGCCTGCGCCTCCTCCATGCCCGTTGCCGCCCGCGCCGGCTGCGGCCGCATCCTGGCCCGGCCGCCTTCCGCGACCCGCCCGCCGACTGCTCCGCTCCACGCCGGTGCCGGCTTCTCCGTCCGCGGGACCGCGTCGCCTGGGGCCGGCTGCCGCTCCGCGCCTCTGGCCTGCTCCGTCTCTCCCGCTGCTGCCGCGCGGTCGTCCTCGTCCCCGCACAAGAACCCAGCTCCCCCGTCCGCGCCCAGGCCGGCTCCGCGCGCGCTGGCCACCCGCCGGCTCCCGCCACCCGGCCTGCTCCGCGCGCGCCGGCCGCCTGCCGGCTCCCGCCCTCGGCCGGCCCTCCGCCTGCTGGCTTCAACGCGCTCTGCCGGCTGCCGGCTCCGCGCGTCCCGCCTAGCCCCCTGCCTGCACGCGCCCGCCTGCGGCACCTAGGCCCGCGCCGCGCCTCCTCCACCCCCGTCCGCGCCCAGGCCGGCTCCGCGCGTGCTGGCCGCCTGCCGGCTCCCGCCCTTGGCCGGCCCTCCGCCTGCTGGCTTCAGCGCGCTCGGCCGGCTACCGGCTTCGCGCGTCCCTGCCGGCTCCCCTACCAAGCCATTGTGGTCAGCTGCCCGTGAAAAAGCACGAGGCGTGGGCCAGCTAGAAGAATGAAAAGTCAGCCGGCTGTAAAAAAAAGCTGGTTGAGGAAAGAGGCCGGTTGCTGAAAAGAAATGAAAAAGCACAAGAAAGAAAGAGATGCGGGCCGACTGCTCCCATCAACACGGACAGAAGGGCAAAACGTCCGGCTGCCCGCTGCCAACAGACGGACAAAGAGAAGAAAAGAAATACCCGTCCGGATGACTCGTCCGCGTGCTTCGCCACTCGGACGGTCAGACGTGACCCGCGCTGCCGGCTGTGTCAAGCCGGCCGGACGGCCTCCTACTCCGACGATACACCCAGCGGGTGCTCTTACGTGCTCCCGTGAAGAAAGAGAAGAAAAAGTAGTTGCCGGGAGATCCGGCCCGACAGATCAGCAGTTGGCCCAGATCTCGGGGGCTACACCCAGCAGGTGCGCTGACGTGCCCCGCAAAGAAGAAGAAAAAAGTAGTTGCCGGGAGATCCGGCCCGACAGCTCAGCAGTCGGCCCAGATCTCGGGGGCTACACCCAGCGGGTGCGCTGACGCGCCCCCAAAAAGAAGAAGAAAAAAGTAGTTGCCGGGAGATCCGGCCCCAGATCTCGGGGGCTACACCCAGCGGGTGCGCTGACGCGCCCCGGAAAGAAGAAGAAAAAAGTAGTTGCCGGGAGATCCGGCCCGACAGCTCAGCAGTCGGCCCAGATCTCGGGGGCTACACCCAGCGGGTGCGCTGACGCGCCCCCGCAAAGAAGAAGAAAAAAGTACTTGCCGGGAGATCCGGCCCGACAGCTCAGCAGTCGGCTCAGATCTCGGGGGCTACACCCAGCGGGTGCGCTGACGCGCCCCCGCGAAGAAGAAGACAAAGTAGTCACCGGGAAATCCGGCCCGATAGCTCAGCAGTCGGCCTAGATCTCGGGGGCTACACCCAGAGGGTGCGCTGATGCGCCCCCGTGAAGAAGAAGAAAAAAGTAGTTGCCGGGAGATCCGGCCCGACAGCTCAGCCGCCGGCCCAGATCTCGGGGGTTACATCCAGCGGGTGCGCTGACGCACCCCCGAGAAGAAGAAGAAAAAAGTAGTTGCCAGGAGATCCGGCCCGACAGCTCAGCAGTCGGCCTAGATCTCGGGGGCTACACCCAGTGGGTGCGCTGACGCGCCCCCATGGAAGATTGCAAATAAGAGAAGAGTTTTGTCCGGCTCCGAGCAGCCGGCAGAAGAGAAAAAGAAGAAGCTAGGCGCTGCAAGGTGCATCGCCACCTGGCCGGTCGAGCCTGACCCCCTTCGAGCACCCGAAGGCTCGAATGCTACACACAGTGGGAGCGCCGGCGCGCTCCGCGAGCGCCGAGCCATGCCGACTGTCTTCGGCAAACTCCGCCTCGGCAACACGAAAACGAATGTGAGCTCCTCACCCGCATATTTTTTTGCACCACGCAATCACGGATAACCCCGAGCGATGCTCGGGGGCTGTCTCCGCATTTTAGTACAGTTGCATCACTGTTCGCCCCGGCGCCAGCCAGAGTTGGCTCGGGGGCTGGCCGCTTGGCCTAAGACGTTAGTCCCCGCTGACGGCTTAGTACCGTGCGCGGTACCAAAGGCCCACTCTTAGTCACAGATCACAGAGCGGCTATCCGACTAGCAAGAGTGAACGCTGGAGGTCACCCACGCGAAAAACGTCCGGGAAGAAGAACGCTTCGGGCGACCCGAACGTTTCCTTTATAAGTATTTGCTGGGTTAAATCCATTCCCAGAGTCTGAGTACTGTACACTCCACTTTGCGGCCCACTCTCAGCCACAAACTGCAGAGCGGCTGTCCGGCGAGCGAGAGCACAAGCCAAAAAGCGGAGGGAACACGAAAAAGATTGAAGGGGGCTCGAACGAAACCAAGTCGTCACCCTCCGCATAAAACTTGCAATGCTAAAAGCAAACATTTGATATATCTGCGTGGACTAACTTTCTCTTTTTTCATGATCATTCCATGAACACTCGCCAAAAAACCTCCGCCCAACTTTGTCAAGTTGCCCGGAGGCTTGGGGGCTACTGTCGGAGTAATTGGACACGGATACCCTGAAGACGGCGAGACAAGAATTCAAGACATGGGGCTAGCAAAGCCCCTCAGTCCAACTACCTGGTTGGCGGCTGGCTGCTGGCTGCCGACTGCTCTACCAGGCCGACTGCTGGCTGCCGACTGCTCCACCAGGCCGACTGCTGGCTGCCGACTGCTCCACCAGGCCGACTGCTGGCTGCCGACTGCTGGCTTCCGACTGCTGGCTGCCGACTCCTCCACCAGGCCGACTGCTGGCTGCCGACTACTCCACCAGGACAACTGCTGGCTGCCGACTCCTCCATCAGGCCGACTACTGGCTGCCGACTCCTCCACCAGGCCGACTGCTAGCTGCCGACTCCTCCGCCAGGCCGACTGCCCAAAGTCAACTACAGCCTGATGAGACACCGACGAGACGACCATACCGCGACGTCATCTACAGTGTACTGTGTCCCCTGGGTACTGATTTATAAAGTACCCCAGGGGACAAGCATGACATGCACCATGCCACTAGCCATGCCTACATAGCTTATCTTGTAAGCTACCCAAGGTAGCTTACAACCAAAGCCACTACCACCCATGCCAACTCATATATATATATATATATATATATATATATATATATATATATATATATATATATATATATATATGCACACATCCATCCATCAGGGGACACACTCATGCACATACACAAGCTAGCTAGCTAGCAAGAGAGCTAGCTAGCAATCCATCCATCCACTCCTACGGGCAAGCATGCCCAAGCACACCCATTCGGCCAAGAGCAACGGCCACCATGCCACATGCATATACGAGGCCAGATGCCTATGGCACTGACCTCGGATACAGCTCCAGGAGCACTCTGTACCAGATATACCAGATATACTCAGACATGCAGGAGTAGGGGTGTTATCTCTCAGGAGAGCCCCGAACCTAGGTAAACTAGCGCGTGATACTCGCATACCCGTCCCTGGATATTCCGGCAGCAGTCTTGCCCTCACACGAAGCCACCTTGTGACATATGTCGTCTTGCACCCCCGTGAGAATACCACGACACGAGGCGTCGGTGGCCGTACATTGGCCACACTCCATTGTAGTTAGAAACAAACAGAAGTCGATCCCTAGATTCCACCATTGATGGTTTTATTTTTAGTATACGTAATAACACACCAACAACATGTTGAACGAAAATCTTTTGCGAACGCATCTACCGCCGCCTCCTCTCCAAGATAAGAGCTTAGGGTTCTTCCCGCGAACCGCTGGCGCAGTCGCCGGTCTGCCTCGTCTCCGATGTGGCCCTAGGGCCATGGAGGCTCAGTGGACCCTAGCCTTTGCCGGCGGAAGGGATCTTGCTTCCTTTTTAGGTGTTTTTGTGAGTTTGTTTTGGGTTTGTGTCTTGCTCAAGAAGATGAGGCGATGGCAGCTCCCTGAAAAGGAATAAGGTTCTCCCGTGTAGCCTCTATTTCGACGATGCATCTAGCATCGTCGGAGGACGTGTGAAGGTATGTCTCTGGTGAATCTCACGGGATTCATTCAGTGCTGGTCTACAGTGGATCTTCTTGGATCCAATGTTTGTTTTTCTTTTTTTGTGTGTCTATAGGTTGGTTCGTCTCGATCTATACTTCTCTTCATCAACGATGGTTGCTGTTCTGGTGCGCTGGCCCTATGTGGCTTTAGCAGCATGACGACTTCCCGACTGTCTACTACAATAAGTTTGACCCGGCTCTAGTGAGGGAGGGGTAATGACGGCGGCACGCCTTTACCTTGCTACGGCGCTTGTAGTCGTAGCTATGTGGTATAGGGACATGGACATAATTTTGTCATTGCTGGTGTTCTATTTTTTCGAGGGATTTCTGATGTTCTTTGCACTGCCATGGCAGATGATGAATAGATCAAAAATTTTCTTGCAAAAGGGAAAACACAAGGAACAATGTTATGATTTAACGACCTTAATTTTTCACCAAACAATTTCTGGTTATTATTTTTGTCTGATAGAGAGATGTTATTGACTCTTGACGTGGGGTGATACAAAGATCAACACTTTACATCCGACCACCATGTAAGGTGACACTTTGTAATCTTAGTGAGGATTAAGTGAACCATGGGAACTACCAACCAAGTCATAGCTCGACGGTTAGGATGATATAACCGGTCACGGAGCAGTGTTGATTTGCGTTGCGGCAGCTTGAGTTTCGCAGTGGCCGCGATCGCTCCTGGTTTATTGTGTCCGCTAGTGCTATGGCAGACACACCAGTCTTGATGCCTAGCTGGCCCGATACTTCATGGTTTCCACCACCAAGTTCTCCAGCTCAGCTGCACTGCCAGTTCACACAGCTGCACACATGAGTCGGTGGTGCCCGTCCAACCTCGCGGCAAGAGGTCAACCTTGCTACCAATTATCGTAGCTACGTACGAGGAGGTAGTGGTGTCGCAGCAAAGTCGGTACTCCAGTTGACAATAGATCGGTACTAGGTTACACAGGGACAACGCTTGTTTATCTGTTTGCGTAGCTAGACCATCGGCATTTTCTTTGGCAAAAGTTTTTGATGTATCTCATTCCCAACATTTGTCATCCACTAAATCATCGATGCTGCCCATCACCGTCCGCAACCCCTCGACACCCCTGTTCTATCCATAGCAAAAAGAGGTGACATACGTGTCAAAGTTGCTTCACGTCTTGGTCGCATATAAAAAATGAGTGCCGTGGTGGCCTGGCGCTTTACTGTCTCACCAACAAAGTAAGGACGATTGTTTATCTCGTCAGTCAATGAATTTTGAAGTTACAATGTACTTTGTAGGAGGGGGTAAATATCGGAAGAAACCTCGCTATTTATTAAGCAGACCCAATAAAAAGACATATCATTCAAAATATATTGGATCAGCTAACTACAAAAGTGAATTTTTGGTTTTGATTGAGAAAGATCTTCAACACATGAAGCCAGTGTCGGTACATGTCGATCTTGCGAGTGGACCTCATTCAACTAGATGTAGAGGCCGGGGGTGACGGGAACCTTCTTTTCAAATAAAACAAATCAGCAAAACAAACTTTTAGTACCTTCTCCCTAGCCGCAAGTTTGATAGTAAATAATGCTACACTATGGTGGAATCATGTCAGCATGTAATCAACTTTGAGGTAGAGCCTGCTCAGTTCTATCATACCTCCAACTTCATATCCTACCCAATAATGGCGGCCACTCACTAGACGCAAGGATAGGGACGACCTTGATACCCAACAATGGTGGCCCAAAGCCGTCTGTTTAGCTTGCTTGCTGCTACTTATATTTGCTTTTTCTTTGGGATTATTTGTGTTGTTTCCCTCATTGACCTTTGTTTTACCCTTTCTATATTGATTCTTGTTTGTGCTAGTACTTTGGCTTTATTCACAAACCAGGGTGACAGACCTTTTCCTGAGTAAACTATTACACTATGAGTATTGGTTCTCACACTCATAGTGTGCTTGTTATATAGGTGAATGCATAAGTTGGGTGTTTTGTATTGAGAAATACACCCAAAAGAGTGTCTAATATATGATCCTTATCAAGTAAAGTTGTAGCCGGTACCAAATAAGGACAACTTGACAACTAACCACCTCTAATAATATTTACACCGAAAACCTTTCTGGTCGTCTTCTTCCAATGATTGTTCCCACCGGCCGAAGTTTGAAGTTGAACTAAGCAGCCAGTAAGTGGAAGGCACTTGCAGACACAGTCACGATACAATGCATCAAATACAACAATAACCACTCGTTGATAGTGTAGAAAAGGATGGAAGCGTCTCTACTCTCCATACAGGGAGAGCCACATTTATATTGTATTGATATCGAACGAGAGACGTCTCGTGGCGTTACAAGATTCTGGTCGTTGTAAACAACCAGGAGAAATACAATCGTGATACAGGGAGAAGAGATAGAAAGATAAATGCTACATTAAAAGAATATCTCTAACTATCATATACTTGTAACGCAAGACAACGTTTAACACTCTCCCTTAATCACAACTGCACAAGTTGAGATTACGCTTAAACTCTTGTAGGCTTCTTGTAGGTAGTGCCTTTGTAAACCCATCTGCAAGCTGATCTCTGGAAGGAATGAATCTGATTTCCAATTCTTTGTTTGCAACTCTTTCTCTGACAAAGTGAAAACCTATCTCAATGTGTTTAGTCTAGCATGAAATACATGATTAGCTGGCAAATAAGTTGCTCCAAGGTTATCACCCCAAAGTATAGGAGTTTGAACATATGACACTCCAAGTTCATTTAACAAGACTTGCACCCAAATGATTTCAGTTGTAACATTAGCCCAATGCTTTATACTCTACTTTGGTGCTAGACCTGGAAACAGTAGCTTATTTCTTTGCGCACCATGAAATTAAAATAGGCCCGTAAAAGATGGCAAATCCCTCTGTTGGACATCTATCATCCAAGCAACCAGCCCAATCCGCATCGGAAAACGCACTAATGCGAGTAGAGGACGATCTGTTAATGGCGAGACCAACACTCACTATTTTCTTCACATACCTCAAAATATGCTTTGCTGCTGTCCAGTGAGCAGGGGCGGAGCCAGAACTTTTGTGAAGCCTGGGCAAACTTAAGCCTGAATGTCTAACATGCAAATAAAAAATTCCGTACCGGGTAGACAATATATATATATACTATGCATCAAACTTGCAAAGCACAAATCCACATTAATATTGAAGTGAAAATACGAACATAACAATCAGAAAAATGTAATATTTAAGCGAACTAATATATCAATATTCCATTTCAGAGAGCAAATGAAGTTGTGAGTTGACAACAAAAGACACGGAATCCAACCGAAGCATAGAGCCAATCAGCCAAACTAGCCATCTTGCCAACGAAAGTGTAGCCATCTAAATCACCATGACACCATCAATATAACCTAGAAGACACTACATGATAACAAAATGGATTTGTTATTCACAAAAATCCAGTGTTGTGATTTGTTTATTTATTCAAAACAGAGAGCTTGTAACAATAGAAAAGGTTAGATGGAACATACCAATATTGTGCTAAAGAAAATCACAAGGCAAATGTCCTTTCCGAGACTTCATTGCTGTAAATGTTCGAATAATATCTTTATCATCAACTGACTTGAATAACTCCCGCTCGGTGTAACATATCATCAAGTCGTTGAACCATTCGTTGTTGATCTTGCTACGCAATTTATTCTTGATAATCTTCATTGCTGAAAATGCTCTCTCAACAGATGAGTTGACACCGGCAATATCAAAGCCAACTCAATAAGTTTGTATACCAATGGAAATACCAGATTTTTCTTAGTTTCAACCATCTTCACGGCCAAACTTTGAACATCATCACAAGTAGAAAAAGAAGCATGCCTTTTCACTTGACTTATATAAGTGAGGAGCTGCTCTCTTATTGTTTCACGATCATCATTAGAGAAGTCTTCATGATAAATTTTAGCAAGACGAGCAAGTTTATCAACATTGAACTTGGAGAAAGAGTCATTGGGGTCAAGACATGAGAAGCAATCAAGCACACAATTTGCTTGTTCACTAAAGCGGTGATCCATCTCCACACAAATTTTGTCAATAGCAACATAAAAAATCTCTGGACGGTAATGGTGAAGATTAGTAACAGTTCTGCCTTCTCTCCTTGAACGACCATGAACTGGTATTACTTCGTCCATATTTGGTACTAGAATACTATTAGCACCACAAAATTCTTGGACATCACCAAATAAATTATCCCAACCACTCTCTCTGAACGTTGCCAACCGAGCCTTGACATCATTAACTAATTCCATGGCCAGAACAATATTGAGACCTTTTCTTTGCAAGACTTTTGAAATCTCATTTGTGATGCCAAATAACTTCAACATAAGCTTTAGAATGAAAACAAATTTAAAGCTCTCCATTTTTTCTATCAAACCTGCTGCTTGAGATGGTCCACGTCCATATTCATCAACTGTACTAAGCACCTTTAACACGGAGGACCACATTTGATCCAAACGAAGTAAGGTAGTATGATGTGAACCCCATCTAGTATCCCCCGGTCTAGCAAGAGTAGATGGTTGGTGCAAGCCCCTTCCAGTAGATACCTCACCACTCTCAAGTCTATCCAGAATATCTTGGTGTTGTGCCTCGGTCAATGCATCCCTTCTCTTGCAAGATGTTGTTGTTGTAGTCACAATCAAGGAGATGTACTCAAAGAAATCATGAATAGATGAGCAACTACTAGCAACAGACACAACCACCAATTGCAGACGGTGAGCATAGCAATGAACATAGAAAGCATATGGGTTTTCATCTATGATCTTTTTCTGCAAACCATTAAATTCACCTCTCATATTTGAAGCCCCATCATATCCTTGACCCCGTATCCTTGAAATTGATAACTTATAATGATCAAGAATGCCATAAAGAGCATCCTTTAGTGACTCGGACGTCGTATCTTTGACATGATGCAAACCAAGGAATCTTTCCACAACCCTCCCTTTGACATTCAAAAACCTATAGAAAAACACAATAATGTCAGTTGGTTGCATAGAGAATAAATGACAAACAAACAACAAAATAAAAGTGAAACTACTAACCTCAACATCACAGCCACTTGCTCTTTCACAGATATATCACGTAATTCATCAATAAGCACCGAGAATTGTTTTTCACCAAGCTCTGCCATGATCTTCTTTCTAACTTCATGTGCACAACACATTGCAAGCTCCTTTTGAATGTCACCAGATGTCATTGTGCAATTTCTTCCACCACGGTTAAAAGCAACTCTGACTTGTTCATTCTTAGTTTTTTCAAATCTATCATCTCTCTAAAGTTTCCCTTGTTTAGAGAAGTAGCTACTTCATCATGTCCGCGGAATGTCAAGCCTTGTGCAATGAGATATCTTGAACAACTTACAGAACAAGTTAAACGAATCTTATACATTTCTTCTGATTCCTTGCTTGATCTAGCAAAGTTACTTGCCACACTTTGTCTCTGATTATTATAATCATCATAATGCTTGATGCAAGAGTTGTGCTTACTACCATGACCACCAATATGATCTTTGAAGCCTTTAGATGCATGCTTCCAATATGTAAATCCTTCTTTTGTGAAGACTTCATAACCAAAGTGCTCAGCCCTTCCGGGTTG
This sequence comes from Triticum monococcum, assembly GCA_034509565.1. NCBI lineage: Eukaryota > Viridiplantae > Streptophyta > Magnoliopsida > Poales > Poaceae > Triticum > Triticum monococcum. The sequence continues at coordinate 553,171,030 of CM067841.1, read as the reverse complement.
CTTAAAGAGAAAACAATAAAAACAATAAGCTACAATCTTCCACTCACCGTATTCTATCCAGTCGTACCTTTTATACCAAGATTTGGAAAATGCTCTTGAGGAACGCGAACTTCCAAATTCAGTACAATGGTATTTATTCAAATCTGGTTGCATTGGACCCTTCAATATATATGCTCTCCTCACTTGGTCTTGAATATCAGGAGGATACTCACAAATTTGTTTCCTCTTTCCCGGATCGCGCTCAATTGCATTTGGATTAAATTCATTGGCAACGTTAGGCGCTGGTGGCTCTACTTCTATTTCAGGCTACGCATCATTCACATTTTCAGTCCTTTGCTCTACTTCTACTTCAGGTTGCACATCATTCATATTTTCAGTCCTTGCTCTCTTAACCAAAAACCTCCTCATCTCTGAAATTTAGTGAGTAAAAAATCTGAAGTTAGTTTTTACACAAATAAGAATATGGGTTAATTACAAGTTCATAGTACAGTACAATAACAAAGCTACTTGCATCAACTATATGTATCAGATTATCAAGTATTTCTTGATGTTGCCAAAGTGAAATCGGTGAAATATTTCTTAAAATTACTAGAGGAAAGAGTCTGCAACCTGCATGCTAGTTTGTCAGTCTAATGAACTTACAGTTTCTATGGTTTCCAACAGCTAACAAATAGATTTTCTCTTTAGACTTTGGTCATAATCATCCCTAATCAAAAGTTCCTAAATAAGCCCTAAGTACATCAATCTCATTATCTCAACCCAAATCAGTTATTAAGTATGCGATCTTACCGGAAGTCGAAGGAAAGGAACTGCCTCAGCCTTCAGGAGAGGAAGGGCCAAAGGAGGGGACGACCGTGGCCACTGCCGGCTCGCCGTCGGCCTGCCGCTCGCGCAGCCCCAAATCGCCGCCTCGCCTTCAAGTCCCTGCCGCACTTAGGAGAAACCGAAGAGACGCGAGTACGCGAGAAGCCGAGAACTGTCTGGACTCTGGAGCGATCGTTGGTATTCCCTGTTGCCTCGTGGGCTGGAGCGAAGCGATAGATGGTATTCTTTTTTTTCTAGTGGGCTGGAGTGATTGGGATGTTCAAGTAAATAACTGGGCTGGGCTGTGAAGGAGGCCTAATCCAGTTTTGCCTGGGTAAATCCACTCCGTATCGAGCAGTTTTACGTATTGTGGTACGACCACTGTTGCCATCGGAGTGCCAACGAGCCCGGGCAACTGCCCAGGGTCGCTGGGCGCTCGCTCCGCCACTGCCAGTGAGCTATGCTTGGTGCATGCAAGAACTGACAAACTTTATTGACTGCAAAGGAAATGTTAGGTCGAGTAAGAGTCAAATATTGAAGTGCTCCAACTATACTCTTGTAACTGGTACTATCTTCCTGGTTCAAAGGCTCTCCTTCTGTCAGGGTTAGTGGTTATGAGCTGGACAAGAGAGTTGGAGAAGGTTTGCAGCCCTGCATGCCAATTCTGCTTAACAGATCAGTCATATACTTTCCTTGTGATAAGTGAATGCCATGCTCAGTTTTCTTTACTTAAGTGCCCAAAAAATAATGCAAGTCTCCCAAATCTTTTAAGGCAAAATATGTTCTAAGATCTTTTAATAAAGCAGTTACTGCATCATTGGATGAACTAGTCATAATGATGTCGTCAACATATATGAGAACAAAGATAGTAGTATGAAATTTGTTGTAAATGAAGAGGTGTCAGATTTTGATGGAACAAACCCAAGTACTTGTAGTTTCATACTCAATTGAGAGTACCTTGCTCTAGGCACTTGCTTAAGTCCATACAAAGCCTTGTCAAGCTGACATGAGAGGGCACATTTTTATCCTCAAACCCAAGAGGTTGTTTCATGTACACCTCCTCTTCTAGAACACCATGAAGAAACGTGTTCTGCACGTCAAGCTATCTGAGACTCCACCCCCTCGAAACAACAATAGAGAGTACAAGACGAATAGATGCAGCCATGACAACATGACTGAAAGTATCCTCTAGTCAATACCATGACATTGCTTAAAACCTTTTGCACTAATCTTGCTTTGAAACGATCAATTTTACCACCTGATTTTCTCTTAATCCTATAGACCTATTTGCAGTTAATTAAATTGATACCTTCACGACGAGGAACCAAGTGCCACGTCTTATTGCGTTCCAATGCAGAATATTCTTCCTCCATTGCATGCTTCCAACGTGCATCCCCAAGAGCTTCATCCAAAGTCTCGGGTTCAGTAGATTCACCTATCAAATATGTTAAGACATATTTGGAAATATTTCTGTAATTAATTCTATTAATGACTCCATGTTGCAGCCTTGTACGTGGATGTGTAGGTGTGGCCACGGGAGAGTCAGACGCAGTAGATCCAGGCGTGTGCAGCAGTGAATCCGCCACAACAGCAGATCTCGCGCCAGCATGTCGGGCATTGGGAATGGGCCGGTCGGCCGGTTCCGCGCGTCGACGAGACGCAGGTGCAGGAGTGGTGGGCTCGGCACTGCTCGGTGTAGTGAAGGGCCCGGCAGGTGAAGACGTGGAGCCTTCGGGCTGGGCAACCAGACGCGAACGCGTGAAGCCGGGCGGGGAGCCAGCAGTAGATTCATCTGCCACGCCTGACCCATCTGGCACCGTCACTTGGGGGGATCCCGGGAAAAATTGCATGGCAGGACAGGAGGATCCCGATGGAGATCCACCAGGGGAGTCCGTGCACATACAATGTTGTTCTGTAGCTTGATTTTCCACATTGTTTTGAACACTTTTTGCACCATTTTCTTCTCTGTTACTTTCTAAAACAAAATACTCATGCAAACCATTAGGAGGTTAGGAAAATATTGATCAACACAACTATTTTCTTCCCCACTATCAACACTGGTAAGATGAGAAGGTAAAAAGAAGGATTTCTTTGCGAAGGAGGGCTCCAACATTGAGATGAAGTTTGGCAAAGGTAAATTGGGTTTCATCAAAGACAACATCACGAGAAATATAAACTCGACCAGTGGAGACATCTAGACATTTGACCCCTTTGTGTTGCGCACTGTACCCAAGAAAAACACATTGTTTGGAATGAAACATGAGTTTTCTGTTGTTATACGGACGAAGGTTGGGCCAACAAGCATACCCAAAAATATGAAGAGGAGTATAGTCGGGTTTGGTGTGGAAAAGACGTTCAGTAGGAGTGTCATTGTTGATGACACGACTAGGCAACATATTGATGAGATGAACCACAATAAGACAAGCTTTGTCCCAAAACATTAATGGCATGGAGGCGGTAGTGAGCAAAGAAAGACGTACTTCAACAATATGTCTATGTTTGTGTTCTATAGAACCATTCTGTTGGTGTGCATGGGGACATGAAACATGGTGAGATATACCTAATTTCTGGAAAAAGAGTTTAACTTTTCATATTCACCACCCCTAGCCGGACTAAACAACAATAATTTTGCTATCAAATTTCCTTTCAACAAGAGCTTGAAAATTGAGAAAGACTTGAAACACATCTGATCTTTTCTTAAAAAGATAGATCCATGTATATTTGCTAAAGTCATCAATAAAGCTAACTTAATAAGCATGTTTGCCAACAGAAAGAGGAGCGGGGCCCCACACATGAGAAAATATAAGTTGCAACGGTTTGATAGAAACACTAGTGGAGATAGGGTAAGGCAATTGATGACTTTTTGCTCTTTGACAAGAATCACAAATAGTTTCAGGATTATGCTCCCCAACAACCGGGAGTTTATTTTTGCTAAGAATTTGTTGAACAATGGAATACGAAGGGTGGCCTAAACGGGCATGTCATCTCTCCTAAGATAATTTGATGGCACTGCACATTTGTCTATTGAATCTGCTAACTTGGGGAATCAACGGGTAAAGTCCATCCATGCATCTACCTCGATAGAGGATTTGCCTCGTGAGCTGATCCTTGATAAAAAAGAATGGGTGAAATTTTTAGAAAAACATGATTGTCAAGACCAATGCGATGAACAGAGAGGAGATTTTTGGATGAAGTAGGACAATGCAAAATATTGTTTAGATGAATATCTCTATGTGGGGAATGAATAATTGAATGACCAATATGGCTGATCTCCATACCTGTACCATCGGCATTGCGAACTTGATCATGACCATGGTATTTTTCATGCATGGTGACCTTCTCGAGCTGATGTGTGATGTGGTCGGAGGCACCGGAATCAACATAGCAATTGGTATCTACTCCGTAGGAGGTATTTGCTGCGGCCGCAACCTTCTTTTTCTTCTGGGAATTGTCCTCACCATAACGCCAATTGCACTCTTTTGCTATATGATTAGTTTTTTTTACAGATTTGACACTTGCCTTTGTATTCATCATACCCGCGAAAATTGTTTTTGTAGTTGTGACCTCCCCTATTGTTGGTGTTGAAGGACCGGTCACCGTTGTAGCCTCCATTGTCGTCGCCATAGTTGTTGTGGTTGCCACCGTAGTGACCACCACCAACCACCACCATTGCCACCACAGTGGCTGCCACCACCAACATTGGAGTAGTGGCTGTCGCCACCACTATTGGAGTAGTGGCCTCCGCCACCGTGACCACCATTGCGGCGAGGTTCGCCACCACCTTGTCCGCCATTAGAGTAGTGGCCGCCGCCAACATCTCCTCTGGTGGGCTACCCGCGGTAGCCCTTGAACTGGCCACCACCATGGTTGCGAGAGGCGGCGTTTGCCGATGACTTGAAGGCACCGACTCCCATGCCCTGGAACATCTCAACGCGCTGATCAAAGGTGGCTACCATGCTGAATATTTCTTCAACTATGACAGGTTCAACACGGACATCAAGGGCAGAGATAATAGGTTGGTAATCCATGTCAAGACCGGAGATGATGTGGGACACGAGCTCATCTTCCTGGATGGGTTTACCGGCTGCCCCATGTAGCGACCAGACCTCAAATAGTCTGATCTCTGTGCTCCGGTGTCATTCCTGGATCAATAATGCTGACACCACACAGTACTCGGAGGATTTATAGCAGAGTAGCAATCACACACTTATTACATCGAGTGTCTCAAAAGAGAACTTATTACAATAAATATGGCTTAAGGCCATCTAATAACGGTAACAACGGAAGGCTTGGAAGATAAGTGAGTCCATCAACTCCAACGGCATCACTGAGTATAGAACCACGACCTAAAACTCCTTAATCGTCGTCTGAAAAGTCTGCAACATTAACGTTGCAGCCCGAGAACGGGTCAGCACATGGAATATGCTGGCAAGGTAACACATAGAGAGTAATGGAATGAAACAACTATACTATATGCATATTTGGCTAGTGGAAAGCTCTATGGTTACAGTTTTTGCGTAAAGCCAATTTTTCCCTACTTCAAAGGAATAAATTTAATTACTATCATGGTGGTTGTTAAACATTGAGAATGGTTGATAGCATTCTCAATCCCAATTAAGCATCATTATTTAACAAACCCAACAAAATTAACTTTAGAGTAACATGTTGAGATTCACATGATAATCCAGGTACTAGATACTCAAGATGTCCATAACCGGGGACACGGCTAACCATGATTAGTTTATTACACTCTGCAGAGGTTTGCGCAGTTTTCCTCACAAGACTCGATCGCCTCCGTTGGATTTCTCACACTACATGGTGTTTGAGAAATGGATGACCGAGACACAGTCTTTCAGAAGCGCTAGCACCTTACGATGGATAGACCGGTACACCTACTTTCCCCTACATCTGCTAGTCTACCCTGTAAGAGTTCGCACGACTTAATCAACTATGCCAGAGCCCATAATGGCTTGTGGCTGCACACGGAAGTTTCTAATATGAATAATCTCATGATCCCTTTGAGCCTGGGTGGCGGTCCAAAAGAAAAACAGGCAAGTCCTGGAATACCCAGGTGCCTCAATCCACCCAGATGTGTGTTTAGGTTGCCACCTTAGATAAACCATTAATTAACAATCTCACATCTGTCATGGATATCACTCACCCAATCCACGTCTACTAGCATAGCATGGCATAATAAGCAAATGTAGAAATAACTCCCAAAGGTTTGATAATACACAGGTAATAGGTACTACCTCATCTACTTCCCATCCCATAATTTAATTAGATCCTAATCATGCAATGTGTGAGGATTGATCTAATGCAATAAAACTAGGTTGTAGAAAAGGTATGATCAAAGTGTTACTTGCCTTGCTGATGATCCGCGAAACCTAACGATTCGAAGTAATAGGCGACGCACTCCGGGTATTCTATCGCAGACAAACAAACAAGCATACAATAAGTACTCATCTAATGCACAGGTAAAACTCAAATAGAAGATCTAACCAGAAAGTTCAACTTAAGAACAATGGTTTGCAAAAAGAATCAAATCGAACGAAGCAAAAGAAATCAAACGGCGAAAAAAATCAACTTCGTTCTAGTAATCTGGATCTAAGTAAAATTTTATAGTAGTAAAAACTTGTTTAAGTTGATTATTCGGAAAGAGGGTTTCGAGACGAAACTCCAGACGCTTGAATCGCCTGATTTCGGTAAACGAGCGAAAAATTATACTAAAACGAAAATCGGATCAGAAATCGCGGTCAGAAAATAACCGCGGAAAATCCAACGAAAAAGAAAAACGACGAACAGATTAATCGTTAATTAACCTAATCCGAAAATAATTAAAATAATAAAATAATATTAAAATTTTCCAGGGTTTCTAAAATCAAGCTCGATAAAGTAAACATTTATTTGGGCCCAAAATATAACTTTGAAAAACGCGTATTTTTCCTAAATTCAATTAAAAATACCGAAAAACTCCAAAATAAATCTTATTTGATTTTTTTATTAAATCCCCAATATTTCTATATTTTGGGAAAGTCATTTTATTCCCTCTCTCATATCTTTGTAATAGAAATAATTGATGGTAAAATAAATAAAATCAAATAATCCTGTTTACAAAATTTGAGAAAACTCAAATATGTAAATAACGAAATCCCCAACTCTCTCCGTGGGTCCTTGAGTTGCTTAGGATTTTCTAGGATCAAAACCAAAAGCAAAATAAAATATGATATGCATGATGATCTAATGGATAACATTCCAAATTGAAAATTTGGGATGTTACAAACTACCCCCCTTAAGATGAATCTCGCCCTCGAGATTCGGGTTGGCTAGAAAATAGGTGAGGGTGGTCCTTGAGCAAATCTTCCTCTCGCTCCCAGGTGGCTTCATCCTCCGTGTGGTGGCTCCACTGAACTTTGCAAAACTTGATAACCTTGTTGCGAGTGACTCGGCTGGCAAACTCGAGAATCTTGACTGGTTTCTCCTCATAGGTCAAATTGTTATCCAACTGAATTGCTTCCAATGGCACTGTGTCTCTTAAAGGTATGTCAGCCATCTCCGCGTGACACTTCTTCAACTGAGAAACGTGGAACACGTCATGAACTCCTGTCAATCCTTCTGGCAATTCCAACTTGTAGGCCACTTCTCCCATACGCTCCAAAACTCGATATGGCCCTACAAATCGTGGCGCTAACTTCCCCTTAACTCCAAAGCGCTTAATCCCTCGAAATGGGGATACTAGAAGATAAGCTCTGTCTCCGACTTCGTACACTGTCTCCTTGCGTTTAGAATCTGCGTAGCTCTTCTGCCTGGACTGGGCTACCTTGAGCCTATCGCGAATCAACTTCACCTTCTGTTCAGACTCTTTAATCAGATCTGGTCCAAACAACTGACGGTCTCCAACTTTGTCCCATGACAACGGTGTCCTGCACCTCCTTTCGTACAAAGCTTCAAAAGGGGCCATCTTCAAACTGATCTGATAGCTATTATTGTAAGAGAACTCTGCATATGGCAAATTATCGTCCCAACTAGATCCATAATCTAGCACACAAGCTCTCAGCATATGCTCCAAAATCTGATTGACTCTCTTGGTCTGTCCATCTGTCTGCGGATGAAAAGCTGTACTAAATTCTAGCCTAGTACCCAAAGTCTCATGCAACTGCTTCCAGAACTTTGAGGTAAACTGGGTTCCTTTATCTGATACGATGCTCCTCGGAACTCCATGCAGACATACGATTCTTGTCATATATATCTTTGCCAACTTAGCACTGGTGTAAGTGGTCTTTACTGGGATGAAATGACCTACCTTCGTCAATCAATCAACTACAACCCAAATCGAGTCATAGCCTGAATGATTCCTTGGTAATCCCGTGATAAAATCCATGCCTAGTTTATCCCACTTCCATTCGGGTAACGGCAATGCTTGCAACAATCCTGCTGGCTTCTGATGCTCTGCCTTTACTCTCTGACATACGTCACAAACTGCTACATACTCCGCAATATCCTTCTTCATTCCGGTCCACCAGAAAATATCCTTCAAATCCAAATACATCTTGGTATTTCCTGGGTGAATCGAATACGGTGAATCATGTGCCTCTTGCAGAATCAACTTTCTGATCTCCGGGTCATTGGGTACATAAACACAGTCTTCAAACCATAGGGTGTCGTGCTCATCCTCACGAAATCCCTTCGCTTTTCCTTGGCTCATGTTCTCTTTTATAGAAGCAATCTCCTTGTCAGATTTCTGAGCCTCTCTGATTTTATCCATCAATGTTGACTGAATCTCCAATGCTGCCACATAGCCTCTCGGAACTATCTCCAAACCTAGTTCACGAAGGTTTTCTGCTAACTCCTTGGGTATTTCTGCCGTCATTAACGTATTGACATGACTCTTATGGCTCAATGCGTCAGCTACTACATTAGCTTTTCCGGGATGGTAATGCAATCTCATATCATAATCCTTGATGAGCTCCAACCATCTCCTTTGTCTGAGGTTCAACTCCTTCTGCGTGAAAATGTACTTCAAACTCTTGTGATCCGTGTACACCTCACAATGATTTCCAATGAGGAAATGTCTCCACGTCTTCAATGCATGCACTACGGCTGCTAACTCCAAATCATGCGTGGCATAATTCAATTCGTGAGGCTTCAGTTGTCGTGAAGCATACGAAACAACTCTTCCCTCCTGCATAAGCACTACTCCAAGTCCTCGACGTGAAGCGTCGCAATACACCTCATAATCCTTGGTTTGATCTGGCAAAATCAACACTGGTGAGGTAACCAAACGTTTCTTCAATTCCTGGAAACTATCCTCACACTCCTCAGTCCATTTGAACTTAGTATCCTTCTTCAGCAACTCCGTCATAGGCTTCGCAATCTTTGAGAAGTTCTTAATAAATCTCCAGTAGTATCCTGCGAGTCCCAGAAAACTCCGGATCTCTCCAACTGTTGTTGGTGCTTCCCAATTGGTCACAGTGATAACCTTGGTGGGGTCAACTGCTATTCCTTCTCTGGATATAACATGTCCGAGGAATCCAACTTCCTTCAACCAAAACTCACATTTGCTGAACTTGGCATATAACTGATGTTCTCTGAGCTTCTCCAGTACCAATCGCAAATGTTCTTTATGCTCCTCTTCATTCTTTGAGAATACCAGAATATCATCGATGAAAACCACGACGAACTTATCCAAAAAATCCATAAACACTTTGTTCATCATCTTCATAAAATAGGCAGGTGCGTTAGTCAGTCCAAATGACATAACGGTATACTCATACAGTCCATATCTTGTGGTGAATGCTGTCTTAGATATGTCCTGCTCTCGAATCTTCAACTGATGGTACCCTGATCGCAAATCGATCTTGGAAAACACTTTAGTCCCTTGCAATCGATCAAACAGATCATTGGTCATTGGTAGCGGGTACTTGTTTTTGATTGTTACTTCGTTCAATCCTCGATAATCAACAACCATTCTTAACGATCCATCCTTCTTCTCCACTAGAAGTACTGGTGATCCCCAAGGTGAAGAACTTGGGCGAATGTAACCTTTATCCAGTAACTCCTTAATCTGCTTCTTAATTTCCACCAAATCCTTTGCGGGCATCCTATATGGTCTCTTCGATATTGGCCCAGTGCCTGGCAAAAGCTCAATCAAAAACTCAATGTCTCTATCCGGTGGCATGCCTGGCAACTCTTCTGGAAATACGTCAGGAAAATCCTTTACCACTGGTACTTCCTCTTGCACAACTCCTGATAAGGAATTTACTTGTGTCCTGTTTGGCGCATGTCGGGATACATACTTGATCCTTCTTCCTTCTGGCGTTGTGAGCAAAATTGTCTTACTGGCGCAATCGATGTTTCCTCCATACATCGACAGCCAATCCATACTGAGAATTACATCCAAACCTTGGGATTCCAGAATAATTAAATCCGTTGGGAATACATGCCTTCCTATACTTAATGTCATTTGAAAACATCCTTGTCCGGCCATGTACTCTGCTCCTGGCGAGCTTACTAGCATAGGTGTTTTAAGAACCCTAGTGGGCAGGCTATACTTTTCCACAAATCCCCTAGATATGTATGAATGCGATGCACCAGTATCAAAAAGAACGAGTGCAGTAAATGACTTAACCAAAAACTTACCTATTACTACATCGGGCTGAGCTTCAACCTCCTCCACGTTAACGTGGTTCACCTGTCCCCTGTTGAAAGGGTTCAGCTTCTTTCCAGAGCTTCCATTTCCGTTTTGGCCTTCAGGACATTCATTGGCATAATGTCCGGTCTTGGAACACTTGAAACATGTGACTTGACTCAGATCTCTCTTGGCTGGGGTTGATGGGGTGTTGCGGTTCTGTCCATTGCTTCCTCCATTCCCATTACCATTCTTGGTGCCATTGTGATTGTGCGAGCTACCTACTCCATGGGTATGCTGAAAATGTCCTCCCGGTCTAGGGGTAAAACGTGGCTTCTGTTGAGCTCCTGAATTATACTTTCCTTGTCCATACTTCCTCTTGCGGTTCTCAATTTGCTGCTGCTTCCCTTCAATCACAAGAGCACGATCTACCAACTCCTGGTAGTTGTTGAAGGTGGCTACCATCAACTGCATACTCAACTCATCATTCAGTCCTTCCAGGAATTTCTCCTGCTTAGCTGCATCCGTAGCAACGTCATCTGGGGCATAACGTGCTAGCTTACTAAACTCCTCCACATACTGGCCAACTGTCCGTCCTCCTTGGCGCAAGTTACGAAACTCATGCTTCTTCATGGCCATTGCTCCTACTAAAACATGGGCAGTACGAAAAGCCTGCTGAAACTGGTCCCATGTGACAGTGCGACTGGGAAGGTGGCTGTGAAATTCTCCCACCATGATGCTGCGGGTCCTTCTAACTGATGTGCGGCAAACTTCACCTTCTCCGCATCTGTGCATCCTGCTGTGGTTAACTCCCTAGCTGTCTTGCGGAGCCGATCATCTGCTACTATCGGCTTGGTGCTACTGTAAAACACCGGCGGATTCAGCCTAAGAAAATGGGCTAAGTGGTCAACAGGTGGTAGTGGTGGTGGTGGGTTGTTGTTGTTGTTCCCCTGATTCTGATTCTGAACTAGCAACTGCATCAAGGTGTTCTGCTGCTGGATCAACTGGGTGAGCTCCGGCGGAAAGGCAAATCCGGGGTCACGTCTCGGAGGCATCTGAGGGTTTAGAAAAGATGAGATATAAGAATAGAGGGGGTCTAAAGAGAAAACACCCCCCATATGCACATGAGGCAAAAGCAAACAATTCACTTCATTCAATCAAACAAAGGCATACAATCGATCTAGCTATCGCAAAAGTGCTCGGACTACTAAATTTACATGGTGGACTACTACTACTGGTGAGGTGGTCTACTAGAAATATTCTACGGTTGCAGACTCCATGATATCGGCTCCAGCTTCATCAACATAGTCATCATCGCTACTATCTGCTTCCGAGTCGGTGCCGTCGATGATGATGTAGTCTTCCGGGCTAATCTCCTTGGGTTCTTCGTCTTCATCTACTGGTGTCGGGCCTCCCATAAATACTGCTAGCTTCATAGTTAGGTCGGCATTCTTATCCACCAATACTTCTATTTCTTCTTCATAACCTTCACGTGTAGCCTTGAGTTCTTCCTCCAGTTCCTTGATTCTAGTCTTAGGCTTTTTCAGATCTATCATGTCGGCGCACATCTGATTCTCCTATCGTCGAATGTGCTGGTTTAACTCTTGGATAAAAGCTGCAATTGATCTATCTTTCCTGGTGCTAATCATCTCCCAGTGTTCATCTCGGCGTCCGCAAATCTGGTAGATAGTATCTGTGAGATCTTTGCGGTAGACTTCTCCAATGCGTCCCATGGCGATGTGAGCTGCCATACTCTTTCCTAGACTCCAAGTTGGTGCATCAAAAGAAAACTCTATGGGCTCAGTGACTGGCATGAACGTCCTTCCTGGAACTTGAACTTGAATCATCCAGCGCTCTTCTTCAGGTAAAGTGGCGTTGTAGGTTCCCGTGAAGCTTGGTACTCCTATGTTCAGGTATCTAGTGACTTCCTTCAAGTGGCGTCCAAAGGGTGTATCTTTATCTGGTTGTGTGAACTTGTTCCTTGCATCCGCCATCCTAAAGAGTAGAAAAGATGAGAAGTCAGAAGAGAGGAGAGTGAGTAGTGATCTAGGTCTTTTAGCTTAGTGGTCGTGTCCTACAGTCAGCGTGTGCTCTGATACCATCTCTGTAGCGACTAGACCTCAAACAGTCTGATCTCTGTGCTCCGGTGTTATCCCTGAATCAGTAATGCTGACACCACACAGTACTCGGAGGACTTATAGCAGAGTAGCAATCACACACTTATTACATCGAGTGTCTCAAAAGAGAACTTATTACAATAAATATGGCTTAAGGCCATCTAATAACAATAACAGCGGAAGGCTTGGAAGATAAGTGAGTCCATCAACTCCAACGGCATCACTGAGTATAGAACCACGACCTAAAACTCCTTAATCGTTGTCTGAAAAGGCTGCAACATTAACGTTGCAGCCCGAGAACGGGTCAGCACATGGAATATGCTGGCAAGGTAACACATAGAGAGAATGGAATGTAACAACTATACTATATGCATATTTGGCTGGTGGAAAGCTCTATGGTTACAGTTTTTGCGTAAAGCCAATTTTTCCCTACTTCAAAGAAATAAATTTAATTACTATCATGGTGGTTGTTAAACATTGAGAATGGTTGACAGCATTCTCAATCCCAATTAAGCATCATTATTTAACAAACCCAACAAAATTAACTTTAGAGTAACATGTTGAGATTCACATGATAATCCAGGTACTAGATACTCAAGATGTCCATAACCGGGGACACGGCTAACCATGATTAGTTTATTACACTATGCAGAGGTTTGTGCACTTTGAAGGAAATATGCCCTAGAGGCAATAATAAAGTTATTATTTATTTCCTTATATCATGATAAATGTTTATTATTCATGCTAGAATTGTATTAACCGGAAACATAATACATGTGTGAATACATAGACCAACAGAGTGTCACTAGTGTGCCTCTACTTGACTAGCTCGTTAATCAAAGATGGTTATGTTTCCTAACCATGAACAAAGAGTTGTTATTTGATTAACGAGGTCACATCATTAGTAGAATGATCTGATTGACATGACCCATTCCATTAGCTTAGCACCCGATCATTTAGTATGTTGCTATTGCTTTCTTCATGACTTATACATGTTCCTATAACTATGAGATTATGCAACTCCCGTTTACCGGAGGAACACTTTGGGTACTACCAAACGTCACAACGTAACTGGGTGATTATAAAGGAGTACTACAGGTGTCTCCAATGGTAGATGTTTGGTTGGCGTATTTCGAGATTAGGGTTTGTCACTCCGATTGTCGGAGAGGTATCTCTGGGCCCTCTCGGTAATGCACATCACATAAGCCTTGCAAGCACCGTAACTAATATGTTAGTTGTGAGATGATGTATTACGGAACGAGTAAAGAGACTTGCCGGTACCGAGATTGAACTAGGTATTGGATACCGACGATCGAATCTCGGGCAAGTAACATACCGATGACAAAGGGAACAACGTATGTTGTTATGCGGTCTGACCGATAAAGATCTTCGTAGATTATGTAGGAGCCAATATGGGCATCCAGGTCCCGCTATTGGTTATTGACCGGAGACGTGTCTCGGTCATGTCTACATTGTTCTCGAACCGTAGGGTCCGCACGCTTAACGTTACGATGACAGTTATTAAGAGTTTATGCATTTTGATGTACCGAAGGTTGTTCGGAGTCCCGGATGAGATCACGGACATGACGAGGAGTCTCGAAATGGTCGAGACGTAAAGATTGATATATTGGAAGCCTATGTTTGGACATAGGAAGTGTTCCGGGTGAAATCGGGATTTTACCGGAATACCGGGAGGGTTACCGGAACCCCCCGGGAGACTAATGGGCCTATTGGGCCTTAGTGGAAAAGAGAAAAGGGAAGCCCACAAGCTGGCCGGCGCCCCCCCTTCCCCAAGTCCTAGTAGGACTAGGATAGGGGGCCGGCCCCCCTTCTCTCTCCTTCTTCCCCGGGAGTCCTAATAGGATTAGGATTAGAGGGAGGAGTCCTACTCCCGGTGGGAGTAGGACTCCCCTGCGCCTCCTCTCCCTGGCCGGCCGGCTCCCCCTCCTCCAACCTTTATATACGGGGGCAGGGGGCACCCCAAGGGACACAAGTTGATCCTTGAGATCGTTCCTTAGCCGTGTGCGGTGCCCCCTGCCACCAAATTCCACCTCGATCATACCGTTGTAGTGCTTAGGCGAAGCCCTGCGTCGGTAGTACATCAAGATCGTCACCACGCCGTCGTGCTGACGAAACTCTTCCTCGACGCTTTGCTGGATCGGAGCCCGAGGATCGTCATCGAGCTGAACGTGTGCTAAGAACTCGGAGGTGCCGGAGTAACGGTGCTTGGATCGGTCGGATCGGGAAGAAGACGTACGACTACTTCCTCTATGTTGTGTGATCGCTTCCGCAGTCGGTCTGCGTTGGTACGTAGACAACACTCTCCCCTCTCGTTGCTGTGCATCACCATGATCTTGCGTGTGCGTAGGAAAATTTTCGAAATTACTACGTTCCCCAACAGTGGTATCAGAGCCAGGTTTTATGGTTTGATGTTATTTGCACGAGTAGAACACAAGTGAGTTGTGGGCGATACAAGTCATACTGCCTACCAGCATGTCATACTTTGGTTCGGCGGTATTGTTGGGTGAGACGATCCGGACCAACCTTACGCGTACTCTTACGCGAGACCGGTTCCCTCGACGTGCTTTGCACATAGATGGCTTGCGGAAGACTGTCTCTCCAACTTTAGTTGAACCAAGTGTGACTACGCCCGGTCCTTGAGAAGGTTAAAACGGAGTCTATTTGACGAACTATCGTTGTGGTTTTGATGCGTAGGTGAGATGAGTTCTTACTTAAGCCCGTAGCAGCCACGTAAAACTTGCAACAACAAAGTAGAGGACGTCTAACTTGTTTTTGCAGGGTATGTTGTGATGTGATATGGTCAAGGCATGATGCTGATTTTATTGTATGAGATGATCATGTTTTGTAACCGAGTTATCGGCAACTGGCAGGAGCCATATGGTTGTCGCTTTATTGTATGCAATGCAATCGCGATGTAATGCTTTACTTTATTACTAAGCGGTAGTGATAGTCGTGGAAGCATAAGATTGGCAAGACGACAACGATGCTACGATGGAGATCAAGTTGTCACGCCGGTGACGATGGTGATCATGACGGTGCTTCGGAGATGGAGATCACAAGCACAAGATGATGATGGCCATATCATATCACTTATATTGATTGCATGTGATGTTTATCCTTTTATGCATCTTATCTTGCTTTGATTGACGGTAGCATTATAAGATGATCTCTCACTAAATTATCAAGAAGTGTTCTCCCTGAGTATGCACCGTTGCCAAAGTTCGTCGTGCCCAGACACCACGTGATGATCGGGTGTGATAAGCTCTATGTCCAAATACAACGGGTACAAAACAGTTGCACACGCAGAATACTCAGGTTATACTTGACGAGCCAAGCATATACAGATATGGCCTCGGAACACGGAGACCGAAAGGTCGAGCGTGAATCATATAGTAGATATGATCAACATAACGATGTTCACCATTGAAAACTACTACATCTCACGTGATGATCGGTTATGGTTTAGTTGATTTGGATCACGTGATCACTTAGAGGATTAGAGGGATGTCTATCTAAGTGGGAGTTCTTAAGTAATATGATTAAATTGAACTTAAATTTATCATGAACTTAGTCCTGGTAGTATTTTGCAAATCATGTTGTAGATCAATAGCTCGCGTTGTTGCTTCCCTATGTTTATTTTGATATGTTCCTAGAGAAAATTGTGTTGAAAGATGTTAGTAGCAATGATGCGGATTGGATCCGTGATCTAAGGTTTATCCTCATTGCTGCACAGAAGAATTATCTCCTTGATGCACCGCTAGGTGACAGACCTATTGCAGGAGCAGATGCAGACGTTATGAACGTTTGGCTAGCTCAATATGATGACTACTTGATAGTTTAGTGCACCATGCTTAAACGGCTTAGAATCGGGACTTCAAAGACGTTTGGAACGTCATGGACCATATGAGATGTTCCAGGAGTTGAAGTTAATATTTCAAGCAAATACCCGAGTTGAGAGACATGAAGTCTCCAGCAAGTTCTATAGCTAAAAGATGGAGGAGAATCGCTCAACTAGTGAGCATGTGCTCAGATTGTCTGGGTACTACAATCGCTTGGATCAAGTGGGAGTTAATCTTCCAGATAAGATAGTGATTGACAGAATTCTCTAGTCATCATCACTAAGTTAGTAGAACTTCGTGATGAACTATAATATGCAAGGGATAACGGAAACAACTCCCAAGCTCTTCGTGATGCTGAAATCAACGAAGGTAGAAATCAAGAAAAACATCAAGTGTTGATTGTTGACAAGAACACTAGTTTCAAGAAAAGGGCAAAGGGAAGAAGGGGAACTTCAAGAAGAACGGCAAGCAAGTTGCTGCTCAAGTGAAGAAGCCCAAGTCTGATCCTAAGCCTGAGACTAAGTGATTCTACTGCAAAGGGACTGGTCACTGGAAGCGGAACTACCCCAAGTGATTTGGCGGATAAGTAGGATGGCAAAGTGAACATAAGTATATTTGATATACATGTTATTGATGTGTACTATACTAGTGTTTATAGCAACCCCTCAGTATTTGATGCTAGTTCAGTTGCTAAGATTAGTAACTCGAAACGGGAGTTGCAGAATAAACAGAGACTAGTTAAGGGTGAAGTGACGATGTGTGTTGGAAGTAGTTCCAAGATTGATATGATCATCATCGCACACTCCCCTATACTTTCGGGATTAGTGTTGAACTTAAATAAGTGTTATTTGGTTTTTGCGTTGAGCATGAATATGATTTGATCATGTTTATTGCAATACGGTTATTCATTTAAGTAAAAGAATAAGTTGTTGTTCTGTTTACATGAATAAAACCTTATATGGTTACACACCCAATGAAAATAGTTCATTGGATCTCGATCTTAATAATACACATATTCATAATATTGAAACCAAAAGATGCAAAGTTAATAATGATAGTGCAACTTATTTGTGGCACTGCTGTTTAGGTCATATTGGTATAAAGCGCATGAAGAAACTCCATGCTGATGGGCTTTCGGAATCACTTGATTATGAATCACTTGATGCTTGCGAACCATGCCTTTTGGGCAAGATGACTAAAACGCCGTTCTCCGGAACAATGGAGCGAGAAAAGATTTATTGGAAATCATACATACTGATGTATGTGGTCCGATGAATATTGAGGCTCGCGACAGGTATCATTATTTTCTGATCTTCACAGATGATTTGAGCAGATATGAGTATATCTACTTGATGAAACATAAGTCTGAAACATTTGAAAAGTTCAAAGAATTTCAGAGTGAAGTGGAAAATCATCGTGACAAGAAAATAAAAGTTTCTACGATATGATCGCAGAGGTAAAATATTTGAGTTACGAGTTTGGTCTTCAATTAAAACAATGTGGAATAGTTTCACAAAATCATGCCACATGGAACACCACAGCATAATGGTGTGTCCGAACGTCATAACCGTACTTTATTGGATATAGTGCAATCTATGATGTATCTTACCGATCTACCACTATCGTTTTGGGGTTTATGCATTAGAGACAACTGCATTCACGTTAAATAGGGCACCATCTAAATCCGTTGAGACGACACCGTGTGAACTATGGTTTGGCAAGAAACCTAAGCTGTCGTTTCTTAAAAATTTGGGGTTGCGATGCTTATATGAAAAAGTTTCATCCTGATAAGCTCAAACTCAAATCGGAGAAGTGCGTCTTCATAGGATATCCAAAGGAAACTATTGGATACACCTTCTATCACAGATCCGAAGGCAAGACTTTTTGTTGCTAAAATTCGGAAACTTTCTGGAGAAGGAGTTTCTCTCGAAAGAAGTGAGTGGGAGGAAAGTAGAACTTGACGAGGTAACTGTACCTGCTCCCTTATTGGAAAGTAGTACATCACAGAAAAATGTTTCTGTGACACCTACACCAGTTAGTGAGGAAGCTAATGATGATGATCATGAAACTTCAGAACAAGACACTACTGAACCTCATATATCAACCAGAGTAAGATCCGCGCCAGAGTGGTACGGTAATCCTGTTCTGGAAGTCATGCTACTAGATCATGATGATCCTACGAACTATGAAGAAGCGATGGTGAGCCCAGATTCCGCAAAGTGGCTTGAAGCCATGAAATCTGAGATATGATCCATGTATGAGAACAAAGTATGGACTTTAGTTGACTTGCCCGATGATCGGCAAGCCATAGAAAATAAATGGATCTTCAAGAGGAAGACGAACGATGATAGTAGTGTTACTATCTACAAAGCTAGAATTGTCGCAAAAGGTTTTCGACAAGTTCAAGGTGTTGACTACGATGAGATTTTCTCACTCGTATCTATGCTTAAGTCTGTCCGAATCATGTTAGTAATTGCCGCATTTTATGAAATCTGGCAAACGGATAAACAAAAACTGCATTCCTTAATGGATTTATTAAAGAAGAGTTGTATATGATGCAACCAGAAGGTTTTGTCAATCCAAAAGGTGCTAACAAAATGTGCAAGCACCAGCGATCCATCTGTGGACTGGTGCAAGCATCTGGGAGTTGGAATATACGCTTTGATGAGTTGATCAAAGCATATAGTTTTATACAGACTTGCGGTGAAGCCTGTATTTACGAGAAAGTGAGTGGGAGCACTACAACATTTCTGATAAGTATATGTGAATGACATATTGTTGATCGGAAATAATGTAGAATTATTCTGTAAAGCATAAAAGGAGTGTTTGAAAGGAGTTTTTCAAAGAAAGACTTCGGTAAAGCTGCTTACATATTGAGCTTCAAGATCTATAGAGATAGATCAAGACGCTTGATAAGTTTTTCAATAAGTACATACCTTGACAAGATTTTGAAGTAGTTCAAAATGGAACAGTCAAAGAAAAAGTTTCTTGCCTGTGTTACAAGGTGTGAAGTTGAGTAAAGACTCAAAGCCCGACCACGGCAGAAGATAGAAAGAGAATGAAAGTCATTCCCTATGCCTCATTCATAGGTTCTATAAAGTATGCCATGCTGTGTACCGGATCTATTGTATACCCTGCACTAATTTGGCAAGGGAGTACAATAGTGATCTAGGAGTAGATCACTGGACAGCGGTCAGAATTATCCTTAGTGACATAAGGAAATGTTTCTCGATTATGGACGTGACAAAAAGGTTCGTCGTAAAGGGTTACGTCCATGCAAGTTTTTGACACTGATCCAGATGATTCTAAATCTGGATACATATTGAAAGTGGGAGCAATTAGCTAGAGTAGCTCCGTGTAGAGCATTGTAGACATAGAACTTGCAAAATACTTACGGATCTAAATGTGACAGACCCGTTGACTAAAATTATCTCACAAGCAAAACATGATCACACCTTAGTACTCTTTGGGTGTTAATCACATAGATATGTGAACTAGATTACTGACTCTAGTAAACCCTTTTGAGTGTTGGTCACATGACGATGTGAACTATGGGTGTTAATCACATGGTGATGTGAACCATTGCTGCTAAATCACATGGCGATGTGAACTAGATTATTGACTCTAGTGCAAGTGGGAGACTGAAGGAAATATGCCCTAGAGGCAATAATAAAGTTATTATTTATTTCCTTATATCATGATAAATGTTTATTATTCATGCTAGAATTGTATTAACCGGAAACATAATACATGTGTGAATACATAGACCAACAGAGTGTCACTAGTATGCCTCTACTTGACTAGCTCGTTAATCAAAGATGGTTATGTTTCCTAACCATGAACAAAGAGTTGTTATTTGATTAACAAGGTCACATCATTAGTAGAATGATCTGATTGACATGACCCATTCCATTAGCTTAGCACCCGATCATTTATTATGTTGCTATTGCTTTCTTCATGACTTATACATGTTCCTATAACTATGAGATTATGCAACTCCCGTTTACCGGAGGAACACTTTGGGTACTACCAAACGTCACAACGTAACTGGGTGATTATAAAGGAGTACTACAGGTGTCTCCAATGGTAGATGTTGGGTTGGCGTATTTCGAGATTAGGGTTTGTCACTCCGATTGTCGGAGAGGTATCTCTGGGCCCTCTCGGTAATGCACATCACATAAGCCTTGCAAGCACCGTAACTAATATGTTAGTTGTGAGATGATGTATTACGGAACGAGTAAAGAGACTTGCCGGTACCGAGATTGAACTAGGTATTGGATACCGACGATCGAATCTCGGGCAAGTAACATACCGATGACAAAGGGAACAACGTATGTTGTTATGCGGTCTGACCGATAAAGATCTTCGTAGAATATGTAGGAGCCAATATGGGCATCCAGGTCCCGCTATTGGTTATTGACCGGAGACGTGTCTCGGTCATGTCTACATTGTTCTCGAACCGTAGGGTCCGCACGCTTAACGTTACGATGACAGTTATTATGAGTTTATGCATTTTGATGTACCGAAGGTTGTTCGGAGTCCCGGATGAGATCACGGACATGACGAGGAGTCTCGAAATGGTCGAGACGTAAAGATTGATATATTGGAAGCCTATGTTTGGACATAGGAAGTGTTCCGGGTGAAATCGGGATTTTACCGGAATACCGGGAGGGTTACCGGAACCCCCCGGGAGACTAATGGGCCTATTGGGCCTTAGTGGAAAAGAGAAAAGGGAAGCCCACAAGCTGGCCGGCGCCCCCCCTTCCCCAAGTCCTAGTAGGACTAGGATAGGGGGCCGGCCCCCCTTCTCTCTCCTTCTTCCCCGGGAGTCCTAATAGGATTAGGATTAGAGGGAGGAGTCCTACCCCGGTGGGAGTAGGACTCCCCTGCGCCTCCTCTCCCTGGCCGGCCGGCTCCCCCTCCTCCAACCTTTATATACGGGGGCAGGGGGCACCCCAAGGGACACAAGTTGATCCTTGAGATCATTCCTTAGCCGTGTGCGGTGCCCCCTGCCACCAAATTCCACCTCGATCATACCGTTGTAGTGCTTAGGCGAAGCCCTGCGTCGGTAGTACATCAAGATCGTCACCACGCCGTCGTGCTGACGAAACTCTTCCTCGACGCTTTGCTGGATCGGAGCCCGAGGATCGTCATCGAGCTGAACGTGTGCTAAGAACTCGGAGGTGCCGGAGTAACGGTGCTTGGATCGGTCGGATCGGGAAGAAGACGTACGACTACTTCCTCTATGTTGTGTGATCGCTTCCGCAGTCGGTCTGCGTTGGTACGTAGACAACACTCTCCCCTCTCGTTGCTGTGCATCACCATGATCTTGCGTGTGCGTAGGAAAATTTTCGAAATTACTACGTTCCCCAACACACTTTTCCCCACAAGACTCGATCGCCTCCGTTGGATTTCTCACACTACATGGTGTTTGAGAAACGGATGACCGAGACACAGTCTTTCAGAAGCGCTAGCACCTTACGATGGATAGACCGGTACACATACTTTCCCCTACATCAGCTAGTCTACCCTGTAAGAGTTCGCACGACTTAATCAACTATGCCAGAGCCCATAATGGCTTGTGGCTGCACACGGAAGTTTTTAGTATGAATAATCTCATGATCCCTTTGAGCCTGGGTGGCGGTCCAAAAGAAAAACAGGTAAGTCCTGGAATACCCAGGTGCCTCTATCCACCCAGATGTGTGTTTAGGTTGCCACCTTAGATAAACCATTAATTAACAATCTTACATCTGTCATGGATATCACTCACCCAATCCACGTCTACTAGCATAGCATGGCATAATAAGCAAACGTAGAAATAACTCCCAAAGGTTTGATAATACACAGGTAATAGGTACTACCTCATCTACTTCCCATCCCACAATTTAATTAGATCCTAATCATGCAATGTCTGAGGATTGATCTAATGCAATAAAACTGGGTTGTAGAAAAGGTATGATCAAATTGTTACTTGCCTTGCTGATGATCCGCGAAACCTAATGATTCGAAGTAACAGGCGACGCACTCCGGGTATTCTATCGCAGACAAACAAACAAGCATACAATAAGTACTCATCTAATGCACAGGTAAAACTCAAATAGAAGATCTAACCAGAAAGTTCAACTTAAGAACCCTGGTTTGCAAAAAGAATCAAATCGAACGAAGAAAAAGAAATCAAACGGCGAAGAAAATCAACTTTGTTCTAGTAATCTGGATCTAAGTCAAATTGTACCGTAGCAAAAACTTGTTTAAGTTGATTATTCGGAGAGAGGGTTTCAAGACGAAACTCCAGGCGCTTGAGTCGCCTGATTCCGATAAATGAGCGAAAAGTTATACTAAAACGAAAATCGAATCACAAATCGCGGTCAGAAAATAACCGCGGAAAATCCGACGAAAAAGAAAAACGACGAACAGATTAATTGTTAATTAACCTAATCCAAAAATAATTAAAATAATAAAATAATATTAAAAATAATAGAAAAAATCGAAATAAAACCGACGAAAGGAAAAAAATATTAAAAAAAAAATTCGGCACGGAAGTCGAGGCGGCGACGAACCTCGGGCGGCGCGCAACTCCAGCGAGTCGGCGGCGGGTCCGGCGGCGGCGGCGGCGGCGGGCTAGGGTTTCGGGCGCGGGCGCGGTTATGGGCTGGGGCGCCGGGTGCCTCGCTATTTAAAGGCGCCCCCGGGCGGAGTCCCGCTCGGGTACGGCACATAGTCGGTTTCGTTTTTTTTAAATATTTACGCTCGGTAAACAAATAAAAAGAAATAATAAATGGACTCCAAAAATCATGAAATGAATTTTCCCGGGTTTCTAAAATCAAGCCCGATAAAGTGAACATTTATTTGGGCCCAAAATACAAATTTGAAAAACGCGTATTTTTCCTCAATTCAATTAAAAATACCGAAAAACTCCGAAATAAATCTTATTTGATTTTTTTATTAAATCCCCAATATTTTTATATTTTGGGAAAGTCATTTTATTCCCTCTCTCATATCTTTATAATAGAAATAATTGATGATAAAATAAATAAAATCAAATGATCCTGTTTACAAAATTTGAGAAAACTCAAATATGTAAATAACGAAATCCCCAACTCTCTCCGTGGGTCCTTGAGTTGCTTAGGATTTTTTAGGATCAAAACCAAAAGCAAAATAAAATATGATATGCATGATGATCTAATGTATAACATTCCAAATTGAAAATTTAGGATGTTACACCCAAGCTCGTCAGAAAGGGCACGCATCTGACCGAAATAGGTAGAAACAGATTGGGTACCTCTTTGAGCAGTGGTGAGGGCTATGCGGATGTGGTTATGGCAGGATCGGGATTAGGCAGAAAACATGTTGGCAAGCACTATCCAGATTGGATGCGAAGTTTCCAAAGATGCAACCTGAACCAACACCTCCTTAGAGAGGTCGAGCAAGAGGTAGGCTATGATCTGTTGATCTTGAATTAACCAAGGAACATAAGCAGGATTTGTCACAACCTGATCTTTTCCCTTGGAGTTTTTGCTGGCGATGGTTTTGGGAGGTTCGGCAATGGTTTGATCTATGTATCCAAAGAGGCCAGCCCCCATGACCTGGGAGCGCGATTGGGCACGCCAAAGGACATAGTTGGATCTAGTGAGAGGTTCTGAGACGTTGTTATTGAGGCCAGAGGTGACATCAGAGCTGGAGGTCGACATAGTCGAATTAAGGTGGAGGAAGGTGGAAGAAGCTAGGCGAGGTGGAAGAGGGTAGCTCTGTATACCATGTAGAAGAGGATGGAAGTGTCTCTGCTCTCCATACATGGAGAAACATGTTTATATTGTATTGATCTCAAACGAGAGACGTCTCGTGGTGTTACAAGAATCTGGTCGTTGGAAACGACCAGGAGAAATACAATTGTGATACAGGGAGAAGAGATAGAAAGATAAATGCTACATTAAAAGAATATCTCTAACTATCATATACTTGAAATGCAAGACAACGTTTAACAAATAGCAATTAGAATTAAAACTCACTAGAATAAAATCGGTTGAGCAATCAATGAAAAAAACACATGATTGCAATCCCTCGTCACCAAACGGTGTGGAGAAACCATACTTTGCCGCAGAACAAACCAGAACAAAAGGTTGAAGTTACTACATAAAAAACTAGCCAACTACTTCTCTTGACACACCAACTGCCAAGATCCAAAGTGAACCAACATAGTGATTAATGAGGGCAAGTAGTCAAGTATGCTACCAGCTATCAGAATGTAAGAGCGCACGGAGTTATTGCAAAAAGTCGGTACTTAAGGGAAACACAAAGGAGAACCAGATGAAGTAGGGACACAACATGCAATTAGTGATCCTCTCCGATGCAAAAAAATTATGTATCTCATTCCTGACATTTGCTGCTACTAAATCATTGGTGATGCCCATCACCGTTGATCAATGTCTCCTCAGCAAATGAAGGAGACATACATGTTAAAGTTGCTACACATGTTTTTTTGCGGGAAAAGTTGCTTCACATGTTGGTCTCATATAAAAGCAATGGGTAGAACTGCCACTTTACTGTGTCACGAACAAGCAAGGACGGTTGTTTATCTCATTGATTAATGAATTTCAAGGTTTTGATGTACCTCATAGGAACTGGAAAAGACATGAAGAAATCTCGCTATTTATTTAGCAGGCGCAACATGAAGACATATCATTCAGAAACATATTAGAGCAGCTAGGTACAAAACTGGATTTCCTGTTTTGATTCAACAAGATCTTCTGCACATGAAGCCAACGCCCGCCGATATTGTGGGTGGACCTCATTCAATGTAGCTACAACCTGCAGTTATTGACCTAACATATGTTTGTTCTTTTTTGTTTTCCTCTGTCTTGGCATAGTTTTCGTCTTGCATAACGTTGCTCTTTTCAGTGTGATTATCTGTTGTATCTCGATATTGTCTGTGTGTATCTTACTCGTGCAGAGGACATATGTCTGCTCATTGTCTTTGTATCTGTTGATGCTTCATTGTAACATCCCAAAATTCTTAATTTTGGAATGTTATAATAAATAGATAGTTTTGATTTTTTGCTTGGTTTTGATGTTTTCTGAATTGTCTTCTTCATTCTTTCCGATCTATTGAGTGATTGCTTATGTGTGGTTACTAGTGCTTGCTTACGATAGATTGACCGGAGCGTGACGAATAGAACTATCAGGAGTTATGAGTGCGAATCATCTTCGTCAATTGTACAAGGCAAGTTCACACTCTGATCATATTTTTCATTACCCAGTTTTTATGCATTAGTTTCAACCCTCAAACATTGCATGGTTAGGATTTGATAACATATGGGTATTGGGAAGTAGTTGATGAGGTAGGAACCTATTGTCCTGTATTCAAACCTTGGGAGTTACTACTACGTTATGCTTATACTGCTATGCTATGCTCGTAGAAGTGGATTGGGTTTGAGTGTATTCCATGATGTGAGATTGTTTATTTAATGGTTCAACTTAAGGTGGCAACTTTAATACACATCTGGGTGGATTGGTAGGGACACCCTGGAGATATACCAGTGGACTTGCCCGAGCACCTGGGGATATACCAGCGTTGTCCTAGGAGATCCCTGGGATATATCGTGTGATCATCTTATGGTTCGCCACCCAGGCTCAAAGGGATCATAAGATTATTCATGCTAGAAACTTCCGTGTGCAGCCACAAGCCATTATGGGCTCTGGCATAGTTGAGTATGTTGTGTGACCTCTTTCAGTGGTGGGTTAGCAGATGTAGAGGGAAAGTAGGTGTAACTGTCCACCCGGAGTAAAGAGTTAATGCTTCTGAAAGACTGTGTCTCGGTCATCCGTTTCTCAAACACCATGTAGTGCGAGAAATCCAACAGAGGAGATCGAGTCTTGTGGGGAAAAGTGCGCAAACCTATGCAGAGTGTACAAACTAATCATGGTTAGCCGTGTCCTCGGTTATGGGCATCTTGAGTCTCTGGTTCTTGAGTTATCATATGGATCTCATCACTCTAAACAAATTTGTTGGGTTGATAATTACTTTTAATTGGGATTGAGATGGGGGGTACCATTCTCAATGTTTTTCAAACAAACTTTGTAGTTAAATAAAATATATTCCTTTGAAGTAGGGAAAAATGGCTTTTCGCAAAAACATTATAAACCTAGAGCTTTCCACCAGCCATATATGCATGTAGTGATAGCCATTATTCATCATTATCCTCTGG
The DNA here is from genome assembly GCA_034509565.1 of Triticum monococcum. Classification (NCBI taxonomy): domain Eukaryota; kingdom Viridiplantae; phylum Streptophyta; class Magnoliopsida; order Poales; family Poaceae; genus Triticum; species Triticum monococcum. The sequence goes on along the minus strand of CM067841.1, from coordinate 553,144,419 downwards.
TGTGTATTTGCCAGTACATTCAATGTACTGACCCTTTGTGGCTGCAACATCTCATGTTGCAGGATTCTTACGATGAGTAAGTGATACGTTAGGGTTACGATTTCTACACTCAACTTTGCCGTTGGTGTTGATGGGAATCCACAACCTTGTTGTTACTTTCGCTATATGGATTGAGGTAATAGTATTTACGTTACTTTATACATGTGATTTACCTCTGCTATAAATCCTCGAGTACTGTGTGTGTCAGCATACCGATCCAGGGATGACACTTAAGCACAGAGACTTGACCGTCTGAGGTCGGGTCGCTACAAGATGGTATCAGAGCACATGTTGACTGTAGAACATGACCCCTAGAGACTGGCAAGCCCATAGGAAAGATTTTTCTGTCAAACCTTATTTTTAAAAGGATCTTTTACCTCTCTTCTTTTCTGAGCTTTATCAAATATTCCCTTTTAGTGAGACTATACCCCATTTCCCCTTTTAACCACGAAGATTCGACGGATGAGACCACTCCAAGAAGTAAAAGATATCGAACAATTAGACCACTTCAGAATGAAGAGGATTTTATCGTGCATTAGAAGAATGGAAACTACAACGGTTGAAGACTCCGAAGACTTGAAGAATTTGAAGGCTCTGAAGAATTCCCAAATTTGTATGACCTAGGAAGGCTACCCTTATGGAACTTGGCAGACTATGGAAGCTGTCAATACCCGAGATCAAGGTGTATTGGAGAAAGATCAGAACATGGAGGGTAAATACTCAAAGTTTTTGTCAAGAAAACCCTAAGGAAAAGATATCAATTATGGAAGATAGCTCATGGCAATAACATGGGCATAGGCACGGCTAACCACGGTGTTATCACCCGCTTATGCTACTGTCATCGTGCGGAGTTAAGCATGCATATGCATGGAAGGATTGGATGGTAGAAGGTTGATGGAGCATCTATCAGCAAGAGATGAAGTTTTAACCTTAACTCGTTTATCACCAGGATCTGGATTATTACATGAAGAAGTTTAGGGTGGACCTTTATGAAGCCGTATTTTGACAAGGAAGCATTTCATGAAGAACTCAGGACCCGGAAGCTGAAAGTAGCCAAGCTGGAGGAGCAAAACCTTGAGATACCGGAGATTCATCAGGAACTGAAGGACAGTAGGACCATGGTTAATGCAAAGGATGTTGAAACCTAGAAGTTTGGAATGCAACTCTAGGAATATTAAAGGACATCACGAGAAACTTCGCATCAACAGATATGATCTGGCAAAAGAACTTGAGAAGGACAAGCACGATCTGAAGAAGTCGTCGGAGACATGAGCAAGACTTGGAGAGTTTGGCGACGTTGAAGATTTATTGACCTTTAGAAGACCAAACCCCTATTTTATACCGGTGTTAGATGCGGCGATTGTGAGCTGTCACTTGTTTGATGTTTTCCGACAGCCACAAATAGAATCTTTCTTTTCAAAACTTTTGTTTGTATTGTGTGCATCCCTCTCTATCTCTCTTATCCCACCCCAAACCCATGGACCCAATAGAGGATGAATGGAGATGAGCTTATATTTTCAGGACCAATGACTCAATTGGAGACGGACCGATAGATTCATAACATGGAAGATCATATGGAGAATAACACTATAGCCGGAAAGGATATGGCCCAGCATGCTCTTCAGTGCTTTGAAAGAGGTGCTGCTACTGAAGGAAATATGCCCTAGAGGCAATAATAAAGTTATTATTTATTTCCTTATATCATGATAAAGGTTTATTATTCATGCTAGAATTGTATTAACCGGAAACATAATACATGTGTGAATACATAGACAAACAGAGTGTCACTAGTATGCCTCTACTTGACTAGCTCGTTAATCAAAGATGGTTATGTTTCCTAACCATGGACAAAGAGTTGTCATTTGATTAACGGGATCACATCATTAGTTGAATGATCTGATTGACATGACCCATTCCATTAGCTTAGCACCCGATCGTTTAGTATGTTGATATTGCTTTCTTCATGACTTATATATGTTCCTATAACTACGAGATTATGTAACTCCCGTGTGCCGGAGGAACACTTTGTGTGCTACCAAACGTCACAACGTAACTGGGTGATTATAAAGGTGCTCTACAGGTGTCTCCAAAGGTACATGTTGGGTTGACGTATTTCAAGATTAGGATTTGTCACTCCGATCGTCGGAGAGGTATCTCTGGGCCCTCTCGGTAATACATATCACTTAAGCCTTGTAAGCATTGCAACTAATGAGTTAGTTGCGGGATGATGTATTACGGAACGAGTAAAGAGACTTGCCGGTAACGAGATTCAACTAGGTATTGGATACCGACGATCGAATCTCGGACAAGTAACATACCGATGACAAAGGGAACAACGTATGTTGTTATGCGGTCTGACCGATAAAGATCTTCGTAGAATATGTAGGAGCCAATATGGGCATCCAGGTACCGCTATTGGTTATTGACCGGAGACGTGTCTCGGTCATGTCTACATTGTTCTCGAACCCGTAGGGTCCGCACGCTTAAGGTTTCGATGACAGTTATATTATGAGTTTATACGTTTTGATGTACCAAAGGTTGTTCGGAGTCCCGGATGTGATCACGGACATGACGAGGAGTCTCGAAATGGTCGAGACATAAAGATTGATATACTGGAAGCCTATGTTTGGATATCGGAAGTGTTCCGGGTGAAATCGGGATTTTACCGGAGTACCGGGAGGTTACCGGAACCCCCCGGGAGATATATGGGCCTTAGTGGGCCTTAGTGGAAAAGAGAAGAGGCAGCCAGAGATGGGCCGCGTGCCCCTCCCCACCCTTGGTCCGAATAGGACAAGGAGAGGGGGCCGTCCCCCTTTCCTCTTTTCCCCCTCCGCGAATCCTATTCCAACTAGGATTGGGGGGGGGGGGGAATCCTACTCCCGGAGGGAGTAGGACTCCTCCTGGCGCGCCTCTCCTAGGCCGGCCGCACCCCCTCCTTGAGCCTTTATATACGGAGGCAGGGGCACCCCAGAGGAACACAAGTTGATCCACGTGATCATATTATTAGCCGTGTGCAGCGCCCCCTGCCACCATAGTCCTCGATAATATTGTAGCGGTGCTTAGGCGAAGCCCTGCGACAGTAGTACATCAAGATCGTCACCATGCCGTCGTGCTGACGGAACTCTTCCCCGACACTTTGCTGGATCGGAGTCCGGGGATCGTCATTGAGCTGAACGTGTGCTAGAACTCGGAGGTGCCGTAGTTTCGGTGCTTGATCGGTCGGGCCGTGGAGACGTATGACTACATCAACCAAACGCTTCCGTTGTTGATCTACAAGGGTACGTAGATCACACTCTCCCCTCTCGTTGCTATGCATCACCATGATCTTGCGTGTGCGTAGGAATTTTTTTGAAATTACTACGTTCCCCAACAGTGGCATCCGAGCCTAGGTTTTATGTGTTGATGTTATATGCACGAGTAGAACACAAGTGAGTTGTGGGCGATATAAGTCATACTGCTTACCAGCATGTCATACTTTGGTTCGGCGGTATTGTTATATGAAGCGGCCCGGACCGACATTACGCGTACGCTTACGCGAGACCGGTTCTCCCGACATGCTTTGCACATAGGTGGCTTGCGGGTGACAGTTTCTCCAACTTTAGTTGAACCGAGTGTGGCTACGCCCGGTCCTTGTGTAGGTTAAAACAACACCAACTTGACAAACTATCGTTGTGGTTTTGATGCGTAGGTAAGATTGGTTCTTGCTTAAGCCCGTAGCAGCCACGTAAAACTTGCAACAACAAAGTAGAGGACGTCTAACTTGTTTTTGCAGGGCATGTTGTGATGTGATATGGTCAAGACATGATGCTAAATTTTATTGTATGAGATGATCATGTTTTGTAACCGAGTTATCGGCAACTGGCAGGAGCCATATGGTTGTCGCTTTATTGTGTGCAATGCAATCGCGCTGTAATCCTTTACTTTATCACTAAGCGGTAGCGATAGTCGTGGAAGCATAAGATTGGCGAGACAACAACGATGCGACGATGGAGATCAAGGTGTCGCGCCGGTGACGATGGTGATCATGACAGGTGCTTCGGAGATGGAGATCACAAGCACGAGATGATGATGGCCATATCATATCACTTATATTGATTGCATGTGATGTTTATCTTTTATGCATCTTATCTTGCTTTGATTGACGGTAGCATTATAAGATGATCTCTCACTAAATTATCAAGATAAAAGTGTTCTCCCTGAGTATGCACCGTTGCCAAAGTTCGTCGTGCCCAGACACCACGTGATGATCGGGTGTGATAAGCTCTACGTCCATCTACAACGGGTGCAAGACAGTTTTGCACACACAGAATACTCAGGTTAAACTTGACGAGCCTAGCATATGCAGATATGGCCTCGGAACACTGAGATCGAAAGATCGAGCGTGAGTCATATAGTAGATATGATCAACATAGTGATGTTCACCATTGAAAACTACTCCATTTCACGTGATGATCGGTTATGGTTTAGTTGATTTGGATCACGTGATCACTTAGAAGATTAGAGGGATGTCTATCTAAGTGGGAGTTCTTAAGTAATATGATTAATTGAACTTAAATTTATCATGAACTTAGTACATGATAGTATCTTGCTTATGTATGTTTGATTGTAGATAGATGGCCCGTGCTTGTAACGCCCCGAGACCGTTGTGCCAGGTGTCCTCCAGTTATTCGCTATTATTGCCATGTCATCATGTGCATTGCATCATCATGTTTTCAAAACTTGCATCCGTCCCGGTCTCCTCGTTCCTTCGTTGTCCGTTCTGAGCCCAGACACACTTGCACGCGCCCGAGGCATGTCCGAAATATTATTTTATTAGTGGCCGGAAAATGTTCTCGGAATGGGATGAGAGTTGACGTGCGGTCTTATTATAGTGTAGATAGACCGTCTGTCAAGTTTCATCGCATTCGGAGTTCGTTTGATAGCCCAACCGTTAATCTATAGCGGCATTATAGTCGGTCAAAAAGTCGGACGTTTTTGGTCTCCGGATAGAGTTGCCGGGCTGCACTCCTCTCCTCTCATCTCAGCCCAACCTCTCTTCACAGCCCACTAGCCCACCTATCTAACCCCCTCCGCTCCGGGTCGTCCGATCGCGATCGTACGGCTCGAAAAACCCCTCCTAACCCCCAAACCCTAGCAAAATTTGCTATATAAGGACACCCCTAGTCCATTTTGGGCAACCTAGCCCCCTCCCCTACCTCCCGCCGCAGCCAACCCCCCTCCTTCCTCGCTTTCAGTGCCCAACCAGCACCCGGCCGCCACTTGTCGCCGCCAAAGCCACCCGCCGCCGCCGCCACGTCAGCCGCGCTGCCCCTGCACCCACACCCGCATCGCCGCGTGTCCTCTCCTGCGCCCCACTTCGCCGTGGCCCTCAGAGCCCATGGGAGGCCCGCTCCGGGCCGCTCGGGCCCGAATCGCCCTGCCGCTGTGCGCCCGGGCACGCTCGCCCGCAGCCGCTCGTATGCCTCCTCCCGCTGGAGCCCCGCGCCGCCTCGCGCTTCGCCTCTTTCTTCCGGCCACCGGAGTGCTGCCGCCGGCGACCTCCACCTGAGGCCAGAGCTCCGCCGTCCCTCTCTCTTCTCTCTTTCTTCTCCTCCCAGCGCTCACCTCTCGTTCTCTCTCTCGCAGGTGAGGCCATTGCTTCCAGATCCACCCTGCCGGATCCCGCATCCCCGAGCGCCGTCGACCACCCTCGACACCGGATCCGGCTTCCCCAGTTCCCGATTTGTCCATTCCTGCCGGTGCCGCCTCGCCCCGCCGCCTCAGGCCACCACCGGACCCTGCCGCCGCCACCATGGCTCGCCTCGGCCTCGGCGGGAGGTCGGGGACGAGATCCCTCTTGCGCGGGCCGCCTCCCCTTCGCCCGATCCGGCCCAGCTCCACCCGGCCCAGCGCCGCGTCAAGGCCCAGCGCCAGCCCCTCCTCTCTGCTGGGCCGCCAACCAGATCCGAGACCCAGCATCGCCGGCCTGCCTCCTCCTCCTTCTACCGGGCCGAAGCCCGTGGTGAGAGAGCCCCCACCGCCTGCCCTGTTTCAGATTCAGCCCATATTTTTTTGTGCGCTGCGAATTTGTCCATTTATCCAGGAGTTTACAGTTTTACAGAAAAACCCTTGAACATCATGCATTTAACAACCCCACAACCGTGCATCGGATTAAAATGTTTTATATATGAAACTTGCTCAGAATTTTGTGTAGATTAATAATATCCAACTTTCATCTATGTTTGAAATGCTTAAAATGTTGTTTGCATTAAATTTGCTCTATGCCATGTTAAAATGATTTAATTCATAACTTAATAACCGTAGCTCCGAATTAAGTAAACTTTATATGTAAATGGGGTAGAATTTTGCCTAGTTCATCATGGTGGCATCACTTTGCATGTTAAACAACTCTAAAATTGTGTTTAGGACCGATCAGGACCAAACCTAATATTTGCACATGAGGATTTTCCGGAATTGTTGTTCGTTGCTTTCGGCCTCATTTAAACTTGCCTAGATTAGATAGTTTCATCATGTTTCCCTTCTTGCCATGTTTAACAACATTTAATATTGTTGGGTACATAACCGAGAGAGAACTAAATAAGCCATGTGGTGTTTCGTCAATATGCAACTCGTTGCATATTGATCTCCACTTAATTTGTAGGATTGTTTGTGCTCTTGGCCATGCCATGCATATTTAAACCGGACATGCATCATACTTGATTGTGCATCATGCCATCTTGATGTGTTGGTTGTTTACTATGTCGTGTTCTTCTTTTCCGGTGATTGCTTCTTCGGGTTGGTTCCGGTAACGTCGAGTTTGTGAGGACCCGTTCATCTACGTCCGTTTGTCTTCTTCATGGACTCGTTCTTCTTCCTTGCGGGATTTCAGGCAAGATGATCATACCCTCGAAATCACTACTATCTTTGCTATGCTAGTTTGCCGCTCTTTTGCTATGCCATTGCTACGATGCCTACCACTTGCTTGTCAGCCTCCCAAATTGCCATGTTCAGCCTCTAACCCACCATTGTCCTAGCAAACCGTTGATTGGCTATGTTACTGCTTTGCTCAGCCGCTCTTATAGCATTGTTAGTTGCAGGTGAAGATTGAAGATTGCTCCTTGTTGGAACATGGAGATGTTGTTCCTTGTTGGAACATGTTTACCTGTTGGGATATCACTATATATCTTATTTAATTAATGCATCTATATACTTGGTAAAGGGTGGAAGGCTCGGCCTTATGCCTGGTGTTTTGTTCCACTCTTGCCGCCCTAGTTTCCGTCATATCGGTGTTATGTTCCCGGATTTTGCGTCCCTTACGCGGTTGGGCTATAATGGGAACCCCTTGACAGTTCGCCTTAAGTAAAGCTTCTCCAGCAATGCCCAACATTGGTTTTACCATTCGCCACCTAGCCTTTTCTTTTCCCTTGGGAGTCGCGCTCCTGAGGGTCATCATTATTTTTACCCTCCCGGGCCAGTGCTCCTCTGAGTGTTGGTCCAACTGAGCGATGTCCAAGGATACCAGGGGCAACTTTGGGCTGGCTTACCCGACGTCTGGCTCATCTAAGTGTGCCCTGAGAAAGAGATATGTGCAGCTCCTATCGGGATTTGTCGGCACATTCGGGCGGTGTTGCTAGTTTAGTTTTACCCTGTCGAAATGTCTTGTTGTACTGGGATACCGAGTCTGATCGGAATGTCTCGGGTGGAGGTCTATTCCTTCGTTGACCGGGAGAGCTTGTGATGGGCTAAGTTGGGACACCCCTGCAGGGATTTGAACTTTCGAAAGCCGTGCCCGCGGTTATGGGCAGATGGGAATTTGTTAACGTCCGGTTGTAGACAACCTGAAGTTGACCTTAATTAAAATGAATCAACCGCGTGTGTAACCGTGATGGTCTCTTTCCGGGGGAGTCCGGGAAGTGAACACGGTTGTTGGAGTTATGCTTGACGTAGGTAGTCTAAGATCACTTCTTGATCATACTGTTATCGACCGTGTTTTGCCTTCTCTTCTCGCTCTCATTTGCGTATGTTAGCCACCACATATGCTAGTCGCTTGCTGCAGCTCCACCTCATACCTTACCTTACCCATAAGCTTAAATACTCTTGATCGCGAGGGTGCGAGATTGCTGAGTCCCTGTGGCTCACAGATACTTCCAAAACCAGCTTGCTGGTGCCGATGAGTCCGAGCAGATGACGCAACCAAGCTCAGGAGGAGCTCGATGAAGATCTTGTCCTTTGTGTTGTTTCTGTTCTAGTAGATCAATAGTGGAGCCCAGTTGGGGTCGATCGGGGACCTTTGTCGCATTTGGGGTTCTTCTTTTATTTTGGTTCCGTAGTCGGACCTTGAGTGTATTTGAATGATGTAATGCTTTATTCATGTAATTGTGTGAAGTGGCGATTGTAAGCCAACTATGTATCTCTTTCCCTTATTATATTACATGGGTTGTGTGAAGATTACCTCACTTGCGACATATGCCTTCAATGCGATTATGCCTCTAAGTCGTACCTCGACACGTGGGAGATATAGTCGCATCGAGGGTGTTACAAGTTGGTATCAGAGCCTTCCCCGACCTTAGGAGCCCCCACTGATTGATCGTTTGTAGCGGACGAGTTGTGTCTAGAAAAATGTTTTGAGTCCTTAGGAATTATATATCGGAGAGCTTAGGAATTCTTTTACTTCCCAGTCTCCTCATCGCTCTGGTAAGGCATCCTGACGTAGAGTTTTGACTCTTCTCTTCTCAAATTTCACTAAATTTTTTTTTGAGGATCACGCGAGTATCTTGGTTTTGTTCCGATGGCTTATGATGAGAATACTGTCTTGGTGCCTGCTGTCAGGGGTTTAGTGGAAGTGTCCCGGGGAGTTGAGCTCTGAGGTGTTGTCATCATAATTTTATCGTTGCAATTCCAGTATACTTGAGATATGTTCGTGACATCGAAAATCTCTTTTATGCAGTTCGTTGGTGAGATAACCTCGACGCCACCCAGTACTGGGGCGGGAGTTCGGGAGTATCGCCATAACTTGTATAACAGATGCTTTTCGAAGGTTGATGTAGATGGTTTCCGAAGGTTTCTTGGTTATGTGTTGAAGGATGGATGCAGCTGGATGTAGGAATTGCTAGCTTGGGTGAGATATTATGCTTCCCCTGTATCCCCAACACCTGATTGCATAACCGGAAAGTTTCGGGAGTTTCATAGGTGGGAATTCAAGTAGCTCTTAGGATATCTTTCCGACAGATGTGTGATATGAAATTGGGGTTCGACGTCTAGTGGTTCGCCTATTCACGGTCGATTTTACAGTGGTCCCGTTGTGTCTTAAAGAGTCCTTGGCTATGCTGACTCGGGGACGCTTCGTATGTCATGTGCACTGCCTTGTACATGATGGTGCTGTACGATCGAGCCCGTGTAGGTCCCACCACGAAAACTTCGGACGAAATCTCTATCTTTTGTTTGTTCTGGCTTATTCTGCAAGCCAACCCTTTTGTTTTTTGTTTTGAGTTGTGGTATTCGAGTTGCTTCAATGTCAAGTGTTGATTCCATACCTTCTCTTAATGGTGTTCTCATACCTCTATGTGAATACTAATCCTTCATGATAATCGAGATTGTCATGTCAATCCCTTTTAATCGGTGTGCTTCTCTTCAAGTGGATCCGATCATTTCAACTTTCGCAAGATCAATTATCAGTTCTTCTCAACGGTGTTTGTTTCATCCGCTCCAAGTTGCCTTTGTTTTTTCCCGCCCACCCACCCTGTTTCTTCAAGGAATCCGATGTCTTGTTCAAGTATCCATCTTATTGATGTGAAGTCTCTCCATTCTTTTCTATCAATATTATTATCCGGATATTCTCATGAAGATTCTAACGGAGCTTCAAGTTCATCATCTTTCGTTCTTTTCTTCTCCGGTGGAACCAATTCAATCTTTCGGTGTTTGATCATATTCTTTTCCTCATTTCAATGTTTTCTCATGCCGGTGTAATTCTTAATCGTTCACTTCTCGCTATTCAATTGTTCCGGAGTGCTCAAGATATGTCGAAGATTCGTGTTTCCACTCTACATTCGTTCAACCTATTTTGAGGATGTTATCATTCAAGCCTTTTAATTCAACCAGTGCAACCTCTCCTCTAAATCATTTGAATGGTGTTTCTTTTGAGTGGGCCCTAACCCACAGGTCTTTCCCAGGATCTTACCTGACTCTTCTTATTTTCCCGGAGGTATTCTCAAATTCTTTTCGAAGTTTGACGTAAGTATGAGTTATCATCAGTCATATGTATTTTATCAAAGATCTGTCGAATTCTTTTCATTGTTGGCTCAACCTCTTCGTTTTGATTATTCCGGTGTGCCTTAATAATTCTTGGTGGTGTTTCTCGTTGGCTTTCTCATCATTTGAAGACCGAAGAAGAGTGTTCTATTTAATCTTGCTCCATTCTCTTCAAGATAAGTGATTCTGTCTTGTTGCCATCCTCTCATAATTATTTGCGACCGTGAGATATTCTTTTCAACCATCCGGAGTAATTTAGAAGTCTTTTCAGTTTGTTCTTCCGGAGCCCATCATCTCATAATTATTCATTCCCAGCTTTCAGTTATCATTCTCCTAATTTTACCGGTGCTTCATTCAAGTGATCTCTAATCAGTTCGTGATCTCTTCGTTCTCATGTATCTAAATCCTCTCAAGCACCTCCGTTCATTTGCTAATCCTTCCGGTGTTCCTTTATCTTTTCTTCGTTCATTTTAATTCTTACGGTGGTTCTTCCATATTTCTCTTCCTTATCAATTTATTCGTTGTTTCTATTCTACCGGTGGGTCGTTCAAGATTTTCTCAAGTTATCGATATCTCTCTTTAATCCTTGACACGAGAATAAGTAATATGCCAAATCCGTTGATTGTCATCAATTTAAATTGGTGAAGGATATGCATAATGTAATTCTTATTCTTGTTTCATCGAGTTTATTCTATTCCTGTTTTTCCGGAGTGGCTCATCATACTAATTCTTGGTTCCAATTGTTCATCTTCTCTTTTTCCCGGAGTTCCAACCTCTCTCAATTATTTCACCACGGAGATTCATCTAAATCATTGCAAGGATTCACCTTGTGTTTTCAACTTCTTTTTCCTTCCGTTTGTTCATCCTTTTGTTTACCGGAGTTGTTCTCGATGATTAAATTCTTGGGTTCAAGTGCTCATCTTTCTTTCCCGGAGTTCCAACCTCTTTCAATTATATTATCACGGAGATCCCTATCTAAATCATTGCGAGGCTTAAATCTTATTCTTTACATCATTCAACTATTTTGGATCTTTCTTTTGTTACCGGAGTTTCTTCATGAAGGTTCTACATGATGGTTCATCAAGGTTTCATATTCATTCTCGAAGTGGTCATCGATATTCTTTTCTAAGAGGCTCAAGCTTTCTTCATATTTTAATCCGGAGTGCATCCTTTATTTCGTATCATTGGAGGTGGTATTATGTCATTCTTGATAATTTGAGTTCGTGTTTCATGATTCACATGTTATTAAGAATGGGATATTTTAAATCCATCAATCTCGCCATTGGAGCTATCTTGGGTTATATTTCACCTAAAGACTTCCCTAAGGATTGTTGCTATCTATGGTGTTGATAAATGACCCAAGTTCTTCAATTATCCTCCCGGTGAAATAGTCTCTCGTCTCTTTGTTCTTATCAATCCAATTCTTCTTCCCGTAAGTGGCAGGGTGTCACCTCATAATTTGAGTTGTATTCCATAAGACCATATCAAGCTTATTATTTTCGTTGTTGGTTTTCCAACAACTCCGTTCTAGCTTCTGTTGTAACCGTGCTCTCTCAAGATATTGTTTTTCCTTCGTTCACTCCATTCCATTCTTACTTTTGTTCCGGAGGCATGGTGATGTTGCTCTCTTCAACCCATCTTCTTGTTTTATCAGGATCGTATTCTTGTCGTGTCTATCCTTTTAATTGGAGTGTTGTGTCCTCTTTTCAAGTATCCTCTCATCTTGTCAAGTTCAATTCCTTCCATTTACAGACGGAGTGCTGTCCAAATTATATCAGTCTTTTTCCTTCTCTATTTTGTTTAACCGGAGTGTGGTGCCATTCTGCTCAAGTTCTTTTTGCCTTATCAAGTCTTGCATCCCTTTCTCAACTGGAGTGCGTTCTGAGATCTTTCTTACCCCTTGTTCCATTCATTCAATAGTTCTGATGGCAGGTGTTGTGATTTCTTCAAGTATCTTCTCTTCTTATCTAGACCTTATTCAATACCTTTTTCTTTTCAACCAGAGTGCTTCCCAAAAAATGGGTTTCTCCTTGATCTCCTTCCGTAACCGGGGTGTTTTTCAATATATATCTTCCCTTCAACCTCAAGGGTTTCGCAATGCTCTTTGTCCCTCTTTTCTAACGGAGTGTTTTTCACTTCGTCCATCTTCATTGTATTTCCTTTTCTCTCAACTTGTTCAACCTCGCAAGATTCTTTGGTTTCACTCGTTTGTCAAAGGAGCAACTTAGTTTTACCTCTCCTCTTTTCTCTTCCGTTGTTTCCCTCCGGTGCCATTCTAGATCTCGGGACGAGATCCTCTCGTAGTGGTGGAGTGTTGTAACGCCCCGAGACCGTTGTGCCAGGTGTCCTCCAGTTATTCGCTATTGTTGCCATGTCATCATGTGCATTGCATCATCATGTTTTCAAAACTTGCATCCGTCCCGGTATCCTCGTTCCTTCCGTTGTCCGTTCTGAGCCCAGACACACTTGCACGCGCCCGAGGCATGTCCGAAATATTATTTTATTAGTGGCCGAAAAATGTTCTCGGAATGGGATGAGAGTTGACGTGCGGTCTTATTATAGTGTAGATAGACCGTTTGTCAGGTTTCATCGCATTCGGAGTTCGTTTGATAGCCCAACCGTTAATCTATAGCGGCATTATAGTCGGTCAAAAAGTCAGACGTTTTCGGTCTCCGGATACAGTTGCCGGGCTGCACTCCTCTCCTCTCATCTCAGCCCAACCTCTCTTCATAGCCCACTAGCCCACCTATCTAACCCCCTCCGCTCCGGGTCGTCCGATCGCGATCGTACGGCTCGAAAAACCCCTCCTAACCCCCAAACCCTAGCAAAATTTGCTATATAAGGACACCCCTAGTCCATTTTGGGCAACCTAGCCCCCTCCCCTACCTCCTGCCGCAGCCAACCCCCCTCCTTCCTCGCTTTCAGCGCCCAACCAGCACCCCGCCGCCACTTGTCGCCGCCAAAGCCACCCGCCGCCGCCGCCACGTCAGCCGCGCTGCCCCTGCACCCACTCCCGCATCGCCGCTTGTCCTCCCCTGCGCCCCACTTCGCCGCGGCCCTCAGAGCCCATGGGAGGCCCGCTCCGGGCCGCTCGGGCCCGAATCGCCCTGCCGCTGTGCGCCCGAGCACGCTCGCCCGCAGCCGCTCGTATGCCTCCTCCCGCTGGAGCCCCGCGCCGCCTCGCGCTTCGCCTCTTTCTTCCGGCCACCGGAGTGCTGCCGCCAGCGACCTCCACCTGAGGCCAGAGCTCCGCCGTCCCTCTCTCTTCTCTCTTTCTTCTCCTCCCAGCGCTCACCTCTCGTTCTCTCTCTCGCAGGTGAGGCCATTGCTTCCAGATCCACCCTGCCGGATCTCGCATCCCCGAGCGCCGTCGACCACCCTCGACACCGGATCCGGCTTCCCCAGTTCCCAATCTGTCCATTCCTGCCGGTGCCGCCTCGCCCCGCCACCTCAGGCAACCACCGGACCCTGCCGCCGCCACCATGGCTCGCCTCGGCCTCGGCGGGAGGTCGGGGACGAGATCCCTCTCGCGCGGGCCGCCTCCCCTTCGCCCGATCCGGCCCAGCTCCACCCGGCCCAGCACCGTGTCAAGGCCCAGCGCCAGCCCCTCCTCTCTGCTGGGCCGCCAACCAGATCCGAGACCCAACATCGCCGGCCTGCCTCCTCCTCCTTCTACCGGGCCGAAGCCCGTGGTGAGAGAGCCCCCACAGCTTGCCCTGTTTCAGATTCAGCCCATATTTTTTTTTGTGCGCTGTGAATTTGTCCATTTATCCAGGAGTTTACAGTTTTGCAGAAAAACCCTTGAACATCATGCATTTAACAACCCCACAACCGTGCATCAGATTAAAATATTTTATATATGAAACTTGCTCAGAATTTTGTGTAGATTAATAATATCCAACTTTCATCTATGTTTGAAATGCTTAAAATGTTGTTTGCATTAAATTTGCTCTATGCCATGTTAAAATGATTTAATTCATAACTTAATAACTGTAGCTCCGAATTAAGTAAACTTTATATGTAAATGGGGTAGAATTTTGCCTAGTTTATCATGGTGGCATCACTTTGCATGTTAAACAACTCTAAAATTGTGTTTAGGACAGATCAGGACCAAACCTAATATTTGCACATGAGGATTTTCCAGAATTGTTGTTCGTTGCTTCCGGCCTCATTTAAACTTGCCTAGATTAGATAGTTTCATCATGTTTCCCTTCTTGCCATGTTTAACAACATTTAATATTGTTGGGTACATAACCGAGAGAGAACTAAATAAGCCATGTGGTGTTTCTTCAATATGCAACTCGTCGCATATTGATCTCCACTTAATTTGTAGGATTGTTTGTGCTCTTGGCCATGCCATGCATATTTAAACCGGACATGCATCATACTTGATTGTGCATCATGCCATGTTGATGTGTTGGTTGTTTACTATGTCGTGTTCTTCTTTTCCGGTGATTGCTTCTTCGGGTTGGTTCCGATAACGTCGAGTTTGTGAGGACCCGTTCATCTACGTCCGTTTGTCTTCTTCATGGACTCGTTCTTCTTCCTTGCGGGATTTCAGGCAAGATGATCATACCCTCGAAATCACTACTATCTTTGCTATGCTAGTTTGCTCGCTCTTTTGCTATGCCATTGCTATGATGCCTACCACTTGCTTGTCAGCCTCCCAAATTGCCATGTTCAGCCTCTAACCCACCATTGTCCTAGCAAACCGTTGATTGGCTATGTTACTGCTTTGCTCAGCCGCTCTTATAGCGTTGTTAGTTGCAGGTTGAAGATTGTTCCTTGTTGGAACATGGAGATGTTGTTCCTTGTTGGAACATGTTTACCTGTTGGGATATCACTATATATCTTATTTAATTAATGCATCTATATACTTGGTAAAGGGTGGAAGGCTCGGCCTTATGCCTGGTGTTTTGTTCCACTCTTGCCGCCCTAGTTTCCGTCATATCGGTGTTATGTTCCCGGATTTTGCGTCCCTTACGCGGTTGGGCTATAATGGGAACCCCTTGACAGTTCGCCTTAAGTAAAGCTTCTCCAGCAATGCCCAACATTGGTTTTACCATTCGCCACCTAGCCTTTTCTTTTCCCTTGGGAGTCGCGCTCCTGAGGGTCATCATTATTTTTACCCTCCCGGGCCAGTGCTCGTCTGAGTGTTGGTCCAACTGAGCGATGTCCGAGGCTACCAGGGGCAACTCTGGGCTGGCTTACCCGACGTCTGGCTCATCTGAGTGTGCCCTGAGAAAGAGATATGTGCAGCTCCTATCGGGATTTGTCGGCACATTCGGGCGGTGTTGCTGGTTTAGTTTTACCCTGTCGAAATGTCTTGTTGTACTGGGATACCGAGTCTGATCGGAATGTCTCGGGTGGAGGTCTATTCCTTCGTTGACCATGAGAGCTTGTGATGGGCTAAGTTGGGACACCCCTGCAGGGATTTGAACTTTCGAAAGCCGTGCCCGTGGTTATGGGCAGATGGGAATTTGTTAACATCCGGTTGTAGACAACCTGAAGTTGACCTTAATTAAAATGAATCAACCGCGTGTGTAACCGTGATGGTCTCTTTCCGGTGGAGTCCGGTAAGTGAACACGGTTGTTGGAGTTATGCTTGACGTAGGTAGTCTAGGATCACTTCTTGATCATACTGTTATCGACCGTGCTTTGCCTTCTCTTCTCGCTCTCATTTGTGTATGTTAGCCACCATATATGCTAGTCGCTTGCTGCAGCTCCACCTCATACCTTACTTTACCCATAAGCTTAAATAGTCTTGATCGCGAGGGTGCGAGATTGCTGAGTCCCTGTGGCTCACAAATACTTCCAAAACCAGCTTGCAGGTGCCGATGAGTCCGAGCAGATGACGCAACCAAGCTCAGGAGGAGCTCGATGAAGATCTTGTCCTTTGTGTTGTTTCCGTTCTAGTTGATCAGTAGTGGAGCCCAGTTGGGGTCGATCGGGGACCTTTGTCGCATTTGGGGTTCTTCTTTTATTTTGGTTCCGTAGTCGGACCTTGAGTGTATTTGAATGATGTAATGCTTTATTCATGTAATTGTGTGAAGTGGCGATTGTAAGCCAACTATGTATCTCTTTCCCTTATTATATTACATGGGTTGTGTGAAGATTACCTCACTTGCGACATATGCCTTCAATGCGATTATGCCTCTAAGTCGTGCCTCGACACGTGGGAGATATAGTCGCATCGAGGGTGTTACAGTGCTGTTGTTCTATTGAATTTTAATGCGTTCCTTGAGAAAGCAAAGTTGAAAGATGATGGTAGCAATTACACGGACTGGGTCCGTAACTTGAGGATTATCCTCATTGCTGCACAGAAGAATTACGTCCCGGAAGCACCGCTGGGTGCCAGGCCTGCTGCTGGAGCAACACCAGATGTTATGAACGTCTGGTAGAGCAAAGCTGATGACTACTCGATAGTTTAGTGTGCCATGCTTTACGGCTTAGAATCGGGACTTCAACGACGTTTTGAACGTCATGGAGCATATGAGATGTTCCAGGAGTTGAAGTTAATATTTCAAGCAAATGCCCGGATTGAGAGATATGAAGTCTCCAATAAGTTCTATAGCTGCAAGATGGAGGAGAACAGTTCTGTCAGTGAGCATATACTCAAAATGTCTGGGTATAATAATCACTTGATTCAAATGGGAGTTAATCTTCCAGATGATTGCGTCATTGACAGAATTCTCCAATCACTGCCACCAAGCTACAAGAGCTTTGTGATGAACTATAATATGCAAGGGATGAATAAGACTATTCCCGAGCTCTTCGCAATGCTGAAAGCTGCGGAGGTAGAAATCAAAAAGGAGCCTCAAGTGTTGATGGTCAACAAGACCACTAGTTTCAAGAAAAAGGGCAAAGGGAAGAAGAAGGGGAACTTCAAGAAGAACAGCTAGCAAGTTGCTGCTCAAGAGAAGAAACCCAAGTCTGGACCTAAGCCTGAAACTGAGTGCTTCTGCTGCAACCAGACTGGTAACTGGAAGTGGAACTGCCCCAAGTATTTGGCGGATAAGGATGGCAAGGTGAACAAAGGTATATGTAATATACATGTTATTGATGTGTACCTTACTAGAGCTCGCAGTAGCACCTGGGTATTCGATACTGGTTCTGTTGCTAATATTTGCAACTCGAAACAGGGACTACGGATTAAGCGAACACTGGCAAAGGACGAGGTGACGATGCGCGTGGGAAATGGTTCCAAAGTCGATGTGATCGTGGTCGGCACGCTACCTCTACATCTACCTTCCGGATTAGTATTAGACCTAAATAATTGTTATTTGGTGCCAGCGTTGAGCATGAACATTATATCTAGATCTTGTTTAATGCGAGACGGTTATTCATTTAAATCAGAGAATAATGGTTGTTCTATTTATATGAGTAATATCTTTTATGGTCATGCACCTTTGAAGAGTGGTCTATTTTTGATGAATCTCGATAGTAGTAACACACACATTCATAATGTTGAAGCCAAAAGATGCAGAGTTGATAATGATAGTGCAACTTATTTGTGGCACTGCCGTTTAGGTCATATCGATATAAAGCGCATGAAGAAACTCCATACTGATGGGCTTTTGGAACCACTTGATTATGAATCACTTGGTACTTGCGAACCATGCCTCATGGGCAAGATGACTAAAACACCGTTCTCTGGCACTATGGAGAGAGCAACAGATTTGTTGGAAATCATACATACAGATGTATGTGGTCCGATGAATATTGAGGCTCGTGGCGGATATCATTATTTTCTCACCTTCATAGATGATTTAAGCAGATATGGGTATATCTACTTAATGAAACATAAGTCTGAAACATTTGAAAAGTTCAAAGAATTTCAGAGTGAAGTTGAAAATCATCGTAACAAGAAAATAAAGTTTTTACGATCTGATCGTGGAGGAGAATATTTGAGTTACGAGTTTGGTGTACATTTGAAGCAATGCGGAATAGTTTCGCAACTCATGCCACCCGGAACACCTCAGCGTAATGGTGTGTCCGAACGTCGTAATCGTACTTTACTAGATATGGTGCGGTCTATGATGTCTCTTACTGATTTACCGCTATCGTTTTGGGGTTATGCTTTAGAGACGGCCGCATTCACGTCAAATAGGGCACCATCAAAATCCGTTGAGACGACACCTTATGAACTATGGTTTGGCAAGAAACCAAAGTTGTCGTTTCTTAAAGTTTGGGGCTGCGATGCTTATGTGAAAAGCTTCAACCTGATAAGCTCGAACCCAAATCGGAGAAATGTGTCTTCATAGGATACCCAAAGGAGACTGTTGGGTACACCTTCTATCACAGATCCGAAGGCAAGACATTCGTTGCTAAGAATGGATCCTTTCTTGAGAAGGAGTTTCTCTTGAAAGAAGTGAGTGGGAGGAAAGTAGTACTTGACGAAGTAACTGTACCTGCTCCCTTATTGGAAAGTAGTACATCACAGAAAACTGTTTCTGCGACACCTACACCAATTAGTGAGGAAGCTAATGATAATGATCATGAAACTTTAGAACAAGATACTACTGACCCTCGTAGATCAACCAGAATAAGATCCACGCCAGAGTGGTACGGTAATCCTATTCTGGAAATCATGCTACTCGATCATGATGAACCTACGAACTATGAAGAAGCGACGGTGAGCCCAGATTCCGCAAAATGGCTTGAAGCCATGAAATCCAAAGATGGGATCCATGTATGAGAACAAAGTATGGACTTTGGTTGACTTGCCCGATGATCGGCAAGCAATTGAGAATAAATGGATCTTCAAGAAGAAGACTGACGCTGACGGTAATATTACTGTCTACAAAGCTCGACTTGTCACAAAAGGTTTTCGACAAGTTCAAGGGTTGACTACGATGAGAGCTTCTCACCCGTAGCGATGCTTAAGTCTATCCGAATCATGTTAGCAATTGCCGCATTTTATGATTATGAAATTTGGCAGATGGATGTCAAAACTGCATTCCTGAATGGATTTTTGGAAGAAGAGTTGTATATGATGCAACCGGAAGGTTTTGTCGATCTAAAAGGAGCTAACAAAGTGTGCAAGCTCCAGCGATCCATTTATGGACTGGTGCAAGCCTCTCGGAGTTCGAATAAACGCTTTGATAGTGTGATCAAAGCATTTGGTTTTATACAGACTTTCGGAGAAGCCTGTATTTACATGAAAGTGAGTGGGAGCTCTGTAGCATTTCTGATACTATATGTGGATGACATATTACTGATTGGAAATGATATAGAATTTCTGGATAGCATAAAGGGATACCTGAATAAGAGTTTTTCAATGAAAGACCCCGGTGAAGCTGCTTACATATTAGGCATAAAGATCTATAGAGATAGATCAAGACGCTTAATTGGACTTTCACAAAGCACATACCTTGACAAGATTTTGAAGAAGTTCAAAATGGATCAAGCAAAGAAAGGGTTCTTGCCTGTGTTACAAGGTGTGAAGTTGCGTCAAACTCAATGCCCGACCACTGCAGAAGATAGAGAGAAAATGAAAGATGTTCCCTATGCTTCAGCCATAGGCTCTATCATGTATGCAATGCTGTGTACCAGACCTGATGTGTGCCTTGCTATAAGTCTAGCAGGGAGGTACCAAAGTAATCCAGGAGTGGATCACTGGACAGCGGTCAAGAACATCCTGAAATACCTGAAAAGGACTAAGGATATGTTTCTCGTATATGGAGGTGACAAAGAGCTCATCGTAAACGGTTACGTTGATGCAAGCTTTGACACTGATCCAGACGATTCTAAATCACAAACCGGATACGTGTTTACATTAAACGGTGGAGCTGTCAGTTGGTGCAGTTCTAAACAAAGCATCGTGGCGGGATCTACATGTGAAGCGGAGTACAAGCTGCTTCGGAAGCGGCAAATGAAGGAGTCTAGATGAAGGAGTTCATATCCGATCTAGGTGTCATACCTAGTGCATCGGGTCCAATGAAGA
The DNA here is from genome assembly GCA_034509565.1 of Triticum monococcum. Classification (NCBI taxonomy): domain Eukaryota; kingdom Viridiplantae; phylum Streptophyta; class Magnoliopsida; order Poales; family Poaceae; genus Triticum; species Triticum monococcum. Next base: position 553,124,207 of record CM067841.1, on the reverse strand, counting down.
TCTTTTGTAACAATACTGGTGCAATTGCCTTGGCAAAGGAATCCAGGTTTCACAAGAGAACCAAACACATCAAGAGACGCTTCAATTCCATCCGGGGTCTAGTCCAGGTGGGAGACATAGAGATTTCAAGATACATACGGAGCTGAATGTAGCGGACCCATTGACTAAGCCTCTTCCACGAGCAAAACATGATCAGCACCAAAGCTCCATGGGTGTTAGAATCATTACTGTGTAATCTAGATTATTGACTCTAGTGCAAGTCGGAGATTGAAGGAAATATGCCCTAGAGGCAATAATAAAGTTATTATTTATTTCCTTATATCATGATAAAGGTTTATTATTCATGCTAGAATTGTATTAACCGGAAACATAATACATGTGTGAATACATAGACAAACAGAGTGTCACTAGTATGCCTCTACTTGACTAGCTCGTTAATCAAAGATGGTTATGTTTCCTAACCATGGACAAAGAGTTGTCATTTGATTAACGGGATCACATCATTAGTTGAATGATCTGATTGACATGACCCATTCCATTAGCTTAGCACCCGATCGTTTAGTATGTTGCTATTGCTTTCTTCATGACTTATACATGTTCCTATAACTATGAGATTATGTAACTCCCGTGTGCCGGAGGAACACTTTGTGTGCTACCAAACGTCACAACGTAACTGGGTGATTATAAAGGTGCTCTACAGGTGTCTCCAAAGGTACATGTTGGGTTGACGTATTTCAAGATTAGGATTTGTCACTCCGATCGTCGGAGAGGTATCTCTGGGCCCTCTCGGTAATGCACATCACTTAAGCCTTGCAAGCATTGCAACTAATGAGTTAGTTGCGGGATGATGTATTACGGAATGAGTAAAGAGACTTGCCGGTAACGAGATTGAACTAGGTATTGGATACCGACGATCGAATCTCGGGCAAGTAACATACCGATGACAAAGGGACAACGTATGTTGTTATGCGGTCTGACCGATAAAGATCTTCGTAGAATATGTAGGAGCCAATATGGGCATCCAGGTCCCGCTATTGGTTATTGACCGGAGACGTGTCTCGGTCATGTCTACATTGTTCTCGAACCCGTAGGGTCCGCACGCTTAAGGTTTCGATGACAGTTATATTATGAGTTTATATGTTTTGATGTACCGAAGGTGTTCGGAGTCCCGGATGTGATCACGGACATGACGAGGAGTCTCGAAATGGTCGAGACATAAAGATTGATATACTGGAAGCCTATGTTTGGATATCGGAAGTGTTCCGGGTGAAATCGGGATTTTACCGGAGTACCAGGAGGTTACCGGAACCCCCCGGGAGATATATGGGCCTTAGTGGGCCTTAGTGGAAAAGAGAAGAGGCAGCCAGAGATGGGCCGCGCACCCCTCCCCTCCCTTGGTCCGAATAGGACAAGGAGAGGGGGCCGGCCCCCTTTCTTCTTTTCCCCCTCCGCGAATCCTATTCCAACTAGGATGGGGGGGGAATCCTACTCCCGGAGGGAGTAGGACTCCTCCTGGCGCGCCTCTCCTAGGCCGCCCCCCCTTGAGCCTTTATATAAGGAGGCAGGGGCACCCCAGAGGAACACAAGTTGATCCACGTGATCATATTCTTAGCCGTGTGTGGCGCCCCCTGCCACCATAGTCCTCGATAATATTGTAGCGGTGCTTAGGCGAAGCCCTGCGACAGTAGTACATCAAGATCGTTACCACGCCGTCGTGCTGACGGAACTCTTCTCCGACACTTTGCTGGATCGGAGTCCGGGGATCATCATCGAGCTGAACGTGTGCTAGAACTCGGAGGTGCCGTAGTTTCGGTGCTTGATCGGTCGGGCCGTGGAGACGTACGACTACATCAACCAAACGCTTCCGTTGTTGATCTACAAGGGTACATAGATCACACTCTCCCCTCGCGTTGCTATGCATCACGATGATCTTGCGTTTGCGTAGGAATTTTTTTGGAATTACTACGTTCCCCAACAGCTACTTGGTGGAGGATGTACCAAACCATCAATGGATGGCAAGGAGTGACCACTTGGAAAGAATTTAAGTTGACTTTGCCAAAGTCTCAGTTTGTCTCCCAGAAATTGAAGCCTGATGTAAGTGATATGAAGAAACTTTGTGCATGCAAACTCTATGGAGAAATAGGACACAACCATAGAGAACACAAGGGATGAATGCCCTAATTGTGAAGGAAGTCACCCAGCTGAAGAATGCCCAACTAGGCAGAATACTTGTTTCTTGTGTGAAGGGACTACCCACTACCCTGCTCAGTGTCACATTTACCTCGTGGTTTAAAGAACCATCCAACAGAAGAAAGAAGCAATTAAAGGAGCCCTCATGGAAATTTTAGAAGAACCTATGGTGAAGGAAGAGGTGGAGGACACACCCGAAGAAGATCAAATTCAACCTTGCACCAAGTCATGCTATTCATGTGGAGAAGAAGGACACATCTCCCAGAATTGTTTGATTGGGGATCTAGTAGAATTCCTGACGGAGGAAGTAGAGTATGACCCACAGGATATAGAAGCCCTGATTGGAATGAAAAAGTCCAGAAAGAGAAGTAGATTGGATTCCAGGAAGGATCTGAGTCATATCACCTGTTATAGGTGCAAGGAGTCAGGGCACTACCTCAGGAATTGCCCAAAAAGGAAGCCAAGGACCCAAGGAGGCTATATAATCACAAGGAAACCTCGGGACTTGTCAGAAGTAATATGTTTTTGTTGTAATGAAGAAGGGCACTTTGCCAGGGATTCTCCCAAGGAGAAGGAGACTTGTGATAATTAGTTGTGTCTGTGAGAAGTAATGTAGTACTAGTAGAAGTAGTGGGAACAACTCTTTTGTATCAAGGTGTTGAGTTGAGACATGTAATGGAAAAGCGAGAGATTCTAATCATTGGAGAATAAATAAAGTTAGCGCCGTTGGTACTGATATGGATTTTATGAGTTGTTACTCTATGAAGAGGATTTTTAACCATTTTCAAGGATATTAGAAATATGGTCTATGGATGAATTTGTGCATTTCAAGGGTGGTAGTACCCTGCGAGGACAATTGACCCCTGGAAAAGATAAGGATATTCCACTAAGTGGATTTCAGACAAAATGAGTACTAGTTTTGTCTCGATATGTGTGATACCCCAAGAGTATGAAGGGATGAAGTACTATTTGATATAAAGGTGGTATGATGTTGGTAGTATGGAGCAATGGTAATTCCAGGATGAGTGTGAGTAATCATGTCTGAGTTTGGTGCCAATAGAAGGAAGGGAGACAGTACAATTGGATGGATTTAAGAATGCTAGGAAGTTGGATGTTGGAGTAATGATCAGTTGCCCCGATGATGAGTTCAAGGTTTACAAGTGATGAGATGGGCCGTAAACCACGGGCTCCAGGACCTACCAAGAAGCAAGCACATTCTTGCTGAAGGAAAACCCCTGGAAGAAGTTACGATTTTATCAACAGACGATCTTATAGGAGTTTACGCAAAACCTGAGAGTTGTGAAGAAACGATAGATGTTTGTTTGGCTTGTAGAATCAATGGATTTATCCGAACTTGGTTCGTCGACAAGAGAAATTCTGCAACGCTTGTGAGGATGAACGAGTGTTAGAATGCGAGATTCGCTAAACCATATAAAAGGTAATGATTTGGGTGCGGGGTGGATTGATCACCATACCGACTTACTCTTATTACTCGCCTTGCTATATGGGATGGTAAATCTGAGTGACTTACCTATAGTAGAGAGATGACGACATTAAACCTTGATTGAACCATAGAATGGTATAAGTATTTTCCCTTCTACAAGGCAGCTGTTGCCAATCGTAGGATATACGGTGAGGTTCAGCCCAGACCCATTTCCTACAGGAGAAACCATAAATGGTTGACCACCATGATATATCGATAGTTGTTTAGTATTGGTGCTAGCCCGTCAGCTAAGAAGACCCAGTCATAGAAGAACCTTACCAAGATGAAAGGACACACGAATTGAGGGAAAAGGTTATGCCACTACCAGAAGATCCCAGAGAAGAAATTATCCCGAAGATCTGAGAGGATCGACATTGTCAACGAAAATGATGAAGTTTATGAGTTTTGATGGAACTGTAACCATGCTTCTAAGGGTGGTAGCACCCCAGACCCCCTCCTGCGACAATCGATGGATTTTGAGGAGACACCAAACCTAACCTATTTCTTTCTAGCCTCTCCGAATCTCGAGGACGAGATTCATTTTAAGGGTGGTAGGTTTGTAACATCCCAAAATTCTAAATTTTGGAATGTCATAATAAATAGATAGTTTTGATTGTTTGCTTGGTTTTAATGTTTTCCGAATTGTCTTCTTCGTTCTTTCTGATCTTTTGAGTGATTGCTTATGTGTGGTTACTATTGCTTGCTTACGATAGATTGACAGGAGTGTGATGAATAGAACTATCAGGAGTTATGAGTGCGAATCATCTTCGTGAACTGTACAAGGCAAGTTCACACTCTGATCATATTTTTCATTACCCAGTTTTTATGCATTAGTTTCAACCCTCAAACATTGCATGGTTAGGATTTGATAACATATGGGTATTGGGAAGTAGTTGATGAGGTAGGAACCTATTGTCTTGTATTCAAACCTTGGGAGTTACTACTACGTTATGCTTATACTGCTATGCTATGCTCGTAGATGTGGATTGGGTTTGAGTGTATTCCATGACAAATGTGGGATTGTTTATTTAATGGTTCAACTTAAGGTGGCAACTTTAATACACATCTGGGTGGATTGGTAGGGGCACCCTGGGGATATACCAGTGGACTTGCCCGGACACCTGCGGATATACCAGTGTTGTCCTAGGAGATCCTGGGGATATACCGTGTGATCATCGTATGGTTCGCCACCCAGGCTCAAAGGGATCATAAGATTATTGATGCTAGAAACTTCCCTGTGCAGCCACAAGCCATTATGGGCTCTGGCATAGTTGAGTATGTTGTATGACCTCTTTCAGTGGTGGGCTAGCTGATGTAGAGGGTAATTAGGTGTAACTGTCCACCCGGAGTAAAGAGTTAATGCTTCTGAAAGACTATGTCTCGGTCATCCGTTTCTCAAACACCTTGCAGTGTGAGAAATCCAATGGAGGAGATCCAGTCTTGTGGGGAAAAGTACGCAAACCTCTGCAAAGTGTACAAACTAATCATGGTTAGCCGTGTGCTACCTCTTGAGCACTTGCGTTGGTTTTCCCTAGAAGAGGAAAGGGTGATGCAGCAGAGTAGCGTAAGTATTTCCCTTAGTTTTTGAGAACCAAGGTATCAATCCAGTAGGAGGCTACGCGCGAGTCCCTCGCACCTACACAAAACAAATAAATCCTCGCAACCAACGCGATAAGGGGTTGTTAATCCCTAAACTCACTTACGAGAGTGAGATCTGATAGATATGATAAGATAATATCTTTGGTATTTTTATGATAAGGATGCAAAGTAAAATAAAAGGCAATGAAAATAACTAAGTGTTGGAAGATTAATATGATGAAGATAGACCCGGGGGCCATAGGTTTCACTAGTGGCTTCTCTCAAGAGCATAAGTATTTTATGATGGGTGAACAAATTACTCTTGAGCAATTGACAAAATTGAGCATAGTTATGAGAATATCTAGGTATGATCATGTATATAGGCATCACGTCCAAGAGAAGTAGACCGACTCCTGCCTGCATCTACTGCTATTACTCCACACATCGACCGCTATCCAGCATGCACCTAGAGTATTAAGTTCATAAGAACAGAGTAACGCCTTAAGCAAGATGACATGATGTAGAGGGATAAATTCATGCAATATGATAAAACCCCCATCTTGTTATCCTCGATGGCAACAATACAATACGTGCCTTGCTGTCCCTACTGTCAGTGGGAAAGGACACCGCAAGATTGAACCCAAAGCTAAGCACTTCTCCCATTGCAAGAAAGATCAATCTAGTAGGCCAAACCAAACTGATAATTCAAAGAGACTTGCAAAGATAACCAATCATACATAAAAGAATTCAGAGAAGATTCAAATATTGTTCATAGATAAACTTGATCATAAACCCAAAATTCATCGGTCTCAACAAACACACCGCAAAAGAAGATTACATCAAATAGATCTCCACGAGAGAGGGGGAGAACTTTGTATTGAGATCCAAAAAGAGAGAAGAAGCCATCTAGCTAATAACTATGGACCCGAAGGTCTGAGGTAAACTACTCACACTTCATCGGAGAGGCTATGGTGTTGATGTAGAAGTCCTCCGTGATCGATGCCCCCTCCGACGAAGCTCCGGAACAGGCCCCAAGATGGGATCTCGTGGATACAGAAAGTTCCGGCGGTGGAATTAGGGTTTTGGCTCCGTATCTGATCGTTTGGGGGTACGTAGGTATATATAGGAGGAAGGAGTACGTCGGTGGAGCAACAGGGGGCCCACAAGGGTGGAGGGCGCGCTTGGGGGGGTGGGGGTAGGCGCGCCCCTACCTCGTGGCTTCCCTATTGGTTGCTTGACGTAGGGTCCAAGTCTCTTGGATCTTGTTCGTTCCAAAAATCATGTTCCCGAATGTTTCATTCCGTTTGGACTCCGTTTGATATTCCTTTTCTTCGAAACCCTAAAATAGGCAAAAAAAACAATAATTCTGGGCTGGGCCTCTCGTTAGTAGGTTAGTCCCAAAAATAATATAAAAGTGTATACTAAAGCCCAATAATGTCCAAAACAGAAGATAATATAAAATGGAGCAATCAAAAATTATAGATACGTTGGAGACATATCACCGTGTCCCCGGTTATGGACATCTTGACTCTCTGGTTCTTGAATTATCATATGGATCTCATCACTCTAAACAAATTTGTTGGGTTGATAATTACTTTTGTTGTGCATAACTTGACACCCATGCCAATACCTATCGGGTATCCTATACCCAATGCATTTTTTTAATATAAAGAAATGAGTTTAAAATTCAAGTGATGATGGGTGAGCAGTCTAGCATGGATGTGGTTTTCTCCGATGGGTGGTCTCTTGGATGTAGCAAGGGAGTACGAGAAGGTTGGTGGAATTCTGACATAGTGGGAGTTGGCGGTGAGAACTGGGATCGCTGGATCGAGAGTTTGACAAGAGTACGCGGGCGACGAGCTGAGATTTATTCGTTTTAAGGAATCACATAGGGCGTATGAGGAGTGGTGATCTAGTTGTTGCTGGGCATATGAGTTATGTCCGGTTTAGATAATAAGGGGTTTAGGGTTGACCTGTAGTTGGATGTTGTCGCCACATGTCATAGGAGTTATTTTCATTTATTAATTTCTGTCTAGATATCCATTGGGTTACCCACTAGTGCAATTTTATACCCATGCCTTACCCATATATTTTGTGGGTATGGATATTCATTACCCGTGTGTAAAATATCTCGTCAAATCTTGCCCATGCTCGTTGTTTTCGGGTAGGGTACCCACGGTTACCCATACCCATGAGCAAAACTTCCATCCCTAGCTGCTACTTCTGATTTTGTTCTTTGGGCTTATCTGTGTTGTTGCTCCCGTTGACCTTTGTGTTACCTTTCTTGTACCGAACCTTGTTTGTTTTTGTACTTTCACTTTATTTATGAAGTGGTGTGATAGTTATTTTCACTATTACACACTATGAGTATTGGTTCTAACACTCATAGTATACTAGTTGTATATGTGAATGCATATGTTGGATGTTATTAAGAAAGGCCCAAAAGAGAGTATGATATACTCCCTCCATTCCAAAATATAGTGCGCCCGCGCTTCTCGAGGTCCAACTTTGACCATAAATTTAACTAACGAGACCAACTATGGCGGGAGAAAAAATTATATGATTGAAAATTTCTTTCAAATACGAATTCACTGATATAATTTTTGCTCCCACCGCAATCGGTCTTGATAGTTAAATTTACGGTCAAAGTTGAAGCACGTGGATAGAGGAAGCACTACATTGTGGAATGGAGGGAGTATGATATTTATTAAGAGTTAAAAGCACCAGGAGTCCTAAAACTTGCACCGAATGTGATGGTTTGGTCCTAGAACTTGCATTTTGACCCTACCCAGTCCGAGAACTTGCATCAAATGTGCAAATTTGGTCCTCACCAATGACAGAGCGCCTTGTGGACGCGTGGGTGCCTACCCGGTCAGCACGTGGCATTTTGCAAAGAGGCCCCTGCCTTTCGTTTGAATCTACCCGCAGGACACGAAAACTGAGTTCCTGAACCTGATGGCCTTCTGTGGTTTCCTGGTAGTTTTAGCGTTATAAGATAAGAAATGTGATATTTGCATGTTATAAGATAAGAAATGTGATATTTGCATATTATGGCCGTACAAATACTGAAACACTAGAGATGTTTCACACATGTTCCTTTGTACCCTATCCTCACACATTTTCTTGCATTTTCTGTTTCGTATTTGCTGCAGGTAATAGAACACTATTAGAGAGTATCTTTTGTGCCTGCTGGAATTACACTTATCTTTGTTGTAAGCATATATTTTGCTCGCCCCGGCACACGTTTAACAGTTGTAATTTCTTTTCCTTCAAGGGTCTAATTCTGTCTCTGTCCCGGCATGTTTGAGGCAGGAGAAGGAGATTGCTGCTCGGAGCAGGTGACGCTACTTCACTCTTACTCCATTCTTGTGCATACGCATAACCTTTAGCCTCTCTTTGTCGGAAGGCCTGATATAATTTTATTCTTTAGTTCAGCTGGGCTGCTGTCATGCCCTTCAGATGTAAAACCGGTACATACCATTACGGATCCATGCTGCAGCCATATCCAGTTATTCACCTGTTTCTGATGGTTGAGAGATTATTTTCATTTTCTCTGGTTTATTTCAGATAAATTACAAAAGAAGTATCGTTATACTTTAATCATGCGGCAACAACACGAAATAACGATGAAGAAACCCACTTTGCAAGGAGGCCATAGACATCGCCAAAAGGCAAAAGAGTAGGCCATCCTTCATTCCCTTGGAAACTCACAGGACAGGAGAAACAGATCCAGACCAGAGAGGCATCTGATTGGTGCTGACTTGAGCGTTACCACCGGGAGGAGCGTCACGAATACATGCCCAGCGCCCTGCTCAGAATCATTCCCTTGGAAACTCATGCCTAGGCTTTGCACTCTTTTCTTTTCACCTCACTTTGAGCTGAGCTGAGAGCTCTTTGTAGCAGTACACTACTGCTGCTTGGCCTTTCTCTCTCTCTCTCTCTCTCTCTCTCTCTCTCTCTCCTCTTTACACTGCTTTTTAAGCCTGGGACGGGAAAGATCTCCTGAAAACCAAAATCTTTCCGATCCTAACTTACCAATCAGCTGTAATAATTGCACAATCACAAGAATCAAGTCCTCCCCCCTATTTAGCCATCACCACCACCAAAATCACTGCTCAAGCTAATGAAAAAAAGTCTAAGGCTAGAGGGGTGACAGAAATCAGCAGCAGCTGGAGTGCGAGCTAAACTCCAGCAAAAACATCCATCCAGCTCCTCCCACTGCCTACTGGCGCTGAGGCAAATGCAGCCTTCTCCTCTTATTGTCCGCCGAGGTGGTGGCAATGGCATTATTATCGTTGGCGGCCACGGCCATGGCGACGGAGGTGCCCGGGCTCCCGGCGGGGGCGGCGACGGAGACGCCAGAGGAAGCCACCTCCCTGCTCGACTGCACGGACCTGTCCTCCTCTTGAATCATCACGCTGTAGCAGGAATACACATGCCCCTGTGCCACGGAGAAGAGCATTTACTCATCATTGCCCCTTTTCACCGACAGATTTCCAAAAAGGGAGGGGTTATTATGATGGGGGCTTACGGTGTGTAATTGCTTCCATGATGAGCCCAAGATCGCCTTGAGCTCCTCCTCTAGGTTCGGGCCCGTCGTCCCCTCACTGCCGCCGCGCGCGACCAGGATCGACACCAGCGCCATGGTCGACGGCTGGTACTCCACCGAGCTCATCGCTGCACACACACGCACACGAGAGATCTTTTCATGATCCGATCCGATGGGATGATGAGGTGGAACGGGAGCAGGGGGCGGTCTGACCTTTGATGGAGGCGAAGATGCACTTGACGGCGCGCAGGACGATGGCCTTGCGCTCGTCGTGCCGAAACCTGGCTGCGAAGCAACTCAGGTACGGGAACGGGGTGCCGGCGATCGTCTGCCACTTGAGCGTGCCGAGGACGAGGACGGCTGGTGTTTTCGTGTCCTGTGGGTAGATTCAAACGAAAGGCAGGGGCCTCTTTGCAAAATGCCGCACGCTGACCGGGTCGGCACCCACGCGTCCACATGGCGCTCTATGATTGGTCAAGACCAAATTTGCACATTTGATACAAGTTCTGGGACTGTGTAGGGTCAATTTACAAATTTTAGGACCAAACCATCACATTATGCGCAAGTTGTAGGACTCCCGATACTTTTAGGCAATGAGTAGCGAGTACAAAACAAGGACAATTTACACTTAGCGACCTCTGAAAGATAGAATAACACCGTAGACCTCTCTAGCTTTCTTCTTCAACGGAGGAGATCCAGTCCATGGAACATTAATATACCGTGTATCTTTTCACCTCCTGAAAAAGATGACATTTACTTCCAAAACGTGTTCTGTTTGTTTTTTGGCATCCACATACTGATATCTTTTCGTCTAGTTGAATCTCATACTCCCTCGTGTTCTTTTTTGTCCGCATATAAGATTTGTTGGGAGTCAAACCAAGTAAAGTTTGACCAACTTAATAGGAAAAACATCAACATTAACAATACAAAATCAATATCATTAGGTGCGTCATGAATTTAATTTTCATATTATGTAGCTTTAGATTTTAGATGTTTGATATTTTTTATATAAATATGATCAAACTTGACGAAGTTTGACTTCAGACAAATCTTATATATACAAACTAAAAAGGACCAGAGGGATTACATAGTTAGTGGATTCACTCGGAGAGGTCTCGAACTCCAATCTAGATCGGAGTTCGAATTCGCTTGGTTCGATCTGGATTCACTACCCGATTCGTTGAATCTCATACTGATATCTTTTCGTCTAGTTGAATCTCATACTCCCTCGTGTTCTTTTTTGTCTGCATATAAGATTTGTTGGGAGTCAAACTAAGTAAAGTTTGACCAACTTAATAGGAAAAATATCAACATTAACAATACAAAATCAATATCATTAGGTGCATCATGAATTTAATTTTCATATTATTTAGCTTTAGTATTTTAGATGTTTGATATTTTTTATATAAATATAATCAAACTTGATGAAATTTGACTTCAGACAAATCTTATATATACAAACTAAAAAGGACCAGAGGGATTACATAGTTACTGGATTCACTCGGAGAGGTCTCGAACTCCAATCTAGATCGGAGTTTGAATTCGCTTGGTTCGATCTGGATTCACTACCCGATTCGTTGAACTCTAATCAAACCAGAACAATAGATTCCTTGGCTAGAGGTTTTGGCTGGCGAGCGGTGACTCGACGACGGAAATCACCCGGTTGTGCAGCACGACAGATGGATGCAAAGACCTGGTAGCCGACCCATCGTTGTCGTCCAATGTCTCCAGTAGTTTTACGGCAGACAGATCTAAGTCTTGATGGCCTGCTGGCCCCATACTTCCTGCTTTCTCGCAACCGTGATGTTAGAGCATCTTCAACCGTTGCGCCCCCAAGACGCGTTGAAAATCGCCGCTTGAAAGCGAGCCGGCGTTTTTTCGGTGTAGGGGCGAGCACGTCCCCAGCCGTCGCCCCTAGGTCGGGCCCTGGACATCCCCACACTTCGGCCAAATTTCAGCAAACACGACCAAATTTCAACAAACACGATATATTTTGGCGAAATTAAGACGTTTTTTACACGAATAAAATGGACGGAAAAAAACCCTAAACTACGGGCCGAAATAGGCGCTGAGCAGGGCGTAGTCGTCGCCGGCGTCGTCCTCCTGCTTCTCCTCCTTGACACGGCCGGCGCCGCTGCTCGACCCCTCGCCCCGGCGCCCTGCTTCACGGCGGCGGCGTTCGGCGATCTCCTCCAGGGCGCGGCGCTGGCGGTCCAACTCCATGCGCGCGTAGTCCTCGCGCGCCCACTTCAGGGCGGCCTCTTCTTCGTCGGCCTCCTCGGCGAGAGCAGGCTCCGGCTTCACGGCGGCGAGCCCCGGCTCCGGCTTCACCGTCGCCAGCCCTGGCTCCCTCTTCGGCTTGACTAGGCGAGGAGGGGCCGAGGAGGAGGAGCAACGGCCGCCGTCGTTGATGACGAGGCCGGCGCCGCGGGTGCGCCTACCGAGCGGCGTCTCGGATGGCTCTGGCTTGACGCTAACCAACGCCAGCGTGCCGGAGGAGTGAGAGGACGATCGGGAGGAGGAGGAGGAGGAAGAGGAGGATGCTCATCCCATCATCCTCCTCGGCAGCCACGCGCCGCCGCTCCGAGCGGTCGGGTACTCGAACGGCGGGTCTTAGCCGCCCTCGAGCTGCGCGAGGACGCCCCACCACAGACGGCGGCCCTCGCTGTTGTTGCGACCGCGCGGCGTCGGCGCGTTGTTGGTGGAGGCGAGCCGCTCCTCCTGCCGGCGTTTGAAGTACGCCGCCCATGCCGTGTGGTTGTCGGTGGCGTACTTCGGGAGCGCCCGCTCCGCGACTATCAGGGACGCTCGCGCACGCTCGATCTCGGCATGGAAATAGGCGGGCGTCTCGGGGACGGGCAGAGGGGGACAGGGACCCCGCCGGCGCTGAGCCTCCACCGCGACGGAGCGCGTACGTCGGGCGGCGCAGGGTAGTTGGCCTCGTGGAGGAGGTAGGCCTCCAACTCATGCAGCGAGCAGCGGCCGAAACCGTTGGCCGCCATCGCGTTGCCGGGGTACCTCGTGAAGGAAATATGCCCTAGAGGCAATAATAAAGTTATTATTTATTTCCTTATATCATGATAAATGTTTATTATTCATGCTAGAATTGTATTAACCGGAAACATAATACATGTGTGAATACATAGACAAACAGAGTGTCACTAGTATGCCTCTACTTGACTAGCTCGTTAATCAAAGATGGTTATGTTTCCTAACCATGGACAAAAGAGTTGTTATTTGATTAACGAGGTCACATCATTAGTTGAATGATCTGATTGACATGACCCATTCCATTAGCTTAGCACACGATCGTTTAGTATGTTGCTATTGCTTTCTTCATGACTTATACATGTTCCTATGACTATGAGATTATGCAACTCCCGTTTGCCGGAGGAACACTTTGGGTGCTACCAAACGTCACAACATAACTGGGTGATTATAAAGGAGCATTACAGGTGTCTCCAAAGGTAGATGTTGGGTTGGCGTATTTCGAGATTAGGATTTGTCACTCCGATTGTCGGAGAGGTATCTCTGGGCCCTCTCGGTAATGCACATCACTTAAGCCTTGCAAGCATTGCAACTAATGAGTTAGTTGTGGGATGATGTATTACAGAATGAGTAAAGAGACTTGCCAGTAACGAGATTGAACTAGGTATTGGATACCGACGATCGAATCTCGGGCAAGTAACATACCGATGACAAAGGGAACGATGTATGTTGTTATGCGGTCTGACCGAAAAAGATCTTCATAGAATATGTAGGAGCCAATATGGGCATCCAGGTCCCGCTATTGGTTATTGACCGGAGACGTGTCTCGGTCATGTCTACATTGTTCTCGAACCGTAGGGTCCGCACGCTTAAGGTTTCGATGACAGTTATATTATGAGTTTATGAGTTTTGATGTACCGAAGGAGTTCGGAGTCCCGGATGAGATCGGGGACATGATGAGGAGTCTCGAAATGGTCGAGACGTAAAGATTGATATATTGGAAGCCTATGTTTGGACATCGGAAGTGTTCCGGGTGAAATCGGGATTTTACCGGATTACCGGGAGGGTTACCGGAACCCCCGGGAGCCAAATGGGCCAACATGGGCCTTAGTGGAAAGGTGAGAGGGCAGCCCACATAGGGCTGCGCCTCCCGCCTCTCCCTAGTCCTATTAGGACTAGGAGAGGGGCCGGCCACCTCTCTCTTTCACTTCCCACTTGAGGAAACCTAGTTGGACTAGGATTGGAGGGGGGAGCCCTACTCCCGGTAGGAGTAGGACTCCTCCTGCGCCTCCCACCTTGGCCGGCCAGCCCCTCCCCTTGAAACCTTTATATACGGGGGCAGGGGGCACCTCTAGACACACAAGTTGATCCTTGAGATCGTTCCTTAGCCGTGTGCGGTGCCCCCTGCCACCAAATTCCACCTCGATCATACCGTTGTAGTGCTTAGGCGAAGCCCTACGTCGGTAGTACATCAAGATCGTCACCACGCCGTCGTGCTGACGAAACTCTTCCTCGACGCTTTGCTGGATCGGAGCCCGAGGATCGTCATCGAGCTGAACGTGTGCTAAGAACTCGGAGGTGCTGGAGTAACGGTGCTTGGATCGGTCGGATCGGGAAGACGTACGACTACTTCCTCTACTTTGTGTGATCACTTCCGCAGTCGGTCTGCTTTGGTACGTAGACAACACTCTCCCCTCTCGTTGCTATGCATCACCATGATCTTGCGTGTGCGTAGGAAAATTTTGAAATTACTACGTTCCCCAACAGTGGCATCCGAGCCTAGGTTTTATGGTTTGATGTTATTTGCATGAGTAGAACACAAGTGAGTTGTGGGTGATACAAGTCATACTGCCTACCAGCATGTCATACTTTGGTTCGGCGGTATTGTTGGACGAGACGATCCGGACCAACCTTACGCGTACTCTTACGCGAGACCGGTTCCCTCGACGTGCTTTGCACATAGATGGCTTGCGGAAGACTGTCTCTCCAACTTTAGTTGAACCAAGTGTGGCTACGCCCGGTCCTTGAGAAGGTTAAAACGGAGTCTATTTGACGAACTATCGTTGTGGTTTTGATGCGTAGGTGAGATGAGTTCTTACTTAAGCCCGTAGCAGCCACGTAAAACTTGCAACAACAAAGTAGAGGACGTCTAACTTGTTTTTGCAGGGCATGTTCTGATGTGATATGGTCAAGGCATGATGCTGATTTTATTGTATGAGATGATCATGTTTTGTAACCAAGTTATCGGCAACTGGCAGGAGCCATATGGTTGTCGCTTTATTGTATGCAATGCAATCGCGATGTAATGCTTTACTTTATTACTAAGCGGTAGTGATAGTCGTGGAAGCATAAGATTGGCGAGACGACAACGATGCTACGATGGAGATCAAGGTGTCGCGCCGGTGACGATGGTGATCATGACGGTGCTCCGGAGATGGAGATCACAAAGCACAAGATGATGATGGCCATATCATATCACTTATATTGATTGCATGTGATGTTTATCCTTTTATGTATCTTATCTTGCTTTGATTGACGGTAGCATTATAAGATGATCTCTCACTAAATTATCAAGAACTGTTCTCCCTGAGTATGCACCGTTGCAAAAGTTCTTCGTGCTGAGACACCACGTGATGATCGGATGTGATAGGTTCTACGTTCAAATACAACGGGTGCAAAACAGTTGCACACACGGAATACTCAGGTTATACTTGGCGAGCCAAGCATATACAGATATGGCCTCGGAACACGGAGACCGAAAGGTCGAGCGTGAATCATATAGTAGATATGATCAACATAACGATGTTCACCATTGAAAACTACTCCATCTCACGTGATGATCGGTTATGGTTTAGTTGATTTGGATCACGTGATCACTTAGAGGATTAGAGGGATATCTATCTAAGTGGGAGTTCTTAAGTAATATGATTAAATTGAACTTAAATTTATCATGAACTTAGTCCTGGTAATATTTTGCAAATCATGTTGTAGATCAATAGCTCGCGTTATTGCTTCCCTGTGTTTATTTTGATATGTTCCTAGAGAAAATTGTGTTGAAAGATGTTAGTAGCAATGATGCGGATTGGATCCGTGATCTGAGGTTTATCCTCATTGCTGCACAGAAGAATTATGTCCTTGATGCACCGCTAGGTGATAGACCTATTGCAGGAGTAGATGCAGACGTTATGAACGTTTGGCTAGCTAAATATGATAACTACTTGATAGTTTAGTGCACCATACTTAACAGCTTAGAATCGGGACTTCAAAGACGTTTTGAATGTCATGAACCATATGAGATGTTCCAGGAGTTGAAGTTAATATTTCAAGCAAATACCCGAGTTGAGAGATATGAAGTCTCCAACAAGTTCTATAGCTAAAAGATGGAGGAGAATCGCTCAACTAGTGAGCATGTGCTCAGATTGTGTGGGTACTATAATCGCCTGAATCAAGTGGGAGTTAATCTTCCATATAAGATAGTGATTGACAGAATTCTCTAGTCACCATGACCAAGTTAGTAGAACTTCGTGATGAACTATAGTATGCAAGGGATGACGAAAACGACTCCCGAGCTTTTCATGATGATGAAATCGATGAAGGTAGAAATCAAGAAAAACATCAAGTGTTGATGGTAGACAAGACCACTAGTTTCAAGAAAAGGGCAGAGGAAAGAAGGGGAACTTCAAAAAGAACAGCAAGCAAGTTGCTGCTCAAGTGAAGAAGCCCAAGTCTGAACCTAAGCCTGAGACTGAGTGCTTCTACTGCAAAGGGACTGGTCACTGGAAGGAGAACTACCCCAAGTGATTGGCGGATAAGAAGGATGGCAAAGTGAACATAAGTATATTTGATATACATGTTATTGATGTGTACTTTACTAGTGTTTATAGCAAACCCTCAGTATTTGATACTAGTTTAGTTGCTAAGATTAGTAACTCGAAACGGGAGTTGCAAAATAAACAGAGACTAGTTAAGGGTGAAGTGACGATGTGTGTTGGAAGTGGTTCCAAGATTGATATGATCATCATCGCACACTCCCTATACTTTCGGGATTAGTGTTGAACCTAAATAAGTGTTATTTGGTGTTTGCGTTGAGCATGAATATGATTTGATCATGTTTATTGTAATACGGTTATTCATTTAAGTAAAAGAATAAATTGTTGTTCTGTTTACATGAATAAAACCTTATATGGTTACACACCCAATGAAAATAGTTCATTGGATCTCGATCTTAGTGATACACATATTCATAATATTGAAACCAAAAGATGCGAAGTTAATAATGATAGTGCAACTTATTTGTGGCACTGCCGTTTAGGTCATATTGGTGTAAAGCGCATGAAGAAACTCCATGCTGATGGGCTTTTGGAATCACTTGATTATGAATTAGTTGATGCTTGCAAACCATGCCTCATGGGCAAGATGACTAAGACTCTGTTCTTCGAAACAATGGAGCGAGCAAAAGATTTGTTGGAAATCATACATACTGATGTATGTGGTCCGATGAATATTGAGGCTCACGACAGGTATCATTATTTTCTGATCTTCACAGATGATTTGAGCAGATATGAGTATATCTACTTAATGAAACATAAGTCTGAAACATTTGAGAAGTTCAAAGAATTTCAGAGTGAAGTGAAAAATCATCGTGACAAGAAAATAAAGTTTCTACGATCTGATCGCGGAGACAAATATTTGAGTTACGAGTTTGGTCTTCAATTAAAACAATGTGGAATAGTTTCACAAACTCATGCCACATGGAACACCACAGCATAATGGTGTGTCCGAACGTCATAACTGTACTTTATTGGATATAGTGCAATCTATGATGTATCTTACCGATCTACCACTATCATTGTGGGGTTATGCATTAGAGACAGCTGCATTTACGTTAAATAGGGCACCATCTAAATCCGTTGAGACGACACCGTGTGAACTATGGTTTGGCAAGAAACCAAAGTTGTCGTTTCTTAAAGTTTGGGGTTGCGATGCTTATATGAAAAAGTTTCATCCTGATAAGCTAGAAACTCAAATCGGAGAAGTGCATCTTCATAAGATATCCAAAGGAAACTATTGGATACACCTTCTATCACAGATCCGAAGGCAAGACTTTTGTTGCTAAATTCGGAAACTTTCTGGAGAAGGAGTTTCTCTCGAAAGAAGTGAGTGGGAGGAAAGTAGAACTTGACGAGGTAACTGTACCTGCTCCCTTATTGGAAAGTAATACATCACAGAAAAATGTTTCTGTGACACCTACACCAGTTAGTGAGGAAGCTAATGATGATGATCATGAAACTTCAGAACAAGACACTACAAAACCTCGTAGATCAACCAGAGCAAGATCCGCGCCAGAGTGGTACGGTAATCCAGTTCTGGAAATCATGCTACTAGATCATGATGAACCTACGAACTATGAAGAAGCGATGGTGAGCCCAGATTCCGCAAAGTGGCTTGAAGCCATGAAATCTGAGATATGATCCATGTATGAGAACAAAGTATGGACTTTGGTTGAATTGCCCAATGATCGGCAAGCCATAGAAAATAAATGGATCCTCAAGAGGAAGACGGACGCTGATAGTAGTGTTACTATCTACAAAGCTAGAATTGTCGCAAAAAGGTTTTTGACAAGTTCAAAGTGTTGACTACGATGAGAGTTTCTCACTCGTATCTATGCTTAAGTCTGTCCGAATCATGTTAGCAATTGCCGCATTTTATGAAATCTGGCAAATGGATAAACAAAACTGCATTCCTTAATGGATTTGCTAAAGAAGGGTTGTATACGATGCAACTAGAAGGTTTTGACGATCCTAAAGGTGTTAACTAAATATGCAAGCTCCAGCGATCTATCTGTGGACTGGTGCAAACATCTCGGAGTTGGAATATACGCTTTGATGAGTTGATCAAAGCATATAGTTTTATACAGACTTGCAGTGAAGCCTGTATTTACGAGAAAGTGAGTGGGAGCACTACAGCATTTCTGATAAGTATATGTGAATGACATATTGTTGATCGGAAATAATGTAGAATTATTCTGTAAAGCATAAAAGGAGTGTTTGAAAGGAGTTTTTCAAAGAAAGACTTCGGTAAAGCTGCTTACATATTGAGCTTCAAGATCTATAGAGATAGATCAAGACGCTTGATAAGTTTTTCAATAAGTACATACCTTGACAAGATTTTGAAGTAGTTCAAAATGGAACAGTCAAAGAAAAAGTTTGTTGCCTGTGTTACAAGGTGTGAAGTTGAGTAAAGACTCAAAGCCCGACCACGGCAGAAGATAGAAAGAGAATGAAAGTCATTCCCTATGCCTCATACATAGGTTCTATAAAGTATGTCATGCTGTGTACCAGATGTATTGTATACCCTGCACTGATTTGGCAAGGGAGTACAATAGTGATCTAGGAGTAGATCACTAGACAGCGGTCAGAATTATCCTCAGTGAAATAAGGATATGTTTCTCGATTATGGACGTGACAAAAAGGTTCGTCGTAAAGGGTTACGTCGATGCAAGTTTTTGACACTGATCCAGATGAATCTAAAGTCTCAATCTGGATACATATTGAAAGTGGGAGCAATTAGCTAGAGTAGCTCCATGCAGAGCATTATAGACATAGAATTTTGCAAAATACTTACGGATCTGAATGTGACAGACCCGTTGACTAAAATTATCTCACAAGCAAAACATGATCACACCTTAGTACTCTTTGGGTGTTAATCACATAGAGATGTGAACTAGATTACTGACTCTGGTAAACCCTTTGAGTGTTGGTCACATGACGATGTGAACTATGGGTGTTAATCACATGGTGATGTGAACTATTGTTGCTAAATCACATGGCAATGTGAACTAGATTATTGACTCTAGTGCAAGTGGGAGACTGAAGGAAATATGCCCTAGAGGCAATAATAAAGTTATTATTTATTTCCTTATATCATGATAAATGTTTATTATTCATGCTAGAATTGTATTAACCGGAAACATAATACATGTGTGAATACATAGACAAACAGAGTGTCACTAGTATGCCTCTACTTGACTAGCTCGTTAATCAAAGATGGTTATGTTTCCTAACCATGGACAAAAGAGTTGTTATTTTATTAACGAGGTCACATCATTAGTTGAATGATCTGATTGACATGACCCATTCCATTAGCTTAGCACACGATCGTTTAGTATGTTGCTATTGCTTTCTTCATGACTTATACATGTTCCTATGACTATGAGATTATGCAACTCCCGTTTGCCGGAGGAACACTTTGGGTGCTACCAAACGTCACAACGTAACTGGGTGATTATAAAGGAGCATTACAGGTGTCTCCAAAGGTAGATGTTGGGTTGGCGTATTTCGAGATTAGGATTTGTCACTCCGATTGTCGGAGAGGTATCTCTGGGCCCTCTCGGTAATGCACATCACTTAAGCCTTGCAAGCATTGCAACTAATGAGTTAGTTGTGGGATGATGTATTACAGAACGAGTAAAGAGACTTGCCAGTAACGAGATTGAACTAGGTATTGGATACCGACGATCGAATCTCGGGCAAGTAACATACCGATGACAAAGGGAACAACGTATGTTGTTATGCGGTCTGACCGATAAAGATCTTCGTAGAATATGTAGGAGCCAATATGGGCATATAGGTCCCGCTATTGGTTATTGACCGGAGACGTGTCTCGGTCATGTCTACATTGTTCTCGAACCGTAGGGTCCGCACGCTTAAGGTTTCGATGACAGTTATATTATGAGTTTATGAGTTTTGATGTACCGAAGGAGTTCGGAGTCCCGGATGAGATCGGGGACATGACGAGGAGTCTCGAAATGGTCGAGATGTAAAGATTGATATATTGGAAGCCTATGTTTGGACATCGGAAGTGTTCCGGGTGAAATCGGGATTTTACCGGATTACCGGGAGGGTTACCGGAACCCCCCGGGAGCCAAATGGGCCAACATGGGCCTTAGTGGAAAGGTGAGAGGGCAGCCCACATAGGGCTGCGCCTCCCCCCCTCTCCCTAGTCCCATTAGGACTAGGAGAGGGGCCGGCCACCTCTCTCTTTCACTTCCCACTTGAGGAAACCTAGTTGGACTAGGATTGGAGGGGGGAGTCCTACTCCCGGTAGGAGTAGGACTCCTCCTGCGCCTCCCACCTTGGCCGGCCAGCCCCTCCCCTTGAAACCTTTATATACGGGGGCAGGGGGCACCTCTAGACACACAAGTTGATCCTTGAGATCGTTCCTTAGCCGTGTGCGGTGCCCCCTGCCACCAAATTCCACCTCGATCATACCGTTGTAGTGCTTAGGCGAAGCCCTGCGTCGGTAGTACATCAACATTGTCGCCACGCCGTCATGCTGACGAAACTCTTCCTCGACGCTTTGCTGGATCGGAGCCCGAGGATCGTCATCGAGCTGAATGTGTGCTAAGAACTCGGAGGTGCCGGAGTAACGGTGCTTGGATCGGTCGGATCGGGAAGACGTACGACTACTTCCTCTACTTTGTGTGATCGCTTCCGCAGTCGGTCTGCGTTGGTACGTAGACAGCACTCTCCCCTCTTGTTGCTATGCATCACCATGATCTTGCGTGTGCGTAGGAAAATTTTGAAATTACTACGTTCCCCAACACCTCGCGCTTATGGTTACCGGGGGGGAGAGGGGCTCGAACGACAGAGAGAGGGGAGGAAGTGTGGCGGCGAGGAGGGGGAGGACTGCCAATGCCGATGGATGGGTGCCTCACCGGCGCGGCCAGGGGCGCCTTTTATAGCGGCTCGGGGGCAGCCGTGTGCGAACGCGTGGCGGAAGGCGGGGCGGCGTCGCCGCACTTCGCCGCCCGTGAATCAATGGCAGGCTGACCGGCGGCAGCCTTGGCATTTATTCCCCGCAGGAAAATCGAGACGATGAGGACGACCAGCCTTCGTCTAGCTGACGCGTCGGTCCCGCCACTCTTTCGCGTCAAAACGTTCGCGCCGGCGTCCCCGAACGCCCCCCAGTGCACCAGGGTCGGGTTGGGTGCGTCGGCGCCAATTTCGACCCAATCCGGCGAAAAACAGGCTCTTGGTGCGCGACTGGGCCGATTTTTCGGCGCCGGCGCTACAAAACGGCCTTGGGGGGGAGGAGGGGGGAGGGGGCCTGTTGAGGACGCGGCTGGAGATGCTCTTAGATCAGGCAGCCGCATAAATCGACATTGCAGCTCCAACCTCCCGACAAGCGGTCAACTTTGGTACGAGCTCTACTTCCTAGGAAGGGGGCAAAGATCATAAGAATTAACATTGCTTATTTAGCAGGCACAACATGAAGACATATCATTTTGAAAAATATATCGGAGCTATGTACAAAACATAATTTCCGATTTCTACTAGTATTCTGCACATGAAGCCAGTGTTGTCCATCTTTTTTTTCTGCGAGGGAATGTGTGATTTTTATTTCATTATTATAGAGTTACAATCCAGAGCAAAAAAGAAATTCAATACAAGGGAGACCTTGAAGTTTTTCTGAAAAGGAGGTTAAACCCCCGCCTCTGCATCAAGTGATGCACACAACCATTGTTATTACTTATTGAAAGAGTACATAACAAAAGCAACCACATCCGAACAATTACAAGATATGAAATAAACACCTACGACTAAGTTGATTTCTGCAGCAATGCCTTCAAGAAGGGATAAATGTCCTCACGTCATCATTGTCATGTCCGGACAAAGATGACTTGGACAAGGATTTTCATCCTACTTAGTGGAGACCAGCCAATGAAGACCAACACAACAACAAACAACAATGATAAATATGGTATGATTATAACTTGCAATATGATCTGCAACTCTGTTTTGTTCCTATCGAAACTTCTGAGGAATATATTCCCTATCAGCCATCAAAACTTAATCTCCGTGGAGAGATGCCTGTATGCCAAGCGATCCATGCCATCACCAGTAAAGATGGACAAAGCAACCGAAGATCCCAGTTGAACCAAAATGGGGAGGTCGGTCTGCTGGATACTTGAGTGACATACCTTGCATTATTGCATGTATATATCTCTACCTCTAGGGCATCATTGCATTTAAAGAACAATCAGTAAGTTGCAAAGATCACACTCCCATCATGACTCCTACGGACCTTGCAGGCTGCCACCATGCCATCCGACACCAAGAAGGAACCATCCATAGATAAGGCTAGCATGTTTGTGATACGCCTGAAACGTATCTATAATTTTTTATTGTTAAATGCAATTATATCATCATTCTTACATATTTTGGCTATTATTTTTCTTGACTAACATATTAAACCAGTGACCAATGCTAGTTGTTATTTTCTGCTTGTTTTTGGTTTTACAGAAAATTGATACCTACGATGGTCCAAACACGAAGAAACTTTTTGACAATTGTTCTGGAAACATAAGAGACCCCAGAAGCTTCAGAAAGGGAGCAACGCTCAAGCATCGCCATCACCTAGAAGAACTAGTCCGAGCACATCCGAACAATGCCTTCAGCAAGGCCATTGTCAGGTATAACCAAGTCGGGTCAGACCTAGGCTTTCACCTTGAGGCTTGAGACCGGGTCTTCAAGTAGCACCAATCGAAGTAACTCATGTGTTGTCCCCACCATTTTTCCATGATCCCAGCAGCTACATGCGATGCGACTGTCGCCAATGTGCAACCATCCTTTGCGTCAAGCCATCGTCCATAGTTTGCATCTCATTATCGAAGTTAGCCATCGGATGTGCATAGATGAATCTAAAGAAGACTTTTTGGTGGCCACCTCAATCTGTGCAATAAGGCGGAACTAGAACTAGGGACCTCTTGCAAAAGGATATAGCAAACTCTTCGATGGACTGGAACTCTACGAGGCAGTTTCGTGGTTCACATTACTATTATCCAAAAAAAGAAATCTAAATTCAAATTTTAATTGAAACTCGCATCCAGTAAATAGCAATTCCGGCCATACACGGTATGTTTTTAATCAGTAGCCAAATCCTTGGTCTAGACTAAATTAGAATATCAAAATTGATAGCATGACATACAAGTATTTGTTTTTATGGGGATATACATTAGATGCATGCTAACAATTTTTAACATTTTTGATAATTTTTTGGTAGTGCTACCATGCATTGGAAGTATACCACTATCGCCACGACACTCCAAGAACCAAAACTTCTCTCCACACCGGTGTTCCCGGCGCTAGCTTTTCATGGCGGTCATAGCTGGAGCAATAGTAGGGCAGGCTTGTATGACATGTGTTGGATAATAACGAGAAATAAACGAGACAGAGAGACACGGATTTTTACGTGGAAACCCTTATGGGAGAAAAACCACGAACGCACGAAGCCGCAATAACTATGAGGAGGAGTATTAGAAGCATGAGACGACATGTCGTCTTTAGGTGCGACTACATGGGGTATATAAGAGGGCAATACATGAGAGTCCTTGGAGGACAAGTAAACGAGGTGTACTCGTACGCGTCGGTACCAACGCAAAGGCCCACACCATATGTACTACGTCTAGTCCAATACGGTAGAATTTGGATCACAATTTAACAATCTCCACCTTGAGCCAAATTCCCTCCAGTAGTCGAAGAAAGTGAATAACTCCGTCCAAATCAGTATAAACACCTTGTGCGTCAAAGTCCATAGGACTAGTGAGAAATACCAACTAAGCCTGAGCAAAGCTCAAATTTATTGGAAGGAATTGGCTTTGTCATCATATCAGCAGGATTATCATGAGTACTTATCTTGCATACCTTCAAATCGCCTTCAGCAACAACATCTCGAATAGAATGGAATCTGACATCAATGTGCTTTGTCCTCTCATGATACATTGGATTCTTTGTGAGATATATGACACTCTGGCTGTCAGAAAATATGGTAGGGCAAGATGAGTCTCCACAAAGCTCAATGTATAAACCTTTCAACCAGATAGCTTCTTTGCATGCCTCAGAAATAGCCATATACTCGACATCAGTAGTGGAATAAGCCACAATAGACTGCAAAGTTTCTCTCCAAGTCACAGCACAACCACCAGTGGTGAAAACATAACTTGTGAGTGATCTTCTCTTATCCAAATCACCAGCCAAATCAGAATCAACAAAACCAAAAAGTCCATCTCTAGATTTCCCAAACTGTAAATAAGCATTAGAAGTACCTCGCAGGTATCTTAAAATTCACTGAGCTGCTCTCCAATGCTCTTTTCCAGGATTAGCCATGTATCTACTAACAACACTCAACGCATATGATAAATCCAGACAAGAACAAACAATGGCATACATAAGTGAACCAACTGCACTCGAATAGGGAACTCTAGACATATACTCAATCTCTGCATCTGACTTAGGACATAAAGCTGATGATAATTTGAAGTGTGTAGCTAATGGAGTACTTACCGGCTTGGCATTATGCATATTAAAACGACGAAGAACTTTATCAATATCTCCCTTCGGACTTAGATATACTTTTCCAGACGTCTATCTCTGGATATTTCCATGCCAAATATTTTCTTTGCTGCACCCAAATCTTTCATCTCAAATTCATTACTCAATTGCTTCTTTAGTTCATTAATCTCTGACATAATCTTTGCAGCAATTAGCATATCATCAATATAAAGGAGCAAATAAATAGTGAACCTTTGACAGTTTTCAAATAAACACAACTATCATAATTAGACCTTTTGAAACCTTGAGAGAGCATAAAGGTGTCAAATCTCTTGTACCACTGTCTAGGGGATTGCTTCAATCCATAAAGAGATTTCTTTAACTTATAGACAAGCTTTTCTTTTCCAGGAATAACAAAACCTTTGCGTTGTTCCATATAAATATCCACTTCTAATTCTCCATGTAAAAATGCAGTTTTAACATCCAATTGTTCAAGCTCAAGATCATGCATGGCAACAATACTGAGTAAAGTGTGAATAGAGCTATGCTTCACAACAGGAGAAAAGAATTCGTTATAGTCAATACCTGGAATCTGGCTATAACCTTTAGCAACCAACCTTGCTTTATATGTTGTCTTTTCATTAGGAAAACACCTTCTTTCCTCTTAAAAATCCACTTGCAATGAATAGGTTTCTTCTCTCTAGGTAATTTTACTAAATCCCAAGTGCCATTCTTTTCAAGTGATTCCATCTGATCATGCATAGCAGTCATCCACTTATTACTATCACCAGAAATAATAGTCTCGGAATATGAAGAAGGCTCAGAATTACCTTCAATTTCTTCTGCAACAGATAAAGCAAAAGAAACAATATTGCACTCTTCAATTAACCTGTCAGGTTTATTAATACCCCGTCTAACTCTGTCACGTGCGAGATTCCAGCTGGGGGGAACAATAGGTTGATTTGGAGTGGGCATGACATTATCATCATTAACGACGGGTTCATCATGTGCACCAACAATTTCATTACCAGATGTGTCACCTGAATCAATAACATGCTCCACCTGAATAGTAGGCTCCTGAACAATAGGCTGTTGTTCACTCTCAACGGGAACATTAGTAGATGAAACATCATGTAACATAGCAGATTCATTAAAGATAACATTTCTGCTAATAACAACCTTCTGGGTTTTAGGATTCCACAATTTAAAACCTTTAACACCAGACTTATAACCAAGAAAGATGCACTTAACAACCCTAGGCTCCAATTTTCCATTATTAACATGAGCATAAGTAGTGCAACCAAAAACTCTCAACCGTGAATAATCAGCAGGTGAACCAGACCATACCTCAATTGGAGTTTTCTTATTAAAAGTAATAGATGATGAACGGTTAATGAGATAACAAGCAGTGGAAGCGGCCTCAGCCCAAAAACGCCTATGCAAACCTGCATTGGAAAACATGCAATGGGCTCTGGAAATAATGGTCATGTTTATACGCTCAACAACACCGTTTTGTTGAGGAGTATAAGGAACGGTGTAGTGTCTGACAATGCCTTCAGACTTGCAATAATTCTTAAATTGCTTAGAACCGAATTCCATACAATTATCAGTGCAAAGTATTTTTACCTTCTTTTCAGTTTGTCTCTCAATCATAATCTTCCACTCCTTAAAAGCTGAGAATGCTTCATATTTATGCTTCAAGAAATAAGGCCAAACTTTTCTCGAATAATCATCAATAATAGTCAGCATGTAACTAGCACCACCTAGTGACTTCTTGCGAGATGGTCCCCATAAATCAGAATGGACATAATCAAGAATACCTTCGGTTGTATGAGTCAAAGTGTTGAACTTCACCCTCCTGTGCTTGCCGAAGATACAATGCTCACAAAATTTCAATTTACCAGGTTCATATCCATCAAGAAGACCTCTCTTATTTAACCGTGCCAAACCAAGTTCACTCATATGTCCAAGACGCATATGCCAAAGGTTAGCAGCATCATAATTAGAATTCTCTGAAATAACTGGAGTAGCGTTACCTAAAACGGTAGAACCTCCAAGGTAATAAAGACCATTGGTAAAACTCAAATCACCTTTCATCACAATAAGGGAGCCTTTGGTGACCTTCAAAACACTATCTCCACCTGAATACTTGTACCTCTTTGCATCAAGGGCACTAACAAAGATAAGATTTCTCTTCATCTTCGGAATATACCGAACATTTGTCAAAGTTCTGATTATGCCATAAAACATCTTGATTCGAACGGAACCTATGCCATCAATCTTGCATGGTGAATTATCAAATCCCAAAACGGAACCAGCAGAAGTAGTGGAATCAAAAGTATTAAACCAATCTCTATGTGGGCACATATGAAAAGTTCATGCGGTGTCAAGTACCCACTCATCATTGGTCTCAGCACATCCAGCAACAACGACAAGGGCATCATCGGAACTATCATCACGAGCAACATTAGCAGAATTTTCACCTTGTTTGTTACCTTTCCTCTTTTCTTTATTCTGCAACTTGAAACACTCTGAGATGTCATGTCCGTCTCTCTTGCAATATCTGCAATATTTCTTGTCTCTGGATTGCGACTGGCCCCTGTGGCCGTTCTTACTTTTGCCTCTGTTTCCATTATTAGAGTTCTTCTCCTTTGTCCTGCCACGAACAGATAATCCCTTGGCTTGGGATGAACTCGAACCATCATGAGGCACCATTAATTTCATTTTCTCCTTAGAGTTCAAAGCTTCATAAACTTCATTAAGCGTGAGAGTATCACGCCTGTATAATATGGTGTCTCTAAAATTTCCATAAGAACTTGACAGTGAACAAAGTAACTTTAATGCAGTATCTTCCTCTTCATACTTAACCTCCATTGCAACTAGATCAGATATGATCTCTTTAAATTCTGAAATATGATTCAAAACATGACCACCCTAGGGTAACCTGTGCAGGAATATTTTTTGCTTCAGATGCATTTTGCTGGTGAGATCTTTAGAGAAACTCTAGCAGACCCCCGCAAAACGCCCCGGCCCGCAAAATAACTGCCAAATTGCGGGTCAGGGCCAGAAATATGCACGAGCAGACCCCGCATCCCGCCCCGGCCCGCAATTTTTTTTGCGGGGCATGGCAAATCTTCTCCCCCAACCTCTATCTTCACGGGCTGGGAGGCCGACCCGAGCTCAACCCCTATCCCGTGCGAGATTTGGCGAGAGGGACATTTTCGCGCGGCCCTTCCTGCTCCCCGCATCCTCTGCCGCCATTGCCCCCACTCCGCAAGCTCTGGCTGCTCTTCCCTGGCCGTTCACCGCCGCCATGGACGACCCCCTGCTGTCTCCCATCACCGTCGAGGTCGACCACGCCCCTTCCGCTCGGGTGGATCTCGTCGCCGGCCAAGTTGGCCCCGCCGCCGTCGCCCAAGCCATGCCTGCACACAAGCGGCAGGGCAAGGTTGTCGTGCAGGGCGGGAATATGGCCGCCCCCGCCGCGATGGCCCGTGCTCTGGGCGCCAACGCGGCAGCGCGATCCCGGCCGGTGGCGGAGAAGGTCGGCAAGGTCGCGGGCGTAAAGCGGAGGAAGGTTCCGGCTTCAAAGAAGCCACCTTCTTCAACCTCTCGCTCCATCCTGCCGCAAGGAGGTGCTCCGGCGATGCCGTTCAACGGTGCCACTCCCCCCGCGAGCGAGGTGTTCGATGAAATTGCCGGAAGGTATGCGCCTTCGGTCTTGGCGATTCCCTTTCATTTTTCGCCATTATTCTTGATAGCGCGTGACTTGTTATCGTTCACTACAGCGGTGGTTCGAACAATGGAACAACCGAGTTCATGAACTTGTTGGACACGAACGCGGTGGACATTGATCAAGCCCCTTTCGAACCATTCGAGTACAATGAAACGGAGGCCGGCGTGGATGATTATGGTTGTGCAGACGAATTGGAGGAGATCGAAGCGGAAGCGTTTGAGCAATCGCAAGCAAAAACTGGGAAAAGCATAAGATCGAAGAACTACACGATCTTGGAAGATCAAGCTTTCATTCAAGCATGGAGTGCGGTGTCTCTTGATGCTCCCACGGGTACATCTCAAACTTCCAAGAGATATTGGCATAGGATCGAAGATCAATACTTCCGCATTATGACAAAGTATCCCAATAGGACTCCACGCACATTTCGGTCGCTTCAAGGGCGTTGGGAGAACATCAAGCCTATGTGCAGCCATTGGGCAGCTTGCTTGGAGCAAGTACGCAATGCACCTCCAAGTGGCACCATGGAGTTCGACCATGTGAGTTTGTTTTGCCTTTGTTCAAATTGTGCATCATCATATTGCATCATGAGAAGTGATTGGATCACTTTGTTCACATTGTGTAGGAAAAGATTGCTCAACATAGATACAAGGACATGGAAGCTTCGGAAGGCAAAATTTTCAAACTAGAGCATTGTTGGGAGTTGCTCCAAAAGTGCGAGAAGTGGAACTTGATCGACAAAGAATCCCCACCAAAGAGAGGCTCACTTACAAACATGGATGAATATGAGGATGATGATGGCCCAAGAAATTTGCACAAGCCCGATGGTGACAAGAAGACCAAGGAGAAGATGAAGAGAGAGCAAGAAGCATCAAGCTTGAGGGAGAAGATTGATGCCATGTTGCAATCCAACGAGTCGATGTTGTTGAAATCGTTGGAGATCAAGAAAGAGTTGGCCGAGAAGAAGGCGAAGGAGAACCAAGAAAAGTGGCAGTTGCTCAAGGAAGAGGGGCTGCGCAAAGCTGCCATCGAGGAGAGAAGAGCACGAGCCGCTGAAAACAAATCAATGTCCATGTTGCTCGCTGAAGAGAACAAGATCATGTCAATGAACCGCAATGACATGGACGACCTCACCAAAACATGGCATGATATGTCAAGGAGGGAAATCTCGAAGAGAAGAATGGTGGCGTCGGCCGGTTCGTGCTACAGTTCCGGTGATGTTTTCTCCGCTCCATATGGTGGCAATGTGGATGATTTCAGTGCAGGAGTTGGAACAAGCGTCGGAGGTGGATTCGGTGGCGCCGATGAACTCCAAGGTGGACTCGATGGCGCGGAGTGAAAATCAATCAAGATGATGCCAGACATGGGCGCAAACCTTTTGCAGGGCCCTCTTTTGCGTTAGCTGTAATGAACTTGGCTTTTATTTACGCGTAAAACTGTTTGTGTCGTTTGAATTTGAACTTGTTTGTGAAATCCTATGTCAAATGCGAGATTTGCAGTTTATCTGTTTGCGGCTCGTCACGGTGGTGTCCGAGCAGAACCCGCATAGCCGACCCCTAAAAAAGCATATTCCGCGAATATACTTTTTTACGGATCCGTTTGCGTAGTGTGCATCTGTGACAGCCCGCGCCGGCCCGCAAAAGCTGTTTTGCGCGAACTGCAAACGCGTTTTACGGGCCGGCGTTTTGCGGGGTCTACTAGAGTTGCTCTTAGTCATGCAAATCCCCTCCAGTCTTAACCATAGAGTGGCGGCAGTTTTCTCGCTCAAAACTTTCTGTAAAATATTATTATGCAAATGGAGTTGAATTTGTGAGAAAGCCTTACAATCAATTCTTTTCTCCTCATCAGTCCAGTCCTGAATTCTGTTCTTCCCAAAACTATCAAGTGCTTTATCATAGTCGGACTGTGTCAACAACGCCCGCATCTTGACTTGCCATAGGGTAAACCTTG
Source organism: Triticum monococcum (assembly GCA_034509565.1). Taxonomy (NCBI): domain Eukaryota; kingdom Viridiplantae; phylum Streptophyta; class Magnoliopsida; order Poales; family Poaceae; genus Triticum; species Triticum monococcum. Next base: position 553,093,404 of record CM067841.1, on the reverse strand, counting down.
TGTCACGATCCAACAGCGAAAGATCATACTTCATGAATGCCATGAGTAGATTAAATTTGTGCAGAAAGTAGTACAAGCCGGTAGAAAAATTCTTGATAGAATTAATATGCGAAGCAAACAAAACAAAGTAAATAGCACCTGATAGTCGCTGGACAGTGGACGATTGAACAGAGAGCAAAAAATCTAATTTGTAGATCGGCCTCGGTGTCCACGTGAGTAGTAGTAGTAGTACTCAACCAGTACTAGCAGGTCACGGAGTAATAATAGTACTTCCTCTATTCCAAAATATAGTATGTCCACGTTTCCCGAGTTCCAACTTTAACCATAAATTTAACCAACAAGACCAATTGCGGCGGGAGAAAAAATTATATAATTGAAAACTTCTTTCGAATACGAATTCACTGATATAATTTTTGCTCCCGCCGCAATCGGTCTTGATAGTTAAATTTACGCTTAAAGTTAAAGCACATGAATAAAGAAAGCACTACATTATCGAATGGAGGAAATACTAGCACTAGGTACTGTAGCCTTGTAATCTCACGCGATGACGCGAGTAGGAGCAGCAGCAGCTTGGTAGGCTTGACGTGAAGCAGCAGACAAGCAAATCGATTGTACCTCGGGACTTAATCCTTCACGGTAGCAGCAGCGGACCAGTGTCATGCGTATATCCGCAAGGACAAACGGTGGCTCGCAGATCAAAGTCAAACCGACTGAACCAGTGACAGCAGAGATTGACGTCCCGGTGAATATCTGCATTGTGCGCAGCGGAATTTCCTGTCTGTCTCAGCTTCGTACAACGTCGCAGCGGAAATCGATCTAAAGCCGGATCGCTTGGTCACGTACGTGCGGCGGCGCACGCAACCCTAACCCTCGTCTTAATCTCGTATCTAAACCTCAGCTCTCTATACCACTTATTAGATAATAACAAAAAATAAACAAGACAAAGAGACATGAATTTTTACATAGAAACTCTTGTGGGAGAAAAATCACGGACGCGCGAAGGTGTAATCACTATGAGGAGGAGTATTACAAGCATGAGACGACATGCCGTCTTTAGGTGCGACTACATGGATATATAAGAGGGCAATACATGAGAGTCCTTAAAGGACAAGTAAACGAGTTGTACTCGTACGCGTCGATACCAACGCAAAGACCCGCATCGTATGTACTACGTTTAGTCCAATACGGTAGAATTTGAATCATAATTTAACATGGACCTTAATAACTCAGTGTTGCAAGTTATGTAAAAAAAAACTCACTGCTGCAAGTAACTTTGTATGTATGTAACAAGACTGTGAACTAATTTCGGGTTCGTTTGTTTGTATTGTGTTTGGAACCCAGCAGGTGGTGCATTTTGAATTACTATGGTACCAGTACAAACTAATAGTAAGAGTGGCGTTGATTCGTGCCAGCCCTAGTGCAGACCCATCGCAAGAGAGCACCCGTTCAACTTGACGCCTAGCTAGCGCCCCACGCATACTTTTTTTTGAGCATCAGTACAGACGCCTCACGCATACTTGAGGGGTTGTTGTTAGCTAGGTTAGCTCCCACAGCCCCATTCGTCGATTGGTAGTGCACCTCCACTTCTCCGATCTCACGGCAAGCGGTCAATTTTCCTCCCAACCACGACATCTACGTGCCTACTCCTATGGGCACATAGTAGTACCGCATCAAGTCGTTACTCCCAGAAAATATGTATCCTGTCTTGTTTGTGTGCATGTGTTATGGTGGCATGAATCTTTTTGGTTCGACGGGAACGTCTCCTCCCACTGAAAGCGCATCTCCGGAAATCCTGAATAAATCCAGGAATAATGCGAGCACCAGAATTTGAACCCTGGTGGGTTGAGAATACCACTGTCCACCTAACCAACTCAACCACAAGTTGATTCGCCTTATGACAACTGTACTCATGGATTTAAGTAATTGGACAAGCGACTAGTGAGGTAGTAAAATCAACAACATGTGGCCTATAATTACAATTCTGAATTAGTCATTTGCACATCATCAGAGTTCCAGTGAACATAAGGTGAACACTCAAAACTTCACCAAGAAAATGTAAGCTTGCCAATCTTTCTTTGTTGCTGCTACTAGGCGGATAGAATAGTGGTGATATCTTGTGAGAACGATTACCGTGCTAGGTATAGGAAAATGTTTTAAATAGTAGGCTATGGCATTTAGCGGCGACCCTTAAAAACAGCTATAGCTGGGCTATAGCGGGCTATAGCGGCAGATTGTACATGAAATTATTTAGTGGCAATACCCTCAAACAGTTATAGCAGGGCTATAGCCGGCTATTTAAAACTATAGATAGGATGCATCGGGTACATGAGCTCAAGTTGAATTTGTGTACATTAGTCGGTCCAGCGATGATTTCTTAAATGCCTGACAAAATTCCTCGGCAACACAAAGCTATTAGCACATTTCTGGTTTCTTAGAAGAGCCGAGATGACACTTACGCTCATTTCCATAATCGCAATCGAGCAATGCAGGCTATGTGCGAAGAAGGAAACATGCCTTTGGTGGTGCTCCTCTCGAGGGAGATATGGAATGAGAGAAGTATCACCCATCTTCCTAACTTGGTTGTTAGCCAGAGCAAAAGACTCAAGAACACTGATCTTAAGAGTGTAGACTTCTTTGGTGCCCTCATAAATATTTGCAACTCGCTTTATTCGATGAATATGGCAAAGTTCTTGCCGCTTTTGCGGGTGAAGCCCCTGGTTCTGAAAGAATAGCAGAGTCCTGACCATAGTCCCCTGTTATTTTTCATGACTATTATTATTATGTAGGTGATAACAGCGTAAAACTGCAAATAACATGCAACACAACACCAAGTAAAACATACTTTTGCAGTTTTCCACAATCCAACGATAAAGAAAATCGGTAACCACTCATTTCTTCGTAAGCTCATATTCATCCAGCACCAAAATAATAAGATGGCAATGCTACCTGTTGAAGTAGTGTTTAGAAGCTGGAAAACTGCAGAAACACTGCAGAAACATGGGTTGGTATGCTTTGTTTCTCTAAAGAAATTGTTGTGTAAGGAAGTGGGATCTCGCTGTCACGGCACATCTGATGGCTTGTTTCCGCTGTCTGCTTGCGATGGTCTGTAACCTAGCCTAGGGCACAACAGCTGCTCCTTCTTGCCTACAAAATCGTGGGTATCTCACATCTAGGCATGAATGTCGGCGGAGTCCATTACAGTTAGTTGGAGGCTGCCAATGTCGTCTTTCGAGCTGAAGTCCCCCACTCGTATGACATCGTCAATAGAGATGGCAGCTTCCATGTTCATATCTACATCTTCATGACTATTCACCAGACTTGCATTTCGGGTGTCAGAATCTGCAATGTGCTTCAAGCCCCCCTAATAATCTGCCAACACATATGGCTTAGCTTGCTGAGCTTGTTTCCCACTGCCCAAGTTCTTCACACCCATGCCTACAATGATCTGCTACCAGATATGAAAACTTCAAGGAAAGATATGGCAATACAAGGCTTAGATCCTTTCCATTTTAATGATAGTTAATCAAAACTTCAGAAGCCTTTGACAAAGATGCAAATAAAGAATCCTCCTCCTTGGTAAGCTATCTAGATTGAAGGGAAAATCGACGCAAAGCTACAGCAACTTCACTGTCCGATTAAAAAATCGATCACTAATTGCAAGATCTCTTTTTATAGTAGGGCACAATCAACTAATCTCTTGTATGTAAAGTGATAAATTATCATAACCGTGGCAAACCAAATAGCTGACAAATGATCATAACTACATCAAAACATGTCACAATCATTTCTTGCCCATCCGATAGATATTCATAAAATTTAATGAGATATATCACAGCCAATTTTAGTATAACTACACATAAACATCAGTCATCATTGTCCATTATTCATAATTCTAATGAGATATAACCATTTTTTTATAACTACACATAAACATCATCCGTCATTGTCGATCTTGGGCAGGATCCTTAAAATTAACATTCATAACTACAATTAGATTACATGTAGCACCGTGCTAGTTATCTAAATAAAATATGCCATTAGGATTAGTAGCTCTTATACCAGCTGTACAGATTAAGTTACATAATTGAACATACAGCCGATGAGGAGGAAAATCAACAACACCCGAGGTCCATAAAATACAATTTGCACGTCACTGTGATTGATAGCTCTTATAAGTTATAATAACAACTGTATCGATGGAGTTAAATAATTTGACAAACGATGAGGGGAGAGGACGAGAGGTACATAAGTAACACCCTTGGCCCTGGGGCCATGAATACAGTTTTCTAGTTATCTGGAAAAATATGTTTGCCGCAAAAAACAAATCTGAAGAAACATGTCACTAGGATTAGTAGCGCTTATAACAACTGTACTCATGGAGTTAAATAATTGGACAGACGGCTGGTGAGTGGTAAAATCAACAATATCTGGGTCATAAATACTATTCTGAATCCCTCCTTTGCACAAGCATATATAGAAGCTGAACACTAGAAACTGCACCACAAAAATGTAAGGTCCCACTTATTTTTGTTGCTGCCACTAGGTGGATAGTGAAGTGGCGCTAGGTTGGTCTACCGGATGATGATAAGTGTGCTATGCATGGGATGCACCAGGAACACAAGTTGAAGTTGGGAATGTGTACATGAGCCTACAAAGCTGTGTCGTGCAACAAGAGATGTTTGCAAGAGATTCATCTACTGCACACGTGGCAATTTCAGTGTTTTTCGTTCCACCAGGGAGCTATGATGGCACTAGTGCTCATATCCACATTGATTCAAGTAAGGCGGCGTCTTTGCGATGTCGCTGGAACTTTCTAGCATCTCTCGAGGGTCTGTTCGCCTCGATGAAACTCCCAGTTAAAATCCCCCTAAAATCCCTCCAATCCTTGGCTTGGGCATGATTAATCTGAAGTCGCAAATTTGGGGTGTCGCTAGAGTAAAAGACCTCGGGGCACTCAGGCTCTCAGCAAACATGTGCTACTCTCCTTATTCAGTGAAATTTCGTAAAGTTACTGCCGCTATTTCAGTAAAGGATTGCACCGATTGTTTACTGATTTCCTGGTTCTCTGAAAGAAAGGCATGTCCTGGCCAAGCGACAACAGCATAAACTGGAAACGCAGGCAACCTAACACCAAATAAAACCATACTTTAGCAGTCCTCCACAGTCCAACGCAAAGAAAACCGAAAACCACCCATATGATTCATAAACTCATATTCATCCAGCACTGCATAACAGGAATGTTAACGTTATTTTTTAGTTGGAATTTGTTGCAGCCTTATTAGGATGTCATGGTACACTTCGAGGCCACCACCGAGCTAACACATGTCGGTGGTATCTAAAACCAAGTTTTACAGAGTTTATTTCTGCAACCTTCCCTAGCTAGTTCGTGTGCGACTTTATTCGCCGAACGCCGCACCCATATAAACTTTGAAGACGCTTCACCTCCTGGACCCTATGATGACAAATCCCTAGTACCTGGGAGTCACACTCCAGGATCACAATGGGGACCCTATGCTCCCTAGCCAGCTGAATAGCTCGTCGACTTGCCGTTAGCTCCGCCACCTCGGGGCATGGTTTTCACTTTCAGTGAGATTTCGGTGAAATTCATTGAATTTCAGTAATTTCAGCAGACACTGAAATATTACGTTTCGACCAAAATATTTCAGCAATTTCAGTATAGCACAACAATTCCAATATTTTTCAAAATATTATTTAATTTTTTTAAAATTTTAATTGAATTCAAGTGAATATTTCAGTCATTTGGCTGAAATGAAAACTGCATGCTGAAATTTTTCTGAAACTGAAATTGAAACCCATGCCTCAGGGTCATAGATGGAGGAGAAAAAATGGCAGGTGGCCACCAAAAAACCTCCGGTATGTCCCTTAGCACCGCTCCGCCTCCTCCAAAGTCAAGGTCTTTCGACATGCTACTATACGCATTTGCATTAGCCCAGCTCTCCTCAGGCCGGCTCCAGTGAGCAATGGCCTTCTGCGCACCAGCGCCCCGGACGGTCTCGTGGATAGAGTTGGAAGGAACATCACCCTGTCTTTTATAGTAGAAGGAATGTTAACGTTATCGTTTCGTTACACACTGAGGTAGAGATTTACCAAGCTGGAAATTCAGAAACGCTACAGAAACATATGGCCAATGTGCTTTGTCTTTTTGAAGCTAAAGTTGCACAAGGAAGCAGATCCCTGTCGCGACACGACCGTCGGCTTGCTTCCGCCCTCAGCTTTGGATGCTCTGTAACCCAGCCCGGGGTGCGACAGCTGCCCCTTCTCACATTCAAAGTCATGGGTATCCCTTCGAGAGGCAAATTTTCGTGTTTTGACCTTTTTCTGAAACCTATTCGAGATTTGATCTTAGTTTAATTTTTTTTTGAGATTTGACCCTTTTGCTACCGTCAGAGCCCATGACGGTAGGGTCTAACAACCTATCGCCAGGGACTTTAGCGGTAGGAAACATCTCTACCGCCAAACGGGCTGGCAGTAGTCTGCACAACCCTACCGCCAAGGTGCTTGGCGGTAGGCACGAGCACGCATTGTGGTCAATACTTAGGAGGTTTTTGGCGGTAGGGCATGCAACCCTACCGCCAGGAACCTTGGCGGTAGGCTGTTATACCCTACCGTCAAGGTCCCTAACGCTAGCAAAAGGGTCAGATCTCGAATTTTTTCAAACTGAATCAAATTTCGAATAGGTTTCAGAAAATGCTCAAAACACGAAATTTTGCCCCTTAGAGAGGCCTCAAAGTCAGTCGCGTCCATCGCTGTCGGTAGGAGGCTGTCAATGTTTGTTAGTATGTACTCCCTCCGTTCCTAAATGTAAATCTTTTTACAGATTTCACTACAAACTACATACGGATAGACATATTTTAGAATGTACATTCATTCATTTTGCTTTGTATGTAGTTAATAGTGAAATCTCTAAAAAGACTTACATTTAGGAACGGAGGGAGTACTTTCTAAAGTTAGTATAAAATTGAGTCATCTATTTTGAAACGCAGGGAGTAGTTGTGTAAAGCTTTTGTAATGGACCGCTGGTAGGCGTCATGCGGATGTAGGAAAAGAAAAATAACATCCACGTCCTGAACCATGGATATGGTCATATGGACATCTCTATGGAGGTCAACGCATCATAGACTTCTGTCCTTCTTTCTCAATCACAGAACGCCGCACACATAGCCTGGCATACGTAGCAAACTCCGGTGGCACCGTAGAACGCCGGCAGCACCAGCTCCTAGCAACTCCGGCAGGCTCGCAGCATGGCGGTGCCGTCAAAACTGCAGGAGCAGCCCGAGTCGTGGTTGCAAATCGTCGTCGCAGTTTCGCTGGAGTAGCCCGAGCTGGCAGAGCCGACTCATAGCATGACGGCCATGGCAGCTCGGCGGCGCCGTCGCAGCAGTTCAACCGGCGCCGCAGCACCGAATTGCAGCATGACGGCCTCGCAGCATCGGATGCTTCCGGCTAGCAGCCGAGCAGCACCTGTGTTCCCACCGGCGAGTGGGCTCGCAACATCAGATGCTTCTGGCGAGCACCGGCGAGTGGCCACGCAGCACGGCGACGGCGTCGTAGCACCGGCGTTGCTGCATCCGGTTCGTCGCTGACCTCCCGGAGCTCCGCCTCATAGCACAGCGCCGCCAGCATCTCGTGTGCAGGGACAAGAAAAAGAGATAAGAAAGAGAGGGGCACGTGGGTGGGCCTCACTAGAGAGTCGGCTGGAGATGCGGATGTAAACATCCGACTGTTTGAAAGCATTTTCCTTTGTAATGTGATGGTGGTAAAACCTGGAAGGTGCCCATGTGTTGGTGCTCTGTGGGTGAGTGGAGTGATGGTGAACTGCATCTGTTGCAACCATCAGTTCACGTAGTGGGTATACTGAGCGTGTACCCAAGTACTGTAGCAGAGTGTGGGTTGTGTGCGTAGTATGGCTAAAGTGGTGTTGGTGTCTGTTAGAGCATCTCCAGCCGTTGGCCCAGCAGGCGTTAAAAATCGTCTTTGGAGCGCACCGGCGATAAACGACGCGCTGGGGGCATGCGTCCTAGTCACGGCGCCCACGTTTTTTTGAAAATATAAATTACGGTATAAACACGGCGCAAATTCATTCAAACTTCGGCGAGTTCGTTCATATTTAAAATATTTTACAAAAAAAGAAAAAAGCTACTAGGTTGCTTCTCGCCGTCTCCCTCGCTGCTCCTCGCCGCCCGCCGCCCTTCCAGATCTACATGCCGAGGAGGTTGTAGAACCGCGTGTGGTCGCCGCCATCGTCGTTGTCGTCGTCGCCTCTGCCGCGGTCGCCGTCCCTGCTGCAACCCTCCCCCGGTTGGCGCGGCGAGTTGGACGGTCTGGGGGCGTCGTCGTCGTCGCTGTCGAGGACCACGATGTCGTGCTCGTCCTCGCGCCCACGTTTGCGGGCGGCTATCTCCTCTAGGGCCCGGCGCTGCTGGACCATCTCGTCGCGGAGGTAGTCGTCCCGCGCCCACTTCATGGCGTCCTCGTCGGAGATGCCGCGCCGGGCTATCTCCTCATACTCCACGAGGAGGCCGGGCTCCAGCTTCGGCCTAACAAGGACGAGGCGGCCAGAGGCGGGGGCGGACGTCGATGCGGACGCCGGAACTGCGGGTGCGCACGCTGACAGGCGTGTCCTGGGGCTCCGGCTTGACGGGGCTGAGGCAGGGAGAGCCGGTCGACCGACCTGACGAGGAGGAAGACGCCCCGGGGTCCATGCGCCTCGGCGTCCACTAGCTCCCACGGCGGCGAGAGAAGGAACGGGGGGAGGGGTACTCCAGCCTCGGCGTGTTGCCGCCCTCGATGTATTCGAGGACGGCCTCCAGCGTGCGGTCGGGCACGCCCTACCATCGGCGCCGCCCCTCGGAGTTGAGCCTGCCGGAGGGAACGATGCCGTTGGCGGCCTCGAGCTGCTCGGCGTGGCGGCGGCGAAAGTATGGCTCCCAGAGCGGGCTATCGGGGACGTAGCGTGGCCCCTCCCTCGCCGCCCGCGACAAGAAGGAGCGTATACGCGCGATCTCCGCGCGTCGCGCCGCCCTGGGCGGTGTCGGCACCGGGACCCCGTCGGCGCTGATTCTCCAGGCCCCGGGTACCAGCATGTCCGGCGGGACCGGGTACTCGGCCTCGAAGAGGAGCCTAGCTTCGTACTCGTGAAGCTGGCGGCAGTCGAAGCCGTTCGTCGCCGCGCCGTCGCCTGGGAAGCGTTCGGTCATTGTTTGAGCTGGAGACGGCGAGAGGAGAGGGATGAAGGGCAGAAAGGTGGCGCCGACGGTGGAGACTTTGTGCGTGCCACCGGCGCGCAGGGGGTCGGCTTTATGTAGGCGGAGGCGCCGCGCGTACGCGTGGCATGCGAGGGGATGTGCGTCGTCTCGTTTTCACTGCGCCGCCCGTGAGGCATCAATGGCGGAGCCTGACCAGCGCGGCAGCACGCGGTAGCTTTAGCATTGATTCGCCGCGGGAAACGAGGCGATCAGGATGACGGAGCGGCGAGAAGCGAGACGAGTCGCTGGCAAGAAGGCCCCAGGGCTCTTTCGCGTCAAAAACGATTCGCCCGGCGTCCTCGAGCGCCCCCAGCACACCGGGGTCGGGTTGGGTCCGCCGGCGCTAATTTCGGCCCGAGCCAGCGAAAATTAGGCCCTTGGGGCGTGACTGGGCCGATTTTTTGGCGTCGACGATCGATAACTCGCCGGGGGGGAGGGGGGGGGGGGGGTGTTGTTGGGGGTGCGGCTGGAGATGCTTTAACTGGACATCAAAAGAGCAAAGCCAGCGGGTGTCGCTGGTTCAGTGTGAAGAAGAAAAAGGGCATTCGTTGCCCGGGAAACTAACCTTTCTGTGTGCTGCTCTACTCCTCCTCTCTTTGCTCGAATGCGTGTGTGCATCCACTGGGAACAAGGCGAGAGACGGAGGCTCTTGCCAACAATGTCGTCTTTGGCACCCAAGCCATCGGGTCGCCTGACATCATCAGAGGAGATGCATGGCAGCTTCCATGTTCATATCTACAGCTTTCTGACCATTCACTGAAGTTGGATTTCCGATGTCAGAATCTGTAGTGTGCTTCAGGGCCCCCTAATCTTATGTCAAGGCATCTGGCTTAGCTGGTTCAGCTAGTTGCTCACTACCCAAGTTCGTCCCATCCATGCCTGCAATGATACACTACTAGATTTGAAAGAAACCTCCATGCCAATGATACACTACTAGATTCCTGCCAAGAGATCTGATATCATGGGCCAATTCTTTTACCTTTTTAAGGGTATTTTGTAGACAAGATGCAAATAAAGTGCACTCAACTATCTATATTCCTGATTGTATGCAACAAAGGAAAGTGCAGGCCGGCAAAGTTGCTGCAGAGTTCATGGAATGATTATACAGCTAGTTGCTGCAGAGTTCATGAAACAAAGTGGTCTCTTCTTTGCTCGGACGTGTGCAAAAATGGTCAAACATGACATTGCCAGAGATCTAATGTTATAATTTTCCTTTACATCTTTCACCACAACGAGCTGTTAACGCTATTTTAATAAAGAATGCACTGTTTATTTTTCTAGGCGGGCGAACCCGCTGGTTCTGAAAGAAAACCAGAGTCCTGACTAAGCAATAACAGCGTAAACTGTAAACAGCAGGCAACACAACACCAAACAAAACCATACTTTCACAGACTTCCACAATACAAAGTCGACAATCACTCATTCCTTCATAAACTCATATTCAATCATCACCAGAATAATAAGATAAGAGACTCCCAATTCTGGGCTAATCTGTTAAAGATTAAAGAGATCTTTTATAAATTTGTCAAAAAAGAATTGGGGAATGGGAAGAATGTTGGAAAACGTAGTAATTTAAAAAAATTTCCTACGCACACGCAAGATCATGGTGATGCATAGCAATGAGAGGGGAGAGTGTGATCTACGTACCCTCGTAGACCGACAGCGGAAGCGTTATGACAACGCGGTTGATGTAGTCATACGTCTTCACGGCCCGACCGATCAAGCACCGAAACTACGGCACCTCCGAGTTCTAGCACACGTTCAGTTCGATGACGATCCCCGGACTCCGATCCAGCAAAGTGTCGGGGAAGAGTTCCGTCAGCACGACGGCGTGGTGACGATCTTGATGTTCAACTGTCGCATGGGCTTCGCCTAAGCACCACTACAATATTATCGAGGAGTATGGTGAAAGGGGCACCGCACACGGCTAAGAAAACGGTCATGAGGATCAACTTGTGTGTCTAGGGGTTCCCCCTGTCCCCGTATATAAAGGAGCAAGGGGAGGAGGCCGGCCGGCCCTAGGGCGCGCTAAGGAGGAGGAGTCCTTCTCCTAGTAGGAGTAGGACTCCCCTCTTTCCTACTCCTACTAGGAGGGGGAAAGGAAGGGGAAGAGGGAGAAGAAAAGGGGGGGCGTCGCCCCCCTCTCCTAGTCCAATTCGGACCAGAGGGGGAGGGACGCGCGGCCCACCCTGGCCGCCCCTCTCTCTCTCCACTAGTGCCCATAAGGCCCATTACTTCTTCGGGGGGGGGGGGTTCCGGTAACCCTCTTGCACTCCGGTTTTCTCCGAAATCATCCGGAACACTTCTGGTGTCCGAATATAGCCGTCCAATATATCAATCTTTATGTCTCGACCATTTCGAGACTCCTCGTCATGTCCGTGATCACATCCAGGACTCCGAACTAATTTCGGTACATAAAAACTCATAAACTCATAATATAACTGTCATCGAAACCTTAAGCGTGTGGACCCTACGGGTTCGAGAACAATGTAGACATGACCGAGACACGTCTCCGGTCAATAACCAATAGCGGAACCTGGATGCTCATATTGGCTCTCGCATATTCTACGAAGATCTTTATCGGTCAGACCGCATAACAACATACGTTGTACCTTTGTCATCGGTTTATTTGCCCGAGATTCGATTGTCGGTATCTCAATACCTAGTTCAATCTCGTTACCGGCAAGTCTCTTTACTCATTTCGTAATACATCATCTCGCAACTAACTCATTAGTTGCAATGCTTGCAAGGCTTATGTGATGTGCATTACCGAGAGGGCCCAGAGATACCTCTCCGACAATCGGAGTGACAAATCATAATCTCGAAATACGCCAACCCAACATGTACCTTTGGAGACACCTGTAGAGCTCCTTTATAATCACCCAGTTACGTTGTGACATTTGGTAGCACACAAAGTGTTCCTCCGGCAAACGGGAGTTGCATAATCTCATAGTCATAGGAACATGTATAAGTCATGAAGAAAGCAATAGCAACATACTAAACGATCAGGTGCTAAGCTAATGGAATGGGTCATGTCAATCACATCATTCTCCTAATGGTGTGATCCCGTTAATCAAATGACAACACATGTCTATGGTTAGGAAACATAACCATCTTCGATTAACGAGCTAGTCATGTAGAGGCATACTAGTGACACTCTGTTTGTCTATGTATTCACACATATATTATGTTTCCGGTCAATACAATTCTAGCATGAATAATAAACATTTATCATAAAATAAGGAAATAAATAATAACTTTATTATTGCCTCTAGGGCATATTTCCTTCAGTCTCCCACTTGCACTAGAGTCAATAATCTAGTTCACATTGCCATGTGATTTAACACCAATAGTTCACATCATCATGTGATTAACACCCATAGTTCACATCGTTATGTGACCAACACTCAAAGGGTTTACTAGAGTCAATAATCTAGTTCACATCGCTATGTGATTAACACCCAAAGAGTACTGAGGTGTGATCATGTTTTTCTTGTGAGAGAAGTTTAGTCAACGGGTCTGCCCCACTCAGATCCGTAAGTATTTTGCAAATTTCTATGTCAACAATGTTCTGTATGGAGCTACTCTAGCTAATTGCTCCCACTTTCAATATGTATCCAGATGGAGACTTAGAGTCATCTGGATCAGTGTCAAAACTTGCATCGACGTAACCCTTTATGATGAACCTTTTGTCACCTCCATAATCGAGAAATATATCCTTATTCCACTATGGATAATTTTGACCAATGTCCAGTGATCTACTCCTAGATCACTATTGTACTCCTTTGCTTAACACAGTGTAGGGCATACAATAGATCTGATACACAGCATGGCATACTTTATAGAACCTATGGCTAAGGCATAGGGAATGACTTTCATTCTCTTTCTATCTTCTGCCGTGGTCGGGCTTTGAGTCTTACTCAATTTCACACCTTGTAACACAGCCAAGAACTCTTTTCTTTGACTGTTCCATTTTGAACTACTTCAAAATATTGTCAAGGTATGTACTCATTGAAAAAACTTATCAAGCGTCTTGATCTATCTCTATAGATCTTGATGCTTAATATGTAAGCAGCTTCGCTGAGGTCTTTCTTTGAAAAACTTCTTTCAAACACTTCTTTATGCTTTGCAGAATAATTCTACATTATTTCCGATCAATAATATGTCATTCACATATACTTGTCAGAAATGCTGTAGTGCTCCCACTCACTTTCTTGTAAATGCAGGCTTCACCACAAGTCTGTATGAAACTATATACTTTGATCATCTCATCAAAGCACATAATTCAACTCCGAGATGCTTGCACTAGTCCATAGATGGATCGTTGGAGATTGCACATTTTGTTAGCACCTTTAGGATTGACAAAACCTTCTGGTTGTATCATATACAACTCTTCTTTAATAAATCCATTAAGGAATGCAGTTTTGTTTATCCATTTGCCGGATTTCATAAAATGCGGCAATTGCTAACATGATTCGGACAGACTTAAGCATAGATACGAGTGAGAAACTCTCATCGTAGTCAACACCTTGAACTTGTCGAAAACCTTTTTGCGACAATTCTAGCTTTGTAGATAGTAACACTACTATCAGCGTCTGTCTTCCTCTTGAAGATCCATTTAATCTCAATGGCTTGCCGAATATCGGGCAAGTCAACCAAAGTCCATACTTTGTTTTTATACATGGATCCTATCTCAGATTTCATGGCCTCAAGCCATTTTGCGGAATCTGGGCTCATCATTGCTTCCTCATAGTTCGTAGGTTCATCATGGTCAAGTAGAATGACCTCCAGAATAAAATTACCGTACCACTCTGGTGCGGATCTCACTCTGGTTAACCTACGAGATTTGGTAGTAACTTGATCTGAAGTTACATGATCATTATCATTAGCTTCCTCACTAATTGGTGTAGTAGTCACAAGAACAGATTTCTGTGATGAACTACTTTCCAATAAGGGAGAAGGTACAATTACCTTATCAAGTTCTACTTTCCTCCCACTCACTTATTTCAAGAGAAACTCCTTCTCTAGAAAGGATCCATTCTAAGAAATGAATATCTTGCCTTCGGATCTGTGATAGAAGGTGTACCCAACTGTCTCCTTTGGGTATCCTATGAAGACACATTTTTTCGATTTGGGTTTGAGCTTATCAGGATGAAACTTTTTCACATAAGCATCACAACCCCAAACTTTAAGAAACGACAACTTTGGTTTCTTCTTAAACCACAGTTCATATAGTGTCGTCTCAACGGATTTAGATGGTGCCATATATAACGTGAATGCAGCTGTCTCTAATGCATAATCCCAGAACGATATTGGCAAATCGGTAAGAAACATCATAGATTGTACTATATCCAGTAAAGTACGGTTATGACGTTCGGACACAGCATTATGTTGTGGTGTTCCAGGTGGCATGAGTTTGTGAAATTATTCCACATTGTTTTAATTGAAGACCAAACTCGTAACTCAAATATTCGTCTCTGCGATCAGATCGTAGAAACTTTATTTTCTTGTCACAATGATTTTCCACTTCACTCTGAAATACTTTGAACTTTTCAGACTTATGTTTCATCAAGTAGATATACTCATATCTGCTTAAATCATCTGTGAAGGTCAGAAAATAATGATACTTGTCGTGAACTTTAATATTCATCGGACCACATACATCAGTATGTATGATTTCTAACAAATTTTTTGCTTGCTCCATTGTTCCGGAGAACGGAGTCTTTAGTCATCTTGCCCATAAGTCATGGTTCACAAGCACCAAGTGATTCATAATCAAGTGATTCCAAAATCCCATCAGTATGGAGTTTCTTCATGCGCTTTACACCAATATGACCTAAACGGCAGTGCCACAAATAAGTTACACTATCATTATTAACTTTGCATCTTTTGACTTCAATATTATGAATATGTGTATCACTACGATCGAGATCCAATGAACCATTTTCATTGTGTGTGTAACCATATAAGGTTTTATTCATGTAAAGAGAACAACAATTTATTCTCTTACTTAAATGAATAACCGTATTACAATAAACATGATCAAATCATATTCATGCTCAACGCAAACACCAAATAACACTTATTTAGATTCAACATTAATCCTGAAAGTATAGGGAGTGTGCGATGATGATCATATCAATCTTGGAACCACTTCAAAAACACATCGTCACTTCACGCTTAACTAGTCTCTGTTTATTCTGCAACTCCCGTTTCGAATTACTAATCTTAGCAACTGAACTAGTATCAAATACTGAGAGGTTGCTATAAACACTAGTAAAGTACACATCAATAACATGTATATGAAATATACTTATGTTCACTTTGCCATCCTTCTTATCCGCCAATCATTTGGGGTAGTTCCGCTTCCAGTGACCAGTTCCTTTACAGTAGAAGCACTTAGTCTCAGCCTTAGGTTCAGACGTGGGCTTCTTCACTTGAGCAGCAACTCGCTTGCCGTTCTTCTTGAAGTTCCCTTTCTTCCCTTTGCCCTTTTCTTGAAACTAGTGGTCTTGTCAACCATCAACACTTGATGTTTTTCTTGATTTCTACCTTCATCGATTTTAGCATTACGAAGAGGTTGGGAATCGTTTCTGTTATCCCTTGCATATCATAGTTCATCACGAAGTTCTACTAACTTGGTGATGGTGACTAGAGAATTCTGTCAATCACTATTTTATCTGGAAGATTAACTCCCGCTTGATTCAAGTGATTGTAGTACCGAGACAATCTGAGCACATGCTCACTAGTTGAGCGATTCTCCTCCATCATTTAGCTATAGAACTTGTTGGAGACTTCATATCTCTCAACTCGGGTATTTGCTTGAAATATTAACTTCAACTCCTGGAACATCTCATATGATCCATGACGTTCAAAACGTCTTTGAAGTCCCGATTCTAAGCCGTTAAGCATGGTGCACTAAACTATCAAGTAGTCATCATATTGAGCTAGCCAAACGTTCATAACGTCTGCATCTGCTCCTGCAATAGGTCTGTCACCTAGCGGTGCATCAAGGACATAATTCTTCTGTGCAGCAATGAGGATAAACCTCAGATCACGGATCCAATCCGCATCATTGCTACTAACATCTTTCAACACAATTTCCTCTAGGACATATTAAAAATAAAGGGAAGCAACAACGCGAGCTATTGATCTACAACATAGATATGCTAATACTACCAGGACGAAGTTCATGATAAATTAAAGTTCAATTAATCATATTACTTAAGAACTCTCACTTAGATAGACAATCCTCTAATCCTCGAAGATATCACGTGAGATGGAGTAGTTTTAATGGTGAACATCACTATGTTGATCATATCTACTATATGATTCACGCTCGACCTTTCGGTCTCCGTGTTCCGAGGCCATATCTGTATATGCTTGGCTCCTCAAGTATAACCTGAGTATTCCGCGTGTGCAACTGTTTTGCGCCCGTTGTATTTGAACGTAGAGCCTATCACACCCGATCATTACGTGGTGTCTCAGCACGAAGAACTTTTGCAACGGTGCATACTCAGGGAGAACACTTCTTGATAATTAGTGAGAGATCATCTTAAAATGCTACCGTCAAACTAAGCAAAATAAGATCTATAAAAGATAAACATCATATGCAATCAAAATATGTGACATGATATGGCCATCATCATCTTGCGCCTTTGATTTCCATCTCCAAAGTACTATCATGATCTTTATCATCACCGGCATGACACCATGATCTCCATCATCTTGATCTATATCAATGTGTCGTCACGTGGTCGTCTCGCCAACAATTGCTCTTGCAACTATTGCTATCGCATAGCGATAAAGTATAGTAATTATTGGGCGCTTGCATCTTATGCAATAGAGAGACAACCATAAGGATTTTGCCAGTTGCCGATAACTTCAACAAAATATGATCATCTCATACAACAACTTATATCTCATCACGTCTTCACGATATCACATCACAAGATGCCCTGCAAAAACAAGTTAGACGTCCTCTACTTTGTTGTTGCAAGTTTTACGTGGCTTCTACGGGCTTAAGAGAGAATCAATCTTACCTATGCATCAAAACCACAACGATAGTTTGTCAAGTTGGTGCTGTTTTAACCTTCGCAAGGACCGGGCGTAGCCACACTTGGTTCAACTAAACTTGGAGAAACTGACACCCGCCAGCCACCTGTGTGCAAAGCACATTGGTAGAACCAGTCTCGCGTAAGCGTACCTGTAATGTCGGTCTGGGCCGCTTCATCCAACAATACCGCCGAACCAAAGTATGACATGCTGGTAAGCAGTATGACTTATATCGCCCACAACTCACTTGTGTTCTACTCGTGCACAACATCAACGCATAAAACCTAGGCTCTGATACCACTGTTGGGGAACGTAGTAATTTCAAAAAATTTCCTACGCACACGCAAGATCATGGTGATGCATAGCAACGAGAGGGGAGAGTGTGATCTACGTACCCTCGTAGACTAACAGCGGAAGCGTTATGACAACGTGGTTGATGTAATCGTACATCTTCACGGCCCGACCGATCAAGCACTGAAACTACGGCACCTCCGAGTTCTAGCACATGTTCAGTTCGATGACGATCCCCGGACATCGATCCAGCAAAGTGTCGGGGAAGAGATCCATCAGCACGACGGCGTGGTGATGATCTTGATGTTCAACTATCGCAGAGCTTTGCCTAAGCACCACTACAATATTATCGAGGAGTATGGTGAAAGGGGGCACCGCACACGGCTAAGAAAACGATCATGAGGATCAACTTGTGTGTCTAGGGGTGCCCCTGCCCCCATATATAAAGGAGCAAGGGGAGGAGGCCGGCCGGCCCTAGGGCACGCCAAGGAGGAGGAGTCCTCCTCCTAGTAGGAGTAGACTCCCCTATTTCCTACTCCTACTAGGAGGGGAAAAGGAAGGGGGAGAGGGAGAAGGAAAGGGGGGCGCCGCCCCCCCTCTCCTAGTCCAATTCGGACCAGAGGGGGAGGGGGCGCGCGGCCCACCCTGGCTGCCCTTCTCTCTCTCTCCACTAGGGCCCATAAGGCCCATTACTTCTCCCGGGGGGGGGGGGGGTTTCGGTAACCCTCCCGGCACTCCGGATTTCTCCGAAATCACCCGGAACACTTCCGGTGTCCGAATATAGCTGTCCAATATATCAATCTTTATGTCTCGACCATTTCTAGACTCCTCGTCATTCCGTGATCACATCTGGGACTCCGAGCTAACTTCGGTACATCAAAACTCATAAACTCATAATATAACTGTCATCGAAACCTTAAGCGTGCAGACCCTACGGGTTCGAGAACAATGTAGACATGACCGAGACACGTCTCCGGTCAATAACCAATAGCGGAACCTGGATGCTCATATTGGCTCCCACATATTCTACGAAGATCTTTATCGGTCAGACCGCATAACAACATACGTTGTTCCCTTTGTCATCGGTATGTTACTTGCCCGAGATTCGATCGTCGGTATCTCAATACCTAGTTCAATCTCGTTACCGGCAAGTCTATTTACTCGTTTCGTAATACATCATCTCGCAACTAACTCATTAGTTGTAATGCTTGCAAGGCTTGTTTGATGTGCATTACCGAGAGGGCCTAGAGATACCTCTCCGACAATCGGAGTGACAAATCCTAATCTCGAAATACGCCAACCCCACATATACCTTTGGAGACACCTGTAGAGCTCCTTTATAATCACCCAGTTACGCTGTGACGTTTGTTACCACACAAAATGTTCCTCCGGCAAACGGGAGTTGCATAATCTCATAGTCATAGGAACATGTATAAGTCATGAAGAAAACAATAGCAACATACTAAACGATCGGGTGCTAAGCTAATGGAATGGGTCATGTCAATCACATCATTCTCCTAATGATGTGATCCCGTTAATCAAATGACAACACATGTCTATGGTTAGGAAACATAACCATCTTCGATTAACGAGCTAGTCAAGTAGAGGCATACTAGTGACACTCTATTTGTCTATGTATTCACACATGTATTATGTTTCCAGTTAATACAATTCTAGCATGCATAATAAACATTTATCATAAAATAAGAAAATAAACAATAACTTTATTATTGCCTTTAGGGCATATTTCCTTCAGTCTCCCACTTACACTAGAGTCAATATTCTAGTTCACATTGCCATGTGATTTAACACCAATAGTTCATATCATCATGTGATTAACACCCATAGTTCACATCGTTATGTGACCAACACTCAAAGGGTTTACTAGAGTCAATAATCTAGTTCACATCGCTATGTGATTAACACCCAAAGAGTACTGAGGTGTGATCATGTTTTGCTTGTGAGAGAAGTTTAGTCAACGGGTCTGCCACATTCAGATCCGTAAGTATTTTGCAAATTTCTATGTCAACAATGCTCTGCATGAAGCTACTCTAGCTAATTACAATTTCGATGTATATGAGTAATACAAGAGCTACGTTCCGACATGCCAGCTTTAATCTCCCGAATGTGCAAAAGTTGTGCCAAGGAAGCGGGATCTCACTATCACGACACATCCAATGACTTTCTTCCGTTGTCACCTTCGGATGCTTTGTTAGACTGTAACCCAACCCGGGGTGTCACCAAGGTTTTTTTTTCTTGATTTCGATTTTTTGATAGGGACCGGGAATCCCGGTTTCTGGAAAATCTTGGAATTTTTGGACTTTTTTTGTCTGAAATTTTCAAACAATTTTGAATTCTAAGATTTTATACCTCAATATAAAGTGTTTGCGCCTTGCTTTCACACAGCGATGTGCTCTTATATATTTTTCTACAAAGGGAGTAAGTTGGCAAAACTAGGATTCGACCCTGTGACCACCCGGACCTAGGCAAGCAACGCGCACCACCGTTTTAAAAGTAACCTCGTGTTCAAAAAGGCATACGGATTTTATTTGACATATGTTAGACGTATAAATTCAAAATTTGCAGGTGATATTTGAATTTTTCGCTGGGTAACAAAAGGGCCGGTTTTCGACCAGTTTTCGAAAATCTCGGCCGAGAAAAAAAACCTGGGTGTGACGGCTGCTCCTTCTCGCCTACAAAGTCGTGGCCATCTCGCACCTGGGCTTCAATGTTGGCAGAGTCCATCATCATCGGTGGGAGGTTGCCGATGTCGTCTTTTGCGCCTAAGTCTCTAGCTCGCATGTCATCAACGATAGAGATGGCAACTTCATGAATATTCGTCGGACTCGCATTTCTGGTGTCAGAATCTAGAGTGTGCTTCAAGCCCCGGTAATCATCTGCCAACGCATATGGCTTACCTTGTTGAGCTTGTTGCCCACTGCCCAAGTTCTTCACATCCATGCCTGCAATGATCTGCTACTAGATATGAATACTCCAAGGCAAAACACCACAATGGTAATACCATGCTTAAATTCTTCCCCATTTTAATGATAGTTGATCAAAACTTCAGAACCTTTGACAAAGATGGAAATAAATTCCTCCTCCTTGCTAAGCTATCTAGATTAAAGAGAAAGTGGAAGCAAAGGTACTGCAACTTCATTGTATGATTATAACACCGGATCAATAATTGATAGATCTCTTTTCATAGCAGGGCACAGTCAATAAATCTCATGTGTGTGAACCGATAAATTATCATAATTGTGACAAACCAAATAGCTGACAAATGACCATAACTACATCAAAACATGTCATTACCGTTTCTGATTGCTCTATATACTCCCTCCGTTCCGAATTACTTGTCGCAGATATGGATGTATCTAGATGTATTTTAGTTCTAGATACATCCATTTCTGTGACGAGTAATTTGGAATGGGGGGAGTACCTATTATGACCGGCATATTAGGGGCTTAGCCCAGTCAGTTGTGGCCCAGTTTATCTTATCATTGTTAGGGGCTTAGCCCAATTATCTTATTAGGAGGATTATATAAACCCGTGTAAGGACCCGTTTTGGGATTAAGCAAGAAGCAATCATATTTGCTCGGCTTCCTTAGGGAGCCGGGAGACCTAACCCTAGCCGCTGCCCCTGCTCTCTCTCTTTCTCTCTCTCTCTCTCTCTCTCTGTATTGCGCGCGCATGCAACGACGGCGCCCTAGCACCGGCGACCACGCCTTCCTCCACGCCATCCCTCCTTCCACCCCTACAACCTGAGACCATGCCCTGGTAGGGATCCAGTTCCTACCAATACCGCACCCGATAGATATTCCTAAATTTTAACGAGATATATCACAACCAATTTTAGTAGAACTACACATAAACATCATTCAACATTGTCGATTAATCATAATTGTAATGTGATATAACCAAATTTTTTAATAACTACAAGATCCTTAAAATTAATATTCATAGCTACAATTAGATTGCATGTAACACCGTGCTAGTTATCTAAATAAAATATATCAGTAAGATCAGTAGCTCTTATATCAAATGTACTGCTTAAGTTAAATTCTTGATCATACAGTTGTCCATAAAATACAATTTGAACGTGACTGGGATAGGTAGCTCTTAGAACAACTGTAACCATGGAGTTAAATAATTGGACAAACGTCAGTGAAGAGCCACATCAATAACACTCTGGCGCCATAAATACAATTTGCTAGTTATATGAAGAAAACATGTCACTAGGATTGGTAGCTCTTGGATGAGCGATCAAGCGGGGCTTGGATCCCCCAAGCCACACGGTTGGCACGTCCCCACCCCCACCCCCGCGTCGCCAACCTAGGCGACACAGGGGGCGATCGCGCTGCCAGCCCCAGGTCTCCTCCCCTCGTCTCCTCCCTCCTGCCGCCACCTGAGGTCCCGCCGGCGAAGCCTGGCTTGTGATGGCGGCAATGAAGCCTTCTCCCTCGCGCGGTGGTGGCGAGATCTCCTGGTAGCGGTGCATGGTACGGGGGAGACCCGGCAGGATCACGGCGGCGTGCGTGACGGCGGCGGGATTGCGGGTCTTGCCTTGCCCAGATGGGTTTGGGCGGGCCGGCGGTTCTGGTGTGCATCTACAGGCGAGCGTGATGGGCCTGACGGCGCCAGTTGTAGGCACCATGGTGGTGCCACGACCGGTCAGGCAGCGGCGGCCTGGATCCCTTTCGTCCAGTCCCCGAAGAAGATGGCGACAGTCTATGGACGAAATGCCGGAGGGAGGTTCTTCAAACAGGTCTGGGTGAAAACCTGCTCTCGGCTAGCTGCTAAGGTCGCAGTGCTGTCTGCGTCGTTCCCTTCTTGAAGACATCGTTGTGGAGAAGTTCAAGGCCCCTCTCTGCTAGCTTTGGGGGGAATCCTAGATCAACAGATCGGATGACGGCGGCGCTTTGGTGTCGTGTCCCCCATGGCGGCATCATTCTTGGAGGTGTACGTGGGTCTAAGGAACCAGTGGACGGCTTCTTTGGTGGAGCGATGTTTCATCTTACACACTGATGGCGATCTCGGTGGCGTGGCGCAGTGAAGACTCGGCTTCCGATGCACGGAGATGGGCTCGCGTAGGAGGAGGACATTGTCTGGCGTCATGGTGACGCCGATGGCAGAGAGGCTTGGCAAGGTCGGTGCGTTAGTATCTGTTCTGAAGATGGATCGGTGGAAGACGGCAGCGACAACACATGAGAGTGCATCGGACCGGTTTGTGCCTCAACCCCGGTATGTGGCTTGGTTAGGGCCTCTGGCTTTAGATGTTAGGCTTTGGTGTGATGTATGTTTGGTATTAGGCTCGGACTATCGGCATCCCTTCATCAAGTGGATAGGAGTAGCGACAGTTGTTGATAAGATGATAGCTTCAGACTACCTGATGTACTACTTTGTAAGGTCCTTGTGAAGAATTAATAAAATAGCTGCATACATTGCCTAGATGCAGAGGCTGAGGGTAACCCTCCTTTTCTAAAAAAAAGGATTGGTAGCTCTTATATTAGAAAAATGTACTCATGGAGTTAAATAATTGAACAGATGGCTGGTAAGTCGGTAAAATCACAAATATTTGGGCCATAAATACTATCTCGAATCCCTCCTTTGCACCAACATATATAGAAGCTGAAAACTCAACGTTGCACAACAAAAATCTAAGGTTCGACATCTTTTTGTTGCTCCACCAGGTGGATAGAAAAGTCGAGCTAGCTTGGTCCACTGGGACGATGATCAGTGCTATGCATGGGATGCACCAGGAACACGAATTGAAGTTGAGAATGTGTACATGAGCCTATGAAGCTGTGTTACTCCACGGGATATTTTTCACAGAGATTCATCTGCTACACACATGGCAATTCCAATGTTTTTTATTCCTCCAACGAACTGTGACGGCGCTGTTGCTCATCTTCACATTGATTCAAGCAATGTGGCGTCTGTGCGAAGGCGTTGGACGTGCCTGCCATCTCTCGAGGGTCTGTTCGGTGCAATGCACTTCATATTTAAAATCCCCCGAAATACCCTCCCGAATCTGGGGTGTAACTAGAGTAACAGAACTCGGAGCATTGACATCCCGAGCAACATCGTAAAGTTAGTTTAATAAGGATTGCACAGTTTGTTTATTGATTTCCTGGTTCCGAAAGAAAGGCAAGTCCTGACCAAGCGACAACATCATAAACTGGAAACGCAGGCAGCCCAACACCAAATAAAATCATACTTTGGCAGTCCTCCACAATCCAACGCAAAGAAAACTGAAAACCACTCATGCAATTCAGTGAAACTCATATTCATCAGCACTGCATAACAGGAACGTTAATGTTACTGTTACCCACTGAGGATGCAGAGATTTAAGAAGCTGGAAATTCAGAAACGCTACAGAAACATATGGCAACGTGATTTGTGTTTTCTGAAGCTAATATAAAGTTGCACAAGGAGGTGGATCACTGTGGCGGCACGTCTGATGGCTTGCTTCCACTTTGAGCATCGGATGCCCTCTAACCCAGCCCGGGGCGTGACGGCTGCTCCTTCTCGCCTTCAAACCAGTCGCGTCCATCACCGCGGTAGGAGCTTGCTGATGTCGTCTTTGACGCCGAAGCCGCTCATATGGCATCATCAGCGGATAAGGCAGCTTGGATGTTAATATCTTACAACACGAGATAGTATAATGCAACAAAGGAAAGTGCAGGCAAAGCTGCCGCAGAGTTCATGGAATGATTATAACAGCTGCCCATGACCAACGTATCACCATTGAGCATTCTATCATTCATTGTCTTCCAGTTGCCTCAACCGAAATTCCAAACGAACAAAATTCTCATCCGGGCCCCAATCCAGTCAGAAACAAAGTGGTCACTTCTTTGCTCGGACGCGTGCAAAAATGGTCAAACATGACATTGCTACAGATCTAACCTTATAATTCTCCTTTACATCTTTCACCACAACTTGCTACTTCTACTAGCGCCGAGATTAAGTTGACTCCCTTTTCTTTATCTCAGAACAGAGCACAAATCAAGTGCTCCAGTGACCTCCGCCTCCTACTTTCCCTCGCTCGATCATACAGCCAGTGAGTAGGAAAATATCAACACCCCGGGTCCATTAAATACGATTTGCACGTCACTAGGATTGGTAGCTCTTATAAAACTGTACATATGGAGTTACATATTTGGACAAACGTGAGTGAAGAGGTAAACAAATAACACACTGGGTTGCTAGTTATCTGAATAAAACATGTCACTGTGATTGCTAGCAATTGTACTCATAGTGTTAAATAGTTGGACAGACGGCCGGTGAGTGGTAAAATCAACAGTATCTGGGCCATAAATACATTTTCGAACCCCCTCCCTTGCAGCAGCATATATAGAAGCTGAACACGCAAAACTGCGCCACAAAAATGTAAGGTTCCACACCATTTTGTTGCTGCCATCAGGTGGATAGAGAAGTGGCGCTAGGTTGGTCTACTAAAATGATGATGAGTGCTACGCATGGGATGCACCGGGAACACGAGTAGAAGTTGAGAATATGTACATTAGCCAATCCACCCGCGTTACGTCACAAGAGATATTTGACATGGATTTTTCTGCTACACTCATGGCAGTTTCAACGATAGCACTAGTGCACATCCATATACAGATTCCAGCAATGCGGCGTCTGTGCGAACAAATTGGGATTTGGTAGTGCCTGTCATCTCTCGAGGGTCTGTTCGCTTCGACGCTCTTTCTAATTAAAATCCCCCTAAATGCCCAAGTCCTTTTGAGAGGTGTTGAACGTGACATATTTGTATTGTTATTTCTATCTTCTCTAGCTTTGTATAGTTGACTTCTAGAGATATGGTAGGATTAGTTTCCTTGTCACACAAGACATCCTGTGTATATATTGTAACCGATTCCCTGAAATACAATTGAGTTGCACCAAATATTCTCTCTACATGGTATGAGTTTTACCGCGATCTTGTCTTGCTTCCGCACCCCGCAGCCGCCGCACCTTCCTGTAGCTGCCGCTGCCGCTGCCGCCAACTCCAAACCCTACCACCACCGCCGTCGCTACCTCTCCCGTAGCCGCCGCCGCCGCCTACCTCCTCCCCAAACCTCTCAAGCTGCTGCCACCGCTGCCACCTCTCCTGTAGCCGCCGCCGCCGCCGCTTCCCTTCTTCTCGCCGCCGCCGCCAACTTCTCCCCAAAACCCTAAAGCCGTCGCCGCTACCATCTTTCTCATGTGGCCGCCGTCGCCTCCCTCCCAAACACCCACAGCCGCCGCCGACTCTTTCCTCCCTCCAACACCACCCAAACCCTAACCACCCGACGCCCTCATGGCCAAGGCCGACACCTCCGACGCCGGTTCTTTTGTCGGTGCCATGTTCACCTCCAACCGCCTCAACGAGCTTCACATCATAGACCACGTATCTGTCATCCTCGACCTCCACTAGCCATCCTACAACGCATGGCGCACCTACTTCGCGTTGTTGTTCCGCTCTTACCGTCTCATCGAGCATGTTGACGGGAGCGTCGACTTCCGTGACATGAAGAAGGACGACGATGAGTGGCTTGTTGTGGACGCCTGCATCGTCAAGTGGCTCTTCCTTACCATCTTCGGCAGCCTCTTCAACATGGTGAACGTCCGCGACCCGTCGGCGTACGCTATGTGGACGCGCCTCTGTGATCTCTTCCTCGACAATCAACTCCAACGCCGCGTCTTTCTTCAAGGGGAGTTCTTCACTATGCAGGAAAACGATCTTTCGATCGATGAGTACTGCACACGGCTTAAGGTCCTCACCGACGAGCTGCGCGACCTCGGTATGACCATCGATGACTCCGTCCTCCTCACCAACCTCCTTCGCGGCCTCCACCCCGACCTTGGCCAGTCCGCCGCCAACCTCTCCCTCGTCACACCGACGTACGCGAAGGCGGTCACATACCTTCGCATGGAGGAGAAGCGTCTTTGTCACACTACCCGACAGGCGACCCATGCCGCCCTCCATGTCGGCCTCACTGCTGGCCACGACACTCCGCCAGCGCCGCGCACGCCTCCTCCGACCCCGCCACCCACGCCCGCGCCCGCTGGTGGTCGCAAGCAGAAGGGCCGCGGGGGTCGGGGCCACAACGCCACCACGGCGCAACGCCCTCCCGCAGCAACCGCGGCCGCTCCTCCTTCGTCGTGGCTCTCGGGGTACAATCCCAGTACGGGTGTTGTGCATGCTTACTCCATGCCCGTTCCCCGTCCTCCCGCTCCGGGCATCCTCGGGCCATGGCCGTCTTCTCATCAGGCGCCGCTAACCGCGCCGGCTCCCGCGGCCTACGGCAGCGCCGCGGCCTACAGTGGCTCCTCAGCCTACGGCGGTCCCCCAGGCTACGACGCATATGGTGGCGCCCCTCCGGTCTACGACCCGACGCTCCTCCCCGCCCTTCATGCTGCACCCTCGCCGAGAACCTACGACGGCGGCGACGATTGGTACATGGACACCGCGCCGCTGCTCACATGGCCTCCAACCCCGGTATCCTCTCCCATGCCTCCCCCTATCCACTACTAGGAAAATGCTTATACACAGTAGCATAGTAGTAGCGCTTTTTATAACAAAACGCTGCTACTACTTATCAGTAGCGCTTGCTTTTGGCAAGCGCTGCTACTATGCACTTACCAGTAGCGTTGTTTTCATAAAACACGCCACTACTACAATTGCCACGCCATTGCCGGCAGGCCGGGCATAGTAGTAGCGCTTTTATGTAGGAAGCGCTATTGCTACTGAACCTAGCAGCAGCGCTTTCTACATAAAAGCGCTACTACTACGGGCTCCTTATCCACCCAACGACCCGCGCTCGACCTCACTCCCCCGGCCCTCACACTCTCACTCTCGCGCGCCTCCGCCGTCGTCGCCGCCCTCCCCGCGCGCCGCCGTCACCCGCGCCGGAGCTCTCCCGTTGACCGCCCTCGCCCACATCGGCTCTCCTCCCTCGCCGGCCACCCTCCCCCGTGTCGGCCTCCTCTTGCGCCGGCTGACCTCCCACGTCGGCCTCTTCCCTCGTCGGCCGACCTCCTACGCCGGCCTCCTCCCCCATCGGCCTCCTCCAATGAGAGGTACTCCTCCTCCCGCCTCGCTCTATGTTAATTAACTTAGGTGAATTTAGCTCATTAGGTTAACTAAGTTGAACTAAGTGAACTAACTAGGTTAATTTGGTTTACTAACTAGGTTAATTAGATGTTTTTTAGATGTTTGGTTAACTAATTTGGTTACTAAGTAGATGTTAATTAGGTTAGTGCAGTAGTGGTACTGTTAATTAGATGTTTTTAGTTAGAGAAGTAGGTTAGGTAACTAAGTAGATGTTAATTTAGGGCAGTGGTGTTTAGTTTATAGAAAAAATTCAATATAATTTTTTACTATTTTTTAGTAAATGTTTAATAGAATTAGTTAGAAAGTTAATAGATCTAGTTAAACTAGTTTATTTTTAGTGAGTACTAGCTTATTTTATTTATAGTAAGTGCTTAGTTGTACTAGTTGAATTAATAAAACTAGTCTAATTTAGTAAGAAAATTTAGGTATATGACATTTGATGATCTAATTAAAATTTTACTATAGAACTAGTTTATTTTTAGTAAGAAAATTAATAGAACTAGTTTATTTTTTTAGTTAAAGCAATTATTCATGCATCGACGTCGAGGATGCCTATCCCGCATCCTCGTCGTCGACTCGGCGGAGGAGGCATGGGCTTGGTGAGGAGCCATGTCCGGAACTGGGCTCCGCCGGGCTGGTACTGGGAGGTGCTACCTTTCGGGGGGCGTATCTTGGTGAGGAGCCAGCCCGTCGTTGACCCGAACCTTCTTTGGTGGCGGTCGGGTGGGCCAGTGATGGTGCGGAGGCTTGAGGACCCCGCGGAGGTGGTACGTCACCGTGTCAGCGAGGAGGACGAGCACGCCCATCGCTACTTGGTTGCGTTGGAGGGCAGGTTCTCCAATACCTGGGAGGTTCTTCAGGGATCTCACTGGAGCTATGATCATGTGATGGTTCCTTCTCTTTGGGTGTCCACCGCCCGCGCCGATACCCGTCCTACAGTTTTAGCTGTATTAGTGATGTTATATGTATGATACTATTCGAGATCTATTAGTGATAATATTCAACGGTGTACGGACAAAAGAGATGGTTTAGTTTTCCTTATTGAATGAATGCTAATTTGAATACTAATTTATTTTACGATTTGGTTTTGCTTATTGAATGGTCAAATTGGAAAACTACTCCATCAAGTTTGAATGCTCATATGATGTAGATATAAACATGTATATCTTGTGTTGCTCAAATAGGATATGTGCTTGCCCGAGTGGCCGGCCATATTTGTAGGTTATACCTCCTATAGTGGCCTATGTTTTGCCGGATCGTTGATTAATTTCCGTTCCGGCAAATTTCAGGCGCTCGATGTGTCCTTTTTTAGCAAAGGTCATGCCGGATTTTTCCATGAATTCTGGCATGACTTGTGCTAGAATAAGTAGGAAATATCGAGTGGCCTGGATTTTCTTGAAAAATAATTAAACCACATTTCAGGTTGACTTTAAGTCTCTCGAGGCTCCATCACCGAAGGTCGAAAAATCTGTGAGGGAGTGTATCCACCATATATGAGAGGACGAAGAAGCCCTACTGTTGTGGTGGGGGTCGTTTCTCCTTCTTTTGTGCTAGAGCTTTGTTATGCATTAGGGAAAGGAGGAGTAACGACCATCACCGATGGTCAAAAATGTCAAAGAGGAATCAGTGAGGGAGAGTCTCCACTATATAGACTCGGCAGACCGATAGTCAACCCGTGATGAATAATAATGATCTAATTTAATTTTTATAGTACATATATTGAATTGTACAAGTTTAATCTTTGAATTATGAATGTAGGAAACGTCGTCATCGGCCGACGAGAGTCTCCTGGGGGAGTGCAGCTGGTGCAACGACGACCGAGGTCTGTGCGACAGGCCTCACCTGGACGAAGATTGGCGCTTCAGCATTAAGCTTCAGGAGACCTTCGATGTTGAAACGGTACGCAACGACGAAAAGTGTTTTTTCGTAATTAAGCATGACTTCAACTATTTCAACGTGTAATTTTCATCTTTTACAATTTGAGTAGCTTACCACATGCCATGCAAGACCCTGTGTCTTCGAGAGGATGGGTATTGAAGAACACGAAAATTTTGAAACAAAGAAAATTCACCTAAGGACCCATCATTATGTGGATTTTGAAGTAATCTGTATAATTCTGAGAGCGTAACCCGTTTTGGTTGCAAAAATTGGGAAGCACTTTGCAAGATGTATGGTTTTTATGAGGGTATGCTTGTCACCATGGATCTTGGTGGTCCTAACATCGACCAAGACAATATGGACATTTGGGTCCTTGTTGATACGCTTCCAATTCTACCGCTATGTGAGTTTCTCAAATATAGTTATTAACTAATTTATATTGTTTATTTCAAAATAGTTGACAGCTTATTTCCATTGATAGCTTATTTTCATTGTTCAAACAATGTGCGGAACATGGTAGACAGAACCTACTACACCAATGGCTCTGAGTTAACTTATCAGGAGAAAAATCATCTGGTCGCATTTTGTACTGATCTTGAGAATTACAATATATCTATTATAAAACTCCTCCACATTATGGTCAATACGTGCCATTAGTGCACGTGTTGAACTACGGTAACATCCATGGACATGTCATGGTAAGATTTTTTATTATTACGACATCCGTGCATCTTTTGCATAAATTCTTTTAAAATTTAACTACATTGCTAACTACGAAGTTATTATTATGTTTTTCAACAGAAAATCCCAAATGATTGTGTGCCTCATCTGATGTATCAGAATGGTCGCCTTGATGTTTTGAACATACGGCCAGGTCATCATACGAATCTCACCTATCCATATTGGATTTCTAAAAGAAGTGGAGACATGAAAATCAAAGAATGGAAAAAACGTATGGACAGTCGTAAGGAGGTACTTGGAAGCAACATTGTGCGAAAGGCAAGAATTGAAGACAGGATAATCTCCATTCTCCATAATGGAGAGTCAGGGCCTATCTTGTTTTATGCTATTTTACCTAAGAGAAGGTAGTAGGTCCTAGTTCATAATACTCATGATCATGTGCTAAGAACAACTAAGTAGGATTGGCTAGATGACTATGATGATGATGTGCAATCGAGTAGAAGTTGTATGATCGATGATGATGAGTATGACTTGTTATTATGATACTAGTGATGAGTTATTTATTATTATGATCGATGATGCATGATGCTAAGTTGTTATATGAGCATGATTACTTATTATATATAACAGTGGGTGAGATGAACCTAGATTAGATTCAAGTGAAGCCAACATGTGGTGCACATCGAAAGTACTTCTAATCCAAACTAGATCAAGTTTGGATTAGAGTAGTACTTTCGACATGCACCACATGTTGCCTCCACTTGAATCTACTCCACATTCATTTCACCCACTGTTATATATAATAAGTAATCATGGTCATAAAATCATATGATGAAAGTACTGTATATAAAACCACACAATGAAAATAAGCTGAATTTTTAAAACTACAGGAAAATTTAACAACAACGCTTTTTAGAACAAGTGCTACTGCTACTTACAAGTAGTAGCAGCGCTTTTTAGAACAAGCGCTACTGCTACTTGTTCCCTTTCCAACGCTACTGCTACTAATTAGCTGTAGCACTTTAGTGGTAGCGCAAGACCCAACACTACTGCTATGCATATTGTTGGAAATATGCCCTAGAGGCAATAATAAATTGATTATTATTATATTTCCTTGTTCATGATAATCGTTTATTATCCATGCTAGAATTGTATTGATAGGAAACTCAGATACATGTGTGGATACATAGACAACACCATGTCCCTAGTAAGCCTCTAGTTGACTAGCTCGTTGATCAATAGATGGTTACGGTTTCCTGACCATGGACATTGGATGTCGTTGATAACGGGATCACATCATTAGGAGAATGATGTGATGGACAAGACCCAATCCTAAGCAAAGCACTAGATCGTGTAGTTCGTATGCTAAAGCTTTTCTAATGTCAAGTATCATTTCCTTAGACCATGAGATTGTGCAACTCCCGGATACCGTAGGAGTGCTTTGGGTGTGCCAAATGTCACAACGTAACTGGGTGGCTATAAAGGTACACTACAGGTATCTCCGAAAGTGTCTGTTGGGTTGGCACGAATCGAGACTGGGATTTGTCACTCTGTGTAAACGGAGAGGTATCTCTGGGCCCACTCGGTAGGACATCATCATAATGTGCACAATGTGATCAAGGAGTTGATCATGGGATGATGTGTTACGGAATGAGTAAAGAGACTTGCCGGTAACGAGATTGAACAAGGTATCGGGATACCGACGATCGAATCTCGGGCAAGTATCGTACCGATAGACAAAGGGAATTGTATACGGGATTGATTAAGTCCTTGACATCGTGGTTCATCCGATGAGATCATCGTGGAGCATGTGGGAGCCAACATGGGTATCCAGATCCCGCTGTTGGTTATTGACCGGAGAACGTCTCGGTCATGTCCGCATGGTTCCCGAACCCGTAGGGTCTACACACTTAAGGTTCGATGACGCTAGGGTTATAAAGGAAGTTTGTATGTGGTTACCGAATGTTGTTCGGAGTCCCGGATGAGATCCCGGACATCACGAGGAGTTTCGGAATGGTCCGGAGGTAAAGATTTATATATGGGAAGTCCTGTTTTCGTCACCGGAAAAGTTTCGGGGTTTATCGGTAACGTACCGGGACCACCGGGAGGGTCCCGGGGGTCTACCAAGTGGGGCCACCAGCCCCAGAGGGCTGCATGGGCCAAGTGTGGGAGGGGACCAGCCCCAGGTGGGCTGGTGCGGCCCCCACCAAGGCCCAAGGCTCAAGGAAGAGGGGGAGGGGGCAAACCCTAGGGCAGATGGGCCCTAAGGCCCACCCTGGTGCGCCACCCTCTCCCCCTCCACCTGGCCGCACCCTAGATGGGTTTTTGGGGGCTGCCGCCACCCCTAGGGAGGGAACCCTAGGTGGGGGCGCAGCCCCTCCCCTTCCCCTATATATACTTGAGGTTATGAGGGTTGCAAGATAGATGATTTGATCTCTCCCTGGCGCAGCCCTACCTCTTCCCTCCTCGTCTCTTGCGGTGCTTGGCGAAGCCCTGCTGGAGTACCACGCTCCTCCACCACCACCACGCCGTTGTGCTGCTGCTGGATGGAGTCTTCCTCAACCTCTTCCTCTCTCCTTGCTGGATCAAGGCATGGGAGACGTCATCGGGCTGTACGTGTGTTGAACGCGGAAGTGCCGTCTGTTCGGCACTAGGATCTCTGGTGATTTGGATCACGACGAGTACGACTCCTTCAACCCCGTTCTCTTGAACGCTTCCACTTAGCGATCTACAAGGGTATGTAGATGCACTCTCCTTCCCCTCGTTGCTGGTTTCTCCATAGATAGATCTTGGTGACACGTAGGAAAATTTTGAATTTCTGCTACGTTCCCCAACACATATTTCAAGCGCTACTACTAGGGTTTTCCCTAGTAGTGATCCCTTCAACTCTCGCATCGTGGTAGGTGATGGCTCCTCTCTTCCCATCACTCATCACGGTTCATCCTCTCTTCCATTTCCCTCTTCGTCTCTTACTCTCAATAATGTGCTTGTTTCACCGTCCTTAATAAAAACCTATGCTCTGTTAAAACTCTTACTCGTGAAAATCCTGTCACTGTTGAGTTTGACGCTCTTGGTTTCTTTGTCAAGGATGCTCGCTCCTGGAGGGTTCTGCACCAATGTGATTACCCCGATGATCTCTACCCATGTGGTCCTACGACGAGTGGTGGCCCGGTTGCTCTTCATGCCGATGTCTCGCTTTGGCACGCTCGACTTGGTCATCTCGGCACCAACGCTCTTCACAAAATTTTGAGCACCTTTTCTTGTTCATGTAATAAATCGACGGCTCATACATGTCATGCTTGTCGCATAGGAAAACACGTTCTCTTGTCGTTTCCTTCGTCTACATCAATAGCCACTTTTCCTTTTGATGTTATTCATTGTGATGTTTGGACATCTCCAGTAGCTAGTAATTCGGGCTTATCATATTATCTTGTGATTTTAGATGATTTTTCTCACTTCACTTGGACTTTTCTGCTACACCGTAAATCCGATGTCACCTCCACTCTCCAATACTTTTATGCTTATGTCCACACCCACTTTCATCGCACCATTGCTCACCTTCAAACGGATAACGGAAAAAAATTGATAATCTCGCCATTCGACATCTTCTCTCCACTCATGGCACTGTTTTCCGCCTTACATGTCCATACACCTCCCAACAAAACGGTCGTGCCGAACGTGTTCTTCGCACCCTCAATGAGAGTGTTCGTGCGCTGCTTTTCCATGTACACATGCCCGCCCGGTTTTGGCCTGATGCTCTTGCCACCGCCACTCTACTTATCAACATCCGGCCATGCAAACCACTATGGACCTATACACCTCATCATCTTCTGTTCGGGTCTTCCCCTTCCTATGACGATCTTCATGTCTTTGGTTGTTTGTGTTACCCCAACATCACCGCCACTGCCGCACATAAGCTTGCGCCTCGGTCTCTCGCTTGTGTCTTTCTCGGCTATCAACCAAACACCAAAGGATTTCGCTGCTATGACCCGGTTTCTTGTTCTGTGTTCGTCTCGTGGCATGTTTACTTTGATGAGGTTGTTTTTTCCTTTGAGCAGGCTACACCGACAACAGCTCTGTCTTCTGATGTTATCCCTCGACGGCCTCGTGGAGCCTTTGCGCTTCCTCTGCCATGACCCCGTGCATCTCTGACGGGTCCCTCGGTGGGGCCTCCCTTGCCGGCTCAGGCGGAGCCGGCCTCTCCCCTCCAGGCTTCGCCTCCCCTGGTTTCGGCTCCCGCTCCAGCTCGTCTGGTCGGCTCATGTGGAGCTGGCCTCACTCCTCTGGGTTTCGGCGCCAGCCCTCGCTGGCCTGGCCCAGGAGATGTCTTGGTCGAGACCTCTACTGCTTCGCCCGCAACCATGTTGGCGGCAGCCTTGCCCGCCCCTGCGTCGCCTGTGGCCTTGCCTGCCGACTCATCCGCCTCGGCCGCGGTCTCATCTCCGCCACCCGCGGCCTCGCCCGCGGTCATGTCGCCATCACCCGTAGTCTCCTCTGCGGACGCCTCTTCGATACCCGCGGCCTCGCCCGCGGCCTTGACGCTGCCGTCTGCGGTCTCGCCTGAGGCCTCGACCGCCGCCTCACCCATGGTTTCTCCCGCGGCCACGCCTT
This sequence comes from Triticum monococcum, assembly GCA_034509565.1. Classification (NCBI taxonomy): domain Eukaryota; kingdom Viridiplantae; phylum Streptophyta; class Magnoliopsida; order Poales; family Poaceae; genus Triticum; species Triticum monococcum. Next base: position 553,058,520 of record CM067841.1, on the reverse strand, counting down.
CGTCCTCTTCCGTGGTTGTGCCTCCGCCTCGATGACGGGCTCGACCCCCGCCTCTGCCGCCTCATCACTCCATGGTGATGCGTGCTAAAGACATGATCCATCAACCGAACCCTCACTATCACAATCTCAGCATCACAGTCATCTCTCCAGTACCGCGCTCGATGCGTTCTACACTAAGTGATCCGCACTGGCTAGCGGCTATGCATGCTGAGTATGATGCTCTCGTCGCCAACCGGACCTGGACGTTGGTCCCTCGCCCCCCTGGTGCCAACATCATCACCGGCAAGTGGGTATTTTGTCATAAGCTTCTTCCCGATGGCTCTCTAGACAACTACAAGGCCCGCTGGGTTGTTCGAGGTTTTGCACAATGTGCCAGTGTCGACTTCTCGGAGACCTTCTCCTCGGTCGTCAAACCCGCTATGATTCGTGTTGTTCTTCAGCTTGCCGCATCTCGTCACTGGCTTGTTCATCAGCTCGACATCAACAATGCTTTCTTCTATGGTCGTCTTCAGGAGCGTGGTCTCTGTCAGCAGCCTACTGGTTTTGTTGATCCTACTCGGCCTGATGATGTATGCCTGCTATCACGGTCTCTCTACGGTCTGAAGCAGGCGTCCCGTGCTTGGTATCAACGCATTGCAGCATTCCTTACTGCTCTCGGTTTTCGCAGCACCACCTCTGACACATCGTTGTTTGTGCTTCATCGAGCTGATCATGTCGCCATGCTTCTTCTCTATGTTGATGATATTGTCATCACCGCCTCTCATGCGGACTTACTTCGCGACATCATTGGCTGTCCTGGTTCTGAGTTTCAGCTTAAGGACATGGGCGCCCTGCACTTCTTCCTCGGCATCAATGTGTGACGTGACACTTCTGGATTTTTCCTTCATCAAGGACAGTATGCTCTTGATCTCTTGGATCGTGCTACTATGACCGACTGCAAACCTACTGCCACTCCTCCCGAGGCCAAGCCAAAGCTCTCTGCCACTGCTGGACAACTTGCCACGGATGTCGCTCTCTACCTCAGTATTGTTGGTGCTCTTTAGTACCTCACACTCATCAGACCAGACATTCAGTTTGCTGTGCAGCAGGTTTGCCTGTACAAGCACTCGCCTTGTGATGTTCACTGGTCATTGGTCAAGCGCATACTCCGGTACATTCATGGCACACTGACATTCGGTCTTCGTCTTCGCGCCTCCGCCTCCACCGAGCTGTTTGCTTACACTGATGCGGATTGGGCCGGTTGCCCCGACACTCGACGATCTACGTCGGGATATTGTGTCTTCTTCAGCGACTCTCTCATCTCATGGTCCTCTAAGTGGCAACCCACCATCTCCCGCTCGAGTGCTGAGGCTGAGTACCGTGCCGTTGCCAACATTTTTGTCGAGATATGTTGGTTACGTCAACTACTTGGGGAACTTCGGGTCTCGATCCCGAAAGCTATGGTGGTTTTCTGTGATAATGTTTTGGCCACCTATCTCGCGGCGAATCCGGTACAGCATAAGCGCACCAAGCACATTGAACTTAATGTTCACTTCGTTCGTGAGAAGGTTCAGTTGGGTCAGCTTTGTGTTCTTCATGTACCGACCACCCAACAGTTTGCCGACATTATGACCAAGGGGCTTCCAACCACTGCATTTCGGGAGTTCCATTCCAGTCTTTGCATCGCCGACGCCGACGCTTCGACTGCGGGGAGGGGGGGGGGTGTTGAACGTGACATATTTGTATTGCTATTCCTATTTTCTCTAACCTTCTATAGTTGACTCCTAGAGATATGGTAGGATTAGTTTCCATGCCACACAAGACATATTGTGTATATATTGTGACCGACTCCCTGGAATACAATTGAGTTGCACCAAATATTCTCTCTAAAGGAGGATATTAACAGAACATGGCTTGAGGAGGATTAAGCGGAGGTCCTCGGGTGTCTCTAGAGCAAAAGACCTGGGAGCATTGATTGGGAGTAGACCTTTTTTTAGCATCTCAGCAAGTATATGCAGCTCTTCTTATTTAGTGAAGCATTGTAAATCTACTGCCACTATACCAATAGAGGATTGTATGGTTTGTTTAGTGATTTCCTAGTTCTGAAAGAAAGGCGAGTCCTGACCAAGTGAGAACAGCACACAACAGAAACGCAAGAAACCCAAAACCAAATAAAACCATGCTTTGGCAGCCTCCACAATACAACACAAAGAAAACCCAAAAACCACTCATGTGATTCATAAACTTATATTCATCCAACACTGCATAACAGGGACATTAAAGTTATTGTTACCCACTGAGGAGGAAGAGACTAAAGAAGCTGAAATTCAAAAACGTTACACAAACAACATGATTTGTATTTTTGAAGCTAAAGTTGAACAAGAAAGTGGATTACTGCCACGGCACGTCCAGCGGATTGCTTCCGCCGTCAGCTTCGGGTGCTCTGTTACCCATCCCGGCACGCGGCGGCTGCTCCTTCTCGCCTTCAAAGTCACGGGCATCCCATAGAGAGGCTTCAACGTCAGTCGCGTTGATCCCCGTTAGTAGGAGGCTGCCGATGTTGTCTTTGGCACCGAAGCCGCCGGCTCGCATAAAATCATTAGAGGAGATAGCGGCTTCCATGCATGCTCATATCTATAGCTATCTGACCACTCACTAAAGTCAGATTTTCGGTGTCAGAATCTGTAGTGTGCTTCAGGCCACCTGGACATCTATCAGGCATCTGGCTTAGCTTGTTCAGCTAGTTGCCCACCGTGCAAGTTCTTCCCATCCATACCTGCAATGATACGCTACTAGATTTGAATGAAACCTCCATGCCAAGACGCCACACTAGGCATGGTACTATCATGGTCCAATTCTTTACCCTTTTAAGTGCATTTATATTAGTATACAAGATGCAAATAAAGTACCCTCCTTCTGGCCAAGCTAACAAGATTCCTAATTATATGCAACGAAGGAAAGTGCAGGCAAAGTTGCTATAGAGTTCATGGAATGATTGTAACACCCATCCATGGCACAAAGTATCACCTTTGAGCACTCTACTCCCTCTATCCCATAATGTAAGACAGTGTTCTCATCCGGGCCCCTGGTTCAGTCAGAAACAAGGTGCTCTCTTCTTTGCTCGGACATGTGCAAAAATGGTCAAACATGGCATTGCTAGAGATCCAACCATATAAATTTCCTTTACATCTTTCACCACAACCTGCTACTTCTACTAGCATCCAGATTAAACTGACCCCCTTTTCTTTAGAGAGAATTCTTTATTTGGCCCTTTCTTAAATTTTGCTTCCCTTTTTGGTCCTCAAAAATATTTTTTCCCTTTTAGACACTCAATTTTCATTTTGTTTCTTCCATGACACTTCAGTTAGTTTTGACACATAAAATTGTTAAGTCTAACGTGAAAATACCGTTTTACTCCTAGTGTATTATGTGACAAAAATTATTTACATGTCAAAAGAAGCGGTAATGTGATATGTTTTGTCTGTTGACTACAGGAGCAAATTAAAAAAACTAGTATTTTAGCACCGTGTAACGGATATGAATCAAGGCATACTCAAGTTCATATAGGGCATGTTTGGTTGCCTGCATAAGGCCCAACCAGGCCCGCAGGGGAAGGGAATGTGCTGTTTGGACGCCTGGTTTTACTATTGGGCATGCACAGCACGATACTTAAAGCACCTATGGGCCTGGCTCACTGGGAACCCACGAATCAGCAGTTTCTCCAGGGCTAGGCCCGAGCGGTGCAAGTGGGCGGCGCCTGCATGCACGCGGCCAAACTCGAGAAGCCGCATTGCTTCCCGAAGCGCCGACAGTTATTAGCCTCACCGCTCCCTCTCCTCACTCTTCCCCACTCTCCCAACTCTCACCGGCGGCGGCGAATCGGAGCAGAGGAAGAAGACCACCGGACTCCATCACCGACGAGCGGATCAGCAGTTGGCCCGCGGCAATGGCGGTAAGCACTTCTTTCTCTTCGACATGCACGCTAGATTCGATCCACGATGATAGATTCGACCCACAACGGAGGGGAATGGGGAATAGAGGTAGATAAGCATAGGGATAGTTCATACTAGTTCATAGTAGTTCATACGAGTTCATAGATGCAAGATCGAAATGCAGAAGGGGGATTGGGGGATAGGGGGTACACAACGGACACCGGCTGACCATGGCGTCCCTCACCGGTGTGCGGAGCGGCTGGTCGAGCCACTGGCCTTCATCTTCTTCTTCATCGCCGTGCGGGCCGACGGGTCATCGTCGTCGTCCTCGGCGGAGTCGAGGTCGATCTGCCAGGTACAACGGCCTGGCTCTGACGCCCTCGCTGGCATCTGCACCGCTTCTTCTTCCTCCTCCTTAGACTCCCCACCGATGGCCGCCGGCGGCGTGATAGCCGTCTCCCAGTACACAGCAGCATGGCGATCATTAGGAGCCCAGTAGGTCTTGTACTTGCACCACTTCTTCCTCTGTTAGGCGTCATCGGAGACGGCCTGATTCATGGCCCAGCGAATGATGTCAACTGCCATCGCGCCCTTCGCTAGGTCAGGAATCAGCGTCTCCAGCTCTTCTTTAGTGGCCTTCATGGGCACTACATTAGATTCGTTCTGCATGTCCGGCATGGAGCCGAAGTTCGAGCACACCTCCATAGTGTTCTCGAGCTTGGTACGGTCACCAGCTGACCACCCGAGGAAGAAGGCCCTTCAGCCAATACCCCAAGGGAAAGGGTTGGCGTTGGAGCTGGAGCTAGAGCTCATGGCGATGGGGAGGAGGAAGGTTGACAGTGAGAGAAGAGAAGGGGTGGGTAAGTAGTGGTGGGAAGGTTGAGTAAATATAGGGGGTGGAGAGGAGGAGAAGAGTGAAAATCATGCCGTTTTAACTACATGCTCTTCAATTAGCCATGAACTCTGTGTTGTGCTTGACTCCATGAATTGTGTGTAGATCAAGGGGAGCAATGAGATGGGCACGGAGGTGCTCTTGGCCGTTGACAACAAGGGCAAGTAGCCCCTTCACCCAATGCCCGACGAGGTTGTGCTGCCGCCCACTGCCGAGGAAGACTTGAAGACGCCTGAGGGTGGTGACGACGAGGGCATGGAAGAGCCCCCCAGCAACAAGAGACGCAACTACGGCCACTACCATCAGGAGGATGGCCCGACTCACTTCTGCAAAGTCATCCTTGCACCGAAACTTGAGTGCATCCCCATGCCCCTGGACTTCACCAAGCACTTCGTCGCGGTGCCGACAGAGTTCAAGCTCAGGAACAACACCGGCTGCTCCTGGAACATGACGGTGAAGCTGTTGAATGACAGGGTGATCCTGGATCAGGGTTGGACGACCTACACAGCCGTTCATCAGATCAAGATCAGCTTCATGGTGACGTTCAAGCTCCTCACTCCCGACACCCTCAAGGTCATCATTTTCGACGACGATGGCATTGAGGTCGTCAACGAGTGTGGGAAGCACGATGAAGCCTTCGCCGCCAAGTTGTAGGGCCAGGGCCTCCCTAAGTACTATTGAGTCTGCTTTGAACTATTTATGTTTATGGTTTATGCGTAGACCTGTTATGAAGTGTGGTACTACTTATCTGATATATGCTCTTAAGTAGTTGATCCTCTATTTATACTCTGCTCTGCTTATGATGTGTGCTACTGGTTGTGCCGAAGTGTGTTGGTAACCTCACCAATTAGCCAAAGAGGTTACCACACACCAGGCATTGCATACAAACAAACACCATGCCTTGGATTTGTCCACTAACATGTAGGCAACTAAACACCAGGCAGTGTGGTTATGCCCATGCAGGCAAGAGGGCATGCAGGCAACCAAACAACATGCAGATGGTGCATTTGAGGCTGCATTTGCATAGCCAGGGTGGGTGGAGAAGTGTATGCAATGCGGGTACTGTAGCGCATGGCAACCAAACACACCCATATCACATCTTCGGATCCCTCGGCGTGGCCAGTGGCCGCGGACATAGAGTCCGCGTTCGGTGCTGCTCCCCAATGCCTCTACATCGAGAACTCGGCTTCGAGAATCCATAGGTGAGCAGGTCGTCTTGTCGCGGTCACAGACCCACACACACTAAAAGAACAGAACTGGCTAGCACGTGCACCCTGCGCAGCGGCAGCACACATCATGCACGCACATGGTAGGCTGACAGCACACACACCCAGCGGAAGCAACAACACACACGCAAGCACACATCACGTAGCATGTATGAACAGCAGGTTTGCATTAGCGTTTCACTTACTAGTGATCTCGCACCCGCGTCGCTCTCCCAGGAGCGGCTCGGGCGGACCTGCACGACGCCGCGGCGGACTCCCTCCCGCCTCCTCCTCTACCTCGCAGCCGCCATACGGCGTCATGGGCTGATGTGTGTATGTCGGCGGTGCGGGCCTAGGAGCAGGGCGCGGTCATGTGCCTTACCTCGCATGCCAGGGTTGCCTTCAATGCTGCTGGAGGTTGGCAGCTGCGGATGGGGGTGGCAGCCGGTTCTCGCGGCGACCGGATGCCGGGGCGGCAGCCCTGGAGCTTGGCGGTGTTCCTGCTTAGCACTCGGCGAGCGGTGGCGGGGCGTGGGGCGTGCAGCGGTGGGCCTCGGCAAGTGGTGGCGGGCGCTGGGCTCATGGCGGCACTCTGACGTGTGCAGGTGGCGGCGGCCCATGTGCGTGCTCGGCGGCTCCCTCTCCGACCCGGACGGTGCGGGGGGGTGGCAGCGGCCTGGTGTGACCGGCGATCTGGATGTGGTTGGGCCGGCGGCTCGCTGGTCTGCCGGAGATCCAGGGGATCATCGTCTCCGACTCGATCTGGTTCAGTTCGTGCTAGATCCCGGTACAAGGAGATAGTCGTCATCTCCCGGTGCTCTCTACATGGATCTGGCGGCGACAGCTGGACCCTTGGTCTAGTCTTGGACAGAGAAGGCGGCGGTCCGAGCACAAGAAGCGGATGGAGTTCTTCAAACAGATTTGGGTGAAAACCTACTCTTGGCTAGATGCCAAAGCCGGCGATGGCGGTGCTCTATGGTGTACTTCCCTTCTTGAAGGCATCGCCATGGAGAAGTTCTAGACTATGATCCGCTACCTCCGGGGGAAACCATAGATCGATAGATCAGAAGACGGCGGCGTGTTTGTGTCGTTTCCCCCTTGGGGCGTCTTTCTTGGAGGTGTACGCGGGCTTGAGGTGAAGGAAATATGCCCTAGAGGCAATAATAAAGTTATTATTATTTTTCCTCATATCATGATAAATGTTCATTATTCATGCTAGAATTGTATTAACCGGAAACATAATACATGTGTGAATACATAGACAAACATAGTGTCACTAGTATGCCTCTACTTGACTAGCTCATTGATCAAAGATGGTTGAGTTTCCTAGCCATAGACATGAGTTGTCATTTGATTAACGAGATCACAGCATTAGGAGAATGATGTGATTGACTTGACCCATTTCATTAGATTAGCACTTGATTGTTTAGTTTACTGCTATTGCTTTCTCCATGGCTTATACATGTTCCTATGACTATGAGATTATGCAACTCCCAATACCAGAACAACACTTTGTGTGCTACCAAACATCACAACGTAAATGGGTGATTATAAAGGTTCTCTATAGGTGTCTCTGATGGTGTTTGTTGAGTTGGCATAGATCAAGAATAGGATTTGTCACTCCGATTGTCGAAGAGGTATCTCTGGGCCCTCTCGGTAATGCACATCACTATAAGCCTTGCCAGCAATGTGATTAATGAGTTAGTTACGGGATGATGCACTACAGAACGAGTAAAGACACTTGCCGGTAATGAGATTGAGCTAGGTATTAAGATACCGACGATCGAATCTCGGGCAAGTAACTTACCGATGACAAAGGGAACAACGTATATTGTTATGCGGTTTGACCGATAAAGATCTTCATAGAATATGTAGGAACCAATATGAGCATCCAGGTTCCGCTATTGGTTATTGACCGGAGACATGTCTCGGTCATGTCTACATAGTTCTCGAACTCGTAGGGTCCACACGTTTAAAGTTCTGTGACGATCCGTATTATGAGTTTTTGTGTTTTGATGTACCGAAGGTAGTTCGGAGTCCCGGATATGATCACGAACACGACGAGGAGTCTTGAAATGGTCAAGACGTAAAGATCGATATATTGGACGACTATGTTCGGACACTGGAAGTGTTTCGGGAGGTTTCAGGCATATACCGGAGTACCGGGGGGTTACCGGAACCCCCGGGGAGTATATTGGGCCTAATGGGCCCTAGTGGGAGAAGAGGAGGGGCGGCCAAGGGCAGACACGCGGCCCCTCCCCCTCTAGTCCGAATTGGACAAGGAGGTGGCACCTGATGAAGCTATGTACCTAGGGTAGGGTCATGGATCTATTCAAGGTACCCTCCCCAAGGACATCCCTAAAGGTACCAGGAGCATTCGAAGAAAAATCATCATCCACTCGACCATGAAGTTATGTTCCACTCGACAATCCTGAAGACACTCGACCGTATAGATAATCACTTGACTACCAGAAGATCTAGAGCCTCTCCACTCTGCAACGGTCGGGAATTAAGTCATAGCTTTAATGGTCATTATGTATCTTTATTGCAGGCGATACTAGTAACACCCCCATCTTTATGTACCATAAAACCCTCTGTGACGTGGGCTGGCTGGGGTCCTGGAGCACTCTATATAAGGCAGCCCCCTCCACAGGCACAAGGGTTCGCACTTTCTGTAACACACACGCATATAATCCAGTCGACCGCCTCCGGGCTCCGAGACGTAGGGCTGTTACTTCCTCCGAGAAGGGCCTGAACTCGTAAAACTCCCGAGTACAACTCCTCCATAGCTAAGATCTTGCCTCTACATTCCTACCCCCCATTCTACTGTCAGACTTAGAACCATGACAGTTGGCGCCCACCTTGGGGCAGGTGTCGTAGCGACTTGTTGGAGAAGTTGCAATTTTTTCGATCCCCTTCATCATGGTTTCAGGCGGAGGTTTGGCTGATGGCCGCGAGATCCGTCTCGGCGCGCTCGTGTTTGTCGCCGATGACTCCGCTTGGCTTCAGGAGGCTCCACTCGACGTCGATGCACTCCCCGTCCGTGGGGCAACGCACTTTCGCGCGTGCGTCCGCGGTGTCCTCCTGCGGCAGCCGTCGACCCAGTATCGGTCGGCTCCTGTAGCTCCCCCCTCCCTGCAGCCCGCCGGAGCAAACGTTCCGGTCGATCGAGGCTTCAGTGGTGGGTGAAGCATGCGGTGGCTCGCCAGTCGGCCACCCCCAAGTCGCGGCAATCTAGCCCGATGAAACCCTCTATGGCCTGTTCGATCTGTCGACTGTCTCCATAGAAACTGCATCCGAGTGCAACAGCAGCGACCCTGCGGTGGAAGTTTTGATGGTCAATGGACCATGCAGTCCTCCTGGCTTCACCCGTGAAGACGGAGGCGATGGGGGCGGAGATCCGTCGCGTGTTCATGAAGAGTACCACCCCGAACCCCTCTCTTCGCAGCGGAGAGAAGAACTTTGCCGTCGGAACATGGATGGACTTCACACTCCTATCGTTGGAGAAACCCCTCAGGCCCAGGCCTTGGAGGAGGCGCGCCTGGCCAACCTGGCTGAGCACACTCGGCCGGAGAACCTCCAGCGCGCACTCAACGAGCGTGCTCGACAGCGTGCTTCCGAATCCAGTCGATGTCAACTTTTTCCACCTCCGACTCAGGTATACCGAACTCCAATCCAGAATCTCGCAGCTGCGGCCCGAATAGCGGAGTCAATTCAACCTTCCCAGTCAGAAGCTGGTCAGGGTTTGGTGCAGATCCGGGCCTTGCTCTGAGCCGTGAGTGAGCAGAACATAGTAGTATCTCAATTGCGGAATAGGATTCACAGCAGATCCGTGGTTGCAGACACAGTCCAGTCGGCTCACAGCCCAAGATCGCCCCCGAGGCGTGAGGGACGTGGAGATTGACGAGATCAGTACAGAAACTGTGAGCAGTATGATCACCGAATCGATCGCGATGATCATCGTCGAGTGCCCACACCTCCCCCAAGGAGTGGGTCATATGTGCCTTGGCAACATGATGACAGGCGCCATCACAGTGTTGGGCGAGGGATTCCAGTCGACCCCAGAGAGCTAGGCTTTGATGCAAGATCTATTCTCGTTCAGGGCTTGGTCGACAGAAACAGAGCTCACCAAGAAGGTCATGACAGAGTTCTACCAACCAGCAGCAGAGTGCATGTCTCATGTCCGGAGTGCTTCAGCAGAGCCATCAGGACTGCAGTAACCCCCCCCCCCCGCCCCCAACTTCAGGTTGGCGACTGGAGTCAGTAAGTTCACTGGTGAGTCCAAGCCGGACACTTGGCTTGAAGACTACCGAGTGGCTATTCAGATTGGTGGCGGCAATGATGAAGTGGCCATGAAACACCTTCCTCTGATGCTGGAGGGCTCGGCCAGAGCATGGCTGAATCAGTTAGCACCTGGTAGTATTTATACTTGGGAAGATCTTGCTCGAGTATTTGTTAGGACATTTGAAGGTACTTGCAAGCGGCCAGCAGGGTTGACAGAATTACAGTGTTGCATTCAGAAACCGAATGAAACTTTGAGGGATTATATCCAGGGATGGATCACATTGCACCACACGGTAGAGAATGTGTCTGATCATCAAGCAATTTGTGCCTTTAAAAAAGGCGTCAAATATCGGGCGTTGAATCTGAAATTCGGTCAGACAGGAAATATGACTCCGACTCGGATGATGGAAATTGCCACCAAGTACGCCAACGGTGAAGAAGAAGACCGACTCCGGAGTGGCAAGCACAAAACGGTCGCCCACGAAACCGGGGGAGGAACCTCCATTCGAAAGCAGAAGCGCAAAGCTGAGCCAGCCGCTCCTGGTGAAGCCTTAGCTGTGACTCAAGGAAAGTTCAAGGGGAAGCCCAAAGGGTCATGGAACCCCAAGAAGGTAAAAGATCAAGATGGTAACGATGTGCTGGATTTACCATGCCACATTCACACCAAGAAGGATGAGGAGGGTAATTTCATTTACCCAAAGCACACCACTCGACAGTGTCGACTCCTAATCCAGCAATTCCGGGAGAAACAACCAAAGGAAAAGGAGAAAGAAGCAGACAAAGTTGAGGATGAGGAAGAGGATGATGATGGTTATCCCCACGTGAATTCCACTTTGACGATTTTTGCTGACATTGAGAGTAAGAGTCGATTGAAAGTCATCAACACAGAAGTGAACATGGTCGCTCCGGTGACACCCAGTTATTTGAAGTGGTCCCAGACTGCCATTACATTTGACCAGTCCAATCACCCAACGCACATAGCCACCCCTGGGAGGCAAGCGTTGGTGGTCGACCTAGTAGTCGTAGGCACCCGACTGACTAAGGTTCTGATGGATGGTGGCAGTGGCCTAAATATACTGAATGCAGAGACGTTGAAAGGAATGGGCATTCCGATGTCCAGACTCAGTGAAAGCAATATGAGTTTCCATGGAGTCATTCCCGGCAAGATGGCTGCATCACTCGGTCAGATCGCTCTCAATGCAGTGTTCGGTGACACCAAGAATTACCGCAAAGAAAAGTTGACATTTGAAGTTGTGGATTTCCAGAGTGCCTATCATGCTATTCTGGGCAGGCCAGCTTATGCATGTTTTATGGCTCGACCATGTTACGTGTACCTCAAATTTAAGATGCCTGGTCCCGAAGGGGTGATCACTATCACTGGTAGTCGGAAGAAGGAGGAAGAGTGCTTCCAGAAGGGCTCAAAGATCGCCGATGCACAAATGGCCGTAGTGGAATTCTAGGAATATCAAAAAAATGCAGATCCGAGTGATTTGTTGCGAGCCAAGAAGCCCGCCATGGATTCAGCATTCTAGTCGTCTGGCGAAACAAAGTCGATTCACATTCACCCGACGGATCCCAATGCTGCTCCGACTCACATTTTAACAACACTCGACTCCAAATAGGAAGAAGCACTCATCCAGTTCCTCCATGAGAACTAGGACATCTTTGAATGGCAACCTTCTGACATGCCAGGTGTTCCCAGGGGACTGGCTGAGCATCGTTTGTGAGTCGACCCAAAAGTGAAACCAGTCAAAGAACATCTTCGACGGTCCGCCATGCAGAAGAGGAAGGCAATCGGTGAAGAAGTGGCTCGGCTTCTGGCAGCTGAGTTTATCCGGGAGATTTACCACTCCGAGTGGTTAGCTAATGTTGTTATGGTCCCAAATAAAGATGACTCACTTCACATGTGCATCGAATTCAAACATACCAATCGGGCCTGCCCGAAAGATCACTTTCCTCTCCCGCGCATCGACCAAATAGTCGACTCGCCTGCGGGGTGTGAGCGTTTGTCCTTTTTGGACGCTCATTCCGGGTATCACCAGATCCGTCTGTACAGACCCGATGAGATAAAAACAGCTTTCATCACCCCATTTGGGTGCTTCTGTTATGTCACTATGCCATTCGTATTGAAGAACGCCGGAGCCACATTCATGCAGATGATTCAGAAGTGCTTGCTCACTCAGATCAGTCGGAATGTCGAAGCATACATGGATGACATTGTGGTCAAGTCACGCAAAGGTTCCGACCTACTGGCTGACCTTGCTGAAACCTTTGCCAACCTCAGAAGGTATGATATCAAGCTTAATACATCAAAGTGCACTTTAGGAGTTCTAGGCGGAAAATTACTCGGTTTTCTCGTTTCTGAACGAGGGATCGATGCCAACCCTGAGAAAGTGGGTGCCATACTCCGAATGAAACGCCCTGTACGTGTGCATGATGTCCAGAAGCTTACTGGTTGCTTGGCCGCCCTAAGTCCATTCATTTCTCACCTCGGTGAAAAGGCACTACCTCTTTACCGACTAATGAAGAAGTCAGATAAGTTTGAGTGGACTCCTGAAGCTGATGCAGCATTCGCAGATCTTAAAGCCCTGCTTTCCGCCCAGCCGGTGCTTGCTGCTCAAATCAGCAAAGAGCCTTTACTGCTTTACATTGCAACCACTGGACAAGTCGTCAGTACAGTACTTACGGTCGAGCGGGAAGAAGAAGGAAAAGCTTACAAAGTTCAATGCCCAGTATACTATGTCTCTGAAGTTTTGACTCCATCAAAGCAAAGATATCCACATTATCAGAAGCTTGTTTATGGGATTTATATGACCACGAAGAAGGTTGCACATTACTTCTTTGATCACTCCATTGCAGTCATCAGCGACACCCCATTATCAGAGATTCTGAACAATAGAGATGCAACTGGTCGAGTAGCGAAGTGGGCGATTAAACTTCTTCCCTTATACATCAAGTTTGAGGCAAAGAAAGCTATTAAGTCCCAGGCAATAGCAGATTTCCTCGCCGAGTGGATTGAAGAACAACTGCCGACTCAAGTTCACTCAGAGCACTGGACCATGTTTGAGGGAGTCCTGGATTAGGGGGTCTCCGGACAGCCGGATTATATCCTTTGGCTGGACTGTTGGACTATGAAGATACAAGATTGAAGACTTCGTCCCGTGTCTGGATGGGACTCTCCTTGGCGTGGAAGGCAAGCTTGGCAATACGGATATGTAGATCTCCTTCCTTGTAACCGACTCTATGTAACCCTAGCCCCCTTAGGTGTCTATATAATCCGGAGGGTTTTAGTCCGTACAATAACAGACAATCATACCATAGGCTAGCTTCTAGGGTTTAGCCTCTCTAATCTCGTGGTAGATCTACTCTTGTACTACCCATATCATCAATATTGATCAAGCAGGACGTAGGGTTTTATCTCCATCAAGAGGGCCCGAACCTGAGTAAAACATCGTGTCCCCTGCCTCCTGTTACCATCCGCCTTAGACGCACAGTTTGGGACCCCCTACCCGAGATCCGCCGGTTTTGACACTGACATTGGTGCTTTCATTGAGAGTTCCTCTGTGTCGTCGCCGTTAGGCTCGATGGCTCGTTCGATCATCGTTAGCGATGTAGTCCAGGGTGAGACTTCTCTCCCCGGACAGATTTTTGTATTTGGAGGTTTCGCACTGCGGGCCAAGTCGCTTGGCCATCTGGAGCAGATCGAAAGTTATGCCCCTGGCCACCAGGTCAGGTTTGGAAGCTTAAACTACATGGCCGATATCCGCGGAGACTTGATCTTCGACGGATTCGAGCCTCTGCCTTGTGCGTCGTGCGGTCACGATGAGTATGATGTAGCTCTACCATCAGACAGTGTTTAGGAGATCGCACCGGCAGCCGCTCCGACCCTCAATTCGGAGCCTGTTGCGTCGTCCATGGACGGGTGCATGGACCCCGCCACAAAGGCCTTACCCTCAGTGGCGATCGAGCCAAACATCGACCTTACCTTGCACGAGAGCCATGTTGTCAGACTACCAGACCCTTCTCCGGCCACGGACTCCGAACCGCATGCGCCCGTTCCTAGCGAATCCGATTGGGTGCCGATCATGGAGTTTACCTCCACGGATATTTTTCAGCACTCGCCCTTTGGCGACATGCTGAACTCATTAAGGTCTCTCTCCTTGTTAGAAGGATCCTGGCCGGACTATGTCCGGCAGGATTGGGATGCGGATGACGAAGAAATTCGCTACCCACCCACCACCCATTTAGTAGCCACTGTCGATGATGATGCGGGAAACGAAGAGGAACCACTGCCCACAGGGCATTGGACAACCACCTCATCATACGATATATACATGGTGGACACACCCAAAGAAGGTAATGGCGACGAGACAGCGGAGGATGACCCCTCCAAGAAGCAATCCAAGCGCCGACGTCAGCGGCGACGCTCTAAGTCCCTCCAAAGCAAAAGTGGTGATACCGGCACAGGAGATAATAACACTCTGGATAGTGCTGAAGATGGCAACAATCCCCTCCAGCACGATCTAGGACAGGAGGATGGAAAGGCCAGCCCTCCAGAGAGAGCGGCAGATGGAGAGGCGGAGGACGATAATTACATGCCCCCTCCGAAGACGAGGCAAGCCTCGACTATGCCGAGTTCATCATGCCGGAGGATCCCGTCGAACAAGAGCGCTTCATGCGCCGGCTTATAGCCACGGCAAATAGCCTTAAGAAAAAGCAGCAGCAGCTTCAAGCTGATCAAGATCTGCTAGCTGACAGATGGATTGAAGTCCTCGCGGCCGAGGAATATAAACTCGAACACCCCTCCAAGAGTTACCCAAAACGCAGGTTGCTACCCCGACTAGAGCAAGAAGCGTATGACGTGGCTGATCGGCCACCTCGTGGCCGCGATAGAGAGGTATTCCAGCCTTAAACTCAGCCCGCACCCCGACATCATTCAAATAAAAAGGCATGGGGAAATACGCCAGACATGCGAGACGTATTGGAGGACAGAGCAAAGCATGCAAGATCGATCTACGGATCACGAGGGCGCGCCACTATGCGAGACGATAAACGTCACGCCGGATACAGTAAAAGTAAATCCGGCCGGGCCGAACAGAGAGGGCAAGACCCATTCGAGCTGCATCCCGATATAGCCCAATACAGAGGCGCCGCACACCTCCTATGCTTCACAGACGAAGTAATGGATCATCAAATCCCAGAGGGTTTCAAACCTGTAAATATTGAACCATACGACGACACAAGATCCCTCGGTATGGATCGAGGATTTCCTCCTCCACATCCACATGGCCCGCGGTGATGACTTACACGCCATCAAATACCTCCCACTAAACACTACTAGGAAAAGGGCTATAGATGGAATTGACACTAATGGCGCACCAGACATGTGGTGCGCCATTACTATATACTAATGGCGCACCATGTGTTGGTACGCCATTAGTGTCCAAATACTAATGGCGCACCACATCCACGGTGCGCCATTAGTAAAAAAAAAATTAATTTTTTTCAAAACTACTAATGGCGCACCGTGGGAGTGGTGCGCCATTACTAGTTCAACTAGTAATGGCGCACCACTCCCACGGTGCGCCATTAGTAAAATTTTTTTTTTTGAAATTTTTTATTTTTTTTCAAAACTACTAATGGCGCACCGTGGCATGGTGCGCCATTACTAGTTGAACTAGTAATGGCGCACCATGCCACGATGCGCCATTAGTACCTTGGCCACCACTTCCACCGAATGCACCCCCACCCCCCCCCCCCCCCCCCGTGGATCGCCTTTTTTTAAATAAAAAATAAAAGAAAATGATGAAAATGTCAAAAAAAAGAAAATAAGTTTCCCATGTGATATGTGGTCTAGTTGTTGGGAAAATTTGCAAATATGAATTTCGACTTCATTTGCAAAATCTCTCGAGAATTTGTAAAAATGGGCATAACTTTTGCATACTAACTCGGATGAAAAAGTTTTTTATATGAAAAATCATCTACTCGAAAAGTTACATCCAAATTTAACATTTTCAAAATCCTCAAAAACCTAACAGAAAAGAAGATACGAGGCTTTTAAGATCTGGAGGTAAAAAAATTAAAAAAATTCAAATTTACTAATGGCGCACCAGCCCATGGTGCGCCATTAGTATCTTCCCGCCTTCAAAATTCAAAATAAGTCAACAAAATAAAAAAAGTTACTAATGCCGCACCTGCCCACGGTGCGTCATTAGTATCCTCCCGCCTTCAAAATTCAAAATAAGTCAAAAAAATAATAAAAAAAGAGTTACTAATGGCGCACCTGCCCACGGTGCGCCATTAGTATCTTCTCGCCTTCAAAATTCAAAATAAAAAAATAGTAATGGCGCACCTGGCCACGGTGCGCCATTACTATGTCGTATACATGGCTGGGCGCACCTCCTCCACTCCACCTGTCCTCCATTCCATCTCCTCCTCTCCTCTCCTCCACTCCATCTCCTCCTCTCCTCCACTCCATCTCCTCCTCGCCTCCACTCCATCTCCTCCTCTCCTCCACTCCATCTCCTCCTATCCGGCGACCTCCTTCTCGTCTCCGACGACCTCCTCCTCCTCCTCTCCGGTGACCTCCTTCTCCTCTCCGGCGACCTCCTCCTCCTCCTCTCCGGCGACCTCCTCCTCCTCCTCTCCGGCGACCTCCTCCTCCTCCTCTCCGGCGACCTCCTCCTCTCCGGGAACCTCCTCCTCCCTCCTCTCCTTCCCTCACCCTCCCCTCACAGTTTCTCCTCCCTCCTCTCCGGTGAGCTCCTCCTCCCTCCTCTCCTCCCATTCCCTTATGGTTTCTCCTTCCTCCTCTCCGATGCTTCGGTGAACTCCTCTCCGACGACCTCCTCCTCCTCTCCGGCGATGTAGGCGAGCGCCTCTCCGGTGACCTCCTCCTCCTCCTCCTCTCCGGCGAACTCCTCTCCGGCAAAAGAACACGGCAAAAGAACGTACAAGATCCAAAAATAGGAACAAAATTTGAAATAATATCGTGCCAAAAAACGAGCAAAGAAAACTAGCAAAAAATGGGCAAAAAAATCACGATCCAGATCCAAATTCAAAATTCAAAAATAGTAATGGCGCACGGTGGGGGTTAGACGGTGCGCCACTACTATTTTCCCGCCTTCAAAATTTAAAAATACTAATGGCGCACCATGGCCTATACTAATGGCGCACCAGTGGCCTATACTAATGGCGCACCGTGGCCTATACTAATGGCACACCAGTGGTGCGCCATTAGTATACCAGATACTAATGGCGCACCAGTGGTGCGCCATTAGTAAAAATTACTAATGGCGTGCTAGTAATGGCGCACCAGTGATGCGCCATTAGTAGGCAAAACTGGTGCGCCATTAGTAGGCCTTTTCCTAGTAGTGAAAGCTCAAAGGACCAGCGCGGCATTGGCTTAACAGCTTGCCAGCAGAGTCCATTAGCTGTTGGAAAGATCTGGAGGCCGCATTCCTCTGGTGCGCCATTAGTATAACAGATACTAATGGCGCACCAGTGGTGCGCCATTAGTAAAAATTACTAATGGCGTGCTAGTAATGGTGCACCAGTGATGCGCCATTAGTAGGCAAAACTGGTGCGCCATTAGTAGGCCTTTTCCTAGTAGTGAAAGCTCAAAGGACCAGCGCGGCATTGGCTTAACAGCTTGCCAGCAGAGTCCATTAGCTGTTGGAAAGATCTGGAGGCCGCATTCCTCGAAAACTTTCAGGGCACTTATGTGCGACCACCAGATGCCGATGACTTGAGCCACATAATTCAGCAGCCAGAGGAATCGGCCAGGCAATTCTGGACACGGTTCCTAACAAAGAAAAATCAAATTGTCGACTGTCCGGATGCAAAGGCTCTAGCAGCTTTTAAGCACAACATCCGCAACGAGTGGCTAGCCTGGCACCTTGGTCAGGAAAAGCCGAAATCTATGGCATCCCTCACGACACTCATGACCCGCTTTTGTGCGGGAGAAGACAGCTGGCTGGCTCGCAGTAATAACATATCAAAGAACCGTGGTACTTTGGATACCAAGGATGGCAATGGCAGGTCACATCGCAACAAACATAAGCGCCGCATTAACAGCGACAATACGGAGGATACGACAGTCAATGCCGGATTCAAAGGCTCTAAACCCGGTCAGCGAAAAAAGCCATTTAAAAGAAGCACTCCAGGGCCGTCCTGTTTCGACCGTATACTCGATCGCTCGTGTCAAATACACGGCACCCCCGACAAGCTAGCCAACCACACCAATAGGGATTGTTGGGTGTTCAAGCAGGCTGGCAAGTTAATTGCTGAAAACAAAGATAAGGGGCCACATAGCGATGACGAGGAGGAGCCCCGGCAGCCGAATACCGGAGGACAGAAGAGGTTCCCCCCACAAGTGCGGACGGTGAACATGATATACGCAACCCACATCCCCAAGAGGGAGCGGAAGCGTGCGCTCAGGGACGTATATGCGTTGGAGCCAGTCGCCCCAAAGTTCAACCCATGGTCCTCCTGTCCGATCACCTTCGATCACAGGGACCATCCCACTAGTATCCGTCATGGCGGATTCACCGCACTGGTGTTAGTGAAGGAAATATGCCCTAGAGGCAATAATAAAGTTATTATTTATTTCCTTATATCATGATAAATGTTTATTATTCATGCTAGAATTGTATTAACCGGAAACATAATACATGTGTGAATACATAGACCAACAGAGTGTCACTAGTATGCCTCTACTTGACTAGCTCGTTAATCAAAGATGGTTATGTTTCCTAACCATGAACAAGGGGTTGTTATTTGATTAACGAGGTCACATCATTAGTAGAATGATCTGATTGACATGACCCATTCCATTAGCTTAGCACCCGATCGTTTAGTATGTTGCTATTGCTTTCTTCATGACTTATACATGTTCCTATAACTATGAGATTATGCAACTCCCGTTTACCGGAGGAACACTTTGGGTACTACCAAACGTCACAACGTAACTGGGTGATTATAAAGGAGTACTACAGGTGTCTCCAATGGTAAATGTTGGGTTGGCGTATTTCGAGATTAGGGTTTGTCACTCCGATTGTCGGAGAGGTATCTCTGGGCCCTCTCGGTAATGCACATCACATAAGCCTTGCAAGCACTGCAACTAATAAGTTAGTTGTGAGATGATATATTACGGAACGAGTAAAGAGACTTGACGGTAACGAGATTGAACTAGGTATTGGATACCGACGATCGAATCTCGGGCAAGTAACATACCGATGACAAAGGGAACAACGTATGTTGTTATGCGGTCTGACCGATAAAGATCTTCGTAGAATATGTAGGAGCCAATATGGGCATCCAGGTCCCGCTATTGGTTATTGACCGGAGACGTGTCTCGGTCATGTCTACATTGTTCTCGAACCGTAGGGTCCGCACGCTTAACGTTACGATGACAGTTATTATGAGTTTATGCATTTTGATGTACCGAAGGTTGTTCGGAGTCCCGGATGAGATCACGGACATGACGAGGAGTCTCAAAATGGTCGAGACGTAAAGATTTATATATTGGAAGCCTATGTTTGGACATCGGAAGTGTTCCGGGTGAAATCGGGATTTTACCGGATTACCGGAAGGGTTACCGGAACCCCCCGGGAGCCAAATGGGCCAACATGGGCCTTAGTGGAAAGGTGAGAGGGCAGCCCACATAGGGCTGCGCCTCCCCCCCTCTCCCTAGTCCTATTAGGACTAGGAGAGGGGCCGGCCACCTCTCTCCCTCTCTCCTTCAAGGATTCCTAGTTGGACTAGGATTGGAGGGGGGAGTCCTACTCCCGGTAGGAGTAGGACTCCTCCTGCGCCTCCCTATCTCTGGCCGGCCAGCCCCCCTCCCTCCATCCTTTATATACGGGGGCAGGGGACACCCATAGACACACAAGTTGATCCTTGAGATCGTTCCTTAGCCGTGTGCGGTGCCCCCTGCCACCAAATTCCACCTCGATCATACCGTTGTAGTGCTTAGGCGAAGCCCTGCGTCGGTAGTACATCAAGATCGTCACCACGCCGTCGTGCTGACGGAACTCCTCCCCGAAGCTTTGCTGGATCGGAGCCCGGGGATCGTCATCGAGCTGAACGTGTGCTAAGAACTCGGAGGTGCCGGAGTAACGGTGCTTGGATCGGTCGGATCGGAAAGAAGACGTACGACTACATCCTCTACGTTGTGTGATCGCTTCCGCAGTCGGTCTGCGTTGGTACGTAGACAACACTCTCCCCTCTCGTTGCTGTGCATCACCATGATCTTGCGTGTGCGTAGGAAATTTTTTGAAATTACTGCGTTCCCCAACAGTGGCATCCGAGCCTAGGTTTTATGGTTTGATGTTATATGCACGAGTAGAACACAAGTGAGTTGTGGGCGATACAAGTCATACTGCCTACCAACATGTCATACTTTGGTTCGGCGGTATTGTTGGTTGAGACGATCCGGACCAACCTTATGCGTACTCTTACGCGAGACCGGTTCCCTCGACGTGCTTTGCACATAGATGGCTTGCGGAAGACTGTCTCTCCAACTTTAGTTGAACCAAGTGTGACTACGCCCGGTCCTTGAGAAGGTTAAAACGGAGTCTATTTGACGAACTATCGTTGTGGTTTTGATGCCTAGGTGAGATGAGTTCTTACTTAAGCCCGTAGCAGCCACGTAAAACTTGCAACAACAAAGTAGAGGACGTCTAACTTGTTTTTGCAGGGTATGTTGTGATATGATATGGTCAAGGCATGATACTAATTTTATTGTATGAGATGATCATGTTTTGTAACTAAGTTATCGGCAACTGGCAGGAGCCATATGGTTGTCGCTTTATTGTATGCAATGCAATCGCGATGTAATGCTTTACTAGATTACTAAAACGGTAGTAATAGTCGTGGAAGCATAAGATTGGCGAGACGACAACGATGCTACGATGGAGATCAAGGTGTCGCGCCGGTGACGATGGTGATCATGACGGTGCTTCGGAGATGGAGATCACAAGCACAAGATGATGATGGCCATATCATATCACTTATATTGATTGCATGTGATGTTTATCCTTTTATGCATCTTATCTTGCTTTGATTGACGGTAGCATTATAAGATGATCTCTCACTAAATTATCAAGAAGTGTTCTCCCTGAGTATGCACCGTTGCCAAAGTTCGTCGTGCCCAGACACCACGTGATGATCGGGTGTGATAAGCTCTACGTCCATCTACAACGGGTGCAAGCCAGTTTTGCACACGCAGAATACTCAGGTTATACTTGACGAGCCTAGCATATGCAGATATGGCCTCGGAACACAGAGACCGAAAGGTCGAGCGTGAATCATATAGTAGATATGATCAACATAACGATGTTCACCATTGAAAACTACTCCATCTCACGTGATGATCGGTTATGGTTTAGTTGATTTGGATCACGTGATCACTTAGAGGATTAGAGGGATGTCTATCTAAGTGGGAGTTCTTAAGTAATATGATTAATTGAACTTAAATTTATCATGAACTTAGTCCTGGTAGTATTTTGCAAATCATGTTGTAGATCAATAGCCCGCGTTGTTGCTTCCATGTGTTTATTTTGATATGATCCTAGAGAAAATTGTTAGTAGCAATGATGCGGATTGGATCCGTGATCTGAGGTTTATCCTCATTGCTGCACAGAAGAATTATGTCCTTGATGCACCGCTAGGTGACAGACCTATTGCAGGAGCAGATGCGGACGTTATGAACGTTTGGCTAGCTCAATATGATGACTACTTAATAGTTTAGTGCACCATGCTTAATGGCTTAGAATCGGGACTTCAAAGACGTTTTAAACGTCATGGACCATATGAGATGTTCCAGGAATTGAAGTTAATATTTCAAGCAAAATACCCGAGTTGAGAGATATGAAGTCTCCAACAAGTTCTATAGCTAAAAGATGGAGGAGAATCGCTCAACTAGTGAGCATATGCTCAGATTGTCTGGGTACTACAATCGCTTGAATCAAGTGGGAGTTAATCTTCCAAATAAGATAGTGATTGACAGAATTCTCTAGTCACCATCACCAAGTTAGTAGAACTTCGTGATGAACTATGATATGCGAGGGATAACGGAAACAACTCCCAAGCTCTTCGTGATGCTGAAATCAACGAAGGTAGAAATCAAGAAAAACATCAAGTGTTGATGGTTGACAAGATCACTAGTTTCAAGAAAAGGGCAAAGGGAAGAAGGGGAACTTCAAAAGAACGGCAAGCAAGTTGCTACTCATGTGAAGAAACTCAAGTCTGGTCCTAAGCCTGAGACTAAGTGCTTCTACTGCAAAGGGACTGGTCACTAGAAGCGGAACTACCCCAAGTGATTGGCGGATAAGAAGGATGGCAAAGTGAACATAAGTATATTTGATATACATGTTATTGATGTGTACTTTACTAGTGTTTATAGCAAACCCTCAGTATTTGATACTAGTTCAGTTGCTAAGATTAGTAACTCGAAACGGGAGTTGCAGAATAAATAGAGACTAGTTAAGGGTGAAGTGACGATGTGTGTTGGAAGTGGTTCCAAGATTGATATGATCATCATCGCACACTCCCCATAATTTCGGGATTAGTGTTGAACCTAAATAAGTGTTATTTGGTGTTTTGCATTGAGCATGAATATGATTTGATCATGTTTACTGCAATATGGTTATTCATTAAAGTCAGAGAATAATTGTTGTTCTGTTTACATGAATAAAACCTTCGATGATCATACACCCAATGAAACAAGTTCGTTGGATCTCGATCGTAGTGATACACATATTGAAACCAAAAGATGCAAAGTTAATAATGATAGTGCAACTTATTTGTGGCACTGCCGTTTAGGTCATATTGGTGTAAAGCGCATGAAGAAACTCCATGCTGATGGGATTTCGGAATCACTTGATTATGAATCACTTGATGCTTGCGAACCATGCCTTTTGGGCAAGATGACAAAAACGCTGTTCTCCGGAACAATGGAGCGAGCAACAGATTTGTTGGAAATCATACATACTGATGTATGTGGTCCGATGAATATTGAGGCTCACGACAGGTATCATTATTTTCTGATCTTCACAGATGATTTGAGCAGATATGAGTATATCTACTTGATGAAACATAAGTCTGAAACATTTGAAAGGTTCAAAGAATTTCAGAGTGAAGTGAAAAATCATCGTGACAAGAAAATAAAGTTTCTACGATCTGATCGCGGAGACAAATATTTGAGTTACGAGTTTGGTCTTCAGTTAAAAACAATGTGAAATAGTTTCACTACTCACGCCATCTGGAACACCACAATGTAATGGTGTGTCCGGACGTCATAACCGTACTTTATTAGATATGGTGCAATCTATGATGTCTCTTGCCGATTTACCACTATCGTTTTGGGGTTATGCATTAGAGACAGCTGCATTCACGTTAAAAAGGGCACCATCTAAATCTGTTGAGACGACACTATATGAACTATGGTTTAGCAAGAAACCAAAGTTGTCGTTTCTTAAAAGTTTGGGGTTGTGATGCTTATGTGAAATTTTTTCATCCTGATAAGCTCAAACTCAAATCGGAGAAGTGCGTCTTCATAAGATATCCAAAGGAAACTATTGGATACACCTTCCATCACAGATCCGAAGGCAAAACTTTTGTTGCTAAAATTCGGAAACTTTCTGGAGAAGGAGTTTCTCTCGAAAGAAGTGAGTGGGAGGAAAGTAGAACTTGACGAGGTAACTGTACCTGCTCCCTTATTGGAAATTAGTACATCACAGAAAACTGTTTCTGCGACACCTATGCCAATTAGTGAGGAAGCTAATGATGATGATCATGAAGCTTCAGGACAAGATACTACTGAACCACGTAGATCAACCAGAGTGAGATCCGCACCAGAGTGGTACGGTAATCCTGTTCTGGAAGTCATGCTACTAGATCATGATGATCCTACGAACTATGAAGAAGCGATGGTGAGCCCAGATTCCGCAAAGTGGCTTGAAGCCATGAAATCTGAGATATGATCCATGTATGAGAACAAAGTATGGACTTTGATTGACTTGCCCGATGATCGGCAAGCCATAGAAAATAAATGGATCTTCAAGAGGAAGACGGACGCTGATAGTAGTGTTACTATCTACAAAGCTAGAATTGTCGCAAAAGGTTTTCGACAAGTTCAAGGTGTTGACTACGATGAGATTTTCTCACTCGTATCTATGCTTAAATCTGTCCGAATCATGTTAGCAATTGCCGCATTTTATGAAATCTGGCAAATGGATAAACAAAACTGCTTTCCTTAATGGATTTGCTAAAGAAGAGTTGTATACGATGCAACCAGAAGGTTTTGTCGATCCTAAAGGTGTTAACTAAATATGCAAGCTCCAGCGATCTATCTGTGGACTGGTGCAAACATCTCGGAGTTGGAATATACGCTTTGATGAGTTGATCAAAGCATATAGTTTTATACAGACTTGCGGTGAAGCCTGTATTTACAATAAAGTGAGTGGGAGCACTACAACATTTCTGATAAAGTTGATCGGAAATAATGTAGAATCATTCTGTAAAGCATAAAGGAGTGTTTGAAAGGAGTTTTTTCAAAGAAAGACTTCGGTAAAGCTACTTACATATTGAGCTTCAAGATCTATAGAGATAGATCAAGACGCTTGATAAGCTTTTCAATAAGTACATACCTTGACAAGATTTTGAAGTAGTTCAAAATGAAACAGCCAAAGAAAAAGGTTTCTTGCCTGTGTTACAAGGTGTGAAGTTGAGTAAAGACTCAAAGCCCGACCACGGCAGAAGATAGAAAGAGAATGAAAGTCATTCCCTATGCCTCATTCATAGGTTCTATAAAGTATGCCATGCTGTTTACCAGATCTATTGTATACCCTGCACTGATTTGGCAAGGGAGTACAATAGTGATCTAGGAGTAGATCACTGGACAACGGTCAGAATTATCCTTAGTGAAATAAGGATATGTTTCTCGATTATGGACGTGACAAAAGGTTCGTCGTAAAGGGTTACGCCGATACAAGTTTTGACACTAATCTAGATGACTCTAAGTCTCAATCTGGATACATATTGAAAGTGGGAGCAATTAGCTAGAGTAGCTCCATGCAGAGCATTGTTGACATAGAAATTTGCAAAATACTTACGGATCTGAATATGACAGACCCGTTGACTAAAATTATCTCACAAGCAAAACATGATCACACCTTAGTACTCTTTGGGTGTTAATCACATAGATATGTGAACTAGATTACTGAATCTAGTAAACCTTTTGAGTGTTGGTCACATGACGATGTGAACTATGGGTGTTAATCACATGGTGATGTGAACTATTGCTGTTAAATCACATGGCGATGTGAACTAGATTATTGACTCTAGTGCAAGTGGGAGACTGAAGGAAATATGCCCTAGAGGCAATAATAAAGTTATTATTTATTTCCTTATATCATGATAAATGTTTATTATTCATGCTAGAATTGTATTAACCGGAAACATAATACATGTGTGAATACATAGACCAACAGAGTGTCACTAGTATGCCTCTACTTGACTAGCTCGTTAATCAAAGATGGTTATGTTTCCTAACCATGAACAAGGGGTTGTTATTTGATTAATGAGGTCACATCATTAGTAGAATGATCTGATTGACATGACCCATTCCATTAGCTTAGCACCCGATCGTTTAGTATGTTGCTATTGCTTTCTTCATGACTTATACATGTTCCTATAACTATGAGATTATGCAACTCCCGTTTACCGGAGGAACACTTTGGGTACTACCAAACGTCACAACGTAACTGGGTGATTATAAAGGAGTACTACAGGTGTCTCCAATGGTAAATGTTGGGTTGGCGTATTTCGAGATTAGGGTTTGTCACTCCGATTGTCGGAGAGGTATCTCTGGGCCCTCTCGGTAATGCACATCACATAAGCCTTGCAAGCACTGCAACTAATAAGTTAGTTGTGAGATGATATATTACGGAACGAGTAAAGAGACTTGACGGTAACGAGATTGAACTAGGTATTGGATACCGACGATCGAATCTCGGGCAAGTAACATACCGATGACAAAGGGAACAACGTATGTTGTTATGCGGTCTGACCGATAAAGATCTTCGTAGAATATGTAGGAGCCAATATGGGCATCCAGGTCCCGCTATTGGTTATTGACCGGAGACGTGTCTCGGTCATGTCTACATTGTTCTCGAACCGTAGGGTCCGCACGCTTAACGTTACGATGACAGTTATTATGAGTTTATGCATTTTGATGTACCGAAGGTTGTTCGGAGTCCCGGATGAGATCACGGACATGACGAGGAGTCTCAAAATGGTCGAGACGTAAAGATTTATATATTGGAAGCCTATGTTTGGACATCGGAAGTGTTCCGGGTGAAATCGGGATTTTACCGGATTACCGGGAGGGTTACCGGAACCCCCCGGGAGCCAAATGGGCCAACATGGGCCTTAGTGGAAAGGTGAGAGGGCAGCCCACATAGGGCTGCGCCTCCCCCCTCTCCCTAGTCCTATTAGGACTCGGAGAGGGGCCGGCCACCTCTCTCCCTCTCTCCTTAAAGGATTCCTAGTTGGACTAGGATTGGAGGGGGGAGTCCTACTCCCGGTAGGAGTAGGACTCCTCCTGCGCCTCCCTATCTCTGGCCGGCCAGCCCCCCTCCCTCCATCCTTTATATACGGGGGCAGGGGACACCCATAGACACACAAGTTGATCCTTGAGATCGTTCCTTAGCCGTGTGCGGTGCCCCCTGCCACCAAATTCCACCTCGATCATACCGTTGTAGTGCTTAGGCGAAGCCCTGCGTCGGTAGTACATCAAGATCGTCACCACGCCGTCGTGCTGACGGAACTCCTCCCCGAAGCTTTGCTGGATCGGAGCCCGGGGATCGTCATCGAGCTGAACGTGTGCTAAGAACTCGGAGGTGCCGGAGTAACGGTGCTTGGATCGATCGGATCGGAAAGAAGACGTACGACTACATCATCTACGTTGTGTGATCGCTTCCGCAGTCGGTCTGCGTTGGTACGTAGACAACACTCTCCCCTCTCGTTGCTGTGCATCACCATGATCTTGCGTGTGCGTAGGAAAATTTTTGAAATTACTGCGTTCCCCAACAGTTAGACCCAATTATTGATGGATTTCACCTCACTCGAGTCCTTATGGATGGCGGCAGTAGCCTGAACCTGCTTTACCAGGACACAGTGCGCAAAATGGGTATAGACCCCTCAAGGATCAAACCCACAAAAACGACCTTTAAAGGCATCATACCAGGTATAGAGGCCCATTGCACAGGCTCAGTCACACTGGAAGTGGTCTTCGGATCCCCGGATAACTTCCGAAGTGAAGAGTTAATCTTTGATATAGTCCCGTTCCGAAGTGGCTATCATGGACTGCTCGAGCGAACCGCATCTGCGAAATTCAATGCGGTACCGCATTATGCATACCTCAAGCTCAAGATGCCAGGACCTCGGGGGGGGGGGTCATCACAGTTAATGGAAACACAGAGCGCTCTCTCCGCATGGAGGAGCACATTGCGACCCTCGCAGCAGAAGCGCAAAGCAGCCTCTCAAGGCAATCCACCAGTTTGGCGTTTCAAGACGCAGACACCTTCAAGCGTGCTCTGAGTAATCGACAACTAGACCACCAGGCACGATCTGAGCTCGCGTAGCAGTGCGGCCCCCACCCCGGCCCAAGCCAAACGGTGAAATTGTGCCACGGATACATAATTACGCATTAAAAATACCATGGGCACAGGCGGTGAGGGGGGCACAACTACGGCACGCCCCAATACGTGGCTTAAACCGCACTAGGGGCTTCCCGCTTTGTTATTTTTCTCTTTCATGACTTAAATCTCTGGAAACCCTGTCCGGCAGCATGATTGCCGAACACATGATGCAGCAACCAAGGAGGCAGAAAGCTACGTCACACCACGGAACTCCCAGGTGGATTACGATAGCGAGTGAAATATTTGCTTTAATACTATTCCTCAGCTTGCCCTTGGAAGGGACATAGTCCTACTTTTTGCTTATCGCACTATCTGTATCATTCTGCTTTAACGCACCTTTTTGAATAAACAATGCATAACATTACGACTATTATTGCATTCTAGTTTTATATATATGTGTTCATTAATGATGCCTTGCAACCGTACACTTTGGTACGACCAATACACCAGGGGCTTAAGTACTCCACATTATGGTGGGAAAAGTCCGAACACTTTCACAAGTGCGGCACCCCGAACTTATAGCATTATATGCATCAGCTCCGAATCATGTCTTTGGTCAAATGTTGGGTTTGCCCGGCTCCTATGTTTTGGTACCATACGTTCCGCTCTATCGGCTAAGGTAGCACTAGGAGAACTACTGCGATTGTGCCCCGGTTCTATTGGGCTAAACACCTCAGTAGAGAAAGCTAAAACTGACTGTCATGATAAGGCGAGAGACTGGTCGCTGTTCGGCGAGGTTTCGAGTCCCTAAAGACTTATGCCGCTTAGAGCGAGGAGCCGGTCCTGTCTGGCTTAAAGGCGTGTATCGCGTTCCGAATTTGGCCTTCCGAATACCAGGGGCTTCGCTGAAATTTAAAATTATAGAATTCTATGGCAAAGTGAGAGTGATAAAGCAGTATTAGTCTAGCTGCCTTGTTCGCTGTGCTGAGCACCTCCCTCGAAGGACCCGAGAATGGGAACAAGAGTGCTCAGGTTTATTCCGAACACCCCAGCACTCGCGGCATGGGGGCAGAAGCCGAGGACTAGCCATCTCTCAAATTGGATAAACAGCCAAACAGAAGGTAATATTTTAAATTCAAACAAGCGTTGCATAGCGCATATGAAACAAGTTTTCATCATACAGGATCACACGAGCAAGTTTACTCAAATATTACATCCTTTGGACATTCGTCCACTACAAGACGAGCACCCTTCAGGACACCCTCATAATAAATTTTAGGGGTGCGATGCTCCTTGCCCTGCGGCGGTCCTTCCTTGATCAGCTTCACGGCGTCTAGCTTGGCCCATTGCACCTTCACATGGGCGAAAGCCCGGCGTGCACCTTCGATGCGGACGGACCGCTTGACGACTTCCAGCCGTGGGCAGACATCCACAAGCCGCCTCACCAAGCCAAAGTAGCTGTTCGAAAGGGCGTCGCCAGGCCACAGTCGGACTATAAAGCCCTTCATGGCCTATTCGGCCGCCTTGTGTAGCTCGACCAGCTGCTTCAGCTGGTCGCTCATAGGCACCGGGTGTTCGGTCCCAGTATACTGAGACCAGAACAGCTTCTCCGTTGAGCTTCCCTCCTCGGCCTGGTAAAACTATGCGGCATCCAACACGCCGCGGGGCAAATCTGCGAATGCTCCTGGAGAGCTCCGGATTCGGGTAAGTAATAGGTAATTTACTTTCACATGCTTGCTTTGCATATAAAATACCTTACCCGTCGCTATTTTCTTCATCGCGTCAATCTCCTGGAGGGCCTTTTGGGCTTCGGCCTTGGCACTCTTTGCACTCTCAAGGGCCGCGGCAAGCTCAGACTCTCGCGTCTTCAAGTCAAGCTCCAACGCCTCGTGCTTCATCACGAGTGCCTGGAGCTCTTGCTGCACCTCGCCCACCCGAGCCTCTTACCTTTCCTGCTCGGTGCGCTCCTTGGCCGCTTTATCTTCGGCCTCGGACAACGCTTGCTTTAGGGTCGCCACTTCGGTCGTGGCCCCTGGCAAATTCTTGATGATCCTGTCATTTTGTAATGGCATTCTTTTTATACATATCCATAGACTAGGTACTACTTACCTTTGTTCTCCTCGAGCTGCCTCTTGGCAAGGCCGAGCTCGTCCTTGGACCCTTTAAGGTCCTGCTTCAGTGCGGCGACCTCCGAAGTCAGTGCGGCAGATGCCAGCAGCGAAGCCTACATACGCATATTGACATACTTATATTAGACTCCTGCGATATTGTTTGATCCTTTGTTCGGCTTTTCTTTGTGAACACCGAACAGAGCATCAGGGGCTACTTTCTATGTGGTAATATTTTTCCTATATTTTAAACACTTACCTCAAAGCCTGTTAGAAGGCTGGCACAGGCTTCAATCAATCCGCTCTTGGCGGACTGAACCTTCTGGACCACCGCACTGATAATGGTATGGTGCTCCTCGTCGGTGGAAGCGCTGCGAAGCGCTCCCATCAGAATGTCCGGCGTCTCTGGATGGACAGAGGTCACCGGCACAGGTGTCTTGCCCCTCTTGGAAGGAGGCCGCCTGACCGAGTCCGGAACCATTGGAGGTTCCAGCATGGTGTTCGGCTGAGGGCCGAACTCGGAGCCCTCAGGGGCCTTGTTCCCTCTGCTCCCGGAGTTCAGAAGGTCGCCTTGAGGCGCCTCTGGGACTGTCTCCCCTCGACCCGGTGCCTCTTGAGACAATACCTTGGCGTCATCCGCAGGGCAAGGGGAGGTGGCGGTCGGAAGTAGATCACTATCCATATCCGATGAGCCCAGGAAGCCGTCCGACGATACATCGATACGGGCTCGTGGCGGCCTGCATGATCATATTCGGCGTTAGGGGAAGCAGTGCGACAAATGAATGCTATGAGTTACTCTGGTATCTGAATACTTACGACTTCGCCAGGGGCTTGGCCCTGAGCAGCCACTCGTCTTTGCCTTCGGCGGCGGTGGTGGAACTGTCCGGAGGGAGAGTCCTTCCCTTCTTGGACCCTTTAGCCTCCCCAGTTGGGGCGGCCTTCCTTTTCTTGTCTCCCCCAACTGAAGGGGGGGCATCTTCTTCTTCCTCCTCGTCTTCGGGGGAGGAGTGTGTCGCAGGGTTATCGGACGATGAGTCTGATGACGCCTGGCGTCGGGAACTCTTTCGGGTTCCCTTGGCCTTCTTGGTCTTCTCCGGCACCTTGTAAGGAGCCGGAGTCACCATCTTCGTGAGGAGAGCGTCTGCTAGGCCTTCGGGCAAAGGAGCCGGACAGTCGATCTATCCGGCCGTCTCCTGCCTGTCCTATCAAAGGTACGGGAGCTTAGATCCCCCATAGAGCCAAACTATGAAAAACAAGTATCCTGTGAGAGGTAAAATGGCTTACCATGCTGGCTTGGCGCTTCGCGCAGAATCCGCGATCCTCAGTAGTGGGATGGGGAACCTCGGCACCCTTGAATAGCACCTTCCAGGCATCCTCGTGAGTTGTGTCCAAGAGCTTGTTTAGAGTTCGGTGCTAGGCCGGGTCGAACTAACACAAGTTGAAAGCCCATCGTTGGCACGGGAGGATCCGGCGGATGAGCATGACCTGGACTACGTTGACGGGTTTGAGCTTCTTGTTCACCATGTTTTGAATACATGTTTGGAGTCCGGTCAGCTCTCCCGAACTACCCAGGAGAGGCCCTTCTCTTGCCAGGAGGTGAGCCGCGTGGGAATGCCAGATCGGAACTCAGGGGCCGCTGCCCATTTAGGGTCACGCGGCTCGGTGATGTAGAACCACCCCGATTGGGCATCTTTCCCACCATGGCGCCTCCGCACTCCGCCTGGCAGCTTCTCACTACCTTCAGCTTGACATTGAAGGTCTTCAGCCATAAGCCGAAGTGGGGCTTGATGCGGAGGAAGGCCTCGCACATGACGATAAACGCCGACATGTTGAGGATGAAGTTCGGGGCCAGATCGTGGAAATCCAGGCCATAGTAGAACATGAGCCCCCAGGCAAATGGGTGGAGAGGGAATCCTAGTCCGTGGAGGAGATGGGTAAGGAACACTACCCTCTCATGGGGCCTGGGGGTGGGGATGAGCTGCCCCTCATCTGGGAGCTGGTGCGCGATGTCGTTGGGCAGGTATCCGGCTCTCCTCAGCTTCTTGATGTGTCCCTCCGTGACGGAGGAGACCATCCACCTTCCTCCCTCTCCGGACATGGTTGGAGAAGGTCGAGGTGGGAAATGCGGACTTGGGCGCTGGAGCTCGAGTGTGCGAAAATGGATGAGCAAAGGAGGAAGAAGGCATGGATGAAAAGGTGCATCCTTATCCCTTTATATGGGCGGCCAAAACTATGCGCCCCCACTAGCCTGGTAAAACTCGCTTATCCCCCAAGCGTCTTAATCGATGGCGCGGTTGGGTTACCCATGCCCGTATTGATGAGAATCCCGTGATAAAAAACTGCCTCGCATTATGTGCGGGGCTAGTTAAAGGAAACGGTTCGAATAATCACCGGGCCATGGCATAATGTCGTGTTGCCAAAACAAGCCAGCAAATTGGATTTGTGGAAATATTATTCTCTCTACGGTGGTATGTGGAACTTATTTTGCAGGGTCGTACACTATCCTTGTATTCAAATTCTTCCGTGGTGTATTCGGAGGAGGAACCCGCCTTGCAATGCCGAAGACAATATTGCGCGCCATACTCATCGTCATTGAAAGCTTGGTTCAGGGGCTACTGAGGGGGTCCTGGATTAGGGGGTCTCCGGTCAGCCGGATTATATCCTTTGGGACTGTTGGACTATGAAGATACAAGATTGAAGACTTCGTCCCATGTCCGGATGGGACTCTCCTTGGCATGGAAGGCAAGCTTGGCAATACGGATATGTAGATCTCCTTCCTTGTAACCGACTCTGTGTAACCCTAGCCCCCTCCGGTCTCTATATAAACCAGAGGGTTTTAGTCCGTACAATAACAGACAGTCATACCATAGGCTAGCTTCTAGGGTTTAGCCTCTCTGATCTCGTGGTAGATCTACTCTTGTACTACCCATATCATCAATATTAATCAAGCAGGACGCAGTGTTTTACCTCCATCAAGAGGGCCCGAACCTGGGTAAAACATCGTGTCCCCTGCCTCCTGTTACCATCCGCCTTAGACGCACAGTTCGGGACCCCCTACCCGAGATCCGCTGGTTTTGACACTGACAATGTTCTTTGATGGTTCCAAGATGTTGAATGGTTCTAGTGCTGGGGTGGTTCTGGTATCCCCCCGAGGAGACAAGCTCAGATATGTCCTCCAGATTCACTTTGATTCCTCCAATAACGAAGCAGAATATGAAGCACACCTGGATGGGTTGCGTATGGCCATCTCACTCGGCGTCCATCGCCTCATGGTCTATGGTGACTCAGATTTGGTAGTCAAACAAGTGATGAAGGAGTGGGACGTCAGAAGCCCAGCCATGACTGGTTACTGCAACGCGGTGAGGAGGTTGGAAAAGAAGTTTGAGGGGTTAGAGCTCCATCATGTACCCCGACTAAAAAATCAAGCAGCAGATGATTTAGCAAAGATAGGCTCCAAGAGAGAATCTATTCCCGGCGATGTGTTCTTGGAGCATATTCATGCACCTTCAGTTCAAGAAGATCCTTTCGCTGAAGAGCCCCCGCAGCCTAGGAGTGCCATGGATCCGACTGAAGTCGATGTCCCAGCCGTGGTCGACTTAGTCATGGAGGTGTTGGTCATCACTCCCGATTGGACTGTGCCATACATTGCATATATCCTAAGGAAAGAGCTTCCAGAGGATGAAGAAGAGGCCCGACAGATCGTCCGTCGATCCAAGGCCTTTACTGTAATAAGAGGTCAACTGTTCAGAGAAAGTGCAACTGGGGTCAACCAGAAATGCATAACGCCAGAAGAAGGCCATGAGCAAACGAAATGGTGAAAGTTATAGTCGATAGATGTGAAGGCTGCCGGTTCTACTCCAACATGCTACACAAACCTGTGTCATCCCTTAAGACCATCCCACTCGTCTGGCCCTTTACTATTTGGGGATTGGACATGGTTGGGCCATTGAGGACTGGTAGGAGTGGCTTCACTCATGTGCTCATAGCAGTCGACAAGTTTACCAAATGGATCGAAGCCAAGCCTATTATGAATCTTGAAGCTAGTACTACTGTCAGTTTCATCAGAGAGTTGATTTTCAGATATGGGGTTCCGCACAGCATCATCACTAACAACGGCTCGAACTTCGATTCCGATGAGTTCAGAACCTTCTGTGCCTCACAAGGCACACGAGTTGACTATGCTTCAGTCGCCCATCCCCAGTCGAATGGACAAGCAAAAAGAGCAAATGGCCTGATTCTCAAAGGACTGAAACCCCGACTGATGCGAGATCTCAAGCACGCAGCGGGCGCCTGGGCTGATGAACTTCCATCAGTTCTCTGGGGATTGAGGACAACTCCTAATCGGTCAACTGGTCGAACTCCTTTTTTCTTGGTCTATGGAGCTGAAGCTATTCTCCCGAGCGACTTGCTTCATAATGCACCACGAGTTGAGCTTTTCTCTGAAGATGAAGCAGAACAAGCTCGGCAAGACGCAGTCGACCTCCTAGAGGAGGAAAGAGAGATGGCCTTGATCCGGTCGACCATTTATCAACAAGACTTGCGTCGATTCCACGCTAGACACGTGAAAGGTCGAGCCTTTCAAGAGGGAGACTTGGTTCTTCGAGTGGATCAGCAGAAACCACACAAGCTCGCCCCAGCTTGGGAAGGTCCCTTCATTATCACCAGAGTGCTCCACAATGGAGCATACCACCTTTACAGTGTCGAGCATAAGAAGGACGAGCCACGGGCTTGGAACGCGGAGCTGCTCCGCCCCTTTTATACTTAAGCACTCGTTCGAATAAAATGTAATAAGAAATACCTTTGTAATTTGTCCATCAAAGACAAGAGCTTTACAGTCATCTCGTACGATTGTTGTTGTTTTTATTTACCTCTGAAATCCCCCAGTGCGTGGGCTTAGCCGCGAATCCATTTCGCCTAAGTTCGAAAGAAAATCCTACCGAGTGATGAGCAAGCCTCTCACTCGGGGGCTTAGCGGCGAATCCGTTTTGCCTAAGTTCGAAAGAAAATCCTACCGAGTGGTGAGCAAGCCTCTCACTCGGGAGCTTAGCTACAGTCCAGTACTCGCCTAAGTTTGTAAAATCCTACCGAGTGGTGAGCAAGCCTATCACTCGGGGGCTTAGCTGTAGTCCAGTACTCGCCTAAGTTTGTAAAATCCTACCGAGTGATGAGAAAGCCTCTCACTCGGGGGCTTAACCGTGAATCCGTTTCGCCTAAGTTCGAAAGAAAATCCTACCTAGTGGTGAGCAAGCCTCTCACTCGGGGGCTTAGCTGCAATCGAGTACTTGCCTAAGTTTGTAAAATCCTACCGAGTGGTGAGCAAGCCTCTCACTTGGGGGCTTAGCTGCAGTCCAGTACTCGCCTAAGTTTGGAAAATCCTACCGAGTGGTGAGCAAGCCTCTCACTCGGGGGCTTAGCTGCAGTCCAGTACTCGCCTAAGTTTAAAAAAATCCTACCGAGTGGTGAGCAATCCTCCCACTTGGGAGCTTAGCTGCAGCCCAGTACTCGCCTAAGTTTGTAAAATCCTACCGAGTGGTGAGCAAGCCTCTCACTCGGGGGCTTAGTTGCAGTCCAGTAATCGCCTAAGTTTGTAAAATCCTACCGAGTGGTGAGAAAGCCTCTCACTCGGGGGCTTAGCTGCAGTCCAGTACTCGCCTAAGTTTGTAAAATCCTACGGAGTGGTGAGCAAGCCTCTCACTCGGGGGCTTAGCTGCAGTCCAGTACTCCCCTAAGTTTGTAAAATCCTACCGAGTGGTGAGCAAGCCTCTCACTCGGGGGCTTAGCTGCAGTCCAGTACTCGCCTAAGTTTGTAAAATCCTACCGAGTTGTGAGCAATCCTCCCACTTCGGGGCTTAGCCGCAGTCCAGTACTCTCCTAAGTTTAAAAAAAATTCTACCGAGTGGTGAGCAATCCTCCCACTCGGGGGCTTAGCTGCAGTCCGGTACTCGCCTAAGGTTATAAAATCCTACTGAGTGGTGAGCAATCCTCCCACTCGGGGGCTTAGCTGCAGTCCAGTACTCGCCCAAGTTTGTAAAATCCTACCGAGTGGTGAGCAATCCTCCCACTCGGGGGCTTAGCTGCAGTCCAGTATTCACCTAAGTTCGTAAAAACCTACCGAGTGGTGAGCAATCCTCCCACTCAGGGGCTTAGCTGCAGTCCAACACTCGCCTAAGTTTGTAAAATCCTACCGAGTGATGAGCAATCCTCCCACTCGGGGGCTTAGCTGTAGTCTAGTACTCGCCTAAGTTTGTAAAATCCTACCGAGTGATGAGCAATCCTCCCACTCGGGGGCTTAGCTGCAGTCCAGTACTCGCCTAAGTTTGTAAAATCCTTTCCCTAAGAGCTGCACCACAAATACAACATACGCTCCATCCTTGTCCGCAAGGACGACGAAGCGCAGGTTGACTGCAACCTTCTCCTCTGAGCTATGCGACAAGTACAACGTGCGCTCCATCCTTGTCCGCAAGGACGGCGAGGCGCAGGTTGAGTGCAACCTTCTCCTCCGAGCTACACCACAAATACAATAGAGTAGATCCCAAAAGCAATCGCAAGTATACTCAAAAGCAGTTCGGATAAATCCTAAAGTTCCAAGCAACAAATCAAGAATATTCGAGCATCAAGCGCGAAGGGGTTTAATGGTTACAGCAACCACTCGGCATTCTGAGGCAAATTTAAGGCAGGTTTAAATCTCGTAGTTTGTTCACTCGGCAGGAGGAGGGCTGGCGGGTTCGACGAATGCGTCCAAGTCGATTCCATCTGCGATCCGAGTGGCAGCAATGATGAAAGTCCCCATAAAGGACTGGAATTCGTGCCTTTTGGTGTTGGTGACCTTGATCGCCGCCAGCTTGTCTTCACGAGCTTCCTTGCAGTGGACTCTGACCAAGGACAATGCCACGTCAACACCACACCGGGCAGATGACTTCTTCCATTCTTGCACTCAACCAGGAATCTTGTTGAGCCGAGCCATCAGAGATTCCAGGTCATTTTGAAGCGTCGCCCCTGGCCAGAGTGATGAGTCAATCCGTGAAACTGCCACCTTCAGGCGTGCGAGATAACTTGTGACGCTGGGGACACGGGATTCCAGTCGAAGCACGTTCATGGCAGTCCCGTCGCAGACTGGAGAAACGATAGGGTCTAGACCAGTATCGATCCTTCCGGTTTCCTCATGAAAGTTTTGGCAGAATTCTACAGTCAAAGAGTTATTGAGTCGACTGTATAGGATTAACTTGCAAGGAGCAAAGCAGTCGGATTAAAAGGAGTATCTTCCAGCATAAGATAGAGCTTCTTAGCAAGAGTTCTCAGATAGGCTTCCATGTCATTTCTCTTGCGGACCGCAGACTCCATCTTCTCATTCAGGGCAATCTTATCCTTCTTCAAACGACTTACTTCTCGGTTAGACTCATTGAGATAGGACTTCAGCTTGTTCACCTCCCCTTCCAACGCTCCGACCGAAGCCAGCTTCTGGTCTACAAGGGCAGTCTTGTCTTGAGCTTCCTTCTATGCAGCTGCAAGGTCCAAGTCTTTCTTCTCCAGAGCCAACCTCATTTTCTCTGCAAAAGAAGCAATCGGATCAAACAAGAGATCAAAGAGATATCTTAAAAGATGATCAACATGAACAGTCGACAGGCAGCTACCTTCCAAACCAGCAGCTTCATCTTCGGCTTTCTTCAACTTTTGTCAGGCCAACTCCAAGTCGAGGTTGAGTTGCCTCTGCTTCTCCTCAAACTTGGCAAATTTAGAAATGAGAGAACAAGATTTCTACAGGAGGTAAAAGACGTGTCAATCGACAAGATCAAAGGTTATTTACTTCCGAGTGAATAAAACTTCAAAGTTCACTTACACCCCAGCCGACTGCCCGCAGTCGATTGCGGTCTCGGGGACTACACCCAGCGGGTGCACTTGGCGTGCCCCCACTGATTCAGACCCAACTCGACCGGTCCACCCGGGTCAAGTAAAAAAAACTATTCAGACCCCAGTCGACTGCCAGCAGTCGACCACGGTCTCGGGGACTACACCCACTGGGTGCACTTGACGTGCCCCCACTGGTTCGGATCTCATTCGACTGGTTCGACCGGGTCGAGTAGAAGAAGAGAACATAAAAAGACCTCAGACCCCAGTCGACTGCCCGCAGTCGACTGCGGTCTCGGGGACTACACCCAGTAGGTCCACTTAGCGTGCCCTCACCGGTTCAGATCCCACTTTCCCAGGCCGAATGGAAGAGCGCGAATACCAAAGACAACAAAACACCCAGTGGGTGTACAGATTTGACGCAAACAAGACTGGGCGTACAGACTTGATGCAAACAATAAGAGATTGTATGAAAGAAAATATTTCGGGTAGCATATCCTAATAGAACAAGGTCAGTCGAAAGTTTACTTACCTGGACATTGGCCCGGAGAGCAGCGCTGGCGTCGTAAGCAGCCTGGCTATTCTCGTGCACCGTCTTCATCTGCTCCATCATCATGTTAGCCAGACGGATGGCTTCCGTAGCCATGTCCGACTAGTTTTCCGGAACATGGTAGTTGGTGAAGAAGGGGGCAGACGACCCAGGTGCGGTAGCTTGGAGCTCCGAAGCATGAAGTTGGACGACTGAAGGGAACACCGGTTCAATCGACGGTGCAGGGCGCTCACTCGACAATGGTACATCGAAAGTTATAGAGGCCCCGCCCGTGTCTTTACATTGTCAGGCAGTTGGTGTGGTCGTCGGTCCCTGCTAAGACGTCTTGCCAGCTGCTACTTTTTTGTTCTTTCTGGGCCTAGGGGCCACATCTTCATCATCATCTGGAAGATCGATGACGTTGGGTGGAGATGCAGAGAAATCAGTCGACCCCAAGTGAATCGCTAGAATTTAATCGACCAAGTAATTAAGAACAAGATCATAAGAGTTTTTACCTGGGTTGGAGGTAACCGCGTCTTCCATCTCCTCATCTCGATATTGGTAGGAAGAAGTTCCAGATGTAGCAGCACTGCAAATGTCAACATTCAGTCGGTTACATTCTGTTGCTCGAGTCGACCAAAAGAATAGATCAGATGATTACCCGGAGATGGTGGGGACGGTCACTTTGATTCTGGGCAAAGCCTTCGGTGGTTTAGAGGAGGTGGCTTTCTATGCTTTTGGCGTAGGAGGCGGCACAATCTTGGATTGTTTTGATATCTTCTAAGTCGGCGCTAGCGAAGACGTCCGAGGGCGCTTCGAAGATGGCCCAGTCGGTGCAGCCGCCAGGACCGGGGTGCTCGCCGGGTCTTGAGCGTGCTTGGATCTTCTCTCTCTGCGAGGAGGCGAGTCGACCTCCTCGTTATCACTCGAGTCGTCACTCTCCTCGTCCTGCTCCGCATCCGAGTGCCACTCGCCACTCTCGCCCCCGCTCGCCCCTTCCTCGACGTCTTGCTCTTGCACTCCATTGGGCATCGAGTAGATATCAATAAGAGCCTGAAAAGACAATGAACGAAAGAAATACAATGGACTGTTAAGAAAGTGTTACAAAGTGAATCGAGAAGATAGTTGACAAAGAAGAATTATACCTGTTCCGGCTGGCGCGAATGGTCGAATGGAATCACCCTCCTAGACCCCCGAGGATTATCTTTGTTGCCGGTGATTCCTCTCAGCCACTTCTCCACTATGTCTTCACTAACGTCCTCCGGGTGGATCCGAGTGGAGTCCTCGAGTCCCGAGTACATCCACATCGGATGGTCACGGGCTTGAAGTGGTTGGATGCGTCGACTGAGAAAAACCTCCAGCAGGTCCAATCCAGTCACCCCGTCACGGACAAGTTGGACGACCTGCTCGACCAACGCCTTCACCTGCGCCTTCTCTTCCAGGATCACCCTCAAGGAGGAGGGCTTCTCCACTCGATCCAAGAAAAAGGGGGGAAGTCCAGTCGACTGACCCGGGGTCGGCTGGTCCTTGCAGTAAAACCAGGTCGACTGCCAGCCCCGGACCAAGTCAGGAAGGATCATAGCTGGGAAGGTGCTCTTATTCCTCATTTGGATTCCAAGGCCCCCGCACATTTGAATCACGTGCGTCCTCTCGTCAGTTGGGTTGGCCTTCTTGACCGACTCCCAGCGGCAGGTGAATATGTGCTTGAATAGACCCCAGTGCGGTCGACAACCCAAGAAATTTTCACACATCGACACAAAGGCAGCAAGATACACTATGGTGTTTGGAGTGAAGTGGTGGAGTTGAGCCCTGAAGAAGTTCAAAAGGCCACAAAAGAAAGGATGGGGAGGCAAAGAGAACCCGCGGTCGACATGAGTGGCAAGGAGAACACACTCACCCTCCAGCGGCCGCGGCTCGGTCTCATTCCCCGGGAGCCGCGCCGATTCGTGGGGGATCAATCCCCCCTCAACCAGGTCGTCGAGGTCATCCTGGCTGATCGTCGAGCGAATCCAATCGCCCTGGATCCATCCCGGAGGCAAGCCAGACCTTGACGAGGATCCGCCCCGGCTGGTCCTCTTTCCTTTTGCCTTCGCGGTCTCCTTCTTCGCGCGCTCCAACGCCACTATCTTCTCCTTTATCATGGCGGCGGATCGAGTCCGAGCGAGGCTACAACGCCGAGAGTGGAAGCGGGCGCAGCGGAGAAATCTGAGGAAGAAGAAATAGAATGAGGGGCACTGTTCAAAAGCCCGGTCCGGTGCCTTTTATAAGGTCACTTCTGAGTGACTGACTTGTAGGCCCGGACGATCTAAACAAATCCCGCAACAGTCGCGCGCGCGATACGTGGCGAAAAAGGTGGCGCAGTAATCGAGGCGACCTGCCTAATCCGTCCCGATTACCACGGCCTCGCCCGTCCGGCGCGCTTCCCAAAATTCAAATCCCGCGAAATCCACGGACAGCGGAACAACTTGTCGGACGGAAGACATCCTCCGCATCATCATTCGGAACTCTACCGTAAAAGTTCACTCGACAAAAACTAAGAATGGACCAAGGCGACTGAAAAAGAAGTTGGTTTCATCCCCTCAGTTCATTGATCCAGAGCAAGATATACTCATAGCACGAAAAATGAGTCGGAAGTGTTCTCAACTCCTTCCTCACTCAAACCCCGATCCATTCGGGGGCTAATGATGAAGCTATGTACCTAGGGTAGGGTCATGGATCTGTTCAAGATACCATCCCCAAGGACACCCCTAAAGGTACCAAGAGCATTCGAAGAAAAATCATCATCCACTCGACCATGAAGTTATGTTCCACTCGACAATCCTGAAGACACTCGACCGTATAGATAATCACTCGACTACCAGAAGGTCTAGAGCCTCTCCACTCTACAATGGTTGGGAATTAAGTCATAGCTTTAATGGTCATTATGTATCTTTATTGCAGGCGTTACCAGTAACACCCACATCTTTATGTACCTTAAACCCTCTGTGACGTGGGCTGGCTGAGGTCCTGACACACTCTATATAAAGCACCCCCCTCCACAAGCACAAGGGTTCGCACTTTCTGTAACACACACGCATATAATCCAATCGACCGCCTCCGGGCTCTGAGACGTAGGGCTGTTACTTCCTCCGAGAAGGGCATGAACTCGTAAAACTCCCGAGTACAACTCCTCCATAGATAAGATCTTGCCTCTACATTCCTACCCCCCCATTCTACTGTCAGACTTAGAACCACGACAGTGCCCCCTTTCCTTCTCTTCCTCTCTCCCTTCCTTCCCTTCTCCTACTCCTACTAGGAAAGGAGGAGTC
Organism: Triticum monococcum; assembly: GCA_034509565.1. Classification (NCBI taxonomy): domain Eukaryota; kingdom Viridiplantae; phylum Streptophyta; class Magnoliopsida; order Poales; family Poaceae; genus Triticum; species Triticum monococcum. The sequence continues at coordinate 553,016,793 of CM067841.1, read as the reverse complement.
CTACTCCCGGTGGGAGTAGGACTCCCCCCTTGGCGCGCCCTCCTCCTTGGCCGGCCGCCTTCCCCCTAGCTCCTTTATATACGGGGGCAGGGGGCACCCCATGGACACAACCATTGATCATTGATCTCTTAGCCGTGTGCGGTGCCCCCTCCACCATAACCCACCTCGGTCATATCGTAGCGGTGCTTAGGCGAAGCCCTGCGTCGGTAGCATCATCATCACCGTCACCACACCGTCGTGCTGACGAAGCTCTTCCCAGAAGCTCTATTGGATCGTGAGCTCGAGGGACGTCATCGAGCTGAATGTGTGCTGAACGCGGAGGTGCCGTACATTCAGTGATGAGGATCGGTTGATCGATCGTGAAGATGTACGACTACATCAACCACATTGTTATAGAGCTTCCGCTTATGGTCTACAAGGGTACATAGACAACACTCTCCCCTCTCGTTGCTATGCATCACCATGATCTTGCGTGTGTGTAGGAATTTTTTTGAAATTACTGCGTTCCCAATAGTGGCATCCGAGCCAAGTTTATGCATAGATGTTATATGCACGAGTAGAACACAAGTGAGTTGTGGGCGATACAAGTCATGCTGCTTACCAGCATGTCATACTTTGGTTCGGCGGTATTGTTGGATGAAGCGGCCCGAACCGGCATTACGCGTATGCTTATGCGAGACTAGTTCTACCGATGTGCTTTGCACACAGGTGGCTGGCGGGTGTTAGTTTCTCCAAATTTAGTTGAACCGAGCGTGACTACGCCCGGTCCTTGTGAAGGTTAAAACAACACTAACTTGACGAAATATCGTTGTGGTTTTGATGCGTAGGTAAGAACGGTTCTTGCTCAGCCAGTAGCAGCCACGTAAAATTTGCAACAACAAAGTAGAGGACGTCTAACTTATTTTTGCAGGGCATGTTGTGATGTGATATGGTCAAGACATGATGCTATATTTATTGTATGAGATGATCATGTTTTGTAACGGAGTTATCGGCAACTGATAGGAGCCATATGGTTGTCGCTTTATTGTATGCAATGCAATCGCCCTGTAATTGCTTTACTTTATCACTAAGCGGTAGCGATAGTCGTATAAGCAATAGTTGGCGAGACGACAACGATGCTACGATGGAGAGCAAGGTGTCGCGCCGGTGACGATAGTGATCATGACGGTGCTTTGGAGATGGAGATCAAAGGCACAAGATGATGATGGCCATATCATATCACTTATATTGATTACATGTGATGTTTATCCTTTATGTATCTTATTTTTCTTTGTTTGACGGTAGCATTATAAGATGATCTCTCACTAAATTTCAAGGTAAAAGTGTTCTCCCTGAGTATGCACCATTGCCAAAGTTCGTCGTGCCGAGACACCATGTGATGATCGGGTGTGATAAGCTCAACGTTCATCTACAACGGGTGTAAGACAGTTTTGCACACGCAGAATACTCGGGTTAAACTTGACGAGTCTAGCATATGCAAATATGGCCTCGGAACACTAAGACCGAAAGGTCGAGCGTGAATCATATAGTAGATATGATCAACATAGAGATGTTCACCATTGAAAACTACTTCATCTCACGTGATGATCGGTTATGGTTTAGTTGATATGGATCACGTGATCACTTAGATGATTAGAGGGATGTCTATCTAAGTGGGAGTTCTTAAGTAATATGATTAATTAAACTTAAATTTATCATGAACTTAGTACCTGATAGTATTTTTCTTGTCTATGTTATTGTAGATAGATGGCCTGTGCTGTTGTTCCATTGAATTTTAATGCATTCCTTGAGAAAGCAAAGTTGAAAGATGATGGTAGCAATTACACGGACTGGGTCCGTAACTTGAGGATTATTCTCATTGCCGCACAGAAGAATTACGTCCTGGAAGCACCGCTAGGTGCCAGGCCTGCTGCAGATGCTACTGACGATGTTAAGAATGTCTAGCAAAGCAAAGCTGATGACTACTTGATAGTTCAGTGTGCCATGCTTTACGGCTTAGAACCGGGACTTCATAGATGTTTTGAACGTCATGGAGCATATGAGATGTTCCAGGAGTTGAAGTTAATATTTCAAGCAAATGCCTAGATTGAGAGATATGAAGTCTCCAATAAGTTCTACAGCTGCAAGATGGAGGAGAATAGTTCTGTCAGTGAACATATACTCAAAATGCATGGGTATACCATCACTTGATTCAACTAGGAGTCAATCTTCCGGATGATAGTGTAATTGATAGAATTCTTCAATCACTGTCACCAAGCTACAAGAGCTTCGTGATGAACTATAATATGCAAGGGATGGATAAGACAATTCCCGAGCTCTTCGCAATGCTAAAGGCTGCGGAAGTAGAAACCAAGAAGGAGCATCAAGTGTTGATGGTCAACAAGACCACCAGTTTCAAGAAAAAGGATAAAGGGAAGAAGAAGGGCAACTTCAAGAAGAACGGCAAACAAGTTGCTACTCAAGATAAGAAACCTAAGCCTGATACTGAGTGCTTCTACCGCAAACAAACTGGTCACTGGAAGCGGAACTGCCCCAAGTATTTGACGGATAAGAAGGATGGCAAGGTGAACAAAGGTATATGTGATATACATGTTATTGATGTGTACCTTACTATAGCTCACAGTAGCACCTGGGTATGTGATACTGGTTCTGTTGCTAATATTTGCAACTCTAAACAGGGACTACGGATTAAGAGAAGACTGGTTAAGGACGAGGTGACGATGCGCGTGGGAAATGGTTCCAAAGTCGATGTGATCGCCATCGGCACGCTACCTCTACATCTACCTTTGGGATTAGTTTTAGCCTGAATAATTGTTATTTGGTGCCAACGTTAAGCATGAACACTATATCTGGATCTTGTTTGATGCGAGACGGTTATTCATTTAAATCTGAGAATAATGGTTGTTCTACTTATATGAGTAATATCTTTTATGGTCATCCACCCTTGAAGAGTGTTCTATTTGTGTTGAATCTCGATAGTAGTGATACACATATTCATAATGCTGAAGCCAAACAATGTAGAGTTGATAATGATAGTGCAACTTATTTGTGGCACTGCCGTTTAGGTCATATTGGTGTAAAGCGCATGAAGAAACTCCATACTGATGGACTTCTGGAATCACTTGATTATGAATCACTTGGTACTTGCAAACCATGCCTCATGGGCGAGATGACTAAAATGCCGTTCTCCGGAACAATGGAGCGAGCAACAGATTTATTGGAAATCATACATACTAATGTATGTGGTCCGATGAATATTGAGGCTCGCGGCGGGTATCGTTATTTTCTCACCTTCACAGATGATTTAAGAAGATATGGGTATATCTACTCAATGAAACATAAGTCTGAAACATTTGAAAAGTTCAAAGAATTTCAGAGTGAAGTGGAAAATCATCGTAACAAGAAAATAAAGTTTCTATGATCTGATCGTGGACGAGAATATTTGAGTTACGAGTTTGGTCTACATTTGAAACAATGCGGAATAGTTTCGCAACTCATGCCACCCGGAACACCACAGTGTAATGGTTTATACGAACGTACGTCGTAATCATACTTTACTAGATATGGTGTGATCTATGATGTCTCTTACTGATTTACCGCTATCGTTTTGGGGTTATGCTTTAGAGACGGCTGCATTCACGTTAAATAGGGCACCATCGAAATCCGTTGAGACGATGCCTTATGAACTATGGTTTGTCAAGAAACCAAAGTTGTCATTTCTTAAAGTTTGGGGCTGCGATGCTTATGTGAAAAATCTCCAACCTGATAAGCTCGAACCCAAATTGGAGAAATGTGTCTTCATAGGATACCCAAAGGAAATGTTTGGGTATACCTTCTATCACAGATCCGAAGGCAAGACATTTGTTGTGAAGAATGGATCCTTTCTAGAGAAGGAGTTTCTCTCGAAAGAAGTGAGTGGAAGGAAAGTAGAACTTGATGAGGTAACTGTACCTGCTCCCTTATTGGAAAGTAGTTCATCACAAAAACCAGTTCTTGTGATGCCTACACCAATTAGTGAGGGAGCTAATGATATTGATCATGAAACTTCAGATCAAGTTACTACCGAACCTCGTAGGTCAACCAGAGTAAGATCCGCTCTAGAGTGGTACGGTAATCCTATTCTGGAGGTCGTGTTACTTGACCAAGGCGAACCTACGAACTATGAAGAAGCGATGGTGAGCCCATATTCCGCAAAATGGCTTGAAGCCATGAAATCTGAGATGGGATCCATGTATGAGAACAAAGTGTGGACTCTGGTTGACTTGCCCGATGATCGGCAAGCCATAGAAAATAAATTGATCTTCAAGAAGAAGACTGACGTTGACGGTAATGTTACTGTCTACAAAGCTCGACTTGTTGCGAAAGGTTTTCGACAAGTTCAAGGGGTTGACTACGATGAGACATTCTCACCCGTAGCGATGCTTAAGTATGTCCGAATCATGTTAGTAATTGCCGCATTTTATGATTATGAAATTTGGCAAATGGATGTCAAAACTGCATTCTTGAATGGATTTATGGAAGAAGAGTTGTATATGATGCAACCAGAAGGTTTTGTCGATCCAAAGGGAGCTAACAAAGTGTGCAAGCTCCAACGATCCATTTATGAACTGGTGCAAGCCTCTCAGAGTTGGAATAAACGTTTTGATAGTGTGATCAAAGCATATGGTTTTATACAGACTTTTGGAGAAGCCTGTATTTACAAGAAAGTGAGTGCGAGCTCTGTAGCATTTCTAATACTATATGTGGATGAAATATTGTTGATTGGAAATGATATAGAATTTCTGGATAGCATAAAAGGATACTTGAATAAGAGTTTTTCAACGGAAGACCTCGATGAGGCTGCTTACATATTGGGCATCAAGATCTATAGAGATAGATCAAGACACTTAATTGGACTTTCACAAAGCACATACCTTGACAAAGTTTTGAAAAAGTTCAAAATGGACCAAGCAAAGAAAGGGTTCTTGCATGTGTTACAAGGTATGAAGTTGAGTCAGACTCAATGCTCGACCACTACAAAAGATAGAGAGAAAATGAAAAGTGTTCCCTATGCTTTAGCCATAGGCTCTATCATGTATGCAATGCTGTGTACCAGACCTGATGTGTGCCTTGCTATTAGTTTAGCAGGGAGGTATCAAAGTAATCCAGGAGTGGATCACTGAACAGCGGTCAAGAACATCTTGAAGTACCTAAAGAGGACAAAGGATATGTTTCTCGTTTATGGAGGTGACAAAGAGCTCGTTGTAAATGTTTACATCGATGCAAGCTTTGACACTGATCCGGACGATTCTAAATCACAAACCGGATACGTGTTTATATTGAACGGTGGAGCTGTCAGTTGGTGCAGTTCTAAACAAAGCGTCATGGCGGGATCTATGTGTGAAGCGGAGTACATAGCTGCTTCGGAAGCAACAAATGAAGGAGTCTGGATGAAGGAGTTCATATCCGATCTAGGTGTCGTACCTAGTGCATCGGGTCCAATGAAAATCTTTTGTGACAATACTGGTACAATTGCCTTGGCAAAGGAATCCAGATTTCACAAGAGAATCAAGCACATCAAGAGACGCTTCAATTCCATCCAGGTGGGAGACATGGAGATTTGCAATATACATACGGATCTAAATGTTGCAGACCCATTGACTAAGCCTCTTCCACGAGCAAAACATCATCAGCACCAAGACTCCATGGGTGTTAGAATCATTACTGTATAATCTAGATTATTGACTCTAGTGCAAGTGGGAGACTGAAGGAAATATGCCCTAGAGGCAATAATAGAGTTATTATTTATTTCCTCATATCATGGTAAATGTTTATTATTCATGCTAGAATTGTATTAACAGGAAACATAATACATGTGTGAATACATAGATGAAGATAGTGTCACTAGTATGCCTCTACTTGACTAGCTCGTTGATCAAAGATGGTTGAGTTTCCTAGCCATAGACATGAGTTTTCATTTGATTAACGGGATCACATCATTAGGAGAATGATGTGATTGGCTTGACCCATTTTGTTAGCTTAGCACTTAATCATTTAGTTTACTGCTATTGCTTTCTCCATGACTTATACATGTTCCTATGACTATGAGATTATGCAACTCCCGAATACCAGAAGAACACTTTGTGTGCTACCAAACGTCACAACATAACTGGGTGATTATAAAGGTGCTCTACAAGTGTCTCCGATGGTGTTTGTTGAGTTGGCATAGATCAAGAATAGGATTTGTCATTCCAATTGTCGGAGAGGTATCTCTGGGCCCTTTCGGTAATGCACATCACTATAAGCCTTGCAAGCAATGTGACTAATGAGTTAGTTACGGGATGATGCACTACAGAACGAGTAAAGAGACTTGCCGGTAATGAGATTGAGCTAGGTATTAAGATACCGACGATCGAATCTCGGGCAAGTAACTTACCGATGACAAAGGGAACAATGTATATTGTTATGCGGTTTGACCAATAAAGATCTTCGTAGAATATGTAGGAACCAATATGAGCATCCAGTTTCCGCTATTGGTTATTGACCGGAGACGTGTCTCGGTCATGTCTACATAGTTCTCGAACCCGTAGGGTCCGCACGCTTAAAGTTCTGTGATGATCCGTATTATGAGTTTTTGTGTTTTGATGTACCGAAGGTAGTTCAGAGTCCTGGATATGATCACGGACATGACGAGGAGTCTCGAAATGGTCGAGACGTAAAGATCGATATATTCGACGACTATGTTCGGACACAGGAAGTGTTTCGGGAGGTTTCGAGCATATACTAGAGTACCGGGGCGGTTACCGGAACCCCCGGGGAGTATATTGGGCCTAATGGGCCCTAGTGGGAGAAGAGGAGGGGCGACCAAGGGTAGCCGCACGCCCCCTCACCCTCTAGTCTGAATTGGACAAGGAGGGGGGGGCGGCGCCCCCCTTTCCTTCTCTTCCTCTCTCCCTTCCTTCCCTTCTCCTACTCCTACTAGGAAAGGAGGAGTCCTACTCCCGGTGGGAGTAGGACTCCCCCCTTGGCGCGCCCTCCTCCTTGGCCGGCCGGCTCCCCCCTAGCTCCTTTATATACGGGGGCAGGGGCACCCCTTGGACACAACAATTGATCATTGATCTCTTAGCCGTGTGCGGTGCCCCTCTCCACCATAATCCACCTCGGTCATATCGTAGCGGTACTTAGGCGAAGCCCTGCGTCGGTAGCATCATCATCACCTTCACCGCGCCGTCGTGCTGATGAAGCTCTTCCCGGAAGTTCTACTGGATCGTGAGCTCGCAGGACGTGACCGAGCTGCACGTGTGCTGAACGCGGAGGTGCCGTATGTTCGGTGCTGAGGATCGGTCGATCGTGAAGACGTACGACTACATCAATCGCGTTGTTATAAGGCTTCCGCTTACGGTCTACGAGGGTACGTAGACAACACGCTCCCCTCTCGTTGCTATGCATCACCATGATCTTGTGTGTGCGTAGGAATTTTTTTGAAATTACTGTGTTCCCCAACACGAGGGACTAGTGGACGACGTGTTTGCTGGAGCGGTGCTTCATCATGCACGTTGATGGTGACAGATCTCGATGGCTTGGCGCTCTGGAGATTAGGCGTCTGATGTGCGATGATGGACTTGCGCAAGAGGGTGACGCTGTCTGGCGTCGTGGTGGCGTTGACCGTAGCTAGACCAAACAAGGTAGATGCAGCAGTACAACACTGAAGATAGATTGGTGGCAGGTGGCTGCGGCAGCCTCATACCCGGCAGGCGTCTTGGTTGAGGAGTGCGCACGACTGGTGGGTGCCCCATACCCGGCAGGTGTCCTGGTTGGGACCTCGGGTCTTAGATGTTAGGTTTGGCTACGAGGTATGTTTGGTATTAGGCTTAGACTATCAGCATCCCTTCATCAACTGGATAGGAGTAGCGACAGATGTTGTTTAGACGGTAGCTTTAGTTTTACTATTGTATAGTTTTGTAAAGTCTTGTGTGAACAATTAATAAAGTAGTTGCATGCATCATCCAGATACAGAGGACGAAGGTCCTCCTCCATTTCTAAAAAAAATGTATGCACGGCATGCCGCAGCACACAGACTAGCACACATCACACGCACACGGAACTACACGCGTTTCACGTAGTGCGTGCTGCCTCCCAAGCCAGGCTTCTCCGCCTTTCTTCCATGCCGCAGCACAACATCGGTCTTGCAGTTCAAAAAAATAAACATCGGTCTTGTTCTCCCATATATCGCACTATCACTCTCTCAGCTTCGCGCGGCCATCACTATTTGCCTCGTATAACTACCGCCATAGCTCGGATGGAATGGAGAGAGAAGGTGCGTTCGAGACATTTTTTTATCAATGAGCTAAAGTAGAGGTAAAAACAGCCTTTCTTGTTGTACTTTATGGTGTTAGTTGCCAAAACTAACAGAAGTGCCATGAAGGAAACAAAATAAAATTTAAGTGCCAAAAAGAGGGAAAACTATTTTTTAGGGCCGAAAAGGAAAGCAAAATTTAAGAAAAGGCCAAATAAGAAATTCTCTTTTTTCTTTATCTCGAGAACAAATCAGCTGCTGCTGCTTCGGCCTGCACCCCCGGTCTGCCGTGATCGATTCCCCAAAGAAACTACGAATCAAAGAGAGCGGACGCGGATTGACTGACCAAGCGGAGTGCAGAGAGCAGGAGAAAGACTTCCGCCGTCCTGCCTCCCTGTTGGGTGCTTTATCTTGAAGTCTAAACGTAAGCGTAGGCGTAGGTTACCCTAGCTGCCTCCATCGGCGCCGCAACTGCACCTAGATCCCCTCCTCAATCCTTCCATGAGAGCACCACCACACCTGACAAATGAGACGGGCGAGTTGCTGGAAGCGGCAGCAGTTCCTATCGACATGGAGACGTGCTTAACTGGCAACGGGCATGCGAAGGTGAAGGTGTCTGGCGCGGCGAGCCCGTGAGAGAGCTATGCCGGGCTATGTTGACTAGACGATGCAAGAAGAGGTGGCAGCGGTTTTCTTGACGACCAGACCATGGCAGCAACGACGGGGGAGCAATTTTAGTAGCATGTCCTGTTTTGGTCTGAACAACTTATGTGATGTCTTTGTCTTAATAATCTCACATTTTCAGCTCATTAGTACTTATAGCAGGATTCTCAGCTATTCGTTTTCTCAAGCTCATTAAGTTCTTGATCTGAAGAGTGACACTTTCAACATATGGAGTCATAATTCTCCATCATGTGCTCTAATTATTGCACATCTAAGTGAGTGAATCAAGTATAAAGAGAAAAAAAAATATCCACACTAATCTTAACGGAACATCAATGACATAGGACTTAGATGTGCAATACTTATGACACATCTAGATGTGTTTTAGCAAAACTGTTCTCCATACCTAAGATATGATACCTCAGCAACAGATTATACCCTTTTAGCCATTCTTTCTGCTGAGAAAAGAAGAGTACACAGAAACAAGTACGTTGGTACTTTGGTGTCATCATTTTAGTATGTCAGAATTTCTTTTGGACTTCGACTATGCTTTCAGGTTATGGGAATATGCTCCTTAGATACTCAGCAAGACCAGCATAATATTTTCACATTCAAATATTCACCCATATTGTTGATTTAACACCCCACACTTAGTCAATCCAACATCTTGCATATTAAATAATCCGCCAGTGGACAAACAACCCAAGTAGGAATCTTATTGTTTCTGTCCTCATTAGAGGTACGCGATATATAGGTGACTGTTTGATTGTGTTTTTATTTAATCTTGTAAGTTTTCCAGATTTTTATTCCTTCATGATATTCATTGTGCAGATCATATGTTGAATCGTCGAATCAGGCCGTTCCAGAGTCTGAATGTTCAAAACAACTAATTAGCTCTGAAACTTGAAAGAAACAATTTGTTGTAGACTACCGCTTCTTAAGAAAGAAGCCTGTAGCTATGCTCTATTTTGTACTGTACAAGTATTGGCTGAAATTATGTGCCGCTGGATATGATCATGTCAGATGTCTGCCACTAAAGCTTCACTACACCCCTTCATTACATTTTAAACTTGGCAAGACAAATAATAATAACTTCATCAATAGTAATTTTGTATTAAATCGCACTCATTCAACTGTTATTATGGTTCTGATATTTGATACTAAGTTATGTACAATAGTCGAAAAAGGGTCATTTGTCCCAGTTCATAAGGGCCTTGACTAAAGTCCTAAGGCCCCCCAGGCCACTTTTCGGTCGTCGGCGCCGAAAAATTGGCCCAGTCGCGCTCCCAAGAGCCCATTTTTCGCCGGCTCGGGCCGAAATTGACGCCGACGGACCCAACCCGAACCCGGCGCGCTGGGGGGCGCCAGGCGAATCATTTTTGGCGCGAAACAGCCGCGGGCCCTCCTTGCTAGCGACTTGTCTCTCTCCTCGCCGCTTCGTCGTCCTCATCGCCTCGTTTCCCGCGGCGAATCAATGCCAAAGTTGTTGCGCGCTGCCGCGCCGGTCAGCCTCCTCCATTAATGCCTCACGGGCGGCGCAGTGACTGGACGATGCGCGTCCCCTCGCCCGCCACGCGTATGCGCGGCGGCCACGCGTACGAGCGGCGCCTCCGCCTATATAAGCCGAACCCTAGCGCGCAGGTGACACACACAGAATCTCCACCGCCGCAGCGCCATTTCTCCCACTTTCCTCCCTCTCCTCTCGCCGTCTCCCGTTCAAACCATGGCCGAGCGCTTCCCAGGCGACGGTGCAGCGGCGAACGGCTTCGGCCGCCGCCACCTTCACGAGGAGGCTCCTCTTTGAGGCCGAGTACCCGGTCCCGCCGGACATGCGGGTGCCGGGGGCATGGAGGATCAGCGCCGGCGGGGTCCCGGTGCCACCACCGCCCACCGGGGTGGCGCGGTGTGCGGAGATCGCGCGTATCCGCGCCTCTCTACCGCGGACGGCGAGGGAAGGTCCGCGGTATGTCCCCGACAGCCCGCTCTGCGAGCCCTACTTCCGCCGTCGCCACGCCGAGCAAATAGAGGCCACCAACGGCGTCGTGCCCTCCGGAAGGCTCAACTCCGAGGGCCAGCGTCGATGGTGGGGCGTGCCCGGCCGCACGCTGGAGGTTGTCCTCAAGTACATCGAGGGCGGCAACACGCCGAGGCTAGAGTACCCCGCTCCCCCGTCCATCTCTCGCCGGCGTGGGAGCTTGTGGACGCGGAGGCGCATGGACCTGGGGACGTCCTTCTCCTCGTCCGGCCGCTCATCCGATTCTCCTTGCCTCCACCCCGTCAAACCGAAGCCCCAGGACACGCCTGTCAGCGCGCGCACCCGCAGCTCCGGTGTCTGCATCGACAAATCTGCCCCCGCCTCTGGCCGCCTCATCATCGTCAGGCCGAAGCCCGAGCCCGGCCTCCCCGCGGAGTACGAGGAGATAGCCCGGCGCGGCTTCTTCGACGAGGACGCCCTACGGTGGGTGCGGGACGACTACCTCCACGACGAGATGGTCCGACAGTGTCGGGCCCTGGAGGAGATAGCCCCCCGCAAACGTGGGCGCGAGGACGAGTGCGGCGTCGTGATCCTCGACAGCGACGATGACGAGGATGCCCCCGGACCGTCAAACCCGCCGCGCCAACCGGGGGAGGGTTGCAGCAGGGCCGGTAGCCGCGGAGGAGGCGGCGACGACGATGACGGCGACTACACGCGGTTCTACCACCTCCTCGGCATGTAGAACTGCAAGGGCGGCGGGCGGCGAGGAGCGGCGAGGGAGACGGCGAGTAGCAGCCTAGTAGCTTTTTTTCTTTTTTTTAAAATATTTTAGATATGTATGAACTCGCCGAAGTTTGGTTGAATTTGCCCCGTGTTTGTGCCGAAATTAAAAAATTTAAAAAAACGTGGGCGCCGCGACTGGGGGGCATCACGCCCCTAGCACGCGGTTTGCGCCGATGCGCCCCCAAGGGGCGATTTTTAGCGCCCCCAGCAATGCCTCAACCCCATTTGTCCCGGTTGGTGGCTCGAACCGGGTCTAAAGGTCTAACCATGAACCGGTACTAATGGGTATCGCACCCTTTAACCCCGGTTCGTGGCATCAACCAGGACTAAAGGTCCCATTTGAACCGGGACTAATGCATGTACGGTGCCCTAGCCGCTCGAACCGGAACTAATGCTCACATTAGTCTCGGTTCGTAATGCAACCGGGATTAATGCTCTTTTCTGGCCGAACCAAAGCCCTGTTTTCTACTAGTGGTACATTTCTAGTTTGGGAAAACTTTGTTTTTGCCACTCTAGATTTTGACCACTCTAGAATTTGACATTTCACTTCTACCACTCTTAGTTTTTGACAATACATCACAATTGCCATTCTATGGCAAAAGCAATAATTTTATAGTGGCAATTGTGATACTTGTCAAAATCTAAGAGTGGCAAAAATGAAATGAAAAGTTATTGCTTTTGCCACGGAATGGCATTTGTGATGTATTGTCAAAAACTAAGAGTGGCAAAAGTGATATGTCAAATTCTAGAGTGGCAGAAGCAAAGTAGGAAAAACCTAGAGTGGCAAAAACAAAATTTTCCCTTCTAGTTTCGGATTATATACGCTACTATGTGCAGTTTAGTTGAATAACGAATGTTCGTTGTACATTTTTCCTTGCTAGATGACAATGGTATTGTTCAAAACTCTATTTGACATAGTGATTGTTCGAACTTTTCTTGAATTAAATGTGTTTGGTTTATGTATTAATATTGACTCTTTTAGCTAAGAATCACATGTTTCAATATTATATGATATCTAAATCGACAAGATGGAGGTCAAGAAGATGACAAAGGCAAGTGTTACATAGCCAAATGCAATGTGTCCCCGTTAGGCTATAAACCTCACTGCAAAAGTATGGTGTCTACAATAATTTGGAATTTCTTATATGCACCATATTTGAATTTTGAAACCACCATAAATTATTTAGTAATTTTATTTTGAAATTTTGAGTTCACTGTTGTTCATGTGCAGAAAATTTGAGCTATTAATCCATTTGCTTCCTTCAGCTTTGTTTTGTTATTTGATAGCTAAATTATGACTTTTCAGAGGTGATATTTGTGTTCTTGCCTTTTTGCTGCAGAGAATGAATTATTTATTAGTTTTCCAACTATGTAGTTTGTTCTTGTGAAATTCAGAGGGTTCTTGCATCTACATAATGTTATGCTTATGGAACTATGAGGATTCCAGGACGGGCGCAGCAAAGAGCGCCTTCGTTGTCTAGTAATTAGATAAGAAAGATCAATTAATCATCGCTAGAGGTTGTGATATGCTAATAGCCTCTTCACTTGCTTGGTTCGTCCCTTCTTATTTCTAGTCAGGCCATACTATGACCAAATTTTCCGCAAACCAAAATATATGTTACAGTGATTTTTTATTTCAGGCTCACAGTTTCAGATTATGGCACAATCGCAAAGGGCCAGCTAGCGACCAGTTGCCAATTTCCCGTGTGTTTCCAGTAGTTTTATTCCGGTCTTTTCCTGGGGTTTTTCGCTCTCCGTTTCTGTTACGGTTTATTTTGTTTTTGTTACATTTCCTTTCTTTCCTTTTGCCTTCTGTTTTTATTTTTGCTTTTGGACCATGATATATCCCGAACGTTCGTGCCTATTAGATAGGTCCGAACGATCCTTCTCACCTTTCTTCCGGTGAAACAAGCAGCGCAGCCCATTTTACATCATTGCATGCATGCAAATAGATTAGTCTTTCCTAATTACATGCATGCAGAAAAAAAATGATGATGTCAGCAGAATCTTTTAGAAAACTGAAAATTCAAAATGTTTTGTAGCTTAAACCGTCGTTCGGATTGAAAAACTGTTTTCACATAAAAAATTCGTCGCGACGAGATCTTTTAAACTAGATCCTATGTTGGTATGTTTCGACGACTTTTTTTCAGGTAAAAAGTTACCACGCGCGCTATGTAAGTTATCATTTCAGTTGTGCATAAATTATCACGTTGTTCACACATTAATTGTCAGTTATAAAAATAGTTTCTTCAATCATCCCTTCACATGCACATGCATGCATGCATGCATTAGAGGGAAAAAATTGATGTCATTATAAATTCTTCATATTTCAAAAACTTTAAAATATTTTATAGCTCAAACAATCAATCCGATTGAAAAATCATTTTCACATAATAAATGCGTCTCAACAAGACCTACGAAACTAGATACCGTTTTGATATATCCGGGCGAATTTTTCAACCAAATAATTACCATGCATGGGCTAAGTAAGTTATCACCTCGAATGTGTGTACATTATCATGATATTTACACATAGGTTATTGTCGTATGTTTTCAAGAACTTTTTTCAGGGCAAAGTTACCGTGGTGTTTCTGTGTGAGTTACTGCGTCTGTGGTCCGTATATTACCATGCTATTTACACATAAGTTATTAAGGGTATGTTCTCAAACAACTTCGTTCCCCGAGGTCAAAATTATCATAGTGCTTGTACGTGGGCTATCAAGTCTACGGTGCATATATTACTGTGTTATTTACACGAAAGTTATCGGTAGGGGGTATGTTATCAAAGAAGTTCCTCCTCTACCTCCCACCCCAGGGTCAAAGTTACCATGGTGTCTATGCGCCAGTTATCATATATACAATGTGTATATTACCATGTTATTTACACGAAAGTTATCGGGTGTATGTCTTTTAAACAATCCCCTGCTCCGTGGTACATAAGTCATCATGTGTGTGGTACGTAAGTTATCATGCTGTTTACACAAAGGTTATCGGGGTATGTTTGAACAAACCTTTTTCATGGGCAAAAGTTACAGTAGTGTTTTGTAAATAAGTTATCACATCTATGATGCATATATTATCAAGTTATTTACACAGAAGTTATCAGATGTATGTTTTCAACATCGTTTTCCCCTCGGGTCAAAGATACCACGGTGTTCATACATAAGTTATCATGTCTGTGGTACGCATATTACCATGTTATTTACGAATAATTTACCGGGATATATTACAACACACCCCCCCCCCCCCATCGGCTGAAGTTACAGTGGTGTTTTGTTCATAAGTTATTATGCCTGTGGTGCATATAAATTTAGAAAGAAGTTAGCGGAGGTTTGTTGGAACAACTTTATTTCTCCGGGTTAAAGTAATCAGTATGTTTGTACATAAGTTATCAGGTCTGTGGTACATAAGTTATCATGCAGTTTACACAGAAATTACCGGGGTATGTTTAAACAAACTCGTTTCATTGTTCAAAGGCATCGTGGTATTTGTACTGAAGTTACCATGTCTGTGGTGCATATATTATCATGTTATTTCAGAGAAGTTACCAGAGGTATGTTGCAACAACTTTTATTTCTCTGGATCAACATTATCACGATGTTTGCATGTATGTTATCAGGTTTGTCATACATAGATTATCATGCAGTTTACACAGAAGTTACCGGCAATATGTTGGAACAAACATTTTCATTGATCAGACTTACCGTGGTATTTGTATGTAAGTTATCAGGTCCGTGGTGCGCATATTACCATGTTATACACAAAGAAGTAATCGATAAAATCTTTGGTCCTCGATGCCAAGTCCGATTGTTGCTTTACCTATTTCAAACATGTATCGTATGTATACAAAATTGTATCAAAGTTAATTAGCATGCATGATAACTTTACGCAAAAACGATAGGATCACAGGTATAGAAAACTAGATTTTGTTACCACAATTGAGTGCACTTAAAAAATAGGATTGTCTTTAATCCAACCAACAATCGCGTTAGAGTGTTCACAAGACATATCAAGCTATCTTTATCACGTGAATGATACCCTAGAGAAATGCTTGAAAAAAACTACACGGATAATAGATTTTTTTTAAACGTTTCTTTTCTTGCATTGAAAAGGTTGGTTTCTCCACAAATGGACACTAAAGCAATTTAGGTGAGGTGTTAATGGGACTCTACTAAATTCCCTAACGACCCAGGTTCAAATTTCAGGTACCGCATACTTACATCAGATTTTTTTGTTTTTTTCCTGACAGGAATTAGCGGCACAGTACAAAAAGTGTCTAATATATTCCTATTCAACAAACTGCACCAGCTAAGGTGGTTACTCGAGAGAGAACCCAGCATATAGGTGAGAGGTTCGATTCCAATCGCCCGTTCGTATCTATTGCGAAAGTAGGAACGTTTGCTCGTTACTTTTGTTGTTTGCTTTTTTGGTTCAATTTCTTTTTTTCTTCCGGTTTTCTTTTGTTTCCGATTTTTATTTCTATACAAAAATATCCACCCACTTCTAAAACAGCTTCACAAACATTCTAAAAATAATAGTTTTTAAAAATATTCACAGACTTAAAATATTCACGGTTTCAAAACATGTTCATATAATTTTTTTAAAAACCATGTTGTTTTAAAATGTTAATTCTTGTAAAAAAGAGTCCACATATTTCAGAAAATGTTCAGATTTGTTAAATTCTGATGCTTTTTAAATAATGATATTCATGTTTCAATGGGAAAAAAATAAAAAGTGAACTAGAAAATCGTAAAATCGCTACGAAAAAGGTATAGTGATCCCTCTCTGCGTCATGTCGCTAATATGACGCACGCAGCATCATTTATGGAGTCTCATTTTGCAAGCCTTCCATGACCACCACATTTGCAAAGAGAAGTGATACACATATGACATATTAGACCTGGACATGTCCTAGTTTGGGCCTAGTTCTGGACCATGCGTTGCAAAGCCCAATCTGGAAATAGAAAATCTATGCCTAGCTAGAAGCCAAAATAGTAATAATAATTTAGCATTTAAAATATTGAAAGATCAATATTCTTTTTCACTGCATGGGCAAACCCTACCTGTCGGCGCTAGCGTCTTTCACACCCTTTAACACCGGGGCATTTGTGTTCGGCGGCTTTCTAGCCACCTGGAGGTGGGCGAATCCCTAGATCTTTACATAGCATGTATTTTTTTCTTTCGTGTTAGCTTTGTGTGTCCTTGATGGCAATAAAGTGTGAAAAGATGGTCTCCCAGCTCCATCCATGTCTTGTTGTTAGCTTTATGGTCGATGTTGAGGAGCCAATCGATGTTGAGGAGCCACTAGTATCATGGTTTCTCCCATTTTGTCGTCGTGGTTTTCTGCTTCTACGGTCCCACAATTAGATATTTTTTACAACATGCCCTTGTGAGGGGTTGATTATTGGCAATGAAGTGCTCCACGGTCTAAGATTTCCACCCCTTGTGGTATTATTCAAAATCTTAGGGGTCAATCAAGCTCATGCATGTATAGTCTTCTACAAAATCATGAAATGGTGGATGGAAGAACATCGTCAAACAGAGAAAATCAACGGTGTTTCACTAGAGAAGAACAGCGGCAGCTGCAGGAGAAGAAGGAGAAGGTCTTCTTATTCAATACCCGACCACGTAACTATCACAGTTCGTACAAATGCTCTTGTCACATCCCATCTTATTAATTCCACGAGAGACGAGACACGTAGTGTGGCGTACGAAAGCATGTAACGATCGTCCCTTTATTCCCATGTCTTTCGGCTACTTGATCCCCAACTTTGATTTATGTTTTAAAATACAAAATGAAAGAAAAAAAATCTCGTAGAATCGAGAACGAAGTTTTTATTCTGTACATGCCAGATCATGAATTAGTAACTGCATCCAATATCTGAAAATTCCCGATTTTTTGACCCAACAAACACTAGACTGATCTAGTGTCTTCCCTGTTTAGGAAAGAGGAAGCCTCTGGCTTTGTTCTTTCCGATAAAGTTTTTAGTGAGCAAGACAAAGTGAGATCTTATGAGAATGATCTACTCTCAACTCCATTTTCTAAGGATGAAATCAAGGCTGCCATATTTGGATCTTATTCAGATGGGGCCCCAGGCCCTGATGGCCTTCCTTTCTTAGACTTTGAAGCTCACATTTAAAAGGCCCTTCTCCTCTGATCTAATGAACACCTGGTATGCGCTTGAAGCCATTGCTAAAAGCATTATTGCTTATACTGGGGATAATGATGCTTTGACTTGGCAGTATACTTCATCAGCAACTTATTCTACTAGTTCTTTGTATGTTTTTATTAATTATAGGGGGATTACCCCTGTTTTTATCCCTGATGTTGGAAACTTGTTGTTCGTCCAAGAATTCATATTTTCCTTTGGCTAGTATCCTACAACAAGATCATGACTAGAGATAACCTGCAGAAAAGAATGTTGAATGAGCCATTGGAATGTGTATTCTGTACTGAACATGAAAGTATTCAACACCTTTTTTTTACTGCTTGGTTGCTAAAATGTTTTGGCAAGAAGTTAGTTCTTTCTTCTCCAAGCAAGTAGGCATTTCTATGGAATCTATTACTTCCTACTTGGTTACTGGGAAGAAACTTGATTCATTTAATACTATGTTTTCTGCTGTTCTCTCGGCTTTGCGGAAGCACAGAAATGGCATAGTTTTTAATGATGTACGTAGTTTTGATGTATTAAACCAGATTTGGTCAGCACGAGTTCCGTACTGCCGGTCCTATGGCAGACCCACCGCGACAAAACACCTGCATATCTTGACGCCTGGCTGGTGCCCCACGCACACTTGCGGGGTCTGTCGCCTACGGCCTCCACGCTCCACATGCTCATCGTTAGCTAGGCTTAGCTCCCACAGCAACATCCGCCGATCGGCAGTGAACCTGCTCCGACCTCGCAGCTAGCGGTCAATTTTCCTGCCAGCCACCATAGCTACGTGCCTACGTATAACGTGCACATAGTAGTACCGCAACAAGTTGGTACTCGAAGATGCTACAGGTTGGTACCTGGGTACACAACCACACTGCTCATTTATCTGTTTGGATAGCTAGTCACGGTCCATGCGCTCTAACGCACGTTTCCGATGTATCTCATTCCCATCATTTCTTGTCACTAAATCATCGACACTGCCCATCACCATCGATCAACCCCTCCTCGCATGTTCTATCCATAGCAAATGAAAGAGGCATGCATATCAAAGTTGCTTCACCTGTTGGTCTCATATAAAAGGAGTGGCGTAGTGACCTGGCCCTTTATCATGTGACCAACAAGTAAGGACTTATCTCGTCAATTAATGAGTTTTGATGTTATGTTGTACTTCATGGGTAGGGGGCAAAGAAAGAAAAAGAAATCTCACTATTTATTAAACGGACTGAACAAGGAAGACATATCATTCAAAATGTATCGGATCAGCTATGAGACACAATACGGTTTTGATTCAGCAAGATCTTCTACACATTAAGTGTCCACTGATCTTGTGGGTGTACGTCGTTAGACGTAGATGTGACCCGTAATTATTGGCATAGATTCTAACTTCCAAGCAATTGTGTGCGGCAACCATTCCTGCTAGACCATGCGGCTCTGAGTTCTTCAACCTAAATTAACCAACATACATCGTTTCCTATTATACGCTAGATAAGAGGAGGGGGGTGGTCAGACTTCTGCATCTGGTTTAGTCTGTTGAACTTGCCCGCTGCCAAAGTTCATGAAAGCTCCGGCATACTATGTTGCATGGCGATAAGTGATAACATGCTTACATTCTTCTTTTAGGATATTTGACTTAACAAATTTATGAGAACCGAAAATAAAGATAAATCACCCTCATAGATAAGTTATCTAGATTCCGGATCATTTACAATGGAGGAAAAAATAAATTACAAGGTGTACATTCTCTCAGATAGATGAAACAACATAGAAACCAAATTCCAAAGGACTTGTTTAGCGACGTCCTAACATCTATTAGAACATAGTACCAGATCATGCGCACACCGCCAGGTAGGAACGTCAATAGGTTCCAAGTCGCCTTGAAAAACCATTACATTTCTCATCTTCTGAGTGTTCCACAGAATAGCAATAAGAACCGTGGATCTGACCTTGTTATAGAGATCATTAGCCCATAGTGCTGGAAGCTCCACATCCTCATTCGAACATAGGCACTACATATTTGCCCATATCGGAAGAACAGAAGGGCAGCTGAGCAACATGTGACCAGTAGTCTCCTTTAGCAAGCAGAAGGAGCAACCGTTGGAGTCCAAATAAAAAAAATTGGACCCTCTCTTTATAGTAGACCACACCCAGTTAATATTTCTTTGTATAAGTTGGTGAATCATCAACCCCTCAAAAAAATTTGGTGAACCATCATAACTTTAAGTAAACAGATAATGGATAATTATAATTGTACCCATTCAAGGGATAACCGATAGATCTTCATAGTTCTCTTAAATATGTCATAGCTGATAGATCTTTTTTTTTTGAAACGCGGTCCCTTAGGGCCCGATTGATTAAAAAAGGTCGAAGAGAAGTGCCCAGTTAATTAACGGAAAACCGGGCGAATACCGTCAACATGCCCGCAAAAACAAGGCACACAGGGCGACCTAGCAACCCACACAAGAACGCACACACGCCGTCGAAGAGAAAACCACGAACAAGCGTCGAGGCCTGCGTCGGTCGATGCCAAACAGTCCACCACACACGCCGACGACCAGGCAGCTCCGACTCTGTCTACGAGCATTGTAGGGAGAAAGCGTTGGGCCTGCGTCGAGCCGGCACCGGAGCCGACCACCTGTCTCGTGTCATCGTCGCCGCGGAAGCACCTCCTCTGCAGTTCCGACTTCAGAAAGACAAATGAGGCCCGACAACCCCTCGAACACGCCGGATGAGACCAACTACCAAAGCTCAGCAGCCGCCCAACTTCGCTCGAAGCCGCCATCGTTGCCACACTAGAAGTCGCGCAACATCCACATTGCCGGACAGACAGCCGCCGACTGCAATGTCGCGAGCGTCCAGCCCAAGGAAAGTGCAAACGGGATCCAATGCTCTTCAAGGCGACGCCCCAAAGGAGGAAGCGACGATGCCGACGCCGTCGCCCGACCCGACTGGGCCTTAGTCTTTCACCCGAAGAGCTGGAACCGAGGATGTGCAGGGGGTGGACTCCACGGCGGCGCCTCCAAGGAGGTGACACCTGAAAGGACATGCGGTGCCCCCATGTGTGGTTTTGGTAAACATTCTCTATGGACTAATGGTTGCATTGAGTTATATTTGAAGGATTTTTCCATAGGCATTTCTTGAAGTCCATGTGTTGGTTTCAAGGAGTTTATGGGTTGACCAAGGTGCTATTAAGGAATTATCCAAAGATTGGTCATGTGAGTGTTGAGCTTATTGCAAGCATGTCTTGAAGAAGAATATTGTGTGATCATTCATGTTTACCTTCAAGACATCATCCAAACGAAGAGAGTTGGAAAGATTCAAGGTTGATCAAGACTAAGTCAAGAGTGAATCAAGTTGATCAACTCACAAAGAGTAGAAGATGTACCGAGAGGGATCAAGTGATCCCATGATATGGTAAGCATTGTCCATTGCACTTTGTGTACTAACCCATGGTCTATGTGAGAGTCTATGTGGGATTAGGTACGTGTCCATGGGCTTGCGTCAAGAGGATGATATCATACAACCCATGGGAAGGATGACATCAAGTGGTGATCGTCATCAAGATTGCCGTGTGCAAGTTCAAGTGGAGAATCACGAAGAGATCAAGTGCTTGAAGCTTTCCATCCATTGTGATGTCAATGGACTTGTGAAGATGTGCCGAAGAGTGGCTCGTCCATAGTGGAGTATGGGGGAGCAATCATCTAGTCTCCATCGATCCAACACAATCAAGAAAGGTGGTCCATCTTGAGGAGGACAAGATCGTCATCATCTAGCTCAAGTGGATCATGTGCAAGGCAAAGGTTTGCCCTTGATAGGTTTTCTATTTTACCGGTCTCATGGTGGTAGTTGGGAGACCGGGTTATAGGATCGATAGTCGTACTATCAAGGGGGGCTCTCAAGTGAGTAGCTTGATCGTATCGTTCGTCGAGAGCTCAAACCATTGCATCCTTGCATCATGTTTCTTGATTCTTGTTTGGTTCTCTTTGTGAGTCTTAGAGCTTATGGTCATCTTGATGACAAGCTTGAGTTCATCAAAAATGGAGTTTGCATGCGTCTTCTATGATGTTTTCGGTGTTGGAGGTTTTACCGGTCTTATCCGAGGAAGGGTTCTCACCATTTCCTTTTGGGCCTTTTCTCATTTGCTTCTTATTGGTATTTCTATCAATATTGTGTTAGCCCTTGTCGCTAGCTTTCCAACAAACTTGGTTTCATCGAATTCGGAGTCCGTTTGCAAAAGTTGTGGCAGTTTTGGTGTTCTGAAAAGGTTGCAGCGGTACTACCGCGAATTGGAGCGAATGTAATTTTACTACCACTCCAGAACGGTACTACCGCGGCTCCTACAGCGGTAGTACCGCTCCGGACCAAAAACTCGTCCCAAGTCCTGCGGTGGTAGGCCCGGATGTATTTTTTTAGTACCGCTCGCTAGCAGTAGTACCGCTACCCTTTGCGGTAGTACCGCGATCCCTAGCGGTAGTACCATGAGGACGAGCGGTAGTACCGCTTCGGCAGTTCTACTGGCCTTTTGCCTCCTCGATGTTGTGTTTCAAAGGGCTACTACCTCCCTAGCGGTAGTACCGCTCCTTGGAGCGGTAGTACCGCTCGGTGCGGGCTGTGACCATAACGGTTGGATTTTTTCCCCACCTATAAAAGGGGGTCTTCTTCCCCAATGAACCTTATCTCTTGAGCTCGTGTTCTTCCTCCATTGTTGACCTTCTTCGAGCTCGCTATCTCTCAATCCCTCCATGGATTCTTGCTAGTTTTTGAGGGAAAAGAGAGAGGAGATCTAGATCCACATTTCCACCAATCACTTTCTCCTCTATGTGAGGGGAACCCCTTGGATCTAGATCTTGGAGTTCTTGGTGTTCTCCTTCTTGTTCTTCCTCTCATTTTCCTCCCTAGCATTAGTTGCTTCGGTGGGATTTGAGAGAGAGGGACTTGGGCACTCCGTGTGCCCTTACAATTGCATTTGGTGCATCGATTTGAGTTCTCCACGTGATACGTGGAAGTTACAAGTTGAGAAGCTTATTACTCTTGGGTGCTTGGCACCCTTGAGCTTGTTTCTCTTGGGTGCTTGGGCGCCCTAGACGGTTGTTGGTGTTTGGAGCTCAATCATTGTGGTGTAAAACTCCAGGCAAGTATCGGGGTCTCCAATTAGGTTGTGGAGATCGCCCCGAACAATTTGACGGGTACCGGTGACCGCCCCCAAGGGTTGCCATAGTGTACGGGTTCGGTGACCGCCCCCAAGGGTTTCCATTTGTACGGGTTCGGTGACCGCCCTCAAGGGTCCCTTAGTGGAATCACGGCATCTTGCATTGTGCGAGGGCGTGAGGAGATTACGGTGGCCCTAGTGGCTTCTTGGGGAGCATTGTGCCTCCACACCGCTCCAAACGGAGATTAGCATCCGCAAGGTTGTGAACTTCGGGATACATCGTCGTCTCCGCGTGCCTCGGTTATCTCTTACCCAAGCCCTTTACTTATGCACTTTACTTTGTGATAGCCATATTGTTCTTTGTCATATATCTTGCAATCACATAGTAGCTTATCTTGCTTAGCATAAGTTGTTGGTGCACATAGGTGAGCCTAGTTGTTTTAGGTTTTGTGCTTGACAAATTAACCGCTAGGTTTATTCCGCATTTGTTCAAGCCTAAACTGTAATTATTTTAAAACACCTATTCACCCCCCCTCTAGGCGAAATCCACGATCTTTCACCTTCGCCCGAAGCACCGCCCAACACCACATCCTCACGCACTGCACCTCCGCTGACCCGCACACCTCCCACGAAGCCATCGCGCCATGACCAAGTAGAAGCCACCACCACACCACTGGTCTCACCGACCGAAGACACGAGCAAGGCAGACAGCACCGTCTTCAAGAAGAGCGCAGCACCCGAGTGCGTCGCCGTTGCCGGCCCCGGCCAGAAGCCCGAGGCAGAGCTTTCGCCCGGTGCTGCCACACCGTGTGCCGAGCCCAAGCCCGGCCGGATCACCAAACAACCTCTCGCCGCAACGAAGCAGCCAGATCCGGAGAACCCAGGGCCGGCCAGAGCCAGCCACGCACGCCCGGAGCTGCCGCCCCCCGCCATCCGCCGGATCCACAGCACCAAGAGCTACGGGAGCACCACCAAGACGCCACCGGGCCAAGCACCACCATCCCGCGGGGATCGTGGCGCCGCACATCGCCACACCAGGTCCGCGCTTGGCCGCGCCCACCCACCGTCGGAGCCGCGCTAGCCCGTGCCGGAGCGAGCCCGTCGAGAAGCACCCGACTAAGCACCAAGTCCGACCGAGCCGAGCAGCATCGCCGCCTGGAGCAGCGGAGCAGCGCCGCCCCCGCTGTCGAGAACGGCGACCGAGGGGTCCCGCCGCCGCCGCGCCGCCAGGGCTTTGCCCGGCGACGCCTCCGGCGGCGGCGAAAGGAGAGGGAGGCGCAGGGGGACCTGCTCGAGCCCACAGGGGCGCCCCGGTGCGGCCCGGCGGGGCCGCACGGGAGCGGGACAGGAAGAGAGGGAGGGCCGGACTCGAACTCCTCCGCGGAGAGAGGGCCGGCGAAGATGGCGCCGGGCTTCGGGATGGATGGAGAGAGGACGCCGGGAGTGTCCCGGATGTGTGCTTGGCTGGGCCTGAGGTGGCCGGAGGGAGGAGATCAGCCGGCGGCGGCGCCGCCTGCACCTACGCGAGCGCGAGCGCGAGACCTTGGTAGTCATAGCTGATAGATCTTCATAATTGTAATTACATATATCACACTGAATTCTGATAACTACACCTAAGTATCATCATGTCTTTAGCTAATCGTGTTCATAACTACATATAGATTATACACAACACCATGTAGTTATAAAAAAAATTATGTCACTATACTAGTTGTCCCTAAGGAGTTACATAATTGGACAGGCAATACGGAACCATAAACACAATGTCGAATCACTCCTTCAAACCTACCTACACTCTCCCAATAAGTGCATACAAAAGCCGAACACTTACCGCTACATAGTAAAAGTGTCAGCTTGCCCATCTCTTTTAGTGTTGCCATTGGTTGTATACAGAGGTGGCGCTATAGCTTGGCCAACAACAAGGATGAGCCCTAGGCATGAGATGCACTGGGAGCATGAGTTCAAGTTGAGAGCATGTACACAAGCTAATCCAACGAGCCTTTGTTACTAGAGTTGGCTAACAAACTTTCTCTGCAGTAGCCATGGTCAAGAACGTACCTTTAGCTCCTCTGATATGTTGTGACAACATTTCTCATTTTCACACTGGTGATCGAGCAATAAAGCATATGAGTTTTTCGCGCACCAAATACATACTCCAGATCGACCCATGCACCATCACCCTTGACAAGCGAGTATAGAGGAAGGTCACTGTCACACATGATATTTCCCTGCTTCGAGATATATCGGATGAGCATATATAATGCATGAGTCATAGGGGTCGTTAGCATCTTGACTCGCATCCTACTGAACAATGGATTAAAGCTAGCGTCCCATACTTGGGTTTCGTCCTTTTCAAAAGACCTTAATTAAGATCACTCCAAGACAACATTGTTTATTGTTCATTCATTTGTTCTGGTAGGCGAATTATCTTGTTCTGAAAGAAAAGTCGAAGCCCGGCCCAAGCAATAGCATGCTATCAGCGGATACTAGAAACCACCATGAAACATGACAACGGATAAAACCATAACTCTCTAATCCAACAAATAACAAAAAAGACTGAAGATTACTCATGCATTATCATAAACTTATGTTCATACAGCCCTGAAATGAGAGGATGTTACCACGGAAGTACAGAGTTTATAACCTCGAAAGTATAGAAACTTGATGGTGTGCTTTGTTTCTCTGAAACAAAAGTTACTCAAAGAAGCTTGATCATTGTTGCGGCTTGTCCGATGACTTGCTTCAGGCGTCATCTTTGGATGGTCTATAACTCAGTCTAGGGTACGACGGTTGCTCCTTCTCATCTTCAGAGTCATGGGCATCCCGCAATGAGACCTCAAAGTCAGTGGAGTCCATCACGGTCGGTAGGAGGTCACCGATGTCGTCTTTCGTGCTAAAGCCGCCGTCTCCCATGACATCATCACCAAACTCGCATTTCCAGTTTCGGAATCAGCAGTGCCCCTCAGGTCGACTGATCATCAGTCAAGATATCTGGCTTAGCCTGTTGAGCTTCTTGTATTCACTGCCCATCCATACTTGCAACCAGTGGCGGAGCTTTCAGGGGACAACCTGGGCGGTTGCTCCCCCGGCCCATGAAATGTTCTACTATATCCCTTAATGTTTGGCCTATATATCAAGGAAAATTATCACAAAACATATATTGTCCGCCCCCCCCCCCCCCCCCCCCCCCCTAGAATTGAGCCCAAGCTCCGCCACTGCTTGCAATGGTATGATAGTAAATGTGAAAACCTTCAAGGCAAGATACCACACTATACAACCAAGTCGTAGAGGTGGTCAACAATCTTAAATCTTTGATAAGATACCATAGTGGTAATACGATGCTTAAATTATTTCCCCTCTTAACTATATTTAATCAGAACTTTGATATGATGAAGACAAGGTATCCTCCTCCTTGGTAAGCGATCTACATTCCAGATTATTTGCATGCAACGAGTGAAAGTGCACACAAAGTTACCATGCTTAAATTCTTTCCCATTTTAATGACAGTTAATCAAAACTTCAGAAGCCTTTGACAAAGATGCAAACAAAGAATCCTCCTCCTTGGTAAGCTATCTAGATTGAATGGGAAGTGGAAGAAAAGCTACTGCAACTTCACTTTTTTTTGCGGGATAGCTACTGCAACTTCACTGTACAACTAAAACATCTAATCACTAATTTCTAGACTAGATCTCTTTTTATAATAGGGCACAATCAACAAATCTCATGTATATAAACTGATAAATTATCATAACTGTGACAAACCAAATAGCTGACAAATGATCATAAATACATCAAAACATGTCACAACCGTTTCTAATTGCTCATCCGATTGATATTCATCAAATTTAATGAGATATATCACAACCAATTTTAGTATAACTACACATACACATCATTCATTATTGTCAATTATTCATAATTCTATGAGATATAACCACTGAAAAAATAGCACGCTATAGCATGTACAAAATTGTCTTGCTAAATAAATAAGTGTACAATGTTTCGCTAATAGCGTAATGTAAATATATAACCAATTTTTGTATAACTACACATAAACATTATCGGTCATTGTCGATATTGTGTAGGATCCTTAAAATTGATATTCATAATTACAATTTGATTACATGTAGCACCGTGCTAGTTATCTAAATAAAATATGTCATTAGGATAAGTAGCTCTTATAACAACTGTACAAATTACATTAAATAATTGAACATACAGCCGGTGAGGAGGAAAATCAACAACACCCCAGGTCCATGAAATACAATTTGCACGTCACTAGGATTGATAGCTCATAACAATTGTACCGATGGAGTTAAATATTTTTTTTTTGAGACATTGGAGTTAAATAATTGGACAAACGTGAGTGGAGTGGTGCATCAATAACGCCTTGGGCCCTGGGCCCATAAATACAATTTGCTAGTTATCTGAATAAACACGTCACAGTGATTGGTAGCTCTAATAACAAATGTACGCATCGAGTTTAAATAATTGGACAGACGGCTAGTGAGTGGTAAAATCTGTGGAAAGTTTAGCGAAAACGTCGTACCCTACCGAGGGCGACGGGTTTGTGTTTATATAGCCAGCGCTTATCTCTGGTACATGCGTACAGGTTGTTCAGATTACAAACTTGGAATACAAGGGATAGAGAAGAATATATTCGGTTATAAGAGATAGAACTAACTTAAACAACCAATATATATCTACGAGTCCAACCTGTTAAACCTGTTGCATGTAGCATGTTTAACACTCCCCCTTAATCACAACTTACATAAGTTGAGATTACGCTTGAATTCTTCAAAGCTTTTTGTAGGCAAACGCCTTTGTAAATCCATTAGCAACTTGATCTCTAGAATGAATAAACCGAATGTCCAGTTGCTTGCTAGCAACTCTTTCTCTGACAAAATGAAAGTCTATTTCAATGTGCTTCGTTCTGGCATGAAAAACTGGGTTAGCTGATAAGTATGTAGCACCAAGGTTGTCACACCATAAGCATGGTGCTGGAATCCGTTTAATGCCAAGTTCCCTTAGCAAAGACTGAACCCAGATAATTTCTGTTGGAGCATTTGCAAGAGCTTTGTATTCTGCCTCTGTACTTGACCTTGATACGGTGGCTTGTTTTTTTGCACACCATGATATGAGATTAGGCCCAAAGAACACCGCAAAACCACTTGTTGATCGTCTGTCATCTACACAGCCTGCCCAGTCAGAGTCTGAGAAAGCACAGATGATGATTTGCTGAAAGTAAGACCAGTACCCAAAGTATGTTTAACATATCTGACAATGCGCTTAGCTGCAGTCCAATGAACAGTAGTGGGTGCATGAAGAAACTGACATACTTTGTTAACAGCAAAGGATATATCTGGCCTTGTAAGGGTCAAGTACTGAAGTGCACCTACCAAACTTCTGTAGTTGGCACTATCCTCTTGATTCAAGAGGTTTCCTTCTGTCAGAGACAATTTTTCAGAGCTTGATAAGGGAGTTGATGAGGGTTTACATCCTTGCAAACCAACCCTCTTTACCAGATCTGTTGCATACTTTTCCTGAGACAAATGAAGATCATCTCCATGTTTCTGTACTTCAATACCTAGGAAGAAGTGTAAGTCTCCTAGATCTTTTAGAGCAAACTCAGCACTCAAATCCCTCAACAGTCCTGCCACTGCTTCATTAGATGAACTAGTGACAATAATATCATCAACATAGATAAGCAAAAACATGAAAGTATTTGACTTGTTGTAAATGAACAATGAGGTGTCAGCCTTGGAGGGGATAAACCCAAGTGCTTGCAGTTTGTGACTGAGACGTGAGTACCATGCTCTAGGGGCCTGCTTCAGACCATATATAGCTTTGTCAAGTTTGCACACATGTGAGGGGAACTTTTTGTTTTCAAACCCAGAAGGTTGTTTCATATAGACGTCCTCTTCCAGAACACCATGAAGAAACGCATTCGTTACATCCAGTTGTCTGAGGCTCCATCCCCTGGAAACAGCAATAGACAAAACTAGGCGAATGGTGGCAGCTTTTACTACTGGACTAAAGGTATCTTCATAGTCCAAACCATACCTTTGCTTAAAACCTTTTGCAACCAACCTAGCTTTATAGCGATCAATAGTTCCATCATATTTTTTTATTCTGAAAACCGACTTGCAGTCAATCAAGTTTTTACCTTGATGTGGGGGAACTAGGTGCCAGGTCTTGTTTCTTTGCAGTGATATGTGTTCTTCCTCCATGGCCTTTCTCCATATCACATCACCCAGTGCCTCTTGAAGCGTAGCAGGTTTACCTGTGGAGCAAGCGAAACCAAATTTGGTAATATTTTTGTAATTTACAGGTTTGAGTACCCCTTTTTGTAGCCATGTCCGTGGTGTAGAGGGCTCCACAGAAGATCCAGGAGCACCCCCTGTAGCGGCGGATCCCGAGGCTGATATGGCTGGCTCGGATCGGCGTGCTGGAGGATCTTCTGTGGCTGAACGCAGAGGCGGAGGTGACGAAGATGGCGCAGAGGATCCCGCGCCAGGCTCAGCTGACACGCCATCATGGCGCAATGATTGGGCCGGTCAGGCTGGTGAAGGCGCGTCAGACACGGTTGGTGCAGCACGCCGGGCCGCACCAGGCCCAGCGGGTACATCATCATAGCGCGATGATTGAGCCGGTCGGGCTGATGGAGGCGCATCAGGCGCAGGTTGTGCAGCGCGCCGGGTGTAGCACCGGGTCTCATCAGTGGGCCACCGAGCCACGGGCCACGTGGCAGTAGCAGACTCGCCCAGGCCGGAATCAGGTGCATCGCCGGGGTGGCCCGCGCGGTCACTTTCACGGACGGGTGGCGCGGAGCCAAAAGCTGGCGCGCTGGCCTGCTCCTGCGCTGCGGATCCCGCGGAAGATGCGCCGCCAGACTGCTGCTGCAGCGATCCCGAGGGAGATCTGCTCCCTGGCGGCGGACACATCAAATATGACCCAGGCGCCACATTATTTTCTTCATTTTCTGCAGCGATTTCTTCTGTATTTTCACCTGTAGTGCCAAAAAGCTCATGCATGCTGTTATGAGAATCAGTCAATATTGGTTCACCACAACTATTTTCCCCTGTGACACACCGGTGAGATGTGAGGACAATAGGAGGATTTCTTGGCGAAGAAGTGCTCCGGCATTGGGATGAAGATCGGTGAAGGGGAATTTAGTTTCATCAAAAACAACATCCCTGGAGATGTAGACACGGGCGGTGGAAACATCAAGGCATTTCACACCTTTGTGTTGAGCACTATATCCAATATACATTGTGTCGAGCGGAACATGAGCTTTCTATTGTTGTAAGGTCTGAGGTTTGGCCAACAGGCACATCCAAAGACACGAAGTGACTTGTACTCAGGTTTGGTGTGGAGAAGTCGCTCAGTAGGAGTTTCATAGTTGATGACTAGGCTAGGTAATATATTGATGAGATGCACGGCGGTGAGGAAAGCTTCATCCCAAAACTTAAGTGGCATGGATGCACATGCAAGTAGAGAAAGCCCTACTTCTACATTGTGTTTGTGCTTGCGCTCAGCTGACCCATTTTGCTGATGAGCATGTGGGCAAGAGACGTGGTGAGATACACCAAGTTGTTGGAAGAAGGAATTCAACTTTTCGTAGTCCCCTCCCCAATCAGATTGGACAGCAAGTATTTTGCTATCAAATTTCCTTTCAACTAAAGCTTGGAAATTTTGGAATACTTGAAACACATCAGATCTTTTCTTAAGAAGATAGATCCAGGAATATTTGCTATAGTCATCAATGAAACTCACATAATAACTATGTCTACTAGCAGAGGAGGGGGCAGGACCCCAAACATCAGAAAAGATGAGTTACAAAGGTTTGGTAGAAATACTCATAGAAATTGGATATGGTAATTGATGGCTTTTAGCCTTTTGACAAGAATCACAAATTGTTTCACAATTGTGCTCTCCAACATATGGAAGCTTATTTTTCCTAAGCAATCTTTCAACTAAAGAAAATGATGCATGCCCTAAACGATCGTGCCACCGAAAGGATGAGAGCTTGGTGACACCACATTCTTGCTTATTGAGCCTCCTAAGTTCAGGAATCAACGGATACAGCCCTCGAACGCATCTACCTCGATATAGAATTTTCTTCGTGACCTGGTCCTTGATGAAAAAGAAGAAGGGGTGAAACTCAAGAAACACATGATTATCAAGGGTGATTCATTGAACAGAAAGAAGATTCATTGAGGCTTTAGGGACATGGAAGATTTTTCTAAGATGAAGTTTTCGGTGAGGGGTTTTAATAGTTGAGTGACCAATATGACAGATTTTCATACCGTCTCCATTGGCAGCATGGATTTGGTCGGGGCCGCGGTACTTCTCCCTCATGGTCACTTTCTCCAGTTCGTTCGTGATGTGGTTGGTAGCACCACTGTCCATGTACCAGTTTGTATCGACGCCGTACGATCCTTCAGCACCGCCGGCTACTTTCTCGTCTTGGGATGAGTCGTTTTCATCCTCAAAACGGTACCAGCAGTCCTTCGCGGAGTGCCCCAGCTTACCGCAGATCTGACACTTGACAGTGTCAGGGCGAGACCTAGCAGAGTTGTTGCGGCGACCCTTGGTGTTGTTGTAGGAGGGCCGGCCGCTGCCATTGCCGCTGCTGGTGTTGTTGTTGGCGCGAGGGTTGTTGTTGTTGCCGTTTTGCCCTTTGAGCGGAGGGCCACGGTAGCGGGAGGAGCCACCGCCTCCACGACCACGTGAAGCACTGTTGGCCGAAGACTTGAAGCCGTTGTCATTGCCGCGGTAGAGTGCCACCCTTTGGTCGAAGTTGCTCATCTGAGCAAAGAGCTCATCAAGTGTGACCGGGATGGTGCGAGCATCCAGCGCTGAGACCAGCGGCTGGTACTCCATGTCGAGCCCCGCAAGGATGTGAGAGATCAGTTGATCATCCTCCAGGGGCTTTCCCGCCGCCGCCAGCTCATCCGCCGGCGAGCGCATCTGGGCAAAGTACGTCGCCACAGACTGCTGCCCCTTCTGCGCATTAGCAAGTGCTATGCGTATGTTGTTGATGCGGGAGATCGAGGTCGAGGAGAACATGTGCGTGAGCGCCGTCCAGAGATCGTGTGCATGGGCGATGGCCGTAACCTGCACAAGCACTTCCTTCGACAAGTTATTCAGCAGATACCCTAATACCTGCTAATCTTCCCTGATCCAGATTGAATGCAGGGGATTTGGCGACGACTCCTCCTTTCCATCCGCCAGCTTGGTGATGACGGTCGAGGCAGGTTCCTTCGTGGATCCATCGACGTAGCCGAAGAACCCCGCGCCTCGGAGTTGCGGCGTGATCTGGGTACGCCAGAGCACGTAGTTTGTGCGCGTGAGCTTCTCGGTGATCTGGCCGGTCAGGGTGCCCTGAGGAACGCTCGAGGAGGAGGACATGGTGGCTTGGTTGTGGAGATCGAGAACTACATGTAATGGAAGAGAATAGCTCTGTATACCATGTGGAAAGTTTAGGGAAAACGTCGTACCCTACCGAGGGCGACGGGTTCATGTTTATATAGCCAGCGCTTATCTCTGGTACATGCGTATAGGTTGTTCAGATTACAAACTTGGGATACAAGGGATAGAGAAGAATATATTCGGTTACAAGAGATAGAACTAACTTAAACAACCAATGTATATCTACGAGTCCAACCTGTTAAACCTGTCGCATGTAGCATGTTTAACAAAATCAACAATATCTGGGCCATAAATACTATTTGGAATCCCTCCTTTGCACCAGCATATATAGAAGCTGAACACTCGAAACTGCACCACCAAAATGTACGGAAATGTTAACGCCCACACGTGTGGGCGTTGACCATCTCGACCACACACATCCATCACCGTCCAGTACTATATGCACGAATCTTGACATAATCTGGCTGATTTTCTGTACCACGTAGGACAAGGCGTGTGTGTGGTGTGTGACATAGTTCGTCCACACATCCGTTTTACCACACGGAAGGGCTGGTATGTGGGTGTTTAGCAGTTCACCCACACACCAGTTTTCAGTCACGCACAAGGGCTGGTGTGTGGGCATTTGCCATCTCGCCCACACGCCCGTCTCCTCTTCCACACGTAAGCTGCTAGTTGCCATGTGTTTTTGCAGCGCACATGGCAACTGCCTCTAGTGTGCTTTATAAGCAGGTGGCAACTCTTTTTTTTACACGAGTTGCCATGTGTTTTTGCAGGGTACACGGCAACTGCCTAGTATGCACGTAAGCAGATGTCAACTGTCTTTTACCGAGTTGCCATGTGTTTTTGCATGGTACATGGCAACTGCCCCAACGTGCACGTACATGGCAACTGTCCTAACGTGCACGTAAGCAGATGGCAACTCTTCCTTTTTACATGGCAACTGCCCTAGCATGCTTGTGAGCACATGGCAACTCTCTCAACTGCCTGGTGTTAGTATGTGGCAACTCCTAAAGTTATGAAATCATGGCAACTATATTAGATCAGACCATACATGGCAACTACAGTTGAGCAACCATGGCAACTGCAGTTGTCCGACATGGCAACCGTAGTTCAGCGACATGGCAACTGCAGATAAACGAACATGGACGAGGGTCTGGACCATGGCAACTGCGGGCGCGCGGTGAGCGTCACACGTCGTGTGCGGGACCAGAAAGGTACGAGGCCTGACATACGGGCGTGTGGGCGTTATCAACTTCGCCCACACGCACGCGTGTGAGAGGGTTCAGGAGGAAAAAAAAGATGTGTGTGGGCATTAGTTGTTTTGCCCACACATAGGTGTGTGGGCTGGTTGCTGTCCATGCCACACGAGATGTGTGGCACAACTACCCGATACACCATACGTGTGGCAGTTATCGGGACCCAAAATGTAAGATTCCACTTATTTTTATTGTTGCCACCAGGTGGATAGAGAAGTGGCACTAGCTTGGTTTACTAGAATGATGATAAGTGTTATGCATGGGATGCACCGGGAACACAAGTTCAAGTTGAGAATGTGTACATGAGCCAATAAACCTGTATCACGCAACAAGAGACGTTTGGAAGAGATTCATATGCCGCACACATGGCAATTTCAATGTTTTTCGTTCCTCCCATGAGCTACGATGCCACTAGTGCTCATATCCACATTGATTCGAGCAATGCAGCGTCTGTCCGATCAGCGGTGTTGTTGGAACTGTCTGCCATCTGTAGAGGGTCTGTTTGCTTCAATGAACCTCCCAGTTAAAATCCCCCTAAATACCTTCCAATTCTCGGCTTGGGCATGATTAAGCTGAAGTCTCGAATTTGGGGTGGGAGTAAAAGACCTCAGAGCACTCATCTCACTAGAGTAGACCTGTTTTTAGCTTCTCAGCAAACATGTGCAACTCACCTTATTTAGTGAAACATCGTAAAGTTACTGCCGCTATTTCAGTAAAGGATTGGACATTTTCTTTATTGATTTCCTTGTTCTGAAAATAACACAAGTCCGACAAAGCGACAACATCATAAAGTGGAAATGTATGCAACCCAACAACAAATAAAACCATACTTTGGCAGTCCTCCAGAATCTAAACCAAAGAAAACCGAAAATCACTCATGCGATTCAGCAAAACTCATATTCATCTAGCAATGCGTAACAGGACCATTAACGTTATTGTTACCCACTGAGGAGGCAGAGGTTTATGAAGCTGGAAATTCAAAAACGCTAGAGAAACATGTGGCCAACGTGCTTTGTCTCTTTGAAGCTAAACTTGCGCAAGGAAGCGGATCATTGTCGCGGCACGTATCACGGTTTGCTTCTGCCGCCAGCTTCACATGCTCTGTAACCCAGCCTGGGGCAGGACGGTTGCTCCTTCTTGCCTCAGAAGTCACGACGCATCCCATTGAGAGGCCTCAAAGTTAGCTGCGTCCATCACTGTTGGTAGGAGGCTGCCGATGTCGCCTTTGGCGACGAAGCCGCCGGCTTGCATGATATCATCAGCGGAGATGGCAGCTTCCATGTTCATGTCTATAACTTTCTGAGTTCTATGTTGTAACCACTCAGTGAAGTCGGATTTCTGGTGTCAGAATCTGCAGTGTACTTCAGGGCCCCCTGATCATCTGTCAAGGCATCTAGCTTAGCTGGTGGAGCTCGTTGCCCACTTCCCAAGTTCTTTCTATCCATGCCTGCAATGATACGCTACTACTCCCTCCGTCCCAATAATGTAAGACGTTTTTTTGACATTAGTGTAGTGTCAAAAACTACTTACATTGTGAAAAAGAGGGAGTAGAGTCAAATTAACCTCCATGCCAAGACACCACATATCATGGTCCAATTCTTTACCTTTGTAAGGGTACTTATTATACAAGATGCAAATAAAGTACACTCCTGGGCACGCTATCGATATTCCTGATTATATGCAGCACAGGAAAGTGCAAGCAAAACTGCTGCAGAGTTCATGAATTGATTATAACAGCCACCCATGGCACACAGTATCACCGTTAAGCACCATATCATTCATTGGCTTCCAGTTGCCTCAACCAAGAGCCGTCGCACGAGTTGGCGGAAAAATGAGACGTGGATTCGAGAGCTCCTTCCACACAGAAAATCTCTAATTTTTTCGAGGCAATCCAATCCCCCGTTCAGTTTGTCAGTTAACCCCTTCTCCTTTTTATAGTGCTCTCGTGGGTTGGATTACCATGTGTTCCGCGACCAAGAAGCGAAACCAGCACTCCTTGGCCGGCCCATTAAGAAGACATCACTCGATCCACCTATCTGCTCGCTTTGACTGTTGAAAACAAAGAGTTCATAAATTTGGAAAAAGTTAAATTTTCAAAAGAGTTCGAAATTATGGAAAAAAAGTTTGAAAAAAGTTCATACAATAAAAAATAGCTCGTGATTATAAAAAATCCAAAAAATTGAAAATAAATTGGTAATTTCTTTTACAAAATATTCACAACATTTGAAACAATCACGAATTTCAACAAAGAATCAAAAAATAAAAAGGAAAACCAAAACAAATAGGAAAAATAAAAAAACTATTAAAACAGGATAAAGTCTCGGTCCAGAAAAACCAGGAATGGAAAGAAAATAACGCATCCCAAAACCGGCTTGTAAGCTCCCAGAACCTTCCTATAACTGGGACGCAATTAGAAGGGCCGACATATTATGCTAGCGAGGGATTCGGGCGTGGGCGCTAGTTACCAAATAAGCATGTAACTGGGGCAAATCCTATTTGGTGCTTCAGGCACCTGCTAATGTGTACTCCCTCCGGCCGGAATTATTTGTCGCAGAAATGGATAAAAATGGATGTATCTACAACTAAAATATGTCTAGATACATCCATTTCTTCAACAAGTATTTTTGGACGAAGGGAGTACTATTTTGCAAACGGGGTCTGAAGCGCTTCAAGCTGGGTCAGCTCATTTATTTATATTTTCATTGTATTTTTTGTTTTTCCTTAAATTTCGTGAACTTTTTTCAAAATCGGTGAAGATTTTATGAAAAAACAATGAACTTCTTCAAATTTGTAAAGTTTTCACAGAATTGATGAACTTTTTCAGAATAGATGATTTTTACAGAAAGTACTGTAAAATATAAGAATTATTTTTAAAGTATGATGAACTTTTTCAATTTTAATTATTTTTTTCAAAGATGATGACTTTTTAAAAAAAAATTGGTGAACTTTTTTTAGTTTTGACGGATTTTCCATATCGATAAACTTTTTTCAACATTGTTGAACATTTTTCAAAATTGATGAAATTTCGTTCTTCGAATGCGATGATTTTTTAAGTTGCTGAACCTTTTCAAAGTTGATGATTTTTATGGAATTCACGAAATATTTTCGTTTTTGGCGTTTTCTAGCCAACTAGCGCCAACACGTGGTCGCCAAGGAGTTTCCGAAATCACTAATTGATGAGTATCCCTTTCAAAGATCACTTCCATCTCACCAAGTTACAACAAGTGGCGCGTTGTCGCAACCTGGGAGTTTTCTCTTTCTTCGTACATCCGTTTATTCAAAACATCTATCTCTTAAACCGTGTGTCCAAATCTCGAATCTTTTTCACCGTTGAATTCCTCGCATCGAGATTTTCAAACTAGATCCCAAGTTGATATGTTTTGACGGACTTATTTTCATGAAAAAACCGGACAAAAAACCATTCCTCTCACGAAAGAAAAAACACATTTTTTTGTTTCCGAGAAGCACGGTCGTGCCTCTCAGCTCTTGTGAAAAAAAAACTCATCTTTTTCTGTTTTCGAGAGGCGCGACCATGCCTCTCGTGGAAGCAAAACCGTGCCTCTCGGAGAAGTAAAAAAGAAAACACGTTTTTTTCCGTTTCCGTGAGGCATGGCCGTGCCTCTCAAGGAAGGGGAGGAAATAAAACATGTTTTTTTGCACAAGAATGGAAATTCAAAAAAATTGACCAAAAGCTAAGAAAGACCGGTCAAAACCGAAAAGCCGAAAAAAACTATCTAAAAAACCAAAAATGTGTGCAAAAAAATAAAAATAAAAACTAAATTCGAAGGGAGCATCCAGAGCACGACATGTGGCAGCGGCGCGCTCTCAGCCCACCCCAAGTGACCCTTGGGGAGGCTCCCGAATGAGCACTCCCCAATTAGTTGCTCTCGGGAGTTTCCCTGGCGCGTGAAGCGCTGAATAGGAGCTCCCTGTAACTGGTGTTGTAACCTTAAGTGCCAAAATAGGGATTGTCAAGAAGGGGTATTGTGGCCCAACTGCCTCTTTTTGAGCCAAATGTGCTAGTTAGGCTTTTCTTTATTTCTATTGGGCCAACATTACATACTACTAGTTTTTTTTAATATTTTCTCATATAAATGCTAAACAAAATCCTTTCGAGTAAATCTCCTTCAATGGCGCTAGTCTGCTAGGCACCTAGGCGATGGCATTGACATAATCCCCTTTGTCAGCTGATCTCCTTTTCGAACCGGCTTCATTCGCAGCATTGGTCTTTCAAGTATGTGTGAGGGCTCCAATGTCTCACTTTCTTACTTTTTGAGCTTTCTTGCTGCCTTTGGGTACCCATGTATCTTGCCGAAGCTCTTTCTTTGCTTTGTCCTTCTATGTTGTGTTGTATCCTTGGTTGTAAGGGCTTCATTAACTTAAAACCGGACGCCGGCCTCTTTTTTAAAAAAGATCCCTTTCAGTGAAAGTAAAGAAGAGATATGATTGATAGTGCAACAAAAGAAAGAAGGATATAGTAAGTACTTATGAGCCTATGAGGCTAGCGCACATGGATTTTCTTATAGTCATCTTTACTACTCAAGGGGAGCTAGCGGTCAGTCACAAACCTCATGTGCCGCTATCCCTCTCTTGTTAAACCTGTGCCAACATCTGGGCCCGCTCTACCATTCCTCATGCATAATTTATCTACCTTTTCCCGGCATCTTGTCAACCACTTGAGCAATAGTAGTTATAGGTGGCCTCAAATTACTGCAGGCTCCAATAAAAACCCCGACACAATTATTTTAAAAAAAGTTCCAGTGGCGGGTAGAAATTAGCGTCTACCACTGCATGTCCTGTAGCAGTGGCTGACAAAGTATAAAACTCACCACTTATAAACTCTTCCAAATTTGCTCGCGGACTAAAAACAACAATGGTGGGCGCGCCGGTTGGGACCGCCACTGGAACATCACAAACCAGTGGCAGACATAGTATTTGTCCGCCACTGCAGTATCTTGGCAACCCGTGGATTTTTTTTTTCAAAGTTTACAAATGTTTGCAGTGGTGGGTGTTACAAGCCGCCCGCCAAACATGTCGTATGTCCAAAAAATCCTTGAAAAATCATAGTTCCTAATCCAGGAATGTTCTAAAATTTGACATGGGACTTCTAATAGTGTGTGTTAGTCATATAAAAAGTTCGAATTTGAAATTAATTAGAAAAATGAAGTTTGGTGTGGTAGGCGCCGGTTTCCGTTCAAAAGTCGTATACTTCGTCGGGGAGTTTTCAATTTGTACATGAGGTGCATCATGTTCCCTACATGGGTGAGATGGAGACACCATGCAAAGTTTCATCCCTTTTGGAACTCGTTTGCACACAATTTCTTACTGCAGAGTGTTTTCCCGTTTTAGTGGTTAGAAAATCAGGTAATGCTTCGGAAATAGCAAACAAACTCAAATAGTTCTCACTTCCAATGGTGTGTGTAAGTCATCTTTTTTTTAATTTGAAATGATTTTGAAAAATGGAGTTGTGTGCGGCGGTTTTCGTTGGACAGTCTGATACTTCATCTGAGAGTGTTCAGTCACGAGGGGCGTCAAGTTTTTGCCGTAACGCTCTTAATTTTTGAACACACCCTAACTGGGTGAGATGAAGACACCGTGCAAAGTTGCATCCCTTCTGAAATTCGTTTGCATGTTATTTCTTACCGAAGAGTGTTTTGGCCATTTAAATGGCCAGAAAATTAGGTAATGGTTCGAAAATGGCAAATGGACTCAAATAGTTCTAAATTTGGGCATGGGAATTCCAATTGTGTGTGTTAGTCATATAAATAGTTTGAATTGAGATGAGTTAGAAAAATGGAGTTGTGGGTGGCAGTCGGCGGTTTCCGTTCGAAAGTCTCATACTTCATCGGGGAGTTTTCAGTTTTTACACAAGGTGCAACATGTTTTTGTTGTAACACTCTCAAATTTTTACCACACCCTACATGAATAAGATGAAGACACTATGCAAAGGTTCATCTCTCTCGTAACTCGTTTGCACGCTATTTCTTACCGAAGAACATTTTCCCCTTTTAGTGGCCGAAAAATCAGGTAATGCTTCGGAAAAATATTCACTTTGCCCAATGCCAAGAAGCTGCTAGGAAAGATGTGGAGAGAGCCTTCTGTGTGCTTCAGATGCGCTTTGCAATTGTTCGTGGTCCTGCCGAGTACTGGAGCCCCAAGATTCTATGACAAATCATGACTTGTTGCATCATATTGCATAGAGGGATATGCCCGAGAACTATCGTTACATCACCAGCGGGACTTCGGTTGAGCCAGAGTATGATACAAATAGGATCCCGACATTCCGTGAAGAGCGTCGCAGGACCAAGAACCGCTAAGTTTATGCTCAGCTCCAAGATGATCTTACTGAGCACCACTGGCAACGTCATAGCGCTTCCTAGTTGTTCTATCACAAGTTATTTGCTATATTTGGATCATTTCATGTGTTTACATTTGAATAATTTGGTTTGTTAATTTTGAATTCAGTTTGTAAACTATATTTGTGATTTTCATGAACTTCATATTTATGTTTAGTTTCTATATGTGTGCTAATATGTAGTTGGAATGTACACTAGAATTGCATACGTTTAGAAAAAACAAAAAATCACTTCATTATATACATGGGATCAGCTAGGCCCGGTCAAATCTTAATGAAGTAAAAATACTACACTGAGGGATTATTCCGACGGATCCTTATTTATTTTTAGGAGACCGGTTAGAGTTGCTCTAAGAGGAGGCATTAGCAAATAATTATAATAGCACGAATCTCAGGGTAGTATCCAACTTGAATGAAGCCCAAAGAATTTCAGTCACTGAAAAATAGCAATTCTGTTTTCTATAATTTCACTGATAACTTCACCAATACACTGCAAGGAAAGATAGCTTCACAAATAAAGAAATGAAAATTCTTCTATAAAACAAATGAAATTAATCTTAACCTATGAACAATTCAAGGGCTCAAATTCACAACGGTTCGTATATCAACAATATGTAGGAGGTTGTCTTGTGGGAGCCTACAGCATGAACATGGCCGCAGCGAGCGCGGTGACCGCGGCCGCCGTCTCACCAAAGCGCGCCTGCAGCTTGCCAGCAGGGTTGGTCGGGGCAGGCTGGGGAGTCGGTGCGGCGGTGTCGATGACGGTGATCTTGAGCTTCATGCCGCTCTTGCAGTGCGGGCCGACGCCGCAGAAGAACCACCGGCGTCCAGCCGTGTCGAGCGCGAGACGGTCCTCGCCGGAGGTCCTGACGACGGCGCCGGCCGTCTGGGCGCACGCGACGAAGTCTGGACCGCCCACCTCCACCAGATTGTGGGCGGGGCTCCCGTACTTGAACACTGCGTTATACAGTAGTTAGCACGAAATTAGTTTCGCGTCGCAGAGAAAATGGCGTACGCGTGGCCGGAATAGATAGACTAATGGGGGGTATGTAACTACGTACCTAGCGTGTCGCCGACGACGAACTGCTTGGTCTCGGCCCAGGCCGTGTAGTTGAAGTTGAGGGTCCAGCCCTTGTCGTCGCCGACCATGTGCTCCGTGGCGACGGCGAGCACCGGGAGGATGGCCACGGCGAACACGGCGACAAGCATCTGCTTGGACGCCATCACTGACCGAGTACGCAGCCAAGCTAGCGAGATGACTGGCTTGTGGCCTGTGATGGGGTGGATGCAGCTCGTGTGTTGTGCTTCTAGCTCTGGCTTTGCACGTACTCTATATACAGGGAGTGAGAGACAGAGCTCAGTGATGACTATACGTACGTATACGTATACGTATAGTAATCATCGTTGGCACGCGTCTTGTCTCTGAATGGAGCTATCAGCTATTAGCTGGCCGATGGCGGCGCCGGCAATGGTAAGACGAGTTGAATGCGTCAGCGTGGCGCCAAATGTAGTATTGCACTGGCTTCATCGAAACAGAGGAAACGCCGCATCAGTCACAAGAGATGTTCATTGTTTGGTCATGTTAAACTAAAGACGTGGTCTTGATTTGACACATGTTTTTGGTGTACTTTATTCTTTTGCGTTATGTTTCGGTGCAGTTGGACATGGACACTTGGGCCGGCCAGGTTCATTGATGTTATGATGATCCTCCCCGTGGCGGTAGAACAGCGTCAAGGCCAATCTTAGAGCATCTCTAATAGAAGATGCAAATTTGAAGATGTAAAACACGAAATGTAAAATTTTATATCTTCAAAAAATGCATTTTACATTTTTAAAAAAGAGGTGATGTATATTGGAGATGTAAAAGTACAATTCCAATAGATGATGCAAATGGATATGTAAAATTAGTCAGCATGACCGGTGGCCGAGCACTGAGAGAGCCAAT
Source organism: Triticum monococcum (assembly GCA_034509565.1). Lineage (NCBI taxonomy): Eukaryota > Viridiplantae > Streptophyta > Magnoliopsida > Poales > Poaceae > Triticum > Triticum monococcum. The sequence goes on along the minus strand of CM067841.1, from coordinate 552,974,805 downwards.
AGACCGAGCGGCAGCAGCAGGTGCGCCGGCGGCCAAGCGAGGAGAGCCGAGAAGTCGAATGAGGCGGCGGGAGCTCGAATGGTCAGTGTCGCGGTTCTGAATCGAGTGGCGAACTGGTCGCGGCGGGACGATGGGGCTACGGCCATGCGGCGCGAGAAGGTCGAGTTTGGCGGCGAAAAAGTGGCAGCGGCACGGCGGGTGTGCGGCTCGAAACCGGCGGCGGCGGGGCAACTCAAATGATACGGCGGCGATTCGACGGCGGAGAAGCGGCCAATTCGGCCAATTTGGAGGCGGGCAGCTGGGAAGAAGCTGCAGAACCGGAGGCGGGGGCGGTGGAGCGGCTGGATCTGGCAGTGGAGCGGTAGCCTCGACAGTGACCAGCCGGGGTGGGGCAAAACCAAGGCGGCGGCATGGTGACGAAGGCGGGATTGGGGATGGTCGTCGCCCCAATGAAGCTGGTGGTTGATGTTGATGTCACAACCCTCCCGCTGAGCTATACCTCTTCTCTTAAACTTGCACCGACATGTGGGCCTGCTCACCCGTTCCTTGCACACAATTTGTGTGCTTTTTCCCCATTATTTTGCAGCCACTCAAGGAATAATAGTTTTAACATAATTATATTTTGTAATGTTTACTAACATGTGCATAGAAAAAGAACAGTCAAGATTGCACGTTGGAGACTTTATCCATATCTAAACGCCATATACTTTGCAATGAAGACAACAAAATTGTGCCATGCATCTTCCCTTTGTGTTGGTTTTGCATCATAACAGTATAGTGATATGCAAAGTAGGTTTACCAACAACTCCTTTGTGTCCCCTAGCACATATTTGATTCATATCTTAATGTGAAACTATTGTTTTACTAGTAAGGTATACGTGCATTGTACGCATGAGATTTGGCAAGCAAATTATGAATAAATACCACATTATAGCATGTAAGCTTTGAGTCGTATATGCATGATGTAGATGTTCGTTTAATTTTTATAGTTCATCTCATTCAAAATCATTTAGTTTTTATATAAAAAAACTAATATATTATAATATTCATGGAACTGTGCGTTGTAAAGCATAAAGTAAAAACAAATAATGGGAACTCATGTAGAAATTTTTTTAGGCAATTATAATATGGAAGATTTTAGAAGAAAGGAGAAGTGTTTGTGTTTTGAGATTTGTGCATTATGTTTAAGTTCAACCATGAAGTCTTTTAGATTGTACATGTGGCAAAATCTAGTGGAATGTAGATGATATCCAACGGTCAGTAGTGCTCGGATTTACCATCTCCGCACCGTTGAATTGGCTTGATCCAACGACCATCTTTCAAAGTTATTCGCATACTATATAAATGTATAGATATATTATCACAAAAGGTCTGTCTTTATGTGGTGGAAGAATTACGAATAATCGAGACTGAAACTGGGAAAGAATGGAGCCCAAGACAAGACAATGTCAAATGCTCTTCGCGCGCCCAATCTTTCCTCAGAAAAAATGTTGTAAAAGGGAGGTGCTCAGTCCCCCCTCCCTCCTACAGCGAGGTCAGGGGTCCCCTCTCCCTCCCTCTTCCATTCTAACGGCAGAAGGAGGGGACACCATTTCATCATTGAGAAAATTCTTTATTTGACAATGTCTTAAAATCTGGTTCCTTATTTGACACTGGAAATTTTTTTCTTTCCTATTTGACACTAGTCCTAAATTTTATTCCCTATACGACACTTCCATCCATTTTGAGCCTAAATGACACCTGAAAAGATGATTTTGCCCCTCATGCGGTATGTGTGTGCGCGCGTGTGTGCTGTTGCGTGTGTGGGTGCACACGCACATGTGTGCTGCTGCTGCATGTGTGTGTGCATGTGTGCCGTTGCGTCTGTGTTTGCTACTGCATGTGTACGTGCGTGTGTGTGTGTGTGCTGTTGCGTGCCTATGTGCTGCCTGTGTGTGTGCTGCTGCTGCGTGTGTGTGTGTATGTGTGTGTGCTGCGTGTGTGTGTGTTGCTGCGTGTGTGCGCGCGTGCATGTGTGTTGCTACGTGTGTGTGTGCACGTGCGCGTGCGTGTTGCTGCGTGTGTGTGCACGTGCGTGTGTATTGGTGCATGTGTATGTGTTGCTATGTGTGTGTTTCTACCCTCGCACTGGTGTTGTGTGTGTGCGCTATTGCCTCGCACATACATATCACATGAGGGGCAAAAGAGTCTTTTCAGGTGTTATTTAGGCTCAAAATAAACGAAAATGTTATATAAGAAATAAAATTTAAAACTTGTGTCAAATAGGAGAGAATTTTTTTCCTATGTCAAATAAGAAAGCAGATTTTAAAAGAGTTAATACCACTATTGGTACATAAACTTGTAGGGGTGGGAACAGTTTCATACAAAAACTAAAAAAACCCCACAAAACTAGTCCTCCAACTTGACTGCTGTAACAAATTCATACAAAGCCAGCCCGAACTGCACACGTGGCGCGCCAGGTAGGCTTTGTCGGGCCCGATGCGTGTTTTTACAAAAAAACCTCACACTTTAGCAATTTCGCAGAGCAGTCCATACCATACCTCCGACAGAAAACCCCCTGGTCGTCGGGCCCGATGCAAACCCCTTCCAAAACCTTTCCCTTCTCTTTCGCCCGTCCCCTGTTCCTCCTCATCTGCTCCTGCTCCTGCGAGGCGACGCCGCCGTCGGCCTCATCGGCGCCATGGAGCCGCGGCGTAGGGAACCCGGCGAGTGGCCTCCTGAATACGGTAAGCACTCCTCTGCCTCCTCTGCCTCCTCTGCCTTCTCCTCTGCTTCCCCTGTTCCTGCCGGCGGAGTGGTTAGGTTTTTTTAGGCCGATCATGCCGATGTAGTGTGAATTTTGGGTCGATCTGCTCACTAGGGTTGGTTGTGTGCGTCCCCAGGGTTCGTAGGGGAAGTACTTTCCATGAGCTTGTCTAGGGTTTGTTGATGATGATTTGGGGAATTCAGGGAGGTCAATCAAGGGCAATGTGAGGGGATTTGACCTAGGGTTTTGGGTAGCATACAGGGAAAGGGGGGTCCTTTAGGTCAGAGAGGAAAGGGGTCATGTGTTGATGTGATTTTATTGTTCAGATATTCAGAGATTATATATGCTATTGTTGCACTGAACTATAAATGCACTGTAAAGTGTGATGAAAGGGTGGTTTTTCAGTCGATATTTTAGTGAAAAAATGCTTACTTTCTCTGTTTGGCAAAAGTACAAGCTTTTTTGAGATGAAAGTCAGCATTTTTACTATTGTTTTGTGATGGAACGGTGGTCTTTTAGTTGATATTCAGTACATATTTCTGTTTGAAAATCATGTACAGATTCAGTGAGAGTTTGAGCACTGTACTTTGTCAGTTGAAACTATGATTCAGTTATAGTTGAATGTGTTGTGCACTGAAAATTTAATGTGTCAATTATTGCAGTGACAAATGGAGAAGCTAGCCAGTTTTTCTCAGTGGAGTTTGAGCACAATGGGATTTTGTTGGGGGAATGCATAGGAATAGAAATGAAGTCTCTTACATTGGGTGCAGTCATCAAGCTTTTGACTACTGTCATTCAGACACATGGTCACTGGGGATGATCAAGTATTGCTTGGCAAGGATGGACTATGACCCTACAGACCCTCAAATCAAGGTGTATTGGATTTTGCCAGATAAAGACTATGGTGATGGCCTGCTTTGTGTGGACAATCCAGATGTTATAGCTGCTATGGTGAGGTCCAGCAGAGAAGCCAAGACGTTGGATTTGTTAGTTGATGAGGAGAACAAGATTCAGACCTTATATCCTGAAATCATACTAAAAGGATGCCCAACTGTAGATGGAAATGAGGATGAAGAAGAAGGAGAGGATACAGATCATGATGCAGAGAATGCAGAGGAAGGAGAGGATGCAGAGGCAGATCATGATGCAGAGAATGCAATGGAAGGAGAGGATGCAGATGCAGACAATGCAGATAATGTAGTTGAAAACAATGATGGAGAAGAAGAGTTGAATGAAACTGACTCAGACTTTTATGAGAGTGACTATGATTGTGAAGATGGAGATGATGATTTGTTTGCTCAGAATGTGGACAAATCATTGAATGACAACAATGAAGAAGAGGAAGAGATATTTGAGGAGGAAGATCCACTGGATGATGATGAGCTCAACCTGTCAAAAGATGAGTTGGAGAAGTTGAAATATACATTCAGAACATTCAATGCAGAAATGGACATGAGCAACCCAATCTTCAGGGTTGGGCAAGTATTTGGAGAAATGAAAGAGCTAAGGGAAGCAGTCACTGCATACACAGTCAAAAACAAAGTGAAAATCATTAAAGCTAGAAATGAGGCAGAGAGATTCATTGGTGTGTGTCAACCTGATTGCCCTTGGAGGTTGAAAGCATCTAGAGACAATAGAACAGGAAGCATTGTCATCAGAGAGTACAATGGAGAGCACACCTGTCAGAAAACATGGGATTCCAAGTGCTTGACAGTGAAGTACCTGACTGAGATATTTATGGATGAGTTCAGAGACAACAAGAGCATGGACTTGGGTACATTTGGAAGAAAAGTTCAGCAGAAGTTCAAGCTTAATCCAGTGAGAATGAAGCTTGGCAGGGCCAGGAGTGCTGCACTTAAGATCATACATGGTGATGAGAAAGCACAATACAGCCAGTTGTGGGACTATGGACAAGAACTGAGGAGAAGTAATCCAGGGAGCAAATTCATTGTTTGCACAACCAAAGTGAAGGAAATAGGTGACCTGCTTCCAAAAGATCACCTATCTTCACTATATTGGTCCTATGATGCTTGCAAGAGAGGTTTCCTGAGGGGGTGCAGGCCAATTCTATTTGTTGATGGCTGTCACCTGAAGAGCAAATACAAGGGTGTGCTGCTTACAGCTGTTGGGATTGATCCCAATGATTGCATATTTCCAATTGCAATGGGGATGGTGGAGGTGGAGTCAACTTACTCTTGGGAATGGTTTCTCACCACTTTGAAGAATGATTTGAACATCATTAACACCTCCCCTTTCACTATAATGAGTGACAAGCAAAAGGTGTGTTCCATTTGTCCAAACATGCTGATGTTGCATATTTCCATATGGTGCTGTTGTCACACATGTTTATGAACTAATTTTGCAGGGTTTGATCAATGCTGTTGAGAAGATATGGCCAGATGCAGAATACAGATTTTGTGTTAGACATCTTTATCAAAACTTCCACCAGAAGTTCAAAGGAGAAACACTGAAGAATATGTTGTGGGCCATTGCTAGGTCAACTAATGTGGACAAGTGGACCTTAAACAGAGAGAAGCTGAGGGCACAGAACTTGGAGGCATATAATTGGTTGGATGGCAAGCCCCCCAACCAGTGGGTGAAAGCATACTTCAGAGATTTCCCCAAGTGTGACATCTTGCTGAACAACATGTCAGAGGTGTACAACAGGTAAACTTCAGTTATTTCACTTTTGTAGCAAACAAGTTTAGTTATGTTTAACACAATCTTCCAGTGTCACTGAGTTCTGACAACACTTTACTATGTCTCTCTTGCAGCTACATCTTGGATGCAAGAGAACTGTGTGTTATATCAATGCTAGAATGCATAACACATAAAATTACTGTGAGGCATGACAGAAAGTACAAAGAAGCTTCAGAAAAGTGGACTGGACTTATCTGCCCCAAGATTAGGAAGAAACTGTACAAGAATGCAGAGTACTCAGGTAACTGCTTTCCAACACATTCAGGACTTGGCATTTATGGTGTTGAATCAGGCAACAACAAGTATGTTGTGGATATTCCAGCAAGAACTTGTGATTGCAAAAAATTTCAATTGGATGGCATCCCTTGCAATCATGTGATTGCCTGTTGTAGAGCTGATAGGATTGACCCTGAAACATTGGTTCACAAGTGCTATAGCATAGAAAACTATCTAAAGGCATATGGGCACAACATCATGCCTATGAGGGACAGGAAAAGCTGGGAAAAGATGAATGGCTTTCCCATCCACCCTCCAGTCTTCACAAAGAAAATGGGCAGGCCAGCAAAGAACAGGAGAAAGACACCAGAAGAGAAGAAGAAGAAAGATGGAACTGTTTACATCAACAAAAAAGGAGTGGCAATGCATTGCTCAGTGTGTGGCAGTACTTACCACAACAAGAGAGGACATGCCAAGTTTATGAGGCAACAGGAAGCTCAATTAGAAGATGATGATGAAGTTGGAGATCCTTCAATTCTGCAGGTTAAATCAGTGATTTCAATTAACTATTTTTCTCTGAATTAGGACTTTGAACAGTGATTTCAGTTAACTGCATTTAAGTTCAGTTATGTTACTAACATGATTTTTTTCTGACTACAGGATATTATGCCAACAAGACTTGATCCTAGGCTTGATCCTATGAATGACAGAAGTAGTATGGTCTACACCATAGGCCAGGAGGTGCACTTTTAATATTACTGTCTTTCTCTGAATTTGTACCTGCATTTCATTTTCTCATTTATATCTTCCTGACATTTTGTGATCCTGCATAGGAGAGGGCATATGTGAGCACTTGGAATCCTCCTGGGCCACTTCCTGAAGAGTCTGCTTTTGTGGTGCAAGCTAGGGATTCTATCCCTCCCAGAAGAACCACAACCACAGCCACAACAAGTGTGAGGGGAAGAGGAAGAGGAAGGAAGAAAGCTGCAGTAGTACCACATCGAGATGAGCCAGGGTCAAGTGCAACTGGAGGAAGAGGAAGGAAGAAAGGAAAGACAGTGAGATCTGGCATTACAGAGAGAGGAGGATCTTCTGGGAGTAGAGCAATAGGCAAAGGAGTGGCTGGGAGGAGAGACAGGAGGGAAGCTAGCACTTATCCAGCATACAGGCTCATGTTTGGTGAAGATGGAGCAAGGGAGCCAATACCTGATCTCAATTTAACTGAAGAAATTCCAGTTTCTCAGAATGCACCTGGGGGTGACAGTTAGATGTTTGTTTAGTTCATAAATGAACTTCATGCTAAACTGTAGAAGTTCATGTCTGAACTTCATGGCAGCATTTTTGAGTGCAAGACATTTTTCATAATTTATATTTTGTGGCAATGACATTTAGAATTTTTTGGTGACAGACAATATACTTGAGTTGTTTCATAATGTCTAAACTCCTGAATTTTGTGCTGAATTCTATGCATTTGGTGAATGTATGAAGTAACTGAATATGGTGATGAAGCACATGTACTCCATTTTACTGAAATAACTGAATTTGGGTGAACTCCATTTATTGTGTGTGCTGGAGACGCCCAAAATTAAAAAATAAAAATAAAAACAAAAAAATGTTTGACCTGGGTCTCGAACCCAGGACCTGTGGTTCGACAAGTAGGGTACAATGCCAATGCGGTAAGAGTAGGAACTTGTTAGTGCTACATGGAGTAATCTACTTGTACTTCTCCATTTTCCTGAATTTTGCACCTCCACTTTCCATGCCAGTGCGGATTTTTTTGAACTAACTGAATTTTGCACCTCCATCTACTTGTACTGCTCCATTTATTGTGTGCTGGAGATGCCCAAAATAAAAATAAATAAAAAAATGCTGGCCTAGGTCTCGAACCCAAGACCTGTGGTCAGAGAAGTAGAGTGCAATGCCAGTGCGATAAGAGTAGGGACTTGTTAGTGCTAGATGCACAAAGTTACTTGTACTCTTGACAGAGACGCCCACTCCATTCTGGACGGTTCGCGTTCCGCATCAATAAATCCACGCCCACCCACCGCTCCGCCCACCACTCACCACTCCGCTCCGCACTCAGCACTCCCCACACACCGACCGCGTCGCCTGCTCTCCCCACTCACCACCGCCGGCCACCGCCGCCATGGCGAACGTCGAGGGCTGGAAGCTCGCACTGGAGGATCTGGGCGGCAACGACCAGTCCTTCCGCGCGCAGATTCGAGAAGTCTGCACCTGGTTCCCCACCCCGTAGATCATGCTCATGCATGCGCGCGGGTTGGCCAAGCAGCTGACGGACGGCGAGAAGGCCCGTGCCTTCCCCACAGGACTCGCAGTGCCGCCGCCGTGCTTCCTCGTCTGGGCAATGCGTGAGGGTACGCTCAGCGTGGATCCGTACCAGCGAGCTAGGTGGTGGATGTATCGCTCCACCACCTCTCTGGCCCCGGTCCCTCTCGACGACGACCCTGCGAACGTCGTCGGCGTCGTGCTCGCGCTGCCTGCTCCAGTCGACCCTGCGGACTACGCCTCTAACGACGACCTGACAGAGGCTGTTGTCATCAGTGATGACGACACGGATGCGGACGAGGTTGTGCTCGTTGCACCGGTCGCCAGAGAGGGTGGCAGAAACATGCCCATCGACGTCGAGCTCCTGCCGAACGTCGAGCTCCTGCCAGAAGAGGTGAAGGTTGAACAAGAAGAAGAGGTGAAGGAGCCAGAGCAAAACAAGAAGAAGGCGCCGCTGAAGAAAGAGGTGAAGAAGGTGCGCCGCTCCATCCGCCTGCAACAGCTCAAGAACTGAAGAAGATGCAGAAGAGGTGCAGAAGAGTAGTTAGGTATGCTGATCTATATGTTGGCATATAAGTTATCTATTTTGAGCAGTCCATGTTGAACTGCTGTATCTATGGCAATCTGGTGTTGAAGTGCTGTTTAACTGCATGTTCTCTGCCCATGTGTGTCTGCTGTTGAACTGTAGGTTGTCTGCTTATGTTGTGCCCATGTGCACACATCCTAAAATAGAATGTACTAGGTGGTCACTTTGTGCCAAATATGCCAAGTTGTACTACCTGAAGATCCCTGGGCCCCTTCGAAATTTGCACTGTTAAGTTAACTGAATTTTGCTTAAGTTAACCGAATTTTGCTTAAGTTAACTGAATTTTCATGTCAAATAATAGAATCATTGATTTCAGTTAAGTAAACAAGCTACTGATTTCATGTCAAATAAGAGAATTTTGCAACAGAATTTTTCAGTTAAGTAAAGTGGGCACTGATTTCATGTCAAATAAGAGAAATTTCAGTTAAGTCCACAGAAATGAGTACAAGCCACAGATTTCATTTGAAGCCACTGATTCCAGTTTGGAATGTTTACAACACTGAACATAGATAATAGGTAGCCACTGATTTCATATAATCAGTACAAGTAGCAACTGATAACAAATAGTTTCACCTCTCAAATCATGCCAAATACTAAATTACCTAACTTACTACACAAAACCTCTTATCACTAGTGCTACAACACCATACAACAGTGCAGAGCAGCAGACCAAACAGGCTAACCAAATTTCCCTCCTATCCCTAGTTTTGATCTCCTTCTTGTGCTTCATGATCATGGCCTTCCTTTCTTCCTTCAGCCTCATAATTTCAGCATCCTTGTCAAACACAAATTTCTGAAGAGCCACATTCTCTTCAGCAAGTTTGCCAATCACCTGCCTAGGTCTCCCCTGCCATTCCTTGTCCACCCACTTCAGATAAGCACATGTATCATAACCCTGCCAAACAAACCAATTTGTTTAGTACAACAATTTGGTCACATCAACCTCTAACAACTACAGATAAACAACACACTTTTGTAAACAAAAGTTGGGCACTTGACTAACCTCACGAGGACAAACAAGAAATCTACGACCATAGTCATATCCATCAGAGCAAACTCTTCTCGCAGGGTTCAGTAAGTGGCAACAATGGTCACTTTTGTCAGTGCCATTGAAAGCAGCATCAGGAGAGGAAAGAGGTATACCCCAGTCAAATTCAGGTAGGTTTTCAGTCCCCTACCATGGCCATCAAATCAAATGTTAGCATCAGGAAGCTCAAATTCATGGGCATCCGAAGCAAATCGGCGAGGGGAAGGGGGACACGCACCTTGCAGAAATCGACATCCATGTAGCGCACCTCTCCGGTGATTTTCGCCCAAGGCTCACCGTCCTTCGTCATGTCGGCACCGGCGAGGTCACATCCATTGAGCGGGAGAGGGTGGCTTGAGGACGACGACGCCCCTGCTCCACGGCGTCCAACCTGCTGCTTCCCGCTCATCTCGACAGGGCGGCGGAGACGACTGCCGGCGGAGAGGGCGGCCGACAGGGCGGTGGAGACGACTGGCGTCGGAGGGGAAGGCAGAGACGGCTGGCGGCGGAGAGGGTGACGACAAAGGGGAGGAGCTAGGGATTTACGAATGGGGAATCGATGCAGAGAGAGAGGGCGAGGGGGCTTTTTGTAAAATACAGAGAGTGCGAGGGGGCTTTTGTAAAAGTAAGGCATGTGCCAAACTCGAGCGTGGCATGCCAAATGTCGCGTCCACAGCTGCTTTGTATGAATTTGTTACAGCAGTCAAGTTGGAGGACTAGTTTTGTGGGGTTTTTTAGTTTTTGTATGAAACTGTTCCCACCCCTACAAGTTTATGTACCAATAGTGGTATTAACTCATTTTAAAATAGTGTCAAATAAAGAATTCTCTCTACTTTATTTTGGTTTTGTAGATAAGCTTAGGATAGGTATGACTCATGTGGGCGTTACGACGATAGCGGTGGTGGTGCTTAAAATAAATTTGGCCCAGTTATTACTCTGTCCCGAATGGTCACTACTAGAGAAACTTATATACAGGAGCTCATCAATAGCGTTTTTATAAAAAAAACGCTGCTGCTAAATAGCAGTAGCGCTTGGGAAGTACGAGCGTTGCTAATATGAGCATAGCAGTAGCGCTGAAGCTAGAAAATACGTTATTACTAAAACTCACATACCGTTCCAGATATGCTAGGAATACTAGTAGTGCTCATGCGTAGAAAGCGCTCTTACTATTGATCTTAGCAATAGCGCTTTTTTCCTCACTAGTGCTACTGATAAATTCAGTCCTCTCCTAATAAGACTAAAGTTTAGTCCCACCTTGCCCCGTGAACAGAATTTTTACCACCTTAAACATGGTGCTTCTCAGACCATCACAACCACTTGGTCTTCATGGAACTCTATGTGTAAGATCTGTGGCCGCAATGGAATCTTCGCTGGTTCTTAAAACCGGAGAAGATTCCTATTGACAATTTAGATTCTACACAAAAAGATCACTGATGAACAATGTATTTTAAAAAAATTACATGCTTAGCGTTAGCAATAGCGCGTTTTCAAAGATAGCGCTACTGCTATAGAAGTAGCACGTTTTTACAGAGAGCGCTACTGTTATAGATTTTAGCAGTAGGGCTTTTTACGGACAAGCGGTACCACTAAGGGCCCTTATCCAAACTGGCACGCGCGCGTCGTCCTCTCACTCTCCTCTTCACACTCTCTCATCGCCTCCGTCGCCGTCGCCGCCGTCCTCCTCCGTCGTCGCCATCCTCCTCCCCCCCAAGGTCCCTCCCTCCTCCTCCCCCTCCTCCTCCCTCCTCCTCCTCACACTCTCTCATCGCCTCTGTCGCCTCCATCGCCGTGGCCGCCGTCCTCCTCCCTTCGTCCCTCCTCCTCCGTCTTCGTCATCCTCATGCCCCCCAAGGTCCCTTCCTCCTCCTCCCCCCCCTCCCTCTCCGCTGGAGGCTCCCTCCTCCCTCTCCGGCGGCCCCTCCTCCTCCTCCCTCCTCCTCCCCCTCCCGCTCTCTCCTCCTCCCCCTCAAATTTGAATAAGTAATTTGAATAGAATAAAATATGAAATTGAAAAGAATAAGTAAATGTAGGTCTCTTGAATAGAATAGGAAATTTTTAGCAAATTTGAATAGAATAAAATATATGAAATTGAAAAGAATAAGTAAATATATGTCTTTCGAATAGAATAGGAAATTTTTAGTAAATGTAGGTTTTTGTTTATATTTTGATTTAGGGTTTTCACTAAGTCCTAAGATGACGATAATAATGTTTTTGCTTATATTTTGTTTTTGCAGAAATCAAGGAGCCCCTGCATCATCCCCGCCGTTGGCCCCGTGACCGACCCCCTCCGACCTCGATCGAGGTGAGACCAGCCACCCCATGTTGTTAATTTAATTTAGGTATTTTAGGTGTTTAATCTTAGAATAATGTAGTCTGAACCCTAGTTATGATCGAATCATGTTCAAAATGTAGGTTTTTAATTAGGTGTAGTTAATAGAATTTAGGTGTTTTAGGTGTATGTAGATATAAACATATATATCTTGTGTTGCTCAAATAGGATTTGTGCTTGCCCAAGTGGCCGGCCATGTTTGCGGGTTACACCTCCGAGTAGCCTATGTTTTGCCGGAGTGTTGATTAATTTCCGTTCCGACAAATTTCAGGCGCTCGATATGTCCTTTTTTAGCAAAGGTCATCGCGGATTTTTTCATGAATTCTGGCATAATTTGTGCTAGAATATATAGGAAATATCGAGTGGCCTGGATTTTCTAGAAAAATAATTAAACGACATTTTGGGTTGACTTTAAGTCTATCGAGGCTCCATCACCGACGGTTGAAAAATCAGTAAGGGAGTGTATCCACCATATATGAGAGAGGACGAAGAATCTCGACTGTTGTCATGGGGGTCATTTCTCCTTCTTCTCCAGGTGCTAGGCCTTTGTTATGCACTAGGGGAAGGAGGAGTAACGACCATCACCAACGGTCGCAAATGTCAGAGAGGAATCAGTGAGTGAGAGTCTTAACCACATATGAGAGGACGAAAAATCCCGACTGTTGTCGTGGGGGTTGATGACCCACAAGTGTAGGGGATCTATCGTAGCCTTTTCGATAAGTAAGAGTGTCGAACCCAACGAGGAGAAGAAGGAAATGATAAGCGGTTTTCAGCAAGGTATTTTCTGCAAGCACTGAAATTATCGGTAACAGATAGTTTTGTGATAAGGTAATTTGTAACAAGTAGCAAGTAATAAAAGTAAATCAGGTGCAGCAAGATGACCCAATCCTTTTTGTAGCAAAGGACAAGCCTGGAAAAACTCTTATATGAAGTAAAGCGCTCCCGAGGACACATGGGAATTATCGTCAAGCTAGTTTCATCATGTTCATATGATTCACATTCGGTACTTTGATAATTTGATATGTGGGTGGACCGGTGCTTGGGTACTGTTCTTACTTGGACAAGCATCCCACTTATGATTAAGCCCTATTGCAAGCATCCGCAACTACAACAGAAGTATTAAGGTAAACCTAACTGTCGGTGTCAAAACCGCGGATCTCGGGTAGGGGGTCCCGAACTGTGCGTCTAAGGCGATGGTAACAGGAGGCAGGGGACACGATGTTTTACCCAGGTTCGGGCCCTCTTGATGGAGGTAAAACCCTACGTCCCGCTTGATTTATTCTTGATGATATGAGTATTACAAGAGTTGATCTACCACGAGATCGGAGAGGCTAAACCCTAGAAGCTAGCCTATGGTATGATTGTCTATTGTCCTATGGAGTAAAACCCTCCGGTTTATATAGACACCGGAGGGGGCTAGGGTTACACAAGGTCGGTTACAAAGGAGGAGATATCCATATCCGTACTGCCTAGCTTGCCTTCCACGCCAAGTAGAGTCCCGTCCGGACACGAGATGAAGTCTTCAATCTTGTATCTTCATAGTCCAACAGTCCGGCCAAAGGATATTGTCCGGCTGTCCGGAGACCCCTAATCTCGGACTCCCTCAGTAGCCCCTGAACCAGGCTTCAATGACGATGAGTCCGGCACGCAGTGTCGTCTTCGGCATTGCAAGGCGTGTTCCTCCTCCGAATACACCATGGAAAAATTTGAATACAAGGATAGTGTCTGACCCTGAAAAATAAGTTCCACATACAACCATAGAGAGAATAATATTTCCACAAATCTAATCTGCTGGCACGTTTTGGCAACATGACATTATGCCATGGCCTGGTAATTATTCGAACCGTTTCCTTTAACTAGCCCCGCACACAATGCAAGGCAGTTTCTTGACACGTCTTTTCAAAGCAGAGATCGTGTCCCCCTTATTACGGGATTCTCATCAATACGGGCGTGGGTAACTTAACCGTGCCATCAATTACGGCGCTTGGGGGATAAGAGAGTTTTACTAGGCTAGTGGGGGCGCATAGTTTCGGCCGCCCATATAAAGGGATAAGGATTCACCTTTTCATCCACTCCTTCTTCCTCCTTTGCTCATCCATTTTCGCACACTTGAGCTCCAGCGCCCAAGTCCGCATTTCCCACCTCGACCTTCTCCAACCATGTCCGGAGTGGGAGGAAGGTGGATGGTCTCCTCCGTCATGGAGGGACACGTCAAGAAGATGAGGAGAGCCGGATACCTGCCCGATGACATCGCGCACCGGCTCCCAGATGAGGGGCAGCTCATCCCCACCCCCAGGCCCCATGAGAGGGTAGTGTTCCTTACCCATTTCCTCTACGGACTGGGATTCCCTCTCCACCCATTTGTCCGGGGGCTCATGTTCTACTACGGCCTGGATTTCCACGATCTGGCCCCGAACTTCATCCTCAATATCTCGGCATTTATCGTCGTGTGCGAGGCCTTCCTCCGCATCAAGCCCCACTTCGGCTTATGGCTGAAGACCTTCAATGTCAAGCCGAAGGTAGTGAGCGGCCGCCAGGCGGAGTGCGGAGGCACCATGGTGGGCAAGATGCCCAACGTCACATGGCTCGAGGGCTCCTTCGTGGAGACCATAAAGGGGTGGCAATCGGGGTGGTTCTACATCACCGAGCCGCGTGACCCTAAATGGGCAGCGGCCCCCGAGTTTCGATCTGGCATCCCCATGCGGCTCACCTCCTGGCAAGCGAAGGGCCTGTCCTGGGGTAGTTCGGGAGAGCTGACCAGACTCCAAACATGTATTCAAAACATGTTGAACAAGAAGCTCAAACTCGTCAACGTAGTCCAGGTCATGCTCATCTGCCGGATCCTCCCGTGCCAACAACGGGCTTTCAACTTGTGGGAGTTCGACCCGGCCCAACACCGAACTCTGAACAGGCTCTTCGACACAACTCACGTGGATGCCTCGAAGGTGCTATTCATGGGTGCTGAGGTTCCCCCTCCTACTACCGAGGATCGCGGATTCTGCGCGAAGCGCCAAGCCAGCGCGGTAAGCTGTTTTATCTCTCACAGGATACTTGTTTTTCATAGTTTGACTCTATTCGGGATCTAGCTCCCGTACCTTTGACAAGACTGGCAGGAGACGGCCGGACAGATCGACTGTCCGGCTCCTTTGCCCGAAGGCCTAGAAGACGCTCTCCTGACGAAGATGCTGACTCCGGTTCCTTACAAGGTGCCGGAGAAGACCAAGAAGGCCAAGGGAACCCGAAAGAGTTCCCGATGCCAGGCGTCATCGGACTCATCGTCCGATAACTTTGCAACACACTCCTCCCCCGAAGACGAGGAGGAAGAAGAAGATGCTCCCCCTTCAGTTGGGGGAGACAAGAAAAGGAAGGCCGCCCCAACCGGGGGGGGGGGGGCGAAGGGTCCAAGAAGGGAAGGACTCTCCTTCCGGACAATTCCACCACCGCCGCCGAAGGCGAAGACGAGTGGCTGCTCAGGGCCAAGCGCCTGGCGAAGTCGTAAGTATTCGGATACCAGAGTAACTCATAGCATTCCTTTGTCGCACTGCTTCTCCTAACGCGAATATGATTATGCAGGCCACCACAAGCCCGTATTGATGTATCGTCGGACGGCTCCCTGGGCTCGTCGGATATGGATAGCGATCCACTTCCGACCGCCACCTCCCCTTGCCCTGCGGACGATGCCGAGGTATTGTCTCAAGAGGCACCGGGTCGAGGGGAGACAGTCCCGGAGGCGCCTCAAGGCGACCTTCCGGACTCCGGGAGCAGAGGGAACAAGGCCCCTC
Source organism: Triticum monococcum (assembly GCA_034509565.1). NCBI lineage: Eukaryota > Viridiplantae > Streptophyta > Magnoliopsida > Poales > Poaceae > Triticum > Triticum monococcum. The sequence goes on along the minus strand of CM067841.1, from coordinate 552,959,133 downwards.
AGGGCTCCGAGTTCGGCCCTCAGCCGAACAGCCCGCCGGAGCCTCCAGTGGTTTCGGACTCGGGCAGGCGGCCTCCTACCAAGAGGGGCAAGATGCCTGTGCCGGTGACCTCTGTCCATCTAGAGGCGCTGGACAATCTGCTGGGAGCGCTTCGCAACGCTTCCATCAACGAGGAGCACCGTACTATTATGAGTGCGGTGGTCCAGAAGGTTCAATCCGCCAAGAGCGGACTGACTGAAGACTGTGCCAGCCCTCTAACAGGCTTTGAGGTAAGTGTTTAAAATATAGGAAAAATATTACCGCATAGACAGTAGCCCCTGATGCTCTGTTCGGTGTTCACAAAGAAAAGCCGAACAGAGGATCAAACAATATCGCAGGAGTCTAATATAAGTATCTCAATATGCGTATGCAGGCTTCGCTGCTGGCATCTGCCGCACTAACTGCGGAGGGTCGCCGCACTGAAGCAGGACCTTAAAGGGTCCAAGGACGAGCTCGGCCTTGCCAAGAGGCAGCTCGAGGAGAACAAAGGTAAGTAGTACCTAGTCTATGGATATGTACAAAAAGAATGCGATTGCAAAATGACAGGATAATCATGAATTTGCCAGGGGCCACGACCGAAGTGGCGACCCTAAAGCAAGTGCTGTCCGAGGCCGAAGATAAAGCGGCCAAGGAGCGCACCGAGCGGGAAAGGCAAGAGGCTGGGGTGGGCGAGGTGCAGCAAGAGCTCCAGCCTCTCGTGACGAAGCACGAGGCATTGGAGCTTGACTCAAAGACGCGAGAGTCTGAGCTTGCCGCGGCCCTCGAGAGCGCAAAGAGTGCCAAGGCCGAAGCCCAAAAGGCCCTCCAGGAGATTGACGCGATGAAGAAAATAGTGGCGGGTAAGGCATTCTATATGCAAAGCAAGCATGTGAAAGTAAATTACCTATTACTTACCCGAATCTAGAGCTCTCCAGGAGCATTCGTAGATTTGCCCCGCAGCGTGTCGGATGCCGCACAGTTTTACCAGGACGAGGAGGGAAGCTCAACAGAGAAGCTGTTCTGGTCTCAGTATACTGGGACCGAACACCCGGTGCCTCTGAGCGACCAGCTAAAGCAGCTGGTCGAGCTACACAAGGCGGCCGAACAGGCCATGAAGGGCCTTATAGTCCGGCTGTGGCCTGGCGACGCCCTTCCGAACAGCTACTTCGGCCTGGTGAGGCGGCTTGTGGATGCCTGCCCACGGATGGAAGTCGTCAAGCGGTCCGTCTGCATCAAAAGTGCACGCCGAGCTTTCTCCCGTGTGAAGGTGCAATGGGCCAAGCTAGACGCCGTGAAGCTGATCAAGGAAGGACCGCCGCAGGGCAAGGAGCATCGCACCCCCAAAATTTATTATGAGGGTGTCCTGAAGGGTGCCTGTCTTGTAGCGGACGAATGTCCAAAGGATGTAATATTTGAGTAAACTTGCTCGTGTGATCCTGTATGATGAAAACTTGTTTCATATGCGCTATGCAACGCTTGTTTGAATTTAAAATATTACCTTTTGTTTGGCTGTTTATCCAATCTGAGAGATGGCTAGTCCTCGGCTTCTGCCCCCATGCCGCGAGTGCTGGGGTGTTCGGGATAAACGTGAGCACTCTTGTTCCCATTTTTGGGTCCTTCGAGGGAGGTGCTCAGCAAAGCGAACAAGGCAACCGGACTAATAATGCTTTATAACTCTCACTTAGCTATAGAATTATATAATTTTAAATTTTGGTGAAGCCCCTGGTATTCGGAAGGCCGAATTCGGGGCGCGATACATGCCTTTAAGCCGGACTGGACCGGCTCCTCGCTCTAAGCGGCATAAGTCTTTAGGGACTCGAAACCTCGCCGAACAGCGACCAGTCTCTCGCCTTATCATGACAGTCAGTTTTAGCTTTCTCTACTGAGGTGCTTAGCCCAGCAGAACCGGGGCACAATCGCAGTAGTTCTCCTAGTGCTACCTTAGCCGATAGAGCGGAACGTAAGGTACCAAAACATAGGAGCCAGGCAAACCCAACATTTGACCAAAGACATGATTTGGAGCTGATGCATATAATGTTATAAGTTCGGGGTGCCGCACTTGTGAAAGTGTTCGGACTTCTCACACCATATTGTGGGGTACTTAAGCCCCTGGTGTATTGGCCGTACCAAAGTGTACGGTTGCAAGGCGTCATTAATGAACACATATATATATATAAAGAAGAATGCAATAATAGTCTTAATGCTATGCATTGTTTATTCAAAAACGTGCGTTAAAGCAGAATGATACAGGCAGTGCGATAAGCAAAAAGTAGGACTATGTCCCCTCCAAGGGCAAGCTGAGGAATAGTGTTAAGGCAAGTATTTCACTCGTTATTGTAATCCACCTGGGAGTTCCGTTTTGTGATGTAGCTTTCTGCCTCCTTGGATGCTGCATCATGTTTTCGGCAATCACGCTGCCGGACAGGGTTTCCAGAGATTAATGTCCTGAAAGAGAGAAAAATAACAAAGCGGGAAGCCCCTAGTGCGGTTTAAGCCGTGTCTTGGGGCGTGCCATAGTTGTGCCCCCTCCCCACCTGTGCCCATGGTATTTTTAATGCGTAATTATGTACGCGTGGCACGAATTTTGCCGTTTGGCTGGGGCCGGGGTGGGGGCCGCATTGTTATGCGAGCTCGGGGCGTGCCAGGCGGTCCAGTTGCCGATTACTCCGGGCGCACTTGAAGGTGTTCGGGTCCTTGAACGCCGAACTAGTGGATTGCCTTAAGAGGCTGCTTTGCGCTTCCGCTGCGAGGGCCACAGTGTGCTCCTCCGTTCGGAGAGAGCGCTCTGTATTTCCATTAACTGTAATGACCCCCTGAGGTCCTGGCATCTTGAGCTTGAGGTATGCATAATGCGGTACCACATTGAATCTTGCAAATGCGGTTCGCCCGAGCAGTGCATGATAACCACTGCGGAATGGGACTATATCGAAGATTAACTCTTAGCTTCGGAAGTTATCCGGGGATCCGAAGACCACTTCCAGTGTGACTGAGCCTGTGCAATGGGCTTCTACACCTGGTATGACGCCTTTAAAGGTCGTTTTTGTGGGTTTGATCCTTGAGGGGTCTATACCCATTTTGCGCACTGTGTCCTGATACAGCAGGTTCAGGCTGCTGCCGCCATCCATAAGGACTCGGGTGAGGTGAAATCCGTCAATAATTGGTCTAGGACCAGTGCGGCGAATCCGCCATGACGGATACTAGTGGGGTGGTCCCTGCGATCGAAGGTGATCGGACAGGAGGACCATGGGTTGAACTTTGGGGCGACTGGCTCCAATGCATATACGTCCCTGAGCGCACGCTTCCGCTCCCTCTTAGGGATGTGGGTTGCGTATATCATGTTCACCGTCCGCACTTCTGGGGGGAACCTCTTCTGTCCTCCAGTATTCGGCTGCCGGGGCTCCTCCTCGTCATTGCTATGTGGCCCCTTGTCTTTGTTTTCGGCAATTAACTTGCCGGCCTGCTTGAACACCCAACAATCCATGTTGGTGTGGTTGGCTGGCTTGTCGGGGTTGCCGTGTATTTGACACGAGCGATCGAGTATACGGTCCAAACTATACGGGCCCGGAGTGCTTCTTTTGAATGGCTTTTTCCGGTGACGGGGTTTAGAGCCTTTGAATCCGGCATTGACTGCCGTATCCTCGGTATTGTCATTGTTAATGCGGCGCTTATGTTTGTTGCGACGTGACCTACTATTGCCGTCCTTGGTATACGAAGTACCATGGTTCTTTGATATGTTATTACTGTGAGCCAGCCAGCTATCTTCTCCCGCACAAAAGCGGGTCATGAGTGTCGTGAGGGCTGCCATAGATTTCGGCTTTTCCTGACCAAGGTGTCGGGCTAGCCACTCGTCGCAGATGTTGTGTTTGAAAGCTGCTAGGGCCTTTGCATCCGGACAGTTGACGATTTGATTTTTCTTTGTTAGGAACCGAGTCCAGAATTGCCTGGCCGATTCTTCTGGCGGCTGAATTATGTGGCTCAAGTTATCGGCATCTGGTGGTCGCGCATAAGTGCCCTGAAAGTTGTCGAGGAATGCGGCCTCCAGATCTTCCCAACAGCCAATGGACTCTGCTGGCAAGCTGTTAAGCCAATGCCGCGCTGGTCCTTTGAGCTTTAGTGGGAGGTATTTGATGGCGTGTAATTCATCCCCGCGGGCCATGTGGATGTGGAGGAGGAAATCCTCGATCCATACCGCAGGATCTGTTGTGCCGTCGCATGATTCAATATTTACGGGTTTGAAACCCGCTGGGATTTGATGATCCATTACTTTGTCTGTGAAGCATAGGGGGTGTGCGGCGCCTCTGTACTGGGCTATATCGCGACACAGCTCGAATGGGTCTTGCCCGGTGTGTTCGGCCCAGCCAGATTTACCTATACTGTATCCGGCGTGACGTTTATCGTCTCGCATAGTGGTGCGCCCTTGTGATCCGTAGATTGATCTTGCATGCTCTGCTTTGTTCTCCAATACGTCTCGCAGGTCTGGCGTATTTCCCCATGCCTTTTTATTTGAATGATGTCGGGGTGCGGGCTGAGTTTTTGGCTGGAATGCCTCTCTATCGCGGCCACGAGGTGGCTGATCAGCTGCGTCATACGCTTCTTCCTCCAGTCGGGGTAGCAACCTGCATTTTGGGTAACTCTTGCAGGGGCGTTCGAGTTTATATTTCTCGGCCGCGAGGACTTCAGTCCATCTGTCAGCTAGCAGATCTTGATCAGCTTGAAGCTGCTGCTGCTTTTTCTTAAGGCTATTTGTCGTGGCTATAAGCCGGCTCTTGAAGCGCTCTTGTTCGACGGGATCCTCTGGCACGATGAATTCGGCATCGTCGAGGCTTGCCTCGTCTTCATAGGGAATAGTAGGTTGTGCTCCGCCTCTCCATCTGCCGCTCTCTCTGGAGGGTTGGCCTTTCCATCCTCCTGTCCTAGATCGTGCTGGAGGGGATTGTTGCCATCTTCGGCACTATCCGGAGTGTTATTATCTGCTGTGCCGGTATCACCACTTTTGCTTTGGCGGGACTTAGAGCGGCGCCGCTGACATCGGCGCTTGGATTGCTTCTTGGATGGGTCATCCTCCGCTGTCTCGTCGCCATTGCCTTCTTTGGGTGTGTCCACCATGTATATATCGTATGATGAGGTGGCTGTCCAGTGCCTTGTGGGAAGTGGTTCCTCTTCATTTCCTGCATCGTCGTCCATACCGTCGATGTCTTCGGAGTCGAAGTCGAGCATGTCGGTTAAGTCATCGACAGTGGCTACTAAGTGGGTGGTGGTTGGGCAGCGAATTTCTTCTTCATCCGCATCCAATCCTGCCGGACATAGTTCGGCCAGGATCCTCCTGACAAGGAGAGAGACCTTAATGAGTTCAGTATGTCTCCAAAGGGCGAGTGCTAAAAAATATCCGCGGAGGTAAATTCCATGATCGGCGCCCAATCGGATTCGCTAGGAACGGGTGCAGGCGGTTCGGAGTCCGTGGCCGGAGAAGGATCCGGCAGTCTGACAACACGGCTCTCGTGCAAGGTAAGGTCGATGTTCGGCTCGATTGCCGCTGAGGATAAGGCCTCCGTGGCGGGGTCCATCCACCCGTCCATGGACGATGCAACTGGCTCCGAATCGAGGGTTGGAGCAGCTGCCGGTGCGATCTCCTGAACAATGTCCGATGGTAGAGCTAAATCATGCTCATCGTGACCACGTGACGCACAGGGCAGAGGCTCGAATCCGTCGAAGATCAAGTGTCCGCGGATATCGGTTGTGTAGTTTAAGCATCCAAATCTGACCTGGTGGCCAGGGGCGTAACTTTCGATCTGCTCCAGATGGCCAAGCGAGTTGGCCCGGAGTGCGAAGCCACCGAATACAAAAATCTGTCCGGGGAGAAAAGTCTCACCCTGGACTGCATCGCTAACGATGATCGAAGGAGCCATCAAGCCTAACGGCGACGACACAGAGGAACTCTCAATGAAAGCACCAATGTCAGTGTCAAAACCGATGGATCTCAGTTAGGGGGTCCCGAAGTATGCGTCTAAGGTGGATGGTAACAGGAGGCAGGGGACATGATGTTTAACCCAGGTTCGAGCCCTCTTGATGGAGGTAAAACCCTATATCCTGCTTGATTTATTCTTGATGATATGAGTATTACAAGAGTTGATCTACCACGAGATCGGAGAGGCTAAACCCTAGATGCTAGCCTATGGTATGATTGTCTATTGTCCTACGGACTAAAACCCTCTGGTTTATATAGACACCGGAGGGGGCTAGGGTTACACAAGGTCAGTTACAAAGGAGGAGATATCCATATCCGTACTGCCTAGCTTGCCTTCCACGAGAAGCAGAGTCTCGTACGGACACGACACGATGTCTTCAATCTTGTATTTTCATAGTCCAACAGTCCGGCCAAAGGATATAGTCCGGCTGTCCGGAGACCCCTAATCCCGGACTCCCTCACTAACCATAGCATGAAACATATGGATCCAAGTCAGCCCCTTAAGAAGCAACGCATAAACTAGGGTTTAAGCTCCTGTCACTCTAGAAACCCATCATCTACTTATTACTTCCCAATGCCTCCCTCTAGGACCAAACAATGGTGAAGTTTCATGTAGTCGACGTTCACATGACACCACTAGAGGGATGACAACATACATCTCATCAAAATATCGAACGAATACCAAATTCACATGACTACTTATAGCAAGACTTCTCCCATGTCCTCGGGAACAAATGTAACTGCTCACAAATCATATTCATGTTCATAATCAGAGGGGTATTAATATGCATAATGGATCTGAACATATGATCTTCCACCAAGTAAACCAACTAGCATCAACTACAAAGAGCAATCAACACTACTAGCAACCCACAGGTACCAATCTGAGGTTTGGATACAAAGATTGGATACAAGAGATGAACTAGGGTTTGAGATGAGATGGTACTTGTGAAGATGTTGATGGAGATTGACCCCCTCCCGATGAGAGGATCATTGGTGATGACGATGGTGATGATTTCCCCCTCCCGAAGGGAAGTTTCCCCGGCAGAACAGCTCCACCGGAGCCCTAGATTGGTTCCGCCAAGGTTCCGCCTCGTGGCGGCGGAGTTTCGTCCTGTGAGCTTGCTTCTATTTTTTCCCTCGACGAAAGACTCCATATAGCCAAAAATGAGCATCGGAGGGCCACTAGAGAGCCCACGAGGCAGGGGGCGCGCCCAGGGGGTAGGGCGCGTCCCCCACCCTCGTGGACGGTGGGTGGCCCCCCTCTGGTACTTCTTTCGCCCAATATTTTTTATATATTCTGAAAATAATTCTCTTATATTTGTAGAATAGGTCTCTTATATTTGCCCCTTTTCTAGCCCAGAATTCCAGCTGCCGGCATTCCCCCTCTTCATGTAAACCTTGTGAATTAAGAGAGAATAGGCATAACTATTGTGACATAATGTGTAATAACAGCCCATAATGCAATAAATATCGATAGAAAAGGATGATGCAAAATGGACGTATCAACTCCCCCAAGCTTAGACCTCGCTTGTCCTTAAGCGAAAGCCGAAATCGAAAAATATGTCCACATGTTTAGAGATAGAGGTGTCGATAAAATAAAATACGGACATGAGGGCATCATGATCATTCTTAGAACAACAATATATATATATATATATACATATATATATATATATATTGTCATATGATCTCTTATGCTAAATTAACAATTCATTCACATACTCAAGTATGAATCAGAAACTTCATTGAAAACTAACAAACTATAATCTCAGTCATTGAAGCAATTGCAATTTATCATAACATAGGAAAGAGTCAATATAAGAGCTTCTCAGGAAGTCCATATACTCAACCATCATTTAGTCTTTCACAATTGCTAACACTCATGCGATATTTATGGTTATGAAGTTTTAATCGGACACAGAGAAAGATAGGGGCTTATAGTTTGCCTCCCAACTTTTTACCTCAAGGGTAATGTCAGCAATAATAGTTCATGAAAACTCACATCCAATTAGCTATATATACCTAGATCTTTCCAACACATTGTGCTTGCCAAAGGATAAAATGTAAAAAGGAAAGGTGAAGATCGCCGTGACTCTTTGCATGAAGTAATAGACAAGAATAAAAGATAGGCCCTTCGCAGAGGGAAGCAGAGGTGCATGTGCTTTTATGGTTGGATGCCCAAAATCTTAATGCGAAAGAACGTCACTTTATATTGCCACTTGTGATATGGACCTTTATTATGCAGTCCGTCGCTTTATTTCTTCCACATCACGAGATCGTATAAAGCTTATTTTCTCCACACTAATAAATCATAAATATTTAGAGAGCAATTTTTATTGCTCGCAACGATGACAACTTACTTGAAGGATTTTACTCAATCAATAGGTAGATATGGTGGACTCTCATGGCAAAATTGGGTTTAAGGATATTTGGAAGCACAAGTAGTATCTCTACTTGGTGCAAAGAAATTGGCTAGCAAGAGAGGGAAAGGCAAGCTCAACATGTTGGATGATCCATGACAATATAATTTATATCAGATGTAAGAAAGCATAACCCATTACGTTGTCTTCCTTGTCCAACATCAACTCTTTAGCATGTCATATTTTAATGAGTGCTCACAATCATTAAAGATGTCCATGATAGTATATTTATATGTGAAAACCTCTCTTTCTTTATTACTTCCTATTAATTGCAACGATGACCAAAACTATGTTTGTCAACTCTCAACAACTTTTTATTCATCATATTCTTTATATGTGAAGTCATTACTCTCCATAAGATCCATATGATCTCTTTATTTCTTTTTATTTCTTCTCTTTTATTCTATTCCCTCAAGATCATAGCAAAATAATCAAGCCCTTGACTCAACACGACTCTTTATTATATATAGCTCACGGACTCGATTACATAGAAGGATCATAAAGCAAAACTAAAACTAGATCATACCAAAGCTTTATTCTACTAGATCAAGATATTACCAAAAGGATCGAACTAAGAAAAACGGTAAAGATAAAAGTGATGGTGATACGATACTGGGGCACTGCCCCAAGCTTGGCGGTTGCCAAGGGGAGTGCCCATACCCATGTGTTTATGTCTCCTTCTTCGGAGGTGGTGATGATGGAGTTGTTGATGATGTGGGCTTCTTCCTTAATTTGCGCTTGAGAATAGAATTTTGCTCCCTTAGGTCCTCGATCTCCCGCTCAAGGCTTAAAACCTTTTTGCATAGTTCTTGTTTGTTCTCCTGCAAAAGACGAAAAGGGATAAACTCGATCTTAGGTTTCTTTGCTCTATTAGGGAGGCTTGACTTTTTGAACTCCACATGCATGTCCCCAGGTTGAGGTAATGGGGCTTCATCTTCATCTGAGCTCGTCTTCCTTCGTGGTCCAACCACAATGCTCCAAGTCCCCGTAGACCTTATGATCTGCAAGGTAATCAGCCACATAGCTTTCTCCCTCCAAATCTTGGGATGACATATTGCTCTAATCTGCAGCAGAAACAACTCGAAACAAAGACACAGGATATTTGTGTGATACGGTGGTCAAAACCTTCGAGAGATTATATATTGAATTTTTACCTACCAAAAGAAGTATCATGCAAGAAAACAGAGTCCGGAGAGCACACGAGGTGCCCACGAGGCAGGGGGCACGCCCAGGGGGGTACGGCGCGCACTCCACCCTCGTGGAAGCCTCGTGTCCTTTCCGGTCTGCTTCTTATTTTCCTATTTTCTTAAATATTCCAAAATGGAGAAAAATTTCCCTTAGAACTATTTTGGAGTCGGTTTACTTACCGTACCACATACCTATTCCTTTTAGGAGTCTAAAACGTTCTGGAAAGTGTCCCTTATGTATTCCTCCGGGGTGACGGTTTCAATAATATTAGTTTCAACATTTATAGGATTACCTGAGGTATAATGTTTGATTCTTTGACCGTTCACCACCCTCGGATTTGTGCCTTCGAAGTTGTTGATTTTTATGGTACCCGAACGGTAGACCTCCTCGATGATGTAAGTACCTTCCCATTTAGAGAGGAGTTTGCCTGCAAAAAATCTTAAACGAGAGATGTATAGCAATACATAATCACCTACATTAAACTCACATTTTTGTATCCTTTTATCATGCCATCTTTTAACTTTTTCTTTAAACTCATAAGCCTGGGTTCTCCATTCATCAAGTGAGCTAATGACAAAAAGCCTCTTCTCACTGGCAAGTTTGAAATCATAATTGAGCTCTTTGATGGCCCAATATGTCTTATGTTCTAGTTCAAGAGGTAAGTTACATGCCTGTCCATAAACCATTTTATACAGAGACATACCCATAGGATTTTTATATGCAGTTCTATAGGCCCATAATGCATCATCAAGTTTCTTGGACCAATTCTTTCTAGATATATGTCGGTGTCAAAACCGGCGGATCTCGGGTAGGGGGTCCTGAACTGTGCGTCTAGGCCGGATGGTAACAGGAGGCAAGGGACACGAAGTTTTACCCAGGTTCGGGCCCTCTCGATGGAGGTAAAACCCTACGTCCTGCTTGATTAATATTGATGATATGGGTAGTACAAGAGTATATCTACCACGAGATCAGAGAGGCTAAACCCTAGAAGCTAGCCTATGGTATGATTGTTGATGTGTATGTTGTTCTACAGACTAAAACCCTCCGGTTTATATAGGCACCGGAGAGGGTTAGGGTTATATAGAGTCGGTTACAATGGTAGGAGATCTGAACATCCGTATCGCCAAGCTTGCCTTCCACGCCGAGGAAAGTCCCTTCCGGACATGGGCCGGAGTCTTCAATCTTGTATCTTCATAGTCCAGGAGTCCGGCGGAAGGTATAGTTCGGCTATCCGAACACCCCCTAATCCAGGACTCCCTTAGTAGCCCCTGAACCAGGCTTCAATGGCTACGAGTCCAGCGCGCAAATTGTCTTCGGCATTGCAAGGTGGGTTCCTCCTCCAAGTACTTCATAGAAGATTTTAAACACAAAGATAGTGTCTGGTTCTGCAAGATAAGTTTTCCACATATTGCCATGGAGAGAATAATATTTACACAAATCTAATCTGCTAACGTATTCCATGGTGCGACACACCACGGCCAAGCCTTTATCCGAGTCGTTTAATTATCCCACCTCAGCGCGTCATGCGAGGCGGCTTCCTTGGCACGTCTTGTCAAAGCAGGGGTCGTGCCCCTTATTCCGGGATTCTCATCCATACGGGCGTGGGTAACCCAACCGCGCCGTTGATTACGGCGCTTGGAGATAAGCGAGTTTTACCAGGCTGGTGGGGACATGTAGTCGCGTCCACCCATATAAGGGGATAAGGATCCACCTTTTCACCCATGCCTTCTTCCTCCTTCGCCTATCCATTCTTGCGCACTCGAGCTCCAGCGCCCAAGTCAGCACTACCACCTCAACCTTCTCTAGTCATGTCCGGAGCGGGAGGCAAGTGGTTGGTCTCCTCCGTCACGGAGGGACACATCAAAAAGCTAAGGAAGGCCGGATATCTGGCTAGCGACATCGCGCACCGGCTTCCCGAAAAGGGGCAGCTCATCCCCACTCCTAGGCCCCATGAGAGGGTGGTATTCCTCCCCCATTTCCTCCGCAGACTGGGCTTCCCTCTGCATCCATTTGTCCGGGGGCTCATGTTCTACTACGGCCTAGATTTCCACGATCTGGCCCCGAACTTCGTCCTCAACATCTCGGCGTTCATCGTCGTGTGCGAGGTGTTCCTCCGCATCCGCCCCCATTTCGGCCTATGGCTTAAGACTTTCAACGTCAAGCCAAAGGTGGTGCGCGGCAGCCAGGCGGAGTGCGGCGGTGCCATGGTTGGCAAGATGGCCAACGTCCTGTGGCTCGAGGGCTCCTTTCTGGAGAGCCTGAAGGGGTGGCAATCATTGTGGTTTTACCTCACCGAGCCGCGCGACAGCGAATGGGTCGCACCCCCTGAGTTTCGATATGCCCCCCCTACGCGGCTCACCTCCTGGAAGGAGATAGGCCTGTCTCGGGGTAAAAAAGGAGAGCTGACCGGACTCCAAACATGCATCCAAACCCTGGTGGACAAGAAGCTCAAGCTTGTCAACGTAGTCCAGGTTATGCTCATCCGCCTGATCCTCCCGGGTCAACGACGGGCCTTCAATCTGTGGGAGTTCGACCCGGCGCAGCATCAAACTCTAAACAGGCTCTTCGACATGACGTACGAAGATGCCTGGAGGATGCTTTTCAAGGGCGCCGAGGCTCCCGCATCCGCTACCGAGGATCGCGAATTCAGCGCGCAGCATCACGCGCACGCGGTAAGCTGTTTTTTCCTTTTACAGGGTATCAGTTTTCCATAGTTTGACTCTATGCGGGATCTAAGCTCCCTTTCCTCTGACACGATTGGCAGGTGACGTCCGGACAGATCAACTGTCCGGCCCCTTTGCCCGAAGGCCCAGCGGACGCTCGCTTGGCGAGGCTGCTGGTTCCAGTGCCCTATGTCGTGCCGGAGAAGAAGGCCACGAAAAGGGCCACGGGGACTCGAAAGAGCGCCCGGCGCGAGGAGGTGTCGGATTCATCATCCAACGGTCCCGAAGCGCCTTCCTATCGCGAAGACAAGGAGGAAGAAGAAGAAATCTCTCCCCCTCCAGTGGGAGGAGAGAAGAAAAGGAAGGCCGCCCTCTCTGAGGAGGCCGGAGGGTCCAAGAAGGGGAAAACCCTTCCTCCGGAGTAATTCATAGTATTCGTTTATTGCACAGCTTTCCCTTTTGTCGAATATGCTTATGCAGCCCACCCAAAGACCGGCTCGACCCGTCATCGAGCGGCTCACTGGACTCGTCGGATGTGAACTCGCTTTCGACGGCTTCCTCCCCCCGCCCTACGGACGACACCGAGGTGTTGTCCCAACAGGTTCCAAGCAGGGAGGAGGTGGTCCCGGAGACGCCGCAAGGCGACCTCCCGGACTCCAGGAGTAAAGGGGATGAAACCCCCCCAGGGCTCCAAGTCCCGCTCTAGGCCAGAAACCACTCCGGAACCTTCAAAGGTTCCGGAGTCTGGCGGGGGACCTCCTTCCAAGAGGAGCAAGTCCACCGTGCCGGTGGCCTCCGTCCAACCGGAGGCGCTGGACAATATGCTGGAGGCGCTCCAAGGCGCCTCCATCGACGAGGAGCACCGCGCTATTATGAGTGCGGTGGTCCAGAAGGTTCAGTCCGCAAAAAACGGACTGACTAGAGCTTGTACTAGCCTTTTGACAGGCTTCGAGGTAAGTTAAGAAAGTGTAAATAATATTACTACATAGACAGTAGCCCCTGATGCTCTCTTGGGCGTTCGGGAAGAAAAGCCGAATAGAGGATCAAAAATTCGCAGGAGTCTAACAAAAGGAGTCAATATGCATATGCAGGCTTCTCTGCTGGCATCCGTCGTACTGACTGCAGAAGTGGACACGCTGAAGCAGAGCCTCGAGAAGTCCGAGCAGGAGCTTGGGCGTGCCAAGAAGCAGCTCGAGCAGAAGGAAGGTAAGAAATACCTTGGTTGAATATGTATATATAAAAAAGGTGCAATTGCAAGAAATTACAGGATTAACATGGCTATTGTAGGGGCCACATCTGAAGTGGCGGCCCTTAAGCAAGCGCTGCTCGAGGCCGAGAAGAGTGCGGCCGCAGAGCGCACCGAGTGGGAGAGGTATGAGGCCGAGGTTGGCAAGGTGCAGCAAGAGCTCCAGGTTCTCATGAAGAAACATGAGAGTTTGGAGCTTGACTCGAAGACGCGAGCGTCTGAGCTCGCGGCGGCTATTGAAAATGCCAAGTCTGCCAAGACCGAATCCCAGAAGACCCTCCAGGAGTTGGATGAGGTGAAGAAGATAGCGGCGGGTAAGGCATTCTTTATGCAAAGTAAACACATAAACGTGAGTTACTTGATACTTACCCGAATCCAGAGCTCTCCAGGGGCATTTGCAGATCTTCCCCAGAGTGTATCCGATGCCACCACATTCTATTGAGCCGAGGAGGGCAGCTCGACGGAGAAGGTGTTCTGGTCTCAGTATGCTGAGGCCAGACACCCCGTGCCCCTGAGCGACCAGCTGAAGCAACTGGTCGAGCTCCACAAGGCGGCCGAACAGGCCATGAAGGGCCTCCTAGTTCGACTGTGGCCTGGAGAGGCTCTGCCTGGGAGCTATTTCGGGCTGGTGCGGCGGCTGGTGGAGGCCTGTCCAAGGCTCGAAGTCATCAAGCGCTCCGTCTGTATTGAAGGTGCCCGTAGGGCCTTTGCCCGTGCTAAGGTGCACTAGGGCAGGCTGGATGCGGAGAAGCTTGTGAAGGACGGGCCACCAGCGGGGAAAGAGCATCGCAAGCCTGAAAATTACTATAAGGATGTTCTGAAGGGTGCCTGCATTGTGGCAGATGAATGTACTAGGGATGTAATTTTTGAGTAAAACTCGCTCGTGTTTGTCCTGTGCGCTGAAAACTTGTTCATATGCGCTAAGCAATGCTGCTTGAATTTAAAATATTACCTTCTGTGAGGCTGTTTATCAATACTGACAGATGGCGAGTCGTCGGCTTCTGCCCCCTTGCCGCTAGTGCTGAGGTGTTCGGGGATAAACCTGGGCGCTCTTTTTCCCATATTTGGGTCCTTCGAGGGAGGCGCTCAACCGAACGAACGAGGCAATCGGACTATAATGCGTGAACACTCTCACTTATCCATAGAATTCTATAATTTTAAATTTCGGTGAAGCCCCTAGTATTCGGAAGACCGAGTTCGGGGCACTATCCACGCCTTGGCCGGACAGAGCTGACTCCTCGCCCTAAGCGGCATAAGTCTTTAGGGACTCGAAAAAACCTCTCGAACAATGACCAGCTCTCACTTCATCATGACAGTTAGTTTTAGCTTTCTCCAATGAGGTGCTCGGCCCAGCTCAACTAGGGCACAATCGCAGTGGTTCTCCTAGTGCTACCTTAGCCGATATAGCGGAACGTAAGGCACCAAAACATAGGAGCCGGGCAAACCCAACTATTGACCCAAGACATGATTCGGAGCCGATGCATATAGTGCTATAAGTTCAGGGTGCCGCACTTGTGAAAGTGTTCGGACTTCTCACACCATATTGAGGGGTGCTAAAAGCCCCTGGCGTATTTTGGCCATACCAAGTTGTACGGGTGCAACATGTCGTTAAGGAACATTTATTTATAAAAAGATAATGCAAAAAATAGACAAAAGCTATCCATTGTTTATTAAAAATAGCTGCGATCAAAGCAGAACGATACAAGTAATGCGATAAACGAAAAGTTGGACTATTTAACATGTCTGCTCCAGGGGCAAGCTGCGGAATAGTATGCGAAACCGGTATACTGCTTGTGATAGAGACCACCTGGGATTTCCGTAATGCGGCATGGCTTGTCTGCTTCCCTGGTTCTTGTGTCGTTTGTTCGGCAATTGAACTGCCGAACAGGCCTTCCGTAGAGTAGAGTCCTGGAAGTAAGAGAAAAGTAAAAAAAATGGCAGCCCCAGGTGCGGTTTAAGCCGTGTTTTGGGCGTCCCGTGATGGTGCCCCTCCCCCTATGCCCATGGTATTTCCAGAGCGTAGTTATGGACGTGAAGTACTGGTGTCGCTTTTTTGCGAGGGTTGGGGTTGGGGCCGCATTGCTACGCCTGCTCGGAACATGCCAGGCGGTCTTGTTATAGGTTACTCCAGGCGCACTTGATGGTGTCCGGACGTTTAATGGCCGGACTGGAGAACTGCCTGGAGAGGCTGCTTTGTACTTCCGCTGCAAGGGCCGCCATGTGCTCCTCCGTTCGGAGGGAGCGTTCGGTGTTTCCATTGACCGTAATTAATCCACGAGGGCCTGGCATCTTGAGCTTAAGGTATGCATAGTGCGGTACCGCATTGAATTTGGCGAATGCGGTTTGTCCGAGCAGTGCATGATAGCCACTGTGGAATGGGACTATGTCGAAGATCAATTCCTCGCTTCGGAAATTATCCGGGGATCCGAAGACCACTTCAAGTGTGACTGAGCCTGTACAGTTGGCCTCTACACCTGGTATTATGCCTTTAAAGGTCGTTTTGGTGGGCTTAATCCGCGAGGGATCGATGCCCATTTTTCACACTGTATCCTCGTAAAGCAGGTTCAGGCTGCTGCCGCCGTCCATGAGGACTCTAGTGAGATGAAATCTGTCAATAATTGGGTCTAGAACCAATGCGGCAAATCCGCCATGACGGATGCTAGTGGGATGGTCTCTTCAATCAAAGGTGATCGGGCAGGAGGACCATGGATTGAACTTTGGGGCGACTGGCTCTACCGCGTATACGTCCCTTAACGCGCGCTTCCGCTCCCTTTTGGGGACGTGGGTGGCATATATCATGTTCACCGTCCGCACTTGTGGGGGAAAACCCTTCTGTGCATTGTTGTTCGGCGGCCGGGGCTCCTCGTCGTCATCACTATGCAGCCCCTTGTCTTCATTGTCGGCGCTTAACTTGCCTGCCTGCTTGAACACCCAACAATCCCTGTTGGTATGATTGGCCGGCTTTTCGGGGGTGCCATGTATTTGGCACAAGCGGTCAAGTATTCGGTCAAAGCTGGACGGGCCCCTAGGATTCCTTTTGAATGGTTTTTTCCGCTGACCGGATTTAGAGCCTCTGAATCCGGCATTAACTGCCGTATCCTCAGCATTGTCGTCGTTAATGCGGCGCTTTTGCTTGTTGCGACGCGACCTGCCACTAATGTCCCTGGTATCCGAACTACCAGGGTTCTTGGTCATATTGTTGCTATGAGCAAGCCATCTGTCTTCTCCCGTGCAAAAGCGGGTCATGAGTGTCGTGAGTGCTGCCATAGATTTCGGCTTTTCCTGTCCGAGGTGCCGGGCCAGCTACTCGTCACGGATATTGTGCTATAGGCTGCTAGGGCCTCAGCATCCAGACAGTCGACTATTTGATTTTTCTTTGTTAGGAACCGTGTCCAGAATTGTCTGGCCGATTCCTCTGGCTGCTGGATTACGTGACTTAGGTCATCGGCGTCTGGGGGTCACACATAAGTGCCCTGGAAATTGTCGAATAATGCGGCTTCCAGGTCCTCCCAACAACTGATTGATCCTGTTGGCAAGCTATTGAGCCAATGCCGAGCTGGTCCTTTAAGCTTGAGTGGGAGGTATTTGATGGCGTGAAAATCGTCGCCGCGGGCCATGTGGATATGAAGGAGATAATCATCGATCCATACCGCAGGGTCTGTTGTGCCATCATATGATTCGATGTTTACGGGTTTGGAACCCTCAGGGATTTGATGATCCAATATTTCGTCTGTAAAGCACAGTGGGTGTGCGGCGCCTCTGTACTGGGCGATGTCATGACATAGCTCCAATGAGCTTTGTCTACTGTGTTCGGCCCTGCCGAATTTGTGGCCGGCGTGATGGTTACCGTCTCGAGCCGTGGGGTGCCCACGCGATCCGTAGATCGATCATGTTTGCCTTGCCTTGTCCTCCAACATGTCTCGTAAGTTTGGCGCATATTCCCGTGCCTTGGTACGGGGTGCGGCTTGAGTGGAGGGCCGGGAGGCCTCTCTGTCGCGGCCACGAGGTGGTCGTTCGGCCGCATCAAGTGCTTCCTCCTCTAATCGGGGTAGCAACTGGCACTTTGGGTAACTCTTGGAGGGGCGTTCGAGTTTATGCTCTTCGGCCGCAAGGACTTCAGTCCATCTGTCAACCAGCAAATCTTGATCAGCTCTGAGCTATTGCTGTTTTTTCTTGAGGCTTCTTGCCGTGGCCAAAAGCCTGCGTTGGAAACGCTTTTGCTCAACGGGATCCTTTGGCACGACGAATTCGTCGTCGTCGAGGCTTGCCTCGTCTTCGGAGGGAGGCATATAATTATCGTCCTCGACCTCTCTGTCTGCTGCTCTCTCATGAGGGTTGGTTTCTCCATCCTCCTGTGCTAAACCTTGCTGGAGGAGGTTTTCTTCGGCACTCTCTGGAGTATTATTATCTCCCATGCTGGAATCACCGTTTTTGTGTTGGCGGGATTTTGAGCGGCGCCGCTGACGCCGGCGCTTGGGCTGTTTCTTGGAGGGGTCATCCTCCGCTGTTCCATCTCCCTCTCCCTCTTTTGGGGTGTCCACCATGTATATGTCATATGACGAGGTGGCTTTCTAGGGCCTAGTAGGCGCTGGTTCTTCATCATCTCCTTCATCGGTGTCCATACCGTCGATGTCTTCGGAGTCGAAGTCAAGCATGTCGGTTAAGTCGTCGACAGTGGCTACAAAGTGGGTGGTGGGTGGGTTTTGAATTTCTTCATCGTCCGTACCCCAACCTTGCTGACCTAGTCCGGCCAGGTCTCTCCTGATAAAGAGAGAGACTTCAGTGACTTCAGGATATCGCCAAAAAGGTGAGTGCTGAAAGACGTCCGCGGCCGTGAACTCCATAATCGGCGCCCAATCGGATTCGATCGGCAGGGGCGCGGAGGGTTCAGAGTCTGGAGAAGAATCCGGCTCCATGGAGTCACGAGTCTCGTAGAGTACGGGGCTGGTGTTCGGCTCAACCACCGTTGGGATCACAGTCCCCGAGGTGGCATCCAACCACCCATCCTCGATCGGCACAGTTGGCTCCAAACTAAGGGTCGGAGCCGATGCGGGTGCGGCCTCCAGGGCACTGTTCGGCGGCAGAGCTAGATCATGCTCGTCGTGACAGTGCGACGCGCTTGGCGGTGGTTCGAATCCGCCGAAGATCAAGTCCCTGCAGATGTCAGCCGTGTAGTTTAAATTTCCGAATCTGACCTGACGGCCAGGGGCGTACCTTTCGATCTGCTCTAGATGGCCAAGTGAATTGGCCCGCAGTGCGAAGCCGCCATAGACGAAGATCTGTCCGGGGAGGAAGGTCTCACCCTGGACTGCATTGCCATTGATGATCGTAGGAGCCATCGGGCCTGACGGCGACGGCAGAGAGGAACTCTCAATGAAAGCACCAATGTCGGTGTCAAAACCGGCGGATCTCGGGTAGGGGGTCCCGAACTATGCGTCTAGGCCGGATGGTAACAGGAGGCAAGGGACACGAAGTTTTACCCAGGTTCGGGCCCTCTCGATGGAGGTAAAACCCTACGTCCTGCTTGATTAATATTGATGATATGGGTAGTACAAGAGTAGATCTACCACGAGATGAGAGAGGCTAAACCCTAGAAGCTAGCCTATGGTATGATTGTTGATGTGTATGTTGTTCTACGGACTAAAACCCTCCGGTTTATATAGACATCAGAGAGGGTTAGGGTTACATAGAGTCGGTTACAATGGTAGGAGATCTGAACATCCGTATCGCCAAGCTTGCCTTCCACGCCAAGGAAAGTCCCTTCCGGACACGGGACAGAGTCTTCAATCTTGTATCTTCATAGTCTAGGAGTCCGGCTGATGGTATAGTTCGGCTATCCGAACACCCCCTAATCCAGGACTCCCTCAATCTATTAACAGTCTTTTGCAAAATTAATTTAATCTCTCTATTACTCAATTCTACTTGACCACTAGTCTGTGGGTGATATGGAGATGCAATTCTATGATTAACATCATACTTAGCAAGCATTTTACGAAAAGAACCATGAATAAAATGTGAACCACCATCAGTCATTAAGTATCTAGGGACTCCAAACCTCGGAAAAATAACTTCTTTAACAATATTAATACAGCTGTTATGATCAGCACTACTAGTTGAATAGCTTCTACCCACTTAATAACGTAATCAATAGCAACTAAAATATGTTTAGAGGAAGGAAAAGGTCCCATATAATCAAAGCCCCAAAAATCAAATGGTTCCGTAACAAGTGAATGATTCATAGGCATTTCTTGACATCTACTAATATTACCAATTCTTTGACATTCATCACAAGACAAAACAAACTTACGGGCATCCTTGAAGAGAGTAGGCCAATAAAAACCGGATTGCAATACCTTATGTGCATTTCCGTCTCCAGCATGGTGTCCTCCATAAGCCTCGGAGTGACACTTGCGTAGGATCTGTTCCTGTTCATGCTCAGGTACACAATGTCTAATAACACCATCTACTCCTTCTTTATAAAGATGTGGGTCATCCCAGAAGTAATTTCTTAAATCATAGAAGAACCTTTTCTTTTGCTGGTATGTGAAACTAGGTGGTATAAATTTAGCAACAATGTAATTAGCATAATCAGCATACCATGGAGCAGTACGAGAAGCATTTATGACAGCCAATTGTTCATCAGGAAATTTATCATCAATAGGTAGTGGGTCATCAAGAACATTTTCTAACCAAGACAAGTTGTCTGCAACGGGGTTCTCAGCCCCCTTTCTATCAATAATATGCAAATCTAAGTCTTGTAGCAAGAGAGCCCATCTAATAAGTCTAGGTTTAGTATCTTTCTTTTCCATAAGATATTTAATAGCAGCATGATCAGTGTGAACAATTACTTTAGAATCAACAATATAAGGTCTGAACTTATCACAAGAAAATACAACTGCTAAAAATTCTTTTTCAATAGTAGCATAATTTGTTTGAGCACTGTCTAGAGTTTTACTAGCATATTGAATAACATTTAATTTCTTATCACCTCTTTGTCCTAGAACAGCCCCTACAGCATAGTCACTAGCATCACACATAATTTCGAATGGTAAATTCCAATCAGGAGGCTGAACAATAGGTGCAGAAACCAAAGCTTTATTAAGTATGTCAAATGGTTCTACACAATCATCATGAAAGACAAAAGGGACATCTTTTTGTAGAAGATTAGTCAGAGGCCGGGAATTTTTAGAAAAGTCCTTAATGAACCTCCTATAAAAACCGGCATGACCAAGGAAACTTCTTATACCTTTAATGTCCTTAGGACACGGCATCTTTTCAATAGCATCAACTTTAGCTTTATCAACTTCAATACCTCTTTTAGAAATTTTATGCCCCAAGGCAATACCTTCATTAACCATAAAGTGGCACTTCTCCCAATTCAAGACAAGATTAGTTTCTTCACATCTCTGTAAAACTCTATCAAGGTTGCTTAATCAATCATCAAAAGAAGTCCCATAAACGGAGAAATCATCCATGAATACCTCAACAATCTTTTCACAAAAGTCAGAGAATATAGCAGTCATACATCTTTGAAAAGTAGCAGGTGCATTACATAAACCGAAAAGCATACGTCTATAAGCAAAGGTACCGAAAGGGCAAGTGAAAGTTGTCTTTTCTTGATCCTCTTTTGACACAGGTATTTGAGAGAAACCAGAATAACCATCTAGAAAGCAAAAATCTGTATGTTTGGATAATCTTTCTAGCATTTGATTAATAAAAGGTAAAAGGTAATGATCTTTTTAGTAGCTTTATTTAATTTGCGGAAATCAATTACCATTCTACAACCTGTAACAATTCTTTTTGGGATCAATTCATCTTTATCATTAGGAAAAACAGTAATACGTCCCTTCTTAGGGACACAATGGACATAACTTACCCATTGACTATCTGCAACGGGATTAATTATACCTGCCTCCAGAAGCTTTAGTATTTCTTTTATTACCACTTCCTTCATCTTAGGATTTAACCATCGTTCGTGATCAACAACTGGTTTAGCGTCTTTCTCCAGCTTTATTTTGTGCTGGCATAGAGTGGGACTAATGACCTTAAGATCATCAAGAGTATATCCAATAGAAGCACGACGCTTCTTCAGAGTTTTCAATAATTTCTTTTCTTCATGGTCTGAAAGGTTAGCACTAATAATAACAGGATATATCTCTTTCTCATCAAGACAAGTATATTTAAGAGTATCTGGTAAAGGCTTAAGCTCAAACACGGGATCACCCTTGGGTGGAGGAGGATCCCCTAGGATTTCGATAGGCAAGTTGTGTTTCAAAATTGGTCCCTGTTTAAAGGATACTTCATCTATTTCCCTTCTTTCATTCATAAACATATCATTTTCATGGTCTAGCAAATATTGTTCTAAAGGATCACTAGGAGGCACGACAATAGAAGCAAGACCAATAATTTCATCGTTACTAGGAAATTCCTTATCATGGGGTTGTCTATGAAATTTAGCAAAATTAAACTCATGAGACATATCCCCTAAACCAACAAAAACAATATCCTTATTGCAGTCTATCTTAGCATTAACAGTATTCAAGAACAGTCTACCAAATATAATGAGACAAAAGTCATCTTGTGGGGAACCAAGAACAGGAAAATCAGCAGGATATGTAACTTTCCCACACAAGACTTCAACATCTCTAACAATCCCAACTGGTGAAATAGTATCTCTATTGGCAAGCTTAATTGTAACATCAATCTCTTCTATCTCAACAGGTGCAATATCATGCATAATTTCTTTGTATAAGGAATGAAGTATTGCACTTGCACTAGCACCCATATCACATAAGCCATGATAGCAATGGTCTCCTATCTTAATACAAATAACATGCATGCCTATAACTGGTCTATGTTTATTTTTAGTATCAGGTCTAGCAATTCTAGCAGATTCATTGCAGAAGTAAATAACATGTCCATCAATGTTATCAGCCAAGAGATCTTTAACCATAGCAACACTAGGTTCAACTTTAATTTTCTCAGGGGGTATAGGTGTCTTAATATTACTTTTGTTAACCATAGTTGAAGCTTTAGCGTGATCCTTTATTCTAACAGGGAAAGGTGGTTTCTCAATATAAGCAGTAGGAACAACAGGATCATTATAAGTGATAGTCTTTTCTTCAACTTTAATAGGTGTAACTACTTTTACTTCAGTGGGAGGATTATATTTAAACCACTTCTCCTTAGGGAGATCAACATGAGTAGCAAAGGATTCACAAAAAGAAGCTACTATCTTAGAGTCAAGTCCATATTTAGTGCTAAATTCGCGGAAAGCATCGGTATCCATAAAAGATTTAACACAATCAAACTTAGGTGTTATACCTGACTCCTTACCTTTGTCGAGATCCCAATCTTCAGAGTTGCATTTAATTCTTTCCAATAAATCCCATTTGAATTCAATAGTCTTCATCATAAAAGATCCAGTACAAAAAGTAACGAGCATGGAGCGATTACTGAGAGAAAGCCGAGTATATTTTTTTGAATAATCATCTCTTTTGAGAGCTCATGATTGGGGCATGAATATAACATTGACTTAAGCCTCCCCCAAGCTTGAGCGATGCTTTCTCCTTCGCAAGGCCAAAAATTATATATATAATTACGATCACGATGAACCAGATGCATAGGATAAAACTTCTGATGAAATTCCAATTTCAGTCGTCGGTAGTTCCATGATCCAATATCATCACATAGGCTAAACAATGTAAATGCCTCTCCCTTCAAAAATAAAGGGAAGACCTTCTTCTTGATAACATCCTCAGGCATACCTGCAAGCTTAAATAATCCACAAACTTCATCCACATAGATTACGTGCAAATTGGGATGTAATGTTCCATCACATGTGAAAGGATTAGCTAGCAGTTTCTCTATCATACCCGAAGGAATTTCAAAATAAACATTTTCAATAGGTTCAGTAGGTTGAGGAGCAACTCTTTGCTCTACTGGTCGGGGTGAAGATACCCTGAACAAGCCCCTCAAAGGATTATGTTCCATAGTAACAAGTGATTGTAAATTTCAGCACACTATATAAGTTTTTCCTTACCAAATTCCACCTACCAAAGGCGCTTCACTCCCCGGCAACGGCGCCAGAAAAGAGTCTTGATGACCCACAAGTGTAGGGGATCTATCGTAGCCTTTTCGATAAGTAAGAGTGTCGAACCCAATGAAGAGTAGAAGGAAATGATAAGCAGTTTTCCGTAAGGTATTTTCTGCAAGCACTGAAATTATCGGTAACAGATAGTTTTGTGATAAGGTAATTTGTAACGGGTAGCAAGTAATAAAAGTAAATAAGGTGCATCAAGATGGCCCAATCCTTTTTGTAGCAAAGTACAAGCCTGGACAAACTCTTCTATGAAGTAAAGCGCTCCCGAGGACACATGGGAATTATCGTCAAGCTAGTTTTCATCACGTTCATATGATTCACGTTTGGTACTTTGATAATTTGATATGTGGGTGGACCGGTTCTTGGGTACTGCCCTTCTTGGACAAGCATCCCTCTTATGATTAAGTCCTATTGCAAGCATCCGCAACTACAACAGAAGTATTAAGGTAAACCTAACCATAGCATGAAACATATGGATCCAAATCAACCCCTTACGAAGCAACGCATAAACTAGGGTTTAGGCTTTTGTCTCTCTAGCAACCCATCATCTACTTATTACTTCCCGATGCCTCCCTCTAGGCCCAAACAATGGTGAAGTGTCAAGTAGTCAACGTTCACATGACACCACTAGAGGGATGACAACATACATCTCATCAAAATATCGAACGAATACCAAATTCACATGACTACTTATAGCAAGACTTCTCCCATGTCCTCAGGAGCAAACATAGCTACTCACAAATTATATTCATGTTCATAATCAGAGGGGTATTAATATGCATAATGGATTTGAACATATGATCTTCCACCAAGTAAACCAACTAGCATCAACTACAAGGAGTAATCACACTACTAGCAACCCACAGGTACCAATCTGAGGTTTGGATACAAAGATTGGATACAAGAGATAAACTAGGGTTTGAGATGAGATGGCGCTGGTGAAGATGTTGATGGAGATTGACCCCCTCCTGATGAGAGGATCATTGGTTATGATGATGGTGATGATTTCCCCCTCCCGGAGGGAAGTTTCCCCGGCAGAACAGCTCCGCCGGAGCCCTAGCTTGGTTCTGCCAACGTTCCGCCTCGTGGCGGCAGAGTTTCGTCCCGTGAGCTTGCTTCTAATTTTTTTCCTTGATGAAAGACTCCTTATAGCCAAATATGGGCATCGGAGGGCCACCGGTGGGCCCACAAGGCAGGGGGCGTGCCCAGGGGGGTAGGGCGTGCCCCCGCCCTCGTGGACGTTGGGTGGCCCCGCTCTGGTACTTCTTTCTCCTGATATTTTTTATATATTCTGAAAATAATTACCGTGGAGTTTCAGGACTTTTGGAGATGTGCAGAATAGGTCTCTAATATTTGCTCCTTTTCCAGCCCAGAATTCCAGCTCCCGGCATTCCCCCTCTTCATGTAAACCTTGTAAAATAAGAGAGAATAGGCATAAGTATTGTGACATAATGTGTAATAACAACCCATAATGCAATAAATATCGATATAAAAGCATAATGCAAAATGGGTGTATCAGGGGTCGCTTCTCCTTCATTCCCGTGTGCTAGACATTTTGGTGTAATGCACTTGGGGACGAAAGGAGGAGCGATCATCACCAACAGTCGAATGTATACACCACGCGAGCTGAGAGTTTTCAAGAAAAAAGACTCGGCAGACCGATAGTCAACCCATGATGAATAATAATTATCTAATTTAGTTTTTGTAGTACATATATTGAATTGTACAAGTTTAATCTTTGAATTATGAACTAGGAAATGTCGTTATCGGAGGACGAAAGTCTCACGGGGGAGTGTAAATGGTTCAACGACGACCGGGGTCTGTGCGAAAGGCCACACCTGGATGAAGGTCGGCGCTTCAGCATTAAGCTCCAGGAGACCTTCGATGTTGAAATGTCACGCAACGACGACAAGTGTTTTTTTCGTAATTAAGCATGACTTCAACTATTTCAACATGTAATTTTGATCTTTTACATTTTGAGTAGCTTATCCCATGCCATGCAAGACGCTATGTCTTAGAGAGGATGGATTTTGAAGACCATGAAAATTTCGAAACAAAGAAAATTCACCCGAGGACCCATCATGGCATGGATTTTGAAGTAAATCTGTACAATTCTGAGAGCGTAACCCATTTTGGTTGCACAAATTGGGAAGAACTTTGCAAGATGTATGGATCTTGGTGATCCTGACATCGACCAAGACAAAATGGACATTTGGGTCCTTGTTGACACACTTCTAATTCTACCGCTATGTGAGTTTGTCAAACATACTTATTAACTAATTTATATTATTTATTTCAAAATACTTGACAGCTTATATCCATTGAAAGCTTATTTTTATTCTTCAAACAATGTGCGGAAGATGGTAGACATAACCTACTACACCGATGACTCAGAATTAACCTATCGGGAGAAAAATCATCTGGTCGCATTTTGTACTGATCTTGAGAATTACAATATCTATTATCAAACACCTCCACATTATGGTCAATACGTGCCACTAGTGCACGTGTTGAACTACAGTAACATCCATGGAGATGTCATGGTAAGATTTTTTTACTATTACGATATCCGTGCATGTTTTGCATAAATTCTTCTAAAATTGAACTACATTGCTAACTATGAAGTTATTACTATGTTTTTCAACAGAAAATCCTGAAGGATTGTGTGCCTCATCTGATGTTTCAGAATGGTTGCCTTGATGTTTTGAACATACTACCAGGTCATCCTACGAATCACACCTATCCATATCGGATTTCTAAAACCAATGAAGACATGAAAATCAAAGAATGGAAAAAATATATGGACAGTCGTAAGGAGGTACTTGGAAGCAACATTGTGCGAAAGGCAAGAATTGGAGACAGGATAATCTCCATTCTCCATAATGGAGAGTCAGGGCCTATCTTGTTTTATGCTATTTTACCTAAGAGAAGGTAGTAGCTCCTAGCTAATACTCATGATCATGTGCTAAGAACAACTAAGTAGGATTTGTTAGATGACTATGATGATGATGTGGTATCGAGTAGAAGTTGTAGATGATGATGAGTATGACTTGTTATTATGATACCAATGATGAGTTATTTGTTATTATGATCGATGATGCATGATGCTAAGTTGTTATATGGGCATGATGAGTTATTATATATATCAGTAGGTGAAATGAACATGGATTAGATTCAAGTGGAGGCAACATGTGGTGCACATCGAACGTACTACTAATCCAAACTAGATCAAGTTTGGATTAGAGTAGTACTTTCGACTTGCACCACATGTTGCCTCCACTTGAATCTACTCCACGTTATTTTCAGCCACTGTTATATATAATAACTAATCATGGTCATAAAACCATATGATGAAAGTATTGTATATAAAACCACAACGAAAATAAGCTGTATTTTTAAAAATACAGGAAAAGTTAGCAGCGGCGCTTTTTAGAAGAAACACTACTGCTACTTACTACTATGAGTAGCGCTTTCCCAACGAAAGCTCTACTGCTAACTAGGTATAGCGGTAGCGCTCCCTTTCCAGCGCTACTGCTACTAGTTAGTTGTAGCGCCTTAGTGGTAGCGCTCGTACAAGCGCTACTGCTAGCTATAAAACAAGTGCTACTACTAGGGTTTTCCCTAGTAGTGGGTGCAGGTTCTCCGGGAGACATCTTTAGTCACTCTATTGGTGAGGCGGATCTATGGTTCCTAGGCATTGTTGGTATTGTGGTGACAACACCATGGAGTTTTTGTCCTTTGGCCTTGACCGCGTCTCATCGATATCTGGTCCAACATCTTTGCGAAGCCTAAAGGAAGTATTGGAGTTAGTTGAAAGTGTTGCTTTGCACCATGGCGACGTGCCAGTGGTGTATGGAGGATGGATGGAGCGTTGCAAGGTTATGGATCTAGGAGGGAAAGTTGTTCTTCTTCTATGTAGGGCAGAGTAGCGGGATCTTGGTGGAGTCATC
This sequence comes from Triticum monococcum, assembly GCA_034509565.1. Classification (NCBI taxonomy): domain Eukaryota; kingdom Viridiplantae; phylum Streptophyta; class Magnoliopsida; order Poales; family Poaceae; genus Triticum; species Triticum monococcum. Next base: position 552,931,578 of record CM067841.1, on the reverse strand, counting down.
TAAGCTTAAATAATTGGACATGCAGCTTGGAGGCGGTAAAAACAACACTACCTTGCCCATAAATACAATTTTCTAGTTATCTAAATCAAATGTGTCACTAGGATTGGTAGCTCTTGCAACAATTGTACTCATGAGTAAAACTAGACATGTGGTTGGTGAGGTGTTAAAAATCTAGAACACCCAGGCTATAAATAAATGTTGGAATCACTCCTTCAAAAGCTACCTACACATAGTACCGGTGAGCATAAAAGGTGAACACTCAACATAGCACCACAAAAATATAAGCTTTCCCATCTTTTTGTTGTTGCCGCTCAGTGGGTGGATAGAGAAATGACACTAAATTGGTCTACCATGACTATGTTTGATGCTAGGCATGGGATGCGCCAGCAATATGAGTTCAATTTGAGAGTGTGCAGAGGAGATGATATGACGAGGTATTGTTACAAATGATGGTTGACGGTCTACCTCTATTACACGCATGGAGTCTATGCCAACATTAGCTTCTCCAAATAGACGACATCACACTTGTGATCATTTCTAATTGGGTAATCTGGCATTTGTGCGTAAAAGGTGGGTGTGGGTTGTTTGTTTCGAGGGATATGGAATTGAAACAATGCAACCCAGTATCCTAAGAAGAATTAAAACCAAGTTCCAAACTAGGGTGTTAGCGAGAGCAAAAGACCTAAGAGCACTTGTGAGAGTAGATTGTTTTTTCCCATCGTAAACATGTGCAAATCTTCCTATTCATGGAAGGTGGCAAATATTTTTCCTCTATTCAAGTAAAGAATGTATTGTGTGTTAATTTGTCCAGGCATGGGAATTCCTTCATTTTGGAAGAGAATTTGAGCCTTGATGGCTAGAGGTAATAGCATAAACTTGAAATGCATGCTACATACCAACATAAAAAACAATCAAAAAACCACTCATATGTTCATCAACTCTTATTCATCCAATAGTAGAGCAAGATGTTAATGTTGCCCAATGAAGCTGGAAACTCCAGAAATACTCAGGGCCGGCCCATAGATAACAAAGAACCTTGTCTTAACAGGTTATTTGTTACTCTTAACATGTAACTGATTGATTTTTAATTGTTACAATGGAGACATTATTTTTATACAACACAAATAACTCCTTGTCTTAACTGCTTGCTACAAAAAATGTTTTACCACGAGATGTAAAGTTAATGCATGAATTTACATTTGTTTCCGGATCGAGCACAATATTCTTTTCTTTTACATGACCCTTCTCAACTAAATATCCATAGCCTTATCATCAAGCAGACTATCCAAGTTTTGTGGATAAAAACATATCAAGAGTGAATGGTTGTTGTTCATTGGCACACGGTATTTCTGAGTTTTGTGAATGAGCTAGGTTTTCTTGCCTACTAGAACAATTATCACCCTCGTTGATATAATCAGCAACAACATCAATATTGTCAGTTCTTTGCTCTTCGACGTTTACTATGGCCAATTGCAAAGAATACCTAGAAGAATTGCTAGTTTCAAAAAACTTAGCAATTGATCCTTTTTTGGATTCTACTAGTTCATCTATCTGTTTTTATCTCTCCCTTTTATCACTACCGAATGAATACTTTCTTGGAGACATGTCACTAAACAAGCTACATAAAATGGGTCAATACAGGAAACAGAAGCACCTGGAAATAGATGCAGGTTGATGTAGGTGGCTTGATCCATGGGACGCAGCAGCCAGAGTTATCATGAAAAATAAGATGGTGCCATGAAGTGAATAAATTGGCCCTTTCTTATAATCACCTGCCATAGTACTCTCTCATATATGTATCCAATGAAGAGTAGATGAAGACCTATGCAGTGGTCGATGTGCTATGAGGAATCGTGAGTGCCAGAGCGCCACGCAAAGTTCTGTCTCACATGACATCAATGGCAGAGAGGAAACCTTCCATGTTCATCATCTATGTTAGCTTGTTGAGCTTAGCCAACTTCCTCACATCCGTGCATGCAATAATATGGTAAATATGGAACTCCATATCAAGATACCACACTATACTAATGTAGAGATAAGGCCTTTCCTATTTTTGAAAAAAAAATATACCACATTCTACACAGTAATATCATGCTTAAATTATTTCTATTTAATGAAATTTAATCAAGCCTTCATGCAAAAGTTGTGAGGAGAAACGCAAGACTAGATTGTGAAGAACTAATGGTACAACACACCCTAGAAAGAAAGAAAATTACAAACGGATCCTTCGGGAACCAATTCACCACATCCATCAATGCGAGATGCCGGCACTCCGCTGTCATCGCCATTCCCTCCCAAAGCTGGTGAATCATTGGTTACGCACACAGACTCATGACGAACGGGGAGTCTTCATATTCGGTCAAAGACCAACACACCGGAAATGGGAAAAACCAGCGATGCACCACCACCACTGGAGCCATCGACATGACACAACGCGAGCAAGCCGAGGCACAACCACTAGTCAGAGAAATCAAGCCTGAAGTCCACGAACACCACCAACACTCCCACCGTTCCACGCGAACGACAAGAAGACCAAGTAGTCAGCTCTGATCCGTCACCCTAAGAGACGCCATGGTGAAGGAGAAATCATGATAGTCCCAAACATATCTATAATTTGTGAAGTATTTCTATATTATTTATTTATGTTTTGGCACAATTTATTTGTACTAACCTATTAATCAAGTGTCAAAGCCAGTTTCTGGTTTCTATTTTTTTGAAAATACAGATAGAAAATTCATGGAGCCAGAACACTTGGCCCATAATTATAATTTGGATGACACATTGGCACACACTATACAGTTCCTATGAGCAAAAAAAGGTAAATACTCAAAACTTGCTCATTAAAAATGTAAGGCTGCTTTCTGCCACTTGTTGGGTAGAGAGAAGTGGTGCTAGCTTGTGTATGACAACGAAATCAATGCTAGGCACTGGATGCAATGGGATCATGCGTTCAAGTTGAGAGTGTACATGAGCCGATCCAATGAGATTCTCTCAACTGGATGGCAAACTTCCTCTACCAAAGGAGGGGTCATTGGAACTTTTCTTGTTCCTTCGAAGAGCCCATATGACGCTTACTATCATTTCCACAGTGGCAATCGACCGATGCGGCGTTTTTGTGCGAAGAAGGATGCAGGACCATCGTGGTGCTCATCTCAAGGGATGTATGGAATGTACAACACATCTTCCCAAGTTGGGTATCAGTATTTTAGCATCTTGTAAATATTTGCAACTCTCCTCGTTGCACTCAATGAATATAATATGAGCTTTTGCTGCTATTTCAATTCAGATTACACTGTTTGTTTTTTCTCTAGGTAGCGATAACAACATAAACTAAATTAGCAGGCAGCACAAAACCAAGTAAAACTAAAACCATACTTTCATGGACCTCCATAATCCAACGACAACCACTTATTCGTCAAAAGATCATATTCGTCCAGAAACCAAACTAACAGGATGTCAGCTACCCACTGCAGAAGAGTTTTAGAATATGAAAATTACAAAAACATGAGTGGCGTGCTCTGTTTCTCTCTGGATCCTTTCATTAAAGTTCATAACTACACCTAGGACTGTGGTGGCTATGTAAATACAATCTGTCACTAGGATTGGTGTCCTTTATAGAAACTATACTCGTGGTTTTACACACAATCGAGCATGCGGCTGGCAAGGTAATAAAATCAACAACAACTGGCCCATAAATACATCTTGGATCACTCATTTGCACATACCTAGACAGTTCCAGTGAGCATAGAGAAGGTAGAACACTCGCAACTTCACAGCGGAAATGTAAGCTTGCTTGCTGCCACCAAGTGGGTAGAGAAGTGGGGCTTGTATATGACGACGAGATCAGTCTCAGGGCATGTGATGCACCGAGAAAATGGGTTTGGGTTGGCACCCTGTACATGAGCCGGTCTAGCGAGGATTTCTCAACTGGGTGATAAACTTCCTTAGCCCAAGGAGAAACAAACGGAACGTTTCTTGTTCCTTCGTAGAGCAGAAATGGCATTTATGCCCATTTCCCCACTCGCGGTGGAGCAATGCAACCACTCGCGGTTGGAAGAAACTCGTCTCTCGTGGCTCTCGTCTCAAGGAAGATATGGACTGGGAATGGTACCTCACATCTTCCTAACTTGGGTGCCAGTCATTGCCAAAGATCAGGCCACGTGCGCTTGTATTCCAATCAACATGGCATGTCCCTATGTACAACGGTCCTCTAATCATTGAAACTTTTTTTTGATGAAACACAACTAGTGCTGATTTCATTCATTAAGAAGGGTGCCAAAGACGGCAGTTACAAGTGTGAACAAAGTATGAAAAGAAGAAGTAGAAGAAGAAAATGAGAAGGATAGCATAGGGTCATATTTCTAGTCACATGGCATCCACATTGCCCCAGCAAGGCCGGCTGGCCTCCATGAGTTGAGTTCGTTGTATATTTTCAGCAGGATAGAAGGGATGTCGCATGCCTTGTTTTTGAAAATGTGATTGTTTCTTTCCTTCCAGATTTTCCACCAGATACAAATGAAGAGAGTGCAATTCTTGGTGATGGTGGCTTGCGGTCTGTTGCTGATCGATTGGATCCACCAATCTTCAAGACTTCGTTCATTGCAAGCAGGTGGCTCCATGTCCATGTTAAAGCGGCGAATGATTTCCTCACAGATCATCCAGCTCAGACTGCATTGGGCGAAGAGGTGCAGTGCTGTCTCCGGCTGGGTGTTGCAGAGCTTGTAGATCGGGGTGTGTGCCCATCCTTTCTTCAGCAAAATGTCAGCAGTGTTACATCTTCCTTGGATATCTGATGACCGACAAGTATAGGGGATCTATTGTAGTCCTTTCGATAAGTAAGAGTGTCTAACCCAACGAGGAGCGGAAGGAAATGATAAGCGATTTTCAGCGAGGTATTCTCTGCAAGCACTGAAATTATCAGTAACAGATAGTTTTGTGATAAGGTAATTGGTAACGAGTAACAAGTAATAAAGGTAAATAATGTGCAGCAAGATGGCCCAATCCTTTTTGTATCAAGGGACAAGCCTGGACAAACTCTTATATGATGTAAAGCGCTCCCGGGGACACATGGGAATTATCGTCAAGCTAGTTTTCATCACGATCATATGATTCACGTTCGGTACTTTGATAATCTGATATGTGGGTGGACCGGTGCTTGGGTACTGTCCTTACTTGGACAAGCATCCCACTTATGATTAACCCCTATTGCAAGCATCCGCAACTACAACAGAAGTATTAAGGTAAACCTAACCATAGCATCAAACATATGGATCCAAATCAGCCCCTTACGAAGCAACGCATAAACTAGGGTTTAAGCTTCTGTCACTCTAGCAACCCATCATCTACTTATTACTTCCCAATGCCTCCCTCTAGGCCCAAACAATGGTGAAGTGTCATGTAGTCGACGTTCACATGACACCACTACAGAGATGACAACATACATCTCATCAAAATATCGAACGAATACCAAATTCACATGACTACTAATAGCAAGACTTCCCCATGTCCTCAGGAAGAAACGTAACTACTCGCAAAGCATATTCATGTTCATAATCAGAGGGGTATTAATATGCATAATGGATCTGAACATATGATCTTCCACCAAGTAAACCAACTAGCATCAACTACAAGGAGTGATCAACACTACTAGCAACCCACAAGTACCAATCTGAGGTTTGGATACAAAGATTGGATACAAGAGATGAACTAGGATTTGAGAGGAGATGATCCTGGTGAAGATGTTGATGGAGATTGACCCCCTCCCGATGAGAGGATCATTGGTGATGACGATGGTGATGATTTCCCCCTCCCGGAGGGAAGTTTCCCTGGCAGAACAGCTCCGCCAGAGCCCTAGATTGGTTCCGCCAAGGTTCCGCCTCGTGGCGGCGGAGTCTCGTCCCGAAAGCTTGCTTATGGTTTTTTCCTCGATGAAAGACTCCATATAGCAGAATATGGTCATCGGAGGGCCACCGAGGGGGCATGACGCAGGGGGCACGCCCAAGGGGGTAGGGCGCGCCCCCACCCTCGTGGCTGGTCAGTGGCCCCCTCTGGTACTTCTTGTGCTCAGTATTTTTTATATATTCTGGAAATAACTCTCGTGAAGTTTCAGGACTTTTGGAGCTGTGCAGGATAGTATATTTATATGAGAACCTCTCTTTCTTTATTACTTCCTATTAATTGCAACGGTGACCAAAACTATGTTTGTCAACTCTTGATGTCTACTACACAACCTTCTTCTTGTAGACGTTGTTGGGCCTCCAAGTGCAGAGGTTTGTAGGACAGTAGCAAATTTCCCTCAAGTGGATGACCTAAGGTTTATCAATCTGTAGGAGGCGTAGGATGAAGATGGTCTCTCTCAAGCAACCCTACAACCAAATAACAAAGAGTCTCTTGTGTCCCCAACACACCCAATACAATGGTAAATTGTATAGGTGCACTAGTTCGGCGAAGAATATGGTGATACAAGTGCAATATGGATGATAGATATAGGTTTTTGTAATCTGAAAATATAAAAACAGCAAGGTAACTAATGATAAAAGTGAGTACAAACGGTATTGCAATCTATTGAAACAAGGCCTAGGGTTCAAACATTCACTAGTGCAAGTTCCCTCAACAATAATGACATAATTGGATCATATAACTATCCCTCAACATGCAACAAAGAGTCACTCCAAAGTCACTAATAGCGGAGAACAAACGAAGAGATTATGGTAGGGTACGAAACCACCTCAAAGTTATTCTTTCCAATCAATCTGTTGGGCTATTCCTATAAGTGTCACAAACAGCCCTAGAGTTCGTACTAGAATAACACCTTAAGACACAAATCAATCAAAACCCTCATGTCACCTAGATACTCCAATGTCACCTCAAGTATCCGTCGGCATGATTATACGATATGCGTCACACAATCTCAGATTCATCTATTCAAACTAACACAAAGGACCTCAAAGAGTGCCCCAAAGTTTCTACCGGAGAATCACGACGAAAACGTGTGCCAACCCCTATGCATAGGTTCATGGGCGGAACCCGCAAGTTGATCACCAAAACATACATCAAGTGAATCACATGATACCCATTGTCACCACAGATACGCACGGCAAGACATACATCAAGTGTTCTCAAATCTTTAAAGACTCAATCCGATAAGATAACTTCAAAGGGGAAACTCAATCCATTACAAGAGAGTAGAGTGGGAGGAGAAACATAAGATCCAACTATAATAGCAAAGCTCGCGATACATCAAGATCGTGCCAAATCAAGAACACGAGAGAGAGAGAGAGATCAAACACATAGCTACTGGTACATACCCTCAGCCCCGAGGGTGGACTACTCCCTCCTCGTCATAGAGAGCACCGGGATGATGAAGATGACCACCGGAGAGGGATTCCCCCTCCAGCATGGTGCCGAAATGGGTCTAGATTGGCTTTCGGTGGCTACAGAGGCTTCTGGCGGTGGAACTCCCGATCTATTGTGTTCCCCGATCGTTTTAGGTTATATGGAGATATATAGGCGGAAGAAGTACGTCAGGGGAGCCACGAGGGGCCCACGAGGGTGGAGGGCGCGTCCAGGGGGGTGGGCGCGCCCCCCTACCTTGTGGCTTCCTCGAAGCTTCCTTGACATGGACTCCAAGTCTCCCGGGTTGCTTTCCTTCCAAAAATAAGTTCCGTGAAGTTTCAGGTCAATTGGACTCCGTTTGATTTTCCTTTTCTGCGATACTCTAAAACAAGGAAAAAACAGAAACTGGCACTGGGCTCTGGGTTAATAGGTTAGTCCCATAAATAATATAAAAGTGTATAATAAAGCCCATAAACATCCAAAACAGAAGATAATATGATAACCCACAAGTATAGGGGATCGCAACTGTAGCGACCAGACACGAATGGATCAAGTCTACTGTGCTCCGCTGTCATCCCTGGATCAGTAATGCTGACACCACACAGTACATCGAAGGATTTATAGCAGAGTGGCAATCACACACTTATTACATCGGTGTCTCAAAAGAGAACTTATTACAATAATATGGCTTAAGGCCATCTAATATCGATAACAGCGGAAGACTTGGAAGGTAAATGGGTCCATCAACTTTAACGGCATCACTGAGTATAGAACCACGACCTAAAAGCACCTTATTTGTCGTCTGAAAAGTCTGCACCATTAACATTGCAGCCCGAAACGGGTCAGCACATGGAATATGCTGGCAAGGTAACACATAGAGAATGATGGAATGAAACAGCTATACTATATGCATATTCGGCTGGTGGAAAGCTCTATGGTTACTGTTTTGCATAAAACCAATATTTCCCTACTGCAAAGGAATAAATTTATTTAACTATCATGGTGGTTGTTAAACATTGAGAATGGTTGACAGCATTCTCAATCCCAATTAAAAGTAATTAAAACCCAACAATATTAATTAGAAGTAACATGTTGAGATTCGCATGATATTCAAGTACTAGATACTCAAGATTGTCCATAACCGGGGACACGGCTAATCATGATTTTCCCCACAAGACTCGATCGCCTCCGTTGGATTTCTCGCACTACTGGTGTTTGAGAAACGGATGACCGAGGCATAGTCTTTTAGAAGCGCTAGCAGCTTACGATGGAGTAGACCGTACCACCTACATCCCCTACATCTGCTAGTCCACCCCTATAAGAGTTCGCACGACTTAGTCAACTATGCCAGAGCCCATATTGGCTTGTGGCTGCACACGTAAGTATTTAGTATGAAAGATCTTATGATCCCTTTGAGCCTGGGTGGCGGTCCAAAATAAAACAGGCAAGTCCTGATAGACATCAGGTGCCTCAGTCCACCCAGATGTGTGTTTAAGTTGCCACCTTAGATAAACCATTAAAATTATCAATCTCACATCTGTCATGGATATCACTCACGCAATCCACGTCTACTAGCATAGCATGGCATATTAAGCAAACGTAGAAGTAACTCCCAAAGGTTTCATAATAAACAGGTAATAGGTACTACCTCATCTACTTCCCATCCCACAATTTAATTAGATCCTAATCATGCAATGTTTGAGGATGGATCTAATGCAATAAAACTGGGTTGTAGAAAAGGTATGATCAAAATGTTACTTGCCTTGCTGATGATCCGCGAGTCCTAGAGATTCGAAGTAACAGGCGGCGCAATCCGTGTAATCTATCGCAGACAAACAACAAGCATACAATAAGTACTCATCTAATGCACAGGTAAAACTCGAACAAGAGATCGAACCAGATAGTTCAATTTAAGAACTCCGGTTGCAAAGAAAGAGCGAACCGAACAAAGAAACCGAAACAAACGGTGGAAAACAACTCGGTTCTAGCACGTTGAAACTAGGTCAAATTTTACCGTAACAAAAACTTGTTTAAGTTGATTAGTCGGAACGGCGGTTTCGAAACGAAACTCCAGGCGCTTGAATCACCTGATTCCGATAAACGAGCGAGAAGATAAACTAGAAATGTAACACCCTTGATGCGACTATATCTCCCACGTGTCGGGGCACGACTTAGAGGCATAATCGCATTGAAGGCATATGTCGCAAGTGAGGCAATCTTCACACAACCCATGTACATATATAATATAAAGGGGGAATAATAATAATAGTTGGCTTACACTCGCCACATCACATCAAGGTACATAAATAGCATCCATCATACAAACACTCATGGCCCGACTACGGCGCCAAAATAGAAAAAGACCCCCAACAAGCGACTAAACCCTGAATCGAACCCCGAATAGGCACCACTACTGATCATCCGGAAAAGAAACATAGTATCGCTGAGAGTCCTCGTCGTACTCCCACTTCAGCTCGAGCGCGCCATCCGGAGGAGTATCATCGGTCCCTGCATCTGGTGTAATAGTAATCTGTGAGCCACAAAGGACTCAGCAATCTCGCACCCTCGCGATCAAGACTATTTAAGCTTAATAGGTAAGGAAGGGGTAATGTGAGTGGAGCTGCAGCAAGCGACTAGCATATATGGTGGCTAACCTATTCGCAAAAGAGAGCGAGAAGAGAAGGCAAAGCACGAGCGGAAACTAAATAGAGCAGACTACGCAGACATAACTCCAACGCCGTGTCCACTTCCCGGACTCCGCCGAGAAGAGGCCATCACGGCAACACACGCAGTTGATTCATTTTAATTAATTAAGTTCAAGTTGTCTACAACCGGACATTAACAAATTCCCATCTGCCCATAACCACGGGCACGGCTTTCGAAAGATCAATCCCTGCAGGGGGGTCCCAACTTAGCCCATAACAAGCTCTCACGGTCAACGAAGGAATATACCTCCACCCAGGACCCACCGATCAGACTCGGTATCCCGGTACAACAAGATGATTCGACAGGTCAAAACTAGTCCAGCAACACCGCCCGAATGCACCGACAAATCCCGATAGGAGCTGCACATATATCTTTCTCAGGGCACACTCAGATTGTCTAAACTTCCGGTAGGCCAGCCCAGAGTTGCCCCTGGTGGCCACCGGCGGCTGACGTTCCGGACCAACACTCAGAGGAGCACTGGCCCGTGGGGGCTAAAATAAAGATGACCCTCGGGCTCCGGAAACCCAAGGGAAAGAAAAGGGTAGGTGGCAAATGGTAAAACCAATGTTGGGCATTGCTGGAAAAGCTTTAATCAAGGCGAACTACCAAGGGGTTCCCATTATAGCCCAACCGCGTAAGGGACGCAACAAACCGGGAACATAACACCGATATGACGGAAACTAGGGCGGCAAGAGTGGAACAAAACACTAGGCGAGAGGCCGAGCCTTCCACCCTTTACCAAGTATATAGATGAGTAAAGATAACATAGCAATATAATGGTATCCCAACAAGTAAATAAATGTTCCAACAAGGAACGGCTCCAATCTTCACCTGCAACTAACAACGCTATAAGAAGGGGCTTGAGCAAAGCGGTAACATAGCCAATCAATGGTTTGCTAGGACAAAGGTGGGTTAGAGGCTCAATCATGGCAATTGGGAGGCTGACAAGCAAGTGGTAGGCATCGTAGCATTGGCAAAGCAAAAGAGCGAGCAAACTAGCATAGCAAAGATAGTAGTGATTTCAAGGGTGTGATCATCTTGCCTGCACAGTTGTCAGAATTGACTGGATCCTCAAAAGCAAACTCAACGGGCTCCTCGTTAGCGAACTCGTCTCCCGGCTCTACCCAACAACACAAACAAGCAACAAGGATACAATCAACCACGTGCAAAGGCAACCAATAAGATGCAAAGATGATATGCTATGCGGGATGCAAAAATGCAACATGTAACAGGAAATGCATGAACCTGGCCTCAACTTGGAAAACCAAGTGTGCCACTGGATAGAGGGGAAGAAATCCCCTGAAAACGATATAAAGATCATGGCAATCGGAGCTACGGTTAAGAAATGGCAAGCGATTTACTAAACGAACCGATCTGCGATTTACAGCAAGTAGGCTCCTAAATGCAACAAAATGAACATGCTACAACCACCCAACATGAAAACAAATTGCATGGCAGTGAATTACTCATCAAGCTTAACAAATCATCAGGACTGAGGCATAGGCAAATTCATCCATTAAGGGCTTAAAACAAGCATGGCAAAACTGAATAAGCAAAACATATTTCAGACTTAGCGAAATTAACGCTAGTCTGAAATTTCAGACCACGGTGCTCTCTTCGGAGCAGCAAAACAACATGAAGGAAAACCTGAACATGGCAAGTAAGAGCATGGCATGGAGCTACTCAACAAGCTTAACAAAACACCCAAAATGACCTGGGGCCAAAAGGGTTCACAAAATACTCTACCGAGCACACGAACATCGATGAAACACAATCAGTTTTCAGACTTAGTGAAAACTGGGACATGACAAAAAACAGATTCAACATGGCATCTTTACCAGCTTGACTAACTCGCTACAAGGCATGTCATGGCATGGAACAAACTCTAGCATGAAGTAGACATGAAAATGAAGCTAACCATGTGCCAAACCACCTCATAGCATGTATCAAATAAATCACACAAAAATGCCAAAACAACAATATGATGTAAAATGGCATGTATGCAAACTTGCTTAAATGCAGAAAATAATGCCATCACTGGATTGGTGGGATTTTTCTACCCCAAAAACATATATAATATGTTGGGTTTGCTGTAGAGAAATCATCACAAGTGCAATAAGTTGGAAACTGCCCTAAATGGAATATGACAGAAATGGCATTGTCCTTATTTGGAAACATCCAGATGTGGACTTGCCTGAAAAGGAGAAAGAGGACTTTCCAGAAATGGAAAGCGTGGGGATAAGGGAAAAAAGGAGGAAGGCGCTGAGAGACTGACTGATGGAACCCTACTGTCATAGGGCCATCCATTAAAACACCAGCAGAGGAAAAATAAAAAGGGGAGCGCCTGGGATTCGAACCCAGGTCGCTGCAGTGGGTGTGTGGGGTGCAAACCAGCTCGGCTAGGACAGGCTGTTGGTTAGGAAGGGGCTCTGGCCTACTTGAACAAGCTCCATGGCCCTGACTTCTTCTTCTCCAAACAGAAAAGAAAACGACGACGACGTTGGCGGCAGCAACGGCGACGGCGGGGCCTGGGTTGCGGCGGCGGGCATGCGGGATGTGCAAGGGAGTGCAGGTGCGGGGGTGCGCGAGCAAACGCTCGAGCACGAGCTCGCGGAACACAAGCGGCATGTGTACATGGACGAGAGCGGGCAGAGGCGATGCACGAGCTCGCGTGCTGCCAGGGTGGCTGTGGCATGCGGGAATGGCGTGCGGGTGCGGTGCATGCATGCGGAGCTGTGCGCGCATGCGGGAACAGGGGAGAGCGCGTGTGCACGAGCCGCAGCAAAACAAGCGCAACTAAAACTACAGAGATCGCCGGAGCACCGAGAGCACGGGAAATATTGAATCGAAGCAGCGCCTACGGTGATCTAATGACGACAGGAAGAAATAGGGAGGAAGTTGGGTATACCTCCTTACCCAAGGACAAGAATACGGCGACGGAGTCGAGCTTGCGGCGACACGAACGAGCTCTGAACTTGGCGAGGCTTCGGGCCCGAGAAGCAGGGGAGGAAGAGGACGACGGGGAGGAAGATCCAGAGGCCGTAGAGGTGCGTGTGTCGAAGTAGGATGCATAGGGGAACTTGTCGGTCTTCTCTGCGGCGTCCGAGGTGATGGGAGGCGCGACGAACGTCTATCCTGAGCTGAAGCTCGAGCTCGATCGGGTCATGGCGGGCAGGGCGAGGGCGAGGCGTGGCTAGCCTTACCTGGCGGCGGCAACGGAAGGAGAGGCGGGGGATCGGCCGAGGCGAGACCCTAGGGCACCGGGGACAACTTTATAGGGGTTCTAGGGAGCTTCTCCGGCCGTCAAATCGACCGGACGTCGACGTGGCGCGTCTGGATGATCTGCCGTACAGGGGAGACGATGCTCCTGTCGCCAGCGGGCTGGATGGGCTGCTGCTGCGGGGATTGGGCTACAGGCGCTGGGAGTCCGGCCCAGGTATATGCATGCGGAGCTTTCTCCCTTACTTTAGATCTGAGAAAATAAAATACTGCTGTAGAAAAGGAAAAGTCCAGGGAGGTAGGAGAGGTATTTGGCAGAAATAAAAATAGCCTCAAGCTCCTGGAATTATGGGCCATTTGAATAAAATGTTTTGGGGATTTCTAAAGGAAGAAAATTAAATCAAGTTTGAATTGAATTCAAACTTGAGTCAATTTTTAACCTAACCCAAAACAGATTCAAATGAGTTGAAAAATTGGCAGAGAGGATATAGACATGGTTCAAGATTTATAGGGAGAAGAAGAACATTAATGGAGTAGTGCAATATGGCACTTGCAAGACAAGAAAAAGGAAGGGAAGGAGAGGAGGTGATGGTGCAAAGGTTTGAGACGGTGACAAGGGTAATGCCCATGATGCTCATGCCTACAACATGAATGACCAAATGCAACATGGCAAGCACAAAGCTATACTAGATATGATCCAATGCAACATAAGATGGCAAACGAAAATATGACAAGTAAGAACAAGACAAAGCGAAGGGAAACAAAGGAAACCCAAAATTAAACCCACCAAGAGGAAAAACCACATGGTATTGAACATGCCAAGGCTGGATACATTGCCAAATTTGGAAGTTTTACATCTGGGGTGCTACAACACTCCACCACTACGAGAGGATCTCGTCCCGAGATCTAGGACTGAAAGAACTCCGGGTACTCAGAACGGAGGTGATCCTCGCGTTCCCAGGTAGCTTCACGGCCGGAATGGTGTGACCACTTTACTTTGAGAAACTTGATTGACTTGTTGCGAGTTTTGCATTCAGTCTCTTCAAGGATTGCAACTGGGTGCTCATGGTAGGAGAGATCTTCTTGGAGCTCAATGTCCTCGAAGTTGACGGTGCGCTCAGGCGTCTTGAAGCACTTACGGAGTTGCGAGACGTGGAACACATCATGAACATTGGCAAAGGTTGCAGGAAGCTCGAGTTGATAGGCGAGGTCGCCTCTCTTGCTGACGATCTTGAAAGGCCCGACGTATCTGGGGGCAAGCTTCCCTTTGATACCGAAGCGACGAGTACCTTTCATAGGGGAGACGCGGAAGTAGACATGATCTCCGATCTCGAAGGCCAAATCACGGTGCTTGCTGTCGTAGTAGCTCTTCTGACGAGACTGGGCTGCTTTGAGGTTATCACGAATGACCTTGCACATTTCTTCTGCCTCTGTGATCAGGTCATTACCCAGCAGCTGACGTTCACCAGTTTCAGACCAGTTGAGAGGTGTACGGCACTTCCTACCATACATAATTTCAAACGGGGCCTTGCCGGAACTTGCTTGGAAACTGTTGTTGTACGAGAATTCAGCATAAGGAAGACAATCCTCCCACTTCATGCCGAAGGAGATAACACAAGCCCTCAGCATATCTTCAAGAATCTGGTTGACACGCTCGACTTGACCGCTTGTTTGAGGGTAGAAAGCAGTGCTGAAGCGAATGTTGGTGCCCATGGCCTTCTGAAAAGAATCCCAAAACTTGGAGGTAAAGATGCTGCCACGGTCTGAAGATATCACTTGAGGAATACCGTGTAGAGAGACAATGCGGGAGGTGTAGAGCTCCGCCAATTGAGCTGCAGTGATTGACTCTTTGATAGGCAAGAAATGAGCCACTTTGGTCAGCTTGTCGATGACAACGAATATAGCATCATTGCCACGCTTGGACTTAGGAAACCCAGTCACGAAGTCCATTTCAATGTGGTCAAACTTCCATTCTGGAATGGCGAGAGGTTGGAGGAGACCTGCTGGCCTTTGGTGTTCTGCTTTCACTCTTCTACAGACATCACATTCATTCACGAACTGAGCGATCTCGCGCTTCATTCGAGTCCACCAATAAGTTTGCTTCAGATCTTGATACATCTTCGTGCTCCCAGGGTGGATGGAGAGGAGAGAGTTGTGAGCCTCATTCATGATCACTTTACGAAGTTCACCTTTGGGCACAACAATTCGATCCTCGAAGAAGAGAGTGTCCTTGTCATCAAGTTGGTAGCACTTGTACTTGGACTGACTCTTTGCAATACCGATCTTCACCTTTTTCACCATAGCATCAAGAAGCTGGGCTTGGCGAATCTGGTCTTCCAAGGTAGGAGAAACTTGAAGGTTGGCAAGGAAACCTTGAGGAACAACTTGCAGATTAAGTTTGCGGAAGGCTTCACAAAGCTCGGGTTGATAAGGCTTGAGAATCAGACTGTTGCAATATGCTTTTCTGCTCAAAGCGTCAGCAATCACATTAGCCTTGCCTGGAGTATACTCGATACTCGGATTGTACTCTTGAATCATTTCGACCCATCGAGTCTGCCTGAGGTTGAGATTAGGCTGAGTGAAGATGTACTTGAGACTCTTGTGATCAGTGAAAATGTCCACTTTCCTTCCCAAGAGAAGATGTCTCCAAGTCAACAATGCGTGCACAACTGCCGCCAACTCAAGATCATGAGTGGGGTAGTTCTTCTCATTTGGCTTCAACTAGCGAGAGGTATAAGTAACAACTTTCTTCTCTTGCATCAGTACTGCACCGAGACCTTGGAGAGAGGCATCACAAAAGACCTCGTACGGCTTGGTTTCATCAGGCGGAGTTAGAACTGGAGCAGTGATCAATTTCTCTTTCAAAGCGTTGAAAGCAACATCACACTCCGGAGACCAAACGTACTTGACGTGCTTCTGGAGAAGATTTGAGAGAGGCTTCGCGATCTTGGAGAAGTTTTCAACGAATCTTCGGCAATAACTTGCAAGACCGAGGAAGCTACGGAGTTGCTTCACATTCTGAGGAGGTTCCCAATTAACGATTGCAGACACCTTCTCAGGATCCACGGAAATGCCCTTGGCAGAGATAATATGACCAAGATAAAGAACCTCATCGAGCCAAAACTCACACTTAGAGAACTTGGCATAGAATTGATGTTCCCTTAGCTTGTCAAGAACCAAACGCAAGTGTTTGGCATGATCTTCCTTGTTCTTCGAGAAAACCAGGATATCATCGAGATAGACCAAAACAAAGTCGTTGGTGTAGGGGTTGAAGATGAAGTTCATCATGCGAGAGAACGTCGGAGGAGCATTGGCGAGGCCAAAAGACATAACAGTGTATTCATATGACCCATAGCTTGTTCTGAACGCCGTCTTTGGAATATCTTGTTCACGAATGCGAATTTGATGATAACCCATACGGAGATCAAGCTTGGAGAAT
Organism: Triticum monococcum; assembly: GCA_034509565.1. Classification (NCBI taxonomy): domain Eukaryota; kingdom Viridiplantae; phylum Streptophyta; class Magnoliopsida; order Poales; family Poaceae; genus Triticum; species Triticum monococcum. The sequence goes on along the minus strand of CM067841.1, from coordinate 552,914,879 downwards.
ACTTGGGCACCCTTGAGTTGTTCGAACAGCTCATTAATGTTGGGAAGTGGATATTTGTTCTTGATGGTCTTCTTGTTCAATGGACGATAATCAACACAAAGTCGGTCCGTTCCATCCTTCTTCTTCACAAAAAGAACACCACAACCCCACGGAGAAGTACTAGGCCGAATGAGACCCATTCTTTCTTGCACATCGAGCTGTTTCTTCAACTCCTTCAACTCTTCGGGGCCGAGCTTGTAAGGCCGTTTGCACACTGGTTCCGTACCGGGCTCAAGTTCAATAATGAATTCAACAGGCCGGTTTGGAGGCATGCCTGGGAGTTCTTCAGGGAAGACATCTTGATACTCACAAACAACCGAAATCTGCGAAATAGCATCCAATTCACCCTTTTCATTGAGAGAGAACAACCGGATGGTATTATCCCGAGCAGTAAAGACAATCACTTCCTCAGACGAATGAGTCAGTTGAATCTGCTTGGCTGCGCAATCGAGGTGAGCTTTATGTTTAGAGAGCCAGTCCATCCCAAGAATGAGGTCGATATCAGAATTGCCAAGAATCATCGGGGAAGCCAAAAACTTAAAGTCACCCAGCGAGATAGAAATATCCGGAACTTCATAGTTAGCAAGCAAGCATTTGCTCGGAGAGATGACTGCTAATGGCTGATGCATAACTTGAGAAAACCACCCGTGCTTAGATGCAAAAGGCTTCGAGATGAAACAATGCGATGCACCTGTATCAAAAAGTACTTTTGCAGGGACATCGTTAACAGGAAGGTTACCCATGATCACATCTGACGAATCCTCTGCTTCAGCTGCATTCACCATATTGACCTTGGCGTGCTTGGGATTATGCTTGACCACAGCTGTACTTGCCGATCTGACAGGAGGAGGAGGAGGAAGACGCCTCTGGTTGAAACACTTGTTGGCATAGTGACCCTTCTGTTGGCACTTGTTGCACGTGACCTCTGAGAGCGGACGGTGGTACGGAGCACTCGATCTTGGAGCTTGAGACGAATTCTTGTTCTGAAAGCCTGGGATGGGTGGGTGGGACGAACCATTGCCACCTTTGCTCTTCTGCTGAAACGGCTGACGGAACGGAGGAGGAGGAAGCCAATATTTCTGCTGCTTGGTCACTTGAGTAGAGGACGAAGACGTAGTGTCTCTGACTCGCTTCCTGGAAGCATCACACCTGAGCTGAGCAGCCTCTTGCTTCAGTGCCATTTTGTAAAACTCATCGTATCTCAGCGGCTCGAAGAGGACAAGAGCGAGATGAATTTCTTCACGAAGACCACCCCTGAACTGATAGATCATGCTCTTCTCATCAGGAACATCCTGCTTGGCAAAACGGGTGAGCTTCTGGAACAACTTGTTGTAGTCATAGACAGACAAAGAGCCTTGCTTCAGATTGCGGAATTCTTCACGTTTGCTTTCAGTCACACTTTGAGGAATGTGATGAGCTCGAAAATCACGACAGAAATCATCCCAAGTGATCAAACGTCCACCTCTGGAATCCCGGTACTGCTGAAACCACTCTGCGGCCTGATCCTTGAGCTGGAAAGACGCGAACTTGACGAAATCTTCAGGTCTGACGTTGCTACATTCAAAATGCTTGCCCAGATCGACTAACCAATCATCAGCATCGGTAGCCTCAACGCAGTTGCTGAACGTCTTTGGACCATTTGCGAGGAACTGATGTAGAGTTGCAAACTGGTTCTGGTTGTTGCCTTGATTCGCTTGACTGCTTTGATTCCGCTCTTGGATGATTTGCATGACCAGCTGAGTATTTGCATTAGTAGCAGCCATCACAGCCTGCCATGCTTCCGGAGGAGGCGGAGGTGGCGGAGGATCTTGATTCCGGTTCTGACTGGTGCTCTCAGCGGGAGCCATCCTGAAGAGGTTGACCACCATTAGCACACAAGTAAAGAAATATAGAAGGTGAATCCAACGGAATGAAAATTGCAACATAAGTCTTCACATCCGAACAAAACGAACGAATGCACTTCTCTTGAAGTGGTCACATATTCCTAAATTGCGAAGCCACGAAGAATCAGGTAGAAGAGGTACATCAACGAGGGATGGAATCAACATATGACGTCGAAGAAGAATGAATACCACAACTCGAAATAAAACCAAGGGTTGGCTTGCGGAATAAGCCGGAACAAACACATGATAGAAATTTCGTCCGAAGTGTTCGTGGTAGGACCTACACGGGCTCGACCGTACAGCACCATCATGTACAAGGCAGTGCACATGACATACGAAGCGTCCCCGAGTCAGCATAGCCAAGGACTCTTTAAGACACAACGAGGCCACTGTAAAATCGACCGTGAATAGGCGAACCACTAGACGTCGAACCCCAATTTCATATCACACATCTGCTGGAAAGATATCCTAAGGCTACTTGAATTCCCACCTATGAAATTCCCGAAACTTTCCGGTTATGCAATCAGGTGTTGAGGATACAGGGGAAGCATAATATCTCACCCAAGCTAGCAAATCCTACATCCAGCTGCATCCATCCTTCAACACATAACCAAGAAACCTTCGGAAACCATCTATCTCAACCTTCGAAAAGCATCCGTTATACAAGTTATGGCGATACTCCCGAACTCCCGCCCCAGTACTGGGTGGCGTCGAGGTTATCTCACCAACGAACTGCATAAAAGAGATTTCCGATGTCGCGCACATATCTCAAGTATGCCAGAATTGCAATGATAGAATTATGATGACAACACCTCAGAGCTCAACTCCCCAGGACACTTCCACTAAAGCCCTGACAGGAGGCACCAAGACAGTATTCTCATCATAAGCCATCGGAACAAAACTAAGATACTCGCGTGATCCTAAATTTTTTTTTTAGTGAAATTTGAGAAGAGAAGAGTGAAAACTCTACGTCAGGAAGCCTTACCAGAGCGATGAGGAGACTTGGAAGTAAAAAGAATCCCTAAGCTCTCCGATATATAATTCCTAAGGACTCAAAACATTTTTCTAGACACAACTCGGCTGCTAGAAACGATCAAGCAATGGGGCTCCTAAGGTCGGGGAAGGCTCTGATTACCAACTTGTAACACCCTCGATGCGACTATATCTCCCACGTGTCGAGGCACGACTTAGAGGCATAATCGCATTGAAGGCATATGTCGCAAGTGAGGCAATCTTCACACAACCCATGTACATATATAATATAAAGGGGGAATAATAATAATAGTTGGCTTACACTCGCCACGTCACATCAAGGTACATAAATAGCATCCATCATACAAACACTCATGGCCCGACTACGGCGCCAAAATAGAAAAAGACCCCCAACAAGTGACTAAACCCTGAATCGAACCCCGAATAGGCACCACTACTGATCATTCGGAAAAGAAACATAGTATCGCTGAGAGTCCTCGTCGTACTCCCACTTCAGCTCGAGCGCGCCATCCGGAGGAGTATCATCGGTCCCTGCATCTGGTGTAATAGTAATCTGTGAGCCACAAAGGACTCAGCAATCTTGCACCCTCGCGATCAAGACTATTTAAGCTTAATAGGTAAGGAAGGGGTAATGTGAATGGAGCTGCAGCAAGCGACTAGCATATATGGTGGCTAACCTATTCGCAAAAGAGAGCGAGAAGAGAAGGCAAAGCACGAGCGGAAACTAAATAGAGCAGACTACGCAGACATAACTCCAATGCCGTGTCCACTTCCCGGACTCCGCCGAGAAGAGGCCATCACGGCAACACACGCAGTTGATTCATTTTAATTAATTAAGTTCAAGTTGTCTACAACCGGACATTAACAAATTCCCATCTGCCCATAACCGCGGGCACGGCTTTCGAAAGATCAATCCCTGCAGGGGGTCCCAACTTAGCCCATAACAAGCTCTCACGGTCAACGAAGGAATAGACCTCCACCCAGGACCCACCGATCAGACTCGGTATCCCGGTACAACAAGATGATTCGACAGGTCAAAACTAGTCCAGCAACACCGCCCGAATGCGCCGACAAATCCCGATAGGAGCTGCACATATCTCTTTCTCAGGGCACACTCAGATTGTCTAAACTTCCGGTAGGCCAGCCCAGAGTTGCCCCTGGTGGCCACCGGCGGCTGACGTTCTGGACCAACACTCAGAGGAGCACTGGCCCGTGGGGGCTAAAATAAAGATGACCCTCGGGCTCCGGAAACCCAAGGGAAAGAAAAGGGTAGGTGGCAAATGGTAAAACCAATGTTGGGCATTGCTGGAAAAGCTTTAATCAAGGCGAACTACCAAGGGGTTCCCATTATAGCCCAACCGCGTAAGGGACGCAACAAACCGGGAACATAACACCGATATGATGGAAACTAGGGCGGCAAGAGTGGAACAAAACACTAGGCGAGAGGCCGAGCCTTCCACCCTTTACCAAGTATATAGATGAGTAAAGATAACATAGCAATATAATGGTATCCCAACAAGTAAATAAATGTTCCAACAAGGAACGGCTCCAATCTTCACCTGCAACTAACAACGCTATAAGAAGGGGCTTGAGCAAAGCGGTAACATAGCCAATCAATGGTTTGCTAGGACAAAGGTGGGTTAGAGGCTCAATCATGGCAATTGGGAGGCTGACAAGCAAGTGGTAGGCATCTTAGCATTGGCAAAGCAAAAGAGCGAGCAAACTAGCATAGCAAAGATAGTAGTGATTTCAAGGGTGTGATCATCTTGCCTGCACAGTTGTCAGAATTGACTGGATCCTCAAAAGCAAACTCAACGGGCTCCTCGTTAGCGAACTCGTCTCCCGGCTCTACCCAACAACACAAACAAGCAACAAGGATACAATCAACCACGTGCAAAGGCAACCAATAAGATGCAAAGATGATATGCTATGCGGGATGCAAAAATGCAACATGTAACAGGAAATGCATGAACCTGGCCTCAACTTGGAAAACCAAGTGTGCCACTGGATAGAGGGGAAGAAATCCCCTGAAAACGATATAAAGATCATGGCAATCGGAGCTACGGTTAAGAAATGGCAAGCGATTTACTAAACGAACCGATCTGCGATTTACAGCAAGTAGGCTCCTAAATGCAACAAAATGAACATGCTACAACCACCCAACATGAAAACAAATTGCATGGCAGTGAATTACTCATCAAGCTTAACAAATCATCAGGACTGAGGCATAGGCAAATTCATCCATTAAGGGCTTAAAACAAGCATGGCAAAACTGAATAAGCAAAACATATTTCAGACTTAGCGAAATTAACGCTAGTCTGAAATTTCAGACCACGGTGCTCTCTTCGGAGCAGCAAAACAACATGAAGGAAAACCTGAACATGGCAAGTAAGAGCATGGCATGGAGCTACTCAACAATCTTAACAAAACACCCAAAATGACCTGGGGCCAAAAGGGTTCACAAAATACTCTACCGAGCATACGAACATCGATGAAACACAATCAGTTTTCAGACTTAGTGAAAACTGGGACATGACAAAAAACAGATTCAACATGGCATCTTTACCAGCTTGACTAACTCGCTACAAGGCATGTCATGGCATGGAACAAACTCTAGCATGAAGTAGACATGAAAATGAAGCTAACCATGTGCCAAACCACCTCATAGCATGTATCAAATAAATCACACAAAAATGCCAAAACAACAATATGATGTAAAATGGCATGTATGCAAACTTGCTTAAATGCAGAAAATAATGCCATCACTGGATTGGTGGGATTTTTCTACCCCAAAAACATATATAATATGTTGGGGTTGCTGTAGAGAAATCATCACAAGTGCAATAAGTTGGAAACTGCCCTAAATGGAATATGACAGAAATGGCATTGTCCTTATTTGGAAACATCCAGATGTGGACTTGCCTGAAATGGAGAAAGAGGACTTTCCAGAAATGGAAAGCGTGGGGATAAGGGAAAAAAAGGAGGAAGGCGCTGAGAGACTGACTGGTGGAACCCTACTGTCATAGGGCCATCCATTAAAACACCAGCAGAGGAAAAATAAAAAGGGGAGCGCCTGGGATTCGAACCCAGGTCGCTGCAATGGGTGTGCGGGGTGCAAACCAGCTCGGCTAGGACAGGCTGTTGGTTAGGAAGGGGCTCTGGCCTACTTGAACAAGCTCCATGGCCCTGACTTCTTCTTCTCCAAACAGAAAAGAAAACGACGACGACGTTGGCGGCAGCAACGGCGACGGCGGGGCCTGGGTTGCGGCGGCGGGCATGCGGGATGTGCAAGGGAGTGCAGGTGCGGGGGTGCGCGAGCAAACGCTCGAGCACGAGCTCGCGGAACACAAGCGGCATGTGTACGTGGACGAGAGCGGGCAGAGGCGATGCACGAGCTCGCGTGCTGCCAGGGTGGCTGTGGCATGCGGGAATGGCGTGCGGGTGCGGTGCATGCATGCGGAGCTGTGCGCGCATGCGGGAACAGGGGAGAACGCGTGTGCACGAGCCGCAGCAAAACAAGCGCAACTAAAACTACAGAGATCGCCGGAGCACCGAGAGCACAGGAAATATTGAATCGAAGCAACGCCTACGGTGATCTAATGACGACAGGAAGAAATAGGGAGGAAGTTGGGTATACCTCCTTACCCAAGGACAAGAATACGGCGACGGAGTCGAGCTTGCGGCGACACGGACGAGCTCTGAACTTGGCGAGGCTTCGGGCCCGAGAAGCAGGGGAGGAAGAGGACGACGGGGAGGAAGATCCAGAGGCCGTAGAGGTGCGTGCGTCGAAGTAGGATGCGTAGGGGAACTTGTCGGTCTTCTCTGCGGCGTCCGAGGTGATGGGAGGCGCGACGAGCGTCTATCCCGAGCTGAAGCTCGAGCTCGACCGGGTCATGGCGGGCAGGGCGAGGGCGAGGCGTGGCTAGCCTTACCTGGCGGCGGCAACGGAAGGATAGGCGGGGGATCGGCCGAGGCGAGACCCTAGGGCACCGGGGACAACTTTATAGGGGTTCTAGGGAGCTTCTCTGGCCGTCAAATCGACCGGACGTCGACGTGGCGCGTCTGGATGATCTGCCGTACAGGGGAGACGATGCTCCTGTCGCCAGCGGGCTGGATGGGCTGCTGCTGCGGGGATTGGGCTACAGGCGCTGGGAGGCCGGCCCAGGTATATGCATGCGGAGCTTTCTCCCTTACTTTAGATCTGAGAAAATAAAATACTGCTGTAGAAAAGGAAAAGTCCAGGGAGGTAGGAGAGGTATTTGGCAGAAATAAAAATAGCCTCAAGCTCCTGGAATTATGGGCCATTTGAATAAAATGTTTTGGGGATTTCTAAAGGAAGAAAATTAAATCAAGTTTGAATTGAATTCAAACTTGAGTCAATTTTTAACCTAACCCAAAACAGATTCAAATGAGTTGAAAAATTGGCAGAGAGGATATAGACATGGTTCAAGATTTATAGGGAGAAGAAGAACATTAATGGAGTAGTGCAATATGGCACTTGCAAGACAAGAAAAAGGAAGGGAAGGAGAGGAGGTGATGGTGCAAAGGTTTGAGACGGTGACAAGGGTAATGCCCATGATGCTCATGCCTACAACATGAATGACCAAATGCAACATGGCAAGCACAAAGCTATACTAGATATGATCCAATGCAACATAAGATGGCAAACGAAAATATGACAAGTAAGAACAAGACAAAGCGAAGGGAAACAAAGGAAACCCAAAATTAAACCCACCAAGAGGAAAAACCACATGGTATTGAACATGCCAAGGCTGGATACATTGCCAAATTTGGAAGTTTTACATCTGGGGTCCTACAAGAAAGAAGATCGGATCTGAGATCATGGTCGTGGAATAAATCCGACGAAAAGAAAAAGAAGAACGGTTGAATGAACGGACGTTCGTTAACCTAGAAGAATCTGGTGATCACGTTCGTTAGGACGAACGGTCCAGCGAACAGTCTCTAGGCAACTAAATCAGAAAAGAAAACGAATCCGATCTAGGGTTTCGGAAAAGAAAACCAAATGAGAAACCGATCTAGAAAACCGGAACGGTTTAGAGAAGAAACGGAACGATTTAGAGAAAACCAATCCGAGAAAAAAGAAAAGATGCGGCGCGGTACCTCCGGCGAGGTCTCCGGCGATGGCGCGCAAGGGCGGAGGCGGCGGCACAAGGGCGGCGGCGGCGGTATGCTAGGCGGCGGCGGTGACGCAGGGCGACGGCGCGGGGCAAGGGGCGCGGCGCGGGGTGAGGGCACGGTGGTGGCTTGGGGCTTGGGGTTTTGGTGTGGGATTAAGAGGGGGGGTGCTTGGGTATTTATATAGGTGAGGGGAGAGGAGACTTGGGGTAGGGGGCAAGAAAAAGAGGAGGAAAAAGAGTAGGAGAGGGAGATTGGACAAAAAGCAATCGGAGTCCTAGAAGGACTCCTAGGCGGCGGCGGCCTTGGGCGCCTCCTGCGCTGGCGCGCGGCGCGCGGCTTGGGGACTTGGCCCGGCCGGCAGCTTGGGCCTTGGCCCAGGCGCGCTGGAATTTTTTTTAAACAGTTTCGCGCGCAGAAAAAAACAGAAAATAGAACTAAACAACTCCAAAACTTCTAAAGTAAATTTTCCCCGACTCCTAAAAATGAGTCGAACAAAATGAACTTTTCTCCGGGCCTAAAATGCAAATTTTGAAAACACACATTTTTCCCTATCCAAATAAAAGGCAAATAAACTCCGACAAAACCAATGATCCTCTTTTCAAAATTTGAGAAAGCTCAAATATGAAAAAGACGAAATCTCCAACTCTTTCCGAGGGTCCTTGAGTTGCGTGAAATTTCTAGGATCGACAAAATGCAAGAAAATATGATATGCATGATGATCTAGTGTATAACATTCCAAATTGAAAATTTGGGATGTTACAAACCTACCCCCCTTAAGATGAATCTCGCCCTCGAGATTCGGGTTGGCTAGAAAATAGGTGAGGGTGGTCCTTGAGCAAATCTTCTTCTCTCTCCCAGGTGGCTTCATCTTCTGAGTGGTGGTTCCACTGAACTTTGCAAAACTTGATAACCTTGCTGCGGGTAACTCTGCTGGCATACTCGAGAATCTTGACTGGTTTTTCTTCATACGTTAAGTCATCCTTCAACTGAATTGCTTCAAGCGGCACTGTATCTCTTAACGGTACCTCCGCCATCTCGGCATGACATTTCTTCAGCTGAGACACATGGAATACATCATGAACTCCTGACAGTCCCTCTGGTAATTCCAACTTATACGCGACTTCTCCCATACATTGCAAGATCTTATATGGTCCAACGAAACGCGGTGCTAATTTTCCCTTAACTCCAAAGCGCTTAACTCCTCGAAGTGGGGATACTCGGAGATACACCCTGTCTCCAATTTCGTAAACTGTCTCCTTGCGTTTAGAATCTGCATAGCTCTTCTGCCTGGACTGGGCTACCTTGAGCCTATCGCGAATCAACTTCACCTTCTGTTCAGACTCTTTAATCAAATCTGGTCCAAAGAATTGACGGTCTCCAACTTCGTCCCATAACAACGGTGTCCTGCACCTCCTTCCGTATAAAGCTTCGAAAGGTGCCATCTTCAAACTGGTTTGGTAACTGTTGTTATAAGAAAACTCCGCATATGGCAAATTATCGTCCCAACTAGATCCATAATCTAGTGCACAAGCTCTCAGCATATCTTCCAAAATCTGATTGACTCTCTCGGTCTGTCCATCTGTCTGCGGATGAAAAGTGGTGCTGAACTCTAGCCTGGTTCCTGAAGTCTCATGCAACTGATTCCAAAACTTTGAGGTAAATTGGGTTCCTCTATCTGATACAATACTCCTCGGAACTCCATGCAAACAAATGATCCTAGTCATGTATATCTTTGCCAACTTAGCACTGGTGTAAGTGGTCTTAACTGGAATGAAATGTGCTACCTTCGTCAAATGATCAACTACTACCCATACCGAGTCATATCCTGCTTTCGTCCTGGGTAGTCCTGTGATAAAATCCATAACTATCTTATCCCACTTCCATTCGGGTATCGGCAATGGTTGCAACAATCCGGCTGGCTTCTGATGCTCTGCCTTTACTCTATGACACACATCACAAACTGCTACATATGCTGCAATATCCTTCTTCATTCTGGTCCACCAGAATGTCTCCTTCAAATCCAAATACATCTTGGTATTTCCTGGGTGAATTGAATATGGTGAATCATGTGCCTCTTGCAGAATCAACTTCCTGATCTCCGGGTCATTTGGCACATAAACACGGTCCTCAAACCATAGGGTATCGTGCTCATCCTCACGAAATCCCTTTGCTTTTCCTTTGCTTAGTTTCTCCTTTATAGCAGCAATCTCCTTGTCAGATTTCCGAGCTTCTCTGATTTTATCCATCAATGTGGACTGAATCTCCATTGCTGCTACATAGCCTTTCGGAACTACCTCTAAACTTAGTTCACGAAGGTTTTCTGCTAACTCCTTGGGTATTTCTCCCGTCATTAGCGTATTGACGTGGCTCTTACGGCTCAATGCGTCAGCTACTACATTAGCTTTACCGGGATGGTAATGCAATCTCATATCATAATCCTTGATGAGCTCCAACCATCTCCTTTGTCTGAGATTCAACTCCTTCTGCATGAAAATGTACTTCAAACTCTTGTGATCCATGTACACCTCACAATGATTACCAATGAGAAAATGTCTCCATGTCTTCAATGCATGCACTACGGCTGCTAACTCCAAATCATGCGTAGCGTAATTCAACTCATGAGGCTTCAGTTGTCGTGAAGCATACGAAACAACTCTCCCTTCCTGCATAAGCACTGCTCCAAGTCCTCGACGTGAAGCGTCGCAATACACCTCAAAATCCTTGGTCTGATCTAGCAAAATCAATACCGGTGAGGTAACCAATCGTTTCTTCTATTCCTGGAAACTAGCCTCACACTCCTCAGTCCATTTGAACTTGGTATCCTTCTTCAACAATTCCGTCATAGGCTTCGCAATCTTTGAAAAGTTCTCAATGAATCTCCGGTAATATCCTGCGAGTCCAAGAAAACTCCGGATCTCTCCAACTATCGTTGGTGCTTCCCATTTGGTTATGGTCTCAACCTTTGTGGGGTCAACTGCTATCCCTTCTCCGGATATAACGTGTCCGAGGAATCCAACTTCCTTCAACCAAAACTCACATTTGCTAAACTTGCCATATAACTGATGTTCCCTTAGCTTCTCCAAAACCAAACGCAAATGTTCCTTATGCTCTGCTTCATTCTTCGAATAAACCAGGATATCATCAATGAATACTACGACGAACTTATCCAAAAACTCCATAAACTCTTTGTTCATCAGGTTCATAAAATAGGCAGGCGCGTTAGTCAATCCAAATGACATAACGGTATACTCATACAGTCCATATCTTGTGGTGAATGCTGTCTTAGGAATGTCCTGCTCTCGAATCTTCAACTGGTGGTACCCTGATCGCAAATCGATCTTGGAAAACACTTTAGCTCCTTGCAAACGATCAAACAGATCATTAATCATTGGTAGTGGGTACTTGTTCTTGATGGTCACTTCATTCAATCCACGGTAATCAACAACCATCCTTAATGATCCATCCTTCTTCTCCACTAGAAGTATGGGTGATCCCCAAGGCGAAGAACTTGGGCGAATGTAACCTTTCTCCAACAACTCCTTAGTCTGATTCTTAATTTCTACCAAATCCTTTACTGGCATCCGGTATGATCTCTTTGATATGGGTCCAGTGCCTGGCAACAACTCAATCAAAAACTCAATGTCTCTATCCGGTGGCATGCCTGGCAACTCTTCAGGAAATACATCAGGAAAATCCTTAACCACTGGTACTTCCTCCTGCACTACTCCTGTTAGGCAATTTACTTGTGTCCTATTTGGCACATGTCGGGATACATACTTGATCCTTCTTCCTTCTGGCGTTGTAAGCAAAATTGACTTACTAGCAGACTCAATATTCCCTTCATACTTTGATAACCAATCCATGCCTAATATCACATCCAATCCTTGAGATTCCAATACTATTAGGTCTGAGGGAAAAACATAGTTACCAATCCTTAATGGTAACCGATCACACCATCGTCTAGCCATAAACTCCGCTCCTGGTGAGCTTACTAACATGGGTGACCTAAGGGCTTGGGTTGGCAGGTTATATTTGTCCACAAATCCACTTGATATGTATGAATGCGATGCACCAGTATCGAAAAGAACGAGTGCGGTAAATGACTTAACCAAAAACTTACTGATCACTGCATCAGGCTGATCTTCAACCTCCTCCACGCTAACGTGGTTCACCTGTCCCCTATTGAAAGGGTTCGGCTTCTTCCCTGAGCTTCCATTGCCATTTCCATTCTGGCCTTCAGGACATTCATTTGCATAATGTCTGGTATTGGAACACTTGAAACAGGTGACTTGACTCAGATCTCTCTTGGTTGGGGTTGATGGGGTGGTACGATTCTGGCCGTTGCTTCCTCCATTCCCATTACCATTCTTGTGGCCATTGTGGTTGTGCGAACTACTTCCTCCATGGGTATGCTGAAACTAAAATCCCGATTTAGGAGTAAAAAGGGGCTTCTGCTGGGCTCCAGAGTTATACTTCCCCTGTCCATACTTCCTCTTGCGGTTCTCAATCTGCTGTTGCTTCCCTTCGATCATGATGGCACGATCTACCAACTCCTGGTAGTTTCTGAAACTTCCTGCCATCAACTGCATGCTTAGCTCATCATTCAATCCTTCCAAAAACTTCTCCTGCTTGGTTGCATCCATAGCAACGTCATCTGGGGCATAACGTGCTAACTTGCTGAAGTCGTCAACATACTGGCCAACTGTCCTTCCTCCTTGGCGTAAGTTGTGAAACTCACACTTCTTCATGGCCATAGCTCCTGCTGAAACATGCGCAGTGTGGAAAGCTTGCTGAAACTGATCCCATGTGATAGTGTCAACTGGGAAAGTGGCTGTGAAATTCTCCCACCATGCTGCCGCGGGTCCTTCTAACTGATGTGCGGCAAACTTCACCTTCTCACCATCTGTGCATCCTGCAGTGGTCAACTCCCTTCCTATCTTGCGGAGCCAATCGTCAGCTACTATCGGCTCGATGCTACTAGAAAACACCGGTGGATTTAGCCTAAGGAAATGGGCTAAGTGGTCAACAGGGGGTGGTGGTGGTGGTGGGTTGTTGTTGTTGTTGTTCTGCTGATTCTGAACTAACATCTGCATCAACTGATTCTGCTGTTGGATCAACTGAGTGAGCTCCGGTGGAAATCCATTGTCACGTCTTGGAGGCATCTGAGGGTTTAGAAGAGAAGAGATATAAGAATAGAATGAGGTCTAAGGAGAAAACACTACCCCAATGCACATGAGCAAATTCACACAAAATCACTTCATTCAATCAAACAAGGGCATACAATCGATCTAACTATCGCAAAAGTGCTCAACTATAGTGTTTACATGGGGGGAAATACTACTAATATTTGGTGGTCATCTAAAAATTTGAACCGGTGGAAGACTCCATGATGTCCGCTCCAGCTTCGTCTTCAAAGTCGGGTTCAGTTGGATCCGAATCGGTGTCGTCGATGATGATGTAATTATCCGGACATGCGACGTACTCGTATTCCTCCTTGGATGCTAACTTCCTCTTGAGTTCTTTAATCTCTTGCTTAAGATCGCAGTTGTGTCTTGCTAGAGCTTATGATCTCGTCCATGTAGTCCTTGCGTGTAGCCTTCAGTTCTCCTTCTAGCTCGATGATCCTTGTCTTCGCATTCTTCAATTCCATCATATCATTGCACATCTTGTTCTCATGGCATTGAATGTGTTGGTTTAACTCCTGGATGAATGCTGCAATGGATCTATCCTTCTTGGTGCTGACTAACTCCCATTGTTCATCTCGGCATCCACAAATCTGGTAGATAGTGTCCTTGAGGTCTTCTTGATAAACTTCTCCAATGCGTCCTATGGTGATATGGGCTGCCATGCTCCTTCCTAGACTCCAAGTTGGTGCATTGAAAACACTATCTATGGGCTTCGTGATTGGCGCGAATGTCCTTCCCGAAACGTGAGCTTGAATCTTCCAGCGCTCCTCTTCAGGCAAAGTGGCGTTGAAGGTTCCCGTGAAGCTTGGTAATCCAATGTTTAGGTACTTGGTGACTTCCTTCAAGTGAAATCCAAAAGGTGTGCCTTCATCCGGTTGAGCGTACTTAATCTTCGTGTCCTTCATCCTAAAGAGTAGAAAAGATGAGGAGTTAGAAAATGAGGAGAGAATAGTGATCTATGGCTTTAACTTAGTGGTCGTGTCCTATAGTCAGCGTGTGCTCTGATACCATCTCTGTAGCGACTAGACCCGAATGGATCAAGTCTACTGTGCTCCGGTGTCATCCCTGCATCAGTAATGCTGACACCACACAGTACATCGAAGGATTTATAGCAGAGTGGCAATCACACACTTATTACATCGGTGTCTTGAAAGAGAACTTATTACAATAATATGGCTTAAGGCCATCTAATATCGATAACAGCGGAAGAGTTGGAAGGTAAATGGTTCCATCAACTCCAATGGCAGCACTGAGTATAGAACCACGACCTAAAAGCACCTTATTCGTCGTCTAAAAAGTCTGCAACATTAACGTTGCAGCCCGAAATGGGTCAGCACATGGAATATGCTGGCAAGGTAACACATAGAGAATGATGGAATGAAACAGCTATACTATATGCATATTCGGCTGGTGGAAAGCTCTATGGTTACTGTTTTGCGTAAAGCCAATTTTTCCCTACTGCAAAGGAATAAATTTATTTAACTATCATGGTGGTTGTTAAACATTGAGAATGGTTGACAGCATTCTCAATCCCAATTAAAAGTAATTAAAACCCAACAATATTAATTAGAAGTAACATGTTGAGATTCACATGATATTCAAGTACTAGATACTCAAGATTGTCCATAACTGGGGACACGGCTAATCATGATTAGTTTATTACATTCTGCAGAGGTTTGCGCACTTTTCCCCACAAGACTCGATCGCCTCCGTTGGATTTCTCGCACTACTGGTGTTTGAGAAACGGATGACTGAGACATAGTCTTTCAGAAGCGCTAGCACCTTACGATGGAGTAGACCGTACCACCTACATCCCCTACATCTGCTAGTCTACCTCTATAAGAGTTCGCACGACTTAGTCAACTATGCCAGAGCCCATATTGGCTTGTGGCTGCACAAGTAAGTATTTAGTATGAAAGATCTTATGATCCCTTTGAGCCTGGGTGGCGGTCCAAAATAAAATAGGCAAGTCCTGATAGACATCAGGTGCCTCAATCCACCCAGATGTGTGTTTAAGTTGCCACCTTAGATAAATCATTAAAATTATCAATCTCACATCTGTCATGGATATCACTCACGCAATCCACGTCTACTAGCATAGCATGGCATATTAAGCAAACGTAGAAGTAACTCCCAAAGGTTTCATAATAAACAGGTAATAGGTACTACCTCATCTACTTCCCATCCCACAATTTAATTAGATCCTAATCATGCAATGTTTGAGGATGGATCTAATGCAATAAAACTGGGTTGTAGAAAAGGTATGATCAAAATGTTACTTGCCTTGCTGATGATCCGCGAGTCCTAGAGATTCGAAGTAACAGGTGGCGCAATCCGGGTAATCTATCGTAGACAAACAACAAGCATACAATAAGTCCTCATCTAATGCACAGGTAAAACTCGAACAAGAGATCGAACCAGATAGTTCAATTTAAGAACTCCGGTTGCAAAGAAAGAGCGAACCGAACAAAGAAACCGAAACAAACGGCGGAAAACAACTCGGTTCTAGCAAGTTGAAACTAGGTCAAATTTTACCGTAACAAAAACTTGTTTAAGTTGATTAGTCGGAACGGCGGTTTGGAAACGAAACTCCAGGCGCTTGAATCACCTGATTCCGATAAACGAGCGAGAAGATACACTAGAAAGAAGATCGGATCTGAGATCGCGGTCGCGGAATAAATCCGACGAAAAGAAAAAGAAGAACGGTTGAACGAAGGACGTTCGTTAACCTAGAAGAATCCGGTGATCACGTTCGTTAGGACGAACAGTCCGGCGAACGGTCTCTAGGCAACTAAATCGGAAAAGAAAACGAATCCGATCTAGGGTTTCGGAAAAGAAAACCGAATGAGAAATCGATCTAGAAAACCGGAACGGTTTAGAGAAGAAACGGAACGATTTAGAGAAAACCGATCCGAGAAAAAAGAAAAGATGCGGCGCGGTACCTCCGGCGAGGTCTCCGGCGACGGCGAGCAAGGGCGGCGGCACAAGGGCGGCGGCGGCGGCGTGCTAGGCGGCGGCGGTGACGCAGGGCGGCGGCGCGGGGCAAGGGGCCCGGCGCGGGGTGAGGGCGCGGTGGTGGCTTGGGGCTTGGGGTTTTGGTCTGGGATTTAGTGGGGGGGTGCTTGGGTATTTATATAGGTGAGGGGAGAGGAGACTTGGGGTCGGGGGCAAGAAAAAGAGGAGGAAAAGAGTAGGAGAGGGAGATTGAAAAAAAACACAGTCGGAGTCCTAGAAGGACTCCTAGGCGGCGGCGGCCTTGGGCGCCTCCTGCGCTGGCGCGCGGCGCGCGGCTTGGGGACTTGGCCCGGCCGGCAGCTTGGGCCTTGGCCCAGGCGCGCTGGAATTTTTTTTAAATGGTTTCGCGCGCAGAAAAAAACAGAAAATAGAACTAAACGAACTCCAAAACTTCTAAAGTAAATTTCCCCGACTCCTAAAAATGAGTCGAACAAAATGAACTTTTCTCCGGGCCTAAAATGCAAATTTTGAAAACGCGCATTTTTCCCTATCCAAATAAAAGGCAAATAAACTCCGACAAAACCAATGATCCTCTTTTCAAAATTTGAGAAAGCTCAAATATGAAAAAGACGAAATCTCCAACTCTCTCCGAGGGTCCTTGAGTTGCGTGAAATTTCTAGGATCGACAAAATGCAAGAAAATATGATATGCATGATGATCTAGTGTATAACATTCCAAATTGAAAATTTGGGATGTTACAGCAACAGTTTTCGAGGGTAGAGTATTCAACCCAAATTTATTGATTCAACACAAGGGGAGCCAAAGAATATTTTCAAGTATTAGCAGCTGAGTTGTCAATTCAACCACATGTGGAAACTTAATATCTGCAACAAAGTGTTTAGTAGCAAAGTAATATGATAGTAGTGGTAACGGTAGCAAATGGTAACAGTAGTAAAAGTAATGTTTTTTGTATTTTGTAGTGATGATAGCAATAGCAACGGAAAAGTAAATAAGCGAAGAACGATATATGGAAAGCTCGTAGGCAATGGATCGGTGATAGAGAAATATGCTGGATGCGGTTCATCATGTAAAAGTCATAACCTAGGGTGACACAGAACTAGCTCTAGTTCATCAATGTAATGTAGGCATGTATTCCGAATATAGTCATACATGCTTATGGAAAAGAACTTGCATGACATCTTTTGTCCTACCCTCCCGTGGCAGCGGGGTCCTTAGGGAAACTAAGGGATATTAAGGCCTCCTTTTAATAGAGTACCAGAACAAAGCATTAACACATAGTGAATACATGAACTCCTCAAACTACGGTCATCACCAGTAAGTATCCCGATTATTGTCACTTCGGGGTTAACGGATCATAACACATAATAGGTGGCTATAGACTTGCAAGATAGGATCAAGAACTCTCATATATTGATGAAAACATAATAGGTTCGGATCTGAAATCATGGCACTCGGGCCCTAGTGACAAGCATTAAGCATATCAAAGGCATAGCAACATCAATCTCAGAACATAGTGGATACTAGGGATCAAACCCTAACAAAACTAACTCGATCACATGATAAATCTCATCCAACCCATCACCGTCCAGCAAGCCTACGATGGAATTACTCACACACGGCGGTGAGCATCATGAAATTGGTGATGGAGGATGGTTGATGATGACGATGGCGACAAATTCCCCTCTCCGGAGCCCCGAACGGACTCCAGATCAGCCCTCCCGAGAGGTTTTAGAGCTTGGCGGCGGCTCTGTATCGTAAAACGTGATGAATCCTTCTCTCTGATTTTTTTCTCCCCGAAACACAATATATAGAGTTGGAGTTGGAGTCGGAGGAGCTCCAAGGGGCACACAAGGTAGGGTGCGCGCCCTAGTGGGGCAGGCGTGCCCCCCACCCTCGTGGACAGGTGGTGGCCTCCCTGGCCTTCATCTTTTGCAGGTATTTTTTATATTTTCCAAAAAGTTGCTCCGTGAAGTTTCAGGTCGTTCCGAGAACGTTTGTTTCTGCACATAAATAACACCATGGTAATTCCGCTGAAAACAACGTCAGTCCGGGCTAGTTCCATTCAAATCATGCAAGTTAGAGTCCAAAACAAGGGCAAACATGTTTGGAAAAGTAGATACGACGGAGACGTATCAACTCCCCCAAGGTTAAACCTTTTCTTTTCCTCAAGCAATTCAGTTGATAAACTGAAAGTGATAAAGAAAAACTTTTACAAACTCTGTTTGCTCTTGTTGTTGTAAATATGTAAAGCCAGCATTCAAGTTTTCAGCAAAGATTATAACTAACCACATTCACAATAACGCTTAGGTCTCAAGTTTACTCATATCAATGGCATAATCAACTAGCGAGCAATAATAATAAATCTCGGGTGACAACACTTTCTCAAAACAATCGTAATATGATATAACAAGATGGTATCTCGCTAGCCCTTTCTGAGACCGCAAAACATAAATGCAGAGCACCTTCAAAGATCAAGGACTGACTAGACATTGTAATTCATGGTAAAAGAGATCTAGTCAAGTCATACTCAATGTAAACTAATAGTAATGAATGCAAATGACAGCGGTGCTCTCCAACTGGTGCTTTTTAATAAGAGGGTGATGACTCAGCATAAAAGTAAATAGATAGGCCCTTCGCAGAGGGAAGCAGGGATTTGTAGAGGTGCCATAGCTTGATTTTGAAACAGAGGTGAATAATAGTTTGGGCGATATACTTTCATTGTCAACATAACAACCAAGAGATGGCAATATCTTCCATGCTACACACATTATAGGCGGTTCCCAAACAGAATGGTAAAGTTTATACTCCCCCTTCCACCAACAAGCATCAATCCATGGCTTGCTCGAAACAACGAGTGCCTCCAACTAACAAGAGTCCTAGTTTGAGTTTTGTTTGCAATTATTTTGATTTAGTTTGCATAAAGCATGGGACTGGGCATCCCAGTGACCAGCCATTTATCTCGTGAGTGAGGAGCGGAGTCCACTCCTCTTGAGAATAACCCGCCTAACATGGAAGATACGGACAGCCCTAGTTGATACATGAGCTATTCGAGCATACAAAACATGATATTTATTTGAAGGTTTAGAGTTTGGCACATACAAATTTACTTGGAATGGCAGGTAGATACCGTATATAGGTAGGTATAGTGGACTCATTTGGAATAACTTTGGGGTTTATGGAGTTGGATGCACAAGTAGTATTCCCGCTTAGTACAGGTGAAGGCTAGCAAAAGACTGGGAAGCGACCAGCTAGAGAGCGACAGCAGTCATTAACATGCATTAAAATTAATCAACACCGAATGCAAGCATGAGTAGGATATAATTCACCATGAACATAAATATCGTGAAGGCTATGTTGATTTTGTTTCAACTACATGCGTAAACATGTGCCAAGTCGAGTCACTTAAATCATTCAGAGGAGGATACCACCCTATCATACCACATCATAACCATTTTAATAGCATGTTGGCATGCAAGGTAAACCATTATAACTCATAGCTAATCAAGCATGGCATAAGCACTATGATCTCTAGTTGTCATTGCAAACATGTTTATTTATAATAGGCTGAGTCAGGAACGATGAACTAATCATATTTACAAAAACAAGAGAGGTCGAGTTCATACCAGCTTTTCTCATCTCAGTCAGTCCATCATATATCATCATAATTGCCTTTCACTTGCACGACCGAACGATGTGAATAGTAGTAATAGTGCACGTGCACTGGGCTAAGCTGGAATCTGCAAGCATTCAATAAACAGGAGGAGACAAGGCAATATGGGTTCTTTTATGAGATCAACAATAATGCATATAAGAGCCACTTCAACAATTTAATTGTGGTCTTCTCCTATCGACCCTCAAAGAAAAGAAAAGAAATAAAACTATTTACACGGGAAAGCTCCCAACAAGCAAAAGAAGAACAGGAAATCTTTTTGGATTTCCTTTTTAATTACTACTAGAAGCATGGAAAGTAAACTAATTAAAAGCTACAACTAATTTTTTGGTTTTTCTTAAGATTTATTAAACACACAAGAAGAAGCATAAAAAGGAAAATAAACTAGAATGGATGATACAATGAAAAAGTATGAGCACCGACATCTTGCAATGAGTGTGTGAACATGAATGTAATGTCAGTGGGAAATACATACTCCCCCAAGCTTAGGCTTTTGGCCTAAGTTGGTATATGGCCACGGCTGGCCTGGCGGATATCCATAATAATAGTTGGGGTCGTACTGCGAAGAAGAAGAAGACTCCGATTGCCACTGGTTGGCAATCATCTCCGGATCCCAGTGGTAATTAGACTGTCGTGAATCATCAACTTATGGTTCCGGCTCTGGCTCCATGGCTGGTGCAGGGTTCCGGTAGGTGTGAATAGCCTCTAATAGAACAAGGTACTGGCCTGCAGATAAATCAAACAAAGAAGGAGCAGGCAGGGTAATAGTCTTAGGATGATGTTTATTAAAGAACAATTTGTATTTAAGCTCTCCTTCCCTATTCTTAACAATAAAATCATGTGCCACCATACTTATATAGTGTCGGGGGTGCTGATCCCACGGACACCTATGGGACCACGGCGGACCGAGGCCCCTTTCGGTTCGGCAGGGGGGCGAAGAGTGCACGAAGAGCTGATCGAGGCGAAGCGCACGAGCAACGCGATCAGTTTACCCAGGTTCGGGCCGCACGGATGCGTAAAACCCTACTCCTGCTTTGTGGTTATATTGAGTTCTTGCTCGGGAGCGCTGATTGCTACAGTACACACCAGCAGCTAGCCAGACCGAGTGTGAGAGAGAATCGTCCCCCCTCTACGTTGCGCATGGGCCTCCTTTTATATGTCAAAGGGGTCACCAACAGGTGGCAACATAGACGAGGGTAAAAAAGGAAAAGACGTGGTGGTTAGCACCGCCGCCTACTACAGTGTATCATACCTAACCTAAGCGGCAGGGGACAAAGGCATTAAATGCCTGTCTGCGTCGCCTAGGCGGTGCAGAAAGGGACCGCCAGGGACGCCACTACTTGCCACGATGGCTATCTTGTCAGCGCCGCTCGCCACCGTGTACCTCTGGCTGCACAGCCTTCCACCACGTATGCCTGGAAGGGTCCCAGAGCGACATGTTGGTGGATGTGCTGGAGCGCAGGTACAGGATGGAAGCTTGCCGCGGCAAGCGCCTTTCCGCGGTTATTATCTTGTCGCGTCCAAGAGGTTGTCGCTCACTGGGTCTTGCCGGGACACATGGTGCACTGCGGCAAGTTCCTTGAGATGCCTTGGTTGGCCTCCCCGGCAAGCTCCTCTTGCCGGGGTCTTGTCTCCTTCTCGGCAAGACCCTCTTGCCGGGGCCTTGTCTCCTTGGTTTGGATACTTTGTTCTTGAATGGCTCCAAAGGAACCACGGAGGATCTTGGCGGTCGCCCGGCAAGCCTTGCCGCGGGATGCTGCGACTGCCCGTGCACAAGTTCGGGATACTAAGGTACCCCTACTTTAGTACACCGACAGGAGCCCCCGGGCCTGGGCCATACACGGTGCCGAGCGCTGTTGGGCCAGGCCCAAAACAGGGCACTAGCACGCGCGGCCAAGGTTACGCCGTATCTCACTCCGCATCCATCGCGCCCTCCCCGCACGGCACGCGTCGAACGCGGCATCGTGGGAGAGATTGTGGGTGGTTGCTTTATTTGGAAAGGCGGAACGTCCGCCCACTCCCCCTTTATAAGCAAGGGGAAGCAGGGGTAGTGCGCCCACTCGCCCCCTTTCCGTTCCAATCTTGAAAACCTCCGCCCCGCCTCCGTCTTCCCAAAGCAAACAGAGCGCAGCGCCCTGCCCCCCACGTTGCCACCAGCACCACCAACGCCGTCGACCTCCTCCACCGCTTTTGCCATGGCTCCGAAAGCCGACAAGGGGAAAGTCGTGAAGTCGTCCGAGGCGCAGCGGCTTGCGGTGCTGCGGAAGGAGCGAGCCATCTTCCCCGCCAAGCTCGTCGCGAAGGAGCTGAGGGAGTACTACTACCTTTTCTAGTCGACGGAGACGCGAGCTCACCCGAGCACCAAGGTACTCCCAGCTGCTGCTCACAAGACTGCTCCGGATGGATATCCCTTCTTTGTCGTATTCTTCTACTGCGGGCTCTGCCCGCCCTTCTCCGAATTCTTCTGTGATATCATGAATACCTATGGCCTCTGCCTCCTTGACTTCACTCCCAATGCCGTCCTCACCATGGCAGTTTTCGCACACCTTTGTGAAAACTTTGTCGGAGTCCACCCAAATGTAGCCCTTTTCCGCCATTTCTTCATTCCCCGGGTAGAGAGAGGAGAGCCCTTGTCCGGCGGAATTACCTGGGTCTCTAGGACCGGTAAGAAGGATTCTTATTTGGAGGGCGAGTTCCGTGGCAAGTGGGAGGAGTGGAGGGCAGGTTGGTGCTGGATTGTCGAGGAGAGCCCGCAGCCGTTCACCGCCCAACGCCAAGCAGCAGCAGTACGCGGCAGCGACTAGAGTGACGTGGCCTCGGAAGACAGCAGGCTGAGGATTTCCGTCACTAGGATCCAACGCCTCAGGCTTGCCGGACTCACCGTAGGTGCCGTTGGCACAGACTTCCTTCGCCGCCGCATCGCCCCCCTGCAAGAACGGAGGAGGCCTGCTTGGGAGTTTAAGAACGTGGTAGACATCATGAGGCTGCGCTCGGGGCTCAACTATAATTTCACTGTCTTGGAGCTCAACGCAATGCTGCAGGAGCTCTTCAAGTATGATCCTGACCACCCAGAAGTGTTTAGGTTGCCGCAGGGCGTCGTCCCGCTATGCAACAATTCTGCGCTCGACCGCATCAGGGCAATGATGCTGCTGTGCGATTCGCATGGAATCGTGCCAACTTGGCAGGAGCCTGAAGACGACGTCATGCAGCAATTCTTCGACAACTTGGTGGAAGTGCCAATCCACGCCGACGAGAAGGACGGCCTCACCCGCGACACCACCGAGGCGGAGTTGAAGCGCATCGCCACCAGGTTGAAAGAGGCGGCGGCAGCCGCTGCGGCGGGCGAGTTTGGCTTTACCTTGGAGGAGGCAGCGGCAGCAGAGGCGGCAAACCGTGCCGAACGAGAAGATCTTGTCGGCAAGAAAGAGCTTGCCGGCAAGAAGGAGGTTGCCGGGCGTGATGCCGAACCGAGCGAGGCTGCCGGGCATGACGCCGAACCGAGCGGGCCTGCCGAGGATGCGAGCGGCTCGTTGGAGATCGGCTCCTCTTCCACTTCGTCCTCAGATAGCACGCCGCCAGCAGCGCCTCCGTCTCCACCAAGAAGGTGTCTCCGCAAGGCCGGGGATGCAGCGAGGCGGCAGGCGAGCTGACAGTCGCCGCACCGTGCGACACGCTCCACCGCGGCAAGCACTGTTGCCGCGGGAGCGCCCCACGCTACTGCAACAACTGGAGTGGGGTCTTCTCGGACTGCTGCCTCCGCTCCCGCCAAGTGGCCAAGGGAGCCTACTCCTCCACCTTCCTGCGCCGGACGCGAGCCGGACTTCGACTTCTCCACATTCAGCTCCGACGAGGAAGAAGAAGAAGAAGAGTAAGTTTCTCTTATTGTACTTGCAGTTCTTCGATTTTTGTTGTTTTTGTCTTGTCTTGTTTCTCACTTGCCTTTCACTGAATCTGTTCCTTTTCAGGACTCTGGCTCAGAGGGCAGCAAAGAGAGCCAAGGCCCCAGTGATTGTCATCGAGGATGAGCCCACCGCGTCGGCAGGGGACGCGCCCGAGACAACCTCGCCGGACCCGGCAACTGCTATCCAGAGCAGCCCCTGGCGTAAGTATCTTCTCTTGCTTTCCGCTGTCGGGCGCGCATGGAAATTCTTTGCTTAGCTGATATCCAACTGTTGAATTGTGCAGGAGCAGAGCAGCCTCAACAGGAGCGCCCGGAGGCCGCCCCCAAAGCGCCAAGGGAAAGTCCTCCGGCAAGGGGGAGGTCTCCGGCAAGGGAGAGCCCTCCGGCAAGGGAGGAGGCTCCGGCAAGGGAGGAGCCCCTGGTAAGGGAGGATGCTCCGGCAAGGGAGGAGCCCCCGGCAAGGGAGGGATCTCCGGCAAGGGACTGCGTCAGTGATCCCCCGACGACGGAGACGACAGCTGCAGACCCTGGCACAGGTAACTTCCTTGCTTCAAAACTCCCCTTGGCTTCTTCATCTTCTTGATCTTTCTCTTGGATTTTCGTTTAACTCTTCTCCCCCTTCCGGCTGTCAGATCCATCCGCTGGAGAGCCGATGGAGACTGAAGTCGCCACCGACGAGGCTGTTGCCGCTGAGGAAGCAGCCGGCGCCGGCGAGCCCGCCGCCGAAGAGGCCGCCAGGGCTGCCGCCGCAGAAGCAGGCGGGGAGTCCGGTGGTCGTACTGATGACCCGGAGGCTGCAGGAGCGCCAGGCGCTACTCCGACCGCCGACCCCTCCACCGCCGCGCCAGGCCCCGAAGAGCCCCATCCCGGCGTATACTTGAAGGCCGGCGACGATATCTTCATCAACCTTCCCTGGACGTCAAGCTCCAGGGCGCCGGTCGAAGGAGAAACCTTGACGGAGAGTTGCTTGCCTCCGCCGGGCTGAAACTGGTCGACGCGCCAAGCAGGAGGAGCAGTGAACCCGAAGAGGAGCGTCTGCTGCGGAAGCTGGTGGCGCTCTACCGCGCCCGGCAAGCCAAGCTAGAGTCCCGCGAAGCGCTCGTCGTGAAGGCCGGGGCTGATATCGAGAAGTGTGCGGAGGAGCTCCGGGGTGCCAATCAGGAAGCTCTCCGCTCCCTGGCAAAGGAGCAGGAGCAACTTGCCGAAGCGCAGCAGGCCTTCCTCCTCGAGAAGGCCGACGTCGAAGAGCGCCAACGTCTTGCCGCGGAGAAGTTGTCTTCGCAGGAGGGAGACTTGGCGCAGCGGAAGGTCAAACTCGACAGCCACGAGGAGGAGCTTGCCGCGCGCGAGCGGGCAGTTGGCGGGGCCCTCAAACAAGCCGAAGACGCCGCCGCAGCTGCCGAGGCCACCAAGAACGAGCTGGAGCTGAAGGTGGTGCAGCTGGAGGCGAGTCTTAAGGCGAACGGCGACGAGCTTGCCGCGCTCAAACTTGAGCGGGAGAAGGACGCCAACAGCTACTCGGAGCTGCAGGCCCATCTCGCCGAGAAGGGCAAGGAACTTGACGCCGCCAAGAATTCCAACGCTGATCTCGAAGTGAAGCTGGCGGCTCTGACGAAATCTCTGGACGGCGCCAAGGAGCAGGAGAAGGCCCTGAAGGAGGAAGTCAAGGCCGGCAAGGTGCTGCTAGCGAGTGCTGCTGCTGCCCAGAAGACCTTGTCGGAGAACATGGAGCACTGGATGGAGGGTCTGGTGAACGTCGCTGCCGACATCAACAAGGAGTTGGCGCAGCTGGGGATGGTGGATCTCGGGTACCCATCCGACGAGAACCTCCAACCCAGCGCCAAGCTCACCTTGTTCTTCAAGGGCATGGCGACGGCACTCCGGTGACTCCAGGAAGGGATCCCAAAGCAGCTTGCCGACGAGTCGCGCAAGATCTGCGCGGGAGCTCTTCAGAAGGTACTTATGAAGGTGGCCTTCCGCAACCCGGGCCTCCGCCTCACCAACGTCCTCTGAAGCTTGCCGCCAGATGCTGATCCGGAGGAGCTCAAGGCCCTTGTCGCACCTGTTGTGGACAGGGTGAGCGGAATCAAGAGGGTCGAGGGTGACCGCGTAGACTAGGCCATCCATCTTCTTCTTTCCTTGTCGCTGTTAATCATGTTATGAAAAACAGCCTGTTAGAGCTGCGACAAGTTATTTTGTAATATACTCTATCCCGGGTAGTAATGACTATGTTATTTCCTTTACTTGATTCCTTCCTTTGTATGTTTTTACCCTACACCTCTTAGGGAACTTGCCGGCCCAGGCACCTTCGCCGCGAGCGCTGAGTGCGGAACGTCAGCAGCTTGCTGGCGGTGCCGCAGCCGACAAGAAACCTTGTCGCAGCTAGTCGCAGCTCACTTAAGTTGTTGAGCAGACTCGAAACAACAGTAAGGGCGCAACTAGCTACGAGTTGGTTCCTCCGCGCACAGGTTTTCCATACAAAGCACGGTCGTTCAAGGAAAGTAACTTAAAAATTAAAAAATTTGATTGCTCAAACTTTGGCGAATTATCTTTTCTGTTACTTGCTTCCCGGCAAGGCGAAACTTTCTTGAACGATGCCTGGTCCACACCATATCTTCTCCTTCCCCCCGGCAAACTTGTGGGCGAGGGACCCTTCCTTTCCTTGAGAGAAAAAAGAGAGGAGAAAATAAAGTTATGGAGCCTTATGGCTCGTTGTTGCTTACTGGAGGTAAGTGCTGCACAAAATGTTAGATAGCACATGCAAATAATAATAAAAGGCATGAAATCGACAAGGTGTGCTGAGCACATAAGCTTTATGCACGGGATCTGCGCCCGGCTTTGTACAAAGGATTACATGCGGCAGCGGCAAGACTTGTATAAAAGGTGGTTGCCGGAACGGGTTCCGGCAACCGCGCCCTACGGGTAAAACTTGCGAAGATGCTCAATATTCCAGGAGTTGCTCACTGGTACGACATCTTCGGTCTCAAGGCGGACAGCGCCAGGCCTAGTGACTTGTTTCACCCGGTAAGGGCCTTCCCACTTCGGCATCAACTTGTTGGAATTCTTGGCGGACTGAACGCGCCGAAGAACAACGTCGCCTTCCTCGAGACTTCTGGCGTTAACTTTGTGGCTATGGTAGCGGCGCAAAGCTTGCTGGTAGCGAGCAGCTCGTACAGTAGCCTGAAGACGGTCTACCTCAAGGAGCAGCACGTCGTCTTGTCGCAGCTGCTCTTGCTCGAGCTCATCGTAAGCGAGCACTCGAGGCGACCCGTATACGAGTTCCGTGGGGAGCACTGCCTCTGCTCCATAGACTAGAGCGAAAGGTGTCTGGCCAGTGGCTCGATTTGGCATCGTCCTGATCGACCAAAGAACCACTGGAAGCTCCTCGATCCAGTTTCTTCCGCACTTGTGCAGTCTGTCGAAAGTTCTGGTCTTGAGCCCGTGCAGCACTTCAGCATTTTCCCTCTCCGCTTGACCGTTGCTTCTCGGGTGAGCAACAGAAGCGAAGCAGACCTTGGCGCCAAGATCTTGGACGTACTGCATGAAGGTGCAGCTCGTAAATTGCGTACCGTTGTCGGTGATTATCCTGTTAGGGATCCCAAAACGGCAAACAATCGACCTGAAGAACTTTACTGCTGACTGTGCTGTCACCTTCCTCACTGGGTCCACTTCCGGCCACTTTGTGAACTTGTCGATCGCAACGTACAAGTACTCAAAACCCCCGACAGCTCGGGGAAAGGGGCCGAGGATGTCGAGCCCCCAGACCGAAAATGGCCAGGATAAAGGGATCGTCTGGAGAGCTTGAGCTGGCTATTGTATCTGCTTGGAATGGAACTGGCACGCTTCACACTTGGTTACTTGTGCGGTTGCATCCTGGAGGGCTGTCGGCCAGAAGAAACCTTGCCGGAATGCTTTGCCGACAAGTGCTCTTCCGCCAATGTGGTGACCACATATGCCTCCATGTATCTCTGCCAACAGCTTTTGTCCATCTTCCCGGTGAATACACTTCAATTTCACATCGTTGAGTCTCCTTCTGTACGGTGAGCTGTCGACAAACTGGTACATACTTGACTGCCGGGCTACTCTTTCTGCTTCTTCTTGCTCTTCGGGAAGTTCTCCTGCCTGAAGGAAACGGACAATCTGCTGCGCCCATGTTGGAGCCTGTGGCTCGACAACAAGGACTAAAGGCACACCTGCTGCTGCGGGAACATCCGCTTCTACGGCAAGAGCCTACGGCTCTGCCGGAGCTTGACGTCCCCCGGCAAGCTTGCCGGAGCAAAACTTGCTGGGAGCGTCTGCTTCAACAGAACAAACCCCAGGGCTTGCTGGAGTAGACTGCTCCTCAGCGTTCTTGGTGTTGATCTTGGGGACCTTCTTGGCGGCGGCTTCGGGAAGCTCTGCCGGAAAATAGTCGCCAGAAATCAACTTCCTCTTCTTGCTCTGTCTAGTTGATGTTGTTACGGATGGCTGAGTCAGTTTGAGCACAAAAATCCCTGGTTCCACAGGTGACTTAAGTGCGGCGCACTTTGACAGGCCATCGGCAATGTCATTCTGAGCTCTCGGGACATGCTCCATCTGTAGGCCGTCAAATTACTCTTCTAACTTTCTCACTTCGTCAACGTAAGCTTCCATTAACGGACTCTGATAATTCTTATTCACTTGGCGGACGACAAGCTGTGAGTCACCCCTGACAATGAGCTTCTTGATCCCAAGGTCTGCCGCGATGCTGAGACCGGCAAGCAAACCTTCATATTCTGCAGTATTGTTTGTCGCTTGCTCCTTGGGAAAGTGCATCTGGACTATGTACTTGAGGTGCTCTCCGGTGGGTGCGACAAGCAGCACACCAGCACCGGCGCCTTGCAGCGAGAAGGCACCGTCAAAGTACATGAGACACTCTTTGTTTGTTTCCTTGGCGGGGATGCTCGTCTCCGGAATTTCTTCGTCTGGTGTTGGCGTCCACTCTTCTATGAATTCTGCCAATGCTCTGCTTTGGATAGTTGAAGTACTCTCAAACTTGAGGCCAAATCTTGACAGTTCCAATGCCCACTCGACAATCCTGCCTGTCGCTTCTGGATTCTGCAGTATCCTCTTCAGCGGAAAGCGAGTGACAATTGTGATCTCATGTGCCTGGAAGTAATGGCGCAGCTTTCTCGAGGCCATAAGAAGGCTGAAAAGCAACTTCTGCACACCAGAGTACCTTGACCTAGCCCCCTGCAGAAGGGAACTGACAAAGTAGACTGGGCGCTGCACCATTCTCTTTTGCACCTCTTCGCATGCCTGTGCAGATCCATCCTTGTCGGGACCAGAGCTTGTCGGGGAAGCCCCCTGCTTGTCGCTGGATGCGCTTGCGGCGGTTGCTGGCTCGTCATTTGCCTCCCTCTCTGCCACTAACGCAGCACTAACCAGTTGATTGGTTGCCTCTATATACAGCAGCAACTTCTCTTGCAGTTTAGGTGCGACAAGTGTTGGAGTGGAGGACAGGTATCTCTTCAAGTCCTGCAGCGCAGCCTCCGCTTCCGGAGTCCATTTCATTGGACCTGCCTTTTTCAAAATTTTGAAAAATGGCAGGGCGCGCTCAGCAGACCGAGAGATAAACCTGCTGAGAGCAGCCACGCAGCCGGCAAGTCTTCGTACATCCTTGACGCGCTTTGGTGCTTCGATCTGCTCGATGGCCTTGATCTTGTCGGGATTGGCTTCAATTCCCCGTTGAGACACAAAGAACCCGAGAAGCTTGCCGGAAGGGACTCCAAACACACACTTTTCGGGGTTGAGCTTGAGGTTGATCTTGCACAGATTTGCAAAGGTCTCGTCTAAATCTTGAATTAGAGTTTCCCTGTCCTTGCTCTTGACCACTATGTCATCCATGTAGGCTTCTACATTTCTGAGTATCTGTGGCTTCAAAGCGACATGGACTACTCTGGCAAATGTTGAACCAGCATTCTTTAAACCGAAAGGCATCCGTATGAAACAGTACATGCCACATGGAGTAATGAATGCAGTCTTCTCCTCATCCTCTTCTGCCATAAAGATTTGATGGTATCCTGAGTATGTGTCAAGAAATGAAAGCAAATCACATCCGGCCGTGGAGTCAACAATCTGGTCAATGCGCGGCAAGGGAAATGGGTCTTTGGGACAAGCTTTATTAACATCAGTAAAGTCGATACAAAGCCTCCATTTCCCATTTGCCTTATGCACGACTACAGGATTGGCCAACCACGTAGGATGGAGCACTCCTCTGACAAGGCCTGCTGCTTCCAATTTCTTGATTTCTTCTGCTATGAACTCTTGGCGCTCTACTGCTTGCTTCCTGACCTTCTGCTTGATGGGCCGCGCATGAGGACAAACGGCAAGATGGTGCTCAATTACTTTCCTGGGAACACTGGGGATGTCAGACGGTTGCCACGCAAACACGTCGACATTCGCCTGCAGGAAAGCAATGAGCGCGCTTTCCTATTTAGGGTCAAGCATGGCACTGATGGTGAAGGTACCACCAGTGCCGTCCTCCTTGGTGGAAACCTTCTTGGTATGTGGTGGAGCTGCCATTGCCTTCTTACACTTGCCGGTGGAGCTAGATGGTGCTTCCTCGACGGCAGCGCAGCACTCCAAGGAGGTGCGCTTGTCGGAGTGGGCATCAGAGCTCTTGCCGGACTTGGTCTCCTTCTTCCCCCCGGGAGCTTCAGCGGCAAGTGTCTTGCGATCTGTTGCAGCTGCTGCTTCCCGGTAGATCTTGTCGGCGCAGATAAGAGCGTCTTTCTTGTCGCCAGGGACAGAGATGACCCTTATCGGGCCTGGCATCTTGAGCATGTTGTATGCATAGTGAGAGGCTGCCATGAACTTGGCGAGTGCTGGACGACCGAGTATCCCATTGTAAGGTAACAGAAAATCAGCAACATCAAAAGTGACCCTCTCAGTCCTGAAATTCAGCTTGCTGCCAAATATTACCGGCAACGTGACCTTCCCCTTCGGCTTGCTCCTTCCCGGGTTGATTCCTTGGAATGTGCCGGTTTCTTCGAGCTCGCTGTCAGGGATCTGGAGTTTCTGGAGTACAGCGGAGGAGATCAGATTCAAGCCGGCCCTGCCGTCAACTAACATCTTAGTGACCTTGAGGTTGCGTATAGTTGGTGATACCAACAACGGTAAGCACCCGACCGCAGTTGTGCGATCAGGGTGGTCCTCAATATCAAAGATGATAGGCGTGCTGGACCATTTCAGAAGTTTGCGTGATTCGACAGGTGGTTCTGCTGCATTGACTTCCCGCGCCCACTGTTTGAGCTGGAGGTGAGAAGTATGTAGAGAAGCACCGCCATCAATGCACAAGACTTCTGTGGCTTTTTGGAACTCCTTCTCACTGGTCTCGACATCATCCATGTCTTCGTCGTCGTCTTCGTCTTCATCCTTGTCAGGGCCGCGGGGAGGTCTGTCTCCTTGCCGCTGCTTGGCCTTGCCACGGCGTCCTCCCCGGCCAACACGCTTCTTACCGGCCTCTCCACCGCCTCCTTGGGCCCTCTCCTTGTCGCGGCGCTCATACTCAGCCTTTTGCTGCTAGACAAGCTGCTCGACCTTCTTGCAGCTCTGGAGGTCATGGCCCTCGGTGCGGTGGATCTTGCAGTACTGCTTGTCGGAGCCTTCCTACTTGTCGGCGGCCACCACAGCCAGGCAGTTGGTGCATGCGGCAATTTCCTTGCCGGAGCTACCAATTTTGGTTTGCTTGGCGCCACCGTCGTTGCCGGACTGCTCAACGACTAGTACTTCTTTGCCTTTCTTCTTCCTATTGCGCCGCCGGTTTTTCTTTGCCGGGGCAGCATCCTCGCTGTCAGATCCTACTGCTCCTGTAGTCTCTCCGGGGAGTTTCCTCCCTTCCTCAGCGCGTGCGCACTTGTCGGCCAGGGCATATAGCTCACTGACGTCTCTGATCCTGCTCATCGCCATCTCCTCCCGCATCCTGCGATTACGCACGTTCTGATGGAACACACTAATAACCGCGGCAGGGTAGATATCTGGGATGTTGCGTTGTACACGGCTGAATCTCTGGATATACTTGCACAGGGGCTCTCCTTCCTTCTGGGCGAGCAGGTGAAGGTCACTCTCTTGGCCATGAGGTTTGTGGCCGCCTGTAAAGGCGCCGACAAACTGATGGCACAAGTCCGCCCAAGAGGATATGGACTTGTCCGGCAAGTGCATGAGCCAGGACCTGACGTCGGGCTTGAGCACCAGCGGGAAGTAGTTGGCAAGGACCTTGTCGTCTCGCCCCCGGGCAGCTTGCACCGCAATGGTGTAGATGCTGAGGAACTCTGACGGGTGCGACTTGCCGTCGTACTTCTTCCGGTACGTCTAGCTTGAAGTTCTTCTGGCTGGGCCACTGGACTTGCCGCAGCTCGCGGGTAAACGCAGGGCAACCTACCGCGTACGGCAAGTCACCTGGTTCCCCTGGCGCATGCATATCGACAGAGGGCCCAGCGCGCAGGTCTGATTGACGCCGCACTTCTCTTCGGCGCTCGATGCGTGTTCGAGCGTCTTCTTGCTGTCGTTCATGAAGAACTTGGCGCCGATCGCGACGAGCTCGCGGATCTGATGACGCAGTGGAGTCGCTGTCGTGGTGGATCCGACGAGTCGGCGATCTTGGCCTTCGAGGCGGAGAGTGCACAGTGGTTGCACCCTCCCCGGTCTTGTCGCCACCGGCTCGCGCCTGACTGACTTGCCGCGGCTGTGATGCGCTCGGCTGCCGTGGGTTGTCGCCGTTGGCGAAGCCGATGAGGCTCTGGATAGTGGCCCTCCAGTCATCGATCTTCTCTGGTGCTGGAGGATAATCTAGGAGCAGTTGAGCTCGTGCCAAAGCTTCTGCCGGAGTGGCAGGCGGCGGCGGCGAACGGCGCGATGAACGGGATATGCTCGGACTTCTAACTACGTTAGAAGGAGCAGTATCTCGTCCAGGCGACCGTGCCCCGCTCGCGCCAGCACGTTGGCGTGCATGCTGGTCTTGAGCACTCCGGGATGGGCCAGCTTGATCTTGGCCCAGCAAACATATGGTATCGTGAGTACCATGACGCTGCTGGTCCCGCGCCTCCTGAGATGGGCGCGGTGCGTGTACAGACGCCGAGGTCTTGGAGTGCGCTTGGTCGTTGTGGGAGCCAACTGCGCCGCCGATGTGCAGCACAGTCTTGTCCTTGGACCTGGCAGCACCATGAGCCTCCTCGTCAGCGCCCGTTCTCCCGCCGGCGTCTACTCCACCAGCCGTTCGCTCTTGCGGTGGTGGGCTCGGCGCGGACGGAGCAGCTGCCTTCGAAGCCTTCTTCTTCGGCGGCATGTTGATGAAGATGATGAAGATTCGGCTCGTGCGAACGCCGGATCAGATTCACACAACCTCGAAGCCCCCTACCTGGCGTGCCAAAGATGTCGGGGGTGCTGATCCCACGGACACCTATGGGACCACGGCGGACCGAGGCCCCTTTCGGTTCGGCAGGGGGGCGGAGAGTGCACGAAGAGCTGATCGAGGCGAAGCGCACGAGCAACGCGATCAGTTTACCCAAGTTCGGGCCGCACGGATGCGTAAAACCGTACTCCTGCTTTGTGGTTATATTGAGTTCTTGCTCGGGAGCGCTGATTGCTACAGTACACACCAGCAGCTAGCCAGACCGAGTGTGAGAGAGAATCGTCCCCCCTCTACATTGCGCATGGGCCTCCTTTTATATGTCAAAGGGGTCACCGATAGGTGGCAACATAGACGAGGGTAAAAAAGGAAAAGACGTGGTGGTTAGCACCACCACCTACTACAGTGTATCATACCTAACCTAAGCGGCAGGGGACAAAGGCATTAAATGCCTGTCTGCGTCGCCTAGGCGGTGCAGAAAGGGACCGCCAGGGACGCCACTGCTTGCCATGATGGCTATCTTGTCAGCGCCGCTCGCCACCGTGTACCTCTGGCTGCACAGCCTTCCGCCACATACGCCTGGAAGGGTCCCAGAGCGACACGTTGGTGGATGTGCTGGAGCGCAGGTACAGGATGGAAGCTTGCCGCGGCAAGCGCCAGGCCGCGGTTATTATCTTGTCGCGTCCAGGAGCTTGTCGCTCACTGGGTCTTGCCGGGACACATGGTGCGCTGCGGCAAGTTCCTTGAGATGCCTTGGTTGGCCTCCCCGGCAAGCTCCTCTTGCCGGGGTCTTGTCTTCTTCCCGGCAAGACCCTCTTTCCGGGGCCTTGTCTCCTTGGTTTGGATACTTTGTTCTTGAATGGCTCCAAAGGAACCATGGAGGATCTTGGCGGTCGCCCGGCAAGCCTTGCCGCGGGATGCTACGACTGCCCGTGCACAAGTTCGGGATACTAAGGTACCCCTACTTTAGTACACCGACACATAGTCTAAATAAACACGAGGCAGTACTTTTTCTTCCTTCTCATAATGCCTAATAGGTATGTTAAAATGTGCAGCTAGGCGTGAAGCATAGATGCCTCCAAAGATGGGCCCCTTTGTACGGTCCAAACTTAACCGTTTAGCAATAATGCCGCCCATACTAACAGAGTTATCACTATATAAACCATGGAGCAAAATAATAATATTAGGGACACTAAGGTTTCCAGAGTTTCCGCGACCAATTAAACAACGACTAGCAAATAATGCAAAATAGCGTAGAACAGGAAAATGTATGCTAGTGATTCGTGCATCGGAAACCTTCCTTGTTTCCCCTACAGTGATAGTATCAATAAACCCATCCACATCCTCGCGATGTGGTTCCTTTGTCTTTCCCTCGAAAGGGACTAAACAAACCCGACAAAAATCATAAAGTGACATCTCCTTATGCTCATCATATAAATGAAATTCCACCGTAGGTGGTGAGTTCCTAGAATGGAAATGAAAGTTTTTCACAAAGATATTTGTGAGTAAGAGATACTGATTGCGTTGGTCATGGAGGAAAACGGTGAGGCTTGCATTCTTAGCCATTTCATAAAAATCTTCATAAATCCTGGCTGCTCTCAAGAAATCATCGGAAGGCCATTCACATGACCGAACCTCCGTGGTGCGAGGCAGATTATACTTAGGCTTCGGTGCCTTTTCCTTCGAGTTTCGGCTCGATGAGCCCCTCAAAAGTCTCTTCATCATTTTCTAAAAAATTCTGGAATTTTTAGTAACTTCAAAATAAAAGTAAACCAAGCTCAATAATATTAATAACAACTACTCCTACAAGTGCCTAGGGCCTATATCATGCATCAAAACTACTTGGAACCATATAAATTTGGCATGCAAGCTCAAGAACAGGGTCACCTAAGCAGCCAAAATTTGGAATGAATAAAGCACTAGAACAAAAACTAATTGGAGCAATGGAGGATTCACATACCAAGGAACAATCTCCCCAAGCAGTTTTGTGAGAGGTGCTTTGAGCAAGGAGATCGAAAATGGCAGCAAAACGAGCTTGGACTCGGGTTTGAGCTGGTTATTCGTGTTTGGGGGAGGAAGAAGAAGTGTATGTGTGAAAGGATAAGTGGAGGAGGGCCACCATGGGCCCACGAAGCAGGGGGCGTGCCCAGGGGGGTAGGGCGCGCCCTCCACCCTCGTGGGCAGGTGGTTGACCCCCCTGTTGTGTTCTCAGTGCCAAATATTCTCAAATATTCTGGAAAAAAATCATATTTAAATTCCAGGACATTTGGAGAACTTCTATTTTCGGGGTATTTTTATATTGCACGGATAATCAAATAACAGACAGAGAAATATTTGTTTTTATTTTATTAAATATAAATAACAGAAAGTAAAAGTGGGGTACATAAGGTTGTGCCTTCTAGTTTCATCCATCTCATGATCATCAGAAGGAATCCACTAACAAGGTTGATCAAGTCTTGTTAACGAACTCATTCCGAATAACATGGAATTAGAGAAATTTCGAATAACACTATGTTACCTCAACGGGGATATGCACATCCCCAATAATAAGAATATCATATTTCTTTTTGACAGCAGGAATAGGAAATTCAAAACCTCCAAATATAATCGATGGAATTTTTCCAATAGAGTTAATACTATGAACTTGAGGTTGTTTCCTCGGAAAGTGTACCGTATGCTCATTACCATTAATATGAAAAGTGGCATTGCCTTTAGTGCAATCAATAACAGCCCCTACGGTGTTCAAAAAGGGTCTTCCAAGAATAGTAGACATACTATCGTCCTCGGGAATATCAAGAATAACAAAGTCCGTTAAAATAGTAACGTTTGCATCTACAACAGGCACATCCTCACAAATACCAATAGGTATAGCAGTTGATTTATCAGCCATTTGCAAAGATATTTCAATAGGTGTCAACTTATTCAAATCAAGTCTACGATATAAAGAGAGAGGCATAACACTAACACCGGCTCCAAGATCACATAAAGCAGTTTTAACATAGTTTCTTTTAATGGAGCATGGTATAGTGGGTACTCCTGGATCTCCAAGTTTCTTTGGTATTCCACCCTTAAAAGTATAATTAGCAAGCATGGTGGAAATTTCAGCTTCCGGTATCTTTCTTTTATTTGTAACAATTTCTTTCATGTACTTAGCATAAGGATTCATTTTAAGCATATCAGTTAATCGCATACGCAAAAAAGATAGGTCTAATCATTTCAGCAAAGCGCTCAAAATCATCATCATCCTTTTTCTTGGATGGTTTGGGAGGATAAGGCATGGGTTTCTGAACCCAAGGCTCTCTTTCTTTACCATGTTTTCTAGCAACAAAGTCTTTCTTATCATAACGTTGATTCTTTGATTGTGGGTTATCAAGATCAACAGCAGGTTCAATTTCTATATCATTATCATTACTAGGTTGAGCATCATCATGAACATTATTATTAACATTGTCACTAGTTTCAAGTTCATTACCAGATTGTGTTTCAGCATCAGAAATAGAAATGTCATCTGGATTCTCATGTGTTTCAGTAATAGGTTCACTAGAAGCATGCAAAGTCCTATCATTTTTCTTTTTCTTCTTCTTAGAAGAACTAGGTGCATCTATATTATTTCTTTGAGAATCTTGCTCAATTCTCTTAGGATGGCCTTCAGGATACAAAGGTTCCTGAGTCATTCTACCACCTCTAGTCATAACTGTAATATTATTATCATTATCCTTACTATTCAATTCATTGAGCAAATAATTTTGAGCCTTAAGTACTTGTTCTACTTGGGTGGTAACCATAGAAGCATGTTTACTAATAAGTTTAAGTTCACCTTTAACATTAGCCATATAATCACCCAAATGTTCAATTATATTTGAATTGTATTTCAATTGTCTACCAAAATAAGCATTAAAATCTTCTTGCTTAGTCATAAATCTATCAAACTCATCTAAGCATGGGCTAGCAAACTTAATAAACGGGATTTCAGCTTTATCATATCTATAGAGAGAATTTACCTTTACTACCTGTGTCGGGTTATCAAGACCATGAGTTTCTTCAGTAGGTAAAGGATTAAGATCATATGTTTCTTCAACAGGCGGTAAATTAAGACCATGTATTTCTTCAATAGGACGTAAATTCTTAACATCTTCAGCTTTAATACCTTTTTCTTTCATAGATTTCTTTGCCTTTTGCATATCTTCAGGACTGAGAAATAGAATACCCCTCTTCTTCGGAGTTGGTTTAGGAATAGGCTCAGGAACTAGCTCCGGAGGTGTCCAATTATTTTCATTTGCCAACATATTATTCAATAGAATTTCAGCTTCATCCGGTGTTCTTTCCCTGAAAACAGAACTAGCACAACTATCCAGGTAATCTCTGGAGGCATCGGTTAGTCCATTATAAAAGATATCAAGTATTTCATTTTTCTTAAGAGGATGATCAGGCAAAGCATTAAGTAATTGGAGAAGCCTCCCCCAAGCTTGTGGGAGACTCTCTTCTTCAATTTGCACAAAATTATATATATTCCTTAAAGCAGCTTGATTCTTATGAGCAGGGAAATATTTAGCAGAGAAGTAATAAAGCATATCCT
Organism: Triticum monococcum; assembly: GCA_034509565.1. Lineage (NCBI taxonomy): Eukaryota > Viridiplantae > Streptophyta > Magnoliopsida > Poales > Poaceae > Triticum > Triticum monococcum. Next base: position 552,877,149 of record CM067841.1, on the reverse strand, counting down.
AGGGACTACGCACACAACCAGGATCAAGAGAATTAAACCATATCTTAGCATCACCCTTTAATGAGAACGGAAATATTTTAAGGATATAAAAGTAACGAGTTCTCTCATCTTTAGTGAACAGGGTGGCTATATCATTCAGTTTAGTAAGATGTGCCACAACAGTTTCAGATTCATAACCATGAAAAGGATCAGATTCAACCAAAGTAATTATATCAGGATCAACAGAGAATTCATAATCCTTATCAGTAACACAGATAGGTGAAGTAGCAAAAGCAGGGTCAGGTTTCATTCTAGCATTTAGAGATTGCTTATTCCATTTAGCTAATAACCTTTTGAGTTCATATCTATCTTTGCAAGCTAAAATAGCTAAAGAAGCTTCTTGATCAAAAACATAACCCTTAGGAATAACAAGTGATTCTTCATCATCAGTTTCATCAGTATTATCAGATTCAATATTTTCAATCTCTCTAGCTCTAGCAAGTTGTTCATCAAGAAATTCACCAAGTGGCACAGTAGTATCAAGCATAGAAGTAGTTTCATCATAAATATCATGTATAGCAGAAGTGGTATCATCGATAACATGCGACATATCAGAACGAATAGCAGAAGCAGGTTTAGGTGTCGCAAGCTGACTCAAAACAGAAGGTGAATCAAGTGCAGAGCTAGATGGCAGTTCCTTACCTCCCCTCGTAGTTGAGGGATAGATCTTGGTTTTTGGATCTCTCAAGTTCTTCATAATGATAAGCAGATATATATCCCAAGTGTCTCAAAGAATAGAGCTATGCTCCCTGGCAACAGCGCCAGAAAATAGTCTTGATAACCTACAAGTATAGGGGATCGCAACAGTTTTCGAGGGTAGAGTATTCAACCCAAATTTATTGATTTGACACAAGGGGAGCCAAAGAATATTCTCAAGTATTAGCAGCTGAGTTGTCAATTCAACCACACCTGGAAACTTAATATCTGCAGCAAAGCGTTTAGTAGCAAAGTAATATGATAGTAGTGGTAACGGTAGCAAAAGGTAACAGTAGTAAAAGTAATGTTTTTGGTATTTTGTAGTGATGATAGCAATAGCAACGGAAAAGTAAATAAGCGAAGAACAATATATGGAAAGCTCGTAGGCAATGGATCGGTGATAGAGAATTATGCCGGATGCGGTTCATCATGTAACAGTCATAACCTAGGGTGACACAGAACTAGCTCCAGTTCATCAATGTAGTGTAGGCATGTATTCCGAATATAGTCATACGTGCTTATGGAAAAGAACTTGCATCACATCTTTTGTCCTACCCTCCCGTGGCGGTGGGGTCCTTATAGAAACTAAGGGATATTAAGGCCTCCTTTTAATAGAGTACCGGAACAAAGCATTAACACATAGTGAATACATGAACTCCTCAAACTACGGTCATCACCGGTAAGTATCCTGATTATTGTCACTTTGGGGTTAACGGATCATAACACATAATAGGTGACTATAGACTTGCAAGATAGGATCAAGAACTCTCATATATTGATGAAAACATAACAGGGTCAGATGTGAAATCATGGCACTCGGGCCCTAGTGGCAAGCATTAAGCATAGCAAAGTCATAGCAACATCAATCTCAGAACATAGTGGATACTAGGGATCAAACCCTAACAAAACTAACTCGATTACATGATAAATCTCATCCAACCCATCACCGTCCAGCAAGCCTATGATGGATTTACTCACGCACGGCGGTGAGCATCATGAAATTGGTGATGGAGGATGGCTGATGATGACAATGGCGACGGATTCCCCTCTCCGTAGCCCCGAACGGACTCCAGATAAGCCCTCCCAAGAGGTTTTAGGGCTTGGCGGTGGCTCCGTATTGTAAAACACGATGAATCCTTCTCTTTCATTTTTTCTCCCCAAAACACAATATATAGAGTTGGAGTTGGAGTCGGAGGAGCTCCAGGGGGCCCACGAGGTAGGGGGCGCGCCCCCACCCTCGTGAACAGGTGGTGGGCCCCCTGGCCTTCATCTTTTGCATGTATTTTTTATATTTTCCAAAATGTTGCTCCGTGAAGTTTCAGGTCATTCTGGGAACGTTTGTTTCTGCACATAAATAACACCATGGTAATTCTGCTGAAAACAACGTCAGTCAGGGTTAGTTCCATTTAAATCATGCAAGTTAGAGTCCAAAACAAGGGCAAAAGTGTTTGGAAAAGTAGATACGACGGAGATGTATCATAATATAGCATGGAGCAATAAAAAATTATAGATACATTGGAGACGTATCAGCATCCCCAAGCTTAATTCCTGCTTGTCCTCGAGTAGGTAAATGATAAAAACTGAATTTTTGATGCGGAGTGTTTGTGACGCCCCCGATTCAATCGTACACTAATCATACACGCAAACGTGTACGATCAAGATCAGGGACTCACGGGAAGATATCACAACACAACTCTACAAATAAAATAAGTCATACACGCATCATATTACAAGCCAGGGGCCTTGAGGGCTCGAATACAAGAGCTCGATCATAGACGAGTCAGCGGAAGCAACAATATCTGAGTACAGACTTAAGTTAAATAAATTTGCCTTAAGAAGGCTAGCACAAACTGGGATACAGATCGAAAGAGGCGCAGGGCTCCTTCCTGGGATCCTCCTAAACTACACCTAGTCATCGTCAGCGAGCTGCACGTAGAAGTAGGCACGTCCCGAGTAGTAGTAGTCGTCGTCGACGGTGGCGTCTGGCTCCTGGGCTCCAACGTCTGGTCGCAGCAATCGGGTACAGAAAAGCGAAAAAGGGGGAGAAAAGCAACTGTGAGTACTCATCCAAAGTACTCGCAAGCAAGGAGCTACACTACCTATGTATGCATTGGTATCAAATGGAATAAGGCTATCATATGTGGACTGAACTGCAGAAAGCCGGAATAAGAGTGGGATAGCTAGTCCTATCAAAGACTACGCTTCTGGCCACCTCCATCTTGCAGCAAGAGAAGAGAGTAGATGGTAAGTTCACCAAGTAGCATCGTGTAGCATAATCCTAACCGATGATCCTCCCCTCATCGCCCTGTGAGAGAGCGATCACCGGTTGTATCTGGCACTTGGAAGGGTGTGTTTTATTAAGTATCCGGTTCTAGTTGTCATAAGGTCAAGGTACAACTCCAAGTCATCCTGTTACCGAAGATCACGGCTATTCGAATAGATTAACTTCCCTGCAGGGGTGCACCACCTGGTCTAACGATCCTGCTAATATATAACAGGAGTAGTTCAGCATTGAGAAATTGCGAGGACAAGAATCATTCATGATGAAACATGCGTAATGAAAGGAACACGATAGATACTACATAGTAGTTGGCACATCTTACAAAAGTGTTCATGCATAGAGTTCGGTACACAGACTAAGAACATCATAGGCGGCACGCAGGCTCGCGGCGAATGCATCTAACACTAACAAGCAAGCCTACATCAGTCCCAAGAGGAACTCTGGAGGTAGGTGTAGCCTGACAGCTGGTAGTGACGCGAAGGGAAGACCTCCACGCGAATAGCCTGGGGTCCGCGGATACTCTGGTGTGGAACCCGATGCGCAGGTGGCAGGAGAGGACCAAGTGTGGGAGAGTAGCCTCCCACATCTGGCCAGCCGATGCCCTGGGGCATCACGGTCCTGGCAGGGTGGATCGTAGAACGTGATAGATCACCAGATCGGATAGAGGGGTGCAACAGCCTCAGAGCACGATACAGGTGCTGATGGGTGGTGTACAACTCATGGTGAAGAGCTCGGTTAGCTCTATCCAGCCCATCAGCATGCAAAACCAGGTTCTGATGGTAGAAGGGCTCTCGAGTGACAGTGGAGTAGGCAGCAGTGTAGTATCCCTCTGCACCAACATCGGATGCGATAGCAATGTGCCGGAAGGGGGAGGTGTCCAACTCCTGATACTCTCCATGAAGACGTGTCAGAGCAGCATAAGCAGCATCGTGGACCGCCATATCGATAGTCACTCCAACACCATGAGCAGTGTGCAGCACGGTAGTGGAGTCATACTCCCAAGAGTAGAGGTGGACGATGGCACGGTACTGCTCCTGGTTGAAGTCCTGGTACTCCTCATAGACGGTGTACTCAGGGTGCCAGCGATAACCCAGATAGGTCATGATCTCAACCAACACAGCAGGTGATCCTGAGGCACCAATGGCCGTCGTGTGGCGCATGACCTGTCTCATGGGTTCCATCTGAAAACAAAGATGTTTCAAAGGAGTCAACTGATAGTGTGGATAATGTTCAATATACTACTCTAAGGAATAGCTAGGGCTTATCCAACTTTGGGGTGAACGTGGTCACGGGATCCTAATGTTAAAGTTAGTAAAACCGTTTAACCCAACTAGGAGAGAGTTTAGAGCCCTAGAGTAAGGATCGAGGAGTAAAAGATACTAATACCACCCAGATGGCGACGTGGGCCCGTAAGGCACACAGGCATGTTAGTAAAAGTTTTTGTAATGTCTAGACTCAACTTCGGCCAAGAAGTGTGGAAGGGGGGTTCCTACAGGCAGTCGGCTCTGATACCAACTTGTGACGCCCCCGATTCAATCGTACACTAATCATACACGCAAACGTGTACGATCAAGATTAGGGACTCACGGGAAGATATCACAACACAACTCTACAAATAAAATAAGTCATACAAGCATCATATTACAAGCCAGGGGCCTCGAGGGCTTGAATGCAAGAGCTCGATCATAGACGGGTCAGCGGAAGCAACAATATCTGAGTACAGACTTAACTTAAACAAGTTTCCCTTTAGAAGGCTAGCACAAACTGGGATACAGATCGAAAGAGGGGCAGGTCTCCTGCCTGGGATCCTCCTAATCTACTCCTAGTCGTCGTCAGCGGGCTGCACGTAGTAGTAGGCACCTCCCGAGTAGTAGTAGTCGTCGTCGACGATGGCGTCTGGCTCCTGGGCTCCAACGTCTGGTCACAGCAATTGGGTACAGAAAAGCGAAAAAAGGGGGAGCAAAGCAACCGTGAGTACTCATCCAAAGTACTCGCAAGCAAGGAGCTACACTACTTATGTATGCATTGGTATCAAATGGAATAAGGCTATCATATGTGGACTGAACTGTAGAAAGCCGGAATAAGAGTGGGATAGCTAGTCCTATCAAAGACTACGCTTCGGGCCACCTCCATCTTGCAGCAGGAGAAGAGAGTAGATGGTAAGTTCACCAAGTAGCATCGTGTAGCATAATCCTAACCGATGATCCTCCCCTCGTCGCCCTGTGAGAGAGCGATCACCGGTTGTATCTGGCACTTGGAAGGGTGTTTTATTAAGTATCCGGTTCTAGTTGTCATAAGGTCAAGGTACAACTCCAAGTCATCCTGTTACCAAAGATCATGGCTATTCGAATAGATTAACTTCCCTGCAGGGGTGCACCACCTGGTCTAACCATCATGCTAATATATAACAGGAGTAGTTCAGCATTGAGAAATTGCGAGGACAAGAATCATTCATGATGAAACATGCATAATGAAAGGAACACGATAGATACTACATAGTAGTTGGCACATCTTACAAAAGTGTTCATGCATAGAGTTCGGTACACAGACTAAGAACATCATAGGCGGCATGCAGGCTCGTGGTGAATGCATCTAACACTAACAAGCAGCCTACATCAGTCCCAGGAGGAACTATGGAGGTAGGTGTAGCCTGACAGCTGGTAGTGACGCGAAGGGAAGACCTCCACGCGAGTAGCCTGGGGTCCGCGGATACTCTGATGCGGAACCCGATGCGCAGGTGGCAGGAGAGGACCAAGTGCGGGAGAGTAGCCTCCCACATCTGGCCAGCCGACGCCCTGGGGTATCACTATCCTAGTATGGTAGATCGCAGAATGCGACAGATCACCAGATCGGACAGAGGTTTGCAACAGCGTCAGAGCACGATACAGGTGCTGACGGGTGGTGTACAACTCGTGGCGAAGAGCTCGTTTAGCTCTATCCAGCCCATCAGCATGCAGAACCAGGTTCTGATGGTAGAAGGGCTCTCGGGTGACAGTGGAGTAGGCAGCAGTGTAGTATCCCTCTGCACCAACATCGGATGCGATAGCAATGTGCTTGAAGGGGAGGTGTCCAACTCCTGATACTCTCCACGAAGACGTGTCAGAGCAGCATAAGCAACATCGTGGACCGCCATATCGGTAGTCACTCCAACACCATGAGCAGTGTGCAGCACGGTAGTGGCGTGATACTCCCGAGAGTAGAGGTGGACGATGGCACGGTACTGCTCCTGGTTGAAGTCCTAGTACTCCTCTTAGACGGTGTACTTAGGGTGCCAGCGATAACCCAGATAGGTCATCATCTCAACCAACACAGCAGGTGATTTTGAGGCACCAATGGCCATCGTGTGGTGCACGACCTGTCTCGTGGGTTCCATCTAAAAACAAAGATGTTTCAAAGGAGTCAACTAACAGTGTGGATAATGTTGAATATACTACTCTAAGTAATAGCTAGGGCTTTTCCAACTTTGGGGTGAACATGGTCACGGGATCCTATTGTTAAAGTTACTAAAATCGTTTAACCCGAGTAGGAGAGAGTTCAGAGCCCCAGAGAAAGGATCGAGGAGTAAAAGATACTAATACCACCCAGATGGCAACGTGGGCCCTTAAGGCACATAGCCATGTTAGTAAAAGTTTTTGTAATGTCTAGACTCGACTTTGGCCAAGGAGTGTGGAAGGGGGATTCCTGAAGGCAGTCGGCTCTGATACCAACTTGTGACGCCCCCGATTCAATCGTACACTAATCATACACACAAACGTGTATGATCAAGATCAGGGACTCACGAGAAGATATCAAAACACAACTCTACAAATAAAATAAGTCATACAAGCATCATATTACAAGCCAGGGGCCTCGAGGGCTCGAATACAAGAGCTCGATCATAGACGAGTCAGCGGAAGCAACAATATCTAAGTACAGACTTAAGTTAAACAAATTTGCCTTAAGAAGGGTAGCACAAACTGGGATACAGATCGAAAGAGGCGCAAGCCTCCTGCGTGGGAACCTCCTAATCTACTGCTGGTCGTCGGCGGTGGGCTGCACGTAGTAGTAGGCACCTCCCGAGTAGTAGTAGTCGTCGTCGACGGTGCCGTCTGGCTCCTGGGCTCCAACGTCTGGTCGCAGCAATCGGGTATAGAAAAGTGAAAAAAAGGGGGAGCAAAGCAACCGTGAGTACTCATCCAAAGTGCTCGCAAGCAAGGAGCTACACTACTTATGTATGCATTGGTATCAAATGGAATAAGGCTATCATATGTGGATTGAACTACAGAAAGCCGGAATTAGAGGGGGATAGCTAGTCCTGTCGAAGACTACGCTTCTGGCCACCTCCATCTTGCAGCAGGAGAAGAGTGTAGATGGTAAGTTCACCAAGTAGCATCGTGTAGCATAATCCTAACCGATGATCCTCCCCTCGTCGCCCTGTGAGAGAGCGATCACCGGTTGTATCTGGCACTTGGAAGGGTGTGTTTTATTAAGTATCCGGCTCTAGTTGTCATAATGTAGAGGTACAACTCCAAGTCGTCTTGTTACCGAAGATCACGGTTATTCAAATAGATTAACTTCCCTGCAGGGGTGCACCACGTAACCCAACACGCTCGATCCCATTTGGCTGGACACACTTTTCTGGGTCATGCCCGGCCTCGGAAGATCAACATGTCGTAGCCCTACCTAGGCACAACAAAGAGGTCAGCACGCCGGTCTAAATCCTATAGCGCAGGGGTCTGGGCCATCGCCCATTGCACACCTGCATGTTGCGAACGCGGACGGAAGTGGACCTAGCCTAGCAGGCGTTCTAGTCCAATCCGGCGCGCGCCGCTCAGTCGCTGATGTCACGAAGGCTTCGGCTGATACCACGACGTCGAGTGCCCATAATTGTCCCCGCGTAGATGGTTAGTGCTTATAGGCCAGTGGCCAGACTCAGATCAAATACCAAGATCTCGTTAAACGTGTTATCTTGAAATAACCGCGAACGCCGACCAGGGCCAGGCCCACCTCTCTCCTAGGTGGTCTCAACCTGCCCTGTCGCTCCGCCACAAAGATCCACTCGTGGGTACTCCTACAAGTCGACCCGTCCTTTAGTCACCACAGGTATCATGTATAAAGTATAGAGTATATACCCGTGATCACCTCCCGAGTGATCACGGCCCGATAGTATAGCATGGCAGATGGACAAGAATGTAGGGCCACTGATGATAAACTAGCACCCTATACTAAGCATTTAGGATTGCAGGTAAGGTATCAACAGTTGTAGCAACAATGACAGGCTATGCATCAGAATAGGATTAACGGAAAGCAGTAACAGGCTACACTACTCTAATGCAAGCAATATAGAGGAGAGTAGGCGATATCTGGTGATCAGGGGGGGCTTGCCTGCTTGCTCTGGCAAGAGAGAGGGGTCGTCAACACTGTAGTCGTACTGGGTAGCAGCGACGTCGGTCTCGGTGTCTAGCGAGAGAAGAGGGGGAAGAAACAATAAATATTTAAGCAAACAGATGCATAGCGATGCATGAAATGACAAGTATCGGTGCTAGGGGTGCCTTAACACGGTATGAGGTGATACCGGCGAAGGGGGAAACATCCGGGAAAGTATCCCCAGTGTTTCGCGTTTTCGGACAGACGAACCAGAGGGGGAAAGTTGTGTGTTCGCTATGCTAGGGATGCGTGGCGGATGAACGGGCTGCGTATCCGGATTCGTCTCGTCGTTCTAAGCAACTTTCATGTAGAAAATAATTTAATCCGAGTTACGGATTAAAAGATATGATTTTCTAAAAATTTTATTATTATTCTGAAATTATTTTTAATTCGAAAATAAATGCTAAATTGCTAGGCGCACCCAACACAGTGTACAAAAAAGTGCACCCAGTGGCTGACAGGTGGGCCAGAGGGACCCAGTTGACCAGTCAACGTTTGACTGGTCAACAGGGGTGGGACCCCCCGTTATTGACTGTTTTAGTTAATTAGGGTTTTGGTTAGTTAGTTAGGCTTAATTACTTGTTTTAGTTTAATTAATCAAAATTAATTAATTTAATTAATCCTTTAATTAATTAATTTAATTAATAATTTAATTAATAATTTTATTTATTTATTATTTTTTATCCTTTTTTAAAAAAACGTTCTGGGCATTGGGGCCCATCTGTCATAGGCCTGGGGCCATAGCGGGCGCCGCAAGCAGGCGAGGCGTAGGACGCGCCCGAGCGGGCGCACGCCCAGTGCGGGTGGACCCGGCAGGGGCCGGCGTAGGGGGGCGGTGGCCACGGCACCGACCAGGCGGACGCAGCGGCGAGGAAGCGGCACAAGCGAGGCCACAACGAGCCGAATGGGGCGGCGTGCGCTCCAGCAAGGGAAGGAGGCGTGGGGTGACAGAGGGCAAGCATCGAGCGCGGATGAGGCGGTGGCTGGCTTCGGCGAGGACGGGCTCGCGGCCAGGCGGTGAGGCAGCGCCGGGGTAGGCCAGGGCGCAGAGGAGCCAGAGCGCGCGGTTGCGGGGTCGGCGCGAGCAGTATCAGGCAAAGGAGCGAGCGGGGCATGCGCGGGCGCGACGCGGCGTGGAGCGCGGCGGTTGCGGCGGTGAGCGCGGCCGAGCACACTCAGGGCAGTCTGGTGCGGGTCGGCAGTGCACGGGCGCGCGCATCAGGCGCGGCTGGGAGCAGAGAGGGGGAAGAGGGAAGGTAGTGGCGCGGGCATTTCGGCCGGGGCGCGCGGCCGATGCGGTGAGCGCGCGCGGGGGCGTGGGGGGGGGGGGGGGGTTGCGGCTACGAGCGCGAGCGCGCGAGGGAGAGGGAGGGAGCCAGCCGCGTTCTCACTAGGGCCGTAGGGGAATGGCAGCGGGGGTCGAGGGGGACGTCGGGGACGACGCAGCGAAGAGGGGCAGATCGGTGGGGGAGCGCCGGCGAGGTCCAGGCAGGGAGGGGGCGACGTCGTCGGGCGTGCAGCAGTGGGGATCGATCCCGATCCAATCTGGATCGGGAGGGGGAGAGGTGGCGTCGTGGGAGGGGGGAAGTGGGACGACGGGGTGGGTTAGGGTTTGGGGGAGGGAGTGGATAAGGGAGTGGGGGCGCGGGGTGGGCCGGCCCATTCGGGTGGCTGGGGGCCCGCGTGGATGGCCAGCTGGGCCAAAAGGCCTAGCAGGGGGGGGGGGGCTTTTTCCTTTTGTTTTTCTTTTCTGTTTTACATTTTCTTTTATTTTATTTTCTGTTTTATTTCATTTTAAATAATTTAGGCATTTTATAAAAATATGTTTATTACACCATAATTAAATATGCAAATTATGGCACTGCCCGAACATTTTTGTTTTAACTTTATGAAAACTTTTGTTGCTTGCCATTTTTTAATTGATTTCTGAATCGATTTGAACTAACAAAAGTTTAGCAACAGTAATCAGAGATGACATGGCATCATTAATAGAGTTTTACTATAGCCTAATTATCCGAGCGTTACAAATCTCCTCCACTACAAGAAATCTCGTCTCGAGATTTAGGAGGTAGAAGGAAACAGTGCGGGATATTCATCGAGAAGACGATCCTCGCGTTCCCAGGTAGCTTTGTCTTCAGAGTGATTCGACCACTGGATTTTAAGAACTTGATCGCCTTCTGACGTGTGCGGCGTTCAGCTTGATCAAGAATGCGGACCGGATGCTCTTTATAGGAGAGGTCCTGTTGCAATTCGAGCACTTCATGATCCACTGCTCGGATTGGATCCTTGAAGCAACGACGGAGTTGTGACACATGGAACACATCGTGAACCTGAGAAAGGTTCGGCAGAAGTTCCAGTTCATATGCCACTTTTCCACGCCTTTCGAGAATAGTGAATGGGCCAATATAACGAGGAGCTAGCTTGCCCTTGATCCCGGAGCGGTGAGCACCCTTCATTGGTGTAACTCGAAGATAAGCCTTTTCGCCAGGTTGATAGACCATTCTTTGTGATGACGGTCATACTGACTTTTCTGACATGACTGAGCAGTCTTGAGATTCTCGCGAATAATGCGAACTTGTTCTTCTGCCTATTGGATAATATCCGGACCGAAGAGTGGAAGTTCCCCAGTTTCTGACCAGTTCAGAGGGGTTCGACACTTTCGTCCATATAACACTTCGAAGTGGGACATCTTCAGACTAGCTTGATAGCTATTATTATAAGAGAACTCGGCATATGGAAGATATTCCTCCCATTTCTTGCCAAAGTAAATTACACAAGCTCGAAGCATGTCTTCGAGAACTTGGTTGACACGTTCAACCTGTCCTTGCGACCGAGGATGAAACGCCGTACTGAACGACAGATGATTTCCTATAGCTTCTTGGAAACTTGCCCAAAATCTTAAAGTGAATAAGCTACCATGGTCTAAACTGATAACCAGTGGAATACCGTGAAGTGAAACAATTCTGGACATGTAGAGAGTAGCAAGCTGACTAGTAGTGATTGTCTCTTTGACCGCCAGAAAATGTGCAACTTTAGAAAGCCGGTCAATGACGACAAGAATAGCATCATTACCTTTCTGTGATTTGGGAAATCATGTGACGAAGTCCATTTCAACATGGTCCCATTTCCATTCAGGAATAGAGATAGGTTGCAGAGTTCCAGCAGGCCTTTGATGCTCAGCTTTGATACAACGGCAAACGTCACACTCAGCAACATAACAAGCAATGTCCTGCTTCATATGGACAGAGGCGTATCATGAGCTTCTTGCATAAACCTTTTAGTCTTATCCAGGTTTTTCTTCAAACATGGTACCACTAGGCGGCCATTGAAGTACAAGGCGCCATCATCAGCGATAGTGAAGAATGAGGGCTTTCCATCTGCTAGATGGTGTTTAATCTTATGGACTTCAGAGTCATAACCTTGAATAATCTTTTGTAACACCCTCGATGCGACTATATCTCCCACGTGTCGAGGCACGACTTAGAGGCATAATCGCATTGAAGGCATATGTCGCAAGTCGGGTAATCATCACAAACATCCCATGTAATATAATAATAAAGAGGGATAACATAGTTGGCTTACACTCGCCACGTCACATCAGAGTACATAAATAACATCCATCATACAAATCACTCATGGCCCGACTACGGCGCCAAAATAGAAAAGACCCCAACATGCGACAAGGCCCTGAATCTACCCCGACTGGGCACCACTATTGATCATCTGGAAAAGACACATAGTAACGCCGAGAGTCCTCATCGTACTCCCACTTCAGCTCGAGCGCGCCATCTGGAGCTGTATCATCTGTCCCTGCATCTGGTGTAATAGTAATCTGTGAGCCACAGGGACTCAGCAATCTCGCACCCTCGCGATCAAGACTATTTAAGCTTAATAGGTAGGAAAGGGGTAATGTAAGTGGAGCTGCAGCAAGCGACTAGCATATATGGTGGCTAACTTATTCGCAAAAGAGAGCGAGAAGAGGAGGCAGCGCGAGCGAGAAACTAGAGAGCAACCTGCGCAAACATAACTCCAACACCGTGTCCACTTCCCGGACTCCGCCGAGAAGAGGCCATCACGGCAACACACTCAGTTGATTCATTTTAATTAATTAAGGTTCAAGTTATCTACAACTGGACATTAACAAATTCTCATCTGCCCATAACCGCGGGCACGGCTTTCGAAAGATCAATCCCTGCAGGGGGGTCCCAACTTAGCCCATAACAAGCTCTCACGGTCAACTAAGGAATAGACCTCCACCCAAGACACACCGATCAGACTCGGTATCTCGATACAACAAGACGATTCGACAGGTTAAAACAAGTCCAGCAACACCGCCCGAATGTGCCGACAAATCCCGATAGGAGCTGCACATATTTCGTTCTCAAGGCACACTCAGATGAGCAATCCGTACAACTAAAACCAGCTCTCGAGTTTCCCCGAGGTGGCGCTGCACAGGGCTCTAGTTCGGACCAACACTCAGAGGAGCACTGGCCCATGGGGGCTAAAATAAAGATAACCCTCGGGCTCCGGAAACCCAAGGGAAAAAGGGGGTAGGTGGCAAATGGTAAAACCAATGTTGGGCATTGCTGGAAAAGCTTTAACCAAGGTGAACTATCAAGGGGTTCCCATTATAGCCCGACCGCGTAAGGGACGCAACAATCCAGGAACATAACACCGATATGACGGAAACTAGGGCGGCAAGAGTGGAACAAAACACTAGGCGAGAGGCCGAGCCTTCCACCCTTTACCAAGTATATAGATACATTAAGATAACATGGCAATATAATGATATCCCAACAAGTAAATAAATGTTCCAACAAGGAACGGCTCCAATCTTCACCTGCAATTAGCAACGCTATAAGAAGGGGGGCTGAGCAAAGCGGTAACATAGCCAATCAACGGTTTGCTAGGACAATGGTGGGTTAGAGGCTCAATCATGGCAATTGGGAGGCTGACAAGCAAGTGGTAGGCATCATAGCAATGGCAAAGCAAAAGAGCGAGCAAACTAGCATAGCAAAGATAGTAGTGATTTCGAGGGTATGATCATCTTGCCTGCACAGTTGTCAGAGTTGACTGGATCCTCAAAAGCAAACTCAACGGGCTCCTCGTTAGCGAACTCGTCTCCCGGCTCTACCCAACAACACAAACAAGCAACAAGGATACAATCAACCACGTGCAAGGGCAACCAATAAGATGCAAAGATGGTATGCTATGCGGGATGCGATGCGGGATGCAAAATGCAAGACGTGACAGAAAATGCATGAACCTGGCCTCAACTTGGAAAACCAAGTGTGCCACTGGATAGAGGGGATGAAATCACCCGAAAACGATATAAAGATCATAGGAATCGGAGCTACGGTTTGGAAATGGCAAGCGTTTTACGAAATGAACCGATCTGCGATTTACAGCAAGTAGGCACCTAATGCAACGAAATGAACATGCTACAGCCACCAAACATGAAAACAAAATACATGGCAGGAATGTACACAAGATGCTTAACAAATCACTAGGACTGAGCCATAGCCAAATTCATCCATTAAGAGGTTCAAACAAGCATGGCAAAACTGAAATAGCAAAACAGATTTCAGACTTATTGAAATTAACACTAGTTTGAAATTTCAGACCACGATGCTCTCTTCGGAGCAGCAAAACAACATGAAACACAACCTGAACATGACAAGTAAGAACATGGCATGGAGCTACTCAACAAGCTTAACAAAACACCCAAAGTGACCTGGGGCCAAAAGGGTTCACAAAATACTCTAACGAGCACACGAACATATATGAAACACAATCAGTTTTCAGACTTAGTGAAAACTGAGACATGCTGAAATAATAACTCATGAAGGCATGTAAACGAGCTCGATGCTCTCACTACGGTGCAAGTCATGGAAAGGCAAGCATATATCCATAAAGAAGGCACAAAAATCTAGCTAGACATGGCAAGAACAATGGCATAGCATGCACGGATCACTAGCAATAGCATCGGCAAAATCGCAAACAAGTTGACGATCTGCCCAGATTTACCACGATGCAAAAGTAGAGCTCGATTGACTCAAGCTAGAGCACTCCACATATGCAAACAAAGACAAGGATGGATAGAGCATAACATAAATATCAAAACACCCTTACTGATCATCCTCAAAAGAGGCACGGATCAGTAGGAAACAAGCTGAACACATGGCATCATGAACTAAAATATCCCAGACTTAGTGAAAATCACGAAGTCCCTGAAAACAGAATTCTCAGGTACCCCTCTTTGCAAGCTTGCACAAGTCACCACACACATCCTAAAAATGCATGGGTGGCACCTCTGGAAAGAAGACAAAATTCTTAACAATTCATCCCAAAGACTCACAGGCATATCATGCACACAATAATCATGGCAAAAATGACAAAAGTCTAAGATGAACTAATGAATCTGACAATTATCTCACGAAGCCTCCTTCTACCAGCATTTTGGGCATCAAGATGAACTCAAATGCAAATGATGCAATGGAATGAAATGATGTACTCGTCGAGACAAAGATTTTGATATATTATATCTCCAAAACGGAGCTACGGATGCGGAGATATGATCAGTCAAAGTAGGCATGAAAAACTAGGGATAGGGACGAAAAGTCAGCCGAGTTCAAAATCCCAGATCTGAGATCCAAATTTGCACGCGCTTCGAGGTTCGCCGGGGAGCACTGTAGCACGAGTCGCTGGAGAGGAGAGGGAAGCGGGAGCTCGGGGAAGAGGCCGGGGCGCCGGATCCGGCCTCGGGCCTCGCGGTGGTGGCGGTGGTCCGCGGCGGCGGTGGCGGGTACCGGCCGGCGACGAGGGCGGAGAGGCGCGGTGGGGTTGCCGGCGATGCGGCGGCGGCCGGAGAGGTGCACGGCGGCAGGGCGCGGCCGGACACAGGGAAGAAGGCGCGGGCGCGGGCGAGGAGGCGGCGGCGTCTCGCGGGCCGGGGAGGGCCGGCCTCGGGCCACGGCGGGCTGGCGGCGGCGATGTGGGCCTCGCCCACATGGCGACGCGCGATTGGCGCAGGGCGGCGGCGGCGATGCGTCCGGTCGGACTCGGACGTGTCCGGCCGGCGCGCTGGATCTCTTTTTTTAGGGTTTTGGACGGGGGAGAGAGATCCGAAAATGGGGGAGCTATATATAGGCATAGAGGGAGCTAGGAGAGTCCAAATGAGGTGCGGTTTTCGGTCACGCGATCGTGATCGAACGCTCTAGGACATGGAGCAGAGTTTGGTGGTTTTTGGGCCAAAATGGAGGGGTGTTGGGCTGCAACTCACACAAGGCCTTTTCGGTCCCTCGGTTAACCGTTGGAGTATCAAACGAAGTCCAAATGGTACGAAACTTGACAGGCGGTCTACCGGTATTAAAACAAGGCCGCATGGCAAGTCTCGGTCCAATCCGGAAATGTTTAATCCCCACACATGAAAGAAAGCTAGAATTGACCACTGGAGGAGAATGAAGCGCCAGAATGCAAAACTGACAACGGGGAAAATGCTCGAATGCATGAGATGAACATGTATGAAAATGCAATGCACGTGATGACATGATATGAGATGCATGAAAACAAAAAACAACACACGGAGACAAAGACCCGAACCCGAGAAATAAATATAACTTAATGCCGGAAACGGCAAGAGTTGGAGTACAAATTGGGAAAGTTATATCTGGGGCATTACAACACTCCACCACTACGAAAAGATCTCGTCCCGAGATCTAGGACTGAAAGAACTCTGGGTACTCAGAACGGAGGTGATCCGCGCGTTCCCAGGTAGCTTCACGGTCGGAATGGTGTGACCACTTGACTTTGAGAAATTTGATTGACTTGTTGCGAGTCCTGCGTTCAGTCTCTTCAAGGATTGCAACTGGGTGCTCACGATAGGAGAGATCTTCTTGGAGCTCAATGTCCTCGAAGTTGACGGTGCGTTCAGGCGTCTTGAAGCACTTTCGGAGTTGGGAGACATGGAACACATCATGAACATTGGCAAAGTTTGAAGGAAGCTCGAGTTGATAGGCGAGGTCGCCTCTCTTGCTGACAATCTTGAAAGGTCCGACGTATCTGGGGGCAAGCTTCCCTTTGATACCGAAGCGACGAGTCCCTTTCATAGGAGAGACGCGGAGGTAAACATGATCTCCGATCTCGAAAGCCAAATCACGGTGCTTACTATCATAGTAGCTCTTCTGGCGGGATTGGGCTGCTTTGAGGTTATCACGAATGACCTTGCACATTTCTTCTACCTCTGTGATTAAGTCATTACCCAGCAGCTGACGTTCACCGGTTTCAGACCAGCTGAGAGGAGTACGGCACTTCCTACCATACAGAATTTCAAATGGGGCCTTGCCCGAACTTGCTTGAAAACTGTTGTTCTATGAGAATTCAGCATAAGAAAGACAATCCTCCCACTTCATGCCGAAGGAGATAACACAAGCCCTGAGCATATCTTCAAGAATCTGGTTGACACGCTCGACTTGACCGCTTGTTTGAGGATGGAAAGCAGTGCTGAAGCAGATGTTGGTGCCCATGGCCTTCTGAAGAGAATCCCAGAACTTCGAGGTAAAGATGCTGCCACGGTCTGAAGATATCACTTGAGGAATGCCGTGGAGAGAGACAATTCGAGAGGTATAGAGTTCTGCCAATTGAGCTGCAGTGATCGACTCTTTGATAGGCAGAAAGTGAGCCACTTTGGTGAGCTTGTCGATGACAACGAATATAGCATCATTGCCACGCTTGGACTTTGGAAACCCAGTCACGAAGTCCATTTCAATGTGGTCAAACATGCATTCTGGAATGGCAAGAGGTTGGAGGAGACCTGCTGGCCTTTGGTGTTCTGCCTTCACTCTTCTGTAGACATCTCATTCATTCACGAATTGAGCGATCTCGCGCTTCATTCGAGTCCACCAATAAGTTTGCTTCAGATCCTGATACATCTTCGTGCTCCCAGGGTGGATGGAGAGGAGAGAGTTGTGAGCCTTGTTCATAATCACTTTACGAAGTTCACCTTTCGGCACAACAATTCGATCCTCGAAGAAGAGAGTGTCCTTGTCATCAAGTCGGTAGCACTTGTACTTGGACTGACTCTTTGCGATACCAATCTTCACCTTTTTCACCATAGCATCAAGAAGCTGGGCTTGGCGAATCTGGTCTTCCAAGGTAGGAGAGACTTGAAGGTTGGCGAGGAAACCTTGAGGAACAATTTGCAGATTAAGTTTGCGGAAAGCTTCACAAAGCTCGGGTTGATAAGGCTTGAGAATCAGACTGTTGCAATATGCTTTTCTGCTCAAAGCGTCAGCAATAACATTGTCCTTGCCTGGAGTATACTCGATACTCGGATTGTACTCTTGAATCATTTCGACCCATCGAGTTTGCCTGAGGTTGAGATTAGGCTGGGTGAAGATGTACTTGAGACTCTTGTGATCGGTGAAAATGTCCACTTTTCTTCCCAATAGAAGATGTCTCGAAGTCAACAAAGCATGCACAACTGCCGCCAACTCAAGATCATGAGTGGGGTAGTTCTTCTCATTAAGCTTCAACTGGCGAGAGGTATAAGCAACAACTTTCTTCTCTTGCATCAGTACAGCACCGAGACCTTGGAGAGAGGCATCACAAAAGACCTCGTACGGCTTGGTTTCATCAGGCGGAGTCAGAACTGGAGTAGTGATCAATTTCTCTTTCAAAGTGTTGAAAGCAATATCACACTCCGGAGACCAAACGTACTTGACGTGCTTCTGGAGAAGATTTGAGAGAGGCTTCGCGATCTTAGAAAAGTTTTCAACGAATCTTCGGTAGTAGCTTGCGAGACCGAGGAAGCTACGGAGTTGCTTCACATTCTGAGGAGGTTCCCAATTAACAATTGCAGACACCTTCTCAGGATTCACGGCAATGCCCTTGGCAGAGATGATATGGCCAAGATAAAGAACCTCATCGAGACAAAATTCACACTTGGAGAACTTGGCATAGAACTGATGTTCCCTGAGCTTGTCAAGAACCAAACGCAAGTGCTTGGTATGATCTTCCTTGTTCTTCGAGAAAACCAGAATGTCGTCGAGATAGACCAACACGAAGTCATTGGTGTAGGGGTTGAAGATGAAGTTCATCATGCGAGAGAACGTCGGAGGAGCGTTGGCGAGGCCAAAAGACATGACGGTGTATTCATATGACCCATAGCTTGTCCTGAAGGCCGTCTTGGGAATATCTTGCTCACGAATGCGAATCTGATGATAACCCATGCGGAGATCAAGCTTGGAGAATACTTGGGCACCCTTGAGTTGTTCGAACAGCTCATTGATGTTGGGAAGTGGGTATTTGTTCTTGATGGTCTTCTTGTTCAATGGACGATAATCAACACAAAGTCGGTCCGTTCCATCCTTCTTCTTCACAAAAAGAACACCACAACCCCACGGAGAAGTACTAGGCCGAATGAGACCCATTCTTTCTTGAACATCGAGTTGTTTCTTCAACTCCTTCAACTCTTCGGGGCCGAGCTTGTAGGGACGTTTGCACACAGGTTCCGTACCGGGCTCAAGTTCAATAACAAATTCAACCGGCCGGTGCGGAGGCATTCCTGGGAGTTCTTCTGGGAAGACGTCTTGATACTCACAAACAACCGGAATCTGTGAAATAGCATCCAATTCACCCTTCTCATTGAGAGAAAACAACCGGATTGTATCATCACGAGCGGCAAAGACAGTGACATCCTCAGACGAATGAGTCAGTTGAATCTGCCTGGCTGCACAATCAAGCTGAGCCTTGTGTTTGGAGAGCCAGTCCATCCCAAGAATAAGATCGATATCCGAATTACCAAGAACCATTGGAGAAGCTAGAAACTTGAAATCGCCCATCATGATAGAGACATCTGGCACCTCTAGACTTGCACTCAAGCGTTTGCCAGGAGAAACAATATCCATTTTTTTACCCAAATGAGAAGAAACGAACTCATGCTTGGTAAAAAATGGCTTTGACATGAAACAATGCGATGCACCAGTGTCAAAAAGAACTCTTGCTGGAATAGAGTTAACTGGAAAGTTACCCATGATCACATCCGAAGAATCCTCTACCTGAGCTGCATTCACCATATTGACCTTGGCGTGCTTAGGGTTATGCTTGACCACAGTTGTACTTACCGATCTGACAGGAGGAGGAGGAGGAAGACGCCTCTGGTTGAAACACTTGTTGGCGTAGTGACCCTTCTGTTGGCACTTGTTGCACGTGACCTCTGAGAGTGGACGGTGGTACGGAGCACTCGATCTTGGAGCTTGAGACGAAGTCTTGTTCTGAAAGCCTGGGTTGGGTGGGTGGGAAGAACCACTGCCACCTTTGCTCTTCTGCTGATACGGTTGTCGGAACGGAGGAGGAGGAAGCCAATACTTCTGCTGCTTGGCCACTTGAGTAGAGGAAGAAGGCGTAGTGTCTCTGACTCGCTTCCGGGAAGCATCACACCTCAACTGAGCAGCCTCTTGCTTCAGTGCCATGTTGTAGAACTCATCGTATCTCAGCGGCTCAAAAAGGACAAGAGCGAGCTGAATTTCTTCATGGAGACCACCCCTGAACTGATAGATCATGCTCTTCTCATCAGGAACGTCCTGCTTGGCAAAACGGGTGAGCTTCTGGAACAACTAGTTGTAGTCATAGACAGACAAAGAGCATTGCTTCAGATTGCGGAATTCTTCACGTTTGCTTTCAGTCACACTCTGAGGGATGTGATGAGCTCGGAAATCACGACGGAAATCATCCCAAGTGATCAAACGTCCACCTCTGGAATCCTGGTACTGCTGGAACCACTCTGTAGCCTGATCTTTGAGCTGGAAAGAGGCGAACTTGACGAAATCTTCAGGCCTGACGTTGCTGCATTCAAAATGCTTGCCGAGATCAACTAGCCAATCGTCAGCATCGGTAGCCTCAACACAATTGCTGAACATCTTTGGACCATTTGCGAGGAACTGGTTCAGAGTAGCAAAATGGTTCTGATTGTTGCCTTGATTCCCTTGACTGCCTTGATTGCGCTCTTGGAGGATTTGCATGATCAACTGTGTATTTGCATTGGTTGCGGCCATCACAGCTTGCCTAGCCTCCGGAGGAGGTGGAGGTGGTGGCGGGTCAGGATTCGGAGTCGTGCGCGTTGGAGGAGCCATCCTGAACAGGTTGACCACCATTAGCACACAAATAGACAAATATTGAAGGTGAATCCAACGGAATGAAAATTGCAACAAAAAGTCTTCACATCCGAACAAAATGAACGAATGCACTTCTCTTGAAGTGGCCACATATTCCTAAATTGCGAAGCCATGTAGAATCAGGTAGAAGGGGTAAATCAACGAGGGATGGAATCAACATAAGACTTCGAAGCAACTCGAATACCACAACTCAAAATAAAACCAAGGGTTGGCTTGCGGAATAAGCCGGAACAAACATATGATAGAGATTTCGTCCGAAGTTTTCGTGGTGGGACCTACACGGGCTCGATCGTACAGCACCATCATGTACAAGGGAGTGCACATGACATACGAAGCGTCCCCGAGTCAGCATAGCCAAGGACTCTTTAAGACACAACGAGACCACTGTAAAATCGACCGTGAGTAGGCGAACCACTAGACGTCGAACCCCAATTTCATATCATACATCTGTCGGAAATATATCCTAAGAGCTACTAGAATTCCCACCTATGAAACTCCCGAAATTTTCCGGTTATGCAATCAGGTGTTGGGGATACAGGGGAAGCATAATATCTCACCCAAACTAGCAAATCCTACATCCAGCTGTATCCATCCTTCAACACATAACCAAGAAACCTTCGGAAACCATCTACCTCAACCTTCGAAAAGCATCCGTTATACAAGTTATGGCGATACTCCCGAACTCCCGCCCCAGTACTGGGTGGCGTCGAGGTTATCTCACCAACGAACTGCATAAAAGAGATTTTCGATGTCGCGAACATATCTCAAGTATACCAGAATTGCAACGATAAAATTATGATGACAACACCTCAGAGCTCAACTCCCCGGGACACTTCCACTAAACCCCTGACAGGAGGCACCAAGACAGTATTCTCATCATAAGTCATCGGAACAAATCCAAGATACTCGCGTGATCCTAATTTTTTTTGTGAAATTTGAGAAGAGGAGAGTCAAAACTCTACGTCAGGATGCCTTACCAGAGCGATGAGGAGACTGGGAAGTAAAGAGAATTCCTAAGCTCTCCGATATATAATTCCTAAAGGACTCAAAACATTTTTCTAGACACAACTCGGCTGCTAAAAACGATCAAGCAATGGGGGCTCCTAAGGTCGGGGAAGGCTCTGATTACCAACTTGTAACACCCTCGGTGCGACTATATCTCCCACGTGTCGAGGCATGACTTAGAGGCATAATCGCATTGAAGGCATATGTCGCAAGTCGGGTAATCATCACAAACATCCCATGTAATATAATAATAAAGAGGGATAACATAGTTGGCTTACACTCGCCACGTCACATCAGAGTACATAAATAACATCCATCATACAAATCACTCATGGCCCGACTACGGAGCCAAAATAGAAAAGACCCAAACATGCGACAAGGCCCTGAATCTACCCCGACTAGGGACCACTACTGATCATCCGGAAAAGACACATAGTAACGCTGAGAGTCCTCGCGATCAAGACTATTTAAGCTTAATGGGTAGGAAAGGGGTAATGTAAGTGGAGCTGCAGCAAGCGACTAGCATATATGGTGGCTAACTTATTCGCAAAAGAGAGCGAGAAGAGGAGGCAGCGTGAGCGAGAAACTAGAGAGCAACCCGCGCAAACATAACTCCAACACCGTGTCCACTTCCCGGACTCCGCCGAGAAGAGGCCATCACGGCAACACACTCAGTTGATTCATTTTAATTAATTAAGGTTCAAGTTATCTACAACCGGACATTAACAAATTCCCATCTGCCCATAACCGCGGGCACGGCTTTTGAAAGATCAATCCCTGCAGGGGGGTCCCAACTTAGCCCATAACAAGCTCTCACGGTCAACTAAGGAATAGACCTCCACCCAAGACACACCGATCAAACTCGGTATCTCGGTACAACAAGACGATTCGACAGGTTAAAACAAGTCCAGCAACACCGCCCGAATGTGCCGACAAATCCCGATAGGAGCTGCACATATCTCGTTCTCAAGGCACACTCAGATGAGCAATCCATACAACTAATACCAGCCCTCGAGTTTCCCCGAGGTGGCGCTGCACAGGGCTCTAGTTCGGACCAACACTCAGAGGAGCACTGGCCTGTGGGGGGCTAAAATAAAGATAACCCTCGGGCTCCGGAAACCCAAGGGAAAAAGGGGGTAGGTGGCAAATGGTAAAACCAATGTTGGGCATTGCTGGAAAAGCTTTAACCAAGGCGAACTATCAAGGGGTTCCCATTATAGCCCAACCGCGTAAGGGACGCAACAATCCGGGAACATAACACCGATATGACGGAAACTAGGGCGGCAAGAGTGGAACAAAACACTAGGCAAGAGGCCGAGCTTTCCACCCTTTACCAAGTATATAGATACATTAAGATAACATGGCAATATAATGATATCCCAACAAGTAAATAAATGTTCCAACAAGGAACGGCTCCAATCTTCACCTGCAACTAGCAACGCTATAAGAAGGGGGCTGAGCAAAGCGGTAACATAGCCAATCAACGGTTTGCTAGGACAATGGTGGGTTAGAGGCTCAATCATGGCAATTGGGTGGCTGACAAGCAAGTGGTAGGCATCGTAGCAATGGAAAAGCAAAAGAGCGAGCAAACTATCATAGCAAAGATAGTAGTGGTTTCGAGGGTATGATCATCTTGCCTGCACAGTTGTCAGAGTTGACTGGATCCTCAAAAGCAAACTCAACGGGCTCCTCGTTAGCGAACTCGTCTCCCGGCTCTACCCAACAACACAAACAAGCAACAAGGATACAATCAACCACGTGCAAGGGCAACCAATAAGATGCAAAGATGGTATGCTATGAGGGATGGGATGCAGGATGCAAAATGCAAGACGTGAAAGAAAATGCATGAACCTGGCCTCAACATGGAAAACCAAGTGTGCCACTGGATAGAGGGGATGAAATCACCTGAAAACAATATAAAGATCATAGGAATCGGAGCTACGGTTTGGAAATGGCAAGCGTTTTACGAAATGAACCGATCTGCGATTTACAGCAAGTAGGCACCTAATGCAACGAAATGAACATGCTACAGCCACCAAACATGAAAACAAAATACATGGCAGGGATGTATACAAGATGCTTAACAAATCACTAGGACTGAGCCATAGCCAAATTCATCCATTAAGAGGTTCAAACAAGCATGGCAAAACTGAATAAGCAAAACAGATTTCAGACTTATTGAAATTAACACTAGTCTGAAATTTCAGACCACGATGCTCTCTTCGGAGCAGCAAAACAACATGAAACACAACCTGAACATGACAAGTAAGAACATGGCATGGAGCTACTCAACAAGCTGAACAAAACACCCAAAGTGACCTGGGCCAAAAGGGTTCACAAAATACTCTAACGAGCACACGAACATATATGAAACACAATCAGTTTTCAGACTTAGTGAAAACTGAGACATGCTGAAATAATAACTCATGAAGGCATGTAAACGAGCTCGAAGCTCTCACTACGGTGCAAGTCATGGCAAGGCAAGCATATATCCATAAAGAAGGCACAAAAATCTAGCTAGACATGGCAAGAACAATGGCATAGCATGCACGGATCACTAACAATAGCATCGGCAAAATCGCAAACAAGTTGACGATCTGCCCAGATTTACCACGATGCAAAAGTAGAGCTCGATTGACTCAAGCTAGAGCACTCCACATATGCAAACAAAGACAAGGATGGATAGAGCATAACATAAATATCAAAACACCCTTACTGATCATCCTCAAAAGAGGCACGGATCAGTAGGAAACAAGCTGAACACATGGCATCATGAACTAAAATATCCCAGACTTAGTGAAAATCACTAAGTCCCTGAAAACAGAATTCTCAGGTACCCCTCTTTGCAAGCTTGCACAAGTCACCACACACATCCTAAAAATGCATGGGTGGCACCACTGGAAAGAAGACAAAATGCTTAACAATTCATCCCAAAGACTCACAGGCATATCATGCACACAATAATCATGGCAAAAATGACAAAAGTCTAAGATGAACTAACGGATCTGACAAGTATCTCACGAAGCCTCCTTCTACCAGCATTTTGGGCATCAATATGAACTCAAATGCGAATGATGCAATGGAATGAAATGATGTACTCATCGAGACGAAGATTTTGACATATTATATGTCCAAAACGGGGCTACGGATGCGGAGATATGATCAGTCAAAGTAGGCATGAAAAACTAGGGTTAGGGACGAAAAGTCAACCGAGTTCAAAATCCCAGATCTGAGATCCAGATTTGCACGCGCTTCGAGGTTCACCGGGGAGCACTGTAGCACGAGTCGCCGGAGAGGAGAGGGACGCCGGAGCTCGGGGAAGAGGCCGGGGCGCCGGATCCGGCCTCGGGCGTCGCAGTGGTGGCGGTGGTCCGCGGCAGTACCGGCCGACGACGAGGGTGGAGAGGCGCGGCGGGGTTGCCGGCGATGCGGCGGCAGCCGGAGAGGTGCACGGCGGTGGGGCGCGGCCGGACGCAGGGAAGAAGGCGCGGGCGCGGGCGAGGAGGCGGCGGCGTCTCGCGGGCCGGGGAGGGCCGGCCTCGGGCCACGGCGGGCTGGCGGCGGCGATGTGGGCCTCGCCCACGTGGTGGCGCGCGATTGGCGCAGGGCGGCGGCGGCGATGCGTCCGGCCGGACTCGGACGTGTCCGGCCGGCGCGCTGGATCTCTTTTTGTTTTAGGGTTTTGGACGGGGGAGAGAGATCCGAAAATGGGGGAGCTATATATAGGCATAGAGGGAGCTAGGAGAGTCCAAATGAGGTGCGGTTTTCGGCCACACGATCGTGATCGAACGCTCTAGGACATGGAGCAGAGTTTGGTGGGTTTTGGGCCAAAATGGAGGGGTGTTGGGCTGCAACACACACGAGGCCTTTTCGGTCCCTCGGTTAACCGTTGGAGTATCGAACAAAGTCCAAATGGTACAAAACTGGACAGGCGGTCTACCGGTAGTAAACCAAGGCCGCATGGCAAGTCTCGGTCCAATCCGGAAATGTTTAATCCCCACACACGAAACAAAGCTAGAATTTACCACCGGAGGAGAATGAAGCGCCGGAATGCAAAACGGACAACGGGGAAAATGCTCAAATGCATGAGATGAACATGTATGCAAATGCAATGCACGTGATGACATGATATGAGATGCATGAAAATGAAAAACAACACACGGAGTCAAAGACCCGAACCCGAGAAATAAATATAACTTAATGCCAGAAACAGCAAGAGTTGGAGTACAAATTGGGAAAGTTATATCTAGGGCGTTACATCTTTATACCAGCTACTAGATCTGGTACGACAGCCAGGGTATTTAGAGAACTCTTAGCAACAACAAGAAGATTTATCTTTCGGAACTCCGGGGGAGGGGGAGCGAGTGCTCCAGGAGGAACAATATGAAGGTTCAGCTTTTCTAAATTCTTCGACAAGCGAGGGCTGAACTTTCTGAACCTGGAGGTGGTTGCAGTAAGACTTGCGGCTGAAGGCATCAGCCATTACATTAGCCTTGCCGGGGGTATAGGATATACCCACGTCAAAGTCTGCAACAGTCTCCATCCATCTCTGCTGACGGAGGTTCAGATCTGGCTGAGTAAGCAGATACTTCAGACTTTGGTGGTCGGTGAAGATCTCACAACAATTACCGAGAAGGTAATGTTGCCACTGCTTCAGTGCATGAATGACAGCAGCAAGCTCGAGGTCGTGAACTGGGTAGTTTTCTTCGTGAGGGCACAATTGACGAGAGGCATAAGCAATCACTCTGCGCTATTGCATTAGGACACAGCCTAATCCTTGACGGGAAGCATCGCAGTAAATGGCGAAGTCCTTCTTAGTATCAGGTGGAGCAAGCACTAGGGCAGAAGTCAACTTGTCTTTGAGCGCCTGGAAACTTTCCTGACACTTGTCTGTCCAGTCGAACTTGACACCCTTATGCAACAGATTAGTCAGAGGCCTGGCAATCTTGGAGAAGTTCTCGACGAATCAACGGCAATAGATGGCGAGACCGAGAAAACTTCGGACTTGCTTGACATTCTTCGGAGGAGTACAATCAAGAATAGCCTGAACTCGTTCAGGCTTGACGGCAATACCATCCTTGGAGATGACATGCCCAAGATAGGTTACTTCGGGGAGCCAGAATTCACACTTGGAAGACTTAGCATACAGTTGATGCTCTCGAAGCTTTTCCAGCACAAGATGAAGATGTTCAGCATGTTCTTCTTTGTTCTTGGAAAATACAAGGATATCATCCAGATAAACCATGACGAACTTGTCGAGGTAATCCATGAATATATAGTTCATCAGATGGGAGAAGGTGGCGGGAGCATTCGTTAAGCCGAAAGACATGACGGTGTACTCGTATGACCCATACCGAGTCACGAAGGCGGTCTTTGGGATATCCTCTTCAAGAACACGGATCTGGTGGTAACCCAACCTCAAGTCGAGTTTGGAGAACACTGATGAGCCAGCCAGTTGATCATAAAGATCATTGATCCGAGGAAGAGGATATTTATTCTGAATGGTAGCTTGGTTTATAGGACGGTAGTCTTGGACTAATCGGTTTGTCACATCCTTCTTCTTAACAAAGAGAGAAGGTGCTCCCCAAGGAGAGCAACTTGGGAGAATGAATCCTTTGACAAGAGATTTGTCGATTTCCTCCTTAAGCTTAATGAGTTCATGTGGCGGCATCTTGTAGGGTCATTTGGCTATAGGGGTGGTGCCGGGTTCAAGTCGATGATGAATTCGATAGCTCTAGCAGGGGGAATCCCTGGAAGTTCTTCTGGGAAGACGTCTTGGAATTCACGAACGACTGGAATGTTTTCAATGCCCTCGAGTGGTGCAACGTTCAACGCATTCAAGGCATAAAGACGTGCCTCGGCGTTTTGAACTAGATGAGCTTGGTAAGTAATTATTTCATCAGAAGGTTGTAGCAGATGGACGACCTTAGTGGTGCAAACTATAGAAGCAGTATGTGCTTTCAACCAATCCATTCCCAGAATGAGGTCGATGCTACAGGACTTCAGTATGATGGGAGAGGCAAGGAATTCTAGTCCTTCAATTTCAGTGGGAACGTTGTGACTAACCATAGGGGTTTGACACTGGCCCGCAGGAGTGTGTACTAGAATCGATGTGTTCATCTCTTCGTATTTAATGCCATGCATGAATGCAAACTCAGCTGATATGAATGAATGCGATGCTCCTATATCAAATAAAACAGATGCTGGTACTGAATTTACGAGGAGTGTACCCATCACGGTAGTAGGCTGGTCTAGAACATCATTGAGATCAACGTGGTTGGCATGAACACGACCATAAGACTTGGCATTGTTGTTGCGGGGCTGGTTGCTTCCACGGCCAGTTGCTGGGAGGGCCGGTTGATTCTGGTTCTGGTTGCATTCCCTAGCACAGTGCCCTGGTTGACCACACCTGAAGCACAAACCATTATTGGGAGTGGGAACATGAGCTTGGGGTGGTGGAGCTGGAAGCCTTGGTTGCCTAGTTGGAGGAGTAGGCAGACGAGGTGCAGCATAGGACTGCCTTGGGGCAGGTGCAGTTGGCTGGTACATGCTGTTGGGAATCCATATCTTACGCTTCTACAAAGACGGGCCCGAAGATGAGCCCGTGTCATGGTTGCGCCTGTGAGAGCTCTAGTATTCCTGCAGACCAGTTTCGACATTGATGGCCTTGTTCACCAGGGTGGTGAAATCACCAAAGTCATGCACTAGAAGTGCGAGCTTGATATCAGCTTGAAGGCCATCACGGAACATTCTCTTGTCTGTGTGCATCAGTTGCAATGCCCTCTTCAGCATAGCGAGACAAGTCCAAAAACTCCCGCAGATAAGCTTCAACAGTTTTGTTGCCTTGGGTGAGGTTGCGGAACTCGCGCTTATTCCGGTCCAAGACTCCCTGAGGAATGAAGTGAGCATGAAAGGCGGCTTGGAAGTTTGGCCAGGTGATGATTGTTCCAACTGGCAGAGTACGCCTGTGGCTGTCCCACCATTGAGTTGCGGGTTCCTTCAGGAAGAAGGATGCAAAGGTGACATAGCTGGCAGGGGCTACATCAGCAGACTCCATCTCATAGGTGATGTCATGGAGCCAGTCATCAGCATCCAGAGGCTGAGTTGAGCTGTGGTACACAGTTGGGTTCAGGCGCATGAAATCCTGCAGAGTTACTGGGGTTGGCTGCTGGTTCACATTGGGGCGAGGAAACTGAGCCATCATATTCTCCATGCACTGGCGATTCATCTCAAGTTGTTGGATCATACCAGCTATGTACTCAGGCGGTGGTGGGGCGTTGCCACCACGACCACGACCACCTGGTCTAACCATCCTGCTAATATATAACAGGAGTAGTTCAGCATTAAGAAATTGCAAGGAAAAGAAACATTCATGATGAAACATGCATAATGAAAGGAACACGATTGATTCTACAGAGTAGTTGGCACATCTTACAAAAGTGTTCATGCATAGAGTTCGGTACACAGACTAAGAACATCATAGGCGGCACGCGGGCTCGCGGCGAATGCATCTAACACTAATAAGCAAGCCTACATCAGTCCCAGGAGGAACTGTGGACGTAGGTGTAGCCTGACAGCTGGTAGTGACGCAAAGGGAAGACCTCCACGCGAGTAGCCTGGGGTCCGCGGATACTCTGGTGCGGAACCCGGTGCATAGGTGGCAGGAGAGGACCAACTTCGGGAGAGTAGCCTCCCACATCTGGCCAGCCGACGCCTTGGGCATCACGGTCCTGGCAGGGTAGATCACAGAACGCGACAGATCACCAGATCGGACAGAGGGGTGCAACAGCGTCAGAGCACGATACAGGTGTTGACGGGTGGTGTACAACTCATGGCGAAGAGCTCAGTTAGCTCTATCCAGTCCATCGGCATGCAGAACCAGGTTCTGATGGTAGAAGGGCTCTCGGGTGACAGTGGAGTAGGCAGCAGTGTAGTATCCCTCCACACCAACATCGGATGCGATAGCAATGTGCCTGAAGGGGGAGGTGTCCAACTCCTGATACTCTCCATGAAGACGTGTCAAAGCAGCATAAGCAGCATCGTGGACCGCCATATCGATAGTCACTCCAACACCATGAGCAGTGTGCAGCACGGTAGTGGAGTCATACTCCCGAGAGTAGAGGTGGACGATGGCACGGTACTGCTCCTGGTTGAAGTCCTGGTACTCCTCATAGACGGTGTACTGAGGGTGCCAGTGATAACCCAGATAGGTCATCATCTCAACCAACACAATAGGTGATCCTGAAGCACCAATGGCCGTCATGTGGCGCACGACCTGTCTCGTGGGTTCCATCTGAAAACAAAGATGTTTCAAAGGAGTCAACTGACAGTGTGGATAATGTTCAATATACTACTCTAAAGAATAGCTAGGGCTTATCCAACTTTGGGGTGAACGTGGTCACGGGATCCTAATGTTAAAGTTAGTAAAATCGTTAACCCGAGTTGGAGAGAGTTCAGAGCCCCAGAGTAAGGATCGAGGAGTAAAAGATACTAATACCACCCAGATGGTGACGTGGGCCCGCAAGGCACACAACCATGTTAGTAAAAGTTTTTGTAATGTCTAGACTCGTCTTCGGCCAAGGAGTGTGGAAGGGGGATTCCTACAGGCAGTCGGCTCTGATACCAACTTGTGACGCCCCCGATTCAATCGTACACTAATCATACACGCAAACGTGTACGATCAAGATCAGGGACTCACGGGAAGATATCACAACACAACTCTACAAATAAAATAAGTCATACAAGCATCATGTTACAAGCCAGGGGCCTCGAGGGCTCGAATACAAGAGCTCGATCATAGACGAGTCAGCGGAAGCAACACTATCTGAGTATAGACTGAAGTTAAACAAGTTTGCCTTAAGAAGGATAGCACAAACTGGGATACAGATCGAAAGAGGCGCAGACCTCTTGCCTGGGATCCTCCTAATCTACTCCTGGTCGTCGTCAGCGGGCTGCACGTAGTAGTAGGCACCTCCCGAGTAGTAGTAGTCGTCGTCGATGGTGGCGTCTGGCTCCTGGGCTCCAACATCTGGTCGCAGCAATCGGGTATAGAAAAGCGAAAAAAGGGGGAGCAAAGCAACCGTGAGTACTCATCCAAAGTACTCGCAAGCAAGGAGCTACACTACTTATGTATGCATTGGTATCAAATGGAATAAGGCTATCATATGTGGACTGAACTGTAGAAAGCCGGAATAAGAGGGGGATAGCTAGTCCTATCGAAGACTACGCTTCTGGCCACCTCCATCTTGCAGCAGGAGAAGAGAGTAGATGGTAAGTTCACCAAGTAGCATCGTGTAGCATAATCCTAACCAATGATCCTCCCCTCATCGCCCTGTGAGAGAGCGATCACCGGTTGTATTTGGCACTTGGAAGGGTGTGTTTTATTAAGTATCCGGTTCTAGTTGTCATAAGGTCAAGGTACAACTCCAAGTCGTCTTGTTACCGAAGATCGCGGCTATTCGAATAGATTAACTTCCCTACAGGGGTGAACCACATAACCCAACACGCTCGATCCCATTTGGCCGGACAAACTTTTCTAGGTCATGCCCGGCCTCGGAAGATCAACACGTCGCAGCCCTACCTAGGCACAACAGAGAGGTCAGCACGCCGGTCTAAATCCTATGGCGAAGGGGTCTGAGCCCATCACCCATTGCACACCTGCACGTTGCGAACGCGGTTGGAAGCAAACCTAGCTTAGCAGGCGTTCCAGTCGAATCCGGCGCGCACCGCTTAGTCGCTGACGTCACGAAGGCTTCGGCTGATACCACGACATCGAGTGCCCATAACTGTCCCCGCGTAGATGGTTAGTGCGTATAGGCCAGTGGCCAGACTCAGATCAAATACCAAGATCTCATTAAACGTGTTATCTTGAAATAACTGCGAACACAGACCAGGGCCAGGCCCACCTCTCTCCTAGGTGGTCTCAACCTTCCTTGTCGCTCCGGCACAAAGATCCACTCGCGGGTACTCCTATGAGTCGACTCGTCTTTTAGTCACCACATGTATCATGTATAAAGTATAGAGTATATACCGGTGATCTCCTCCCGAGTGATCACGGCCCAATAGTATAGCATGGCAGATGGACAAGAATGTAGGGCCACTGATGATAAACTAGCAGCCTATACTAAGCATTTAGGATTGCAGGTAAGGTATCAATAGTTGTAGCAACAATGACAGACTATGCATCATAATAGGATTTACGGAAAGAAGTAACAGGCTACACTACTCTAACGCAAGCAGTATAGAGGAGAGTAGGCGATATCTGCTGATCAAGGGGGGCTTGCCTGGTTGCTCTGGCAAGAGAGAGGGGTCGTCAACACCGTAGTCGTACTGGGTAGCAGGGGCGTCGGTCTCGGTGTCTAGCGAGAGAAGAGGGGGAAGAAACAATAAATATTTAAGCAAACAGATGCATAGCGATGCATGACATGACAAGTATCGCTGCTAGGGGTGCCCTAACGCGGTATGAGGTGATACCGGCGAAGGGGGAAACATCCGGGAAAGTATCCCCGGTGTTTCGCGTTTTTGAACAAACAAACCGGAGGGGGAAAGTTGCATGTTCGATATGCTAGGTATGCGTGGTGGATGAACGGGCTGCGTATCCGGATTCGTCTTGTCGTTCTAAGCAACTTTCATGTTGAAAATAATTTAATCTGAGTTACGGATTAAAAGATATGATTTTCTAAAGATTTTATTATTATTCTGAAATTATTTTTAATTCGAAAATAAATGCTAAATTGCTAGGCGCACCCAACACAGTGTACACAAAAGTGTACCCAGTGGCTGACAGGTGGGCCAGAGGGACCCAGTTGACCAGTTAACGTTTGACTGGCCAACAGGGGTGGGACCCCCCTGTTATTGACTGTTTTAGTTAATTAGGGTTTAGGTTAATTAGTTAGGCTTAATTAGTTGTTTTAGTTTAATTAATCAAAATTAATTAAGTTAATTAACCCTTTAATTAATTAATTAATAATTTTATTTTTTATTTTTTATCCTTTTAAAAAACGTTCTAGGCATTGGGGCCCATCTGTCATAGGCCTGGGGCCATAGCGGGCGCCGCAAGCGGGCGAGGCGTAGGACGCGCCCGAGCGGGCGCACGCCCAGTGCGGGCGGACCCGACAAGGGCCGGCACAGGGGGCGGTGGCCACGGCACCGACCAGGCGGACGCAGCAGCGAGGAAGCGGCACAAGCGAGGCAGCGGCGAGCCGAATGGGGCGGCACACGCTCCAGCAAGGGAAGGAGACGCGAGGCGACAGAGGGCGAGCGTCGAGCGCGGATGGGGCGGTGGCTGGCTTCGGCGAGGACATGCTCGCGGCCAGGCGGTGAGGCAGCGCCGGGGCAGGCCGGGGCGCGGAGGAGCCGGAGCGCGCGGTGGCGGGGTCGGCGCGAGCAGCATCAGGCAAAGGAGCGAGCGAGGCATGCGCGGGCGCGACGTGGCGTGGAGCGTGGCGGTTGCGGCGTTGAGCGCGGCCGAGCGCACTCAGGGCGCTCGGGTGCGGGTCGGCAGTGCGCGGGCGCGCGCATCGGGCGCAGTCGGGAGCAGAGAGGGGGAAGAGGGAAGGAAGTGGCGTGGCCGATGCGGTGAGCGCTTGCGGGGGGGGGGGGGGGGGGGGGGGGGGGGGGGGGTTGCAGCGACGAGCGCGAGCGCGCGAGGGAGAGGGAGGGAGCGAGGCGCGTGCTCACTGGGGCCATAGGGGAATGGCAGCGGGGGTCGAGCGGGACGTCAGGGACGTCGCGGCGGAGAGGGGCAGACCGGTGGGGGAGCGCCGGCGAGGTCCAGGCGGGGAGGGGGCGATGGCGTCGGGCATGCAGCGGTGGGGATCAATCCCGATTCAATCTGGATCGGGAAGGGGAGAGGTGGCGTCGTGGGGGGAGTGGGGCGACGGGGTGGGTTAGGGTTTGGGGGAGGGAGTGGATAAGGGAGTGGGGGCGCAGGGTGGGCCGGCCCATTCGGGCGGCTGGGGGCCCGCGTGGATGGCCAGCTGGGCCAAAAGGCCCAGCGGGGGGGCTTTTTTCCTTTTGTTTTTCTTTTCTGTTTTCTGTTTTGCATTTTCTTTTAATTTATTTTTTGTTTTATTTCACTTTAAATCATTTAGGCATTTTATAAAAATATGTTTATTACACCATAATTAAATATGCAAATTATCGCACTGCCTGAACATTTTCGTTTTAACTTTATGAAATCTTTTGTTGTTTGCCATTTTTTTTAATTGATTTCTGAATCGATTTGAACTAACGAAAATTTAGCAAGAGTAATCAAAGATGACATGGCATCATTAAGAGAGTTTTACTGTAGCCGAATTATCCGGGCATTACAGTGCTACTTGGCATAATTTTAATGTAATTCTTCTTAATTATGGCATGAATATTCAGATCCGAAAGATTCAAGATAAAAGTTCATATTGTCATAAAAATAATAATAATTCAAGCATACTATTTAAGCAATTATGTCCTCTCGAAATAACATGGCCAGAGAAAGTTCATCCCTACAAAATCATATAGTTTGGTCATGCTCCATTTTCATCACACAAGAATGTTGGTATCATGCACAACCCTGATGACAAGCCAAGCAATTCTTTCATACTTCAGTAATCTCAAACCTATAAACTTCCACGCAATATATGAGCGCGAGCCATGGACACATCACTATGGGTGGAATAGAATATGATGATGGGGGTTATGTGGAGAAGACAAAAAAGGAGAAAGTCTCACATCAACGAGGCGAATCAATGGGATATGGAGATGCCCATCGATTGATGTTAATGCAAGGAGTAGCGATTGCCATACAACGGATGCACTAGAGCTATAAATGTATGAAAGCTCAACAAAAGAAACTAAGTGGGTGTGCATCCAACTTGCTTGCTCACGAAGACCTAGGGCACTTGAGGAGGCCCATTGTTGGAATATACAAGCCAAATTCTATAATGAAAAAAAATTCCACTAGTATACGAAAGTGACAAAACAAGAGACTCTCTATCATGAGGATTATGGTGCTACTTTGAAGCACAAGTGTGGCAAAGGATAGTAGCATTGTCCCTTCTCTCTTTTTCTTTTTGGGCCTTCTTCTTTTTATGGCATTTCTCTTTTTTTGGGCCTTCTCTTTTTTTATGGCCTTTCTTTTTTTTATTCCTCACTTGGGACAATGCTCTAGAAAATGATGATCATCACACTTCTATTTATTTACAACTCAATGATTACAACTCGATACTAGAACAAAGTATGACTCTATATGAATGCCTCCCGCGGTGTACCGGGATTGCGATGAATCAAGAGTGACATGTCTGAAATTATGAACGGTGTCTTGGCCACAAATACGATGTCAACTACATGATCATGCAAAGCAATATGACAATGATGAATGTGTCATGATAAACAAAATGGTGGAAAGTTGCATGGCAATATATCTCGGAATGGCTATGGAAATGCCATAATAGGTAGGTATGGTGGCTGTTTTGGGGAAGATATAAGGAGGTTTATGAGTGAAAGAGTGTATCATATCACGGGGTTTGGATGCACCAGCGAAGTTTGCACCAACTCTCAATGTGAGAAAGGGCAATGCACCGTACCGAAGAGGCTAGCAATGATGGAAGGGTGAGATTGTGTATAATCCATGGACTCAACATTAGTCATAAAGAACTCACATACTTATTGCAAAAATCTACAAGTCATCAAAAACCTCGGCACTACGCGCATGCTCCTAGGGGGGTAGATTGGTAGGAAAAGACCATCGCTCGTCCCCGACCGCCACTCATAAGGAAGACAATCAAATAAAACCTCATGTTTCAAATTTGTTGCATAACGTTTACCATACGTGCATGCTACGCGACTTGCAAACTTCAACACAAGTAGTTCTCAAATTCGCAACTACTCAACTAGAACGACTTTGATATTATTACCTCCATATCTCAAAACAATCATCAAGCATCAAACTTCTCTTAGTATTCAAAACACTCATAAGAAAGTTTTTACTAATCTTGAATACCTAGCATATTAGGATTATTTAAGAAAATTACCATGCTATTTAAGCCTCTCAAAATAATCAAAGTGAAGCATGAGAGTTCATCTATTTCTTCAAAATAAAACTACCACCATGCTCTAAAAGATATAAGTGAAGTACTAGAGCAAACAACAAAATACTCCGAAAGATATAAGTGAAGATCAATGAGTAGTTGAATAATTGTGCAACTATGTGAAGACTCTCTAACATTTAAGAGTTTCAGATTATGGTATTTTATTCAAACAGCAAGCAAAACAAAATAAAATAAAATGACGCTCCAAGCAAAACTCATATCATGTGGTTAATAAAAATATAGTTCCAAGTAAAGTTACCGAAGAACGAAGACGAAAGAGGGGATGCCTTCCGGGGCATCCCCAAGCTTAGGCTCCTGGTTTTAATTGAATATTATCTTGGGGTGCCTGGGGAATCCCCAAGATTAGGCTCTTGCCACTCCTTATTCCATAGTCCATCGAATCTTTACCCAAAACTTGAAAACTTCACAACACAAAACTTAACAGAAAACTCGTGAGCTCTCTTAGCGAAAGAAAACAAAACACCACTTCAAGGTACTGTAATGAACTCATTATTTATTTATATTGGTGTTAAACCCTACTGTATTCCAACTTCACTATGGTTTATAATCTCTTTTACTAGCCATAGATTCATCAAAATAAGTAAACAACACATGAAAAACAGAATCTGTCAAAAACAGAACAGTCTGTAGTAATCTGTAAGTAACGCAAACTTATGGAAGCCCAAAAATTCTAAAATAAATTTCTGGACGTGAGGAATTTATCTATTGATCATTTTCAAAAAGAATTAACTAAATATCACTCTCCAATAAAAAATGGCAGCAATTCTCGTGAGCGCTAAAGTTTCTGTTTTTTACAGCATGATCGCAAAGTCTTTCCCCAAGTCTTCCCAAAGGTTCTACTTGGAAGAAACACTAATTAAACACATAAAACCACATATAAACATAGGCTAGATGAATTATTTATTTCTAAACAGGAGCAAAAAGCAAGGAACAAAAATAAAGTTGGGTTGCCTCCCAACAAGCGCTATCATTTAACCCTCCTAGCTAGGCATGATGAATTCAATGATGCTCACATAAAAGATAAGAATTGAAACATAAAGAGAGCATCATGAAGAATATGACTAGCACATTTAAGTCTAACCAACTTCCTATGCATTGGGATTTTGTGAGCAAACAACTTATGGGAACAAGAATCAACTTGCATAGGAAAGGAAAACATGCATAAC
Source organism: Triticum monococcum (assembly GCA_034509565.1). NCBI lineage: Eukaryota > Viridiplantae > Streptophyta > Magnoliopsida > Poales > Poaceae > Triticum > Triticum monococcum. The sequence goes on along the minus strand of CM067841.1, from coordinate 552,840,296 downwards.
TTCAAAACTTTAAGCACATAGAGAGGAAACTTGATATTATTGCAATTCCTACAACCATATATTCCTCCCTCATAATAGTTTTCAGTAGCATCATGAATGAATTCAACAATATAACCATCACCTAAAGCATTCTTTTCATGATCTACAAGCATAGAATTTTCATTACTCTCCACACAAGCAAAATTCTTCTCATGAATAATAGTGGGAGAAAACTCAAGAAAATAATTATCATGTGAGGCATAATCCAATTTAAAACTAAAATCATGATGAAATGTTTCATGGATATCATTATTCTTTATAGCATATAAGTCATCACAATAATCATCATAAATAGCAACTTTGTTCTCATAATCAATTTGAACCTCTTCCGGAATAGTGGATTCATCACAAAATAAAGTCATGACCCCTCTAAATCCACGTTAAACAATATAATCATCATAAATAGGAGGCATGCTTTGATCCTAATAAATTTGCTCATCAAAGCTTGGGGGACAAAAAATATCATTTTCATCAAACATAGCTTCCCCAAGCTTGTGGCTTTGCATATCATTAGCATCATGGATATTCAAGGAATTCATACTAACAACATTGCAATCATGCTCATCATTCAAAGATTTAGTGCCAAATATTTTAATGCATTCTTCTTCTAACACTTTGTCACAATTTTCATTTCCATCATACTCATGAAAGATATTAAAAGATGAAGTGTATGAGGCAAACTCAATTCCATTTTTTTGTAATTTTATTTTATAAACTAAACTAGTGACAAAACAAGAAACTAAAAGACTCGATTGCAAGATCCAAAGATATACCTTCAAGCACTCACCTCCCCGGCAACGGCGCCAGAAAAGAGCTTGATCTCTACTACACAACCTTCTTCTTGTAGACGTTGTTGGGCCTCCAAGTGCATAGGTTTGTAGGACAGTAGCAAATTTCTCTCAAGTGGATGACCTAAGGTTTATCAATCCGTAGGAGGCATAGGATGAAGATGGTCTCTCTCAAGCAACCCTGCAACCAAATAACAAAGAGTGTTTTGTGTGCCCAACACACCCAATACAATGGTAAATTGTATAGGTGCACTAGTTCGGCGAAGAGATGGTGATACAAGTGCAATTTGGATGATAGATATAGGTTTTTGCAATCTGAAAATGTAAAAACAGCAAGGTAACTAATGATAAAAGTGAGCACAAACGGTATTGCAATGCGTTGAAACAAGGCCTAGGGTTCATACTTTCACTAGTGCAAGTTCCCTCAACAATAATAACATAATTGGATCATATAACTATCCCTCAACATGCAACAAAGAGTCACTCCAAAGTCACTAATAGCGGAGAACAAACGAAGAGATTATGGTAGGGTACGAAACCACCTCAAAGTTATTCTTTGCAATCAATCCGTTGGGCTATTCCTATAAGTGTCACAAACAGCCCTAGAGTTCGTACTAGAATAACACCTTAAGACACAAATCAATCAAAACCCTAATGTCACCTAGATACTCCAATGTCACCTCAAGTATCCGTGGGCATGATTATACGATATGCGTCACACAATCTCAGATTCATCTATTCAAACCAACACAAAGGACCTCAAAGAGTGCCCCAAAGTTTCTACCAGAGAATCACGACGAAAATGTGTGCCAACCCCTATGCATAGGTTCATGCGCGGAACCCGCAAGTTGATCACCAAAACATACATCTAGTGAATCACGTGATATCCCATTGTCACCACAGATACGCACGCCAAGACATACATCAAGTGTTCTCAAATCCTTAAAGAGTCAATCCGATAAGATAACTTCAAACGAGAACTCAATCCATTACAAGAGACTAGAGGGGGAGGAGAAACATAAGATCCAACTATAATAGCAAAGCTCGCGATACATCAAGATCGTGCCAAATCAAGAACACGAGAGAGATCAAACACATAGCTACTGGTACATACCCTCAGCCCCGAGGGTGGACTACTCCCTCCTCGTCATGGAGAGCACCGGGATGATGAAGATGGCCACCGGAGCGGGATTCCCCCTCCGGCAGGGTGCTGGAACGGGTCTAGATTGGCTTTCGGTGGCTACGGAGACTTCTGGCGGCGGAACTCCCGATCTATTGTGCTCCCTGATTGTTTTAGGGTATATGGAGATATATAGGCGGAAGAAGTATGTCCGGGGAGCCATGAGGGGCCCACGAGGGTGGAGGGTGCGCCCAGGGGGTGGGCACACTCCCCTACCTCATGGATTCCTCAAAGCTTCTTTGACGTGTACTCCAAGTCTCTCGGGTTGCTTTCCTTCCAAAAATCAGTTCCGTGAAGTTTCAGGTCAATTGGACTCTGTTTGATTTTCCTTTTCTGCGATAATCTAAAACAAGGAAAAAACAGAAACTGGCACTAGGCTCTGGGTTAATAGGTTAGTCCCAAAAATAATATAAAAGTGTATAATAAATCCCATAAACATCCAATAGAGAAGATAATATAGCATGGAGCAATCAAAAGTTATAGATACGTTGGAGACGTATCAACTCTCAACAACTTTTATTCATCATACTCTTTATATGTGAGCTCATTACTTTCCATAAGATCCATATGATCTCTTTGTTTCTTTTTATTCTTTCTCTTTTTATTTTATTCCCTCAAGATCATAGCGAAATAATCAAGCCCTTGACTCAACACTAATCTTTCACAGACTCGATTACATAGAGGGATCATAAAGCAAAACTCACAACTAGATCATACTCAAATTTTATTCTACTAGATCAAGATATTACCAAAAATATCGAACTAAGAAAAACGGTAAAGATAAAAGTGATGGTAATACGATACCGGGGCACTCCCCCAATCATGGCAGTTGCAAAGGGGAGTGCCCATACCAGATACTTAGTTTTTCTTTGTTGGGGAAGAAGGTGATGGTTTTGTTGATGGCGTAGGCTTCTTCCTTAATTTGCGCTTGAGGACAAAATTTTGGTCCCTTAGGTCATCGATCTCCTGCTCCAGGCTCAGTATCTTTTTGCATAATTCTGGCTTGTTTTCCTGCAAGAGGCGAAAAGGGATAAACTCGATCTTAGGTTTCTTTACTCTATCCAGGAGGATTGGCTTTTTGAACTCCACATGCATGTCCCCGAGTTCAGGTAGTGGGACTTCATCTTCGTTTGAGCTCGTCTCCTCCTTTCCCTTGGGTTCATAGTCCTCTTCTTCTTCCGTAGTCCAACCACAATGCTCCACATCCCCATAGACCTTAGGATCTGCAAGGTAATCAACCACATAGCTTTCTCCTTCCGAATCCTAGGACGACATGTTGCTCTAATCTGCAGCAGGACAGCTCGAAACAAAGACATGAGATATTTGCGTGATACGGTGGTCAAAACCTTTGGGAGGTTATATAATGAATTTTTACCGACCAAAAGAAGTATTGTGCAATAAAACGGAGTCCGGAGAGTACACGAGGTGCCCACGAGGCAGGGGGCGCGCCCAGGGGGTAGGGCACGCGTCCCACCCTCGTGGAAGCCTCGTGTTCTTCCCGGACTGCTTCTTATGTTCCTATTTTATTAAATATTCCAAAACAGAGAAATATTGCCATTGGAACTATTTTGGAGTCGGTTTACTTACCGTACCATGTACCTATTCCTTTTCGGAGTCTGAAACGTTCCGGAAAGGGTCCCTTATGTATTCCTCCGGGGTTACGGTTTCAATAATATTAGTTTCTGCATTTATAGGATTACCTGAGATATAATGTTTAATTCTTTGACCGTTCACCACCCTCGGATTTGTGCCTTCGAAGTTGTTGATTTTTATGGCACCGGAACGATAGACCTCCTCGATAACGTAAGGACCTTCCCATTTAGAGAGAATTTTGCCTACAAAAAATCTTAAACGAGAGTTGTATAGCAATACATAATCACCTACATTGAACTCACGCTTTTGTATCCTTTTATCATGCCATCTTTTAACTTTCATTTTCATAAGCTTGGGTTCTCCATTCATCAAGTGAGCTAATGTCAAATAACCTCTTCTCACCGGCAAGTTTGAAGTCATAGTTGAGCTCTTTAATGGCCCAATATGCCTTATGTTCTAATTCAAGAGGTAAGTGACATGCTTTACCATAAACCATTTTATACGGAGACATACCCATAGGATTTTTATATGCAGTTCTATAGGCCCATAATGCATCAACAAATTTCCTGGACCAATTCTTTCTAGATATATTAACAGTCTTTTGCAAAATTAATTTGAGCTCTCTATTACTCAATTCTACTTGACCACTAGACTGTGGGTGATATGGAGATGCAATTATATGATTAACGTCATACTTAGCAAGCATTTTACGAAAGGCACCATGAATAAAATGTGAACCACCATCAGTCATTAAATATATAGGGACTCCAAACCTCGGGAAAATAACTTCTTTGAGCATCTTAATAGAGGTGTTATGATCAGCACGACTAGTTGGAATAGCTTCTACCCACTTAGTAACATAATCAACAGCAACTAAAATATGCGTATACCCATTAGAGGAAGGAAAAGGTCCCATACAATCAAAGCCCCAAACATCAAATGGTTCAATAACAACTGAATAATTCATAGGCATTTCTTGACGTCTTCTAATATTACCAATTCTTTGGCATTCATCACAAGACAAGACAAACTTACGGGCATCCTTGAAGAGAGTAGGCCAATAAAAACGGGATTGCAATACCTTGTGTGCAGTTCTATCTCCAGCATGGTGTCCTCCATAAGCCTCGGAGTGACACTTGCATAGGATTTGTTCCTGTTCATGCTCAGGTACACAACGTCTAATAACACCATCTACTCCTTCTTTATAAAGATGTGGGTCAGCCCAAAAGTAATATCTCAAATCATAGAAGAACTTTTTCTTTTGTTGGTATGTGAAACTAGGTGGTATAAATTTAGCAACAATATAATTAGCATAATCAACATACCATGGAGTAGTTCGGGGAGCATTTATGAAATTTAATTGTTCATCAGGAAAGCTATCATCAATAGGTAGTGGGTCATCAAGAACATTCTCTAACCTAGACAAGTTGTCTGCAACAGGGTTCTCAGCTCCCTTTCTATCAATAATATGTAAACCAAATTCTTGTAGCAGAAAAAACCCATCTAATAAGTATAGGTTTAGCATATTTCTTTTCCGTAAGGTATTTAATAGCAGCATGATCAGTGTGAATAGTTACTTTCAGTGGTAGCATAATTTCTCACAAGCAAATACAACTGCTAAAAATTCTTTTTTAGTGGTAGCATAATTTCTCTGGGCTTTGTCTCGAGTTTTACTGGCTGTCGGGGGTGCTGATCCCACGGACACCTATGGGACCACGGTGGACCGAGGCCCCATTCGGTTCGGCAGGGGGGCGGAGAGTGCACGAAGAGCAGATCGAGGCGAACGCACGAGCGACGCGATCAGTTTACCCAGGTTCGGGCCGCACGAATGCGTAAAACCCTACTCCTGCTTTGGTTTCTGTTTGTGTTCTTGCTCGGGAGCAATGAATGCTACAGTACACTTGGATGGCTAGCGAGACCGAGCGTGAGAATGATCGCCCCCCCCTCTGTTGCGCATGGGCCTCCTTTTATATGTCAAAGGGGTCACCGACAGGTGGCAACAGAGATGAGGGTAAAAAGGTAAAAGAAATGGTGGTTGGCACCACCGCTTACTACAGTTGTATCATACCTAACCCTGACGGCAGGGGACAAAGGCATTAAATGCCTGTCTTTGTCGCCTAGACGGTGCATAAAGGGACCGCTAGGGACGCCATTGCTTGCCACGATGGCTATCTTGCCAGCGCCGCCTGCCACCGTGTACCTCTGGCTGCACAGCCTTCCGCCACGTACGCCTGGAAGGGTCCCAGAGCGACACGTTGGCGGATGTGCTGGAGCGCAGGTACAGGGCGGAAGCTTGCTGCGGCAAGTGCCTTGCCGCGGTTATTATCTTGTCGCGTCCAGGAGCTTGTTGCTCACTGGGTCTTGCCGGGACACGTGGTGTGCTGCCGCAAGTCCCTTGATATGTCTTGATTTGCCTCCCCGGCAAGCTCCTCTTGCCGGGGTCTTGTCTCCTTCCCGGCAAGCTCCTCTTGCCGGGGCCTTGGATACTTTGTTCTTGAATGGCTCCAAGGGAACCATGGAGGATCTTGGTGGTCGCCCGGCAAGCCTTGCCGCGGGACGCTGCGACTGCCCGTGCACAATTCGGGATACTAAGGTACCCCTACTTTAGTACACCGACACTGGCATATTGAATAACATTTAATTTCTTATCAACTCTTTGCCCTAGAACAGCACCTACAGCATAATCACTAGCATCACACATAATTTCAAAGGGTAAATTCCAATCAGGTGGCTGAACAATAGGTGCAGAAATTAATGCTTTCTTAAGTATTTCAAATGCTTCTACACAATCATCATCAAAGACAAAAGGAATATCTTTTTGTAATAGGTTAGTTAGAGGTCGAGAGATTTTTGAGAAGTCCTTAATGAACCTCCTATAAAAACTGGCGTGCCCGAGGAAGCTTCTTACACCTTTAATGTCCTTGGGACATGGCATCTTTTCAATAGCATGAACTTTAGCTTTGTCAACCTCAATACCTCTTTAAGAATTTTATGTCCCAAGACAATACCTTCATTAACCATAAGGTGGCATTTCTCCCAATTCAAGACAAGATTAGTTTCTTCACATCTCTGCAAAACTCGATCAAGATTGTTTAAGCAATCATCAAAAGAGGGTCCATAAACGGAGAAATCGTCCATGAAAAGCTCACATATCTTTTCACAAAAGTCAAAGAATATAGCCATCATGCATCTTTGAAAGGTAGCAGGTGCATTACATAAACCAAAAGGCATATGTCTATAAGCGGAAGTACCGAAAGGGCAAGTAAAAGTGGTCTTTGATTGATCATCAGATGACACGGGTATTTGAGAGAAGCCAGAGTAACCATCTAGAAAGAAAAAATGTCTATGTTTGGATAATCTTTCTAGCATTTGATCAATAAAAGGTAAGGGGTAATGATCTTTTTTAGTAGCCTTATTTAATTTGCGGAAATCAATTACCATCCTATAACCTGTAATAATTCTTTGCGGAATCAATTTATCTTTATCATTAGGAACAACAGTAATACCTCCCTTCGTAGGGACAGAATGGACAGGACTTACCCACTGACTATCAGCAACGGGATAAATTATACCTGGCTCAAGGAGCATTAATATTTCCTTTCTTGCCACTTCTTTCATCATAGGATTCAGCTGTCATTGATGATCAATAACTGGTTTGGCATCTTCCTCCAAATTTATTTTGTGTTGACATAGAGTGGGACTAATGCCCTTAGGATCATCAAGATTATATCCAATAGCAGCACGGTGCTTCTTCAGAGTTTTCAATAATTTCTCTTCCTCCTTCTCTGAAAGGTTAGCACTAATAATAACAGGATATATTTTCTTTTCATCAAGATAAGCATATTTAAGGGTATGAGGTAATGGTTTAAGCTCAGACACGGGATGACCCTTGGGTGGAGGAGGATCCCCTAGGATTTCAACAGGCAAGTTGTGTTTCAGAATAGGTCCCTGTTTAAAGAATACTTCATCTATTTCTCTTCTTTCATTCATAAACATATCATTTTCATGGTCTAGCAAGTATTGTTCTAATGGATCAGTAGGAGGCACGGCAATGGAAGCAAGACCAATAATTTCATCTTTACTAGGCAATTCTTTATCATGGGGTTGTCTACGAAATTTAGCAAAATTAAACTCATGAGACATATCCCCTAAACCAACTGTCGGTGTACTAGAGTAGGGGTACCCTAGTATCCCGAACTTGTGCACAGGCAGTCGCAGCATCCCGCTGCAAGGCTTGCCGGGTGACCGCCAAGGTCCTCTGTGGTTCCTTTGGAGCCATTCAAGAACAAAGTATCCAAGCCGAAGAGACAAGACCCCGGCAAGAGGAGCTTGCCGGGAAGGCCTACCAAGGCATCTCAAGGAACTTGCCGCAATGCTCCACATGTCCCGACAAGGCCCGGTGAGCGACAAGCTCCCGGACGCGACAAGACAACGACCGCGGCAAGGCGCTTGCCGCGGCAAACTTCCACTCTGTACCTGCGCTCCAGCACATCCACCAACGTGTCGCTCTGGGACCCTTCCAGGCATACGTGGCGGGAAACTGTGCAGCCAACGGTACACGGTGGCAAGAGGCGCTGACAAGATTGCCATCATGGCGAACAGTGGCGTCCCTGGCGGTCCCTTTTGCACTATTTGGGCGACGCAGACGGGCATTTAATGCCCTTGTCCCCTGCCGTCAGGGTTAGGTATGGTACACTATAGTAGGCGGTGGTGCCAACCGCAACGCCTTTCCATTTTTGCCCTTGTCTACATTGCCACCTGTCTGTGACCCCTTGAGCATATAAAAGGAGGCCCATGCGCAACGTAGAGGGGGATCGGAAAAACAGAACGCTCACGCTCGGTCTCGTTAGCTGCTGGTGTGTACTGTAGCACTTGGCGCTCCCGAGCAAGAACTCAATACAAACCACAAAGCAGGAGTAGGGTTTTACGCATCCGTGCGGCCCGAACCTGGGTAAACTAATCGCGTGCTCGTGTGCTTCGCCTCGATCTGCTCTTCGTGCGATCTCCGCCCCCTTGCCGAACCAAAAAGGGGCTCGGTCCGCCGGTCCCATAGGTGTTCGTGGATTAGCAATCCCGACATCTTTGGCGCGCGAGGTAGGGGGTGCGTCGAGGTTGTGTGAACCTGATCCGGCGTTTGCACGAGCTAAATCTCCATCGTCTTCACAGACATGCAGCCGAAGAAGAAGGCTTCGGAGGCGGCTGCTCCGTCCGCGCCGAACCCACCATCGCTGGAGCAAATGGCTGGTGGGGTAGACGCCGGCGGAAGAACGGGCGCCGACGAGGGTGCTCATGGTGCTGCCAGGTCCAAGGACAAGGCTGCGCTGCTCATCGGCGACGCAGTCGGCTCCCACAACGACCGGGCGCACTCCAAGACCTCGGCGTCCGTACATGCACCGCGCCCGTCCCAGGAGGCGCGGGACCAGCAGCGTCATGGTACTCATGGTACCATACGTTTGCTAGGCCAAGATCGAGCTGGTGGATCTCGGAGTGCTCAAGACCAGCGTGCACGCCAACATGCTGGCGCGAGCGGGGCACGGTTGCCTGGACGAGATACTGCTCCTTCTAACATGGTTAGAAGTCCGAGCATATCCCGCTCCTCGCACCGTTCGCCGCTGCCGCCCGCCACTTCAGCAGAAGCTTTGGCGCAAGCTCAACTGCTCCTAGACTACCCTCCAGCGGCAGACAAGATCGATGACTGGAGGGCCACCATTCAGAGTCTCATCGGCTTCGCCAACGGCGACAACCCACGGTAGCCGAGTACTTCGCAGCCGCGGCAAGTCAGCCAGGCACGAGCCGGTGGCGACAAGACCGGTGAGGGTGCAACCACTATGCACTCTCCGCCCCGAAGGCCAAGATCGTCGACTCGCCGGATCGACCCCGACAGCGACTCCACCGCGTCATCGGATCCACGAGCTCGTCGCGATCAGCGCCAAGTTCTTTACGAACGACAGCATGAAGATGCTCGTACTTGCATCGAGCGCCAAAGAGAAGCGCGGCGTCAATCAGACCAGCGCGCTGGGCCCTCTGTTGACATGCATGCGCCAGGGGAACCAGGCAACTTGCCGTATGCGGTAGGTTGCCCTGCGTTTACCCGTGAGCTGCGGCAAGTCCAATGGCCCAGCAAGAAGAATTTCAAGCCAGACGTACCGGAGAAGTACGACGGCAAGTCGCATCCGTCGGAGTTCCTCAGCATCTACACCATCGCGGTGCAAGCTGCCGGGGGGCGAGACGACAAGATCCTTGCCAACTACTTCCCGCTGGTGCTCAAGCCCAATGTCAGGTCCTGGCTCATGCACTTGCCGGACAACTCCATATCCTCCTGGGCAGACCTGTGCCATCAGTTTGTCGGCGCCTTTACAGGCGGCCACAAACCTCATGGCCAAGAGAGTGACCTTCACCTGCTCGCCCAGAAGGAAGGAGAGCCCCTGCGCAAGTATATTCAGAGATTCATCCGTGTACAGCACAACATCCTAGATGTCCACCCTGCCGCGGTCATCAGCGCATTCCATCAGAACGTGTGTAACCGCAGGATGCGGGAGGAGATTGCGATGTGCAAGATCAGAGACGTCAGTGAGCTGTATGCCCTGGCCGACAAGTGTGCACGTGCTGAGGAAGGGAGGAAACTCCCCGGAGAGAATATAGGAGCAGGAGGATCTGACAGCGAAGATGCTGCCCCGGCAAAGAAAAACCGGCGGCGGAACAATAGGAAGAAGAAAGGCAAAGATGTGCTAGTCGTTGAGCAGTCCAGCAACGAAGGTGGCGCCAAGAAAGCCAAAGTTGGTAGCTCCAGCAAGGAGATTGCCGCATGCACCACCTGCGAGGCTGTGGCGGTCGCCGACAAGCAGGACGGCACCGACAAGCAGTACTGCAAGATCCACCGCACCAAGGGCCATGAACTCCAGAGCTGCAAGAAAGTTGAACAGCTTGTCCAGCAGCAAAAGGCTGAATACGAGCGACGCGACAAGGAGAGGGCCCAAGGAGGCACTGGAGAATCCGGCAAGAAGCGTGCCGGCTGGGGGGGATGCCGCAGCAAGGCCAAGCAGCGGCAAGGAGATAGACCTCCCCGCGGCCGCGACAAGGATGAAGATGACGACGACAATGAAGACATGGATGATGTCGAGACCAGTGAGCAGGAGTTCCAGAAAGCTATAGAGGTCTTGTGCGTTGACAGTGGTGCCCCTCTGCATACTTCGCACCGCCAACTCAAGCAGTGGGTGCGGGAAGTCAATGCAGCAGAACCACCTGTCGAGTCGCGCAAACTTCTGAAATGGTCCAACATGCCTATCATCTTTGCTATTGAGGACCACCCTGATCGCACAACTGCGGTCGGGTGCTTGCCGATGTTGGTTTCACCAACTATCCGCAACCTCAAGGTCACTAAGATGCTAGTTGACGGCGGGGCCGGCTTGAACCTGATCTCCTCCGTTGTACTCCAGAAACTTCAGATCCCTCACAGCGAGCTCGAAGAGACCGGCACATTCCAAGGAATTAACCCGCGAAGGAGCAAGCCGAAGGGGAAGGTCACGTTGCCTGTAACATTTGGCAGCGAGTTGAACTTCAGGACTGAGAGGGTCACTTTTGACGTTGCCAATTTTCCATTGCCTTACAATGGGATTCTCGGCCGTCCAGCACTCGCCAAGTTCATGGCACCCTCTCACTACGCATACAACATGCTGAAGATGCCAGGCCCGATAAGCGTTATCTCTGTCCCTGGCGACAAGAAGGATGCTCTTATCTGCGCCGACAAGATCTACCGGGAAGCGGCAGCCGCAACAGATCGCAAGTCACTTGCCGCTGAAGCTCCCGGGGGGAAGAGGAAGACCACGTCCGGCAAGAGTTCTGATGCCCACTCCGGCAAGCGCACCTCTTCGGAGTGCTGCGCTACCGTCTAGGATGCACCATCGAGCTCCACCGGCAAGTGTAAGAAGGCAATGGCGGCTCCGCCAGAGACCAAGAAAGTGTCCGCCAAGGAGGACGGCACTGGTGGTACCTTCACCATCAGTGCCACTCTTGACCCGAAATAGGAAAGCACGTTCATTGCTTTCCTGCGGGCGAACGTCGACGTGTTTGCGTGGCAACCGTCTGACATCCCCGGTGTTCCCAGGAAAGTAATTGAGCACCATCTTGCCGTTTGTCCTCATGCGCGGCCCGTCAAGCAGAAGGTCAGGAAACAAGCAGTGGAGCGCCAAGAATTCATCGCAGAAGAGATCAAGAAATTGGAAGCAGCAGGCCTTGTCAGAGGAGTGCTCCATCCTACATGGTTGGCCAATCCGGTAGTCGTGCGCAAGATGGAGGCTTTGTATCGACTTTACCGATGTTAATAAAGCTTGTCCCAAAGACCCATTTCCCTTGCCGCGCATTGACCAGATTGTTGACTCCACGGCCGGATGTGACTTGCTTTCATTTCTTGACGCATACTCAGGATACCATCAAATCTTCATGGCAGAAGAGGATGAGGAGAAGACCGCATTCATCACTCCATGTGGCACGTACTATTTCATACGGATGCCTTTCGGTTTAAAGAATGCTGGTTCGACATTTGCAAGGGTAGTTCATGTCGCTCTTGAGCCACAAATGCACAGAAATGTGGAAGCCTACATGGATGACATAGTGGTCAAGAGCAAGGACAGGGCAACTCTGATTCAAGATTTAGACGAAACCTTTGCAAATCTGTGCAAGATCAACCTCAAGCTCAACCCCGAGAAGTGTGTGTTTGGAGTCCCCTCCGGCAAGCTTCTCGGGTTCTTCGTGTCTCAGTGGGGAATTGAAGCTAATCCCGACAAGATCAGGGCCATTGAGCAGATCGAAGCACCAAAGCACGTCAAGGATGTACGAAGACTTGCCGGTTGCATGGCTGCTCTCAGCAGGTTTATTTCTCGGTCTGCAGAGCGCGCCCTGCCATTTTTCAAAATTTTGAAAGGTCCAATGAAATGGACTTCGAAAGCGGAGGCTGCGCTGCAGGACTTGAAGAAATACCTGTCCTCCACTCCAACACTTGTCGCACCTAAGCCACAAGAGAAGTTGTTGCTATATTTAGCGGCAACCAATCAAGTGGTTAGTATTGCGTTACTAGCAGAGAGGGAGGCAGATGACGAGCCAGCAACCATGGCAGGTGCATCCAGCGATAAGCAGGGGGCTTCCCCGACAAGCTCTGGTCCCGACAAAGATGGATCTGCGCAGGTGCACAAAGAGATGCAGAAGAGAATGGTGCAGCGCCCAGTTTACTTTGTTAGTTCCCTTCTGCAGGGGGCTAGGTCAAGGTACTCTGGTGTGCAGAAATTGCTTTTCGGCCTTCTCATGGCCTCGAGAAAGCTGCGCCATTACTTCCAAGCACATGAGATCACAGTTGTCACTCGCTTTCCGCTGAAGAGGATACTACAGAATCCAGAAGCAACATGCAGGATTGTTGAGTGGGCACTGGAACTGTCAAGCTTTGGCCTCAAGTTTGAGAGTACTTCACCTATCCAAAGCAGTGCATTGGTAGAATTCATAGCAGAGTGTACGCCGACACCAGATGAAGAAATTCCAGAAACGAGCATCCCCGTCAAGGAAGCAAGCAAAGAGTGGCTCATGTACTTTGACGGTGCTTTCTCGCTGCAAGGCGCCGGTGCTGGCGTGCTGCTTGTCGCACCCTCCGGAGAGCACCTCAATTACGTAGTCCAGATGCACTTTCCCAAGGAGCAAGCGACAAATAATACTGCAGAGTATGAAGGCTTGCTTGCCGGTCTCAGGATCGCGGCAGACCTTGGGATCAAGAAGCTCATTGTCAGGGGTGACTCGCAGCTTGTCGTCCGCCAAGTGAACAAGAGTTATCAGAGTCTGTTGATGGAAGCCTACGTTGACAAAGTGAGAAAGCTAGAAGAGCACTTTGACGGCCTGCAGATGGAGCATGTTCCAAGAGCTCAGAATGACATCGCCGATCGCCTGTCAAAGTACGCCGCACTTAAGTTACCTGTGGAATCAGGGATCTTTGTGCTCAAGCTGACTCGACCGTCCATAACACCATCAACTGGACAGAGCAAGAAGAGGAAGTTGATTTCTGGTGACTATTTTCCGGCAGAGCTTCCCGAAGCCGCCGCCAAGAAGGTCCCCAAGATCAACACCAAGAGTGCTGAGGAGCAGTCTGCTCCGGCAAGCCCTAGGGTTTGTTCCGTTGAAGCAGACGCTCCCGACAAGTTTTGCTCCGGCAAGCTTGCCGGGGAACGTCAAGCTCCGGCAGAGCCGCAAGTTCTTGCCGTAGAAGCAAATGTTCCCGCAGCAGCAGATATGCCTGTAGTCCTTGTTGTCGAGCCGCAGGATCCAGCATGGGCACAGCAGATTGTCCGCTTCCTTCAGACAGGAGAACTTCCCAAAGAGCAAGAAGAAGCGGAAAGAGTAGCCCGGGAGTCAAGTATGTACCAGTTTGTCGACAACACACTGTACAGAAGAAGACTCAACGGTGTGAAATTGAAGTGTATTCACCGGGAAGATGGACAAAAGCTGTTGGCAGAGATACAAGGAGGCATATGCGGTCACCACATTGGCGCAAGAGCACTTGCCGGCAAAGCATTCCGGCAAGGTTTCTTTTGGCCGACAGCCCTCCAGGATGCAACTGCACAAGTAACCAAGTGTGAAGCGTGCCAGTTCCATTCCAAGCACATACACCAGCCAGCTCAAGCTCTCCAGATGATCCCTTTATCCTGGCCATTTTCGATCTAGGGGCTCGATATCCTCGGCCCCTTTCCCCGAGCAGTCGGGGGCTTTGAGTACTTGTACGTTGCAATCGACAAGTTCACAAAGTGGCCGGAAGTGGAAGCAGTGAGGAAGGTGACAGCACAGTCAGCAGTCAAGTTCTTCAGGTCGATTGTTTGCCGTTTCAGGATCCCTAATAGGATAATCACCGACAACGTTACGCAATTCACGAGCCGCACCTTCATGCAATACGACCAAGATCTTGGCGCCAAGGTCTGCTTCGCTTCTGTTGCTCACCCGAGAAGCAACGGTCAAGCGGAGAGGGCAAATGCTGAAGTGCTGCGTGGGCTCAAGACCAGAACTTTCGACAGGCTGCACAAGTGCGGAAGAAACTGGATCGAGGAGCTGCCGGTGGTTCTTTGGTCGATCAGGACGACGCCAAATCGAACCACTGGCCAGACACCTTTCGCTCTAGTCTATGGAGCAGAGGCAGTTCTCCCCACGGAACTCGTATGCGGGTCACCTCGAGTGCTCGCTTATGATGAGCTCGAGCAAGAGCAGCTGCGACAAGATGACGCATTGCTTCTTGTGGAAGACCGTCTTCAGGCTGCTGTACGAGCTGCTTGCTACCAGCAAGCTTTGCGCCGCTACCATAGCCGCAAAGTTAACGCTAGAAGTCTCGAGGAAGGCGACCTTGTTCTTCGGCGTGTTCAGTCCGCCAAGAATTCCAACAAGTTGACGCCGAAGTGGGAAGGCCCTTACCAGGTGAAACGAGTCACTAGGCCTGGCGTTGTCCACCTTGAGACCGAAGATGGCATTCCAATGAGCAACTCCTGGAACATTGAGCATCATCGTAAGTTTTACCCGTAGGGCGCGGTACCACCTTTTGTACAAGTCTTGCCGCTGTTGCATGTAATCCTTTGTACAAAGCCGGGCGCAGACCCCGTGCATAAAGCTTATCTGACACTTTGTGCAGCACTTACCCCCGGTAAGCAACAACCAGCCATAAGGCTCCATATCTTTATTTTCTCCTTTTTCTTTTTTCTCAAGGAAAGGAAGGTTCCCTCGCCCACAAGTTTGCCGGGGGGAAGGAGAAGACAATGGTATGGACCAGGCGTCGTTCAAGAAAGTTTCGCCTTGCCGGGAAGCGAACAACAGAAAAGATAAGTTGCCAAAGTTTGAGCAATCAGATTTTTTAATTTTTAAGTTGTTTTCCTTGAACGACCTTGCTTTTTATGGAAAACCTATGCACGGAGGAACCAACTCGTAGCTAGTTGCGCCCTTACTTTGCTTCGAGTCCGCTCAACAACTTAAGTGAGCTGCGACTAGCTGCGACAAGGTTTCTTGTCGGTAGCGGCACCGCCAGCAGGCTGCTGATGTCCCGCACTCAGCGCTCGTGGCCAAGGTGCCTGCGCCGGCAAGTTCCCTAAAAGCGTAGGGCAAAAACATACAAAGGAAGGAATCAAGTAAAGGAAATAACGTTGCAATTAGTACCCGAAATAAAGTTATATTACAAGGTAGCTTGTCGCAGCTCTAACAGATTGTTCTCGTAACATGACCAGCAGCGACAAGGAAAGAAGAAAATGGGCGGCCTAGTCTACGCGATCGCCCTCAACCCTCTTGATCCCGCTCACCTTGTCCACAATGGGTGCGACAAGGGTCTTGAGCGCTTCCAGATCAGCATCCGGCGGCAAGGTCCTGAGGACGTTGGTGAGGTTGAGGCCCGGGTTGCGGAAGGCCACCTTCACCAACACCTTCTGAGGAGCTCCCGCGCATATCTTGCGCGACTTGTCGGCCAGCTGCTTTGGGATCCTTTCCCAGAGTCGCCGGAGGGCCGTCGCCACGCCTTTGAAGAATGAGGTGAGTTTGGCGCTGGGTTGGAGGTTCTCGTCGGAGGGATACCCGAGATCCTCCATCCCCAGCTGCGCCAGCTCCTTGTCAATATCCGCGGCAACATCCACGAGACCCTCCGTCCAGTGCTCCACATTCTCCCGGAAAGTGCTCTGGGCGGCAGTAGCACTCGCCAGCAACGCCTTGCCGGCCTTGACGTCCTCCTTCAAGGCCGTCTCCTGCTCCTTGGCGCCGTCCAGCGTCTTGGTCAAAGTGGTCAACTTCAACTCAAGATCAGCGTTGGAGTCCTTGGCGGCGCTAAGTTCCTGGCCCTTCTCGGCGAGACGGGCCTGCAGCTCCGAGTAGCTGTGGGCGTCCTTCTCCCACTCAAGCTTGAGCGCGGCAAGCTCTTCGCCGCTCGCCTTGAGATCGGCCTCCAGCTGCGCCACCTTCGTTTGCAGCTCCTCCTTGGCGGCCTCGGTAGCTGCGGCAGCATCTTCTGCTTGCTTGAGGGCTCCGCCAACTGTTCGCTCGCGCGCGGCAAGCTCCTCCTCGTGGCTGTCAAGATTGACCTTCCGCTGCACCAGCTCGCCTTCTTGCACAGACAGCTTCTCAATGGCAAGCCTTTGTTGCTCTTCGACTTCAGCTCGCTCGAGGAGAAAGGCCTCCCGCTCCTCGGCAAGTCGCGCCCGCTCCTCTGCCATGGAGCGGAGAGCTTCTTGGTTGTGACCCCGGAGCTCCTCCGCGCGCTTCTCGATGTCCTCTCTCGCCTTCGCGACAAGCGCCTCGCGGGATTCCAGCTTGGCTTGCCGGGCACGGTAGAGCGACACCAGCCTCCACAGCAGCCGCTCCACCTCAGGCTCGCTGCTGCTGCTGCTCGGCGCGTCAACCAGCGCCAGCCCAGCGGAGGCGAGCACTTCTCCGTCGAAGCTCTCTCCTTCGACCGGCGCCCTGGAGCTTGACGCCCAGGGGAGGTTGATGAAGATGCCGTCGCCGGCCTTCAAGTAGATGCCTGGCTGGGGCTCTTCGGAGCCTGACGCTGCGGTAGCGGCGGAGGGATCGGCGGTCGACGTAGCGCCTGGCGCTCCTGCAGCCTCATGGTCGTCAGTACGATCGCCAGATCCCCCGCCTACTTCTGCGGCGGCAGCCTTGGCGGTCTCTGCGCTGTCGGGCTCGTCAGCGCCGGCTGCTTCCTCGGCGGCAGCAGCGTCTTCGGCGGCAACCTCGGTCTCCATCGGCTCCGAAGAAGATGGATCTGACAGCCGGAAGAGGGAGAAGAGTCAAGCAAATATCCAAAAAAGAAGATCAAAAGAAGAAGAACCCAAGGGAAGTTCTGAAGCGAGAAGATTACCTGTGCCAGGTTCTGCAGTTGTGGTCTCCGCCGCCGGGGGGGCGCTAGCGCTGTCCCTTGCCGGAGAACCCTCCCTTGCCGGAGACTTCTCCCTTGCCGGAGAGCTCTCCCTTGACGGGGACCTCTCCCTTGCCGGAGGACTCTCGCTTTCCGTTTCGGGGGCGGCCTCCGGGCGCTCCTTGTGGGGCTGCTCTGCTCCTGCACAAGTCAACAGTCAGATGACATCAAAGAAAAAGTATCCATGCGCAGCTAACAGCGAGAAGCAAGCCATATACTTACGCTGGGGGCTGCTCTGGAGAACAGTTGCCGGGTCCGGCAAGGTTGTCTCGGGCGCATCCCCTGCTGTCGCAGTGGGTTCGTCCTTGATGATAATCACCGGGGCCTTGGCTCTCTTCTCCGCTCTCTGGGCCAGAATCCTAAGAAGGAATAAGTTCAGAGTAAAGCAGATGAGATACAAGACAAAACAGCAAGGATTGAAGAACTGCAAGCACAACAAGTGAATCTTACTCTTCTTCTTCTTCCTCGTCGGAGCTGAACGCGGAGAAGTCGAAGTCCGGCTCACGCCCGGCGCGAGAAGGTGGAGGAGTAGATTCCCTTGGCTGCTTGGCGGGAACCATGGTGGTGGTCTGAGACGATCTCGCTCCAGCTGCCGCCGCGGCATGAGAAGCGGCAGGAGCAGAAGCGGCGGTCCGGGTGGACCCCGCTCCAGTTGCCGCAGCAGCGTGAGGCGCTCCCGCGGCAACAGTACTTGCCGCGGTGGAGCGTGTCGCGCGGCGCGGCGACCGTCGACTCACCTGCCGCCTCGCTACATCCCCGACCTTGCGGAGACGCCTTCTTGGTGGAGATGGAGGCTCTGCTTGCGGCGAGCTATATGAGGATGAAGAAGAAGAGGAGTTGATCTCCAACGAGCCGCTCGTATCCTCGTCGGGCTCGCTCGACTCGACGTCACGCCCGGCAAGCTCTTTCTTGCCGGCAGGCTCCTCGCGCCCGGCAAGCTCTTTCTTGCCGGCAAGCTCCTCTCGCTCAGCACGGCTTGCCGCCTCTGCTGCCTCTGCCTCCTCCATGGTGAATCCGAACTCGCCCGCAGCTGCGGCTGCCGCTGCCTCTTCCAACCTGGTGGCGATGCGTTTCAGCTCCGCATTGGTGGTGTCGCGAGTGAGGCCATTCTTCTCGTCGGGGCGGATCGGCACTTCTACCAGGCCGTCAAAGAACTCCTGCACGACGTCGTCTGCAGGCTCTTGCCAAGTTGGGATGATTCCGTGCGAGTCGCACATCGGCATCATTGCCCGGATGCGATCGAGCACAGAATTGTTGCACAGCGGAACGACGCCCTGCGGCAACCTAAACACTTCGGGATGCTCGGGGTCGTACTTGAAGAGCTCCTGGAGCATCGCGTTGAGCTCCAGGACAGTGAAGTTGTAGTTGAGGCCCGGGCGCAGCCTCATGATATCCGCCGCATTCTTAAACTCCCAGGCGGGTCTCCTCCGTTCCTGCAAGGGGGCGATGCGGTGGCAAAGAAAATTTGCGCCAACGGCGCCTACAATAAGCTCGGCAAGCCTGAGGGGTTGGATCCGGGTGACGGCAATCTTCAGCCTGTCATCTTCCGGGGCCACGTCGCTCCAATCGCTGCCACGTACTGCTGGGGTTTGGCGCCGGGCGGTAAATGGTTGTGGGTTCTCCTCGACAACCCAGCACCAATCTGCTCTCCATTCCTCCCACTTGCCGCGGAACTCGCCCTCCAGATAAGGGTCCCTCTTACCGGTCCTTGAGATCCAGGCGATTCCGCCGGATAAAGGCTCTCCTCTCTCTACTCGGGGCATAAAGAAGTGGCGGAAAAGGGCTACGTTGGGATGGACTCCGACAAAGTTTTCGCAAAGATGTGCGAAAACTGCCATGGTCAGAACGGCATTGGGGGTGAAATCAAGGAGGCAGAACCCGTAGGTGTTCATGATGTCGTAGAAAAAGTCAGAGAAGGGCGGGCAGAGCCCGCAGTAGAAGAACACGGCAAAGAACGGATATCCACTTGGAGCCATTTTCCAAGCGGAGGCCGGGAGTACCTTCGTGCTCGGGTGCGCTCGCGTCTCCGTCGACCAGAAGAGGTAGTAGTACTCCCTCAGCTCCTTCGCGGCGAGCTTTTGGGGGGAAGATGGCCCGCTCCTTTCGCAACGCCACAAGCCGCTGCACCTCGGTCGACTTCACAGCCTTCCCCTTGTCGGCTTTCGGAGCCATGGCGGAAGTGGTGGAAGAGGTCGACGGCGTTGCTGGTGCTGGTGGCGATGGGGGGCAAGACGCTGCTCTCTTTTCAGCTTTGGGAAGATGGAGGAGCGGCGGAGGTTTTCGAGATTGGAATGGAAAGGGGCGTGTGGGCGCACTACCCCTGCTTCCCCTGCTTATAAAGGGGGAGAGGGCGGATGTTCCGCCTTTCCTAATAAAGAAACCACCCACGATCTCTCCCACGACGTCGCATTCGACGCGTGCCGTTCGGGGAGGGCGCGATGGATACGGAGAAAGATGCAGCGTGACCCAGGCCGCGCGTGCCCCTGCCCTGTTTTGGGCCTGGCCCAACAGCGCTCGGCACCGTGTATGGCCCAGGCCTGGGGGCTCCTGTCGGTGTACTAGAGTAGGGGTACCCTAGTATCCCGAACTTGTGCACGGGCAGTCGCAGCATCCCGCAGCAAGGCTTGTCGGGTGACCGCCAAGGTCCTCCGTGGTTCCTTTAGAGCCATTCAAGAACAAAGTATCCAAGCCGAAGAGACAAGACCCCGGCAAGAGGAGCTTGCCAGGAAGGCCAACCAAGGCATCTCAAGGAACTTGCCGCAATGCTCCACGCGTCCCGGCAAGGCCCGGTGAGCGACAAGCTACCGGACACGACAAGACAACGACCGCGGCAAGGCGCTTGCCGTGGCAAACTTTCACTCTGTACCTGCGCTCCAGCACATCCACCAACGTGTCGCTCTGGGACCCTTCCAGGCGTACGTGGCGGGAAACTATGCAGCCAGCGGTACACTGTGGCAAGCGACGCTGACAAGATTGCCATCGTGGCGAACGGTGGCGTCCCTGGCGGTCCCTTTTGCACTATTTGGGCGACACAGACGGGCATTTAATGCCCTTGTCCCCTGCCGTCAGGGTTAGGTATGATACACTGTAGTAGGCGGCGGTGCCAACTGCAACGCCTTTCCATTTTTGCCCTTTGTCTATGTTGCCACCTGTCGGTGACCCCTTGAGCATATAAAAGGAGGCCCATGCGCAACGTAGAGGGGGATCGGAAAAACAGAACACTCACGCTCAGTCTCGTTAGCTGCTGGTGTGTACTGTAGCACTCGGCGCTCTCGAGCAAGAACTCAATACAAACCACAAAGCAGGAGTAGGGTTTTATGCATCCGTGCGGCCCGAACCTGGGTAAACTGATCGCGTGCTCGTGTGCTTCGCCTCGATCTGCTCTTCGTGCGATCTCCGCCCCCTTGCCGAACCAAAAAGGGGCTCGCTACGCCGGTCCCATAGGTGTTCGTGGATTAGCAACCCTGACACCAACAGAAACAATATCCTTATTGCAGTCTATCTTAGCATTGATAGTATTCAAGAAGGTTCTACCAAATATAATGGGACAAAAGCTATCTTGAGGGGAACCAAGAACAAGAAAATCAGTAGGATATTTATCCTTCCCACACAAGACTTCAATGTCTCTAACAATCCCAATTGGCGAAATAGTATCTCTATTAGCAAGCTTAATGGTAACATCAATACCTTCTATTTCAGCTGGTGCAATACCATGCATAATTTCGTGGTATAAGGAAATAGGTATTGCACTGGCACTAGCACCCATATCACACAAGCCATGATAACAATGATCTCCTATTTTAACAGAAATAACAAGCAAGCCTACCACAGGTCTATGCTTATCCTTAGCACCCAATGTAGCAATGCTAGAAGTCTCATCACAGAAGTAAATAACATGCCCATCAATATTATCGACCAAGAGATCTTTAACCATAGCAACATTAGGTTCAACTTTAACTTTCTCAGGGGGTTCAGGTGTGTTAATATTACTTTTGTTGACCACAATTGAAGCTTTAGCATGATTCTTTATTCTTACAGGGAAAGGTGGTTTCTCAACATAAGCAGTAGGGACAATTGGATCATTATAAGTAATAGTCTTTTCTTCAACTTTAATAGGTGCAAATACTTTTACTTCAATGGGAGGATTATATTTAAACCACTTATCCTTAGGGAGATCAACATGAGTAGCAAAGGATTCACAGAAAGTAGCTACTATCTCAGAGTCAAGTCCGTATTTAGTGCTAAATTTACGGAAAACATCGGTATCCATAAAAGATTTAACACAATCAAACTTAGGTGTTATAACTAACTCTTTACCTTCGTCGAGATCCCAATCTTCAGAGTTGCATTTAATTCTCTCCCATAAATTCCATTTGTATTCAATAGTCATCATCATAAAGGAACCAATACAAGAAGTATCGAGCATGGAGCGATTGTTGTCAGAAAGCCGAGCATAAAAATTTTAAATAATCATTTCTCTTGAGAGCTCATGATTGGGGCATGAATATAACATTGACTTAAAACTCCCACAATCTTGAGCGATGATTTGTCCTTCGCAAGGCCAAAAATTATATATATAATTATGATCACGATGAACAAGATGCATAGGATAAAACTTCTGATGGAATTCCAATTTCAACCGTTTGTAGTCCCATGATCCCATATCATCACATAGCCTATACCATGTCAATGCATCTCCCTTCAAAGATAAAGGGAAGACCTTCTTCTTGATAACATCATCGGGCATACCTGCAAGCTTAAATAATCCACAAACTACATCCACATAGATTAAGTGTAAGTCAGGATGCAAT
The DNA here is from genome assembly GCA_034509565.1 of Triticum monococcum. NCBI lineage: Eukaryota > Viridiplantae > Streptophyta > Magnoliopsida > Poales > Poaceae > Triticum > Triticum monococcum. The sequence goes on along the minus strand of CM067841.1, from coordinate 552,817,976 downwards.
GTTCCATCTCTTGCAAAAGGATTAGCTAGCAGTTTCTCTATCATACCCAAAGGAATTTCAGAGTAAACATTTTCATTTTTAGTAGGTTGAGTAGGTTGAGGAGCAACTATTTGCTCTACCGGTCGGGGTGAAGATACCCCAAACAAGCCCCTTAAAGGACTACTTTCCATAGTAACAAGTGACAGTAAATTTCAGCACACTATATAAATTTATCTTTACCAAATTCCACCTACCAAAGGCGCTTCACTCCCCAGCAATGGCGCCAGAAAAGAGTCTTGATGACCCACAAGTATAGGGTATCTATCATAGTCCTTTTGATAAGTAAGAGTGTCGAACCCAACGAGGAGCAAAAGGAAATGATAAGCGGTTTTCAGCAAGGTATTCTCTGCAAGCACTGAACTTATCGGTAACAGATAGTTTTGTGATAAGGTAATTGGTAACGAGTAGCAAGTAATAAAAGTAAATAAGGTGCAGCAAGATGGCCCAATCCTTTTTGTAGCAAAGGACAAGCCTGGACAAACTCTTATATGATGTAAAGCGCTCCCGAGGACACATGGGGATTATCGTGAAGCTAGTTTTCATCACGATCATATGATCCGCGTTCGGTACTTTGATAATCCGATATGTGGGTGGACCGGTGCTTGGGTACTGTCCTTACTTGGACAAGCATCCCACTTATGATTAACCCCTATTGCAAGCATCTACAACTACAACAGAAGTATTAAGGTAAACCTAACCATATCATGAAACATATGGATCCAAATCAGCCCCTTACGAAGCAATGCATAAACTACTTATTACTTCCCAATGCCTCCCTCTAGGGCCAAACAATGGTGAAGTGTCATGTAGTCGACGTTCACATGACACCACTAGAGGGATGGCAACATACATCTCATCAAAATATCAAACGAATACCAGCTACTAATAGCAAGACTTCTCCCATGTCCTCAGGAACAAACGTAACTACTCACGAAGCATATTCATGTTCATAATCAGAGGGGTATTAATATGCATAATGGATCTGAACATATGATCTTCCACCAAGTAAACCAACTAGCATCAACTACAAGGGGTGATCAACACTACTAGCAACCCACAAGTACCAATCTGAGGTTTGGATACAAAGATTGGATACAAGAGATGAACTAGGGTTTGAGAGGAGATGGTGCTGGTGAAGATGTTGATGGAGATTGACCCCCTCCCGATGAGAGGATCGTTGGTGATGACGATGGTGATGATTTCCCCCTCCCAGTGGGAAGTTTCCCCGGCAGAACAGCTCCGCCAGAGCCCTAGATTGGTTCCGCCAAGGTTCCGCCTTGTGGCGGTGGAGTCTCGTCCCGAAAGCTTGCTTATGGTTTTCTCCTCGACTAAAGACTCCATATAGCAGAAGATGGGCATCGGAGGGCCACCAGGGGGCCCATGAGGTAGGGGCACTCCCAGGGGGGTAGGGCGCGCCCCCCACCCTCGTGGCTGGTGAGTGGCCCCCTCTGGTACTTCTTGCGCTCAGTATTTTATATATTCTGGAAGTAACCCCCGTGAAGTTTCAGGACTTTTGGAGCTGTGCAGAATAGGTCTCTAATATTTGCTCCTTTTCCAGCCCAGAATCCCAGCTGTCGGCATTCTCCCTCTTTATGTAAACCTTGTCAAATATGAGAGAATATGTATAAGAATTGTGACATAATGTGTAATAACAGCCCATAATGCAATAAATATCGATATAAAAGCATGATGCAAAATGCACGTATCAATATCCAACCAAGCATGGAATTTTTCCCTTTGCATGTGTTTTTGAATCCTATATCAGTTACTTGGCATTTAATCTCGTCAGTCCCTGGAAGAGCATATAGTAGGCAGATTTTCCCGAGTATGATCCGTCAGCAGACCACTTCCAACTAATAGAGTCTGGTGTGTCGGTCTGTCGATGCACACCTTGCAGTAGATTCCACAACCATATGTATTCACGAAGAACAAGAAGTGGAGGGTTGGGCTTGATGCATTGAATCCAGTTGTTGCCCGAGACGGCCATCTTGATCATGATCTATTTTTTTCGACTGTGAGCGAAGAGGTGTGGAGCAGTCTCCTTGAGGGTATAGCCATTAAGCCAAAGACTGTGGCAGAATTTGTATTTCTCCCCATTTCCAACATGGATGACAGTGCTTGCCTTAAAGAAATTCTATGAGAACTTGTCCGAAGGGATAGACAGTCCTTTCCACGGCCTGTCTATGAGTGTCGCTTGTTGCCATAGCCAACGAATGCGTAGGGCGATACTGCGAAGGAATAGGTTTTAAATTCCCAGTCCTCCGAACTCAAGTGGCCGACATACTAGGGACCATCTCACAAAGCATTTACCACGAGAAGCACTGCACTCGCCTGTCCAGAGGAAGGGTCTTCTAATTTTATCCACCATCTTATCAAGCCACTTTGGTTGTGCAATTGAGATCATCTTAAATGTGAGGAGAGCCAAGAGAACTACCCGAACCAGAGTGAGTCTGCCAGCAATATTGATCCAGCAAATCTTCCATCCTACACAAGTAGACCCAAATTTATCAATAATCGGATGGCAGTCGTTCTTGGTATGCTTTCTGTTAGTGAGTGGCATTCCAAGATATTTGCAGGGGAACTGTGCCAGTTGACAGCCCAGGGCTGCCTGGAGAGCTTGAAGATCGATTGATACGTCTCCAGCGTATCTATAATTTTTTATTGTTCCATGCTATATTATATCCTGTTTTGGACATTATTGGGCTTTATTATACACTTTTATATTATTTTTGGGACTAACCTATTAACCGGAGGCCGAGCCCAGAATTGTTGTTTTTTGCCTATTTCAGAGTTTCACAGAAAAAGAATATCAAACAAAGTCCAAATGGAATGAAACCTTCGGGAACGTGATTTCCGGAACGAATGTGATCTAGAGGACTTGGACCCTACGTCAAAACATCAACCAGGAAGGCATGAGGTAGGGGGTGCGCTTACCCCCCCCCCCCCGGCGCGCCCTCCACCCTCATGGGGCCCATGTTGCTCCATCGACGTACTTCTTCCTCCTATATACACATACGTGCCCCCAAACTACCAGATATGGAGCCAAAACCCTAATTCCACCGCCGTAACTTTCTGTATCCGTGAGATCCCATCTTTGGGCCTTTTCTAGAGCTCCGCCGGAGGGGGCATCGATCACGGAGGGCTTCTACATCAACACCATAGCCTCTCCGATGAAGTGTGAGTAGTTTACTTCAGACCTTGGGGTACATAGTTATTAGCTATATGGCTTCTTCTCTCTTTTTGGATCTCAATACAAAGTTCTCCCCTCTCTTGTGGAGATCTATTCGATGTAATCTTCTTTTGTGGTGTGTTTGTTGAGACCGATGAATTGTGGGTTTATGATCAAGTTTATCTATGAAAAATATTTGAATCTTCTCTGAATTCTTTAATGTATGATTGGTTATCTTTGCAAGTCTCTTCGAATTATCAGTTTGGTTTGGCCTACTAAATTGATCTTTCTTGCAATGGGAGAAGTGCTTAGCTTTGGTTCAATCTGGTGGTGTCCTTTCCCAGTGACAGTAGGGCAGCAAGGCACGTATTGTATTGTTGCCATCCAGGATAACAAGATGGGGTTTATATCATATTGCATAAGTTTATCCCTCTACATCATGTCATCTTGCTTAAAGCGTTACTCTGTTCTCTTGAACTTAATACTCTAGATGCATGCTGGATAGCGGTCGATGTGTGGAGTAATAGTAGTAGATGCTGGCAGGAGTTGGTCTACTTGTCTCGGACATGTTGCCTATATACATGATCATACCTAGATATTCTCATAACTATGCCCAATTATGCTCTTGAGAGAAGCCACTAGTGAAACCTATGGCCCCGGTGTCTATTTCCCATCATATTAATCTTCCGTCAGCAAGCTATTTCCTTTTCCGTTTATTTTGCTTTCTTTACTTTGCATCTTTATCATAAAAATACCAAAAATATTATCTTATCATATCTATCAGATCTCACTTTCGTATGTGACTGTGAAGGGATTGACAACCCCGTTATTGCGTTGGTTGCGAGGATTTTATTTGTTTGTGTAGGTGCAAGGAACTCGTGTGTGGCCTCCTACTAGATTGATACCTTGGTTCTCAAAACTAAGGGAAATACTTACGCTACTTTGCTGCATCACCCTTTCCTCTTCAAGGGAAAACCAATGCAGTGCTCAAGAGGTAGCAAGAAGGATTTCTGGCGCCGTTGCCGGGAAGATTCGCGCCAAGTCAAGTCAAGATTTGACTTCCGACAATGAGCCATTTCTGGCGCCGTTGCCGGGGAGTCTAGGCAAAAGTCAACATACCAAGTACCCATCACAAACCCTTATCTCGCGCGTTAGATTATTTGACATTTGCCTCTCGTTTTCCTCTCCCCCACTTCACCCTTGCCGTTTTATTCGCCCTCTCTCCGTCCTCCTTCTCTTTCTCTATTTGGCTCTTTTTGCCCGTCTCTTGTTTGCTTGTGTGTTGGATTGCTTTCTTGTCACGATGGCTCAAGATAATACCAAATTGTGTGACTTTACTAATACCAACAAAAATGATTTTATTAGCACTCCGATTGCTGCTCTTACCGATGTTGAATCTTGTGAAATTAATGCCGCTTTGTTGAATCTTGTCATGAAAGATCCGTTTTCCGGCCTTCCTAGCGAAGATGCCGCTATCCATCTAAACAACTTTGTTGATTTGTGTGATATGCAAAAGAAGAAAGATGTGGACAATGAGATTGTTAAATTAAAGCTATTTCCTTTTTCTCTTAGAGATCGTGCTTAAGCTTGGTTTTCGTCTTTTCCTAAAAATAGTATTGATTCATGGAATAAGTGCAAAGATGCTTTTATCTCTAAGTATTTTCCTCCCACTAAGATCATCTCTCTTATAAACAATATCATGAATTTTAAGCAACTTGGTCATGAACATGTTGCACAAGCTTGGGAGAGGATGAAATTAATGATATGTAATTGCCCTACACATGGTTTGAATTTGTGGATGATTATACAAAAATTTTATGCCGGATTGAATTTTGCTTCTAGAAATCTTTTCGATTCGGCCGCGGGAGGCACATTTATGGAAATCACTTTCGGAGAAGCTACTAAACTCCTAGGTAATATTATGGGTAATTATTCTCAATGGCACACTGAAAGATCTACTAATAAGAAAGTGCATGCGATAGAAGAAATTAATGTTTTGAGTGGAAAGATGGATGAACTTATGAAATTATTTGCTAATAAAAGTTTTTATTCTGATCCTAATGATATGCCTTTGTCTACTTTAATTGAGAATGATAAAGAATCTATGGATGTGAATTTTGTGGGTAGGAATAATTTTGGTAACAACGTGTATAGAGGAAACTTTAATCCTAGGTCTTATCCTAATAATTCCTATAATAATTATGGTAATTCCTACAAAAATTCTTATGGAAATTTTAATAATATAGCCTCTGATTATGAATCTAATATTAAAGAATTTATTCCTTCGCTAAAGAATTTCAATGCTTTGATTGAAGAAAAATTGCTTAAGATTGATGAGTTGGCTAGGAACGTTGATAGAATTTATCTTGATATTGATTCTTTGAAACTTAGATCTATTCCACCTAAGCATGATATCAATGAGACTCTAAAAGCCGTTATAATTTCCATTGATGAGTGCAAAGAAAGAACCGCTAGGATGCGTGCTAAGAAAGATTGTTTTGTGAAAGCGTGTTCTTCTAGTTTCCATGAAAATAAAGATGAAGATCTAAAACTTATTGATGTGTCCCCTATTAAATATTTGTTTTGCAATATGAATCTTGATAATTATGGGACTGAATATGTTCCACCTTTACCTGGAAGACGTTCCAAAAATTCAGAGTCTTTAGATCTTGATGCTAAAATTGTTAAAAGTGGGTTTGAAGAGGTCAAAACTTTAAATATCAATGAACCCTCTATTTTGGATTTCAAGGAATTTAATTATGATAATTGATCTTTGATAGATTGTATTTCCTTGTTACAATCCGTGATAAATTCTCCTCATGCTTATAGTCAAAATAAAGCCTTTACCAAACATATATTTGATGCTTTGATGCAATCTTATGAAGAAAAACTTGAGTTGGAAGTTTATATCCCTAGAAAACTTTATGATGAGTGGGAACCTACTATTAAAATTAAAATTAAAGATCATGAATGCTATGCTTTGTGTGATTTGGGTGCTAGTGTCTCCACGATTCCAAAGACTTTGTGTGATTTGCTAGGTTTCCGTGATTTTGATGATTGCTCTTTAATCTTGCACCTTGCGGATTCCACTATTAAGAAACCTATGGGAAGAATTAATGATGTTCTTATTGTTGCAAATAGGAATTATGTGCCCATAGATTTTATTGTTCTTGACATAGATTGCAATCCTTCATGTCCTATTATTCTTGGTAGACCTTTCCTTAGAACGATTGGTGCAATTATTGATATGAAGGAAGGGAATATTAGATTCCAATTTCCGTTAAGTAAAGGCATGGAACACTTCCCTAGAAAGAAAATAAATTTACCATATGAATCTATTATGAGAGCTACTTATGGATTGCCTACCAAAGATGACAATACCTAGATCTATCCTTGCTTTTATGCCTAGCTAGGGGCGTTAAATGATAGCGCTTGTTGGGAGGCAACCCAATTTTATTTTTATTCCTTGCTTTTTTATCCTGTTTAGTAATAAATAATTTATCTATCCTATGTTTTGGTTGTGTTTTTTGTATTTAATTAGTGTTTGTGCCAAGTAGAATCGTTGGGATGACTTGTGGAAAGTCTTTTTAATCTTGCTGTAAAAAACAGAAACTTTAGCGCTCACGAGAACTGCTGCCATTTTTATTTGGAAAGAGATATTTAGATAATTCTTTTTGAAGATGATTAATAGATTAATTCCTCACGTACATAAATTTATTTTAGAATTTTTGGGGTTCCAGAACTTGCATTAGCTACAGATTACTACAGACTGTTCTGTTTTTGACAGATTCTGTTTTTCGTGTGTTGTTTGCTTATTTTGATGAATCTATGGCTAGTAAAATAGTTTATAAACCATAGAGAAGTTGGAATACAGTAGGTTTAACACCAATATAAATAAAGAATGAGTTCATTACAGTACCTTGAAGTGGTGTTTTGTTTTCTTTCACTAATGGAGCTCACGAGATTTTCTACTTTAAGTTTTGTGTTGTGAAGTTTTCAAGTTTTGGGTAAAAGATTTGATGGATTATGGAACAAGGAGTGGCAAGAGACTAAGCTTGGGGATGCCCATGGCACCCCAAGATAATCTAAGGACACCTAAAAGCCCAAGCTTGGGGATGCCCCAGAAGGCATCCCCTCTTTCGTCTACTTACATCGGTAACTTTACTTGGAGCTATATTTTTATTTACCACATGATATGTGTTTTTCTTGGAGCGTATTGTATTATTTGAGTCTTTATTTGTTAGTTTTCCACAATCATACTTGCTGTACACACCTTTTGAGAGAGACACACATTATTCGGAAATTGTTAGAATACTCTATGTGCTTCACTTATATCTTTTGAGTTATATAGTTTTTGCTCTAGTGCTTCACTTATATCTTTTAGGGCATGGTGCTGGATTTGTTTTATAGAAACTATTGTTCTCTCATGCTTCACTAAGATTATTTTGAGAGTCCTACAAAACAGCGTGGTAATTTTCTTTAATTATGTTAGGCATTCAAGATTAATAAAAAATTCTTATGAGTGTGTTGAATACTACGAGAAGTTTGATACTTGATAATTGTTTTGAGATATGGAGATGGTGATATTAGAGTCATGCTAGTTGAGTAGTTTTGAATTTGAGAAATACTTGTGTTGAAGTTTGTGATTCCCGTGGCATGCACGTATGGTGAACCGTTATGTGATGAAGTCGGAGCATGATTTATTTATTGATTGTCTTCCTTATGAGTGGCGGTCGGGGACGAGCGATGGTCTTTTCCTACCAATCTATCCCCCTAGGAGCATGAGCATAATAGTTTGTTTCGATAACTAATAGATTTTTGCAATAAGTATGTGAGTTCTTTATGACTAATGTTGAGTCCATGGATTATATGCACTCTCACCCTTCCACCATTGCTAGCCTCTCTGATACCGCACACCTTTCGCCGGTATCATACACCCACCATATACCTTCCTCAAAACAGCCACCATACCTACCTATCATGGCATTTCCATAGCCATTCCGAGATATATTGCCATGCAACTTACCACCGTTCCGTTTACTATGACACGCTCCATCATTGTCATATTACTTTGCATGATCATGTAGTTGACATTGTATTTGTGGCAAAGCCACCGTTCATAATTCTTTCATACATGTTACTATTGATTCATTGCATATCCTGGTACACCGCCGGAGGCATTCACATAGAGTCATACTTTGTTCTAGTATCGAGTTGTAATCATTGAGTTGTAAGTAAATAAAGTGTGATGATCATCATTATTAGAGCATTGTCCCGAGTGAGGAAAGGATGATGGAGACTATGATTCCCCCACAAGTCGGGATGAGACTCCGGACGAAAAAAAGAGAGAAGAAAAAAGAGGCCATAAAAAAGAGAAAAGGCTCAAATAAAAAAAATAAAAAATGAGTGAAAAAGAGAGAAGGGGCAATGCTACTATCCTTTTACCACACTTGTGCTTCAAAGTAGCACTATGATCTTCATGATAGAGAGTGTCCTATGATTTCACTTCCATATACTAGTGGGAATTTTTCATTATAGAACTTGTCTTGTATATTCCAATGACGGGCTTCCTCAAAATGCCCTAGGTCTTCATGAGCAAGCGAGTTGGATGCACACCCACTTAGTTCTTTTTGTTGAGCTTTCATATACTTATAGCTCTAGTGCATCCGTTGCACGGCAATCCCTACTCACTCACATTGATATCTATTAATGAGCATCTCCATAGCCCGTTGATACGCCTAATTGATGTGAGACTATCTTCTCTCTTTTTGTCTTCTCCACAACCACCATTCTATTCCACATATAGTGCTATGTCCATGGCTCACACTCATGTATTGCGTGAAGATTGAAAAAGTTTGAGAACACCAAAAGTATGAAACAATTGCTTGGCTTGTCATCGGGGTTGTGCATGATTTAAATACTTTGTGTGGTGAAGATGGAGCATAGCCAGACTATATGATTTTGTAGAGATAACTTTCTTTGGCCATGTTATTTTGAAGAGACATAATTGCTTAGTTAGTATGTTTGAAGTATTATTATTTCTATGTCAATATTGAACTTTTGTCTTATATCTTTCGGATCTGGATATTCATACCACAATTAAGAGAATTACATTGAAATTATGCCAAGTAGCATTCCACATCAAAAAATTTGTTTTTATTATTTACCTACTCGAGGACGAGCAAGAATTAAGCTTGGGGATGCTTGATACGTCTCCAACGTATCTATAATTTTTTATTGTTCCATGCTATATTATATCCTGTTTTGGACATTATAGGGATTTCTTATACACTTTTATATTATTTTTGGACTAACCTATTAACCGGAGGCCCAGCCCAGAATTGCTGTTTTTTGCCTATTTCAGAGTTTCGCAGAAAAAGAATATCAAACGGAGTCCAAACGGAAAGAAACCTTCGGGAACGTTATTTTCGGAACGAACGTGATCCAGAGGACTTGGACCCTACGTCAAGACATCAACCAGGAAGGCACGAGGTAGGGGGGCACGCCTACCCCCCCCCCCCCCAGGTGCGTCCTCCACCCTCGTGGGGCCCACGTTGCTCCACCAACGTACTTCTTCCTCCTATATATACCTACGTACCCCAAACTACCAGATACGGAGCCAAAACCCTAATTCCACCGTCATAACTTTCTGTATCCATGAGATCCCATCTTGGGGCCTTTTCCGGAGCTCCGCCGAAGGGGGCATCGATCACGGAGGGCTTCTACATCAACACCATAGCCTCTCCGATGAAGTGTGAGTAGTTTACTTCAGACCTTCGGGTCCATGGTTATTAGCTAGATGGCTTCTTCTCTCTTTTTGGATCTCAATACAAAGTTCTCCCCCTCTCTTGTGGAGATCTATTCGATGTAATCTTCTTTTGCGGTGTGTTTGTTGAGACCGATGAATTGTGGGTTTATGATCAAGTTTATCTATGAACGATATTCGAATATTCTCTGAATTCTTTTATGTATGATTGGTTATCTTTGCAAGTCTCTTTGAATTATCAGTTTGGTTTGGCCTACTAGATTGATCTTTCTTGCAATGGGAGAAGTGCTTAGCTTTGGGTTCAATCTTGCGGTGTCCTTTGCCAGTGACAGTAGGGGCAACAAGGCATGTATTGTATTGTTGCCATCGAGGATAACAAGATGGGGTTTATATCATATTGCATGAGTTTATCCCTCTACATCATGTCATCTTGCTTAAAGCATTACTCTGTTCTCTTGAACTTAATACTCTAGATGCATGTTGGATAGCGGTCGATGTGTGGAGTAATAGTAGTAGATGCAGGCAGGAGTCGGTCTACTTGTCTCAGACGTGATGCCTATATACATGATCATACCTAGATATTCTCATAACTATGCTCAATTCTGTCAATTGCTCAACAGTAATTTGTTCACCCACCGTAATACTTATCTCTCGAGAGAAGCCACTAGTGAAACTTATGGCCCCGGGGTCTATTTTCCATCATATTAATCTTCCGTCAACAAGCTATTTCCTTTTCTGTTTATTTTGCTTTCTTTACTTTGCATCTTTATCATAAAAATACCAAAAATAGTATCTTATCATATCTATCAGATCTCACTTTCGTAAGTGACCGTGAAGGGATTGACAACCCCTTTATTGTGTTGGTTGCGAGGATTTTATTTGTTTGTGTAGGTGCGAGGGACTCGTGCGTGGCCTCCTACTGGATTGGTACCTTGGTTCTCAAAACTGAGGTAAATACTTACGCTATTTGCTGCGTCACCCTTTCCTCTTCAAGGGAAAACCAATGCAGTGCTCAAGAGGTAGCATAGATCCCTTCACACCTAATTGGGTAGAAACTACTTTTTTGGAAGTTTGTGTGTAGCCCAGTTGCAAGCCCAAAAAGCTTCATAATCTGGCTAGTTGCGTCCATGTCGTGGAGTTGTGGTTTTAGAAACACGGTTACATCGTATGCATAAAGGGAGGCTTTGAACTTAACTTGTTGTGGGCTTAGGGGTGATAGGATTTTGGCTCTGGGTGCATTGTCCACTATTCTTGGAAGGCAGTCCATGACAAGAACAAAGAGAAGGGGCGACAAAGGGTCCCCTTGCCTCAATCCTTTCCGGTGCAAAAGGTTATTTGAGAGCTCACCATTGACCAGGATTTTCGTGGAGCTTGTGCACAAGAGAGCAGCAATAGCATCAGTCCAAGCAGATCCAAACCCTCTGATAATTGCAACAATTGCAGGAGGAACTATTAGGATTTTTTTGGAAATGGAGGCGTACTCCCGGTGAAAGTGCGTTATATCGACTAGAGGGGGGGTGAATAGGTGATTTTTATGAAAGTCTTCAAAACGTGGAAGTTATGAAGACAAACAGAATGGACAAGCCTATCACTATGGAGTGGAAGTTAGATTACACAAGGCAAGCCGTGGTCAAGTATACAATATAGTGAAAGCACAGTGACAAACAGCTTCAGTGTAATAAGGATCAGGTAGGAAGAAGTTATGAAGCCAAACAAATCATATAGTCAAGTTGTGAAGACAGAAGATAAAGCAAGCATGCAATGACTTCACAATGTGTAATGGTAAGTAAAGGGAGGTGAAGATGAAACCAGTGACACGCTGAAGACAATGATTTGTTGGACCAGTTCCAGTTGCTGTGACAACTGTACGTCTGGTTGGAGCGGCTAGGTATTTAAACCAAAGGACACACAGTCCCGGACACCCAGTCCTGAACACGCAGCTCAGGACACCCAGTCCTCACCGTTTTCTCCTTGAGCTAAGGTCACACAGACCTCGCCCAATCACTTTGGTAAGACTTCAAGGTAGACTCCCAAACCTTCATAGACTTCGTTCACCGGCAATCCACAATTTCTCTTGGATGCTCAGAACGCGACGCCTAACCGGCTGGAGGATGCACAGTCCTCAAGTGTAATAAGTCTTCAGATCGCTCAGACAAGAAGACTTAAGTGATGCCCAATTACTCTGGCTCTGGGTAGTTAGGGCTTTTCTCCTTGCTAGGGATTTTCTCTCAAAGGCTTCGAGGTGGGTTGCTCTCAAACGACAAAAGCCGTGCACTGAAATCTGAGCAGCCAACCGTTAATGGTTGTAGGGGTGGACTATTTATAGCCACTTGGCAACCCGACCTGATTTGTCCGAAATGACCCTGGGTCACTAAGGAACTGACACGTGTACCAACGGTCAGATTTCAAACTCACACGGCAACTTTACTTGGGCTACAATCAAAGCTGACTTGTCCGTCTCTGGACAAGATTTGCTCTCATAGTCTTCGCTCGAAGACATAGGATTTGAATTAGGCATCACTTCAGTCATCCTGACTGGTTCTCTTGGACCCCACTTAACAGTACGGTGGTTCCTATGACACAACATGAATGAAGTAAAACTACGAAGGATCTAAGTCTTCGAGTTCCATAAGCTTCATAGGGAGTCTTCACATGTCATTGTCTTCAACATGAATATCTTCATAAACCACCATTGTCTTCAATGTCTTCGTACATTTTTAGGGGTCATCTCTGGTAGCTAAACCGAATCAATGAGGGACTTCTACCTGTGTTATCCTGCAATTCTCACAAACACATTAGTCCCTCAACTAGGTTTGTCGTCAATACTCCAAAACCAACTAGGGGTGGCACTAGATGCACTTACAATCTCCCCCTTTTTGGTGATTGATGACAAACTAGTTGAAGTTTTCAAGGGGAATATAATTTGTGAAATTGTAAAGGAATTGTCTTCATAAGCTGCAAGGGCTCCCCCTGAAGATGTGCATATAAGTAATTTGCTTCTGGAACGCAAATGCACATGGCAGGTTGTACTTGTGGAAATCCACTTCAACTTATGATGACAATCCACCATGCATGTAAAAGTATATGAAGAGAATGACGTGCATAATGAAAAATGGACGTCTGCGAAATGATATAAGTGCGGAAATTATCGTCGTACATGCGGAATTTATCTTCGCAAAAACATAGTGGCAAACAAGTAGCAGACGACCATCAAGTTTAAGTGTTACAACTCAAAGAACCAAATGTAGCAAAATGAGAGTTGTAAGCACGAAGCAAAATGTAGCAAAATATAAAGCACCCGCCCATATTATTGACCCGCTTGAAGACTATAAACATCATATGCTTCTCCCCCTTTTGTCAGTGATGACCAAAAAGGTTTGAAGACATAGAGTTTACTACGCGTTCCCAGGCGCAGCAGGGTCGGTGGAGGCATTTGGTGGTGCTGAAGAGCTTGGTGCAGGGTCGACACGCGCTGAAGAAGGTGGTGGTGATGTAGCGTCGTCGTCTTCCTCAATTATTCTTCCAGTCACGGTGGCAGTAGAGGAAGAGAACTCTGAATCTTCAAGGGACGGAGTTCCGTGCAGCACAGCTCTTCTGGGGGTGTGGAGTCAAACTTGAATCTCTCGCTGAAGCCATCCTCTTGAAGTTCAGCTTCAGTACACATCATGGTGAGGCCTTTCCAAGTGCGGCGACAGGTTTCATGAGCGACGAATGCATTGTTGGTGGCCAGATTTCTGATGCGATTGACGTCTTGCATGATACTTCTCATCTGCCTTTTGAGCCAGTCGTGATGCCTATCTTGCTTTTGGTGAAGAGCCACAAGAAGTTCTCGGTCATTGAGTGAACGGGCATGTTTCTTGGGTCTCTGTGCAGCTGTGCTGTCAGTGGCTTTAGTTGATGCAGGGGCATGTGTGGTGCCAGCCATTGGATACACTCTTGAGATGGCTTCAACACCTTCATCATTCTGAGTGAAGCTCTGGTGTTCTGCATTCTGAAGACTTAATGGTTGCTTGGCAGGCTCAGGATATATAGCTTCAGCAGAGGTGTCCATATCAGGTAAGAAGATTCTATGGTTGCGGGCAGAGGGCTGATAGGAAATAGCAGAGTGTAGCTTGATTAGCCTCATAACCCAAGGAGCATAAATCTTCAAACCAAAGATATCCGAGCCAGACGCTGCAAGTTGGCATATAAAGAGATCCTGTGCGTTGAAGCATTTGCCATGCAGGATGCAGAAGATGAGAGTCTTCATGGCACCTTCAACCTTGGCATATGGAGAGTGCCCCTTAATGGGCCAGAGAGTCCGCCTGACAATGTGATATATAGTTCTGGGCAGGTACTCTAAGTCTTCAACGAAGAACTCAGTTGGATAAGGTGCATCAAGAGGCAATGGCTTCATCATTGAGAGCATCTGACTCATATTTGGCTCAGGTCGCTAGAATATGCTCTCAATTGATTCAGCATGGAGTTGGCAGCCTTCTTCGAAGAGTTCTCCAGGAGTGGATAGGCCGGTAAGCTCAATGATATCGAATGCATTGGTTTCATGATGGACATTGCCGGTCATCCACTCCACGACCCAAGTCTTCGGATCTCTGTTGTAGCCTTTGATATGCAGTGTGGCATAGAACTGGAGCAGAAGCTCTTCATTCCAGTGCTCTTCATCGGTGATAAACGGTAGCAGACCCACTTGCTTGAAGCAATCCAGTGCTTCTTCCAGACCAGGCAGACCAGCAACAGCTTCAACCACAAGGCGCTGGTGAGGAAAGATGCGGCCTTGGTTGTATAGGATGTATGAATAGTAGCTGCGCTGTGGGTAGCTCCAGAACCTATCTGATACAATCCGTTCCCTTGAATAAGGGTTCGTGGAGCTGTTGAAGAACGTGTTATCTGCCCTGAAGCTATTGACATTAAAGGAGCCAGGAGCTGATGCAGGACCTGGGAACCTTGGCAGTCGTGGGATCGGCTTCTGGACCTGGGGCCTGTGCGCAACATGATAGTTGAACTATGGACCGGTAGCAGACTCAGGCACGGAAGGTTCAGATGCAGTAGCTTCAGTGTCTCTTGAAGCTGTTGGTTGGTCGGGCTCCACAATTGCTTCAGTGTTGGTTGTGGCAGTCGCAATGTTTTCAGCCTCAACACGTGTAGTGAGAGGGACGGATTTAGGTGCGTTCTCCTTGAGAACTTCTTCTTGTTGGTTCAGGGGAGAAGGAGCTTGAGGTTCTTCTTCATGCTCTTCGGCTGATGCAGCCAGAATGTCGTCAGCAGCCTGAGCCCTTGGCCCTTTGCGAAGCCTACGGAATGTAGGTGACGCCGGTGGAGTTGCAGTGGGCTGGGGCTCATTCCCTTCCTCCTGCGGGCGATCTGCCCACGATGCATCTTGGGTGATTGGTGTCAATGGACGACCAATGCTGATCATTTCGCTTGTCTGAAGCTGAGGAAGGGTTGCATCACCTTGTACTTTGTCTTGGAGACCAATGTCTTCAGCAGCGTTGGGGTCGGCTGCTGGAATGTCTTCAGCGTGCGGAGCCTCTGTGAAAGTAGGCTCATGCACGGTCATGTGACGATCTTCGTCAGGATAGCGGACGGAGAGGGGTTCGACTATCAAGGGCTCTGTGGGAGCAGCCCGAGATTTCTTGATCTTGCGCTTCTTGATGGTGGGGTCAGAAGGAGAGGCTTCAGGGTGTTTCCTCTTCTGAGCTTCAGCTTCGGCTGTCCGTGTCTTCTTGAGCTCTGAAGCGGTTGACCGGTGCTTTGGCTTCGAGCCAGTCTTAGCAGTGGGGAAGACAGTCGAAACAGCCTCTTGCCTTGGTGCCTCTTATTCAGCCACAGCGGGCTTCTTCTTTTTCTTCGCGGCCATCCTGGGGTCGATGTCGGGACGCCCAAGTGCCTTGCGCTTCTTGGCCTCATTGTAGGCCTGCACACAGCGATCAGCCAAAGTCTTCATTCGCTCCCGCGAACCCTGAGCTTCTGCACGTTTCTTCAAAAAGTTTTCCTTCAACCCGTGCAACATGATCTTGAAGTCCTTGACTTCTTGGACGCTGAGCTTGGCCATATTCTGCTCGAACTGAGCCTTTTCAAAATCAATCTTCTGCTTCAGTTCAACAATGCGCTGGGCAATTGCAAGTTCTGAAGCAATAGCGCCTTGGAAGGCGACGCTGAGGCCAATGGGCAGCTGCAGATCATCGAAGCTGATATTGGGTGTATCAAACCACTCATCGATGAAGTTGTGGAGGATTGCTACATCAAACAGAGGCAGGTTGTTGAAGATTTCAGCCTCCTCCTTTCTCTTGATGAGCTGCTCAAGAGCGTCATTGCCAAGATCTTCGTCACTGGACAGATCAATGGTCTCGCTGCACAGAATGGCAGCAGCTGTGAGCTCTTTGCCAGTGTGTGGCTGAGGCTTCTTGGCTTCTTGGGGCTTGGAGACTCGTGATAAGTCTTCATACTGCACACTTGCTTCAGGAGGTGCAGTTGCCAATGGCTTCGCTCTGGAGATTTTGGGAGAAGCGGCTGGCTTTGAAGCTTTTGGCTTCTTCGTCTGCTTCGGCTTCGGTGCAACAGGAGCGTCATCAGACTCAGTGTCTGCTGGAGGGTCGTTCACGGCAGTCCCTTGGACTAGAATGCGAGTGATGAGGCCTGCGAGATTGGCATACGGCCCGATGATATTGGGATCGGCGTCGCGTGTGCCATCCGCCCTTGGTTCAGAGGGACCAGGGTTGAAGTCCAACCCCAGCTTCTTCTTGTTTTGCTTCGCAGAGTTCTGAGCAAATTGGAAGTTGCGCTTGAGCAGATTGTCATCGCGACACCAAAGAAGTGATGACGGATGTGCTTCAGCTGGCTGTGGTCCTCTGACCATGCATGGATAGATGCCTTGAGCAATGGCTTCGTCTCTGGACCGGGGTATGAGATTTTTGTATAATACGTCGCCCCACGGTCTCTTGATGGCGCACTTTTCTGCATATTCCTGAGTGACGAAGCGGTATTGGAACCACTGCTCTGCCCAATATCTTCGAATCCATTGGATTCGTGTCTTGCACTGACCATAGCTCTCTTCAGGATCAGTTTTGTACATTTCTGCCAATTCATCAGGCAGATCTTTGGACGTTTCACCACATCTCTGTCTGCCTCCCTTCCTGGCTGCTGTTTCTGAAGCCATGAATCTTAACTTGGAAGGCTTCAAAATGTTCAAAGGCTTCAAAGGTTTTCTTTTGCTGGACCAACAGGAACTGGCTTCAGGAGAATTGATGTGACGCTGTAAGAACTCTGCAAATGAATGCAGACTATGAGAACCAAAAGATTCTCCCACGGACATGTACCTGTGATAGCATTAAGGTGCGAGGGAAGGGGAAGAGGTCATATGCATTCTCAGAAGATTTTGAAGATAAATCAGTTTAGAAGATATTGACCTCATCATGCGAAGACATTCACTTATAGAAAAGAAGTTGGTTCCAGATTTGTACGTACCCACAGATCAGTACAAGTGAGGAATCTAACTACTTCATGATGCACAAGTGAATATTCTAGGCAGGTTATCAGATGCGGATTGAGAGAGATGTAACTTGTGAGAGCAGAAACTTCTTATGGCAGTAGGTGACTGAACTATAGGATCAAAAGAGGCTGTAAAAAGAGGTTTTATTTACCACACTTAGAACTGCTAGACGGAGTGGGAGATGAGGCCGAGCAGTTCGATCCTCCATGCCCTAACTTGGCGACGGAAGACACCTACGGCGACGGCGGAGAGAGTGATGTCCGCGGTCGGCGTGAAAACGGCGTCGGAGAGGTTGCGGCAGTGAAGCGCTTCGTCGCCGGCGTCGTCGAGAGCTAGCGGTGGCGCTAGGGTTCGTGCGTGGGTGGAAGAAGAGATAATGACCGCAGTGAATCGTGTATTTATAGGGATAGAGGCGGCACTGCACTATTACTCAGGTGCCCCTGGCGATTCGCATCTGAACAGCACGTGGCCATCATGCGGTATTTTGGGGGCAGTTCCACATCCCACGCATGCCTTGATTGTCGGGTGTCGTTCCTACTTCTCCGGATTTCTTGTTGATGAAATAACATTGAAAACGGTTTTAAAGTTTGTCTCTGTGTCTTCTGCTGACTAGGATGCAGTGAAGACATTCGACAGTTTCCATAGAATGCATACGACTTGGAGAGATAGAGTTTGAGGTAGGAAGCATGGAGAGGTTAGGGTCCGATCACATTCACTTAGTTCAAAAGATTCAAACAAGAAGACATAGCTATAAGTGAATGCTGTAGAGGATAGAACACCAGTATACATATATATATATATATATATATATATAATTAACGCAGTGAAGATAATCATGAAGACAAATTGAGATTGAAGCCAAACCAAATGTGAAGACATAGCAAATGTAACGCCATGAGTGAAACACTTCAAGCAGGAAATTTGGTGGTGGCGTTACCCACCGTATAGGAAGTATTAGACCCAGACACGGCGCACAATTATCGTGGTGCTCCGAAGTCAAATTCTATGTTAATGTATTCACACTTAGAATGTACGTCTTCATTGATTGAAGATATACGTTACTGCGTGTGTTGCACATCTAAGTCATCAACATGCATAAGTTTAGGATGTGTGCCTGATCACAGGACATTTGAGGATTCCAAGATATTTAGCTCACACCATAACTTGCAAAACCTCTTCTCATGCAAGGGCTTGGTGAAGATATCTGCCAATTGCTCTTCAGTGTTGACGTGTATGATATCAATATCTTCCTTCGCAACATGATCTCTGAGAAAATGATGACGAATTTCAATGTGCTTTGTCTTCGAGTGCTGAACTGGGTTGTTGGCGATCTTGATGGCGCTTTCGTTGTCGCAGTAAAGTGGCACTTGCTTCAGATGAATGCCATAATCCTTGAGGGTTTGCTTCATCCATAGAAGTTGAGCGCAGCAGGATCCAGCAGCAATGTATTTAGATTCAGCAGTGGAGAGAGATACACAGTTCTGCTTCTTTGAAGACCAACATACAAGCGATCGGCACAGAAAGTGACATGTGCCTGATGTGGACTTCTGATCAACCTTGTCACCAGCGTAATCAGCATTCGAAAATCCAACCAGATCAAACTCTAAGCCCTTTGGATACCATAACCCTAGAGTTGGGGTGTGAGCCAAATATCGAAGAATTCGCTTCACAGCTAAGTGATGCGACTCCTTTGGTGCCGCTTGGAATCGAGCACACATGCAAACACTAAGCATAATATCTGGCCTAGATGCACATAAGTAAAGCAAAGAACCAATCATGGAGTGGTACACCTTTTGATCGAACTCTTTACCATTGTCGTCAGGACCCAGATGATGCTTGGCTGGCATTGGTGTTGTGAAACCTTTGCAGTCTTGCATACCGAACTTCTTCAGGCAATCTTTGAGATACTTCTCTTGAGATATGAAGATGCCATTGCGTTGTTGCCGTATCTGAAGACCAAGGAAGAATTTCAGCTCCCCCATCATAGACATCTGATATTGCTCTTGCATCATATATCCGAACTCCTCACTGTACTTCCGATTGGTGCAGCCGAAGATAATGTCATCCACATATATTTGGCACACAAACAGTTCACCATCATATGTCTTCGTGAAGAGAGTGGGATCTAGGGAACCAGGTATGAAGCCTTTGCTCTTCAGGAAGTATTTGAGTGTATCATACCGGGCCCGAGGGGCTTGTTTGAGGCCATATAGTGCCTTATTGAGCTTGTAAACCATGTCAGGATGTTTTGGATCTTCAAACCCAGGTGGTTGTGCAACATACACTTCTTCTTCAATTTTGCCATTGAGAAAGGCACTCTTCACATCCATTTGATACAGAATTATGTTGTGATGATTTGCATAGGCCAGCAGTATACGGATGGCTTCAAGTCTGGCCACAGGAGCAAATGTTTCATCGAAGTCAATGCCTTCCACTTGAGTATATCCTTGAGCAACGAGACGAGCCTTGTTTCTGACGACTTGACCATGCTCATCTTGCTTGTTGCGGTATATCCATTTGGTGCCTATTATGTTATGCTTCCCTGGATCAGGACGCTTAACCAACTCCCATACATTGTTCAGCTCAAACTGTTGAAGCTCTTCTTGCATAGCTTGAATCCACTCAGGTTCCATAAAAGCTTCTTCAACTTTCTTGGGTTCTGTGATTGAAACGAATGCGAAGTGTCCGCAGAAATTTGCCAGTTGAGTTGCCCTTGAACGAGTCAGTGGACCAAGTGCATTGATGCTATCAATTATTCTGTCAATCTGCACTTCATTGGCAACACGAGGATGTATGGGTCGAAGAGTTTGCTCTTGCTGATCTATGTTGTCATGGGGAGGAATCTCTTCAGGCTGAGCTTTGTCTTCGTGTGGATCAGGTGCTGAGATGATAAGTTCTACTTCAGGATGAGCTTCAGAAGGTATAATTTCTCCAGTTCCCATTAGCTTGATTGATTTACTGGCTGGAACTTCATCTAGCACATCTGGCAGTTGCTCTCTTTGTGACCCATTGGTCTCATCGAACCGCACATCCACTGTTTCAACCACTTTGTAGTGAAAGAGATTGAAGACTCTGTAGGAGTGCGAATCCTTTCCATATCCAAGCATAAAGCCCTCATGTGCTTTTCGAGCAAATTTTGAGGTGTGGTGAGGGTCCTTGATCCAGCATCTTGAGCCAAATACTCTGAAGTAACTGACATTTGGCTTCTTGCCAGTTAGAAGTTCATAAGATGTCTTGTTCAGAAGCTTGTGAAGATAGACACGGTTGATTGTATGGCATGCAGTGTCAATGGCTTCAGTCCAGAATTTTCTTGGAGTCTTGTACTCATCTAGCATTGTTCTGGCCATCTCAATGAGTGTTCTGTTCTTGCGTTCGACGATGCCATTCTGCTGTGGCGTGTACAGAGCTGAGAATTCATGAGTGATGCCCAATGTATCAAGATATGTGTCAAGGCCAGTGTTCTTGAATTCAGTGCCATTGTCATTTCTGATGTGCTTTATATTGGCGCCATAATTGTTCATAGCCCGATTTGCGAAGCGTCTGAAGACATCCTGCACTTCAGTCTTGTAAAGGATTATGTGTACCCAAGTATATCTAGAGTAATCATCAACAATGACAAAGCCGTAGAGGCAAGCAGTAGTGGAAAAAGTTGAGTAGTGAGTGGGACCAAAGAGATCCATGTGAAGCAGTTCGAAGGGTTGAGTAGTGGTTATGATTGTCTTCGAAGGATGTTTTTCCCTTGTCATCTTCCCTGCTTTACAGGCACCGCATAAGTGATCTTTCTTGAACTTGACGCCCTCGATGCCTATGACATGCTTCTTCTTCGCAAGGGTGTGGAGGTTCCTCATGCCAGCATGCCCAAGCCTCCGATGCCAAAGCCAACATTCTGAAGCCTTTGCGAGAAGACATACTGCAAGCTGTGGCCCTGCTGAGAAATCTACCACGTACAAATCATCTTTCCGATACCCTTCAAACACTAGAGACTTGTCAGATTCCATTAGTACTAGGCGACGATATTTTCCAAATATTACAATCATGTTCAAATCGCAAAGCATTGAGACAGACATTAAGTTGAAGCCAAGGGATTCAACAAACATGACTTTATCCATGTGTTGATCCTTTGAGATTGCAACTCTACCTAGACCCAATACCTTACTTTTACCAGTGTCAGCAAATGTGATGTGGCTCTTGTCAGATGGACGTAAGGTTGAGTCCATAAAGAGACTTCTTTTGCCAGTCATGTGATTTGTACACCCACTGTCAATAATCCATTCTGATGACTCTCAAGTCGCTGGTGTCGTACCCTACAGTGCAGTTAGGGGGATAGGCTTCACGAAGAGTATTGTGAAGCAAAAACATTTGACGAACCAGTGGGTTATGAAAACTTAGATCCAAGTTAGGACAAGTAGGGAGAGTAGCATGTGATTTAGGTACGAAATACATAGTGATGCCATTCGGGCATTTGATCTTGCGCCCCACAAGATTTGTAAGGTCCCCAGCAATAGCGTCAGAAGATTTTGGTTTTCTGCTGGAGACCTTTCCCTGCAAAAGAGAGTTAAGCTTTCTTAACCACCCACATCTTCAAGGGTGGCTTAGAATCAATAAGTCTAAGTGCAGCATCTGAGAATTTTGGCTTAGGAGCCCTGACAAACAGTCTAGCAGGCGGGCAATAGTACTCATAAGAATAGGTAGAATAGTTCTTGGTCATATGAGCATGACGGTTTGAAGAACCGCTCTCATATGCCTGAGCATGGTTTCCTTGCAAAACATTTGCATTAGTGCGACTCAGGTGAGTCCTCTGCCTGTATGAAGCCTTTGGACCATATGAAGCCTTTGGTCTGAGGTTTGTCTTCTTCATGTGAGGTGTCATGAGGACATTCACAGGAAGATTCTCCAGACACATTTTTGGAACCCAGATCTTCTTCATAGGCGGTCCATTCCTGCAGTTAGTACCAATGTACCTGGCAAATACTTCACCATTCTGATTTTTAAATAGTTTATAGTTTGCATCAAAGGATTCATCAATGATAATCGGATCAGCACAAGTGAAGCCAGATAGATTGGATGGATCTGCTGAGGATTCCTTTGCAGCAGCCCATGTGGTTTTGGGGTACTGCTCAGGTTTCCAGTAAGATCCATCTGCATTAATTTTCCTCACGAACCCAACACCCTCTTTCCTAGGGTTTCGGTTCAGAATCTGCTTCTTGAGGACATCACATAATGTCTGATG
Organism: Triticum monococcum; assembly: GCA_034509565.1. Classification (NCBI taxonomy): domain Eukaryota; kingdom Viridiplantae; phylum Streptophyta; class Magnoliopsida; order Poales; family Poaceae; genus Triticum; species Triticum monococcum. The sequence continues at coordinate 552,795,286 of CM067841.1, read as the reverse complement.
TCCTTTAAGACTTTTGTACATCCCTGTTTCAAGCAATGTCTTCAACCTAGCATTCTCATTAGCAATAGCAGTGGTATCCTCAGCAGAGGGGTTAGTTACCACTTCAACAGTTGAAGATATTGCAACAGCAGTAGCAGTGGAACATTCAGCAACAGAAGTAGCATTATCACGCTCAATGCATTTAAGGCATGGTGGTTCAAATCCTTCCTGAGCAGAACTGATTTGTTCAGCTCGAAGTGACTCGTTTTGCTTTTGAAGATCTTCATGATCCGCTCTCAACTTCTCAAGATCTTGCTTCTTTTGAAGATAATCATAGGAAAGCTTTTCATGAGTAGTTGAGAGAGTCTCAAGACGATCTTCGAGTTCCTGATACTTAACATGAAGATTTTTTATGTCTTCAATTAAGGATTCGGAACAAGTCATTTCAGCACCCAACAGATCATCGCTTCTGTCTAACAGTTTTTGAATATGTTCCATGGCATTTTGTTGTTCAGTTGCAATTTTAGCAAGTGTTTTGTAGCTGGGTTTTGAATCACAATCAGAGTCATCGTCACTAGATGTTTGATAGTGAGTAGTGTGTGTGTTTACCTTGGCACCGCGTGCCATGAAGTAGTGGGTAGGAGTAGAGTCGTCCTTGTCATTTGCATCGGTGTTGGTGATGAAGTCATTGTCTTCAGTGTTGAAGATGGACTTGGCGACGTAGGCTGTAGCCAGACTCGCAATGCCAGAATCAGACTCCTCCTCAGACTCCACCTCTACCTCCTCAGAAGCGGACTCCTCCTCTGAATCCATTTCCTTGCCAACAAACGCACGAGTCTTGCCAGTTGAGCTCTTCTTGTGTGATGAAGACTTGGAGGAAGACTTGGAAGAAGACTTTGAGTATTTCTTCTTCTTGTCGTCGGAGTCATATTCCTTGCTCTTCTTCTTCTTTCTGCTCCCATTGTCCCACTGTGGACACTCAGAGATGAAGTGTCCAGTTTTCTTGCACTTGTGACATGTTTTCTTCTTGTAGTCATGAGCAGATGCTTCATCATTCCTTGAGCTTGATCGTGAAGACTTTCTGAAGCCTTTCTTCTTGGTGAATTTCTGGAACTTCTTCACTAGCATTGCAAGTTCCCGTCCAATGTCTTCAGGATCATCAGAACAGCTGTCAGATTCATCTTGAGATGAGGACACCGCTTTTGCCTTCAAGGCACGAGTTCGCCCATAGTTTGGACCGTAGATATCTCTTTTCTCAGAAAGCTGAAACTCATGTGTGTTGAGCCTCTCAAGTATGTCAGACGGATCGAGTGTCTTGAAATCTGGACGTTCTTGAATCATCAGGGCTAGGATGTCAAACGAACTGTCAAGTGATCTCAGCAGCGTCTTGACGATTTCATGTTTGGTGATCTCAGTGGCGCCGAGGGCTTGAAGCTCATTTGTGATGTCAGTGAGCCGGTCAAATGTGTGTTGGACATTCTCATTGTCATTTCGCTTGAAGCGGTTGAAGAGATTGCGAAGAACGCTGATTCTCTGATCTCTCTGGGTTGAGATGCCTTCATTGACTTTGGAGAGCCAGTCCCAGACCAGCTTGGATGTCTTCAAGGCACTCACACGGCCGTACTGTCCCTTGGTCAGATGACCACAGATGATATTCTTGGCAGTAGAGTCCAGTTGAGTGAACTTCTTGACATCAGCAGCAGTGACACCTTCTCTACCCTTGGGAACACCGTTTTCGACGACATACCATAGGTCGACGTTAATGGCTTCAAGATGCATGCGCATCTTATTCTTCCAGTAGGGATATTCAGTTCCATCAAAGACGGGGCACGCAGCGGAGACTTTAATTATCCCTGCAGTCGACATAGCTAAAACTCCAGGTGGTTAAACCGAATCACACAGAATAAGGGAGCACCTTGCTCTGATACCAATTGAAAGTGCGTTATATCGACTAGAGGGGGTGAATAGGCGATTTTTATGAAAGTCTTCAAAACGTGGAAGTTATGAAGACAAATAGAATGGACAAGCCTATCACTATGCAGCGGAAGTTAGATTACACAAGGCAAGCCGTGGTCAAGTATACAATATAGTGAAAGCACAGTGACAAACAGCTTCAGTGTAATAAGGATCAGGTAGGAAGAAGTTATGAAGCCAAACAAATCATACAGTCAAGTTGTGAAGACAGAAGATAAAGCAAGCATGCAATGACTTCACAATGTGTAATGGTAAGTAAAGGGAGGTGAAGATGAAACCAGTGACACGCTGAAGACAATGATTTGTTGGACCAGTTCCAGTTGCTGTGACAACTGTACGTCTGGTTGGAGCGGCTAGGTATTTAAACCAAAGGACACACAGTCCCGGACACCCAGTGCTGAACACGCATCTCAGGACACCCAGTCCTCACCGTTTTCTCCTTGAGCTAAGGTCACACAGACCTTGCCCAATCACTCTGGTAAGTCTTCAAGGTAGACTCCCAAACCTTCACAGACTTCGTTCACCGGTAATCCACAATTTCTCTTGGATGCTCAGAACGCGACGCCTAACCGGCTGGAGGATGCACAGTCCTCAAGTGTAATAAGTCTTCAGATCACTCAGACAAGAAGACTTAAGTGATGCCCAATTACTCTGGCTCTGGGTGGTTAGGGCTTTTCTCCTCGCTAGGGATTTTCTCTCAAAGGCTTCGAGGTGGGTTGCTCCCAAACGACAAAAGTCGTGCACTGAAATCTGAGCAGCCAACCGTTAATGGTTGTAGAGGTGGACTATTTATAGCCACTTGGCAACCCGACCTGATTTGTCCGAAATGACCCTGGGTCACTAAGGAACTGACACGTGTACCAACGGTCAGATTTCAAACTCACACGGCAACTTTACTTGGGCTACAAGCAAAGCTGACTTGTCCGTCTCTGGACAAGATTTGCTCTCATAGTCTTCGCTCGAAGACATAGGATTTGAGTTAGGCATCACTTCAGTCATCTTGACTTGTTCTCTTGGACCCCACTTAACAGTACGGTGGTTCCTATGACACAACATGAATGAAGTAAAACTACGAAGGATCTAAGTCTTCGAGTTCCATAAGCTTCATAGGGAGTCTTCACATGTCATTTTCTTCAACATGAATATCTTCATAAACCACCATTGTCTTCAATGTCTTCGTACATTTTTAGGGGTCATCTCTGGTAGCTAAACCGAATCAATGAGGGACTTCTACCTATGTTATCCTGCAATTCTCACAAACACATTAGTCCCTCAACTAGGTTTGTCGTCAATACTCCAAAACCAACTAGGGGTGGCACTAGATGCACTTACACCCGGCCTCTGCATCATAATGATGCATGCAGCCATCTTATTAAACAGTCTCGAAGTAGCACATAGTCATAAAAGTATTATAGCTCACAAGCAGAGCCAAACAAAAAAAATGAAAAGGACATGCTCAAAATCTCAACTGGTAAGGCAATATAAAGGATAAGCTCCCTAGACTCCTATCCTATTATGCGACCGCCATCTAAACCAGTTGAATATAACTCGTGCTACTATCTCCCACTAGATGAACCCAGTAACCAAAGGCTCCATGTAGTCCATAGGAGTGAGTAAGGACCATGTACGGATCCATGTGGTAACTCTGAAGATAACCTGCAAGAAAGATAAAGTGTTTTGTATGTTAAAAATCATATCATTTCTACAATTCCATATAGCCCAAAGAAGCGCACATATTCCGATTCGAATACGAGCAGCAGTAATATGCTCAACCCAAGCTAACCCTGTCCCAAACAACAATTCAATGTCAACTGGAGGATTAATGTTAAAGGCTATATGGATCATTCTTAAAAGAAATTTGGCGAGTGGGCATTCAAAGAATAGATGTTGTATTGTTTCATCATGATCACAAAAACAACAACGTGAACTACCTACCCATCGCCTCTTTATTAAGTTATCCTTGGTGAGGATTACTTGCTTGTGAACAAACCACGTAAATATTTTAATACGCAAGGGCACCTTAACCTTCCAAATATGTAACGATCTTGAGATTGGGCCAGAATTAACCAGATCCATGTAGAAAGATTTCACTGTAAATACCCTATTTCGAGCTAACTTCCAGTGCGTCGAATCCGGTTGGTCGGATAATTCAACGTCTATCAATCTCCGAACCAAGTGCATCCAGGCCTCCCATTGCTCACCAATTAACGCATGTCTGAACTGAATATTCAGGGGAGTCGTTTGAAATACTATGCCTACATAATCCTCCTTACGTTGCACAATGTTGTAAAGGGTGGGATATTGTATAGCTAGGGGCGTCTCTCCTAACCACGTATCCTCCCAAAATCTTGTTGACATTCCATTGCTAACCAAAAATTTGACCCTACGAAAGAACAAGTCCTTGGTTCTCACGAGTCCCTTCCAGAATGGCAAATCAGTTGGTCTCACGGTAACCTGGGCAAGTGTTTTCGACTGTAAATACTTTTTTTGCGGGCAATGTAGAGAGCTTTATTCAAACGAAGGCATTCTCCCGACAATCAGCCAATAAGCTGGTCAGGAGGAAGCCCGGGTTGTCTTCGAGCCAGCTTTCCGTCACATTCAATGTGCAAGCACGCTTGGCACATAGATGCGCTGGAACGTTTGCTGACCTTAATACATGTTGGATTACAAAAAGAGAAAAATCACTAACAAGCTCTCCAATTTCAACTAAGATAGGAGCCACAATCGAGCGAGAGTTGTGGCGAGTATTCCAGAGATTAACCATCTCCAGGCAGTCCACCTCCATTATTGCATGTGTGTAACCTCGAAGCTTGGCGAAAAGCACACCATCACGCAACGCCATTGCCTCGGCGATAAGAGGATCCATAATACCAGTGTATGGTTTGCACCATGCACCCAGCAGCCTATGGTTAGACCTTGCAACTCCACCTGCTCCAATAGTAGTTGTGTCAAATGATATTGCACCATCTGTATTGATCTTAACTAGCCCCGCTTTAGGTTGTCTCCAGCCATGACCCAACATGACCAGTGTATGTTGCCGTGGTAACTCAAGAAGAGCAAGCGCCTCCCTAGTCACACGCATACAAGTTGTCGGATCCGACCCCTCCTCCTCATGCTTTAACTTGTTACGAGAGTGCCAAATAGACCACATGATAGTGATAATCAGTGGCCTGTCCTTGTTTGAGAAGCGAGGATCACACGTAATTTCCTTGGCCCATGAAACTGGGTGAAGTTCAGGTAGCCGGAGGTCAAACCAACGCAAAGCCTCGTTCCAGAAAAGAGTAGCATGAGCACAATGAATCAAGGCATGCTTGAGGTCTTCCACCATCATGTGGCATCTGTGCCCACATACCCTCCGGCTCTGTCTCTAACCTGTAGAGCCATTTACTCATAAAGCATTTATTCTTGATTTCCATGTTCTCAATACCTAGGCCCCCCAGGTCCTTGGGATGGCAAAGGATATCCCATCGCACTAGACAGTATTTCCTCTTGGCCTCATCTGACTGCCAGAAGAACTGAGATCTAAAGAAATCAAGTGTCTTCCGCACCCCTTTCAGAATCTCGAAGAAACATAGCAGGAACATCGGCATACTAGTAAGTACCGAGTTAATCAGCACTAACCGACCTCCAAATGAAATAAGCTTGCTCTTCCAGCAACTAAACTTTTTTTCAATTCGATCTTCGATGCACTTCCATTCTTTATTAGATAACTTACGGTGATGAATCGGTATGCCCAAATAACCGAAGGGCACAGAACCTAATTCACACCCGAACAGTTGTCTATAAGTGTCTTGCTCTTCTTTGGCTCTTCCAAAGCAAAACAACTCACTCTTGTGAAAGTTTATCTTTAGGCCAGACAATTGTTCGAAGAGACATAATATCAGTTTCATATTTTGCGCTTTTGCAATGTCATGTTCCATGAATAGAATAGTGTCATCATCATATTGTAAAATGGAGATGCCCCCATCAACCAAATGAGGGACTAAACCCACCACTTGACCATTCTGCTTGGCTCTGCCTATAAGAATGATCAACATATCGGCCACTATATTAAATAAGAGAGGAGACATGGAATCCCCTTGTCTCAATCCCTTGTGTGTCTGAAAGTAATGACCGATATCATCGTTGACCTTGATGCCGACACTACCCTTCTGGACCTGAGAACCCACTTGGTTCTGCCAGGCCTCACTAAATCCTTTCATGTGCATTGCCCGCTGAAGGAAAGACCACTTAACTTTATCATATGCCTTCTCAAAATCCACTTTGAAGATAACCCCATCTAGCTTCTTCGAATGAATTTCATGCAGTGTTTCATGTAGAACGACCACCCCTTAAAGTATGTGTCGCGATCATATGGAAGAATTGGGTATTGTCATCCCCCTGTACAACCTTAAGCACTTTAGCACGCAATGCCCACTTGAACAGGGCGAGGGGAAAATTGTGGGACATGACAATACCCAATTCTTCCATAGAATTCTCTTATTCCTATGTTTATGGAAGAATTGGGTATTGTCATCCCCCTGGACAACCTTAAGCACTTTAGCACGCAATGCCCACTTGAGCTCCTCTTCTCTAAGGAGAGCTCGTAAGCCTTGCTTAACTTCGGACTTTGAGCTCTGCTCCTCAACCATAAGAAGGTTAACTTCAGCTTTTAAATCTAATGCATCTATTAATTGGGTGAGTCGCTCTTTTCTTGCCTATAAATCCCACTCTTATTTCTGGCCCAACCTCACAAAAAACTATCTCATATGTGTGGTCTTATTTTGCCATCTCTCAATACTTGTTCGTCCACTAACCGGCTTTGCCCATTCGCGTGCAATGATCTCCAAGAAGTTTTCTTTCTCAAACCAACCTAGTTCGGAAGAAAAAGCATTCCTATTTGCAATATGGGTAGCTTCTCCTGAGTCTACTAGTAAAGGTGTGTGGTCTGAGATTGCCCTCTGCATCGCATGTACCGAAACTAATGGGTACTTTTGTTCCCATTCCACACTTGCGAGCACCCTATCCAACTTCTCATAAGTTGGAGTGAGCAACGAATTGGCCCATTGTCGGGTGGTAGGTGCGACATATGCCAACGGGTGGCTTATCATTGTGGGAGCCAATAAAACATCGCCGGTGCCTGGAAACGGGATAAGGCGAAGACATGCACGCCGGCGAATCTTACCCAGCTTCAGGGCTCTCCGGGGAGATAACACCCCTACTACTGCTCTGCGGGGTCTCCGCATGGTTACTAAATGAACAAGTAGCTACACAATGCTCCTTGAGCTGTTTTGGGTGGAAGGAGGAAGAAGGGCTCAGCTAGCTTGCTTCCTCTCCTTGTATGGTGTCTAGGTCTAACTTGAGAGTCCAAGCCTTTGCATGGGTGCACCGGGGGGTTTATATAGGCCTACCCCCCGGGGGTACAATGGTAATCCAGTTGGGCGCGGGGCCCAGCTGTCTGTGGCTATGCTCACCGGCTACTGGGGCTCGCCGGCTGGTGGGTCCCGCCGACTGCTGGCTCCTTGGTCGACAGGCAGGCCCCACAGGCCAGGGCCTGGTCGGTGGCTGGTTACTATTGCTCCGTGCTGTTGACGCAGGCTTGGTCGGGGTAAGCGTGGCTACAGTACCGCCGCCCTGGCGGGCGATTACTGTAGCCCCGCCGTATCTTGTCTCCTTAATGGGCGTCTCCTTCGAGGATGATGGCGAGCCGGCTATTGGGGGGCGGCTCTCCATCAGGCCGACTTGGGAGGAGGTGCGACCGCCTTCGGCATCTCTCTGCCCGAAGGGGCCCGCCGCCTCGGGGACCACGCTGGCAGCCCGTCGTGGACGGTGTCGGAGCCGCCGTGGCAACAGTGCCGCGCCGGACGGGTCATGGCCACCCGTACGGCGCACTGTACCAGGCGTGCTCCGGGTTTTGGGGGTGGCAGGCTCCACTGTAGCCATGCCCCGCTTCATCATCGCAGGGTGGACGCGTACATTGCGGGTACGGCTTTGACTGCTTTATGGGAGCCGGCTTCTCGTAGCCGGCCTTGCTGTAGCCGGCTTCTCGTAGTCGGCCCTCCACAGCTTTCTTCATGAGGGTAAAGGGCGGGCCGCCCCCGAAGCCGGCTAGGAAGATAGTCGGCGAGGGGGGAGGCGGCCCTGGTCTTGAGTCTTCTTGAGAGCCGGATGGGCTCGTAATTTTTTCTGATGGGCCAGGGGAAGCCGGCTAGGCTACCCATGGCTATTTACTCCAACAGTAGTCCCCGAAGCTGGGCGAGCTTCACGGCGGACAGAGGGACGAGAAGCTTGGTCAGCTTCATACCCTGAGGAGCCGACCTTGCCGTCGTAGGCCGACTTCGGAGAACTTTCTTGTTTATTAATATGACCGTGGTTGACCCGCGGGCTGGCCGCGGGCCCCTCGACGGGCCACGTGGCGGAGAAGTCCTGCCGTCGCACACGCGCGACGGGACGCTGCCGCAGGCCCGGGCCCGCCTCTCCTTGGCCTCGGCCCGGGCGCAGATCTTATGTGGCCCGAGGGGACTGCTCGCCTCCCCGCGGCCGTTTTCTTCGTGTCTTCAATGCGCACAATTAACGCGGGGCGTGGGGGAGATGGGCATGATCGATCCCCACGATCCCCCACGCCGCGCCTCCTCGGCTCCGGCGCACGAGCCTACAATGTAGGAGGGGGAGGGGGAGAGGCAAAGGCTTGCTCGCTCCCCCGCTCCCCGTCCCTCCTTGCTCTTCTTTCCTTTCTTCTTCCTTCGCGCCCGACGCAGCCTCTCGTCGCAGCCCGCCCACGCCGCCATGTCCATGGCGCTGTCAAGCTCGTGGGACGGGTCCAACGTCCACGAAGACCACATAGAGTTTCTCCGCCGGACCCGGCGCCTGCCCGCCGCCAACCTCGTGCAGGCTCGTCTGGCGCCGGAGACGGAAATCTCGCCGGCACCGGAGGAAGGCGAGCGCGTCGTCTTCCGCACGCATTTCTTGCGTGGCTTCGGCTTCCCGGCGAGTGGGTTCATGCGCTCCTTCCTCGACTTCTACCGTCTCCAGCTGCATCACCTCACGCCCAACGCGGCGATGCTTCGGTCGTCCTTCGTCTCTCTCTGCGAAGGCTACTTGGGAGTGCTGCCCACGCTGGAGCTTTGGGCGGAGCTCTTCCAAAACAAGCTCGGCACCGTCACCGCCGGCGTGCCCGCCCCCTGCGGGGCCTTCATCGCGATGAAGAGGTCAAGCGACAACAACCCCTTCCCGCACATCCCTTTAATCCAATCGGTCAAACTCTGGCAGAAATCGTATTTCTACGTCAAGAACGTCGCCCCGCAAGGAGACTACGTTAACCTGCCGGCTTACGTAGCCGGCCCGCCGGCTGGGAGGCAGTCGTCTTGGGGCTTCCGGTCCAAGTCCTTGTCTCCGGCCGGGAACGCCTCCATTGGCCGGCTTCGGGTAATGATCCAGTCGGAAGGCCTGCGCGGAGCCGACTTGGTGGCCGCCTTCGTCGAGCGCCGGATCCTTCCCCTTCAGAGCCAGCCCCACATGTTATGCCAGATAAGCGGCCGCTTCGACCCTTGCCGGCTGAGCACATGGGAGATGCCCCATGCCGAGGTAGCACTCATGGTGAACTACATCGCCAACCTCAAGCTCACCGATGACTGGCAATTCGGTAAGGCGCCGTACTCCCGCGCCCGTCCTCTGCCCGTGGTAAGTCCTTCTTTCTGTCATCAGCCGGCTTGTGCCGGCCGGCTTCTGACCGGGCGGCTCTTCTCTTTTCTCTTTTTTATCAGAACCCTCTTCTTCTGCCGCCAGCCTGGGCGGCAGGAGTCGAACGCCAGTATGCCCCGGACCGTACGGTGGAAGACATCGACGACCCGGATTTGGCTGCGGCCGCCATGGAGGACGCCGCCACGGGGGACGTCGCCGAGCCCGGAGGCACGGGGCTCTCGGCCAGTTTTGACGACTGGCCGGATGACGCCGACGCCGAAGAAATCCCGTGCCACCAGCCGGCAACCGATCGTCACAGCGCGGGCTCGTCCGCCGCGCCGGCTGCCGGTGGTGGAACGTCGAAGTGCCGGGCCGCGCTTCCTCTCTTCGGCAGCCGGCCGAAAAAGAGGAGGGCCTCCGCCGCGGCCACGAAGCGAGATGAAGCGGCGGCGAAGGCGGCCCGTTTCCGGAAGGCGGTGAAGAAACCTCCAGCGGTTTCCTCGTAAGCCCTCTGGCCGCTTGCGTGCTTGTTTTTCGTTGTCTTCCTTTGTTCTAACTCTTCTCCGATTTCTGAGCAAGGCGCTGCTTTCCCTCGAGCGAGGCCCAGGCGGCTCTGTGGTCGGGCCGGGTGCTGGATCTTCAGGGCCCCTCCGCGTGGAACCTCGCGCCGATCTTGCGGAAGCCACGGAGCAGAACGCCCCCGAGGCGCGACAAGAGAGCGAGGCGGCGGAGCGGGAGGCTGCCCGGGCGGCGAGGGAGCGAGCGGACGCGGCAGCCGAAACTCCATCGGAGCGGGCGACCGCGGAGACGGAGGCGGAGGGCATGCATAGCCGGCCTCCGTTGCTCGCCATCCCCCTCCACACCTTGGACCCGGACATCCCGCTGCCCACGGCGGAGGAGATCACCCCCGATCAGCCTCCGGTGCAGAGGGATGAGTTCTTCGAGGTCTTCGCGGAGAGGACGCCGCCGGCAGCGCCAGCTGGAGCGGGCGAAGGCGGCCAATCGTTGGCGGTGCCGGAGGAGCCGGCCCGGGCCGCACCCGAGGCAGGAGTCGGTCTTGAAATTCAGCTGGCGGTGAGCCAGCGCGCCGGAGGGAGCACGGCCCCGCCGGACACGCGCCAAGCCGCGGGTGCCGACCAGACGGCAAAAGCCTTGGAGGCGGCCAGTTCCGCCACGTCCGGGTGGACTCCCAGCGGAGGAAGTGGCGAGCTGAACGTGGCGGCCCAAGGGGTTCGGAGCTAGCTGCAGGCTCAGGCCGCCCTCCTGCGGCAATTTACTCAGGAGTTTCTGTCGACGCGGTCCGCAATCCGGGTAAGTTTTTTACTTGTCGACCGCTCTGGTCCTCTGATTTTTTCCGTGGGGGCGCGCTAGCGCACCCACTGGGTGTAGTCCCCGAGTTCCGGGCCGACTGCAGCGCAGTCAGGTCGGACCTTTCCCGAGGACTATCTTAACTCTGTTTTCTACCTGATCTTTAGGATTATCACAACTCTCGCGCTGCCGCCTTCAACTCCCAGGCTCGGGAGCTGAGCCGGAGGACCAAAGACCTGGCCAGCAGCCGACGTAAGTATATTGCTTTTAACTGTCTCTCGTGGGGGCACGACAGCGCACCCACTGGGTGTAGTCCCCGAGATTCCGGCCGACTGCTGAGCAGTCGGGTCGGATCTTCCTTGACGACCTTTCCCTTGCTGACTTTTTCTCTTTGCATTTTGCTCATGCAGAGGCCAACGCCGACTTGCGGAGGGAGCTCGGCGAAGTGTAGACCGCTCTTCGTGCCAGGGACGCCGAGTATACCGACTTGGTTCAGGAGCGCGACCGCCTGGTCAAGAGACTGGCCGACCAGGAGGAAAGCCATCAGGCAGCCCTGCAGAAGGCGCAGGACGGCGAGGCTGCCCTGAAGGCAGAGCTCGAGACCAAGGCGGCGAGCTGGGCCGAGACGCGCCAGGCGCTGGAGGAAGATTTCGGCCGAATCGAAGATCTGATCGATGGTAAGCAGCCTTTCTTACCCTTCCTTCATCTGCCGGCCGCCTGAGGTTTTTATTCTGACTTGTGCTTGTTACTTTGCGCAGATTACTTCCCCGGCCACTCCGTCCTCGCCACCCAAGCCATCGAGGCCCATCGCGAGGCGCGCCGTCAGGCTGGAGTTGTCATTCCGCCGGATGCAAATCGAACGCTGTCGGAGCAGCTCATCGCCATCCAAGCGCGACTGCAGCCGGCCCATCGGATGCTCCGCCGGCTCCAACGTGCCGGGGCGCAGGTGCTGGCCGCGCTCTGGCCCGGCCAGGTGATTCCCCGCACCCCAAGTCGGACCGCCGACTGGCTAGAAGTCGCTGTCGGCCGCTTCGAGGCTTGGAAGGCGTCAGCAGCCCGTCTCAGAGCCGGGCGTGCGTTGGAGTTCATCCGCGTGTGGTACCCAGGGCTGAGCCTGGACCAGCTGCGGACTTGGCGGTTGGAGGCCGACGCGGAGCTGGAGGAAGTGCGGCCGGCGATCGCGCAGCGCGCCTCGACGATCACCGAGTGCACCGACACCAGCGTCTTCGCGCCGGAACTCAGTGATGACGGCATCGCCCAGCCGGAGGAGTGGTTCAGGCTGAACCTAGTGGAAGGCGAGGACTCGGCCGAGGAGATTGCCTCCATCGACGAGGGTGAGGACGACGAGGAAGAAGACGGCGGAGACGCCGAGCCGACTGGTGAGACGGCCGACCGCCCTCAAGCCGGCCGTGCCTCCAGCAACGAGCCGCGCGGGAGCGCGCCCTCTGCCGGAGGTGATGATCAGGCCGAAGTTGGCCAGCCGGCCGCTCCTTCAGCCAGCACGACCGCCCCCACCGCCCAGCCCGGCTCGTCAGCGGCCCCGCCGGCTTGATCTGTCGTCCCTATTGTTCCTGCTTTTGCTTTTTCGAACAATTTTTAAGTTTCCACAATTCCACCCACTGGGGTGTATCGAACAATGTTGGATGCTGACCTCTCTGGAGGTCCTTTGTGTAAATATTATTGTATGCATGTGCTGGCTTCCATTCAAGTGCACTTTTTTATCCTTAGGCTTTTTCCTTTGCCGCCTTCCCTCTTTGGGAAGGCAAGTACTCGAGCTTTCTTGGATTTGAAGCAGACTGAATGTAAGCCGGCCGGCCGGCTACTCTGGTAGTCGGTCGGCGGGAGGCGGCAAGCTGGCTTTTGTTATATATAAGCCCGTTAGTCCCTAGTCGTTTTTCGTGTGCGCACCCTTTCCGGCTTATGACTCTTGCCGGCCGGGCAGTCGGTTCTTCGAACTGCGATTTTGGCAAGAGCCAAGCCTGGGTGTCGGCACATTACTTGTCTGACTGCGGGTGGGGCTGCTAATATAACTCCATTCGGCTACTCCCCGGGCCGACTCGTCGAACCCGGTGCCTGACAAAATAAATGAACAGGCGATATCATACGCATGATAACTTTCATTCATAAAATAAAAGATGGCAGTCCCCGAGTCCTCCTCGGGGAGCCTATTGTTTCGTACTTAATACAAAAGTGGACATAATACATACTGCATTTTAAATGTAAAACTTCCGAAGAAGATTGGCATTCCATGGTCGTTCCGACTCCTTGCCGGAGTCGTCTCTCTTGTGTGCCTTCGGCTTCTGCGCATCGATGAGGTAGTAGGCATCGTTGCCTAGAGCTCTGCTGACGACGAAGGGGCCCTCCCAGGGGGCTGCGAGCTTGTGCTGGCCGGCTGTTCGCTGGATCAGCCGGAGCACAAGGTCGCCCTCTTGGAAGGATCTTGGTTGGACCCTTCGGCTGTGGTAGCGGCGCAAACCCTGCTGGTAGATGGCAGACCGGCTGAGGGCTAACAGCCGGCCTTCTTCCAGCAGGTCGACGCCGTCTTCTCTTGCTTCTTTGGCTTCTGCTTCCGTGTACATGGTTACCCGAGGCGCGTCGAACTCGATGTCTGTTGGTATGACTGCCTCGGCACCATATACAAGGAAGAAAGGAGTGAAGCCGGTTGATCTGTTTGGGGTAGTACGCAGACTCCATAGGACAGCCGGCAGCTCATCGAGCCAACAGCCGGCTGAACGCTCCAGAGGTACGACCAGTCGGGGCTTGATGCCAGACAGGATGAGGCCATTTGCTCGCTCCACTTGGCCGTTTGACTGCGGGTGTGCGACGGACGCAAGGTCCAGCCGGATACCTTGTGCAGCACAGAACCGTGCCAAGGCACCTTTGGAAAAATTCGTGCCGTTGTCGGTGATGAGGCTGTGCGGTACGCCGTACCGGGTTGTTATATCTGCAATGAAAGTCACCGCAGTCGGCCCATTCAGCTTCTTGATCGGCTTCGCCTCAATCCACTTGGTGAATTTGTCCACGGCGACGAGCAAATGCGTCATGCCGCCGCACGCCGTCTTGAATGGGCCCACCATATCCAGTCCCCAGACGGCAAAGGGCCAGGTGATGGGAATGGTCTTGAGTGCCGAAGCCGGCATGTGTTGCTTGGAGCTGAAAAGCTGGCAGCCTTTGCAGTGTTTGACTAGCTCTTTGGCGTCGTCCAAAGCAGTCGGCCAGAAGAAACCGTGGCGGAAGGCTTTGGCGACAAGTGATCTTGATGCAGCGTGGTGGCCGCACTCTCCTTGGTGTATATCTCTGAGGATCGCAATGCCTTTCTCCTGCTCGACGCATCGCTGTAAGACTCTGGTGACGCTGCGCTTGACAAGCTCTCTGTTGACGATTGTGTATGCTCCGGCTCGGCGTTGGACTTGTCTCGCTTCGGTTTCGTCAGCCGGCAGATCTTGGTTCACCAAAAAGTTGAGGATGGTTTGGGCCCATGATGGAGCTGCGACTTCCCCTGCCGCCAATGTGGCTACAGCCACCAGGGTGGGAGGGCTGGGTAATGAAGTGCTGGAGTCGGCCGCCGGTTGCTGTGCTGAAGAAGTTCCCGGGCCGGCTACCGCAGTCCCCGAGCCGGGTACCGCAGTCCCCGAGCCGGGTGCGGCAGTCCCCGAGCCGAGTATTGAAGTCCCCGGGCCGACTGCTTGATTCTTCGAGCCGGATCCGGCCCCATCGGGGTTAGGCGGCACGAAGATGGAGTCGGATTCTGGAGACGGCTTGATGGATGGCTTGAGGAGGCGCTGTAGTGCGACGCCGGTTGGTATTGCTTGCCGCGTGGAGCCTATTCGGGCCAGGGCATCTGCTGGCTCGTTGTCGGCTCGCGGTACATGGAGGAATTCACATCCATCGAAGTATCCACTGATTTGCTGCACTAGGAAGCGGTAGCTTGCCATGTTTGCATCCTTGGCGTCCCAGTCGCCAGAAGATTGTTGAACCACCAAATTCGAGTCGCCATAGCACAGGATCCGGCGGATGCCGAGTTCCTTGGCAAGCCGGAGCCCGTGTATGAGCGCTTCGTAATCGGCTACGTTGTTGGAGGCGGCGAAGTGGATCTGCAGCGTGTATCTGAGCTTGTCGCCCTTAGGAGAGGTAAGGACGACGCCGGCTCCCAAGCCGGTGCGCATCTTTGATCCGTCAAAGTGCATGCGCAAATGGGTGGAGTCGGGAGCTGGCGGTAAGTACTGGGTCTCGGCCCAGTCGATGAGGAAGTCGGCCAGTGCTTGCGACTTGATGGCGGTGCGGGGTTGGTAGAAGATCGTGTAAGGGGCCAGCTCGATGGCCCATTTAGCCACCCGGCCGGATGCATCCCGGCTGCCTATGATCTCGGCCAGCGGGGCAGTGCATACGATCGGGATGGGATGTTCTTGAAAGTATGGCTTCAGCTTCTTGGCGGTGAAGTACACGCCGTAGCACATCTTCTGGTAGTGTGGGTAGTTCTGTTTCGAGGCGGACAACACCTCGCTCAGGTAATAAACCGGCCTCTGGACCGGCTGGGCTCGGCCTTCTTCGGGGCGTTGGACCACAATGACGGTGCTGACCACCCGGCTAGTGGCGGCAATATAAAGGAGCATGGGCTCTTTCTCAGTCGGTGCCGCCAAGACAGGCGGCGTGGACAGCATTTTCTTCAGCTCGTGGAAAGCTTGGTCGGCCTGGTCATTCCACTCAAAGTGGGTACTCTTCTTCATGAGGCGGTAGAGAGGGAGGGCTTTCTCTCCAAGCCGGCTGATGAAGCGGTTCAGAGAGGCCAGGCACCCGGTGAACTTCTGAATCTCTCGACGCTTGGTTGGGACCGCCATCCTCTCGATGGCCTTGATCTTCACAGGGTTGCACTCGATGCCGCGTTCGGAGACCAGAAAGCCTAGGAGCTGGCCGCCTGGCACTCCGAACACGCATTTCTCGGGGTTGAGCTTGATTCAGAACCGGCGCAGGTTCTCGAACGTCTCCTTCAGGTCTTCCAGCAGAGTGCCGCGCTTCTTCGTCTTCACCACAATATCATCCATGTAGACGTGGGCGTTCTTGCCGAGCTGCGTGAGGAGGCACTTCTACATGCAACGCTGAAAAGTGGCGCCGGCATTCCGCAAGCCGAACGTCATAGTCAGGTAGCAGAAGGCTCCAAACGGCGTGATGAAGGCGGTCTTCAGTCGGTCATCCGGGTTCAGTTTTATCTGGTGGTATCCCGAATAAGCATCCAAAAAGCTCAACAGCTCGCATCCGGCTGTGGAGTCTATCACTTGATCAATTCTGGGCAGAGCGAAGGGATCTTTTGGGCAGGCTTTGTTGAGGCTTGTGTAATCTATACACATGCGCCACTTGTTATTCTTTTTCAGCACGAGAACCGGGTTCGCGAGCCACTCGGGGAAGAAAACTTCCATGATGAAGCCGGCTGTGAGAAGCCGGGCTATCTCCTCCCCTACGATCCTTCTCTTCTCCTCTGACAGTCAGCGGAGAGGCTGCTTGACTGGTTTGGCATCCTCCCGCACATGTAATTTGTGCTCGGCGAAATCCTTCGGAACACTCGGCATGTCCTTGGGGGATCATGCGAAGATATCTCGATTCTCACAGAGGAAATCGACGAGCTCGCCTTCCTATTTTCTGTCTAGGCTCGCCCCAATGACGGCAAACCTCTCGGGGTGCTCGGGGTCGAGCTGTATCTTCTTGGTCTCCTTGGCCGGCTGGAAAGATCCTTGGGCATCATACTCCTTGGAGTCGGCGGGCTGGTTTAGCTGCTTGTTGGCCATGGCCACGACCCTGTCCAGCGTCTTCTTCTCTTCGGCAATCACGAGGGATTCGGCCAGCCGGCTGCTGGCCGCGGCGCAGTCGGCGGACTTCTTGTAGTCGCCGGCGATGGTGATGATGCCCTTGGAGCTTGGTATCTTCATCTTGAGGTAAGCGTAGTGGGGGACTGCCATGAACTTGGCCAAGGCGGGTCGGCCAAGCAAGGCGTGGTAAGGGCTCTCCAGGTCCACCACCTCGAACCAGATTGCTTCCCGGCGGAAGTGATCCTTGCCCCCAAAGAGTACATCGATCTTGATCTTGCCGATGGGGGCGCAGTACAAACCGGGTACGATGCCGTGAAACACCGTTCGGGTCGGCACAAGCTGTTTTGCCCTAACACCCAACTTCTCCATGCTGTCGCGGTACAGGATGTTGATGCTGCTTCCACCATCGATCAGCACGCGGGAGAAGCGCGCGGCACGCGTGTCCGTCGCAAGGGTGGCCTCCAGGACCAAAGCGTAGGAGCCGGGGGACGGCATCACCTCTGGGTGGTTGGCCCGGCTCCAACTGATGGATTTCTCTGACCAATGCATGTGGCCGGCTGGGTTGGCGGCGGCCACATTGACTTCTTGTTGCTCTCGGCGCTTGCTGCGCCAGTCTTCGGGCTGGCTCGTAAAGACAACGTAAGATGCTTGCTCGTCGGGGAACTCGTCCTGCACGGCATCGACCGCGGGCCGAGCGGCCTTGGGCGGCGGAGCCGGAGGCGGCGGGCCGGCAGGCGGAGTCGGCGTGAGCCCTTCGCCCTTGGAGATTCGGGCGAGCCAGTTGCACTTTCGGGTCGTATGGTTGGACGGCTTCGCGCCGCTATGGAACTTGCACGGGGCGTCAAGGGTTTGCTCATAGGAGAAGGCCGGCTGCCAAGCCGGCCGGCCGCCCTTGGGCTTCTTGGGCGCGGGCCGCCCCTCAGGCGGCGCGTCTTCGACCGTGGCCACCTGCCGGCTAGCGGGAGGCGGCGCAGGGCCTTTGCGCTTTTGATCATTCTGGTGTTGGCGTCGGCCGGAATCTCCAGCCGGTGCTTGGGGCGCCGGATTGAGCACTTTTCCGAACGCGTCCACCCGGAGCTCGGTCTTCATCGAGGAGTCGGCGGTGGCGTACTTGTCGGCGATGTTCAGGAGCTCGTCGAGGGTAGTCGGCTCGTCGCAAAGAAGCTTGTGCTTGAGGAGGGTGCCCTCTCGGCACCCGGCAGTGAAGTATTCGATGGCTTGCACCTCGTGCACCCCTTCGCAAGAGTTGCGGAGCTCGGCCCAACGCGTGAGGTAGTCGCGAGTGGACTCGGCTGGGCCCTGTACGCACAGGGAGAGCTGTCTGGGCTTGGGAGCCCGCTTGTAGGTGCTGGTGAAGTTGCGAACGAAGGCTTCAGTGAAATCTACCCAGCTGTTGATGCTGAGAGGCTTGAGGCTGTTAAGCCAAGTCCGTGTCGTGCCTTGCAGCATGAGGGGCACGTACTTCACGGCAACGCGCTAGTTGCCATTGGCGATGCTGACGGCTGTGGAGTAGTCGGTCAGCCAGTCTTCCGGCTTCACCGAGCCGTTGTACTTGGGCGTATCTCTTGGGAGCGAGAACCCTTTGGGGAAGGGCTCATCGCGGATGCGGGGGCGAAAGCAAGGCGGTCCGACATCGTCTTCTTCTTCCAGCTCCAGGGATCTGGCCAGGCGGTCGATCCGGTGGCGGGCGTCGTTTTCGCCGACTCCTTCGCGGCCACCAAGCCAGCCGCTGAGAGTCGGGTGCGCCACTGGAGGCGGGGTGGGGTATCTCTCTCCATGAGCTCGAGGCGGAGGCGGGGTGCCCCGCCATTCCATGGCTCGGGGGTGGCCGTCCGCGTCTCGCTCGATGGAGATTTGGGTCCGGCTTCGGCTGGAAGCCGGCTCTTTCTCGCGCCGCGTGCGGGTGTTGCTCGTAGTCGGCGATCGGGAAGTCGCGCCGTGCTCGCGGCGCCGGGGAGGGCTCCCCGCGCAGGCGTCGGCTTCGTGCCGCCGAGCGGCCGCATCAATTAGTTGCTGTATGCGCCGCGTCATGTGGGGGAGGTCTTCGGCTTCCAAGCCGTCCAGCTTGTCTACGGCCGCCTGGGCGGCGCGCAGGTTCTCGAGCGGGGTGGCGTAGACCGGGCGATCGACTCCAAGCGTGTCGGCGATGACGGCGCCGCATTGCCTGACAGCACCAGCCCGGCTTGGGCCAGCCGGAGTCGGCGTGCCGAAGGCGGCGCGGTCAGCTTCGCGCTGGTAGGCCTCGGTGAGGCGTCTTACGGAGGCCAGCCGCCGGCCCTCCGCGAGGAGGGCGAGGCGACGCGCCTCCAGTACTTCGTCGTTGGCGCCAGCCGGGAGGGGGGCGGACAAGTCGTGGGCCGCCGCGCGCGGGGCGTCGCGGGCGTCCTCGTCAGTCGGGCCGTCGTGGCAGATAACCATCACCTCATCAGTGACAGTATCGCGATCGCTGGCCCGGGGGAGCGGGTCGTTGTAGATCGTGACATTGGTGGGGAAGGTGTCGTAGGATGCCGTGTCGGAGTCGACAGGCATCGGGTCGGTGGAGCCAACCGACTCCAAATCCGCAGCGGGCTCGCTGGAGACGTGGAGATGGCCGAGGAGGTTGGCGAGGTGGTCGGTGCCCGCATCGGAGGCAAGCTCATCGGAGATGCGGGCCTTGTCGAAGAGGTCGGCGAGGCTGCTCGCCGCGCAGATGTTGGTGACGCCATGCAGCGCGTCGTGGCAAGCGCCATCGGGCGAGCCGGGCTGGCTACGCTCGCGGGGAAGGAAAAGGGTTCCCGTCCAGAACAGGTCTCCAGACGACGGTGCACCTGGCCCCATGGTGGGCGCCAAATGTCGGGTGGTAGGTGCGACATATGCCAACGGGTGGCTTATCATTATGGGATCCAATAAAACATCACCGGTGCCTGGAAACGGGATAAGGCGAAGACATGCACGTCGGCGAATCTTACCCAGCTTCAGGGCTCTCCGGGGAGATAACACCCCTACTGCTGCTCTGCGGGGTCTCCGCATGGTTACTAATTGAACAAGTAGCTACATAATGCTCCTTGAGCTGTTTTGGGTGGAAGGAGGAAGAAGGGCTCAGCTAGCTTGCTTCCTCTCCTTGTATGGTGTCTAGGTCTAACTTGAGAGTCCAACCCTTTGCATGGGTGCACCGGGGGGTTTATATAGGCCTACCCCCCGGGGGTACAATGGTAATCCAGCTGGGCGCGGGGCCCAGCTATCTTTGGCTATGCTCGCCGGCTTCTACGCCGGCTACTGGGGCCCGCCGGCTGGTGGGTCCCGCCGGCTGCCGGCTCCTTGGTCGATAGGCAGGCCCCACAGGCCAGGGCCTGGTCGGTGGCTAGTTACTGTTGCTCCGTGCTGTTGACGCAGGCTTGGTCGGGGTAAGCGTGGCTACAGTACCGCCGCCCTGGCGGGCGATTACTGTAGCCCCGCCGTATCTTGTCTCCTTAATGGGCGTCTCCTTCGAGGACGATGGTGAGCTGGCTATGGGGGGCCGGCTCTCCATCAGGCCGACTTGGGAGGAGGTGCGGCCGCCTTCGGCATCTCTCTGCCCGAAGGGGCCCGCCGCCTCGAGGGCCACGCTGGCGGCCCGTCGTGGACGGCGTCGGAGCCGCCATGGCAACAGTGCCGCGCCGGACGGGTCGTGGCCACCCGTACGGCGCACTGTACCAGGCATGTTCCGGGTTTTGGGGGTGGCAGGCTCCACTGTAGACATGCCCCGCTTCATCATCGCAGGGTGGACGCGTACATTACGGGTACGGCTTTGACTGCTTTATGGGAGCCGGCTTCTCGTAGCCGGCCTTGCTATAGCCGGCTTCTCGTAGTCGGCCCTCCACAGCTTTCTTCATGAGGGTAAAGGGCGGTCCGCCCCCGAAGCCGGCCAGGAAGATAGTCGGCGAGGGGGGAGGCGGCCCAGATCTTCAGTCTTCTTGAGAGCCGGACGGGCTCGTAATTTTTTCTGATGGGCCAGGGGAAGCCGGCTAGGCTACCCATGGCTATTTACTCCGACACCCATGTAAATTGTCTACTGGTGAGCTCATTTTCTCTCAAATTAAGACTCTCAATAATCATGTCGAACATCATAGACCAACGTCCATCAAAATTGCCATTGTTCTTTTCATCTCTCCTCCGAGATATTAAAATCCCCTCCAACTAGGATTGGAAGAGTCTCGTCTCCACAGATCCGCACCAAGTCGGCTAAAAATATGGTTTAATTTTGGATTGTGCTGCCCCATAAACATCAACGAGAGCCCATCTGAAGCCATCTACTTTCGATCTCACCCGAAACTTGACCGCAAAATCCCCCCGAACCACGTTAAGCACCTCAAGTGTTTCACACCGAACCCCTAGTAATATCCCACCAGATCTTCCTCTAGGAGGTAAGACGTGCCAGTCAAAATATATTCCTCCAGATAAAGTTCCAAGGAACTGTGAGGTGAAATTATCCCTTCATGTTTCGAGTAGCGCAATAGAATCTAAATTTTGCTCAATCGTTGTCTCTGCCAACAACCTTCGTTTAGCCTAGTCAGCTAGAACTCTGCTATTCCAAAAGATTCCTTTCATAGGTCATCGTGGAATTTTTTCTTAAGCTTAACCCTAGCACTTCTACGGACCGCCGAAGTAGGATAAATTTTCCGTTTCCAGGATCTCTTGGGCGTCTCCTCATCACCCTTCGGAAACTGGGATCGACAGAACACGAGACAATACCCTCCATCATTATAGGCTCTACAGTGTCCACTTTCTCCAACCCCTCCTCATCTTTGACTTCCATATTTGGCATGAGATTATTACATATGTTTTCAAGAGCAACTGTGCCTAAATTTTTCATGTCATCGTCATTCATAGGTTTGACTAATGCGAGATTCTGAATTACTTCAGAAGCCCTCTCCACTTCAAAATCTAACAGATCATTAACAGATTTCGCAACCTCCTTCTCATTTGAACCCAAAGATATTCCTAAGTCGTTTGCCTTATCAATAATTTCTTGCTTGGTGAAATGCAGAATTGAACAACTCTTATCGAAAGACATACATGTAGTTGCCTCAACATCCCGAAGCTTGGCCGCCCTCTTGGCGCGCGCTAGCTGCAGGTCATCTACATCGGGCTGACCCTGGATCCGGTTGCTGACACGCCTGCCAGCCGTCACCGGATCCGTGATCCCAGCTAAAGCGATAAGCTCCTCCGCAGTCCTCTCCCAAGGTGTGTGTTCCCCGCTCCCACGCCCTTCCCTCGTTGCCGGTGAAGAAGGGTAAGGCGCGGTCAAGCGGGAGCCGCCCACCGTAGCAATGGGAGAGGTAGACCATGGAGCCACCTGCTCGACAGTCCCCCTCCCCCCAAACCATCAACACTGTGAGGAGACGACGTCGGAGAAGGGGAAGTACGAGCCTCCTACCCGTGCCCCTGTCCAGGCCGCCCTGAGCCACCCCGCAGGGAGAGGCCTCCACGGGCCTCCTGCCCGCGCCCCTCCCCAAGGAGGCCATGGACCGCCGCGGGTCGGCTGGTGATGCGGGCCTCCTGCCCACAACTCCCCCTCCCAATCTGCAGTTTGAGGCCTGACGAATCCTTCGTCCTGGAATTAGACCACTGAGACGAATGTACCTTCGGCCACATAGTATCAGGGAGCATCACTGGTGGTAACTCGAGCTCCTCTGGATCGTCTGCCTCGACTCGGTTACTCCATAACCGACTCGGTGCAGACCATGCTCCAAAAGAACCAAACCAAAGTGTGTTCATCAATGTCGTGGAAGATGACGCCTCCTTGGCAGATTTATCCGCCTTATCCTATTGCGAACTCGGAGCCTTGTTTGACCCTCGTGGTGTGCTCTCAGGCCCCTTATCCTGATTCCCAGGGGCTCCATCTTCCTCGGTCATATCCATATCCTGATGCTCATCCCCTTCCTGAGGTATCGGTGTATCCTCAATCTCAATCTCAAGCACATACGTAACCCCGGCATGCATACACTTGACCACATCCAGCACGAACTCAAGACTGACCACACTAACCAGTAACCTCGCTGCTCTGTGTGCATGAGTGAAAGGCATGTCCACCTGTTCCGTCTTACCAATGAGAGATCCCAAGCTCCAAGCTACCAAGAAGTGATTAATCGGTTTGCATGGTGCACCATAAAAACGTACCCAGACCTTCTTTAAAGGTGTACCCTCGGGCTCTTTCTGCTTCCACTCATCGAAATCCATGATAATGTCCGTACCCGGTACTCTGCACATGCCCCACTTAAGAATATGCAACCGATCCTCCTTAGTGGGAAAATCGACCTTGTATGTCTGGTTCTCCAACTTGACAAGGTCCCACTGGTAATTTCCTAGTACCAACTCCCGCAACTGTTGCACAATCTATGCCTCTGACATGATCCCATTAGTAACTTTGACCACTGCGGGAAAGGAACTCTCCATCACATGCATCATAGGTGTTACATCCGATGAGTCAAAAAACATTAACTCCTAACAGCAAACCTCATAAATATTGACCACCGGCTTGGCGCCTGAAAGGAGCGGGCACTCACTGGACACATGCTGCGATCTACAAACAATAATCACATAGCTCTGTGGTACACTCTGCCACAAAATGTCCCGGCTCGCCGCATCTGTAACACGGTAGCTTCTTATTCTTAAGTGCCCACTTAGATAATTTTTCACCATCACGCTTGTCCGATCCCTTCTCAGAACTTCCCTCGCCGTCCTTAGTAGCCATAGAGTTGGTCACCGGAATGCTAACCGCTGCCAAAGCCCGAACTGTGTCTACCACTACTAGGAAAAGGCCTACTAATGGCGCACCAGTTTTGCCTACTAATGGCGCATCACTGGTGCGCCATTAGTTTCACGCCACTAGTATTTATTACTAATGGCGCACCACTGGTGCGCCATTAGTATCTGGTATACTAATGGCACACCACCTAGTGCGCCATTAGTATATAACAACATGCGCCATTAGTATGCCTCCTAGGGCCATATTTAACCATGTGCTTTGGCACACTAATGGCGCATTGCGGATGGATGCGCCATTAGTATACTTGGCATACTAATGGCGCACTCTGTAGTGATGCGCCATTAGTATGAATATTAGTTTTTTTTACTTTTCTAATTTTTTCATAGGTTACAAAATATATTATTTGACAGAATATAGACAGTAGCACATAGCAACAGCAGATTCATCGAATACAATAGAAGATTAGTCTCCGAATACAATTCATCATATTAGTCTCCGAATTCAAAAGACCGAACAAAGATAAAACATTACAAGTCTCGAGACCGCGAGTATTGAGTTTGTCGGAAGTAATACTAATCCTAACAAGTCCTACTAATCATCATCATACAACTTCTACTCGTTATTCATAACAAGTCATACGATCATCATCTTGATAGTCATCGAACCAACCCTACTTAGTTGTTCTTAGCACATGATCATCAGTATTAGGCAGGACCTAAATACCCTATTTAAGCTAAAATAGCATAAAACAATATAGACCCTGACTCTCCATTATGGAGAATGGAGAACATCCTGTCTCCAATTCTTGCGCTTCGCTTCCTTTTGCTTCCAAGAAGCTCCTTACGACTGTCCATACATTTTTTCCATCCTTTGATTTTCATGTCTCCACTTCTTTTAGAAATCTCGTATGGACAGTTGAGATTCGTAGGATGACCTGAATGTATGTTCAAATAATTAAGACTACCTTTCTGATACATCATATGAGGCACACAATTCTCTGGGATTATCTGTTGAAAAACATAGTAATAACTTCATAGTTAGCGATGATGTACTAGTTTTAGAAGTATTCAAAAGATGCACGGATGTCGTAATAGTAAAAATCTTACCAGGGTATCTCCATAGTAGTTACCGTAGTTGAACACATGCACTAGTGGCACATATTTACCATAATGTTGAGGAGTTTGATTGTGGATATTGTAATTCTCAATGTCAGTACAAAATTCGACCAGATGATTTTTCTCCTTGTAAGTTGTTAATTCGGAGCCATCGGTGTAGTAGGTTTTGTCTACCATCTCCCGCACATTCTTTGAACAATAAAAATAAGCTGTCAATGGAAATAAGCCGTCCACTATTTTGAAATAAACAATATAAATTAGCTAATAACTATGTTTGAGAAACTCACATAGCGGTAGAACTGGAGGTGTATCAACAAGGACCCAAATGTCCATATTGTCTTGGTTGATGTCAGGATTACCAAGATCCATGGTGATAAGAATACCCTCATCAAAACCATACATCTTGCAAAATGCTTCCCAATTTTTGCAACCAAAATGGGTTACTCTCTCAGAATTATATGGATTTACTTCAAAGTCCACATCGTGATGAGTCCTTAGGTGAATTTTCTTTGTTTCAGAAATTTCATGGTCTTCAAAATCCATCCTCTCCAAGACATAGCGTCTTGCATGGCATGGGATAAGCTATACTCGAATTGTAAAAGATGAAAATTACATGTTGAAATAGTTGAAGTCATCCTTAATTATGAAAATAACACTTGTCGTCGTTGTGTACCGTTTCAACTTCGAAGGTCTCCTCGAGCTTAATGCTGAAGCGCCGATCATCGTCTAGGTGAGGCATGTCGCACAGACCTCGATCGTCGTGGCACCAGTCGCACTCCCCCGGGAGACTTTCGTCGTCCGATGATGATGACGACATATCCTACGTTCATAATTCAAAACTACATCATTTAGGGTTTGTCGACACCGAGGCATCCTAAAAGCTAAGCTTTTATCATTTAGGGTTTGTCGACGCTGAGGCACCCTAAAAGCCTAAGCTTTCATCATTTAGGTTCTTATCGACACTGAGGCACCCTAAAAGCCAAGGTTTTATCATTTAGGGTTTGTCGACGTCGAGGCATCCTAAAAGCTAAGCTTTTATCATTTAGGGTTTGTCGATGCCAAGGCACCCTAAAAGCCTAAGCGTACATCATTTAGGTTCTCATCGACACCGAGGCACCTTATAGAAGCCAAGTTAAGTTTTCATCATTTAGGGTTTATCGATGCCGAGGCACCCTAGGTTGGGCCTAATCACTTGGCACTAATCACTTGGCTCTATTGCCACCTATGTTGGGTTTATCATCTAGGGTTTATCGATGCTAAGGAGAATTCTAAGTTGGGCCTAATCACTTGGCTCTATTGCCACCTATGGTTTAATGCAGCAAGAATGGCGGGGCAGTTGATCCTACTTAACTAAGTACTACGATACCCCGGCCCATGCATTAGTCGCAAGTACCCCATATGTCCTATTTTTAGCAAAGTCATGCTAAAATTCACGGAAAATTTCAGCATGACCTTTGCTGAAAATAGGACATATGGAGTACCCGAATTTGCCGGAACGGAAGTTAATCGACATTCCGGCAAACTCAAGGGCCTCTCGTGGTACCTACAAATTCATCACGACACAATGGTCGGAGACAAAACCCAGCCACAGACCATATGGTCCTCTGCTTTCATATGGAAAAAAAATCAGCTCAACTTATGTGAGCTTCCATTCTAGATATAATAGGTCACCAAACAAAAAATCATCCAGATATAATGGTACAGCAAAGAAACATCTTAATCCATGCCTCAGCTTATGAACAGTCATTACTTCAAATACAGAAGAAGGAACAATTTATTTTTGACATAGTTACAAATGATGACAGAATAAAGCAACACCCTGCACTAGCCTAAAAACAAGTGAAGTTTCACCCATATAAGAACAACTTTATAAAATCAGAGAAGTTGCTAAATTTTTTGTATCCTTCATATACACTGGAGTACAATGCTTTATAATGTTCCATCATCATTACAGAAAATTGACAATTGTCCATAACAGTTAACTGAAATTTTTGCCTCATAGCTTGGGTGGGTTAAGTACTAGGAGACTTTGTAATGTGCAGTACAGGTGCAGTAATAGGCTTCTGAGTTAAGAAAACATTTCTGTTTGATTTTCAAACCACACACTTACTTTCAACTATAAACAAAACTGACTTGCTGTTAATGAAACTCATGGTGGAAGTAACTACTAGCAGCATGTCATTATCATGGCAGTCCATTATATATTTTTATGACAAAATACATCATTATCAGGGCACATTATGGCCATTTTCTTACATGATGCTAACTGTACCTAACTGATTTTTTTGACAGTAGCTCAAGTTTTTGACAGTAGCTCCTAACTGTACCTAACTGAATTTTTTGACAGTAGCTCAAGTTTTGACAGTAGCTCCTAACAGTAGCTCCTAACTGAATTTTCTGCTTAAAGGGAAGGTTGACTTAAGTGGCAAGATGATACAATTTGCGTAACATAACAATATATGCATCTTAATATAACACAATCTCCAAACAGAAATAGTATCCAGATCTACTAGGGGGAAAAGTAGAACTGATATTCTTTTGCTGACCTCTAGTACAAGGTATAGAAGAGGAGGTAAGAGGAGAAATAGTGACATTTCTCTTAGCATGAGACTTTTTTCTTTCTTCTAGAAACTACAGTAAATTTCTCCTCCTCTTCCACTACAGTGTCATGCCAACTTAGACACGGGGAGGCGACATTTCCATTCGAGTCATGAATATCTAAATAGTGTTCAGTTTTCTTACTAATTTATTCCCTGGATAATTCCAATTCCTTGAGAACATGAATAAAATCAAAATTATCCAAAGGTATATCAACACCCATCATTGATGCTCTAAACATAATCTCCTTAGCTACTTAATTCCCCAACCCTAGCTACTTAATTCTCCAACCCCTTTTCTGTTGGAAATATGCCCTAGAGGCAATAATAAAAGCATTATTATTATATTTCCTTGTTCATGATAATTGTCTTTTATTCATGCTATAATTGTGTTATCCGGAAATCGTAATACATGTGTGAATAATAGACACCAACATGTCCCTAGTAAGCCTCTAGTTGACTAGCTCGTTGATCAACAGATAGTCATGGTTTCCTGACTATGGACATTAGATGTCATTGATAACGAGATCACATCATTAGGAGAATGATGTGATGGACAAGACCCAAATCCTAAACATAGCACAAGATCGTATAGTTCGTTTGCTAGAGTTTTCCAATGCCAAGTATCTTTTCCTTAGACCATGAGATCGTGTAACTCCCGGATACCGTAGGAGTACTTTGGGTATACAAAACGTCACAACGTAACTGGGTGACTATAAAGGTATACTACGGGTATCTCCGAAAGTGTCTGTTGGGTTGACATGGATCAAGACTGGGATTTGTCACTCCGTATGACGGAGAGGTATCACTGGGCCCACTCGGTAATGCATCATCATTATGAGCTCAAAGTGACCAAGTGTCTGGTCACGAGATCATGCATTATGGTACGAGTAAAGTGACTTGCCGGTAACGAGATTGAACGAGGTATTGGGATACCGACGATCGAATCTCGGGCAAGTAACATACCGATTGACAAAGGGAATTGTATACGGGGTTGCTTGAATCCTCGACATCGTGGTTCATCCGATGAGATCATCGAGGAGCATGTGGGAGCCAACATGGGTATCCAGATCCCGCTGTTGGTTATTGACCGGAGAGCAATCTCGGTCATGTCTACATGTCTCCCGAACCCGTAGGGTCTACACACTTAAGGTTCGGTGACGCTAGGGTTGTAGGGATATGTATATGCAGTAACCCGAATGTTTTTCGGAGTCCCGGATGAGATCCCGGACGTCACGAGGAGTTTCGGAATGGTCCGCAGGTAAAGAATTATATATAGGAAGTGCTATTTCGGCCATCGGGACAAGTTTCGGGGTCACCGGTATTGTACCGGGACCACCGGAAGGGTCCCGAGGGTCCACCGGGTGGGGCCACCTATCCCGGAGGGCCCCATGGGCTGAAGTGGGAAGGGATCCAGCCCAAAGTGGGCTGGGGCGCCACTTCCCCTAGGGCCCATGCGCCTAGGGTGGGGAAACCCTAAAGGGGGGCGCCCCCTTGCTTGGGGGGCAAGCCCCCCACTCCTTGGCCGCCGCCCCCCCTAGGCTCCCTATATATAGAGGGGGGAGGGAGGGCAGCCGCACCCATGCCCCTGGCGCCTCCCTCTCCAACACCTCCTCCTCCATATAGCTTGGCGAAGCCCTGCCGGAGTACTGCAGCTCCATCACCACCACACCGTCGTGCTGCTGCTGAAGCCATCTTCCTCAACCTCTCCTTCCCCCTTGCTGGATCAAGAAGGAGGAGACGTTACGCTGACCGTACGTGTGTTGAACGCGGAGGTGCCGTCCGTTCGGCGCTAGGATCTCCGGTGATTTGGATCACATCGAGTACGACTCCCTCATCCCCGTTCTTTGAACGCTTCCGCTCGCGATCTACAAGGTACGTAGATGCATCCAATCACTCGTCGCTAGATGAACTCATAGATGGATCTTGGTGAAACCGTAGGAAAATTTTTGTTTTCTGCAACGTTCCCCAACAGTGGCATCATGAGCTAGGTCTATGCGTAGTTCTCTTTGCACGAGTAGAACACAATTTGTTGTGGGCGTAGATGTTGTCAACTTTCTTGCCGCTACTAGTCTTATTTTGCTTCAGTGGTATTGTGGGATGAAGCGGCCCGGACCAACCTTACATGTATGCTTACGTGAGACCGGTTCCACCGACTAACATGCACTAGTTGCATAAGGTGGCTGGCGGGTGTCTGTCTCTCCCACTTTAGTTGGAGCGGATTCGATGAAAAGGGTCCTTATGAAGGGTAAATAGAAGTTGACAAATCACGTTGTGGCTTTCACGTAGGTAAGAAAACGTTCTTGCTAGAACCCTATTGCAGCCACGTAAAACTTGCAACAACAATTAGAGGACGTCTAACTTGTTTTTGCAGCAAGTGTTTTGTGATGTGATATGGCCAAAGTTGTGATGAATGATGAATGATATATATGTGATGTATGAGATGTTCATGTCATCGTAATAGGAATCACGACTTGCATGTCGATGAGTATAACAACCGGCAGGAGCCATAGGAGTTGTCTTTATTTTTTGTATGACCTGCGTGTCATCGAGAAACGCCATGTAAATTATTCTACTTTATTGCTAAGCGCGTTAGCCATAGTAGTAGAAGTAATAGTTGGCGAGCAACTTCATGGAGACACGATGATGGAGATCATAATGATGGAGATCATGGTGTCATGCCGGTGACAAGATGATCATGGAGCCCCAAGATGGAGATCAAAGGAGCTATGTGATATTGGCCATATCATGTCACTATTATTATTTGATTGCATGTGATGTTTATCATGTTTTTGCATCTTGTTTACTTAAAACGACGGTAGTAAATAAGATGATCCCTCATAATAATTTCAAGAAAGTGTTCCCCCTAACTGTGCACCGTTGCGACAGTTCGTTGTTTCGAAGCACCACGTGATGATCGGGTGTGATAGATTCTAACATTCACATACAATGGGTGTAAGACAGATTTACACATGCAAACACTTAGGTTGACTTGACGAGCCTAGCATGTACAGACATGGCCTCGGAACATACAAGACCGAAAGGTCGAGCATGAGTCGTATAGAAGATATGATCAACATGAAGATGTTCACCGATGTTGACTAGTCCGTCTCACGTGATGATCGGACACGTCCTAGTTAACTCGGATCATGTTATACTTAGATGAGTGGAGGGATGTCTATCTAAGTGGGAGTTCATTGAATAATTTGATTAGATGAACTTAATTATCATGAACTTAGTCTAAAATATTTACAATATGTCTTGTAGATCAAATGGCCAACGTAGTCCTCAACTTCAACGCGTTCCTAGAGAAAACCAAGCTGAAAGACGATGGCAGCAACTACACGGACTGGGTCCGGAACCTGAGGATCATCCTCGTAGATGCCAAGAAAGATTATGTCCTACAAGCACCGCTAGGTGACACACCTATTCTCCCTGCAGAACAAGACGTTATGAACACTTGGCAGGCACGTACCGATGACTACTCCCTCGTTCAGTGCGGCATGCTTTACAGCTTAGAGACGGGGCTCCAAAAACTTTTGAGAGACACGGAGCATATGAGATGTTCGAAGAGCTGAAAATGGTTTTCCAAGCTCATGCCCGGGTCGAGAGATATCAAGTCTCCGACAAGTTCTTCAGCTGTAAGATGGAGGAAAACAGTTCTGTCAGTGAGCATATACTCACTATGTCTGGGTTGCATAACCGCTTGACTCAGCTGGGAGTTAATCTCCCGGATGACGCGGTCATTGACAGAATCCTTCAGTCGCTTCCACCGAGCTACAAGAGCTTTGTGATGAACTTTAATATGCAGGGGATGGAAAAGACCATTCTTGAAGTATTTGCAATGCTGAAATCAGCAGAGGTAGAAGACAGAAAGGAACATCAAGTGTTGATGTTGAATAAAACCACTAAGTTCAAGAAAGGCAAGGGTAAGAAAACCTTCAAGAAGGACGGCAAGGGAGTTGCCGCGCCCGGCAAGCAAGCTGCCGGGAAGAAGCCAAAGAATGGACCCAAGCCCGAGACTGAGTGTTTTTATTGCAAGGGAAGTGGTCACTGGAAGCGGAACTTCCCCAAATACTTAGCGGACAAGAAGGCCGCCATCACGAAAGGTATATGTGATATACATGTAATTGATGTGTACCTTACCAGTACTCGTAGTAGCTCTTGGGTATTTGATACCGGTGCAGTTGCTCACATTTGTAACTCAAAGCAGGAGCTGCGGAATAAACGGAGACTGGCGAAGGCCGAGGTGACGATGCGCGTCGGGAATGGTTCCAAGGTCGATGTGATCGCCGTCGGCACGCTACCTCTACATTTACCTACGGGATTAGTTTTGAAACTCAATAATTGTTATTTCGTACCAAGTTTGAGCATGAACATTGTATCAGGATCTCGTTTAATACGAGATGGCTACTCATTTCAATCCAAGAATAATGGTTATTCTATTTATATGAGAGATATGTTTTATGGTCATGCTCCGATGGTGAATGGTTTATTCTTAATGAATCTCGAGCGTAATGCTACACATATTCATAGTGTGAGTACCAAAAGATGTAAGGTTGATAATGATAGTCCCACATACTTGTGGCACTGCCGCCTTGGTCACATAGGTGTCAAACACATGAAGAAGCTCCATGCAGATGGACTTTTAGAGTCTCTTGATTACGAATCATTTGACACGTGCGAACCATGCCTCATGGGTAAAATGACCAAGACTCCGTTCTCAGGAACAATGGAGCGAGCAACCAACTTATTGGAAATCATACATACTGATGTGTGCGGTCCAATGAGTGTTGAGGCTCGCGGTGGCTATTGTTATGTTCTCACCCTCACTGATGACTTGAGTAGATATGGGTATATCTATTTAATGAAACACAAGTCTGACACCTTTGAGAAGTTCAAGGAATTTCAGAGTGAGGTTGAAAATCAAGTGACAGGAAAATCAAGTTCTTGCGACCAGATCATGGAGGAGAATACTTGAGTCACGAATTTGGCACACACTTAAGAAAATGTGGAATAGTTTCACAACTGACGCCGCCTGGAACACCTTAGCGTAATGGTGTGTCCGAACGTCGTAATCGCACTCTATTAGATATGGTGCGATCTATGATGTCTCTTACCGACTTACCGCTATCATTTTGGGGCTATGCTTTAGAGACTGCCGCATTCACTTTGAATAGGGCTCCGTCGAAATCCGTTGAGACGACACCGTATGAATTATGGTTTGGGAAGAAACCTAAGCTGTCGTTTCTAAAAGTTTGGGGATGCGATGCTTATGTCAAGAAACTTCAACTTGAAAAGCTCGAACCCAAATCGGAAAAATGCGTCTTCATAGGATACCCTAAAGAAACTATTGGGTATACCTTCTACCTCAGATTCGAAGGCAAGATCTTTGTTGCCAAGAATGGATCCTTTCTAGAGAAAGAGTTTCTCTCGAAAGAAGTAAGTGGGAGGAAAGTAGAACTTGATGAAGTATTACCTCTTGAACCGGAAAATTGTGCAACTCAAGAAAATGTTCCTGAGGTGCCTGCACCGACTAGAGAGGAAATTAATGATGATGATCATGAAACTTCAGATCAAGTTGCTACTGAACTTCGTAGGTCCACAAGGACACGTTCCGCACCAGAGTGGTACGGCAACCCTGTCTTGGAAATCATGTTGTTACACAACGGTGAACCGTTGAACTATGAAGAAGCTATGGCGGGCCCGGATTCCAACAAATGGCTAGAAGCCAGGAAATCCGAGATAGGATCCATGTATGAAAACGAAGTATGGACTTTGACTTACTTGCCCATTGAGCGGCGAGCCATAGAAAATAAATGGATCTTTAAGAAGAAGACAGACGCAGATGGTAATGTGACCATCTATAAAGCTCGGCTTGTCGCTAAGGGTTATCGACAAGTTCAAGGGGTTGACTATGATGATACTTTCTCACCGGTAGCGAAGCTAAAGTCCGTCTGAATCATGTTAGCAATTGCCGCATTCTATGACTATGAGATATGGCAAATGGACGTCAAAACGGCATTCCTCAATGGTTTCCTTAAGGAAGAATTGTATATGATGCAGCCAGAAGGTTTTGTCGATCCTAAGAATGCTGACAAGGTGTGCAAGCTCCAACGCTCGATTTATGGGCTGGTGCAAGCATCTCGGAGTTGGAACATTCGCTTTGATGAGATGATCAAAGCGTTTGGGTTTACGCAGACTTATGGAGAAGCCTGCGTTTACAAGAAAGTGAGTGGGAGCTCTGTAGCATTTCTCATATTATATGTAGATGACATACTTTTGATGGGAAATGATATAGAACTCTTGGACAGCATTAAGGCCTACTTGAATAAGAGTTTTTCAATGAAGGACCTTGGAGAAGCTGCTTATATATTGGGCATCAAAATCTATAGAGATAGATCGAGACGCCTCATAGGTCTTTCACAAAGTACATACCTTGATAAGATATTGAAGAAGTTCAATATGGATCAGTCTAAGAAGGGGTTCTTGCCTGTGTTACAAGGTATGAAATTGAGCTCAGCTCAAAGTCCGACCACGGCAGAAGAAATAGAAGAGATGAGTGTCATCCCCTATGCCTCAGCCATAGGTTCTATTATGTATGCCATGCTGTGTACCAGACCTGATGTAAACCTTGCCGTAAGTTTGGTAGGAAGATACCAAAGTAATCCCGGCAAGGAACACTGGACAGCGGTCAAGAATATCCTGAAGTACCTGAAAAGGACTAAGGAGATGTTTCTCGTTTATGGAGGTGACGAAGAGCTCGTCGTAAAGGGTTGGGACATGCTCCAACGCTCGATTTATGGGCTGGCGCAAGCATCTCGGAGTTGGAACATTCGCTTTGATGAGATGATCAAAGCGTTTGGGTTTACGCGGACTTATGGAGAATCCTGCGTTTACAAGAAAGTGAGTGGGAGCTCTGTAGCATTTATCATATTATATGTAGATGACATACTTTTGATGGGAAATGTGAAGGAAATATGCCCTAGAGGCAATAATAAAGTTATTATTTATTTCCTTATATCATGATAAATGTTTATTATTCATGCTAGAATTGTATTAACCGGAAACATAATACATGTGTGAATACATAGACAAATAGAGTGTCACTAGTATGCCTCTACTTGACTAGCTCGTTAATCAAAGATGGTTATGTTTCCTAACCATGAACAAAGAGTTGTTATTTGATTAACGAGGTCACATCATTAGTTGAATGATCTAATTGACATGACCCATTCCATTAGCTTAGCACCCGATCGTTTAGTATGTTGCTATTGCTTTCTTCATGACTTATACATGTTCCTATGACTATGAGATTATGCAACTCCCGTTTGCCGAAGGAACACTTTGGGTGCTACCATACATCACAATGTAACTGGGTGATTATAAAGGAGTACTACAGGTGTTTCCAATGGTAGATGTTGGGTTGGTGTATTTCGAGAATAGGATTTGTCACTCCGATTGTCGGAGAGGTATCTCTGGGCCCTCTCGGTAATACACATCACATAAGCCTTGCAAGCATTATAACTAAGATGTTAGTTGTGAGATGATGTATTATGGAACGAGTAAAGAGACTTGCCGGTAACGAGATTGAACTAGGTATTGGATACCGACGATCAAATCTCGGGCAAGTAACATACCGATGACAAAGGGAACAACGTATGTTGTTATGCGGTCTGACCGATAAAGATCTTCGTAGAATATGTAGGAGCCAATATGGGCATCCAGGTCCCGCTATTGGTTATTGACCGGAGAAGTGTCTCGGTCATGTCTACATTGTTCTCGAACCGTAGGGTCCGCACGCTTAACGTTACGATGACAGTTATTATGAGTTTATGCATTTTGATGTACCGAAAGTTGTATGGAGTCCCGGATGTGATCACGGACATGACGAGGAGTCTCGAAATGGTCGAGACGTAAAGATTGATATATTGGAAGCCTATATTTGGATATCGGAAGTGTTCCGGGTGAAATCGGGATTTTACCGGATTACCGGGAGGTTACCGGAACCCCCCGGGAATCTTATGGGCCTTAGTGGGCCTTAGTGGAAAGGTGAAAGGGCTGCCCATAAGGGCTGCGCGCCTCCTCCCCTCCCCTAGTCCTATTAGGACTAGGAGAGGTGGCCGGCCACCCCTCTCCCTCTTTCCCCCTTGGGAATCCTAGTTGGAATAGGATTGGGGGGGAGTCCTACTCCCGGTAGGAGTAGGACTCCTCCTGCGCCCTCTCCCTGGCCGGCGCACCCCTCCCCTTGGATCCTTTATATACGGGGGAAGGGGGCACCTCTAGACACACAAGTTGATCCTTGGTGATCGTTAGTTAGCCGTGTGCGGTGCCCCCTGCCACCAAATTCCACCTCGATCATATTGTTGCAGTGCTTAGGCGAAGCCCTGCGTCGGTTGTACATCAAGATTGTCACCATGCCGTCATGCTGACGGAACTCTTCCTCGACGCTTTGCTGGATCGGAGCCCGAGGATCGTCATCGAGCTGAACGTGTGCTAAAAACTCGGAGGTGCCAGAGTAACGGTGCTTGGATCGGTCGGATCGGGAAGACGTACGAATACTTCCTCTATGTTGTGTGATCGCTTCCGCAGTCGGTCTGCGTTGGTACGTAGACAATACTCTCCCCTCTCGTTGCTATGCATCACCATGATCTTGCGTGTGCGTAGGAAAATTTTGAAATTACTACGTTTCCCAACAGTGGCATCCGAGCCTAGGTTTTATGGTTTGATGTTATTTGCACGAGTAGAACACAAGTGAGTTGTGGGCGATACAAGTCATACTGCCTACCAGCATGTCATACTTTGGTTCGGCAGTATTGTGGGACGAGACGACCCGGACCAAAATTACGCGTACGCTTACGCGAGACCGGTTCCCTCGACGTGCTTTGCACATAGATGGCTTGCGGGCGACTGACTCTCCAACTTTAGTTGAACCAAGTGTGGCTACGCCCGGTCCTTGAGAAGGTTAAAACGGAGTCTATTTGACAAACTATCGTTGTGGTTTTGATGCCTAGGTGAGATGAGTTCTTGCTTAAGCCCGTAGCAGCCACGTAAAACTTGCAACAACAAAGTAGAGGACGTCTAACTTGTTTTTGCAGGGCATGTTGTGATGTGATATGGTCAAGGCATGATGCTAAATTTTATTGTATGAGATGATCATGTTTTGTAACCAAGTTATCGGCAACTGGCAGGAGCCATGTGGTTGTCGCTTTATTGTATGCAATGCAATCGCGATGTAATGCTTTACTTTATTACTAAGCGGTAGTGATAGTCGTGGAAGCATAAGATTGGCGAGACGACAACGATACTACGATGGATATCAAGGTGTCGCGTCGGTAACGATGGTGATCATGACGGTGCTTCGGAGATGGAGATCACAAGCACAAGATGATGATGGCCATATCATATCACTTATATTGATTGCATGTGATGTTTATCCTTTTAATGCATCTTATCTTGCTTTGATTGACGGTAGCATTATAAGATGATCTCTCACTAAATTATCAAGAAGTGTTCTCCCTGAGTATGCACCGTTGCCAAAGTTCGTCGTGCCCAGACACCACGTGATGATCGGGTGTGATAAGCTCTACGTCCATCTACAACGGGTGCAAGCCAGTTTTGCACACGCAGAATACTCAGGTTAAACTTGATGAGCCTAGCATATGCAGATATGGCCTCGGAACACAGAGACCGAAAGGTCGAGCGTGAATCATATAGTAGATATGATCAACATAACGATGTTCACCATTGAAAACTACTCCATCTCACGTGATGATCGGTTATGGTTTAGTTGATTTGGATCACGTGATCACTTAGAGGATTATAGGGATGTCTATCTAAGTGGGAGTTCTTAAGTAATTTGATTAACTGAACTTAAACTTATCATGAACTTAGTACCTGATAGTATCTTGCTTGTTTATGTTGATTGTAGATAGATGGCTCGTGCTGTTGTTCCGTTGAATTTTAATGCGTTCCTTGAGAAAGCAAAGTTGAAAGATGATGGCAGCAATTACACGGACTGGGTCCATAACTTGAGGATTATCCTCATTGCTGCACAGAAGAATTACGTCCTGGAAGCACCGCTGGGTGCCAGGCCTGCTGCTGGAGCAACACCAGATGTTATGAACGTCTGGCAGAGCAAAGCTGATGACTACTCGATAGTTCAGTGTGCCATGCTTTACGGCTTAGAATCGGGACTTCAACGACGTTTGAACGTCATGGAGCATATGAGATGTTCCAGGAGTTGAAGTTAATATTTCAAGCAAATGCCCGGATTGAGAGATATGAAGTCTCCAATAAGTTCTATAGCTGCAAGATGGAGGAGAACAGTTCTGTCAGTGAGCATATACTCAAGATGTCTGGGTATAATAATCACTTGATTCAATTGGGAATTAATCTTCCAGATGATTGCGTCATTGACAGAATTCTCCAATCACTGCCACCAAGCTACAAGAGCTTCGTGATGAACTATAATATGCAAGGGATGAACAAGACTATTCCCGAGCTCTTCGCGATGCTGAAAGCTGCAGAGGTAGAAATCAAGAAGGAGCATCAAGTGTTGATGGTCAACAAGACCACTAGTTTCAAGAAAAGGGCAAAGGGAAGAAGAAGGGGAACTTCAAGAAGAACAGCAAGCAAGTTGCTGCTCACGAGAAGAAACCCAAGTCTGGACCTAAGCCTGAAACTGAGTGCTTCTACTGCAAGCAGACTGGTCACTGGAAGCGGAACTACCCCAAGTATTTGGCGGATAAGAAGGATGGCAAGGTGAACAAAGGTATATGTGATATACATGTTATTGATGTGTACCTTACTAGAGCTCGCAGTAGCACCTGGGTATTTGATACTGGTTCTGTTGCTAATATTTGCAACTCGAAACAGGGACTACGGAATAAGCGGACACTAGCAAAGGACGAGGTGACGATGCGCGTGGGAAACGGTTCCAAAGTCGATGTGATCACGATCGGCAGGCTACCTCTACATCTACCTTCGGGATTAATATTAGACCTAAATAATTGTTATTTGGTGCCAGCGTTGAGCATGAACATTATATCTGGATCTTGTTTAATCCGAGACGGTTATTCATTTAAATCAGAGAATAATGGTTGTTCTATTTATATGAGTAATATCTTTTATGGTCATGCACCTTTGAAGAGTGGTCTATTTTTGATGAATCTCGATAGTAGTGATACACATATTCATAATGTTGAAACCAAAAGATGCAGAGTTGATAATGAAAGTGCAACTTATTTGTGGCACTGTCGTTTAGGTCATATCGGTGTAAAGTGCATGAAGAAACTCCATAATGATGGACTTTTGGAACCACTTGATTATGAATCACTTGGTACTTGCGAACCGTGCCTCATGGGCAAGATGACTAAAACACCGTTCTCCGGTACTATGGAGAGAGCAACATCTTTATTGGAAATCATACATACCGATGTATGTGGTCCGATGAATATTGAGGATCGTGGCGGATATCGTTATTTTCTCACCTTCACAGATGATTTAAGCAGATATGGGTATATCTACTTAATGAAACACAAGTCTGAAACATTTGAAAAGTTCAAAGAATTTCATAGTGAAGTTGAAAATCATCGTAACAAGAAAATAAAGTTTCTACGATCTGATCGTGGAGGAGAATATTTGAGTTACGAATTTGGTGTACATTTGAAAAATTGTGGAATAGTTTCGCAACTCACGCCACCCGGAACACCACAACGTAATGGTGTGTCCGAACGTCGTAATCGTACTTTACTAGATATGGTACGATCTATGATGTCTCTTACTGATTTACCGCTATCGTTTTGGGGATACGCTTTAGAGACGGCCTCATTCACGTTAAATAGGGCACCATCAAAATCCGTTGAGACGACGCCTTATGAACTGTGGTTTGGCAAGAAACCAAAGTTGTCGTTTCTTAAAGTTTGGGGCTGCGATGCTTATGTGGAAAAGCTTCAACCTGATAAGCTCGAACACAAAGCGGAGAAATGTGTCTTCATAGGATACCCAAAGGAGACTATTGGGTACACCTTCTATCACAGATCCGAAGGCAAGACATTCGTTGCTAAGAATGGATCATTTCTAGAGAAGGAGTTTCTCTCGAAAGAAGTGAGTGGGAGGAAAGTAGAACTTGACGAGGTAACTGTACCTGCTCCCTTATTGGAAAATAGTACATCACAGAAAACTGTTTCTGCGACACCTATACCAATTAGTGAGGAAGCTAATGATGATGATCATGAAACTTCAGGACAAGATACTACTGAACCTCGTAGATCAACCAGAGTGAGATCCGCACCAGAGTGGTATGGTAATCCAATTCTGGAAGTCATGCTACTAGATCATGATGAACCTACGAACTATGAAGAAGTGATGGTGAGCCCAGATTCCGCAAAGTGCCTTGAAGCCATGAAATCTGAGATGGGATCCATGTATGAGAACAAAGTATGGACTTTGGTTGACTTGCCCGATGAACGGCAAGCAATTGAGAATAAATGGATCTTCAAGAAAAAGACTAATGCTGACGGTAATATTACTGTCTATAAAGCTCGACTTGTCGCAAAAGG
The DNA here is from genome assembly GCA_034509565.1 of Triticum monococcum. Lineage (NCBI taxonomy): Eukaryota > Viridiplantae > Streptophyta > Magnoliopsida > Poales > Poaceae > Triticum > Triticum monococcum. Next base: position 552,755,563 of record CM067841.1, on the reverse strand, counting down.
TTTTCGACAAGTTCAAGGGGTTGACTACGATGAGACCTTCTCACCCGTAGCGATGCTTAAGTTTGTCAGAATCATGTTAGCAATTGCCGCATTTTATGATTATGAAATTTGGCAGATGGATGTCAAAACTGCATTCCTGAATGGATTTCTGGAAGAAGAGTTGTATATGATGCAACCAGAAGGTTTTGTCGATCCAAAGGGAGCTAACAAAGTGTGCAAGCTCCAGCGATCCATTTATGGACTGGTGCAAGCCTCTCGGAGTTGGAATAAACGCTTTGATAGTGTGATCAAAGCATTTGGTTTTATACAGACTTTTGGAGAAGCCTGTATTTACAAGAAAGTGAGTGGGAGCTCTGTAGCATTTCTGATATTATATGTGGATGACATATTGCTGATTGGAAATGATATAGAATTTCTGGATAGCATAAAGGGATAGTTGAATAAAAGTTTTTCGATGAAAGACCTCGGGGAAGCTGCTTACATATTAGGCATAAAGATCTATAGAGATAGATCAAGAAGCTTAATTGGACTTTCACAAAGCACATACCTTGACAAGATTTTGAAGAAGTTCAAAATGGATCAAGCAAAGAAAGGGTTCTTGCCTGTGTTACAAGGTGTGAAGTTGAGTCCGACTCAATGCCCGACCACTGCAGAAGATAGAGAGAAAATGAAAGATGTTCCCTATGCTTCAGCCATAGGCTCTATCATGTATGCAATGCTATGTACCAGACCTGATGTGTGCCTTGCTATAAGTTTAGCAGGGAGGTACCAAAGTAATCCAGGAGTGGATCACTGGACAGCGGTCAAGAACATCCTGAAATACCTGAAAAGGACTAAGGATATATTTCTCATGTATGGAGGTGACAAAAAGCTCACCGTAAGAGGTTACGTTGATGCAAGCTTTAACACTGATCCGGACGATTCTAAATCGCAAACCGGATACGTGTTTACTTTAAACGGTGGAGTTGTCAGTTGGTGCAGTTCTAAACAAAGCGTCGTAGCGGGATCTACATGTGAAGCGGAGTACATAGCTGCTTCAGAAGTAGAAAACGAAGGAGTCTGGATGAAGGAGTTCATATCCGATCTAGGTGTCATACCTAGTGCATCGGGTCCAATGAAAATCTTTTGTGACAATACTGGTGCAATTGCTTTGGCAAAGGAATCCAGATTTCACAAGACGACCAAACACATCAAGAGACGCTTCAATTCCATCCGGGGTCTAGTCCAGGTGGGAGACATAGAGATTTGCAAGATACATACGGATCTAAATGTTGCAGACCCGTTGACTAAGCCTCTTCCACAAGCAAAACATGATCAGCGCCAAGGCTCCATGGGTGTTAGAATCATTACTGTCTAATCTAGATTATTGACTCTAGTGCAAGTGGGAGACTGAAGGAAATATGCCCTAGAGGCAATAATAAAGTTATTATTTATTTCCTTATATCATGATAAATGTTTATTATTCATGCTAGAATTGTATTAACCGGAAACATAATACATGTGTGAATACATAGACAAATAGAGTGTCACTAGTATGCCTCTACTTGACTAGCTCATTAATCAAAGATGGTTATGTTTCCTAACCATGAATAAAGAGTTGTTATTTGATTAACGAGGTCACATCATTAGTTGAATGATCTGATTGACATGACCCATTCCATTAGCTTAGCACCCGATCGTTTAGTATGTTGCTATTGCTTTCTTCATGACTTATACATGTTCCTATGACTATGAGATTATGCAACTCCCGTTTGCCGGAGGAACACTTTGGGTGCTACCAAACGTCACAACGTAACTGGGTGATTATAAAGGAGTACTACAGGTGTTTCCAATGGTAGATGTTGGGTTGGCGTATTTCAAGAATAGGATTTGTCACTCCGATTGTCAGAGAGGTATCTCTGGGCCCTCTCGGTAATACACATCACATAAGCCTTGCAAGCATTATAACTAAGATGTTAGTTGTGAGATGATGTATTACGGAACGAGTAAAGAGACTTGCCGGTAACGAGATTGAACTAGGTATTGGATACCGACGATCAAATCTCGGGCAAGTAACATACCGATGACAAAGGGAACAACGTATGTTGTTATGCGGTCTGACCGATAAAGATCTTCATAGAATATGTAGGAGCCAATATGGGCATCCAGGTCCCACTATTGGTTATTGACCGGAGAAGTGTCTCGGTCATGTCTACATTGTTCTCGAACCGTAGGGTCCGCACGCTTAACGTTACGATGACAGTTATTATGAGTTTATGCATTTTGATGTACCGAAGGTTGTTCGGAGTCCCGGATGTGATCACGGACATGACGAGGAGTCTCTAAATGGTCGAGATGTAAAGATTGATATATTGGAAGCCTATATTTGGATATCGGAAGTGTTCCGGGTGAAATCGGGATTTTAACGGATTACCAGGAGGTTACCGGAACCCCCCGAGAATCATATGGGCCTTAGTGGGCCTTAGTGGAAAGGTGAAAGGGCTGCCCATAAGGGCTGCGCACCTCCTCCCCTCCCCTATTCCTATTAGGACTAGGAGAGGTGGCCGGCCACCCCTCTCCCTCTTTCCCCCTTGGGAATCCTAGTTGGAATAGGATTGGGGGGGGGAGTCCTACTCCCGGTAGGAGTAGGACTCCTCCTGCGCCCTCTCCCTGGCCGGCGCACCCCTCCCCCTTGGATCCTTTATATACGGGGGCAGGGGGCACCTCTAGACACACAAGTTGATCCTTGGTGATCGTTCCTTAGCCGTGTGCGGTGCTGTCACACCCTAGCTAGATTATGCATTAGAGTGTGCATGATGTTTACCTTCATCAGAAAATTGAAATGGGGAAAGCAGAACCCCCAGCACCCCCCCCCCCTGAAATCAACTAGGGTTTACTAAAAATAAATTCAATGAACCTGAAATACCCTTCAAAAATGTTCACCCTCTTTGCCTTGGGTTAGAACCCTTGGGAAAAATGGTGCATATAATTTTAGGTCAACAAAAGGGGCATTGATTTAATTCATAAATATTTGAATTTGGGCATTTAAATGCTATTAAATAATTCAAATGCTCAAATAATGTTGGAACTATTTTTTGGGCCACTGAAATATTTCAGTAAGTGTCCATAAATATTTTCAGGGTTTTATAAAATGATTTAGTATTTAAACTAAATCAAAACAGAATAACAGAAATAGAAAAACACAAAAAAATAAAAAGGGAAAGGCCATGGGCCACTTACCTGGCCCATCTCCAGCTGGCGGCCCAGCCCACCCCGCTGCCTCCTGTCGTCCCCCTCCTCGGACAGAAGGACGCGGGCGTGTGCCCGACACTCGCCGGCACGTGCGCGCGCCACCTCCCCCTCTGCGCGCCACCTCCTGCTTCCCGGACTCCCTCCCAATGCCACGGAGACGGCCACGCACCCCCTGGCCCTCTCATTCCTCCTCCCCCGTGCTCATCCCCTCCTCTGGCTCTCCCCCTCACTTCCACAGAACGCGGCCGTCGCCGCCGACGAGAACCACCACAGCCACAGCCACCCCCTCGCCCCTCGGTTGTGCCCACGAGCTCCGCAACGTCGTCCTCGACCCCCTCACCGAACCACGCCCCGCCGGAAGCCCTGCAGCGTCGACTTCGAGCTCTTCTTCAACCTTCGGCCGCCGGCGACCTCGTCCTCGATTCGCGCCGTCTAGGTCGTCCCCAGGCCCGCTGAGCTGCGCTTCGACCTCCCCGTGAGCTCCTCCGTCGTTTCCCCCTAACCCCACGGCCTAGCGCTCGTTGTAGCACCACTCCCCATGACGCCCGAAGCACACCGCCGCACGAGCTCGTCGCCGACGAGGCTCCGGTGGCCAATCGGCCCCGTGCATATGCCTGTTAGCTTTGCGGGAGCCTGCTGAACGCGTAGGTGCTACCCGTTGCTCCTCCCGTGCATGATGGCGCCGTTTCCATCGGCGCCCGAACTCCGGCGACCGCCAAAGTCGTCGCCGGCGACGTCTCCGGCCACCCCGAGCTCAACCCTCACCACCAAGAGCTGCGGCTCGTTCCCAGGAGCCCGTAGATGCTCTCCGCCTCCTGTTTAGTGGCCGGAACATGCAAATGCACTTCCTCCGCCGCGTCTGGCCTCGCTGGCGGCTAGACGCCGGTGAGAGTTGACCTTGACCATTGACTGGGTGGGCCCAGTTGACTCCCCTGAGTCAATGACAAGCGGGCCCCCCTGCTAATTAAACCTGTTTAGTGTTAATCTAAATTAATTAGTTAATTAACTAAATGAGCCACTGACACACGGGTCCCACAGGTCAGGTTTGACCTGTACCGGCCTGTTGACTTGCTGACGTCATGCTGATGCAATAACTCTTTTCTGGATTTAATTTTATATAGAAAATTCCAGGAAATTGCCTAAACTTCAAAAATTCATAGAAATTCAACCATAACCCCAAATGAGACAAATTATATATGAAAAATTATCAGAAAAATCCAAGCTATCCATTGGTACTGGTTTCATGCATGTCAGAACAAGTTAAACCTGCTGTTTATGCAATATAAGGTGATGCACTAATATGATCAAGTTAAATGAGCTAACACTTGAACCTTTGGTTCAAATAAGCACTTACCCTTCTGTTTTAGCTTGCATTAGGCCAAGACACATCCATATTGCCATGTCATAGCATGCATCATATTGTTGCATATCGTCATGTGTTGATTGTGCTCGGCTGTGCTCTTCGTGGTAGGTTCTGCCTCCGAGGATATTCACGAGTATCCAACTGAAGGGCAGTATCCCGTTACCACTCCATCAGGCAAGCAACCATTGATCATTCCGATACAAACCCATGTTCTCGCTCCTGCTCTTGTTTACTGCATTAAGACAACACGATTCAAACTGCTGTGTGCTACGGTAGTTGAACCCTTATCCTCTGCATGACCTGTCATTGCCACAGTAACTAGATGAAACCCACTAGCATGTGTAGGAGTTGATTGAGCCATGTTTTGTGATTCCTACCTTGCTATGCCTGCTATGCTTAGAGTTGTGTCAGGTCTGGTTCATCTGGGTGATGGGCTAGAGTGAAATGCTTGTGCCAGTAATATGTGGGATGTGTTGAACATGTTTTGGTAAAGGTATCGATGAGAGGCCATGTAGGAGTACATGGTGGGTTGTTTCATTGAGGCCGTCCATAAGAACTGAGATCTGTATGCGTGGTTTAAGATGCAGTTACTACCGTACATTGGGCCCGAAACAAATGGACCCTCTCGGCTTCTTAGCCACCCTAGTACTCTGTCCAGGAGTTGCAAATAGTTTCTGGTGTTTGTAGGATATGTGTTGGCGGCCGTGCGTAGCGCTGACCCTAGGGGTGGGCTATGTTGCGGTAGATACACCATGGCACGGTGTACCGAGTCACCCGTTTGGTGTCTCAGGAACCCTGTTCACATCGTTCGGGGCCGTATGTGGAAACCTCGGCCGGACTCCCTGCGGATGGAACCTGGATAGGTGATAACCTGGACTAGGGGCTTAGGTCTTTAGGTAGGCCGTGGCCGACACCCTCGCTGGGCTTCCGCTTGAAGGTTGCCGAGTACATGTCGTGTAGACGGCAGTAGGCGGTGAAAGCGTGTATGACAAAGTACACCCCTGCAGGGTATAAAACTATTCGAATAGCCGCGTCCGCGGTAAAGGACTACTTGATTGCATATACAGTTCATAGACAAGTTAATGGGTACTACTAAAAGACTCAAGATAAGTGTGAGTACCGAGGATGGCCCTCTCGCAGGATACGAGGGAGGATCCACGGTGGAGTATTGTGATGGTGAGTAGTGGACTCGTGTGCGAAAACTATTTTGCTAAAAGGTTCCGTAGGATAGCTTAGCCAAGAGTCAAAGCTGGCTTGCTGCATAAACCCCACCACCTTCTTGAGAATGAGCATGTATAGTAGATTCTGATGTAAGACTTGCTGAGTACCTTTGTACTCATGTTTGCTTATTTATTGTTTTCAGACGACAACACTTCCCCCTCCGATGGGTTTTATGTAGACCTTGACGTTGACGAGTGACTAGCCACCCAGGTGGTGATCCAGTCCATGGAGGGCCCTACGTAGATAGACAGGCTTCGAGAAGCCTTCTTTCTTTCTAGAGTCTGTACTCAGACTAGTTGCTTCCGCATGTTCTTGTATGACTGTATGACTTGAGTGTCGGGTCATGTGACCCCTACCTGTATGAATATGTTATGTATGGCTCCCTGGAGCCTTTAAATAAAGTATTTGAGTTCTAGAGTTTTGTTGTGATGCCATGTTGTATGTACTCATATCGGGCATATTGTGTGAATGATTGAAATGCTTCGTATGAGTGGGATCCGACAATCTAGTTGTTTGTCCTTCGCAGCCTTTCTTATGGGGAAATGTAGTCTAGTGCTCCTCGAGCCATAGTAGTCCGCTACAGCCCGGTTCACCGGAGTCCTGCTAGCCCAGCACTACTGTTCAGGACACTTGACTGGCCGGCATGTGTTTCACTTCGTCCCTATGTCTGTCCCTTCGGGGAAATGTCACGCGGTGATCTCCGGAGTCCTGTCTAGCCTGCTGCAGCCCGGGATCCCCGGAGTCCTGTTAGCCCAGTGCTACAGCCCGGAATCACTCATTGATGACCGACATGTTCGATGTGATTCATGTATGCCTGTCTCCATAGGTCTGTGCCGCTTTGGGTTCACGACTAGCCATGTCGGCCCGGGTTCTCGGTCATATGGATGCTAGCGACATTGTCATATACGCGAGCCAAAAGGCGCAAACGGTCCCGGGCCATGGTAAGGCGACACCCGTGGGATACCGTGCGTGAGGCTGCAAAGTGATATGAGGTGTTACCGGCTAGATCGATGTGGCTTAGAATTGGGGTCCTGACAGGTGCCCCCTGCCACCAAATTCCACCTCGATCATATTGTTGCAGTTCTTAGGCGAAGCCCTGCGTCGGTAGTACATCAAGATTGTCACCACGCCATCATGCTGACGGAACTCTTCCTCAACGCTTTGCTGGATCGGAGCCCGAGGATCGTCATCGAGCTGAACGTGTGCTAAGAACTCGGAGGTGCCGGAGTAACTGTGCTTGGATCAGTCGGATCAGGAAGACGTACGACTACTTCCTCTACGTTGTGTGATCGCTTCCGCAGTCGGTCTGCGTTGGTACGTAGACAATACTCTCCCCTCTCATTGCTATGCATCACCATGATCTTGCGTGTGCGTAGGAAAATTTTGAAATTACTACGTTTCCCAACAAAATGATATAGAACTCTTGGACAGCATTAAGGCCTACTTGAATAAGAGTTTTTGAATGAAGGACCTTGGAGAAGCTGCATATATATTAGGCATCAAGATCTATAGAGATAGATCAAGACGCCTCATAGGTCTTTCACAAAGCACATACCTTGATAAGATATTGAAGAAGTTCAATATGGATCAGTCTAAGAAGGGGTTCTTGCCTGTGTTGCAAGGTGTGAAATTGAGCACAGCTCAATGTCCGACCACTGAAAAAGATATAGAAGAGATGAGCGTCATCCCCTATGCCTCAGCCATAGGTTCTATTATGTATGCCATGCTGTGTACCAGACCTGATGTAAACCTTGCCGTAAGTTTGGTAGGTAGGTACCAAAGTAATCCCGGCAAGGAACACTGGACAGCGGTCAAGAATATCCTGAAGTACCTGAAAAGGACTAAGGAAATGTTTCTCGTCTATGGAGGTGACGAAGAGCTCGTCGTAAAGGGTTACGTCGATGCTAGCTTCAACACAGATCTGGATGACTCAAAGTCACAAACCGGATACGTGTATATTTTGAATGGTGGGGCAGTAAGCTGGTGCAGTTGCAAGCAGAGCGTCGTGGCGGGATCTACATGTGAAGTGGAGTACATGGCAGCCTCGGAGGCAGCACATGGAGCAATTTGGGTGAAGGAGTTCATCACCGACCTAGGAGTCATACCCAATGCGTCGGGGCCAATCAAACTCTTCTGTGACAACACTGGAGCTATTGCACTTGCCAAGGAGCCCAGGTTTCACAAGAAGACCAGGCACGTCAAGCGTCGCTTCAACTGCATTCGTGAAAATGTTCAAGATGGAGACATAGATATTTGTAAAGTACATGCGGACCTGAATGTAGCAGATCCGTTGACTAAACCTCTCCCTAGAGCAAAACATGATCAACACCAGAATTCTATGGGTGTTTGATTCATCACAATGTAACTAGATTATTGACTCTAGTGCAAGTGGGAGACTGTTGGAAATATGCCCTCGAGGCAATAATAAAAGCATTATTATTATATTTCCTTGTTCATGATAATTGTCTTTTATTCATGCTATAATTGTGTTATCCGGAAATCGTAATACATGTGTGAATAATAGACACCAACATGTCCCTAGTAAGCCTCTAGTTGACTAGCTCATTGATCAACAGATAGTCATGGTTTCCTGACTATGGACATTAGATGTCATTGATAACGAGATCACATCATTAGGAGAATGATGTGATGGACAAGACCCAAATCCTAAACATAGCACAAGATCGTATAGTTCATTTGCTAGAGTTTTCCAATGTCAAGTATCTTTTCCTTAGACCATGAGATCGTGTAACTCCCGGATACCGTAGGAGTACTTTGGGTATACCAAACATCACAACGTACATGGGTGACTATAAAGGTATACTACGGGTATCTCCGAAAGTGTCTGTTGGGTTGACACGGATCAAGACTGGGATTTGTCACTCCGTATGACGGAGAGGTATCACTGGGCCCACCCGGTAATGCATCATCATTATGAGCTCAAAGTGACCAAGTGTCTGGTCACAGGATCATGCATTACGGTACGAGTAAAGTGACTTGCCGGTAACGAGATTGAACGAGGTATTGGGATACCGACGATCGAATCTTGGGCAAGTAACATACTGATTAACAAAAGGAATTTTATACGGGGTTGCTTGAATCCTCGACATCGTGGTTCATCTGATGAGATCATCGAGGAGCATGTGGGAGCCAACATGGGTATCCATATCCCGCTATTGGTTATTGACCGGAGAGCAATCTCGGTCATGTCTACATGTCTCCCGAACCCGTAGAGTCTACACACTTAAGGTTCGGTGACGCTAGGGTTGTAGGGATATGTATATGCAGTAACCCGAATGTTGTTCGGAGTCCCGGATGAGATCCCGGACGTCACGAGGAGTTTCGGAATGGTCCGGAGGTAAAGAATTATATATAGGAAGTGCTATTTCGGCCATCAGGACAAGTTTCGGGGTCACCGGTACTGTACCGGGACCACCGGAAGGGTCCCGGGGGTCCACCGGGTGGGGCCACCTATCCCGGAGGGCCCCGTGGGCTGAAGTGGGAAGGGATCCAGCCCAAAGTGGGCTGGGGCGCCACTTCCCCTAGGGCCCATGCGCCTAGGGTGGGGAAACCCTAAAGGGGGGCGCCCCCTTGCTTGGGGGGCAAGCCCCCCACCCCTTGGCCGCCGCCCCCCTAGGAGATTGCATCTCCTAGGGCCGCCGCTCCCCCTTAGGCTCCCTATATATAGAGGGGGGAGGGAGGGCAGCCGCACCCATGCCCCTGCCGCCTCCCTCTCCCTCTCCAACACCTCCTCCTCCTCCTCCATAGAGCTTGGCGAAGCCCTGCCGGAGTACTGCAGCTCTATCACCACCACGCCGTCGTGCTGCTGCTGGAGCTATCTTCCTCAACCTCTCCTTCCCCCTTGCTGGATCAAGAAGGAGGAGACGTTACGCTGACCGTACGTGTGTTGAACGCGGAGGTGCCGTCCGTTCGGCGCTAGGATCTCCGGTGATTTGGATCACATCGAGTACGACTCCCTCATCCACGTTCTTTGAACGCTTTCGCTCGCGATCTACAAGGTACGTAGATGCATCCAATCACTCGTTGATAGATGAACTCATAGATGGATCTTGGTGAAACCGTAGGAAAATTTTTGTTTTCTGCAACGTTCCTCAATAGTTTCTTGTCCAAAATTCTCCAACCCCTAACCCTAGAACACATCAGAAGGAAATCAAGAGGGGGAAGGGGGGAAGCGGCTCGGGTGCTCACTGGGGAGGTCGAGGGCGACTCGGGGTAGCCGGAGCTAGTCGAGGCGGCGTGAATTCGGCGTCGAGCGGTGGCGATGGTGGCCGAGGCGGAGGAAATCGGCGAGCGTTCGAGGGCGTCTGAGCTCGTCCGGGTCCTCGTAGTCGAAGAGGAAGACAATGGTGGCCCTCCTGGGCAGGTCGCGCGGTGTTGGACGGCGACCACGAGGTTGACACAGGTGGGGCCGCGGGAGGAGGGGGTGCTTGGGCGGGAGGACGTTGAGGGCGCGGGCGCGGGCAGAGGGGGGACGGCAAGGGAGGCGGCGCTCAGCTCGAGGAGGCGCGGGGGCGGCGACGGAGACTGAGGCACGGGGACGGCGGCGGCGTGGGGGCGGCGACGGAGACGAAGGCGCGGGGACGGCGGCGGCGTGGGTCGGGGCAGCGGGGGAATTAGCTAGGAGGTGAGGGAGAGGGACGAAGGGGATCTGGCGAGAGGGAGGGAATTAGCTAGGGCGGAATCTTACTAATGGCGCACCCGCGGTCGGTGCGCCATTAGTAATCTTTTTTTTACATAGCAATGGCGCACCAGGCAGAGGTGCGCCATTAGTAATCTTTTTTTACATAGCAATGGCGCACCAGGCAGAGGTGCGCCATCAGTAATCTTTATATATATATATATATATTATATATATATATATATATATAGCAATGGCGCACCAGCCAGAGGTGCGCCATAAGTAATTTTTTTTGTTGCATGTAATAATTTTTTTAGAAAATGAATATGAATATGAAACAGTAATATTTTTTATAAAAACAGTAATAATTTTTGTTTAACAACAATTGTAGTCTACACTTTTTTATTATTATTTTTAAAAAAATGAAGAGGGGAGAGGAGGCAGAGCTCACCGGGGAGCGGGGGAGGGTGCGGGGGGTGCTCGTCGGCGGTGGTGGAGCGGGGGAGGGTGCGGGGGGTCGGTGGCGGCGGCGGTGAAGCGGGGGAGGGTGCGGGGGGTCGGCGGCGGCGGTGGTGGAGCAGGGGAGGGTGCGGTGGGTCGTCGGCGGCGGTGGAGCTAGCGGGGGAGGGTGCGGGTGGGATCGAGATCGAGATGGAAGGGGAATCGAGATCAAGATGGAGGGGGGATCGAGATCAAGTGTCCTCATGAATATTCAATATTTTATCATATTGAATATGAAAAAAATATCATCAAATTTGAAAAAATATTCATGAATTCAAAAAGTGCCCATGAAATTTAAAAATATTCATGATATCAAAAAGTGCCCATGAAATACAACCGATAAATGAAGACTACGATTTAAATACAGTCGATCTTAGCTAGCTATCTATTCATAATCTTCTTGCCCTTCTTTTTCGCAAATGGAGTTCTTCTGTGGAACGGACGTCCTTTAGGTAGGGTGGTCCTCCTTCTTGTGGTGTATGCTGCTACTTCATCGTCGTCGTCATGTTCGATCTTCGGGTCGCCGTACTTGTCGAAGTCTTGCTCATTGGCTACTCCATCCATTCCGATGATCTTCCTTTTGCCTCTCCTCACGGCAACACGACTGGGCTTTGACGGGTCAGTAATGAACAAGCATTGATCCACTTGGGAAGCCAGTACCCGTGGCTCATTTTTCGTGGTGATGTTTGCACCCGCGGTCTTGGATTTGGCTTCGGGTATAACCATGGTGGTGAAATACCGGTCTTCTTTTAGGACGCTCTTGGCCCATCAGACACGGAACATCGGGACCTTCTCTCCAGCATAGCTCAGCTCCCAGATCTCCTCGATCCTTCCGTAGTATTTGCCCTTGTCGTTACCGGTGTAGGATTCCATCGTCACCCCGGAGTTCTGATAACCATCGCTCTTCATGTCCTTGTCCTCGGTGTAGAACGTGTAGCCGTTGATATCGTATGCCTCATAGGTCATCAGGTTGTGCGCGGCACCCTGTGACAAGGCGAATATGAGTTGTTCTTCCGCGGAAGAATCCTCATGTAAAGGGTATGACAGAAGCTTCTGCTTGAACCAACGCGTGAAACATGAGTTGTGCTCTTTGATTATATCTCCGTCCGTCCTCTGTTGGCCTCGGTCATTGTACATCTTCTCAATAAAGGTTTTGTGCTCTACCACCCAAGGATCGACCACGTCTATGTGTTGTAGCGCGACTAGGTTTGCTCTTTCAAAGTCGGCGAGTCGACCCTCGAAGTCGACATGCATTTCGCGGCAACCCTCACGGTGACCCCATCCAGCGAGCCTGCCGAGGTGCCTGTTGACGGGCAGACCAACGGGGTTCTCGATGCCTAGATAATTCGTGAAGTAGGAGATGCACTCTTCGATCAGAAAGCCCCTGACTATACTTCCCTCTGGACGTGACATGTTGCGAACGTATCCTTTGATGACACCATTCATCCTTTCGAATGGCATCATGCTGTGCAGGAACGTCGGCCCGAGTTGGATGATATCCTCCACGATATGGACCAGCAGATGCACCATAATGTCGAAGAATGCGGGCAGGAAGTACATCTCAAGCCCGCATAGTATCACCACAATCTCATCCTGTAGCCTTCTGAGTTGCCTCACGCCAACCGACTTTTGAGAGATGACGTCGAAAAAGTTGCATAGGCCAAATAGCGTTTCATGGACGTGCGCGTCCATGATCCCACGGATTGCAACTAGAAGTATCTGCGTCATCAGCACGTGACAGTTGTGAGACTTCATCCCACTGAACTTCTGCTTCGCTGGGTCTAGGTATCTGCTTATCTTCCCCGCGTAACCGTAAGGAAGTTTTACTCCTACGAGGCAGGTGAAAAACTGCTTGATCTCCTCTTGACTTAGAGTGAAGCACGCGCGAGGGTAGTCATTTCCGGTCTTCTTGGCCTTTTTGACTTTGCGATGACTTTTTGTGTCCTGCTTCGCCTCATCATCATCATCATCATTAGCGTGAAGCTCCTGCCTGATGCCCATTGATTTCAAGTCTGCCCTTGCTTTCGGCCCATCTTTGGTCCTCTCTGGCATGTTGAGCAGGGTACCAAGCAGAATCTCGCACACGTTCTTCATGATATGCATGGCATCAAGGCTGTGAGGCACACGGTGGATCTTCTAGTTCGGCAAGTCCCAGAAAACAGACCTCGTTTTCCATACCTTCAGCAGCGGCTCTGGCGCCTTTCGCTTCTTTCCCGGCTCTGGCGCCTTTTGCTTCTTTCCCGGCAGTGGGCAATCTTTCCAATTTTTCAACAGCCCGTCTATTTCCTCGCTGCTCCTCGTACGCGGGCGTCTTCGGAGTTCGGTTTCACCATCGAACAGATCCTTGCGTTTCCTCCACGGGTCATCGTCGCGAAGCCACCTTCGATGTCCCATGAACACGGTTTTCAAAGACCCGGGATCTCTATCTAGCTAGCGATACATTGTGTCATCCATGCACCTGACGCATCCAGAAAATCCGTGGACCACCTGCCCCGTGAGATATCCGTACCGCGATAGTCGTGCACCGTCGTGAGTAGTGCGGCTCTCATAGGGAAATATTCTTTCTCTGCGGCGTCCCACGTATTGGCTGGCGTTTTCCACAGCATGTCTAGCTCCTCTTTCAGCAGCCCCAGATACAGATTGATGTCGTTCCCTGGTTGTTTCGGCCCTTCAATTAGCATACTCATGTGAATGTACTTCCTATTCATGCACAACCAGGGGGGAAGGTTGTACATCCACAGAAACACGGGCCAGGTGCTATGTGTGCTTCTCTGGCTGCCAAACGGATTGACTCCATCGGTGCTCGTGCCCAGCATGATGTTCCTTGGATCCTTCCCAAATTCTGGGTGTTCGAAGTTCAACTCTTGCCACTGGCTCCCATCCTTAGGGTGACTCAGCATCTTGTCTTTTTTATTTATCTCCGGATCATTTGCGTCATCTTCTCGCTTCTTCTCCTCCCTATCCGCGTGCCAACGCAGGAGCTTTGCTACCTTAGGGTCCGTGAAATACCGCTGCAGACGAGGAGTGATCGGAAAGTACCACACCACTTTTCGAGGAGCTTTCTTCCTCTTCTTGTATCGAGTGACGCCGCACACCGGACATATGGTAGACTCCGCGTGCTCGCCCCGATAAATGATGCAATTGTTCATGCACACATGGTATTTCACATGCGGTAAATCCAGAGGACACACGACTTTCTTCGCCTCCTCGAAACTGGTCGGGCACTTGTTCCCCTTGGGAAGACATTCGTGCCAGAATGACATGTTCTCGTTGAAGCATGCGTCGGTCATTTTGTTTTACCTTCATCTCTAAAGCCATGAGTGTTACTTTCAGGCGGGTATCCTCGGGTCTGCATCATTCATACAATGGAGTAACCGCGTCTATCTCCAGTTGATCCAGCTTGGCTTTCTCTCGGGCGGCAGCTCTTGCGTTATCCGTCTGCTTGAGAAGCAACTCTTGAATATGAGGGTCCTGCACCCAGCCCATCGATGGTCCATCGTCGTCTCTCCTCCGGCATCTAGATCTTCATGATCATGCCCTTTGTCTGCTCCGGCATCTTCCTCATCATCATGTCCGGCATCTTCTACATGATGACTGTGTACAGCATCACCGTCGTGATCATGTCCTGGAGATTCTTCGTCTTCTCGCCCGCCTGAGCCGCGGTGGTTGTCTTGCTGCCCTTCCTCATTTCTTGCCCGGCCCCCATGGACGACTTCATAGTCATCTTCATCACCTTGCCACCGATAGCCATCCATGAAACCACGCAAGAGCAGGTGGTCCCGCACCTGCCCAGAATCCGGGTCCGCAATAAGGCTCTTCAGCTTGCATCTTTGACACAGACATCTTATCTCCGTCTTGTTCTTTTGAAGCATCTCGGCCTTCGCGGAGCTCAAAAACCTATTCACGGTGCATTCGGTCATCGTGCGGACCATGGTCGCCTGCGGGGTAGAGCAAAACGATATTTTAGAACCAAGAAAAAATTTGGCATGACTTTCCCTAAAAATAGGACAAAAAGAATGCATAGTGCCAAAATTCTCGCCGAAACGGAAATGAGTCAACATTTCGGCAAAATATTGGCAACTATCGCATTTCAAATACCGGTACCTGCAAACACAAACATATATGCAACACCACAAACATATGCAACACCACAAATATACATAGATCTAGCTAGGCCACAAAAAGTGCATGTGCACGTTGTTGGAGCGAGCTAGGGAGAAAAAAAGTAGATCTACAACATGAAGATAGCTTTCCCCTTACTTACCTATCAAAAAAAGTAATTTCAACACTTAATTTTGATGAATCTATGATGCAAATGAGGTGGGGAGGAGGAGGCAGACGACAAGCTTAGAGAAGGAGGTGGGGGGAATGAAGTGGGGAAAGTGAGTGTGTAGGTGTGGCTGTCCAAAAATATCTAGCTGGTCACAGGTTACTAATGGCGCACCACAGAGACATGCGCCATTAGTAACCGAACATACTAATGGCGCACCACACAGACATGCGCCATTAGTAGTTTTGCAAAAGAGTAAAAAATAATAATTTTTATACTAATGGCGCACCATGGCACAGTGCGCCATTACTAGTTTTAAACTAATAATGGCGCACTGTGCCATGGTGCGCCATTAGTAGTTTTACAAAAAAAAGTAAAAAAAAAATACAGTAGTGGCGCACTCTATGGCTGGTGCGCCATTAGTAGTTCTAACTACTAATGGCGCACTTTGTCCGGATGCGCCATTAGTATGTTTGAAAAAATGGAAAAAAAACATTTTGTTACTAGTGGCGCACCGTGTGCCTGGTGCGTCATTAGTGTCTTCCACACTAATGACGCACCAACAGATGGTGCGCCATTAGTATATAGTAATGGCGCACCACATGTCAGGTGCGCCATTAGTGTCAGTTCCATCTATAGCCCTTTTCCTATTAGTGTACAGCCACCTCAGGAAGAGCAGGTGAGGCCGTCTCCACCGTAGCAACTGGCTCAGTTTGGGCCACAGCAGCCTAGTAACATGCGGTGGAGGAGGTCGCGGTGCTGGTGGGCGCCGACCCCCTCCTCTCCCACCACGGAAACCACGATGATATCCCCGGTTATACCGGTTATTGGGGCCTGCAACCCCCTCGACGAAGTTGCCCGGAGGTCCTTGGAAATCGTGACCCGGACCTCCGCCGTTGTACCAGGTGTATCTGGAATCAAAGGCCTTGGTTATATCAAGTTTGAGAAGTATTGATGGAATCTTCTTTTGCTTGAGGGCTTTCACTAGGCATTGCACATAAGTGAAATTGTCATGTATGCTTTTTCCACGTATAAAGGCATTTTGGCAGGGCCTAATGAGGCTAGAGATGACCAACTGCAACCTAATCATTAAAACTCACAATGCCATGATTGCAAAAGAGCTTGAGAACGGAAAACAGAACTGATTCGAGTGTTTTTGAATTGTCAGTGAAATAAAACATGCCCTGCTGGGTTTCAGTAATGCTGCGGTCAGACACATCCCACGGGGACAAAACAAGTTGGCTCAAGCTTTGGCTGCCAGGGCAAGACATGCACGGGTGTGTGTGTTGTAACACCCTCTGGAGGGCTCTCGTACCCTCTTTCTCTCTCAATATATATATGATATGCATGCTATGTGTATTCAAGAGAAGAAAAGGGCCAGACATGGAGAAGATTCGCTGACTAGAGCGAATGTGCCGGAGCAACTCTGCTCCCTGATGCTATCTGAACAATCCGACTGATGTATGGAGAGTGTGATAGCATCCACTCCTCTCATATCCGATCTGAAGTCAGGGGGTAGGAGTTTGTTCTCGGCGCCGGCGGCTGGATGTGGATCTCCATCCAGGCGATGGCGCCACGCCGCCACCACACAGGCTCTCCGGGGGTCTTCATCCTCCTCCTCGTGGTCAAATGAAGAGGTCATGCTCTCCTGGACGACGAGAAGCAGCAACGGCCGCCACTCCACGCCCGGGCTGTCGTGATGGAAGAGGAGTTCCACTGACGCTGGTGGTCCTGCTCGAGCGGCCCCTCCATGACCACGGTCCGACGCCACCCTCGCCACTGTGTTAAGCAAGAGGTGAAGCAGGATCCGCTCTTCCCTCCCCATGCTACCGTAGCATCCAAGTAGGACGCCGCATCAAGGAGGAGGTGAAGGAGGAGCGGTTGTCATCGTCGTGCAGCCCACTCGCCGCTGGCCGGCGTGGTGTGGCAAGGAGATGGCGCCGCCATCGCCACCCCGTCGCCATCAAGAAGGAGCCCTCCTCGGCGCTCTTGGAAGCACGCGGGCGGCTCCTTCATTGTCTCGGCCGCGGCGGTGATAGCACATCGTCGTGTGCAGTACTGTGACGGCGACTGAGTATGCGGCGTGGGGAGGTGTAATGGAGGGAGCGACACGATCGACACGCAGCGCCAGGTCGCGTTTGCAAAGTCCAACGCCGCGTGGGACTGGGTCCCCACGGGCCCTGCACCCACAGAGGTCTAGGCCATCGACCAGGACTAGCCTGGAGACGCCCGCGCGGCACCGGTGCCGCCTCAGCGACCAACTGGTCAAGATTACCGTGGCTGGGGTAGCATCCACGGCCAACATGGCCATGCGCGGTGGTGGAGGAAGCTGAACGGCTTCGCCACGAGCGGCAGGCGGCGGTCAACGAGGGCTTCCACGGCCCCTTCCGCCGCTAGAAGGACCACGACGATGATGATTTCGATGGAAGTGGCGACGGAGCGGATGACAACGCCAGCCCAGCCTGCCATGGGCCCATGGCAGCCATGCATACGAGGTCGTCTGTCGCGTAGTTTTTTTGTAGATTAGTTGATGTGGTTTTAGTTGATGTGGATCAGACAAAGCTGCTGTAGAGTCCATGGAATGGTTATAAAACCCATTACTGCAGAAAGTATCGCCATCAATTACTCCATCATTGGCTTCTAGTTGCCTCAACAAAAATTCCGACGAGCGATGCTCTCATCCTAGCCTCTTATTCGGTCAGAAACACAATCGTCTATCTTGCCCCTGTGTGCGGATGAAAATTGTCAAACATGACGTTGCTAAAGATCGAGCCTTATAAACGTTCAGTTGCAGGATTTGCCAAAACTCCACACTTCTACCATCACCGAGATTAATTGGACTCTTTATCACAAACAGAGCATTAGTTCTGGGTCACTTACAACAAGGGAAAGTGCAAGCTACTATGAGTTCATAGTGCGGTTATAACATCCCATCAATAATTGATGGACATCTTGTTGTACTAGATCACAATAAATAATTTTTCATTTACAAGCACGTAAATTTGTACAATTGTAAGGTAGCTGACAGATGACCATAACAACATGCAAACATATCAGAAGCGATTATTAGCGCATCGGAAAGATATTCATAGTAGTAATTAGACATATTATAGTAAATAGTTTTTAAGTACAGATATACATTATCCGTCATTGGTGACAATGTGCAGGATCTTCACATTGAAGTTCATAACTACACCTGATTACAGAGCACCATGCTTGACATGTAAATAAAATATATCGCTAGGATTGGTAGCTCTTATAGCAATTGTACACATGGAGTTAAATAAGTGGACAGATGGCTGGTGAGGTAGTGAAATCAATAACACATGACCCATAAATACAATTTTGAATCACTCATTTGCACCTCTACATAGTTCTAGTTAGCATATAAGGTGAACACTCAAAACTTCAGCTAAAAAATGTAAGGTTGCCCTTGTAGTTGTTGCTACCACTAGGTGCATAGAGAAGTGGTGTTAGCTTGATCTATGAGGACTATGATCATTGGTAGGCATGGGATGCACCAGGAACATGAGTTCAAGTTGAGAGTGTGTATATGAGCCAGTCCACGGCTGACAAACTTCTTCTGACAAAGCTATTGGAAGGCTTCATGCTCCTTTGAAGAGCCAAGAAGACACTTATGCTCATTTCTACAATGGCGGTCGAGCAATGCAGCCTCTGTGCGAAGATGGTCAGAAATGCGAGGTGCTTGTCTCAAGGGACTAATGGAATGAGAATAGTACTTCCCAGCTTCCTAACTTGGGTGTTAGCCGAGCCAAGAGCAAAACACCCAAGAACACTGATCTTGTGAGAGTAGAGTAGTACTACGCGGTCTCTCGAAAATATTTGCAACTCTCCTTCAATGAAGCTTTTGCCACGAAAATCCATTTCTGCACCTGAGCTTATCTGCACCCACGCCGACGAAAAAAATCAAACAAATACTAGAAAAATTCAAAAACTTCCAAATAAAATTTGTGTGGTAGACAATTTGATGCGTGAGGCCCGCTCCAAATTTCAAGTCATTTGGACTTATGAGCAGCTCTTAGCAAAAAAGACAAATTGGGGGTCTGTAAAAATGTTTACTGTTCATGTATTGTTTTGACCCGATTTGTCTTTTTTGCTGAGAGCTGCTCATATGAGCAAATGACTTGAAATTTGGAGCGGGCCTCACGCATCAAATTGTCTACCACACAAATTTTATTTGGAATTTTTTTCAATTTGTTTTGAATTTTTTACGAATTTTTTCTAACAGGGTGCAGATGAGCCTGGGCACCACTATTTCAATAAGGATTGCACTGGTTCTTTATTTGTCTAGGCTGGAGTATCCCCTGTTTCTGAAAACAAAAAAGTTGACTTCTGACCAAAGGGATAACAACATAAACTGTAACCATCAGGGGCAACACAACACTAAATAAAACCATAATTTTGCATAACTCGTGTGTTCATAAGCTCATATTCATCCAGCACCAAAACAACAAGATGTCAGGGCTACCAACTGAAGCACAACAGAAGCTGGAAAACTACAGAAACATGGATGGCGTGCTTTGTCTTTCTGAAACAGAAGTTGCACAAGAAAGCAGGATCACTGCGGTGGCGCCTCCGGCGGCTTGATTCCCGTGTCAGCTTCCGATGCCCTGTAACCCAGCCCAGGGCGCGCCGGTTGCTCCTGCTCGCCTTCAAAGTCACGGGCATCCCGCAACGAGGCCTCGAAGTCGGTGGAGTCCATCGCCGTCGGTAGGAGGCTGCCGATGTCGTCTTTGGCGCCGAAGCCACCGGCTCGCATGACATCATCGGCTGAGATTGCAGCTTCCATGTTCATATCTACAGAACTCTGACCATTCACTGAAGTCAGATTTTCGGTGTGAGAATCCGCAGCGTGCTTCAGGGCCCCCTGATCGTCTGCCAAGGCATCTGGCTTAGCTTGCTGAGCTAGTTGCCCACTGCCCAAGTTCTTCCCATCCATGCCTGCAACGATATGCCACTAGATATGAAAACTCCATGCCAAGACACCACATTATACACAGTAACATCATGCTTAAATGCTTTCTATTTAATCAGAACTTCAGAAGTAGTATTTGACAAGATGCAGATAAAATACCCTCCTCCTTCGCAAGCTATCTATATTCCTGATTATATATATGCAACAAAGGAAATTGCAGGCAAAGCTACTGCAGAGTTCATGGCACAATGATTATGACACCCATCCATGGCACAAAGTATCAATGTTAAATTGTTATAATTACTCTAGCTGTGCCTTACAATTGCAGCGACAGAAGTTCCAAAGCAACACTGCTCAGTTCAGTCACAAACGAAGTGACCTCTTCTTTGCTCGCGCGCTTGTGTACAGAAACTATCAAACATCACGATGCTACAGATCTCACTTTATAATTCTCCCATTACATCTTTTCAGCAGAACTTGCTACTTATACTAGCGCCAAGATTAATTTGACTCCCTTTTCTTCATCTAAGAACAGAGCACAAATCAACTGCTCCAGCGACCTGCGCCTCCTACTTTCCCTTGCTCGATCGATTCCCCGGAGCAACCACAAACCAAATCACACCGACTGCAGAAACAGATTCCTAACTTTACATGAACGCAAATCGTGCGGATCGATCCATACGAAGCTACAAAGAAGCAGAAGACCAGACGGGGGGTAAACAGATCAAGCAGAGAGAGAGGGCGGAAGAAACCTAACTCACCGCCGGCAGGTCGAGTCGGCGAAGAAACGAGGCGCCGCAGATTCGAGAGCTCGCCTCTTCTCGCTCCTTCCACGCAGCCAAAGAAATCCTTTCTTTTTACCGAGGTAATCCAATCCCCTCTTCGCTTCGCTCGACCAGTTCACTCCTCGTCTAGTGCTCTCGTGGGTTGGGTCACCACGTGTTCAGCGAAAGCAGGGGTAACGTGGCACTGTGCTTGCCCCTTTTAGCCCCATGGGCTAGTTAGTTAGGCTTTTGTTTATTTCAGTTGGGCCAACTTTTTTTCTCTCTCTCTCAAATCTTATTTTGCTCAACAAATGCTAAATACCATTGGAAGAAAGTACAGAAGAGATGCAATTGGCAGTTCAACAAAAAAGAATATGGTAACTACCAGGCTAGCGCACATGTTTTTATATTCATCTTTAATGGTGGTCGTCGTGGCGTCATAAATCTCATGCCCTGATATACCTCTCCACTTAAACTTGCGCCGACTGGGCGCGCTTTACTATAAATCATGCATAATTTGTCTGTTTCTTATGGGTAACTCGCCAATTACTCAAGCAATAATAATAATTTTAAAATGTTTATTATTATAATTTTCACTAACGTGTACACAAAAAGGGAACAATAAAAATTTCACCTTAGGTGCTTTATCCATATCTAAAAACGCCATGTATTTTGTAGTGAAGACAATACATATTCCTTGTTGTTGGTTTTGCATCATGAGAGGACAGTGATATCAAAAGTAGGTTTACTATCTCCTTTGAATCTTTCAAAAGATTTGTCTTCACGCTGCCAAGCATCACAAACAATCCAGATTGAAACAGGGTTTGGATGGAGTAGAACAAAGGACTACGAATGATGTGAAGGAAATATGCCCTAGAGGCAATAATAAAGTTATTATTTATTTCCTTATTTCATGATAAATGTTTATTACTCATGCTAGAAATGTATTAACCGGAAACATAATACATGTGTGAATACATAGACACACAGAGTGTCACTAGTATGCCTCTACTTGACTAACTCATTAATCAAAAATGATTATGTTTCTTAACCATAGACATGAGTTGTCATTTGATAAACGGGATCACATCATTAGGAGAATGATGTGATTGACTTGACCCATTCTGTTAGCTTAGCACTTGATCGTTTTAGTTTACTGCTATTGCTTTCTTCATGACTTATACATGTTCCTATAACTATGAGATTATGGAACCCCCGATTACCGGAGGAACACTTTGTGTGCTACCAAACGTCACAACATAACTAGGTGATTATAAAGGTGCTCTACAGGTGTCTCCGATGGTACTTGTTGAGTTGGCATAGATCGAGATTAGGGTTTGTCACTCCGATTGTCGGAGAGGTATCTCTGGGCCCTCTCAGTAGTGCACATCACTATAAGCCTTGCAAGCAATGCAACTAATGAATTAGTTGCGGGATGATGCATTAGGAAACGAGTAAAGAGACTTGCTGGTAACGAGATTGAACTAGGTATTGAGATACCGACGATCGAATCTCGGGCAAGTAACATACTGATGACAAAGGGAACAACGTATGTTGTTATGCGGTTTGACCGATAAAGATCTTCGTAGAATATGTAGGAGTCAATATGAACATCCAGGTTCCGCTATTGGTTATTGATCGGAGACGTGTCTCGGTCATGTCTACATAGTTCTCGAACCCGTAGGGTCCGCACGCTTAACGTTTGGTGACGATCGGTATTATGAGTTTCTGTGATTTGATGTACCGAAGGTAGTTCGGAGTCCCGTATGAGATCGGGGACATCACGAGGAGTCTCGAAATGGTAAAGAATCGATATATTGGACGACTATATTCGGACATCGGAAAGGTTCCGAGTGATTCGGGTATTTTTCAGAGTACCGAGGAGTTACGGGAATACGAGGAAGAAGTAATGGGCCTCATGGGCCAAGTGGTGGAAGAGAGGAGGCACGGCGCGCGCCCCCCTAGCCCAAACCAAATTGGACTAGGGGGCGGCCCCCCTTTCCCCCCTTTCCCCCTTTTCCTCCCTCTCATTCCTTCTCCCTTTCCCCCTTCCTTTCCTCCTCCTAGTAGGAGTAAGAAAGGAGAGTCCTACTCCTACTAGGAGGAGGACTCCTCCTCCTGGCGCGTCCTACAGGGGTTGGCCGGCCTCCCCATTGCTCCTTTATATACGGGGGCAAGGGGCACCCTAGAACACACAAGTTGATCATTGATCCCTTAGCCGTGTGCGATGTCCCCCTCCACCATAATCCACCTCGATCATAACGTAGTGGTGCTTAGGCGAAGCCCTGCGTCGGTAGCAACATCATCACTGTCATCAAGCCGTCGTGCTGACGTAAATCTCCTGTGAAGCTCTGCTGGATCGGAGTTCGTGGGACGTCATCGAGCTGAACATGTGCTGAACTCGGAGGTGCCGTGCGTTCGGTACTTGGATCGGTCGGATCGTGAAGACGTTCGACTACATCAACCACGTTCTCATAATGCTTCCGCTTACGGTCTACGAGGCTACGTGGACGATACTCTCCTCTCTCGTTGCTATGCATCACCATGATCTTGCGTGTGCATAGGAATTTTTTTGAAATTACTACGTTCCCAAACAGTGGCATCCGAGCCAGGTATATGCGTAGATGTTATATGCACAAGTAGAACACAAACGAGTTATGGGCGTGGGTATATACATATTGCTTGCTGTCACTAGTTGATTCTTGATTCAGCAGCATTGTTGGATGAAGCGGCCCAGGCCGACATTACGCGTACGCTTACGCGAGACTGGTTCTACCGACGTGCTTCGCACACAGGTGGCTAGTGGGTGTCTGTTTCTCCAGCTTTAGTTGAATCGGATTCAATGAACAGGGTTCTTTCTGAAGATCAAAAAGCAATCAATATACCGTGTTGTGGTTTTTGATCCGTAGGTAAGAACGGTTCTTGCTCAGCCCGTAGCAACCACGTAAAACTTGCAACAACAAAGTAAAGGACGTCTAACTTGTTTTTGCAGGGCATGTTGTGATGTGATATGGTCAAGGCATGATGCTATATTTTATTGTATGAGATGATCATGTTTTGTAACAGAGTTATCGGCAACTGGTAGGAGCCATATGGTTGTCGCTTTATTGTATGAAATTCAATCACCATGTAATTGCTTTACTTTATTACTAAGCGGTAGAGATAGTCGTAGAGGCAATAGTTGGCGTGACGACAACGATGCTTCGATGGAGATCAATGTGTCAAGCTGGTGACGATGGTGATCATGACGATACTTTGGAGATGTAGATCACAGGCACAAGATGATGATGGCCATATCATATCACTTATATTGATCGCATATGATGTTTATCCTTTATGCATCTTATTTTGCTTGATTGACGGTAGCATTATAAGATGATCTCTCACTAAATTTCAAGGTACAAGTGTTCTCCCTGAGTATGCACCGTTGCCAAAGTTCGTCGTGCCGAGACACCACGTGATGATCAAGTGTGATAAGCTCTACATTCACATACAATGGGTGCAAGCCAGTTTTGCACACGTAGAAATACTTGGGTTAAACTTGACGAGCCTAGCATATGCAGATATGGCCTCGGAACACTGAGACTGAAAGGTCGAGCGTGAATCATATAGTAGATATGATCAACATAGTGATGTTCACCATTGAAAACTACTCCATTTCACGTGATGATCGGTCATGGTTTAGTTGATATGGATCACGTGATCACTTAGATGATTAGAGGGATGTCTATCTAAGTGGGAGTTCTTAAATATGATTAATTGAACTTTAATTTATCATGAACTTAGTATCTGATAGTATTTTGCTTGTCTATGTTGTTGTAGATAGATGGCCCGTGTTGTTGTTCCGTTAAATTTTAATGCGTTCCTTGAGAAAGCAAAGTTGAAAGATGATGGTAGCAATTAAATGGACTGGGTCCGTAACTTGAGGATTATCCTCATTGCTGCACAAAAGAGTTACATCCTGGAAGCACCGCTAGGTGCCAAACCCGCTACAGGAGCACGCCAGATGTTATGAACGCCTAGCAGAGCAAAGCTGATGATTACTCGATAGTTCAGTGTGCCATGCTTTACGGCTTAGAACCGGGACTTCGACGACATTTTGAACGTCATGGAGCATATGAGATGTTCCAGGAGTTGAAGTTAATATTTCAAGCAAATGCCCGGATTGAGAGATATGAAGTCTCCAATAAGTTTTACAGCTGCAAGATGGAGGAGAATAGTTCTATCAGTGAACATATACTTAGAATGTTTGGGTACCATAACCACTTGACTCAACTGGGAGTTAATCTTCCAGTTGATAGTGTCATTGACAGAGTTCTTCAATCACTGCCACCAAGCTACAAGAGCTTCGTGATGAACTATAATATGCAAGGAATGGATAAAATGATTCCCGAGCTCTTCGCAATGCTAAAAGCTGCGGAGGTAGAAATCAAGAAGGAGCATCAAGTGTTGATGGTCAACAAGACCACCAGATTCAAGAAAAAGGGTAAAGGGAAAAAGAAAGGGAACTTCAAGAAAAATGGCAAACAAGTTGTTGCTTAAGAGAAGAAACCCAAGTCTGGACATAAGCCTGAGACTGAGTGCTCCTACTGCAAAGGGACTGGTCATTGGAAGCGGAACTGCCCCAAGTATTTGGCGGATAAGAAGGATGGCAAGATGAACAAAGGTATATGTGATATACATGTTATTGATGTGTACCTTACTAAAGCTCGCAGTAGCACCTGGGTATTTGATATTGGTTCTGTTGCTAATATTCGCAACTCAAAACAGGGACTACGGATTAAGCAAAGATTGGCTAAGGACGAGGTGACGATGCGTGTGGGAAATGGTTCCAAAGTTGATGTGATCGCGATCGGCACGCTACCTCTACATCTACCTTCGGGATTAGTTTTGGACCTGAATAATTGTTATTTGGTGCCAGCATTGAGCATAAACATTATATCTAGATCTTGTTTGATGCGAGACGGTTATTCATTTAAATCAGAGAATAATGGTTGTTCTATTTATATGAGTAATATCTTTTATGGTCATGCACCCTTGAAGAGTGGTCTATTTTTGATAAATCTCGATAGTAGTGATACACATATTCATAATGTTGAAGCCAAAAGATGCAGAGTTGATAATGATAGTGCAACTTATTTTTGGCACTGCCGTTTAGGTCATATTGGTGTAAAGCGCATGAAGAAACTCCATTCTGATGGACATTTGGAATCGCTTGATTATGAATCACTTGGTACTTGCGAACCATGCCTCATGGGCAAGATGACTAAAATGCTGTTCTCCAGAACTATGGAGCGAGCAACAGATTTATTGAAAATCATACATACTGATATATGTGGTCCGATGAATGTTGAGGCTCGCGGCAGGTATTGTTGTTTTCTCACCTTCACAGATGATTTGAGCAGATATAGGTATATCTACTTGATGAAATATAAGTCTGAAACATTTGAAAAGTTCAAAGAATTTCAGAGTGAAGTGGAAAATCATCATAACAAGAAAATAAAGTTTCTACGATCTGATCTTGGAGGAGAATATTTGAGTTATGAGTTTGGTCTACATTTGAAACAATGCGGAATAATTTTGCAACTCACGCCACCCGGAACACCACAACATACTGGTGTGTCTGAATGTCGTAATCGTACTTTACTAGATATGGTGCGATCTATGATGTCTCTTACTGATTTACCGCTATCGTTTTGGAGTTACGCTTTAGAGACAACTGCATTCACGTTAAATAGGGCACCATCTAAATCCGTTGAGACGACGCCTTATGAACTATGGTTTAGCAAGAAACCAGAGTTGTCGTTTCTTAAAGTTTGGGGCTGTGATGCTTATGTGAAAAACCTTCAACCTGATAAGCTCGAACCTAAATCGGAGAAATGTGTCTTCATAGGATACCCAAAGGAGACTACTGGGTACACCTTCTATCACAGATCCGAAGGCAAGACATTTGTTGCTAAGAATGGATCCTTTCTAGAGAAGGAGTTTCTCTCGAAAGAAGCGAGTGGGAGTAAAGTAGAACTTGATAAGGTAATTGTACCTGCTCCCTTATTGGAAAGTAATACATCACATAAACCGGTTCCTGTGACACCTACACCAATTAGTGAGGAAGCCAATGATGATGATCATGAAACTTTAGATCAAGTTACTACCAAACCTCGTAGGTCAACCAGAGTAAGATCCACACCAGATTGGTACGGTAATCCTGTTTTGGAGGTGATGTTACTTGACCATGAAGAACCTACGAACTATGAGGAAGCGATGATGAGCCCAGATTCCGCAAAATGGCTTGAAGCCATGAAATCTGAGATGGGATCCATGTATGAGAACAAAGTGTGGACTTTGGTTGACTTGCCTGATGATCGGCAAGACATCGAGGATAAATGGATCTTCAAGAAGAAGACTGACGTTGACGGTAACATAACTATCAACAAAGCTCGACTTGTTGCGAAAGGTTTTCGACAAGTTCAATGAGTTGACTACGATGAGACCTTCTGACCCGTAGCGATTCTTAAGTCCGTCCGAATCATGTTAGCAATTGCCGCATTTTATGATTATGAAATTTGGCAAATGGATGTAAAGACTGTTGATACGTCTCCAACGTATCTATAATTTTTTATTATTCCATGCTATATTATACTCTGTTTTGGACATTATTGGGCTTTATTATACACTTTTATATTATTTTTGGGACTAACCTACTAACTGGAGGCCCATCCCAGAATTGTTGTTTTTTTGCCTATTTTAGGGTTTCGAAGAAAAGGAATATCAAACGGAGTCCAAACATAATGAAACCTTCGGGAATGTGATTTTTGGAACGAACAAGATCGAGGAGATTGGACCCTATGTCAAGCAACCAATAGGGAAGCCACGAGGTAGGGGGCGCACCTACCCCCCAGGCGTGCCCTCCACCCTCGTGGGCTCCCTGTTGCTCCACCGACGTACTCCTTCCTCCTATATATACCTATGTACCCCCAAATGATCAAATACGGAGCCAAAACCCTAATTCCACCGCCGTAACTTTCTGTATCCACGAGATCCCATCTTGGGGCCTGTTCCGGAGCTCCGCCAGAGGGGGCATCGATCACGGAGGGCTTCTACATCAACACCATAGCCTCTTCGATGAAGTGTGAGTAGTTTACCTCAGACCTTCGGGTCCATAGTTATTAGCTAGATGTCTTCTTCTCTCTTTTTGGATCTCAATACAATGTTCTACCCCTCTCTTGTGGATATCTATTCAATGTAATCTTCTTTTGCGGTGTGTTTGTCAAGACCGATGAATTGTGGGTTCATGATCAAGTTTATCTATGAACAATATTTGAATCTTTTCATAATTCTTTTATGTATGATTGGTTATCTTTGCAAGTCTCTTCGAATTATCAATTTGGTTTGGCCTACTAGATTGATCTTTCTTGCAATGAGAGAAGTGCTTAGCTTTGGGTTCAATCTTGCGGTGTCCTTTCCCAGTGACAGTAGGGGCAGCAAGGCACGTATTGTATTGTTGCCATCGAGGATAACAAGATGGGGTTTTTATCATATTGCATGAATTTATCCCTCTACATCATGTCATCTTGCTTAAGGCGTTACTCTGTTCTTATGAACTTAATACTCTAGATGCATGCTGGATAGCGGTTGATGTGTGGAGTAATAGTACTAGATGCAGGCAGGAGTCGGTCTACTTGTCTCGGACATGATGCCTATATACATGATCATACCTAGGTATTCTCATAATTATGCTCAATTCTATCAATTGCTCAACAGTAATTTGTTCACCCACCGTAAAATACTTATTGATACGTCCATTTTGCATCATGCTTTTATATCGATATTTATTGCATTATGGGTTGTTATTTTATATTATGTCACAATACTTATGGCTATTCTATCTTATTTTACAGGGTTTACATAAGGAGGGAGAATGCCGGCAGGTGGAATTCTGGGCTAGAAAGGAGCAAATATTAGAGACCTATTCTGCACAACTCCAAAAGTCCCGAAACTCCACGGAATACCTTATATATTAATAATGAAAAATCCTCGCCAAAGATGAAGACCAGGGGGCCCACACCCTTTCCACGAGGGTGGGGGGTGCCCCCCCTAGGGCGCGCCCCCTACCTCATGGGCCCCCTAGTGGCTCTCTGATGACCATCTTCTCCAATATGAAGTCTTTCGTCGAGAAAAAAAATAAGAAGCAACCTTTCGGGATGAAACTCCGCCGCCACGAGGCGGAACCTTGGCGGATCCAATCTAGAGCTCCGGCAGAGTTGTTCTGCCGGGGAAACTTCCCTCCCGGAGGGGAAAATCATCGCCATCATCATCACCAACGCTCCTCTCATCGGGAGAGGGCAATCTCCATCAACATCTTCATCAGCACCATCTTATCTCAAAACCCTAGTTCATCTCCTGTATCTGATTCTTGTCTTCAAGTCCGGGATTGGTGCTAGTAGGTTGCTAGTAGTGTTAATTACTCCTTGTAGTTGATGCTAGTTGGTTTAATTGGTGGAAGATCATATGTTCAGATCCTTTATGCATATTATTACCCCTCTGATTATGAACATGAATATGCTTTGTGAGTAGTTACATTTGTTCCTGAGGACAAGGGAGAAGTCTTGCTATTAGTAGTCATGTGAATTTGGTATTCGTTCGATATTTTGATGAGATGTATGTTGTCTAGCCTCTAGTGGTGTTATGTGAACGTCAACTACATAACACTTCACCATTATTTGGGCCTAGAGGAAGGCATTGGGAAGTAATAAGTAGATGATGGGCGGAAACGCTCCTTCACGAGCGAGCGTTGGAACGAGCGATTCCTCTTTCCTCGCGCTCTCGGAAACCAACGATAGATGGGCCCACACATCTTTCCATATCAGCCCACATACGTGCGTACAGCACTGGACCCTCCCTCCTTTTCTCTCCCCGTGAAACATAATCTCACCACCCCCTGATTCCAACGGGTGGGGCCAGGGGTGGGGCCAGGATTTACCTCAAACATAATCTCCAAATTTGCTAAAAAAGGGTAAGTGTAGCCTGTCTGAAACCGCTCGCTGCAGCGCGCGCGCTAGATAGCAACGCCCGATGATGGGTTGCTAGAGTGACAGAAGCTTAAACCCTAGTTTATGCGTTGCTTCACAAGGGGCTGATTTGGATCCATATGTTTCATGCTACGGTTAGGTTTACCTTAATAATTTTATTGTAGTTGCGGATGCTTGCAATAGAGGTTAATAATAAGTGAGATGCTTGTTCAAGTAAGAACAACACCCAAGCACTGGTCCACCCACATGTCAAATTATCGAAGTACCGAACGCGAATCATATGAACGTGTTGAAAACTAGCTTGACAATATTCCCATGTGTCCTCGGGAGCGCTTTTCCTTATATAAGAGTTTCTCCAGGCTTGTCCTTTGCTACAAAAAGGATTGGGCCACCTTGCTGCACTTTATTTACTTTTGTTACTTGTTGCTCGTTATAAATTATCTTATCACAAAACTATCTGTTACCACTTATTTCAGTACTGGTAGAGAATACCTCGCTGAAAACCGCTTATCATTTCCTTCTGCTCCTTGTTGGGTTCGACACTCTTACTTATCAAAAGGACTACAATAGATCCCCTATACTTGTGGGTCATCAAGACTCTTTTTTGGCGCCGTTGCCGGGGAGTGAAGCGCCTTTGGTAGGTGGAATTTGGTAAGGAATAGTTTATATAGTGTACTGAAATTTACTGTCACTTGTTAC
The DNA here is from genome assembly GCA_034509565.1 of Triticum monococcum. Lineage (NCBI taxonomy): Eukaryota > Viridiplantae > Streptophyta > Magnoliopsida > Poales > Poaceae > Triticum > Triticum monococcum. The sequence continues at coordinate 552,724,910 of CM067841.1, read as the reverse complement.
TATGGAAAGTAATCTTCTGAGCGGCTTGTTCGGGGTACCTTCACCCCGACCAGTAGAGCAAAGAGTTACTCCTCAACCTAATGAACCTATTGAAAATGAAATTCCTTATGAGTATCCTTCGGGTATGATAGAAAAACTGCTAGCTAATCCTTTTACAGGAGATGGAACAAAACATCATGATGAACATCTGATATATGTGGATGAAGTTTGTGGATTATTTAAGCTTGCAGGTGTACCCAGAGATGTTGTTAAGAAGAAGGTCTTCCCTTTATCTTTGAGGGTAGATGCATCGACATGGTATATGCTATGTGATGACATGGGGTCTTGGAATTACAAACGATTGAAATTGGAATTTCATCAGAAGTTTTGTCCTATGCATCTTGTTCATCGTGATCGCAATTACATATATAATTTTTGGCCCCGCGAAGGAGAAAGCATCGCTCAAGCTTGGGGGAGGCTTAAATCAATGTTATATTCATGCCCCAATCATGAGCTCTCAAGAGAAATGATTATTCAAAACTTTTATGCTCGGCTTTCTGATAACAATCGCACCATTCTTGATACTTCTTGTGCTGGCTCATTTATGATGAAGACTATTGAATTCAAATGGGATTTATTGGAAAGAATTAAACGCAACTCTGAAGATTGGGATCTCGACAATGGTAAGGAGTCAGGTATGATACCTAAGTTTGATTGTGTTAAATCTTTTATGGATACCGATATTTCCGTAAGTTTAGCACTAAATATGGACTTGATTCTGAGATAGTAGCTTCTTTTTGTGAATCTTTTGCTACTTATGTTGATCTCCCTAAGGAGAAGTGGTTTAAATATCATCCTCCCATAGAAGTAAAAGTAGCTGCACATATTAAAGTTGAAGAAAAGCTGTCACTTACAATGATCCTATTGTTCCTACTTGTTATGTTGAGAAACCACCTTTCCCTGTTAGGATAAAGGATCATGCTAAAGCTTCAACTATGGTTCGTAAAAGCAATATTAAAACATATACACCTCCAGAGCAAGTTAAAGTAGAACCTAATATTGCTATTGTTAAAGATCTCTTGTCTGATAATATAGGTGGGCATGTTATTTACTTCTGTAATGAAACTGCTAGAATTGCTAAACCTTGTGCTAAAGATAAAAATAGACCTGTGGTAGGCATGCCTATTATTTCTGTTAAAATAGGAGATCATTGTTATCATGGCTTATGTGATATGGGTGCTAGCGCTAGTGCAATACCTATTGACTTATACAAAGAAATTATGCATGACATTGCACCTGTTGAGTTAGAAGAAATCAATGTTACTATTAAACTTGCTAATAGAGATACTATTTCACCAATGGGAATTGTTAGAGATGTTGAAGTCTTGTGTGGGAAAACTAAATATCCTGCTTATTTTCTTGTTCTTGGTTCCCACGAGACAGCTTTTGTCCCATTATATTTGGTAGACCCTTCTTAAATACTGTTAATGCTACCATAGATTGCACAAGGGATGTTGTTACTGTCGGCTTATATGATATGACTCATGAGTTTACTTTCTCTAAATTTAGTAAACAACACCGTGAAGAAGAATTGCCTAGTAAGGATGAAGTTATTGGTCTTGCTTCTATTGCCGTACCTCCTAGTGATCCCTTAGAACAATATTTGCTAGACCATGAGAATGATATGTTTATGAGTGAAAGAAGGGAAATAGATGAAGTATTCTTTAAATAGGAACCTATTCTGAAACACAATTTGCCTGTTGAAATCCTAGGGGATCCCCCTCCACCTAAGGGTGATCCCGTGTTTGAGCTTAAACCGTTGCCTGGTAATCTTAAATATGCTTATCTTGATGAAAAGAAGATATATCATGTTATTATTAGTGCTAACCTTTCAGAGCATGAAGAAGAAAGATTATTGAAAACTCTGAAGAAGCACCGTGCTGCTATTGGATATACTCTTGATGATCTTAAGGGCATTAGTCCCACTCTATGTCAACATAAAATAAATTTGGAAGCAGATGCCAAACCAGTTCGTGATCCTCAACGACGTCTGAATCCTAAAATGAAAGAAGTGGTAAGAAAAGAAATACTAAAGCTTCTGGAGGCAGGTATAATTTATCCCGTTGCTGATAGTCAGTGGGTAAGTCATGTTCATTGTGTCCCTAAGAAGGGAGGTATTACTGTTGTTCCTAATGATAAAGATGAATTGATTCCACAAAGAATTATTACAGGTTATAGGATGGTAATTGATTTCTGCAAATTAAATAACGCTACTAAGAAAGATCATTACCCCTTACCTTTTATCGATCAAATGCTAGAACGATTATGCAAGCATACACATTACTGCTTTCTAGATGGTTATTCTGGTTTCTCTCAAATACCTGTGTCGGCTAAAGATCAATCAAAGACTACTTTTACATGCCCTTTTGGTACTTTTCCTTATAGACGTATGCCTTTTGGTTTATGTAATGCACCTGCTACCTTTCAAAGATGCATGATGGCTATATTCTCTGACTTTTGTGAAAAGATTTGTGAGGTTTTCATGGACGACTTTTCCGTCTATGGATCTTCTTTTGATGATTGCTTGAGCAATCTTGATCGAGTTTTGCAGAGATGTGAAGAAACTAATCTTATCTTGAATTGGGAAAAGTGCCACTTTATGGTTAATGAGGGTATTGTCTTGGGGCATACAGTTTCTGAAAGAGGTATTGAAGTTGATAAAGCCAAGGTTGATGCTATTGAAAAGATGCCATGTCCCAAGGACATCAAAGGTATAAGAAGTTTCCTTGGTCACGCCAGATTTTATAGGAGGTTCATTAAGGACTTCTCAAAAATTTCTCGGCCTCTGACTAATTTATTACAAAAAGATATACCATTTGTCTTTGATGATGATTGTGTAGAAGCATTTGAAATACTTAAGAAAGCATTATTCTCTGCACCTATTGTTTAGCCAGCTGATTGGAATTTACCCTTTGAAATTATGTGTGATGCTAGCAATTATGCTGTAGGTGCTGTTTTAGGGCGAAGAGTTGATAAGAAATTAAATGTTATCCATTATGCTATTAAGACTCTAGACAATGCTCAAAGAAATTATGCTACTACTGAAAAAGAACTTTTAGCAGTTGTATTTGCTTGTGATAAGTTCAGACCTTATATTGTTGATTCTAAAGTAACTATCCACACTGATCATGCTTCTATTAAATATCTTATGGAGAAGAAAGATGCTAAACCTAGACTTATTAGATGGGTTCTCTTGCTACAAGAATTTGATTTGCATATTGTTGATAGAAAAGGAGCCGAGAACCCCGTTGCAGACAACTTATCTATGTTAGAGAATGTTCTTGATGACCCACTACCTATTGATGATAGCTTTCTTGATGAACAATTAAATGTCATAAGTACTTCTCGTAGTACCCCTTGGTATGCTGATTATGCTAATTACATAGTTGCTAAATTTATACCACCTAGCTTCACATACCAATAAAAGAAAAAGTTCTTCTATGATTTGAGACATTAATTTTGTGATGACCCACATCTTTATAAAGAAGGAGTAGATGGTGTTATTAGACGTTGTGTACCTGAGCATGAACAGGAACAGATCCTACGCAAGTGCCACTCCGAAACTTATGGAGGACACCACGCGGGAGATAGTGAAGGAAATATGCCCTAGAGGCAATAATAAAGTTATTATTTATTTCCTTATATCATGATAAATGTTTATTATTCATGCTAGAATTGTATTAACCGGAAACATAATACATGTGTGAATACATAGACCAACAGAGTGTCACTAGTATGCCTCTACTTGACTAGCTCGTTAATCAAAGATGGTTATGTTTCCTAACCATGAACAAAGAGTTGTTATTTGATTAACGAGGTCACATCATTAGTAGAATGATCTGATTGACATGACCCATTCCATTAGCTTAGCAACCGATCGTTTAGTATGTTGCTATTGCTTTCTTCATGACTTATACATGTTCCTATAACTATGAGATTATGCAACTCCCGTTTACCGGAGGAACACTTTGGGTACTACCAAACGTCACAACGTAACTGGGTGATTATAAAGGAGTACTATAGGTGTCTCCAATGGCAGATGTTGGGTTGGCGTATTTCGAGATTAGGGTTTGTCACTCCGATTGTCGGAGAGGTATCTCTGGGCCCTCTCGGTAATGCACATCACATAAGCCTTGCAAGCACTGCAACTAATATGTTAGTTGTGAGATGATGTATTACGGAACGAGTAAAGAGACTTGCCGGTAACGAGATTGAACTAGGTATTGGATACCGACGATCGAATCTCGGGCAAGTAACATACCGATGACAAAGGGAACAACGTATGTTGTTATGCGGTCTGACCGATAAAGATCTTCGTAGAATATGTAGGAACCAATATGGGCATCCAGGTCCCGCTATTGGTTATTGACCGGAGACGTGTCTTGGTCATGTCTACATTGTTCTCGAACCGTAGGGTCCGCACGCTTAACGTTACGATGACAGTTATTATGAGTTTATGCATTTTGATGTACCGAAGGTTGTTCAGAGTCCCCGATGAGATCACGGACATGACGAGGAGTCTCGAAATGGTCGAGACGTAAAGATTGATATATTGGAAGCCTATGTTTGGACATAGGAAGTGTTCCGGGTGAAATCGGGATTTTACCGGAATACCGGGAGGGTTACCGGAACCCCCCGGGAGACTAATGGGCCTATTGGGCCTTAGTGGAAAAGAGAAAAGGGGCAGCCCACAGCCTAGCCGCGCGCCCCCCCTTCCCCAAGTCCTAGTAGGACTAGGAGAAGGGGCCGGCCCCCCTCTCTCTCCTTTCCCCCTTGAGAGTCCTAATTGGAATAGGATTGGAGGGGGGAGTCCTACTCCCGGTAGGAGTAGGACTCCCCCTGCGCCTCCCTCTCTTTGGCCGGCTGGCCCCCTCCCTCCAACCTTTATATACGGGGGCAGGGGACACCCCAAGACACACAAGTTGATCCTTGAGATCGTTCCTTAGCCGTGTGCGGTGCCCCCTGCCACCAAAATCCACCTCGATCATACCGTTGTAGTGCTTAGGCGAAGCCCTGCGTCGGTAGTACATCAAGATCGTCACCACGCCGTTGTGCTGACGGAACTCTTCCTCGACGCTTTGCTGGATCGGAGCCCGAGGAACGTCATCGAGCTGAACGTGTGCTAAGAACTCGGAGGTGCCGGAGTAACGGTGCTTGGATCGGTCGGATCGGGAAGAAGACGTATGACTACTTCCTCTACGGTGTGTGATCGCTTCCGCAGTCGGTCTGCGTTGGTACGTAGACAACACTCTCCCCTCTCGTTGCTGTGCATCACCATGATCTTGCGTGTGCGTAGGAAAATTTTCGAAATTACTACGTTCCCCAACAGTGGCATCCGAGCCTAGGTTTTATGGTTTGATGTTATTTGCATGAGTAGAACACAAGTGAGTTGTGGGCGATACAAGTCATACTGCCTACCAGCATGTCATACTTTGGTTCGGCGGTATTGTTGGGTGAGACGATCCGGACCAACCTTACGCGTACTCTTACGCGAGACCGGTTCCCTCGACGTGCTTTGCACATAGATGGCTTGCGGAAGACTGTCTCTCCAACTTTAGTTGAACCAAGTGTGACTACGCCCGGTCCTTGAGAAGGTTAAAACGGAGTCTATTTGACGAACTATTGTTGTGGTTTTGATGCGTAGGTGAGATGAGTTCTTACTTAAGCCCGTAGCAGCCACGTAAAACTTGCAACAACAAAGTAGAGGACGTCTAACGTCTTTGCAGGGTATGTTGTGATGTGATATGGTCAAGGCATGATGCTGATTTTATTGTATGAGATGATCATGTTTTGTAACCGAGTTATCGGCAACTGGCAGGAGCCATATGGTTGTCGCTTTATTGTATGCAATGCAATCGCGATGTAATGCTTTACTTTATTACTAAGCGGTAGTGATAGTCGTGGAAGCATAAGATTGGCGAGACGACAACGATGCTACGATGGAGATCAAGGTGTCGCGCCGGTGACGATGGTGATCATGACGGTGCTTCGGAGACGGAGATCACAAGCACAAGATGATGATGGCCATATCATATCACTTATATTGATTGCATGTGATGTTTATCCTTTTATGCATCTTATCTTGCTTTGATTGACGGTAGCATTATAAGATGATCTCTCACTAAATTATCAAGAAGTGTTCTCCCTGAGTATGCACCGTTGCCAAAGTTCATCGTGCCCAGACACCACGTGATGATCGGGTGTGATAAGTTCTACGTCCAAATACAACGGGTGCAAAACAGTTGCACACGCAGAATACTCAGGTTATACTTGACGAGCCAAGCATATACAGATATGGCCTCGGAACACGGAGACCGAAAGGTCGAGCGTGAATCATATAGTAGATATGATCAACATAACGATGTTCACCATTGAAAACTACTCCATCTCACGTGATGATCGGTTATGGTTTAGTTGATTTGGATCACGTGATCACTTAGAAGATTAGAGGGATGTCTATCTAAGTGGGAGTTCCTGAGTAATCTGATTAACTGAACTTAAACTTATCATGAACTTAGTACCTGATAGTATCTTGCTTGTTTATGTTGATTGTAGATAGATGGCTCGTGCTGTTGTTCCGTTAAATTTTAATGCGTTCCTTGAGAAAGCAAAGTTGAAAGATGATGGTAGCAATTACACGGACTGGGTCCGTAACCTGAGGATTATCCTCATTGCTGCACAGAAGAATTACGTCCTGGAAGCACCGCTAGGTGACAAGCCTGCTCCTGGAGCAACGCCGGACGTTATGAACGTCTGGCAGAGCAAAGCTGATGACTACTCAATAGTTCAGTGTGCCATGCTTTACGGCTTAGAATCGGGACTTCAACGACGTTTTGAACGTCATGGAGCATATGAGATGTTCCAGGAGTTGAAGTTAATATTTCAAGCAAATGCCCGAATTGAGAGATATGAAGTCTCCAATAAGTTCTATAGCTGCAAGATGGAGGAGAATAGTTCTGTCAGTGAGCATATACTCAAAATGTCTGGGTATAATAATCACTTGATTCAGATGGGAGTTAATCTTCCAGATGATTGCGTCATTGACAGAATTCTCCAATCACTGCCACCAAGCTACAAGAGCTTCGTGATGAACTATAATATGCAAGGGATGAACAAGACTATTCCCGAGCTCTTCGCAATGCTGAAAGCTGCGGAGGTAGAAATCAAGAAGGAGCATCAAGTGTTGATGGTTAGCAAAACCACTAGTTTCAAGAAAAAGGGCAAAGGGAAGAAGAAGGGAAACTTCAAGAAGAACAGCAAGCAAGTTGCTGCTCAGGAGAAGAAACCCAAGTCTGGACCTAAGCCTGAAACTGAGTGCTTCTACTGCAAGCAGACTGGTCACTGGAAGCGGAACTGCCCCAAGTATTTGGCGGATAAGAAGGATGGCAAAGTGAACAAAGGTATATGTGATATACATGTTATTGATGTGTACCTTACTAGAGCTCGCAGTAGCACCTGGGTATTTGATACTGGTTCTGTTGCTAATATTTGCAACTCGAAACAGGGACTACGGAATAAGCGGACGCTAGCAAAGGACGAGGTGACGATGCGCGTGGGAAACGGTTCCAAAGTCGATGTGATCGCGGTCGGCACGCTACCTCTACATCTACCTTCGGGATTAATATTAGACCTAAATAATTGTTATTTGGTGCCAGCGTTGAGCATGAACATTATATCTGGATCTTGTTTGATGCGAGACGGTTATTCATTTAAATCAGAGAATAATGGTTGTTCTATTTATATGAGTAATATCTTTTATGGTCATGCACCTTTGAAGAATGGTCTATTCTTGTTGAATCTCGATGATAGTGATACACATATTCATAATGTAGAAGCCAAAAGATGCAAAGTTAATAATGATAGTGCAACTTATTTGTGGCACTGCCGTTTAGGTCATATCGGTGTAAAGCGCATGAAGAAACTCCATACTGATGGGCTTTTGGAACCACTTGATTATGAATCACTTGGTACTTGCGAACCATGCCTCATAGGCAAGATGACTAAAACACCGTTCTCCGATACTATGGAGAGAGCAACAGATTTATTGGAAATCATACATACCGATGTATGCGGTCCGATGAATATTGAGGCTCGTGGCGGATATCGTTATTTTCTCACCTTCACAGATGATTTAAGCAGATATGGGTATATCTACTTAATGAAACATAAGTCTGAAACATTTGAAAAGTTCAAAGAATTTCAGAGTGAGGTTGAAAATCATCGTAACAAGAAAATAAAGTTTCTACGATCTGATCGTGGAGGAGAATATTTGAGTTACGAGTTTGGTGTACATTTGAAAAATTGTGGAATAGTTTCGCAACTCACGCCACCCGGAACACCACAGCGTAATGGTGTGTCCGAACGTTGTAATCGTACTTTACTAGATATGGTGCGATCTATGATGTCTCTTACTGATTTACCGCTATCGTTTTGGGGTTATGCTTTAGAGACGGCCGCATTCACGTTAAATAGGGCACCATCAAAATCCGTTGAGACGACACCTTATGAACTATGGTTTGGCAAGAAACCAAAGTTGTCGTTTCTTAAAGTTTGGGGCTGCGATGCTTATGTGAAAAAGCTTCAACCTGATAAGCTCGAACCCAAATCGGAGAAATGTGTCTTCATAGGATATCCAAAGGAAACTATTGGATACATCTTCTATCACAGATCCGAAGGCAAGACTTTTGTTGCTAAATTCGGAAACTTTCTAGAGAAGGAGTTTCTCTCGAAAGAAGTGAGTGGGAGGAAAGTAGAACTTGACGAGGTAACTGTACCTGCTCCCTTATTGGAAAATAGTACATCACAGAAAACTGTTTCTGCGACACCTATACCAATTAGTGAGGAAGCTAATGATGATGATCATGAAGCTTCAGGACAAGATACTACTGAACCACGTAGATCAACCAGAGTGAGATCCGCACCAGAGTGGTACGGTAATCCAGTTCTGGAAATCACGATACTAGATCATGATGAACCTACGAACTATGAAGAAGCGATGGTGAGCCCAGATTCCGCAAAGTGGATTGAGGCCATGAAATCTGAGATGGGATCCATGTATGAAAACAAAGTATGGACTTTGGTTGACTTGCCCGATGATCGGCAAGCAATTGAGAATAAATGGATCTTCAAGAAAAAGACTGACGCTGACGGTAATATTACTGTCTATAAAGCTCGACTTGTCGCGAAAGGTTTTCGACAAGTTCAAGGGGTTGACTATGATGAGACCTTCTCACCCGTAGCGATGCTTAAGTCCGTCAGAATTATGTTAGCAATTGCCGCATTTTATGATTATGAAATATGGCAGATGGATGTCAAAACTGCATTCCTGAATGGATTTCTGGAAGAAGAGTTGTATATGATACAACCAGAAGGTTTTGTCGATCCAAAGGGAGCTAACAAAGTATGCAAACTCCAGCGATCCATTTATGGACTGGTGCAAGCATCTCAGAGTTGGAATAAACGTTTTGATAGTGTGATCAAAGCATTTGGCTTTATACAGACTTTTGGAGAAGCCTGTATTTACAAGAAAGTGAGTGGAAGCTCTGTAGCATTTCTAATATTATATGTAGATGACATATTGCTGATTGGAAATGATATAGAATTTCTGGATAGCATAAAGGGATACTTGAATAAAAGTTTTTCGATGAAAGACCTCGGGGAAGCTGCTTACATATTAGGCATAAAGATCTATAGAGATAGATCAAAACGCTTAATTGGACATTCACAGAGCACATACCTTGACAAGATTTTGAAGAAGTTCAAAATGGATCAAGCAAAGAAAGGGTTCTTGCCTGTGTTACAAGGTGTGAAGTTGAGTCAGACTCAATGCCCAACCACTGCAGAAGATAGAGAGAAAATGAAAGATGTTCCCTATGCTTCAGCCATAGGCTCTATCATGTATGCAATGCTGTGTACCAGACCTGATGTGTGCCTTGCTATAAGTTTAGCAGGGAGGTACCAAAGTAATCCAGGAATGGATCACTGGACAGCGGTCAAGAACATCCTGAAATACCTGAAAAGGACTAAGGATATGTTTCTCGTATATGGAGGTGACAAAGAGCTCACCGTAAGAGGTTACGTTGATGCAAGCTTTGACACAGATCCGGACGATTCTAAATCGCAAACCGGATACGTGTTTACTTTAAACGGTGGAGCTGTCAGTTGGTGCAGTTCTAAACAAAGCGTCGTAGCGGGATCTACATGTGAAGCGGAGTACATAGCTGCTTCGGAAGCAGCAAACGAAGGAGTCTGGATGAAGGAGTTCATATCCGATCTAGGTGTCATACCTAGTGCATCGGGTCCAATGAAAATCTTTTGTGACAATACTGGTGCAATTGCCTTGGCAAAGGAATCCAGATTTCACAAAAGGACCAAACACATCAAGAGACGCTTCAACTCCATCCGGGATTTAGTCCAGGTGGGAGACATAGAGATTTGCAAGATACATACGGATCTGAATGTTGCAGACCCGTTGACTAAGCCTCTTCCACGAGCAAAACATGATCAGCACCAAGGCTCCATGGGTGTTAGAATCATTACTGTGTAATCTAGATTATTGACTCTAGTGCAAGTGGGAGACTAAAGGAAATATGCCCTAGAGGCAATAATAAAGTTATTATTTATTTCCTTATATCATGATAAATGTTTATTATTCATGCTAGAATTGTATTAACCGGAAACATAATACATGTGTGAATACATAGACCAACAGAGTGTCACTAGTATGCCTCTACTTGACTAGCTCGTTAATCAAAGATGGTTATGTTTCCTAACCATGAACAAAGAGTTGTTATTTGATTAATGAGGTCACATCATTAGTAGAATGATCTGATTGACATGACCCATTCCATTAGCTTAGCACCCGATCGTTTAGTATGTTGCTATTGCTTTCTTCATGACTTATACATGTTCCTATAACTATGAGATTATGCAACTCCCGTTTACCAGAGGAACACTTTGGGTACTACCAAACGTCACAACGTAACTGGGTGATTATAAAGGAGTACTACAGGTGTCTCCAATGGCAGATGTTGGGTTGGCGTATTTCGAGATTAGGGTTTGTCACTTCGATTGTCGGAGAGGTATCTCTGGGCCCTCTCGGTAATGCACATCACATAAGCCTTGCAAGCACTGCAACTAATATGTTAGTTGTGAGATGATGTATTACGGAACGAGTAAAGAGACTTGCCGGTAACGAGATTGAACTAGGTATTGGATACCGACGATCGAAACTCGGGCAAGTAACATACCGATGACAAAGGGAACAACGTATGTTGTTATGCGGTCTGACCGATAAAGATCTTCGTAGAATATGTAGGAGCCAATATGGGCATCTAGTTCTCGCTATTGGTTATTGACCGGAGACGTGTCTTGGTCATGTCTACATTGTTCTCGAACCGTAGGGTCCGCACGCTTAACGTTACGATGACAGTTATTATGAGTTTATGCATTTTGATGTAGCGAAGGTTGTTCGGAGTCCCGGATGAGAGCATGGACATGACGAGGAGTCTCGAAATGGTCGAGACATAAAGATTGATATATTGGAAGCCTATGTTTGGACATAGGAAGTGTTCCGGGTGAAATCGGGATTTTACCGGAATACCGGGAGGGTTACCGGAACCCCCCGGGAGACTAATGGGCCTATTGGGCCTTAGTGGAAAAGAGAAAAGGGGCAGCCCACAGCCTAGCCGCGCGCCCCCCCTTCCCCAAGTCCTAGTAGGACTAGGAGAAGGGGCCGGCCCCCCTCTCTCTCCTTTCCCCCTTGAGAGTCCTAATTGGAATAGGATTGGAGGGGGGAGTCCTACTCCCGGTAGGAGTAGGACTCCCCCTGCGCCTCCCTCTCTCTGGCCGGCCGGCCCCCTCCCTCCAACCTTTATATACGGGGGCAGGGGACACCCCAAGACACACAAGTTGATCCTTGAGATCGTTCCTTAGCCGTGTGCGGTGCCCCCTGCCACCAAAATCCACCTCGATCATACCGTTGTAGTGCTTGGGCGAAGCCCTGCGTCGGTAGTACATCAAGATCGTCACCACGCCGTTGTGCTGACGGAACTCTTCCTCGACGCTTTGCTGGATCAGAGCCCGAGGAACGTCATCGAGCTGAACGTGTGCTAAGAACTCGGAGGTGCCGGAGTAACGGTGCTTGGATCGGTCGGATCCGGAAGAAGACGTACGACTACTTCCTCTACGGTGTGTGATCGCTTCCGCAGTCGGTCTGCGTTGGTACGTAGACAACACTCTCCCCTCTCCTTGCTGTGCATCACCATGATCTTGCGTGTGCGTAGGAAAATTTTCGAAATTACTATGTTCCCCAACAGATAGAACTGCACATAAGGTATTGCAATCCGATTTTTATTGGCCTACTCTCTTCAAGGATGCCCGTAAGTTTGTCCTATCTTGTGATGAATGTCAAAGAATTGGTAATATTAGTAGATGTCAAGAAATGCCTATGAATCATTCACTTGTTATTGAACCGTTTGATGTTTGGGGCTTTGATTATATGGGACCTTTTCCTGCCTCTAATGGATATACATATATTTTAGTTGTTGTTGATTACGTTACTAAGTGGGTAGAAGCTATTCCAACTACTTGTGCTGATCATAAAACTTCTATTAAAATGCTTAAAGAAGTTATTTTTCCAAGGTTTGGAGTCCTTAGATATTTAATGACTGATGGTGGTTCACATTTTATTCATGGTGCTTTCCGTAAAATGCTTGCTAAATATGACATCAATCATAGAATTGCATCTCCGTATCACCCACAGTCTAGTGGTCAAGTAGAATTGAGTAATAGAGAACTCAAATTAATTTTGCAAAAGACTGTCAATATATCTAGAAATAATTGGTCCAAGAAACTTGATGATGCATTATGGGCCTATAGAACTGCATATAAAAATCCTATGGGTATGTCTCCGTATAAAATGGTATATGGAAAAGCATGTCACTTACCTCTCGAACTAGAACATAACGCATATTGGGCTATTAAAGAGCTCAACTATGACTTCAAACTTGCCGGTGAAAAGAGGTTATTTGATATTAGCTCACTTGATGAATGGAGAACCCAAGCTTATGAAAATGCCAAGTTGTTTAAAGAAAAGGTTAAAAGATGGCATGACAAAAGGATACAAAAGCGTGAGTTTAATGTAGGTGATTATGTATTGCTATACAAATCTCGTTTAAGATTTTTTGCAGGAAAACTTCTCTCTAAATGGGAAGGCCCCTATGTTATCGAGGAGGTATATCGTTCCGGTGCCATAAAAATCAACAACTTCGAAGGCACAAATCCGAAGGTGGTAAACGGTCAAACAATCAAACATTATATCTCAGGTAATCTCATAAATGTTGAAACCAATATTATTGAAACCGTAACCCCGGAGGAATACATAAGGGACACTTTCCAGAATGTTTCATACTCCGAAAAGGAATAGGTATGTGGTACGGTAAGTAAACCGACTCTAAAATAGTTCTATGGCAATTTTTCTCCGTTTTGGGATATTTAAGAAAATAGGAAAATAAGAAGCAGACCGGGAAGGACACGAGGCTTCCACGAGGGTGGAGGGCGCGCCCTACCCCCCTGGGCGTGCCCCCTACCTCGTGAGCTCCTCGTGTGCCTTCCGGACCCCGTTTTCTTGCACGATACGTATTTTGGCCAGTAAAAATTCACTACATATTCTCCTGAAGGTTTTGACTCCTGTATCACGCAATTATTCTCTATTCTTGTTTCGAGCTGTTTTTCTGACAGATTTAGATTATCATGACGTCCCCAAGTGCTTCCAAGGACAAGTTCTTCGAGAAGGTCATCAACCCTTACCTCACGGAGGTGCTGCGACACCCTCAAACCATTCAGATGCGTGATGGGTTGCTGCACATCCGCGATGCTGAGGGACCAAAGGGAACCGGAAGCGTGGAGACGAGGCTCGAAGCAATGGAGCAACAAGTTTTCAAGTGCCAGTGGATGGTGGAGAGTGGAATCAACGCTAGCCACACGATGCTCGCGGAGTTCACTAACAACTACAAGTCGGATGCCAAGAACACCAAGGAGGCCATCTTTAAGCTATATGAGAAGATCGAGCACCTCCAAGCCCAAATCTATGACCTGCAAAACCAAAACTGTGAGTATGAATATAGATTCAAAAGAATGAGTTTGGCTGCAGATTCGAGGATTCCGGAGACTCGATCATCCTTAAATGATGGTGAACCTATGCCTTGGAAGATGGATGACAAGCCTACATCATCAACAACACCTCCACCTTCTTCACCAACCAAGGAGATATAATGACATGGGTATGGGCACTCCCCTTGGCAACTGCCAAGCTTGGGGGACGTGCCCTGGTATCGTATCACAATCAGAACTCCTATCTTTACCATTTTCCTTAGTTCGATCCTATTAGTAGTATTTTGATCTAGTAGAATAAAGTTTATGGCATGATCTAGTTTTAAGTTTTGCTTTATGATCTCTCTATGTAATCGAGTCCGTGAGCTATATAATGAAGATTAGTGTTGAGTCAAGGGCTTGATTTTCTTGCTATGATCTTGGGTGAATAAAAGAAAAGAAAAAACATAAAAAGAAACAAAAGTTCATATTGATCTTATTGATAGTAATGACTTCACATAGAAATAGTGTGATGATTAAAAGTTGTTGGGAGTTGGCAGACATAGCTTTGGTCATCATTGCAATTAATAGGAAGTAATAAGGAAAGAGAGATTTCACATATAAATATACTATTATTGACATATTTTATGATTGGGAGCACTCACCAAAATATGACATGCTAAAGAGTTGATGTTGGACAAGGAAGACAATGTAATGGGTTATGTTTTCTTATATCTGAGATAAAGTATGTTGTCATGGATCATCCGACATGTTGAGCTTGCCTTTCCCCCTCATGCTAGCCAAATTCTCAGCACCAAGTAGAGATACTACTTGTGCTTCCAAATACCCTTAAACCAGTTTTGCCATGGGAGTCCACCATATCTACCTATGGATTGAGTAAGATCCTTCAAGTAAGTTGTCATCGGTGCAAAAGCAATAAAAATTGCCCTAAATATGTATGATTATTGTGGGAGAAATAAGCTTTATACGATCTTGTGATGTGGAAGTAATAAAAGCGATGGATTGCATAATAAAGGTTCATATCACAAGGGGCAATATAAAGTGACGTTCTTTCGCATTAAGATTTTATGCATCCAACCATAAAAGCGCATGGCAACCTCTGCTTCCCTCTGCGAAGGGCCTATCTTTTATTATTATCTTCTACCTTATGCAAGTGTCATGGTGATCTTCACCTCTCCCTTTTTCATTTTATCCTTTGGCAAGCCCAGCATGTTGGAAAGAACCTGATATATATATATATATATATATATATATGTATAGGACAAATTTTAGCTACAAGGAGTGGTAGTTACCCCCTAGCTCTTTGTCCTCCACGTGTCCCTCCTCCTAGCACCAAACTAACAGGACGGAGAGTCACTGGTATTGAAGGGGGGTCCACCACGTTCCGAAGCTCTAAGGGGCGACGGGTAGGCGATTGCGAGGCGATCCCCTGGCGGCGCTAGGGTTAGGGTTTTGGCGATGGGGGTGGTGAGTCTACGGTGGTGGCTGGGGGAGGGGGGGCGACAGCGTCTCCCTCGACACGGACTGGTGTAGCTTCTCTCCTCCAAGGGTAGGAGCCATGGCGGAGAAGGCGACGGGGAACTCAGCGGGGACTCCGGCGACGAAGGCAAACCCGGCGGCGACAGCGACCTCGGGGAAAGCAACGAGTAGGGGCTCTTCAACATCCCCGATCACGTGCAAGACGCCGGACCCTACCGCGAGCCTCTCAGCTAGGATGAGAGGGATGGTTTTGTTGGATAAGGAAGCGAAGGGGTTCATCTTCGAGGAACCAGCTCAAATCTTGCCCAAGAATTTGAAGTGGTCGGCGGTGGGAAAGGCGTTCTCCCCGCGTCCGCTGAACAGAACTGTGCTCGAGAATACGATGCAGAGGGCTTGGGGTCTTCACCACGAGGCAAGGTTCCGCGACATGGGCGATAACGTCTTCGTTGTTCACTTCGGGAGCGAGGGGGATTGGAGGCATGCAATGAATAATGGGTCTTGGCAGTACGATTTTAATGTGCTGGCTCTGAAGGAGTATGAGAGCAATGTTAGGCCTTCTGAGATAGTCTTTGACAGGATTGATGTGTGGGTCAAGATTGCGGATCTCCCACCAGGCAAGAGAACGGATGCGTTCGGGAGAGCATTGGGGAACTGGCTAGGCGTGGTTGTCAAAGTGGATGTCGACAAAGATGGTAGGGCAAGGGGGAATCAGCTGCGTGTTAGAGCAAGGATACCGCTGTTTGAGCCCCTAGTCAGGGGTTTCTTACTCAAAAGCTCTCAGGATGATAAGGTGGGCACGTGGTATGATTTCAACTATGAAAAGATCCCACACTTTTGCTTTGAGTGCGGACGCTTGGTGCATGAGAATGGACGCTGTGTACCTCTTGTGGATAAAGCAGCGCAATGGGGCGGCTGGCTCCGGGCATCACCAGGAAGGAGCACTGGCTCCAAGAATGAGGTGAAAGGAACAAAGAACAATAATGCTAGCACCAGCAGCTTCATGAGCTCACAGTCAGATGGCAATCACAAAGAGCAGGACAGCCATGCTCGCACTAGGGATGCTCCGGTGAAGCATAACCTAAATGCAGACTTTGACCGGCCGGGGGATGCTCACACTGGTGGGCACAACCGGAGAGAGAGCGGGATTGTTATCTCCCCAAGTAAGGAGAAAGGGAGGGGAGGATGGCCAGAGGAAAGAGACTTGAGACATGAAATAGAGAGAAAGAAAGAGAGGGACCTCAGGGAGCAGCTTAAGGCGCAGCAACGTCAAAAGGAGTATGACCGTAAGCAGGCGGAGGCGAGAAGCCAATGGGAGCGTGGCTCAACGAGCAGAGTGGCTGAGTCCAGACATGCTTACCATCCTCACTTCCCTCAAGAGAGAAAGAGGGGTTACTATGTACGCAAGCCCCGGCATGACTATGAGGAAAGTAGGAAGAGGGGTGATAGCCCTCAAGGCACTCCAAGCTCGAGGAAGAGAAGGCCTAAACAGATGTGGGTGCCCAAAAGGGATGGGGAAAGGCAGGAGGGGGATGAGTCTTTTGTCCGTGACACTAGACAAAAGACATCCTCTGTGTTTGATCGTATTGAGGAAAATGATAATATATCGGCGAACCCTGCCATGGGGCGGGGCCGCCGGGAGCAATGATCTTCCTCGCCTGGAACTGCCGAGGCTTGGGGTTGGACTCGGCACTGGGCGAGCTTCGGGACCTGATTAGGTCATACAACCCAGAGGTGGTATTTCTATCAGAGACAAAGAAGAGATCGGGAGCGATGGATAGACTCAAGTGGAGTTTGGGGTTTACTAAAGGGGTAGCGGTGGATTGCAAAGGCAAAAGTGGAGGTTTAGCTCTTTGGTGGAGGGATCATGTTGATGTTACTGTCCGGCCGTGGTGCCAATATTATATTGATGTGGCTATCGCGTGCGACGGTGCCTCGGTTAGGTTCACTGGAATCTATGGAGAGCCATGTGTGAAAAAACGATCAAAGACATGGGAGGCACTACGCTATCTTCGCGCCCAGGACAATCTCCCTTGGTTATGCGCGGGCGATTTTAATGAGGCAATTCGCCAGGATGAGCAACAAGGTGGTAATCCGAGGAGCAGAGGACAGATGGAAATTTTTGAGGAATGCCTATCCGACTGCGGATTGGCAGATCTTGGCTTCTCCGGGTATCCATTTACATGGGACAACAAGAGAGATGGGGCAGATAACATTCAAGTTCGATTGGATAGGGCGACCTGCAACGGAGATTTTGCCCAGCTCTTCCCGGCTACAGAAGTGGTGCATGTAATGACGGAAGAGTCGGACCATCAAGCACTTATCATTAAGGTACAAATGATGATGGGGAACAAGGCCAAGCAGGGGCAGCGGCCCTTTATGTATGAGGCTGCGTGGGTGAGACACGAGCAGTATGAGACCATGGTGGCTGCTGCATGGGAGGATTCGCATGCAACCAATCAAGGAGGCGGGGGACTAGAGACAACATGCAGCACGCTGCGGGCCGCCATAAAATCCATGCAGGAGTGGAGCCGAAAGGTTTTCGGGTCCATTAAGAAGCAAATCGGCCACCTTAAAGCACAGCTTGTGGATGCGAAGGAGCGAGCAGCAAGGACGGGATACAGACTGGAAATCAAGGAGATTGAGGAACAACTGCATGAGCTGTATGAAAGGGAGGAGGTGTTCTACAAGCAGCGATTGCGGGTTGACTGGCTGCAAGAGGGCGACCAAAATACTAAATACTTCCAAAACCGTGCTTCACATCGAAAACGAAAGAACACAGTCAAAACGCTGCGAAGGGAGGATGGTTCGAAGTGCACAGGTGATGAGGGGATGAGAAGGATGGCCGCCCAATTCTATGCACATCTTTTCGCTACGGAGGGCTCGCGTGATGGTGAGAAAGTGATTCAACACATCGAACCAGCTGTCACTGAGGAGATGAGTGCAAAACTTGATGCCCCTTTTACGGATGAGGAGATCGAGTCAGCCCTTTTCCAGATGGGGCCGACCAAAGCGCCAGGCCCGGACGGCCTCCCGGCTATGTTCTACCAACGCCACTGGGCGCTGGTTAAGAGCGATGTGTGTGTAGCGGTGCGTGAGTTCCTGGCAGACAATACTGCTCCGAGCGGGTTCAATGACACGATTATCGTAATGATCCCGAAAGTAAAGTCACCTGAGCTTCTATCGCAATTTCGCCCTATTATTTTATGTAATGTTTTCTACAAGATAGCGGCAAAGGCACTGGCCAACTGCTTGAAGATTGTACTCCCCTTCATGATCTCAGAGGAGCAGAGTGCTTTTGTACCAGGCAGGCTCATAACTGATAATGTGTTGGTGGCCTATGAGTGTGTGCATGCTATTAGGAAGAGGAAGAGGAGAAAACCCATCTGCGTAGTCAAGCTAGATATGATGAAGGCGTATGACAGAGTGGAGTGGGATTTTCTGGAACAAATGTTGCTGAAGTTCGGGTTCTCTCGTCACTAGACAGAGATGATTATGCGGTGTGTGAAATCAGCTAGGTTCTCTGTTAAACTAAATGGAGGCCTCTCTGACAGCTTTGATCCTACCAGGGGGCTTCGTCAGGGAGATCCACTATCCCCATACCTTTTCTGGTTTTGTGTGGAGGGCTACGTTACTGAGGGAAGCGCAATGAGTGGGCAATATTAAGGGTGTGTCGTTTGGTGGGGGTGGACCAACGGTCACTCATCTTCTTTTTGCTGATGACAGTGTGGTGTTTGTGGAGGGATCAAGGGCAAATTTTGAGACACTACGATCTATCCTGCACGACTATGAAGCTGCTTCGGGACAAAGAGTAAATCTCCAAAAGTCAGCTATCTTTTTTGGCAAAGACACACCAGATGATGATAAAAACGAGCTAAAACAGGTACTTGAAATAACGGAAGAGGCGCTGAGTGAACGTTATTTGGGTCTCCCTAAGGATGGAACGTTTAAATACGTCAAAGATAGTGCAAAAGGGAAAGTATCCGGATGGAAGGGCCAAGGATTGTCAAAAATGGCCAGAGAGGTTTTGGTCAAGTCCGGCCTACAATCCACACCAACCTTTACCATGAGTTGCTTCCAACTCACCAAGAAAATGTGCGGGAACCTGTCTACTATTTCTTCAAACTTCTGGTGGGGTGAAGCTGATGGTCATAAGAAGGTGCACTGGATTGCGTGGGAGAAGATGTGCATCCGTAAGTACGAGGGAGGCCTGGGTTTTAGGGACCCAGAGGCGTTCAACCAAGCTATGCTCGCCAAAGCGGCGTGGCGTTTGCTCCAAGTGCCAGACTCGCTATGCGGACGAGTGTTGAAGGCTCGCTACTTCCCAGATGGTTCGATTCTGAATGCTACATGTCCCTCAGGGGGATCATACACTTTTCGTAGTATACTGCACGGCCGCGATCTACTCAATGACGGACTGGTCTGGCGCATCGGGGACGGCTCGCAGATCTTGATCCACCATGAGAATTGGATTCCTAGGAGGGGTAGTCTGAGGCCACTGGGCCAAAGCTATATCGAGGGTATAACTCGTGTGCGAGATTTGCTTGCTGCAGATGGTGCCTCATGGGATAGCAGTAAGGTGCAGGAGATGTTTACTCCGGACGAAGCCCAAGAGATCCTCCAAATCCCAGTCGGGGGACCGGAAGTGCAGGACTATCAAGCTTGGAACTATACCAAGAACGGCATATTCTCGGTCCGCTCGGCGTACCATCTATGAATGAGCCAGAAACGGATGAGATCCGGACGGCCGGAGTCTTCATCATCGGTGGCGGACCACAAAGCCTGGCTGAGCCTTTGGGACACAATTGCACCGGGCAAAGTTAAAATTCATATGTGTCGCCTAATTTGAAATGGGCTGGCAGTGGGAGCGGAACTCTTACGGAGAAGGATAAAGCAAGGAGTGTTTTGCGTTGCTTGCGGGAGAGAAGAAACAAACTACCATAGATTCTGGGGTTGCCATCACTCGGCCAAGTTTTGGAGGATAATGCAGTCGGAATTGGGGGTACCGGTGGCGATCCCGCCGGAGTCAGCATGCTCCCAGAATGCATTGTCGAGATGGTTGATGTCGTGGTTTGCTGATGCTAATGATGACGAGCGGGCGGTCATGGTACAGGGTGCTTATGCACTCTGGCTTGCGAGGAATAATGCACGGGAGGGACAGAGAATTGAGGAGGCGGAGACGATAGCGACACGGGTTTTCCAACTGATGGGCGAGTGGCAATCGATTCATGGGCGCAAGACCAAGCTGAACACACAAACGGAGAAGGAAAAATGGAGACCCCCGGAGGAGGGCTGGGTGAAGGCCAACGTCGACGGAGCCATGTCGAAGGAGGGAGACATCGGAGGAGCGGGCATGATTATCCGAAATCACGATGGCGCGTTTCTTGGAGGCTTTTGCCATGTCCTGCCACCGGGGCATGACCCGGCGAGGATGGAACTCCTGGCATGCAGGAGAGCTGCCCAGGTGGCACAGCAACTGAATATCTCCAAAATACATATCGAGATGGATTGCAAAGAGATTGTAGGCAAACTTCAAGATAAGGGAAAGGATCTCTCTCCGTTGGGGCCTGTGGTGGAAGAAGTCAAGCACCTGCTTGCAACAAGGGAGAATTGGAAGGTAACGTGGGTTAGGCGCGAGGCAAATAAAGCCGCCCACCTGTTAGCTAGGGAAGCTGTGTCAAATAAGCTTTGCAAGGAGTGGCTGCATGTGCCTTCAGATTTTATTTTGCACATTGTTTCGGACGAGATCCCTTCGGGGAATGGTTAAATAAAAAGAGGTGATTGAGGTTCAAAAAAAGCACCAAACTAACTGGGTAGAGAGCGTTCCGCGGTGGCCTGACCACGGGTAGAAACCCGCTAACCCACTTGGCACGAGAGCAAGGCGGAGAAAATATTGTTTTTTTATAGATAAAGCAAGGCCCTGAATTTTAGGTGGGAAGATACTACGTGCATTTGATCAGACTAGTAAGCATGCACGTGCAACGCACGTCTCAAACGTAAAACAGGCGAATTCACATAATATAAAAAATAAATGTTTTTAAAAATATAAATCAAATGGATACAATGTTTGATGTCGCTCAAATTGTATTTTCAAAAGCGAGACACAATAGTAGTTATGTTGCTGCATAGAGTAATAGCAGGAAAATATTCTCATTTGAATAAAATCAGCAATTATTTATTAATGCAGTAATATAGGCATGTAGTATAGTCTTCTCTTCGAGTGTAGCCAGAAAAAAAAAGTATAAACTGCCTTACGGTGCAATTATATTGTTCAAGATGCTTAATTCTCGAATCTTATTTTATTCTATTAATCTGCATAGCAAAATATATATTTGTACTAATTTGGATCAAATTATATATATTTTTTGGTTGTGTGGACTGCCAAAATTATATAGCTACCTACTATGGATAATAGGAAATAGAAGATGATATGTGACTACAACGACTTCTATATCAAATAAAGATGATTTACAAGAACTAATTGAAATGTAAAAGGGCTAAAAGAAATCCAATAATTATCATGATAGAAAATATTTATCCGGTTTTGTAGGTGTTTATGCGTTGGCAACTATACTAACTTACAATGATGTAAAACGCTTTGTACGTATAGAAACTAAAATGAGTTATGAAGAAAAATAAAGATGGAAGGAAAAGTATTCTAGAGTATTTGTCAAGCTTAACCTTATCAAGCTTTCAGGTCAGCTTCTAAATTACAAAAAAAATGATGAATCCTCAAATAAGAAAGAACCAACAATTTGGAACATGCTACAAAACTGGTGAAGATAGAAAGTATTCATCCTCTTTTTCCTTGTCGTAAGAAGTAGCTTCAGCATATATTTGTAACAGTGTAATACCTGATCCGGAAAAAGTTATTCATTATTATTATTGGAGGAAAGAGGCGCACAGACAAAGAAAGAGAGGCGGTGCAAATAAGGCCTTAAACAACATGTCTTCAAGTTTGATGACTGCAGATATGTTGGATCATTCGAAACTGCACAAGTATATAAGAATAACTATATGTGTCAAAATAGCGAAAGGTATTTGGTTTCTCTGTCATGAAACAAAATAAATCCGACTGAGTACAGTTTATATGATTTCTCTGTACCAATATACGGCAGCTGTATTAGGACAGATCCTTTGAAGGATCTATTTATTGGAACTCGGCTGGATTAGTTTCTTCATTGGATCCTTCTGCATGGTAAAATTCTCTTTATTGGAACGCAGTAGAGATTGCATACCTTTACAGAACAACGAGAAATATTCTCTAACAACAGTTACGGAGTCATGTGACCCGTTTTAGATGTATAAAATCATGTAACTGAAATAGTAGTACATCTTCAATATCTTGCCTCCTACTGAATCTTACATAATTTACTGGATTGCTATGCAATTATGTTAAAGTGATGCGTGTAAAGTTTTCTCTAAGAATGAATCATATATTATGATTTCCAACCTATCCCTGGAGATAGTGCCTAGGCAGGTGCAACCCACCTTAATTCCAGGTAAAGCAACGTCATACATAAAACACACACTGATCAAATAGCACAAATAAGGCAATTCTAATCAAGGGGATGGCGTTAGCTCTTGATACGATCCAGTTTAATGCATATGGTGATACGAAGTAAAGCCCAAGAAAGCCGACATGAACATGAGAAGTAATCATGGGAAATAGACTCGGCATCTTGACTTTTTCAGTATCCCTCTTGATCCTACTTTGTAAGACAAGATTGTTGCATTATTATGTACGTGCCATATATAATTACACATTTTCAGTACAGCAATCGACAACCTAAGATAATCCCAAATCTATAATTCTAGATTGCTTGAAGCCCCGTGATTCTTAGTTAATATGTAATGCACGTGCACCCACTGAACATACATTTTGTCGGCGTGGGTGTTGCGAATGGAGCTGAAGTCAACGCAGATGCCGATGGTTGCCGGAGAGCATGCCCTGAACGTGGATGAAGTCGTCGCAGTAGTGACAGAAGAGCGCCTGGCCTCCAGACAGAAGACGATGGCGGCGGTAACACGTGTGTTCCTGGAGGATGACAAAGCTCCTCGCGCTTCCCCCATCGTGGCTAGCGTGCATGATGGCGGCAGGCGGCTCACGATTAGCTTCTTAATAGGATGGATGCGTCCGAGATAAGTTTTTCAATAGGATGGATTTGTCTGAGATTAGTTTCCTAATAGGATGGATGCACACTGATTTAGTTTCCTAGAATAGGATGCACCTGTGATTATTGGTTTCCTAATTGTTCAGGCGTGGAGTTTCATATTTTCCTCCACGATGGAGTACGGTCAGTCAATGTAAATTGCTAAGTGCACACATAAAATGGTTTAGGTTAAGACTAACCGTTAGATTGATTTTAGTGGGCCTAATCATGCGGTGGTATTGGATCTGTGTACACTTTATGGGGTGTGCTTAAAGAAGTTCTTGTTTGGTTGTTTAATAGTAGTATAGATAAGATGGTGTTTGTTGAACGCCTTCCTGATTATGGGCTGGCTTTTTGCAGCAATTCACCGAGTGGATAAGCACGCGTGGCAAGCTAGCTAACTAACGAGTAGTTATTAAATGGAAGAGTGTATACACATCTTTTCAACAGGAGCGGATATACTCCTTTTGAGCGTATGCACCTTTTCCAAATATGTGCATTTGTCCCTTCGTTGGAGTGGGGGTATATACTTCGTAGAAAAAGGAGTGGGACATATACTTCGCAAAAAAAGGAGTGGGGGTATATACACATTTTTAACTTTTGGAAATAAGAGCATGGAGTACTTTTTTTATTTGGGTATATATACTTCAACAACGGAGAATGGAGCGTTTCCGTGTAACAGTATACATACTACAGAAAGGAACATCTCCAAATGAAAGTGAGTACATATACTACCAAAAATGGAGTATCTAGAAAAAAGAGTATCTCCAAAAAGAATGCATATACAACACTGAGTATGTATCATTGTAAGAGAGTGTGGAGTATATTCAATAAAAGAGTATGGTCCCTCCAAAAAAAGAGTATGGTGTATAATGTATTCAAAAATAAAAAGTATGGAGTATACTGTATTTGGAAATAAAAAGTATATGTGGAGTATACTGTAGACAAGAGTGGCCTTGTGAACATCACAAAGCAACTCTTGGAGCAGCTGACGTATCCAAGAGCACTCGGCCACGGCGTTGGCCACGGCGCGATACTCTGCCTCGGCGCTGGAGCGGGAGACCGTGGGCTGCCGCTTCGATGACCAAGAGATCAACGAGGGCCCAAGGTAGACGCAGTAGCCTGACGTAGAGCGTCGCGTGTCGGGGCAGCCAGCCCAGTCAGCATCCGAGTAGGCCACGAGGTCGGTGGAGGCGGAGGCCGTCAAGGTGAGTCCCAAGGACATGGTGCCGCGTATGTAACGGAGAATACGCTTCACCAGAGTCCAGTGAGAGTCACGCGGGGCGTGCATATGGAGGCACACCTGCTGAACAGCGTACTGCAGGTCGGGACGAGTCAGCGTCAAGTACTGTAAAGCACCGACAATAGAGCGATAAAATGCTCCATCGGACGCGAGAGACCCTTCCAGAGCAGAGACCTTCGCCTTCGTGTCGACGGGAGTGGGCGCCGGCTTGTAGTTAAGCATACCGGCACGCTCAAGGAGCTCGTGGGCATACTTCTGCTGATGCAGAAAGAAACCGTCAGCCCGGCGGATCACCTCGATGCCAAGAAAGTAGTGCAGGGGCCCCAAGTCCTTGAGGGCGAACTCATCACGAAGACGAGCAGTCAGCCGCTGAAGGAGATCGGGGGTGGACGCCGTGAGGATGATGTCGTCGACGTAGAGCAGCAGATATGCAGTGTCAGCTCCCTGATGATACACAAAAAGTGAGGCATCGGAGCGAGTGGACCGAAAGCCCAGAGACTGCAGAAAGGCAGCGATACACTGGTACCAAGCCCGAGGCGCCTGCTTCAACCCGTACAGAGAGCGGGAGAGCAAGCACACGAAGTCGGGGTGCTCGGTGTCGACGAAACCAGTAGGCTGCTCACAGAACACCTGCTCGGCGAGATGACCGTGCAAGAAGGCGTTGGAAACGTCCAACTGATGCACAAGCCAGGCGCGTGAAACGGCCAGCTGAAGGACGGCACGGATCGTGCCCGGTTTCACAACCGGGGCGAAAGTGTCGGTGAAGTCCACGCCCGCGTGCTGCCGAAAACCACGAACCACCCATCGAGCCTTGTAGCGCTCGAGAGAACCGTCTGGGCGAGTCTTGTGGCGAAACACCCAGTTGCCAGAGATGATGTTGACACGAGGGGGTCGCGGAACAAGCTGCCACGTGCGGTTGCGCTGTAAGGCATCGAACTCCTCCTGCATCGCAGCTAGCCAGTGGGGATCCCGAAGGGCAGCACGAGCGGAGGTGGGGACGGGTGATGGCGTCGACGTTGAGGCGGTGCACACATACTCGTCGGCGGAGTAGCGCGTACTGGGCCGGAGCACGCCTGCTCGGGCACGGGTAGTCACGCCAAGTGGCGGGGCAGTAGGGTCGGCGGGTGCCGCGGCGGCAGGGGGCACGGTGGCGGTGGCATCCGGTGCGGCGACACCCGGTGCGGCGGTGGGGGCCGGGGCTCCCGGTGCGGCGGCGGGCGCCACGGCGGCGGCGGCAACAGAGGCCGCGGCGGCGACGGAGGCCGCGGCGGCGACGGAGGCCGCGGCGGCAGTGGCAGCGGGGGCCGCGACAGCAGGGGCCGCGGCGGCAGCAGCGTCGGCCGATCCCGCGGCGGCGGGCGAGGTCGAGGTCGAGCCCGTCGCAGGGGTGGCGGCGCCAGCCGGGGTGGCGGGCGGTGTGCCCACCGACTCAACCTCGTAAGAGGGAGTCGAGAACCCGGGAGGTGGCGGCAGAAGGCGTCGGGCCAGGGGGCGCCGGGGGGTGCCGCCGCGCATCGCTCTAGTTAGGGGGCGCGGGGGCCGGCGCGGG
Organism: Triticum monococcum; assembly: GCA_034509565.1. Taxonomy (NCBI): domain Eukaryota; kingdom Viridiplantae; phylum Streptophyta; class Magnoliopsida; order Poales; family Poaceae; genus Triticum; species Triticum monococcum. Next base: position 552,698,338 of record CM067841.1, on the reverse strand, counting down.
AGAATCCGCAGCCGGAGGGACCTGAAAAAAAGAAACACCGTCTCGACAAAATACACGTGCCTCGAGGTGTACACGCGATGAGTGACAGGATCATAGCACCGGTAACCTTTGGTGTTGGGAGGGTAGCCAAGGAAGATGCATGGGACGGATCGGGATGCGAGCTTGTGTGGCGTGGTGGACGCGGTGCTGGGATAACAGAGACACCCAAAGATGCGGAGACCATCATAGGACGGTGGTGTACCAAAGAGGAGGTGGTGAGGAGCGTAGTTCCACCGAGGACGACACGGACGAATGTTAACTAAGAGGGTGGCGGTGGCGAGGGCATCATGCCAAAACTGAGCGGGCACGTTTGAGTGAAAGAGTAACGTGCGAACGCAGTCATTAAGAGTGCGGAGAATGCGCTCGGCGCAGCCATTCTGCTGTGAAGTGTAAGGGCAAGTCAGACGGAAGATGGTGCCATGAGAGGCGAGAAGGGTGCGAAGACCAATGTTATCAAACTCTTTTCCGTTATCAGTTTGGAGTGCAAGTATGGGACGACCAAACTGGGTGGTGACATAGGAATAAAAGGCGGTGAGTGTGGCTAAGGCATCGGATTTACGACAAAGAGGAAAAGTCCACACATAATGAGAATAATCATCTAAAATCACCAAGTAGTAGAGATAGCCCGTGTTACTCGCAACGGGAGATGTCCAAACATCACTATGAAGTAATTGAAACGGAAAAGTGGAAACTGAGGAGGATGCACTAAAGGGAAGACGAACATGCTTGCCTAAGCGGCATGCCTCACAAGAGTGCTCGTCGAGCTTATTACATGAGAAAGAGAAACTCCTAAGAATTTGACGTAACACGGTGTGGTTGGGGTGACCCAAGCGAGCGTGCCAAAGGTCGACGCCGGCGGCAAAGGCAACAGGTGTGGAGGTGGAGGCGCCGGTGTGCATGGGGTAGAGCTCATCGGGACTGTCACAACGGTGAAGAACCATCCGGGTACGGGCGTCTTTCACAGAAAAGCCAACGCCGTCAAATTCAACAGTAAGTGGGTTCTCACGAGTAAGACGACGAACGGAAACTAGGTTTGTGACTAATTCAGGTGAAACAAGAACATTAGACATAGTAACGGGGGTGGAAGTGGAGGGAAAACTAGTGCTACCGATATGAGTAATAGGTAAGGAGGAGCCGTTGCCGACGGTGATACGAGTGGGTGTGTGAACAGGAGTGGAGGAGGTTAGGTTACCGGGATGAGCTGTCATGTGCGCAGTAGCACCTGAGTCCATGTACCAGTCGCCTCCACTGACAGAGCTACTCGGCGACGATGCGTAGTGCTGGGCGGCGAGGAGGGTGGGGTCCCATGACACAGGTACCGGCAGAGACGGAAGGCCCTTGTAGGGCGGCGCCGAGACGGATGGACCATAACTGCCGACGGGAGGCGGCGCAAGGAGGGCGCCATAGCCGGCGCCAAGCGACAGCAAAGAGTCGACGGGCAGAGTTGGCGCCGGTGACGAGATGACGACAGACTGATCGGAAAGCGCCGGCGGTGGGGCGGCGGCGTATGCCAGCGGGGCCAGGAGCGGGGCGCCGTACGCAGTCCACTGATCACTGGGGGAGCCGCAGCCCACGCGCCATATACGCCGTACGCGTCATGCACGCCTGCATGTACACCCGCAATAGATGGGTTTGGCCATGCACGTGCATGCAACGCACCATGCATACCTGCATGCAACGTCCCATGCATACCTGCATGTACGCCCCCGATGGATAGTGCGGCTGCGGGAGGTGCCATCACGGACGATCTGGGCGTGAGGGTGGGCGCTGTCGTGCGGGCGACGGCTTAACGAGGCGTGGGCGATCGAATCGGGAGCAGCAGCAGTTAGCGAGGCTGGCGGCGGGATCAAGATCGGGAGCAGCTGGGGAAGCGCTCGCGAAGGGAGACGAGGAAGCGGCGGCCGGCGTGAGAGGTGCGCAGACGGCGGCGGCTGGGTGGCGGCGGCAGCGTGGGAGGAGCGCGCGGCGACGGCGGCGAAAGACGAGGATTAAAACCTAAAAACTGATATCATGTAGATAGATGTTTTGCAATACAATGATCGTTATATTGATGGGGTGCTGGTGCACGTATATATAATACAAGGGAAGGCCTCTACCTTAACTATACAAGACTAGGAGGTGGGCCACAACTTCAATACACGTGCAATACAAAACACATACTCAACAAGTATCAAACAGAAATAGGATACAAATTATCAATTAACTACACATCTTACTAGTTTGATCAATCAATACCCTGAAACGTCCATGCATGCAACCAATCCAACCGGCATTTCCTGTAACCAAAATACTCCCAGATGCGCAAGCTATTATTACAGCACCTCGGAAGGAGAGAGAGCGGAAGGATCAGGTCATGTCCATTAGGGAGCACATCGTGGTACCATTGTCTGGCCGTGAAAAAGGAAAATGTGAACTAGGAAGACAATGAATTAACAAAGATGCCTATATGGTAAAATAGACTAACTTGATCCAACCTCTGGTTCACCTTGCCCTCGGATCCGGCGACGGCGTATGCATAGTGGGCCGCCAGGCCATGCATACATCTTCAACGCCATGCAACCCCCGCGGTTTAACACCACTAGCAATACATATCCGTCCGATTACTAGTTCATGCATTAGCTTGTGAAAAGCATCTGATTCATATCGATTGGTGGGACGGCGGCGGCGGCCACGCGTATGGCAGCGTCATGTGCGGAAGGTTGGAAAATAAGAGGATAAATGTTGGCTCTCAAATTTGAAGGCACAAAACAAGGGAAGTTTGGTACGTTATTGGGTTGGATTATGAAAAACGGCAGTAGCTTCGCACCCACGACCCGTTTAGAGAAGCACGTATCTAAAAGCATCCAACGGCCTAAAAGATGGTGGTAACTACCACTAGATGGTAGTATGTATTTTCCCTATATATATGTAGGTGGGCATGAGTTATTATTGTTGGCATTACCCCCGAGGTAAAAGTTGTGGGGCGAAACTATAAGTCCATATCTTTCTCTGTGTCCGATTAAAACTCCGTAACCACAAGTATTTCACGAGTGTTAGCAATTATGAAGGATTAGATGATAGTTGAGTATGTGGACTTGCTTTTTAGCTCTGACATAGACTCTTTTTGATGTTATGATAAATTGCAATTGCTTCAATGACTGAGGTTATAGTTTGTTGCTTCTCAATAAGGTTTCTGATTCATACTTTTCCATTGTGAATAGATCATCACTTGAACATAAGTAATCATATGACAATATCTATGTATGTTGCTGTTATGAGAATAACCATGATGCCCTCATGTCCGTATTTTATTTTTATCGACGCCTCTACCTCTAAACATGGGGACATATTTATTGTTATCGGCTTTCGCTTGAGGACAAGCGAGATCTAAGCTTGGGGGAGTTGATACGTCCATTTTGCATCATGCTTTTATATCGATATTTATTGCATTATGGGCTGTTATTTCACATTATGTCACAATACTTATGGCTATTCTCTCTTATTTTACAGGGTTTACATAAGGAGGGAGAATGCCGGCAGCTGGAATTCTGGGCTGGAAAAGGAGCAAATATTAGAGACCTATTATGCACAACTCCAAAAGTCCTGAAACTCCACGGAATACCTTATAATAAATAATGAAAAATCCTCGCCAAAGATGAAGACCAGGGGGCCCACACCCTTTCCACGAGGGTGGGGGGTGCCCCCCTAGGGCGCGCCCCCTACCTCGTGGGCCCCCTGGTGGCTCTCCGAGGACCATCTTCTCCAATATGAAGTCTTTCGTCGAGAAAAAAATAAGAAGCAACCTTTCGGGACGAAACTCCGCCGCCACGAGGCGGAACCTTAGCGGATCCAATCTAGAGCTCCGGCAGAGCTGTTCTGCCGGGGAAACTTCCCTCCCGGAGGGGGAAATCATCGCCATTGTCATCACCAACACTCCTCTCATCGGGAGAGAGCAATCTCCATCAACATCTTTATCAGCACCATCTCATCTCAAAACCCTAGTTCATCTCTTGTATCTGATTCTTGTCTTCAAGTCCGGGATTGGTGCTAGTAGGTTGCTAGTAGTGTTAATTACTCCTTGTAGTTGATACTAGTTGGTTTAATTGGTGGAAGATCATATGTTCTGATCCTTTATGCATATTATTACCCCTCTGATTATGATTATGAACATGAATATGCTTTGTGAGTAGTTACGTTTGTTCCTGAGGACAAGGAAGAAGTCTTGCTATTAGTAGTCATGTGAATTTGGTATTCGTTCGATATTTTGATGAGATGTATGTTGTCTAGCCTCTAGTGGTGTTATGTGAACGTCGACTACATAACACTTCACCATTATTTGGGCCTAGAGGAAGGCATTGGGAAGTAATAAGTAGATGATGGGTTGCTAGAGTGACAGAAGCTTAAACCCTAGTTAAAGCGTTGCTTCGCAAGGGGCTGATTTGGATCCATATGTTTCATGCTATGGTTAGGTTTACCTTAATACTTTTGTTGTAGTTGCGGATGCTTGCAATAGAGGTTAATCATAAGTGGGATGCTTGTTCAAGTAAGAACAGCACCCAAGCACCGGTCCACCCACATGTCAAATTATCAAAGTACCAAACGCGAATCATATGAACGTGATGAAAACTAGCTTGATGATATTCCCATGTGTCATCGGGAGCGCTTTTCCTTATATAAGAGTTTTTCCAGGCTTGTCCTTTGCTACAAAAAGGATTGGGACACCTTGCTGCACTTTATTTACTTTTGTTACTTGTTGCTCGTTACAAATTATCTTATCACAAAACTATCTGTTACCACTTGTTTCAGTACTTGCACATAATACCTCGCTGAAAACTTCTTATCATTTCCTTCTGCTCCTCGTTGGGTTCGACACTCTTACTTATCAAAAGGACTACGATAGATCCCTCATACTTGTGGGGCATCACTTATGCTCTTAAGAGAAGCCACTAGTGAAACCTATGGCCCCTGGGTCTATCTTCCATCATATTAATCTTCCAAAACTTAGTTATTTTCATTGCCTTTTATTCTACTTTGCATCTTTATCATAAAAATACCAAAAATATTATCTTATCATATCTATCAGATCTCACTCTCGTAGGTGACCGTGTTGGGATTGACAACCCCTTATCGCATTGGTTGCGAGGATTTATTTGTTTTGTGTAGGTGCGAGGGACTCGCGTGTAGCCTCCTACTAGATTGATACCTTGGTTCTCAAAAACTGAGGGAAATACTTACGCTACTTTGCTGCATCACCCTTTCCTCTTCAAGGGAAAACCAACGCAGTGCTCAAGAGGTAGCAAGAAGGATTTCTGGCACCGTTGCCGGGGAGGTCTACGCAAAAGTAAATATACCAAGTACCCATCACAAACCCTTATCTCCCGCATTACATTATTTGCCATTTGCCTCTCGTTTTCCTCTCCCCCACTTCACCCTTGTCGTTTTATTCACCCTCTCTCTCTATCCCCCCTCTCTTTTTGCCCGTTTCTTGTTTGCTTGTGTGTTGGATTGCTTGCTTGTGACGATGGCTCAAGATAATACTTAGTTGCGTGACTTTATCAATACCAACAACAATGATTTTATTAGCACTCCGATTGCTCCTCTTACTGATGCTGGATCTTGTGAAATTAATGCTGGCTTACTGAATCTTGTCATGAAAGATCCGTTTTTCGGCCTTCCTAGTGAAGATGCCGCTACCCATCTAAATAGCTTCGTTGATTTGTGTGATATGCAAAAGAAGAAAGATGTGGACAATGATATTGTTAAATTGAAGCTATTTCCTTTTTCGCTTAGAGATCATGCTAAAGCTTGGTTTTCGTCTTTGCCTAAAAATAGTATTGATTCTTGGAATAAGTGCAAAGATGCTTTTATCTCTAAGTATTTTCCTCCCGCTAAGATTATCTCTCTTAGAAACGATATTATGAATTTTAATCAACTTGATCATGAACATGTTGCACAAGCTTGGGAGAGGATGAAATTAATGATACGTAATTGCCCAACACATGGTTTGAATTTGTGGATGATTATACAAAAAATTTATGCCGGATTGATTTTTGCTTCTAGAAATCTTATAGATTCGGCCGCGGGAAGCACTTTTATGGAAATCACTTTAGGATAAGCTACTAAACTCCTAGATAATATTGTGGTTAATTATTCTCAATGGCACACTGAAAGATCTACTAATAAAAAGGTGCATACGATAGAAGAAATTAATGTTTTGAGTGGAAAGTTGGATGAACTTATGAAATATTTGCTACTAAGAGTGTTTCTTCTGATCCTAATGATATGCCTTTGTCTACTTTGATTGAGAATAATAATGAATCTATGGATGTGAATTTTGTTGGTAGGAATAATTTTGGTAACAACGCGTATAGAGGAAACTTTAATCCTAGGCCTTATCCTAGTAATTCATCTAATAATTATGGTAATTCCTACAACAATTCTTATGGAAATTTTAATAAGATGCCCTCTTAATTTGAGACTAGTGTTAAAGAATTTATGAATTCACAAATGAATTTCAATGCTTTGCTTGAAGAGAAATTGCTTGAAGTTGATGATTTGGCTAGGAACGTTGATAGATTTTCTCTTGATGTTGATTCTTTAAAACTTAGATCTATTCCTCCTAAGCATGATATCAATGAGTCTCTTAAAGCCATGAGAATTTCCATTGATGAGTGCAAAGAAAGAACCGCTAGGATACGTGCTAAGAAAGATTCCTTTATAAGAGCGTGTTCTTCTAGTTTCCATGATAATAAAGATGAAGATCTAAAAGTTATTGATGTGTCCCCTATTAAATATTTGTTTTGCAATATGAATCTTGATAATGATGGGACTGAATATGATCCACCTTCACCTAGAAGGCGTTCCAAAAATTCAGAGTTTTTAGATCTTGATGCTAAAATTGATAAAAGTGGGATTGAAGAGATCAAAACTCTAGATATTGATGAACCCACTATTTTGGATTTCAAGGAATTTAATTATGAAATTTTCTCTTTGATAGATTGTATTTCCTTGTTGCAATCCGTGCTAAATTGTCCTCATTCTTATAGTCAAAATAAAGCTTTTACTAAACATATCGTTGATGCTTTGATGCAATCTTATGAAGAAAACTTGAGTTGGAAGTTTATATCCCTAGAAAACTTTATGATGAGTGGGAACCTACTATTAAAATTAAAATTAAAGATCATGAATGCTATGCTTTGTGTGATTTGGGTGCTAGTGTTTCCATGATTCCAAAGACTTTGTGTGATTTGTTAGGTTTCCGTGATTTTGATGATTGCTCTTTAAACTTGCACCTTGCGGATTCCACTATTAAGAAACCTATGGGAAGAATTAATGATGTTCTTATTGTTGCAAATAGGAACTATGTGCCCGTAGATTTTATCGTTCTTGACATAGATTGCAATCCTTCATGTCCTATTATTCTTGGTAGACCTTTCCTTAGAGCGATTGGTGCAATTATTGATATGAAGGAAGGAAATATTAGATTCCAATTTCCATTAAGGAAAGGAATGGAACACTTTCCTATAAAGAAAATTAAATTACCTTATGAATCTATTATGAGAGCCATTTATGGATTGCCTACCAAAGATGGCAATACCTAGATCTATCCTTGCTTTTTAGGCACAGCTAGGGGTGTTAAACGATAGCGCTTGTTGGGAGGCAACCCAATTATATTTTTATTCCTTGCTTTTTGCTCCTGTTTAGTAATAAATAATTTATCTAGCCTCTGTTTTGGTTGTGTTTTTTGTGTTTAATTAGTGTTTGTGCCAAGTAGAATCGTTCGGAAGACTTGGGGAAAGTCTTGTTAATCTTGCTGTAAAAACAATAGAAACTTTAGCACTCACGAGAACTACTGCCATTTTTTTTGAAAGTGCTATTTAGTTAATTATTTTTTCATATGATTAATAGATAAATTCCTCATGTCCAGCAATTTATTTTAGAATTTCTGGGGTTCCAGATTCTCCGTTAGCTATAGATTACTACATACTGTTCTGTTTTTGACAGATTCTGTTTTTCGTGTGTTGTTTGCTTATTGTGATGAATCTATGGTTAGTAAAATAGTTTATAAACCATAGAGAAGTTGGAATACAGTAGGTTTAACACCAATATAAATAAAGAATGAGTTCATTACAGTACCTTGAAGTGGTGTTTTGTTTTCTTTCGCTAACGGAGCTCACGAGATTTTCTACTTTAAGTTTTGTGTTGTGAAGTTTTCAAGTTTTGGGTAAGGATTTGATGGATTATGGAACAAGGAGTGGCAAGAGCCTAAGCTTGGGGATGCCCATGGCACCCCCAATATAATCTAAGGACACCAAAAAGCCAAAGCTTGGGGATGCCCCGGAAGGCATCCCCTCTTTCGTCTACTTCCATCGGTTACTTTACTTGAAGCTATATTTTTATTCACCACATGATATATGTTTTGCTTGGAGTGTCTTGTATGATTTGAGTCTTTGATTTTTAGTTTACCACAATCATCCTTGATGCACACACCTTTTGAGAGAGACACACATGATTCGGAAATTATTAGAATACTCTATGTGCTTCACTTATATCTTTTGAGTTATATAGTTTTGCTCTAGTACTTCACTTATATCTTTTAGAGCGCGTCGGTGGATTTGTTTTATAGAAACTATTGTTCTCTCATGCTTAACTTAGATTATTTTGAGAGTCCTACAAAACAGCATGGTAATTTGTTTTAATTATGTTAGGCATTCAAGATTAATAATAAAATTCTCTTATGAGTGTGTTGAATACTAAGAGAAGTTTGATACTTGATAATTGTTTTGAGATATGGAGATGGTGATATTAGAGTCATGCTAGTTGAGTAGTTGTGAATTTGAGAAACACTTGTGTTAAAGTTTGTGATTCCCGTAGCATGCACGTATGGTGAACGGTTATGTGATGAAGTCGGAGCATGATTTATTTATTGATTGTCTTCCTTATGAGTGGCGGTCGGGGACGGGCGATGGTCTTTTCCTACCAATCTATCCCCCTAGGAGCATGCGCGTAATACTTTGCTTCGATAACTTGTAGATTTTTGCAATAAGTATATGAGTTCTTTATGACTAATGTTGAGTCCATGGACCATACGCACTCTCACCCTTCCACCATTGCTAGCCTCTCTAATACCGCGCACCTTTTGCCGGTATCATATACCCACCATATATCTTCCTCAAAACAGCCACCATACCTACCTATCATGGCATTTCCATAGCCATTCCGAGATATTTTGCCATGCAACTTTCCACCATTCCGTTTACTATGACACGCTCCATCATTGTCATATTGCTTTGCATGATCATGTAGTTGACATTGTATTTGTGGCAAAGCCACCGTTCATAATTCTTTCATACATGTCACTCTTGATTCATTGCATATCCCGGTACACCGCCGGAGGCATTCACATAGAGTCATATTTTGTTCTAAGTATTGAGTTGTAATTGTTGAGTTGTAAGTAAATAAAAGTGTGATGATCATCATTTTTAGAGCATTGTCCCAAGTGAGGAAAGGATGATGGAGACTATGATTCCCCCACAAGTCGGGATGAGACTCCGGACGAAAAAATAAAAACAAGAGGCCATAAAAAAAGAAGAAATAAAAGTCCAAAATAAAAAAATATGAGAGAAAAAGAGAGAAGGAACAATGCTACTATCCTTTTACCACACTTGTGCTTCAACGTAGCACCATGATCTTCATGATAGAGAGTCTCCTATGTTATCACTTTCATATACTAGTGGGAATTTTTCATTATAAAACTTGGCTTGTATATTCCAATGGTGGGCTTCCTCAAAATTCCCTAGGTCTTCATGAGCAAGCAAGTTGGATGCACACCCACTTAGTTTCTTTTTGAGCTTTCATATACTTATAGCTCTAGTGCATCTGTTGCATGGCAATCCCTACTCACTCACATTGATATCTATTGATGGACATCTCCATAGCCCGTCGATACGCCTAGTTGATGTGGGACTATCTTCCCTTTTTCGTCTCCTCCACAACCACCATTCTATTCCACCTAAAGTGCTATGT